>OW569411.2:0-2400000 GCA_937662695.2 Halyzia sedecimguttata | reverse complement strand
ACTGCACCATGGAAGAAATCAAATTAAAATACCTGAAATGAATTTGACTCTCTCTTATAGAACAGGATGACATGTACGAGTATGAACACAGATCATATAATAAAGCTTAGATAGAATAATTATAGCATTCTGTGAAAACATAGAAGTACAATTCATTATTGAAATTTAGAAAAATCATATCTCCGAAAGTATTAGCTTGTTGGAGTTAAAAATGATATCGATGGATTTTAATGGTGAAACTGCATCTTAAACAAAAATTGAATTTGAAATTTGTTGCTTAAAAAAAAATTTTTTTGTCGTTACTCCGAAACCATCTGGCCTATTTTGCCTGATAACGAACTTAACCGAGATATTCATCTCCCTAACCTACTCTGAAAATTTCAACTACCTAGCTCATTCCGTTCGAGAGTTATTGTAGAAATTTTTTTTTTTAATTTTGAAAATATTTTTTGGGCGCATGTTCTAGGGGAACATCGTCCTATCATTTCGTCCAAATGTCTGTAATTTTCGAATTTCAAGCTGAAAATTGGCTAATAGACTAATTCGGACTCCCTGATCACGAATCCGGTGTCAGATTCTTGGGTGCCGTCCGGCCGGCCGGCCGGCCGGCCGGCCGGCCGGCCGTAAGCACGATAACAGGAGCACCGAAGGTCCTATCGACTTCAAACTTTCAGGGTAGGTTTCTGATCAAAATGCGACGGTTAAGTTCGTTAACGGGCAAAATCGGCCGGACGGTTTAGGAGTTATAGACATTTAAAATTTTGAGGTTATTTCCCTGATATTTCAGGAACTAAAGAAGATGTTGAATCAAAACTTGGTAGTCAGTTCGAGGATATAAACGCGCAACTTTTGGCAAAATTCTGTTATGATCGAAATGTTGGTAATTTTTAAAAAAATATTTCTTTTAATTTTTTCGAAAAAAAAATTTTTTTTTCGTGAACTATTCATCAGATTGCAACAAAAACTTGTACTAACGTCAATTGTAGTATTTTGCAACATTGTGCAAAATTTTGGCTCTATAAGATTTCAATTTCTGGAGATATAAGACAAAATGTGTCAAATTTCCTGGGTCTCTCTCAGTATTTTCATCGATTATTCTATGAACTCTTTGAATTCCACCGAAAACAAATTCAAAGACATAAACATAAAGAATCAAGTCATAGTTTAGACGTCGAAAGAAGGACGATGTTGATCGACTTGAAAAGGTACCTATTTCAAGAAATGCAATAATGAAATGCTTAATTTTTTTTATGGTCACAGAAAATCGTCACAAAAATCTATTTACCTCATTTGACGGCTGTTTGTCAAATCAATTAATTCCAATGATTGATGTCAGATTTCCTACATACCAAGTTCAAACACATTTTATTATATGGAAAACACTTATTATGATCACGTTCTACAGGAATTGATACTAAATAGAAGCTAGATGAAGATTATTGTAATGGAAAATTTGTGTTCCAGAATAATATTAAGGTATTCAACATGATACTGCTTTTTTTCTTTACTGGTCAGTACGGGCCACAAGGAACATGCGCCCAAAAGCTCCTGTCCACAGGGCTTGAACCCATTTTTTACACTTTGTGGTAATCTGGTCAATACCAAACTTCACATGCGTATAGAGGTCATGATTCTACAATTTGATGCTAAATTTCAGATAGATCGAGTAATCGGTTTCGAAAATATTCATAAAAAATGTGTTTTACTGAAATCGGCCATAACTCCGAAACCGCTTGATGGATTTCGCTCATTAACAAACTTGTTCGAGATATTTACGCTCAAAACCCACCTTGCACATTTCTATCCTCTAACTCCTTTCGTTCGAGAGTTATCGTGCCTACGGCCGGCCGGCCGGACGGGAATTACAGACATTACGAAAATTACAGATATTTGGCCAATTGATAAGCACTCAGCTCCGAGGAACTAGAGCTCCAAAAATTGAGAATAATATTCGTTATAAATCGTAACGAATACCAACTCGAGCATAGATAATATGTTTCGATTGCGAATCTCTTCACTGGACGTATTTCGCGAAACACCACTCGAGCTGTGCTCTCGTGTTTCGTGAATCACCTCTCGTGACTCAGTGTATAATCGAATATTGTCTATTCTCTTGTGATATTATTACTGAATATTTATCCATTCCTAGATGAATAAAGAATGGTGAAGAATAGAATCGAGAATAATGAGGGTAATTCTGCAATTAATACACAGAACCCTGGTAGTTTAATGAAATGAGATATACAGGGAAATTTTTCACGTCACCACAGATACTCATTATCTGAAAATAGTAAGCAATAGGTAATTAATAATCATGTGACACCTACCTGCAGATGGATTACCTCCTATCACAAAAGATGCTGGAAGTAGAAAAGAATCTCCTCCATTGGTGGTTGAAACGAACCAGCTCAAGAAGAATAGGAACACAGAATGGTGGTAACTGAAAAGAAGCGAATTTTAATTTCTTCAGGGAATATTGTATTGAATAGAGAAATGAGAATAATGCGGAAAAGTATATTTAAATGAAAAGGTTTAACAGGTAATTCCGCAAATGGGGCAGAGAAAAATTGGTTCAAGCACTGACGTGAAGTCAGAAGCTTTTGCGCGTATGTTCTATTGTCCATTCTTCTGTATTGGACACCCGTAATCGAATTTACCATGGTAAATTATGTTGTCCATTCTCCTGTATTGGACACTCTCAATTCAAATTTACCATGGTAAATTCGAAAATTACAGATATTTGGGCAAAATGATAACGCGATGTTCCTAACATAGGCGCATAAAATACCTTTTGTTACAAAATGGCGAAGGTGCCAGTACCAGTTGTTTAATCTTTTATAAGCGAGTTCAGTACCTGAATGGGTGACCACTATGAGTTTGAGCAAGCGTGCAAAAGCTCACTGACCTCACGTCAGTGCTTTTCCGACTTTTTGCCTATTATTTTGTGTTAGAAGAACCCGATCGTTTTACAAGTTTTGAAGTGTCATGAATAATTTCCAGAAAAAGTTACAACGAGCAATAATTGTGAAAAATGGCTACTTGCAATGATGATATATGAGTTGTAAGAATACAAATTCAATACATTGAAATGACGAGAATATTTCGGAAATCATCCTTCATTCAGAAATTTGAAAATGCCTCGTTGAAGAGACGTATTCGATTTTTATAATATGCGTGATCTCGTATGACACTACAAAAACTGTAAAATATCTACTCATTTTTCACGGTAGGAGCACCATAAAAGTGGCTTTACGGCGGTTTAGATGGCCTGGGGCATTAATCGTCATTTTGGAATATATAGCACGTATACAGCTCACACCATTATCCTCAGGAGTAAATCACAGAAAAAGTTCACTTGTTAACCTCCATTCGTATGGATGTGCATAGGGGAAATTTATGCTACTATCAAAATGTTCGGAAAATATCCTCATCCGATATGACATTCGACATGCCGCGTCGTATTTTGTGATGCAAATATTTTGATCCAAATCGTAAAACTACTGGTGGGTATCAGATTTTGCATTTGTGTTCTTTCATTTGGAAATATTACCTCAAAAAGACTTTCTGAACATGGTGTCGGTAACTAGGTGGGACCTATTGACTATTATTAAAAGATTTCTCACTGGGTTTTCTCTCCCAAACTCTGATAAATATCTATAAAATAAAAATTAATTATTTTGTGGTTTGCTTCTGCGTAAGAATCACAAGATATTTGTCAGAAGCAATCAATCGAACAATATTGTCTAACGAACAACAACGAAACAACATCAACGAAGAAACAACTCATCATCATAGCTAACATAGTTAGCTATGATTTTCAAATACTGTCAATGTAACAATTCTTGAATTTCACAATAACTATCAAAAAATAATTCTTAAGATTTTCATCAAGCGTCTGACGAAGGAGTCTGATATGGACTCCGAAACATTACGATATAGTTGTTTCTTCGTTGATGTTGTTTCGTTGTTGTTGTTTCGTTGTTGTTGTTTCGTGGTTGTTTGTTAGGCAAAATTGTTCGATTGATTGCTTCTGACAAATATCATGTATTTCTTACGCCGAAGCAAATCAGAAATTAATTAATTTCTATTTTATAGATAGTTTTCAGAGTTTGGGAGAGAAAAACCCAGAAAGGAACCTTTTAATAATGAGTATGCCTCCCTCAGTATCCTTTAATTGATGAAGGAGTCTGATATAGACTCCGAAACGTTAAGATACCACTATATCTTCGTTGATGTTGTTTCGTTGTTGTTGTTTCGTTGTTGTTTGTTGGGCAACATTGTTCGAATGATTGCTTCTGACAAATATCTTGTGTTTCTTACGCAGAAGCTAATCACAAAATAATTAGGTTTCATTTTATTGAGTTTGGGAGATAAAACCCAGAAAAAAACCTTTTAATAATGAGTATACCTTTCACAGTATCCTTTAATGATTACTATTACTTATTGTCAGAATAGTAGAGCTCTATATTTGTCACTGCTTACAGGACTCAATCATTTTGTACGAATATCTGTATTTTAAGATTCTTTTAGGTAGAAATATTCTGTATAAATGGAACAACGAATCAAAATAAAATTAAAGCACTCCTATAAATACAAAAGCCATTAGTGAAGAAAAAGAAATCTGTTTTCTTTACTCTCCTGTATTGGACAGGTCCAATACAGGAGAATGAACCATGGAAAATGCGCGCAAAAGCTCCTGACGTCACGTCAGTGCTTATACCATTTTTTTTTCTCAATTTTTTTTTTATTTCTAGGGGTACGTTTCTTACAAAATTTTACATACGTCTTTATGTCAAATATTCTACAACTGGTTACCAAGCTTCATTTCGAGCGAGTCTATATTTTATTTATTGAGTTATCGAGGAAATAATAATCCAGGTGGGTATAACTCCGAAACCGTTGGACCGTCGGATGCACAACCTACCCTGAAAATTGCAATTCCCTATCTCCTTTCGTTCGAAAGTTATCGAGGCAACAGTCACCCATCCAGATCCTGAACTCACACAAGGCTGCTCGGAACGCCAACAATATAGATCGTGTTCAAACTTTGAACTTGGCCGTAGAGCTAGCTCTTGAAGGCTATGAAATTTACGCGATGTCGGACGAATGGTTTCTGATATATAGAATTTTTTTCAATGATTTTCTTTTAATTTTCTAGTGATGCGATGCTCCCAAAATGTTGAAGATAGCATTCTACAACTCATAACCATGTTGGAATTGGATGGGTTTTGTATTTTTCGAGTTATTGAGGAAAAAACAACCAAATTCCAGATATAATTGGTATAACTCCAAAACCGTTTGGCCGATAATGCCTAAGAGCAAACTCAAATGTCGCATTCAGATGCGCAACCGAACCTGAAAATTTCAAGTCGCTATATCTTTCCGTTCTCAGGTTATCATGACATAAATAATATTTTTTAATAAATTTTTTTAAATTTTCTTGTAATACGATACGATTCTCACAAAATTTCACAAGCGTCCTTAGGTTCGCATTATACAACTACTCACCAAGATTCAATTAGATCGTTATCTCTTCACGTTCTCAAGTTATCGTGGCAACGGACGGCCGGCCAGCTGGACAGAATCAAATCTGGCCTAGAATACTTCATCAGGTAGTCGAACCCAATTGTTTGAGACAATTTTCGGCAAAAAAACCGACATTTGACAAAATAATAACTCGATGTTCCCCAGAACATGTGCGCAAAAAGTGTTCAATTTGATCAGAGGAATCCAGGATTAGAATAAATATACAACGTGAAGACTCATTCTGTATATCCGCTCAGGCTGGCTGAGGGAGTCTTAACACGGCCCACTTTAGTTGAATTTATTGAGAGCTACAGATCACCGATGAAGGTCAAGAAGCGAGAAACGCATAAGTTCTTGCTTCTTGCAAAATTAAAAATCTAATTGGAAAACTCATATTTAGATGGAAAATGACATTATTGCTCTTGAGATCGACTAATAAAACATCATACAAACGTGAAATAAATCTGGTTATATCGGACAGAGATGTGTTTGTTTTAATTAAACAAATTCAGAACATTCGGAATATTCTACTTGGACAATCTCATCTTACCCATCGCACATAATTTCCTCTTCTAGAGAAATAGAATATCCTCGTATACCTAACAGAAATGCAATCAACCTATGGAAACCATTCATTAGAAAATCCATTTGCCAAGTTTGTAGAGTAAACTTATTCTGTTGGACCCTCTCGGAAGTATAATGTTTATAGTTTGCCCATGTTTGAATATTACCCTTTCCTCAGGTTCGTTATATTTGTCGAATGAACCAAGGGATTTATGTTGATTGAGCAGAGTGAGGTCGACTATTTGTCGCATTTTGACTAGATATATGTAGGTATATACAGGGTGGTCCAGATCTTAACAAAGAAATGTTAACCACGTATTCTACGTCAAAAATAAGCCCTAGTTTGTCATATAAACATATGTCGAGAAATGCTTCCTCTCTGAGATACAGGTTGTTAAAATTATAGAAAAAGAATGTATTTCATTTATAACTTTTACACTTCTTGAAATATTTCTATGAAATTTGGGATATAGGTTTTAAGGATCAAGGAGCACTTTTTGAATATTTTTTTTATTCTACCAGTGACGTCCGTATTGCATCGAGACTGAATATTTTTAGACAAAAAAATGATATGCCACTGGTTTTTCCAACAATAAAAATTACTCTTGATAATCTTGATATACTTATTTAATTTGAAGCCAATTCATTCTCCTTACTTTTTGACGTACGGGGCACTGTTTCCGAGTAAAATAGTTAAACACATTCGCATGCATGAGGAAATCGCTAGAATTTTATATGGTACATAGTAATAATAAGACTATCTTTGTAAACGAAACGTGTAATTACGGAAAAATAAGCGTTAACAGCCACACTCAAATACGAATTTAATGAAGATGTTGGAAGTAAAAGAATGAAAAACTTTTTTTCTAGTAATTTTAACACCCTGTATCTCAAAGAGGAAGCATTTCTCGACATATTTTTATATGACAAACTAGGGCTTATTTTTGACGTAGAATACGTGGTTAAAATTTTTTGGTTAAGATCTAGATCACCCTGTATAGAGAGCCTCTATAGTGAGGGACTACACTTTTGTCCACTAAAAATTTTGTTGTCGGAAATATGTCTCAGTATAGATTTTCTCATCTTCTGAGATGAAATCGTTATTGTAGAGTAATGCAGAAGAACAACTAAAGTATACAGGGTGGTTCACTTATTGGCCCCTTTTTTGCGCGTATGTTCTGGGGAATATCGCATTTTCATTTTGCCCAAATGTCTGTAATTTTCGAATTTTTTGCCGAAAATGGTCTCAAACGACCATTCGGCAATTGGAGGTCAAATTTGATTCTGTCCGGCCGGCCGTCCGGCCGTTGCCACGATAACTTGAGAACGGAAACAGATAGCGACTTGAAATTTTCAGGGTAGGTGGAGCGTCCCAATACGACGGACGAGTTCCTTAATCGGCATAATCAGCCCAACGGTTTCCGAGTGATAATTTTATTTTAAACCAATACAAATCCGATCGGATTGAAGCTTGGTGAGTAGTTGTAAAATGCAATCCTAAGAACGTCCACAAAATTTTGTGAGAATCGTATAACCAGGAAATAAAAAAAAAATATTAAAAAATATTATTTATGTCACAATAACCTGAGAACGGAAAGAAAGAGAAGCTTGAAATTTTTGTTGTTGTGCATCCGAATACGACATTTGAATTTGTCTATAGGTATAATCGGCCAAACGGTTTTGGAGTTATACCCATCTAAAATTTGGTTGTTATTTACTCATTAACTCGAAAAATAGCAAAGTAGGTAACCTTTAGTCTTTATTCGAGGTAACATGACAGCGCTGCGTCTCCTTCAAGAAATAGTGGAGCCATATGTTCTCCCCTAACTTAACCCGCTCGAGAATCCAATATTTCAGCAAGATAATGCCCGATCTCATGTTGCTAGAGTTAGTTTAATATTTTTTGAAGCGACCCATGTGAATCATTTGCCATGGCCGCCCAGATCCCCCGATCTTTCGCCCATAGAGCATGGTTGGGACATCATGGACAGAAGGCTTGGAAATTTACCCCAGCCCTCACGGACTTTGGCGACATGAACTACAGGTAACTTGGCATAGTATAACCCAAGAAGAAATAGGCCATCTTATTGCATCAATGCCAAGATGTTTTTGGGAGTGTATAGGTAATAGCGGTGGACAAACACATTATTAATAAAATTAGTAAAAAAAATGGTAAAACCTTCCCTTTTTTTCTTCAAATTTCTATCATTTACTCCTTGTTATACTATCTATGTTTTATCAAAAAAAATTTAAACTGCTCCTTCTGGGTGCTGCACTTTCTTTGTCAGTCAGTATATTTACGTTCATAGGAATTTTTTTTCTTAAAATAAGTCGAAAAATCATCTCCATAAATATTAGTATGTCTTTAAGGAAGGCGCTGTATATATTCCCATAATCATAATATATGGATTATCGACGGGCATTATATTATCACCAGCAAAGTATATTATCATAATATAATCCCCGTAATTCTACGATAGCTGAGGTTATTTGCTTGGTCACTTTGGATTTAATTATACTTTGTTTTCTAGAGCAGGAGGGGGGTATTTTATATCAGAAGTAACGAACCATAAATAAATTGCTATAGAAAAATAAGATGACATGTATGAACACAGATCATATAATAATTCATAGAATAATTACAGCATTCTGCGAACTACGATTTATTACGAATTCTCCAATGAAAAATCCGATCATATATTCGTAATCTACGGCCCCGAATTAGTAAATGACGTAATTTGCATCGAAATCGGAGACCGGTCGAATTTTGGCAATTTTTTAATACATTAGCCTTTAAAAAATCCCATTTTTCGAGAAAAATTTTTTGACGCAAAACTATGAAGCGGGTACTCATTCTTATAGATTCGGGGCCGTAGATTCCGAATCTACGATCAGATATTTATTACAAAAATTTTCCGTGGAAATATCGCGACAAGAATTTTCCAAAAAATAGACCCTCGGGAAAAAAACCATAGTTTCCGAAGCGTACAACCTGGACATTTATTGTTCGGATTATTCGATAGATAAAGGATCCAACTATGACGTAAAAAATCAGGAACACTTTAGTCCACTTTTTTTGGGCGGTGGAAAGTTCCAAATTTGACCTATTTTCGTCAATTGTTTCACTTTAAGTGAAAATTTTCCCAAAGTACGCCACTTAGGGAAAAACTAATTAGATATTCGTGATCCGCGACCTCGATTTAATTAGACACGAGCCCCGTGTCGATATACCATGAAAAAAATATTTTGGGTCGGCACTTAGAAATATTTTTGACCCGGAATCGAAGGAAAATTCTTCTTTTCCGTCCGAAATCTATGATTTTCACATCTCGATATACGAATTTTCTACGATTATTGGTCGATGGAAGACGTTTAGTATAAATTTTTTTAGTAAGTATAGTTGAAATTTTAAATAATCATATCTCCGAAAGTGTTAGCTTGTTATAGTTGAAAATTATATCAATAAATGATGAAACTGCTTTGAAAAAAATTTAATTTTGAAATTTGTAATGTAGAAATAAATTTTTTTTTTCGTTACACCGAAACCATCCGGACGATTTCACCCAATAATAAACCTATCCGAGATCTTTATCTATCAAACCTACTTTGAAAATTTCAACTGCCTAGCGTCTTCCGTTCGTGAGTTATCGTTTTAACGGCCGGTCGGCCGGACAGAATCGATTTTGACCACGGATTCTTGATCGGTGATTCGAACCAAATCGTTTCTTTCTTTCACTACGAATTCTCGACAATTATTCGACTTTATGGAGGTCAATAAAACAACCCTTCTCACCACTACACGTTTCGTAATAGAAATTCGACGTTCACCTCACCTATTCCTATTCCTGGAAAGCTTCAAAGTGCGCTGCTCTGTTTCATATCTTTCTGAAGAGATAAATACAGAAGAATCCGTGTGAATTATGGCAGTCAGATGCGCCAATGCGATTAACAGTACAGCATTGACCGCAGCAGGGAGACAGTTACCCACTTCTAAAAATAGTCATTTAGAAATAAGCGGAAAGAATAAAAATTAGTGGATCTGGAGAGTATTCGTCTCGAAATAGATCTCCGAGAGAGCGGATCATCCTTTTGCTAATGCACTCTGCAGGCCGGCTTGGCCTCATCGTAATTTCTGCCATGGAGTTTATTGACGGTTAACTTCCCACTTTCCCTTTGAATCGGGTTTTGTATATGCTATTCACTTCCTTCGTAACTGATACGATTGGTCCAGGAAGTGTTGCGATGCTCGAGTAACTTTTGTACTTGATTTACTTCCTTTTCGTGGATTTGTTTCCTTAGGCTAGCCTCAAACAACAGAAGTGACTCTATGAACACTATAGAAGTAACTACACTCTTGTCTACTACAGTTTTTGCCGTCTGACATATGTTTCGGAAACAAAGTTTCCATCTTCAAAGACGAAGCGTTACTAAAGCATGCAATCAATTTCTACATTCCAGTATGGGTTGACATTATACCCTTAGTCATAAATCGATTAGTGAGAATAATGGGATGTTAATAGGGGTTAGGTCATTATTGAGTAAATTATCGTTTCTCTTATACATTTCGTTACCTTCAAGTGTTCCGAAGCACGCTTTATTGGAAGTTGTTAAAACGTGATTTGCAACCGTAGATTTATCGACGTTTATGTTCCGAATGTGTCCCGTATATTGGACCCTGTATTGGACACCCTAAATTGGAATTTACCATGGTAAATTCGATTAAGGGTGTCCAATACAGAAGAATGGACAATAGAACATATGCGCAAAAGCACCTGACTTCACGTCAGTGCTTGAACCAATTTTTTTTTCATGAATTTTTTGGAATTTTCTTACAAAAATTTTTTTTTCGTTATTTATTCAAATTTTCTAGGGGTAGGTACGGTTCTTACATTATTTTAAACACTTCTTTTTGTTTATTTTCTACCACTAGTTACCAAGCTTCAATTCGATCGAATCTTTATTTTTTAGGTTACCAAGGAATTAATATTCTAGGTGGGTATAACTCGGAAACCGTTGAACCGATTATGCCTAAAAATGAACTCAACACTCCCATTCGGATACGCAACCTACCCTGAACATTACAAGTCCCTATCTCCTTTCGTTCGAAAGTTATCGAGGCAACGGTCACTCATCTACTGAACTCACACAAGGCTGCTCTAATCTCCAACAATATGTAACAAGTTGAAACTTGAACCTTCGCAGTAGAGTTAGGTTTTTAAGGCTCTTGCAAAATTTCAGCAATTTCAGACGAATAGTTACTGATATATAGATTTTTTTTTTCAATTTTCATTGAATTAAAAAAAATTTTCTACAAATACTTTCCTCACGAAATTTTGCAAGAAATGTCGCGTTGGCATTCTACAACTAATAACCATGTTTGAATTCAATCGGTTTTGTATTTTTTGAGTTAATGAGGAACAAAAAACAACCAAAGTTCAGATGGCTATAACTCTAAAACCATTTGGCCGAGTATGTTTATAAACAAACTCAAATGTCGCATTCAGATGCACAGCCTAACCTGAAATCTTCAAGCCGCTATCTCTTTCCGTTCTCAGGTTATCGTGACAACAATAATATTTTTTTATAATTTTCTAGCGATACAATTCTCACTAAATTTCACAAACGTTCTTAGGTTTATATTCTACGACTATTCACCAAGTTTCAATTCGATCGGATCTATATTGGTTGAAAACAAAATTATTACTCGGAAACCATTGGGCCGATTATGCCCATTAACGAACTTGTACGTCGTATTGAGTGATCAGTTTCGGAAATATTCATAAAAAATGTGTTTTACTAAAATCGGCCATAACTCCGAAACCGCTTGATGGATTTCGCCCATTAACGAACTTAACCGAGATATTTACGCTCCAAACCCACCTTGCAAATTTCAATCCTCTAACTCCTTTCGTTCGAGAGTTATCGTGCCTACGGCCGGCCAGCCAGCCGGACCGGCCGGACAGAATCGATTTCGACCCCGGATTCTTGATCAGTGAGTCGAACCAAATCGTTTGAGACCATTTTCAGCCAAAAATTCGAGAATTACAGACATTTGGGGAAATTGATAAGCACTCAGTTCCGAGGAACTAGAGCGCCAAAAATAGGGTTCTAATTAGAAAAACAAAAGTTATGGCCAATTTTTGATCACAATTTCCGACACAAAATTTGAAACAACCTGTGATGATATTTCTGAAATTGAAAAGATGCATGACCTTTCCACATTCTTCCTCTTCGATATTGTAAAAACGGTTCACGCTCAGGATGTTTGAAATAAGAATAATGAACATAATACTAACTAAACATATTTGAGTATTTTCCGGTTTTTTTTCGATATTTTGAAAACTATTCGAATGAATACAATGGTTTTAACATAAATGTATTCAGAATTGAATACTTGATCATACCAGGAATGCACAACTTAAATGTTTTCATCAAATTTATTTTCACTCCGTGTATAACCGGAAGTGCTTGGGCTTCGAAAATATTTTAGCTCTGCAGAGAATTTCAAACGATATCATAATCCTAATTTTCAGATTTCAAATATGTCCGGTTCTCCAGAAACGTCTAATAGGCACTCGCACTTGGGACATCCTGTACATACTACCTATACCTGTATAAACAGGTGAAAATAGGTGAGTTCTTACTCCGTGATACCTATTATCCAGAAAGAAAATCTTGTACGATACATTCCAACTGCGAATTCCGTTTTCCGAATCGTTACTTTTAAAATGAACCTCCTACGCCATCATCACCCACTCCATCTAAATCGAATCAGCCATGAGTTTGCGAAAGATCCCCGGTATTCGCAGGGGGTTTTCTTGCTTACATTCAACGTTTGACCGTGTTCGCGACCTCAAGTAATAGCTCGGATATGCCTGGCATGAGAATTTTCCCAAGAGAAAACGTCGAATGAAGAGATGCATATTTCAACATTCGGTCGGAAGGGGATACTCCTCGAAAATTCCGCTTGGGAGTTTTCCAGGTTTTCCGTCCAGGAACTGGGAATTCAGAAGAGTTGAGAACAGCTCAGCTCTACATTTGGATATCAACAATGCCTCTAACTTATCTCGCTGACTCATCACAACATGGATTGTGAAATATGACATGAAAGTTTGAAATTAGAACTCGGAATTGTATTCGATTATTTCCATGTTCGATTATTCGAATATTCGAACATAAGAAAACCTAAACTAACCGGTAATCGTTTATTGGAATATTCGACTATTCAAAGATAATACCAAAGAAATGGTTCAAGCCCTGTGGACAGGAGCTTTCTGGCGCTCTTGTTCAAACAGAAAAATTATATATCCGAAAGTATTGGTTTCTCAGAATTGGGAATTATATCAATGGATTCTTATGAAAGGACTTCATCTTAGCAGAAATCGAATTCAAACATCATAGAAGAATCTAAATTCAACAAGAGTGCCAAAACCAATAGACAAATTCTACCCGACAACGAACTCATCCGAGATATTCATTCCCCAATTCTATGATGAACAATAATATATATTCTTTCCTCAAATCCACTCCAATACACCAATATTCCAGTTTTGTTTTTATTGGTGATATTCTGAACTCAATATTATTAACTTACCATTACCCTTCCCATCATCATATGGATTGACCATCGGCATGAAAATACCAACCAACAAAAAGTATGATTTTATTTTATAATTCTCATAATCCTACGATTGCTGAAATGAATCAGACAATGTCATGTCTCAGGAAAATAAGTTGACATTATGACAATTCATACATAGAATAATTATATCATTCTGAGAAAACGTAGAAATACGATTTATTATTGAAACTTTGAAAAATCATATCTCCCAAAGTATTAGCTTGTTAGAGTTAAAAATGATATCAATGGATTCTTACGGTAATTGAAAAAAAATTAATTTGGAATTTGTTATGTTAAGAAATTTTTTTTTTGTTGCTCCGAAACCTTCTGTCCGATTTTGCCCAATAACGAACTTAGCCGAGATATTCATCTCCCAAACCTACACTGAAAATTTCAACTGTCTAGCTCATTCCGTTCGAGAGCTATCGTGACTACGGCCAGCCGGCCAGGCGGACCGGCCGGACAGAATGAATTTCGACCAGGGATTCTTGATCAGTGAGTCGAACCAAATCGTTTAGGACCATTTTCATCGAAAAATTCGAAAATTACAGATATTTGGGCAAAAATTGGTTCAAGCACTGACGTGAAGTCAGAAGCTTTTGCGCGTATGTTCTCTTGTCTAATCTCCTGCATTGGACACCCTTAATCCAATATACCATGGTGAATTTTATTGTCTGTTTTCCTGTATTCGACAATCTTAATCTAATTTACCATGGTAAATTCGATTATCTCTCTCATTAGGATGTGCAACCTATCCTGAAAATTGCAAGTCCCTATCTCCTTTAGTTCGAGAGTTATCGAGGCAACCGTCACCCATCCAGCTACTGAACTAACACAAGGCTGCTCGGATCTCCAACAATATAGATCCAATCATGTTCAAACTTGGAACTTGGTAATAGAGTTAGGTTCTGAAAGCTCTCGCACAATTTCAGCGATGTCGGATGAAAAGTTTCTGATATATAGAATTTTTTCAATAATTTTCTATGATTTTTTTTTCATTTTCTAGTGAAACGAAATTTTGCAAAAATTTTTGCGTTGCCATTCTACAACTAATAACCATGTTTGAATTGGATCGGATGTGTATTTTTCGAGTTATTGAGGAAATAACTACCAAATTTCAAAATTTTAAAAATTTTTTCCTACAATAACTCCCGAACGGAATGAGCTCGGCAGTTGAAATTTTCAGACTAGGTTAGGAAGATGAATATCTCGGTTAAGTTCGCTATTGGGCAAAATAGGGCAGATGGTTTCGGAGTAACGAAAAAAATTTTTTTTTTAACTTACAAATTTCAAAATAATTTTTTTTTTATGCAGTTTCACCATAGAAATCCATTGATATCATTTTCAACTCCAACAAATCAATACTTTCGGAGATATGATTTTTAGAAATTTCAATAATGAATCGTACTTCTATGTTTTCACAGATTGCTATAATTATTCTATCTATGATTTATTATATGATCTGTGTTTATACTCTTACATGTCATCCTGTTCTATAAGAGAGAGTCAAATTCATTTCAGGTATTATAATTTGATTTCTTCCATGGTGGCAGTTCTCATTCCCAGATTGCTCATTTAATCTTGATAAATAAACTATTATTTGAATTGAATTTCCTTTATGATGCAGTTCTAACATAAGAATACATTGATATAATTCTCAACTCCGAGAAACCAATACTTTCGGAGAGATAATTTGTCGCCAGAAAGCTCCTGTCCACAGGGCTTGAACCAATTTTTGAAAGTTCATTTTAATCATTACCTTGATGAAAATGAGAAATTTCAGACGAATCGATTGAATAGTTCCTGAGATACGGATTTTTTTATGTGAAAAAAATTGTTTTTCATCCTTGAGAAACCAAAGATACATCTAAAATACTGCATGCATACAATTCCAATCGGAAGAATGAATTCCACATCCGAAACATGTGTATACAACCATTTAAAAGACAGACATCAATTAATCACGATAAGAAATCTGAACGAACGCGGTTTGTCGTTTTGTACTGTCCAGGCAGCGATTCGTTCTCGTGGATATCTTAAACTATGCATCTCTACTTCGAATTAAATACTTTATTCCATTGAAGTACTACAGGTTTACGTAGGTATCCACGTTTAATCTACCCGGCTGAACGTGTAAGTTTGGTTGATTTCGCTGTTGAAATTAACAAGAACATTCATGTTCAATTGAATGAAAAAATTATACCAGTCCAATGGGAGGAATGCGACAAACAGAAACCATAAACTGAGGTCAACTAGGTAGAATCATATTGAGGGATTACAATTGCATGAGTTTCTTAGTTTTGAATATACAGGGAATTTCGGATATTGAGTAAAATTTCTAAGTTCAGTAATACATGGTTGGGATAAAGTATGGAACCAAGTAAATATCTTTTAAACGAAATGAACGATATTTATCAAAATTTGCAGGTAAGTGCAATGGAACAAAATGCATCTGATGTACATTTTTGGCGCTCAAGTTCCTCGGAACTGAGTGCTTATCAATTTGCCCAAATATCTATAATTTTCGAATTTTTCGATGAAAATGGTCTTGAACGATTTGGTTCGACTCACTGATCAAGAATCCGTGGTCGAAATTGATTCTGTCCGGCCGGCCGTAGGCACGATTACTCTCGAACTGAATGAGCTAGACAGTTGATATTTTCAGAGTAGGTTTGGGAGATAAATATCTCGACTAAGTTCGTTATTGGGCGAAACCGGACAGATGGTTTCGGAGTAACGAAAACCAAAATGATTTTAAACAACAAATTCCAAATAAAATTTTTTTTCAATATTGAGTTTTACCATAAGAATCCATTGATATCATGTTTAACTCTAACAAGCTAATACTTTCGGAGATATGATTTTTCAAAATTACAATATGAATCGTATTTCATGTTTCCACAGAGTGATATAATTTTTCTGTGGGTATTCTATGAATTGTTATAATGTCAACTTATTTTCCTGAGACATGACGTTGTCTAATTCATTCTTCAATTCTTCTTAAGGAGAAGAATACACATTATTATTGTTGAAAAATATTACTGGAATTAATGTCATATTTGAATAATCAAAGTAAAGAAAATTATAAGTTTAGTTACTAACATATTGAATGAAATTCAATTGAATTCCAGTAATATTCAATTACTTATTCTTAACCAATAAATGTCCACTGATAGATCTAAAGGTGATGAGGTGAAAAATAAAGATATATTCTCATTAGTGATAGAAAAACTGGCCTAAAATTCCTCTCTACCCATCACGAGATTTAATATCCAAGTGAGCCTCTCACTTTACAATATCAGAAGCCTTCAGCCAAATTCAAAAGTCCCCTCTCGCAAATATACTCCTCTTCAGGCACATGGACCTCTTGAAGAAGAATCGCCTTTTCTATTTCTCAAGGATACTCACTCTTGTTCATAGAAATCCCTTCAATATTTAGTTGCCTCCTCCTAAGGAGGATCTCTCTCAGAACCAGGTCTGACCGCTACAGGACCATAATGTAGCGCTATCATCTCCCATAGATTTGTGATGAAATAACACGATTTTCCCATAACATACGCGCAAAAATATGTCATCATGTCATTCATATTTATTATTTGAAGGTTCTCGCAAAATCAACGACCATAGACAACATATCATACGACGATTCGCATCCAGCTACCGAACTCACAAAAGGCTGCTCGGTTCTCCAACAATATAGATCCGATCGTGTTCAAACTTGGAACTCTGCAGTAGAGTTAGGTTCTGAAGGCTCTTCCAAAATTTCAGCCATGCCGGAGGAATAGTTTATTATATATGGAATTTTTATCCAATTACTTTCAATAATTTTTTTTTAATTTTCTAGTTATACCATCCTCACGAAATTCTGCAAGAATTTTCGCGTTGGCATTCTACAACTTATAACCATGTTTGAATTCAATCGGTTTTGTATTCTTCGAGTTAATGAGGAACAAAAAACAACCAAATTTCAGAAAATTTCAGATGGCTATAACTCTAGAACCGTTTGGACGATTATGCAAATAAACAAACTCAAATGTCGCATTCAGATGCACAACCTAACCTGAAATTTTCAAGCCGCTATATCTTTCCGTTCTCAGGTTATCGTGACAACAAAAATATTTTTTAATAATTTTTTAATAATTTTCTAGCGATACGATTCTCACAAAATTCCACAAACGTGCTTAGGTCTATATTTTTCAACTATTCACCAAGTTTGAATTCGATCGGATTCATTTTGGTTGAAAACAAAATTATTACTCGGAAACCATTGGGCTGATTATACTCATTAACGAACTTGTCCGTCGTATTAGGATGCGCCATATACCCTGAAAATTTCAAGTCGCTAGCTCTTTCCGTTCTCAAGTTATCGTGGCAACGGCCGGACGGCCGGACGGCACCACAGAATTAAATTTCACATTTGGGCAAAACTATAACGCGATGTTCCCCAGAACATACGCGCAATAACGATACGAGAACGAGACTTAAACGAGACTAAATTTTTTGGTTATTGGCGGGAGCGAGACGAGATTTTCATACTCTCGCCTACTCTTGTCTCGTGTGAAGCCCTAGTGCAAATGGAACTGTATTGAAAATCAGTGAAATATATCGATCATTATACAGGAACGAGCGTTCTAAAGCCCCTTATTACTTCTCGTCAGTGTCCCTCAGTCTTTTCAAGAATTTTCTTCGAGTGTAATGCCTCCTCACATGATGATATTGAATAAATATCAATAAAAGTAGTCACGATTTATTTTAAACATTCAACAGTTACAAAAAATATAATTTTGCACCACATATTTGCGAATTATTTTTTCGAAGTAACAATATTTCTCCGTTTCTTAACAAACACCTCTAAAGTGAACACAACTGTTGATACTAAGGTCCCTACAATCAACAAAATAAATGGAAATTCAACGTCCTTCAGCTTGAATGGTCGTTGTGGGCCACTTCGACCACGGTTCTGCATCAACTTTGACTGAAGTTCAAGATTTTCGATCATCAAACTATACCAGTAATCTATCAAACCCGCCTCCCTGAAAAGCATTATCAGATGGTTAAACCTTCCCCGAAATGGGGACTGAAGAGGAACGATAAACGCCATGAAATACGACATTGGACATTCCTTCACGATATGCAGACGAGGCTCATCTTCAGATGTCGTATAATTTGTATAGATAATATATTCTGCATCCCGTTTTCTTTGTAGAGTAGTGAATTTCCCTGTACCAGTTGCCACATTGGCCAGCGCCTTGTCGTCGTATGTTTTCACAACCTGGTGATTCAGCTTCGTCATCATTTCCGTCTTATCTTCAGCGAAGACATCCAATGAGGTCAAAATCTGATAATTTTCATCCAGTAAAGTTTGCAACGTGTTGATGTCATCGTATCTTGTCACTACTGAGAATAGCTTAACCATAACTGCCTGGAATATGCCTGTGAAGATAACTGAACATAGGAGACATACGGCAGTGAATATTGCTTGTCCTTTTCTAAGACTGGGATAACTGGGTGTGTGCATTATACGTATTAATACCTTCAAGTTGAAAGGGATGTTTCTCTTGAAGATGCGAGCACTAAATATCTTCTTCATCGACCAGAACATGATGCTTATTTTCGAAGTTAGAAATATACATAACCACGACGAACCATCGAAAGCTCTGTACAGAAACATCCAACTAGGTACTATAGAAGCCTTTCGTACCACAAAACATACTTGATCACTGTAGACCGTAGACGTAAATTCAATATCTGAAGTATCATACCGTTTAACAAACCGTGCGTTGGCAGATAATTCAACTTGGCCAGAGGCCACCAAACCCAGACTTGCCGTTATGGTACCATTAGGATATACACTTCCATAGCAATCACTTAAGTCAACACAACCCACAATGGTCAGATTGAAATGCATGAATTTAGCAAAATTCTCCAATAAAGCGCCATCCACTCCAGAGTATCCACCAGAATGTCCCAAATTTGTATACATAAAATGTTTCTTCATGAAAGACGACAAATTCCTGGTAGCTGTTGGAAGTCTATCGAAAATAGAAACACTTAGTGGGTATTGGTGCATGGTCCTCAAATGGTTCGTCATACGGTGTATTTGGCGTTCATCTGTTGACATCGAGAATACGTCTAAAGCGCCCCAGGTTACTTTGCTGGTCGGGTAAAAAGGTCTAAATTTGAAAATTTCGTCTTGGTCACAGGAGCAGGGTGTTTGTACGATAACATTGAGCATTTTGTACTCATTCCACAACTTGTAGAGAAGATGGCCTATCTTATGTCTCCTCGAAGTACATTCAGATGTTTCAGTTGACACCAGGAGGATTGTATAAAGTGATCTCCGGTGATTCTTGACGAATATCTGTTTTGCAATCATAGCTTGCCGCAAATCTTCAACATTCCAAACTATTACCATGACTACATGTTCGGATTCCGCAGAATATCTTTTCACCGTCCTCCAGTAAGTTCCCGGATAGGAGAAGTCCTTTAATTTAGTATGGAAGAACGCCGCATCCATATGATGTAGATCTTGGACTAGAGTTTCTCGCTTTATGTATCGATATGTAACTTTGAAGTCAGCGAAGAATATCTCATTTTTCGACATCGCCTTTAGGAAATAATTGGAGAATGCAATTACATCGGATGAATAACCTGCACTTCCTAATATTATCACATTGAGCTTATGGACCTCGTCAAAATGCTTGTTGTATACTTCCCAGAAAATGTCCTCATCTATAATGCACTTTGGCCAATCTAAAGGAATCTCATTTGCGTGCGCGATCCGGAAGAACAGAGTGGAATAAACAACACACCAAATGAACATGATTCGTTGAGTTTTCGAAAACCTCTGGAACTCGATGGGGTGATTGAAAACATGCTACTGCATTATTAATTATTTGTTTGTTTGTCATGAGTGATGTGCTGAGCCACTCACTCGAGAAGTGATATTTGATAAATAAACAATTAATGGTGACTGAATTGCGGTGAAAATACAGGTACCCAGTGATTTTCGAATACTGTTTAGGAAACAAATATTTGATGTAGGAACTCTTGAATGGTAATGACCCAAAATTATAGGACAGCCTGAGAACGTGCATATTAGATTACTGCCTTAAATAGCTGGTGCAAATTGTCAACAGATTCTTGGATAAACATCGGTTTATAACTGACAGCCAGTCTGGAAACAATTCAATTAATTTCACCCCAAACTTAAACAGTGCGCCTCCACTACCTTTGATGTGAGCCAAACATGGATTCAACACATATTAACAAAATAAAATGCATCCCTATAAAACCCAACTAGCAATTTTATATTTTATAATAGTTTTGGAAAAGTTTTCAATCAAAATCTTATAAAACATTCCTAGTCGCTGAATTGTTTTCAATACGTTTATACAACAGATATAAGCCCAAAATTGGCACATTTTATAAAATAATATTGTCATTCGAAACATTTTATAAAGCTCTTCATAAACATTATAAGACTATTTCATAAACATTCTGGCGCCATCTAAAAAACTGTTTTGTAATAGCCTTATAAGGTTTTTCATATGAACGTTCTGAAATTAAAAAATGGGTTCATGGCCTCTGGACAGGAGCTTTCTGGCGCTCTAGTTCAAACAGACAAATTATATCTCCGAAAGTATTGCTTTCTCTGAGTTGGGAATTATATCAATGTATACATATGATAGAGCTGCATCAAAAAGGAAATTTAATTCAAATAATAGTTTATTTATCAAGATTAAATGAGCAATCATGAGAATGAGAACTGCACCATGGAAGAAATCGAATTAAATCTGGCCAATTTTGCCCAATAACGAACTTAACCGAGATATTCATCTCCCTAACCTACTCTGAAAATTTCAACTACCTAGCTCATTCCGTTCGAGAGTTATTGTGGAAAAACTTTTTTTAAATTTTCAAATTTTTTTTTTACACTTTGCGGTAATCTGGTCAATACAAAACTTCACATGCGTATAAAGGTCATGATTCTACAATTTGATGCTAAATTTCAGATAGATCGAACGAACTTGTCCGAGATATTTACGCTCCAAAACCACCTTGCAATTTTCAATCCGCTAACTCCTTTCGTTCGAGAGTTATCGTGCCTACGGCCGGTCGGCCGGCCGGACAGAATCGATGTCGCACTCGGATTCTTGATCAGTGAGTCGAACCAAATCGTTTGAGACCATTTTCAGCCAAAACATTCAAAATTACAGACACTTGGGCAAATTGATAAGCACACTGTTCCGAGGAACTAGAGCGCCAAAAAAACAAGTTTCGTATGACAATTGCCCAAAACAGGTTTAAAGTACCTACAAATAGTAGGTATTCCATAAAACAAATATGAAAGAAGATAAGTAATAATAAAAAATTACCTTGTAATCGATCAAAAATTTCCTGATCTACGTTCACCAAACTACAGAATTATGCTTTCAATATTTACGTAATATTTTCAAACATTTTCGGGTGAGGTCCCCGTTGCATCGCTAAAATACGAGTATTTCAACCCCAATATATTTGAAGTTACAATATTCCCTTCTGTCAAGTTGACATTATGAGAATTCATACATAGAATAATAATTATATCAATCTGTGAAATACGATTTACATTGAAATTTTAAAAAATCATATCTCCGAAAGTATTAGCTTGTTAGAGTTGAAAATGATATGAGTGGATTCTTATCATAAAACTGCTGATTAAAAAAAATTTGATTTGGAATTTGTTTCGTAAAAAAAAATTTTTTTTTTGTTACTCCGAAACCATCTGTCCGATTTTGCCCAATAGCGAACTTAGCCGAGATATTCATCCCCCAAAACTACTCTGAAAATTTCAACTCTCTAGCTCAATATGTTCGAGAGTTATCGTGCTTACGGCCGGCCGGACAGAATGAATTTCGACCACGGATTCTTGATCAGTGAGTCGAACCAAATCGTTTAAGACCATTTTCATCGAAATATTCCAAAATTACAGACATTTGGGCAAATTGATAAGCACTCAGTTCCGAGGAACTAGAGCGCCAAAAACGAACCCATGGCGAACTGAAAAAATGAAATTTAAAGACATTTGCGCTCAGTGAATATGTTCATAAAAATTCAGGTTACATAGTAGATGCATCAAATTGAGTTATTTGATTAATTTCCCCATTATCTCGAGCCACAGCCCAACTAATTGAGAAATAGCTACCATGCGTCTATGCATAATTATTTTTAGTAATAATGGGACGAGAATTTCTAGGAGATAGCTCTATATATTCTTATTAATCATTCAACATTAAATCAGAGCTGATTATATGTAATTACAAATGAAAGAGATTGATTGATATAATGTTAAATCATGAAAGATTTCTCATACAGCAAAGAAAAAGTTATAAAAGCACTGTCGTTGTGTCAGGAGTATTAGCTTGCTAGTTCACGTAATGATCAATATATTCAATTATAGTTAATTAGTTCAAAATTTTATTTTTACAATAATTCCTAAAATACAAAACCGATTGAGCTGAAATCCAGTACTCGATTGTAAAATCGCGGCTTGAAGGTTTGCACAGGATTCCAGCGGCATTTGACAGGTAGTTTCTGAAACATAATTTATTTTGGCACTCTTGTTCCTCGGAACAGAGTGCTTATCAATTTGCCCAAATGTCTGTAATTTTCGAATTTTTGGCTGAAAATGGTCTTAAACGATTTGATTCGACTCACGTGTGTTTTCACAGAATGCGATAAT
The DNA here is from genome assembly GCA_937662695.2 of Halyzia sedecimguttata. Lineage (NCBI taxonomy): Eukaryota > Metazoa > Arthropoda > Insecta > Coleoptera > Coccinellidae > Halyzia > Halyzia sedecimguttata. Next base: position 2,376,565 of record OW569411.2, on the reverse strand, counting down.
TATTCTATGAATTATTAGAATATGATCTGTGTTGATACATGTCAACTTATTTTCCTGAGACATGATATGTCAAATTTTGATATGGGCATTAAACCATGGTTAATCCATATTATGATGGGAATGGTACGGGTAAGTTAATAATATTGAGTTCAGAATATCTCCAGTAAAACAAAACTGAAATATTGGCTAAAGATTCAATTGATATAATATCATTTTCAGAGTGGATTTGAGAAAAAAATATATCGTTCATCATAGAATTGAGGAACGAATATCTCGGATGAGTTCATTGTTAGGTAGAATAATTGGTCTATTGGTTTTGGATTAATAATTTTTGGCACTCTTGTTGAATTTGAATTCTTTTATGATGTTTGAATTTAAATTCTGCTATGAAGTTCTATCATAAGAATCCATTGATATGATTCCCAACTCTTACCAATACTTTCGAAGATATGATTTGTCAAAGTTTGAACAAGAGAGCCAAAGCTCCTGTCCACAGGGCTTGAACTAATTTTTGCATTATATGATTTTGCTCGAAAGTGTCTAAAATAATGCCTAGAACATCCACTAGAAGCTTGTTGGTCTAATTATGGGACACCTATTAGAATCCGAAATACTTATTCCATTCCTTTCCACCTAGAATAGCTACAAGGCTGATATTTGAGATAACTCTTCCTTTCATTACCCTCCATGTTCATAAAAAATTTCAACGAATTCTAGAGCCAATATTTCATAAAAAAATTGGTTCAAGCCCTGTGGTAGAAGCTTTCTGGCGCTCTAGTTCAAACAGACAAATTATATCTCCGAAAGTATTGCTTTCTCAGAGTTGGGAATTATATCAATGTATTCATATGATAGAACTGCATCCTAAAGGAAATTCAATTCAAATAATAGTTTATTTATCAAGATTAAATGAGCAATCTGAGAATGAGAACTGCACCATGGAAGAAATCAAATTAAATCTGGCCAATTTTGCCCAATAACGAACTTAACCGAGATATTCATCTCCCTAACCTACTCTGAAAATTTCAACTACCTACCTCATTCCGTTCGAGAGTTATATCTATGTCTATGGATGAAAAGCAGTCTCACTACTCTCAGATCTCTTACTTCATGTTCCGTTCCGAAATGTAAGACTTTTCTGAGAAAAACTAATTTCGGAGCAAACAACTGAGATTTTTCTCACTTCGCTCACAATTCTTCGATTGATTAGATAATGACATGTCTCAGGAAAATAAACTGACATTATGACAATTCATACATTCATAGAATAATTATATCATTGTGTGACAACGTTGAAATACGATTTATTATTGAAATTTTGAAAAATCATATCTCCGAAAATATTAGCTTGTTAGAGTTAAAAATGATATCATTGGATTCTTATGGTAAAACTGCTTATAGGAAAAAATTTAATTTTGAATTTGTTTTGTAAAAAAAAATTTTTTTTTTTACTCCAAAACCATCTATCCGATTTTGCCCAATGACGAACTTAGCCGAGATATTTATCTCCCAAACCTACTCTGAAAATTTCAACTGTCTAGCTCATTCCGTTCGAGAGTTATCGTGCCTACGGCCGGACGGCCGGACCGGCCGGACAGAATGATTTTCCACCACGGATTCTTGATCAGTGAGCCGAACCAAATCGTTTAAGACCATTTTCATCGAAAAATTCGAAATTTACAGACATTTGGGCAAATTGATAAGCACTCAGTTCAGTGGTTTTTCTTCTATTGTTACGATTCTCACGAAACTTTGTATGAACCTTGAAATAGGTTACTTCATACGAGATCACGGATTCTCAACATTATTGGATCTGTAGTATAGCAAATATTGGAAAAAGAAAGTTTTCAGCGTACATTTTTTTTTGCGTATTTTTCCGAAATTTTAAATAATTATTTTGCTATTCCTTACGTTTGCGTGAAGATCAATGGATGAGTCAGTTGAAAATAAATGGGAGCCTATAATTATTTGAACGACAAAGTGATTGATTAGGAATGTTCTACACATATATTAACTTGATTGAAATTATTGAATTATCAGAATAACTCAATACCTACATTAATGAACCATTTTGTGAAATACATTCATTCCTACTTCTACGTATTGTTGTCTATGTAATCAGTACTGTTATTCCCATAATTACCCGGACAGACACACTATTAAATCATGAAATAAAATTGTACGACCTTACATTATTATAGATTTCCTTACCTAGATATTTATGATTGAAGAAAATAAGATCATTATACCTATATGGAATGTAGCGAATGGTAGTGGAGTACCCAAGAGTGCGATCGGGATTGGCGACGACAAAGAAATGGAGAAATACTGCATAAAATTCTCATAACGCCTCAAATTGTTTTGGGGTTACCTGCTTTTAGTTATGAGGATGGATTCAACTGATCTACATTACAATAATTCTACAGAGGAGTAACTACGCTCTTGTCCACTACAAAGTCTGTTGTCTGTGTTATTAAAACCAAGTTTCCATCCTCTGAGATGAATCGTTATTGAGCATGCTATCAATATATCTATTTGGTATATGGGGTTTGATCTTCCCGGGAAAATATTATCTATTTTGAGTCATTTAATAACAGGTCATGATCGTTGCAACAGCATGCTTTTCAGATGAACTCCAGTTGTTAGCCCTAGTTTTGGATGCAGGGAAGCTGAGAAAACCATAGATGATAATAATGAAGAATGGCGATATCGTTGTTAATAAATCAAAAAGTCCAAAGCGTTCCCGCCAATAGGGTCCTTCATGATGGCTTCGTATAATTAATATACTTAACCCGGTTCAGTTTAGTTGAATTTGTTGAGAAGCTACAGAGTACTGATGATGGCCAAGAAGCCAGAAACGCGTCTGCTCTTGTTTTCTCGGCAAATCGATGAACCCCCTGGGGTCTATTTGACTTGTGAAATATATGCATAAGTATATTAATTATACGAAGCCATTATGAAGGACCCTTTTGGCAGGAACGCTCTGGACTTGTTGATTTATTAACAACGGTATCGCCATTTTTGGCGCTCTAGTTCCTCGGAACTGAGTGCTTATCAATTTGCCCAAATGTCTGTAATTTTCGAATATTTCGATGAAAATGGTCTTAAACGATTTGGTTCGACTCACTGATCAAGAATCCGTGGTCGAAATTCATTCTGTCCGGCCGGTCCGGCCGGCTGGTCCGGCCGGCCGGTCCGGCCGGCCGTAGGCACGATAACTCTCGAACGGAATGAGCTAGAGAGTTGAAATTTTCAGAGTAGGTTTGGGGGATAAATATCTCGGCCAAGTTCGTTATTGGGCAAAATCGGACAGATGGTTTCGGAGTAGCAAAAAAAAAATTTTTTTTTTACGAAACAAATTCCAAATTAAATTTTATTTAATAAAAAGTTTTATCATAAGAATCCACTCATATCATTTTTAACTCTAACAAGCTAATACTTTCGGAGATATGATTTTTCAAAATTTCAATAATAAGTCGTATTTCAACGTTGTCACAGAATGATATTATTCTATGTATGAATATGAATTGTCATAATGTCAAATGATGTTCCTGAGACATTATCTAATCAATCGAAGAATTGTGAGCGAAGTGAGAAAAATCTCAGTTGTTTGCTCTGAAATTAGTTTTTCTCAGAAAATTCTTACATTTCGGAACTGAACATGAAGTAAGAGATCTGAGAGTAGTGAGACTGCTTTTCATCCATAGACATAGATATAACTCTCGAAAAGAATGAGGTAGGTAGTTGAAATTTTCAGAGTAGTTTAGGGAGATGAATATCTCGGTTAAGTTCGTTATTGGGCAAAATTGGCCAGATTTAATTTGATTTCTTCCATGGTGCTTTTCTCATTCTCATGATTGCTCATTTAATCTTGTTAAATAAACTATTATTTGAATTGAATTTCCTTTAGGATGCAGTTTTATTATATGAATACATTGATATAATTCCCAACTCTGAGAAACCAATACTTTCGAAGATATAATTTGTCTGTTTGAACTAGAGCGCCAGAAAGCTCCTGTCCACAGGGCTTGAACCCATTTTTTCATTATTACATGGCGATTACTTGTAGAATACAAACCTAAGGACGTTTGTGAAATTTTGTGAGAATATTATCCCTAGAAAATTTAAAAAAATTGGTTCAAGTACTGAAGTGAAGTCAGAAGCTTTTGCGCGTATGTTCTATTGTCCATTCTCCTGTATTGGACAATGTTAATCAAATTTAACATGGTAAATTTTTCTCATGATGCAGTTGTAACACAAGAATCCATTGATATAATTCCCAACTCTGAGAAACCAATACATTCGGTGATATGATTTGTCACAGTTTAAACAAGAGCGCCAAAGCTCCTGTCCATAAGACTTTCCCACGTTTTATTGCTTGTTTCGCTTCAAGGAGTCTGAAGTTTAGCACACTGTTGAATATTTTACATATTTATGTTTCATAAGAACGAATGAGCAGAAAGACAAACCAATTCCGCGGAATGTATGAGTAAACCAAATCAAATCTGTGGTGCAGCCATCGAGTCGTTAAAGCGGCTGCATTCTCTGGGCATTGGTCAATACCTTTATAATTCTAGCAGACAAGACTAAATTATAGTGCGATATATCTTCACCCAATATCTGGAACGTAATTTCCATGCAACAACCCAAGCTCCGAACACCTATCTCATTATATATTCATTCAATGGAGAAAAATGGATTTTATGTTCACTGCAACGCTATCGGGATATCTCATCTTAGTATGATTTTCTGCATTGAAACGCATGGAATACAGTCCTTTTAATATTCAGTTGAATCGGTTTTACTTGATGGAAATACAACTAAAGGGTTATAATCAAGTGTATGTACCTGTATGATACATGAATCAATAAATTAATAAAACAAGTCCTGTGGACAGGAGTTTTCTGGCGCTCTTGTTCAAACAGACAAATTATATCTCCGAAAGTATTGGTTTCTCAGAGTTGGGAATTATATCAATGTATTCATATGATAGAACTGCATCATAAAGGAAGTTCAATTCAAATGATAGTTTATTTATCAAGATTAAATGAGCAATCATGAGAATGAGAACTGCACCATGGAAGAAATCAAATTAAATCCGGCCAATTTTGCCCTATAACGAACTAAACCGAGATATTCATCTCCCTAACCAACTCTGAAAATTTCAACTACCTACCTCATTCCGTTCGAGAGTTATATCTATGTCTATGGATGAAAAGCAGTCTCACTAATCTCAGATCTCTTACTTCATGTTCCGTTCCGAAATGTAAGACTTTTCTGAGAAAAACTAATTTCGGAGCAAACAACTGAGATTTTTCTCACTTCGCTCACAATTCTTCGATTGATTAGATAATGACATGTCTGAGGAAAATAAACTGACATTATGACAATTCATACATAGAATAATTATATCATTGTGTGACAACGTTGAAATACGATTTATTATTGAAATTTTGAAAAACCATATCTCCGAAAGTATTAGCTTGTTAGAGTTAAAAAGGATATCATTGGATTATTATGGTAAAACTGCTTATTGAAAAAAATTTAATTTTGAATTTGTTTTGTAAAAAAAAATTATTTTTTTTTTACTCCGAAACCATCTGTCCGATTTTGCCCAATAACGAACTTAGCCGAGATATTTATCTCTCAAACCTACTCTGAAAATTTCAACTGTCTAGCTCATTCCGTTCGAGAGTTATCGTGCCTACGGCCGGACGGCCGGACCGGCCGGACAGAATGATTTTCGACCACGGATTCTTGATCAGTGAGTCGAACCAAATCGTTTAAGACCATTTTCATCGAAAAATTCGAAATTTACAGACATTTGGGCAAATTGATAAGCACTCAGTTCCGAGGAACTAGAGCGCCAAAAATTATAATCTTTAGATATTAATGTTAATAAAAAAATTGGTCAAGCCCTGTGGACAGGAGCTTTGGCACTCTTGTTCAAACATTAACAAATCATATATCCGAAATTATTGGTCCTTGGGAATGATATAAATGGATTCTTAGGATAGAACTGCATCATGAAAGAAATTAAATACAAACAGACCGATTTTCTCCAATCACGAACTTATCCGAGATATTCATTCCTCAAATCTACTCTGAAAATTATATTATATCAATTAAAACTTAGCCAATATAGCAGTTTTGTTTTTAATGCAGATATTCTGAACCCAATTTGATTATGTATCTTACCAAAGAATATATTTCCATCATCATATGGATTATCCACGGGCATTATATTATCACCTTAAAAGAATAATATCATATCATCCTCATAATTCTACGATAGCTGAGGTTATTTAATTGGTCATTTTGCATTCAATCATACTTTGTTTTCTAGAACAGGAGATGTATATTTTATATAAAGAATAACGAACCAGAAATAATTTAGACATTTATCTCTCATAGGAAAATAAGATGACATGTAAGAACACAGATCATATAATAATTCATGGATATAATAACTAAGTGCAGGATTCTGCGGAAACATAGAAGTACGATTTTTTATTGAAATTTTGAAAATTCATATCCCCGAAAGTATCAGCTTGTTAGAGTTGAAAATGTTATCAATGCATTTTATGGTGGAATTGCATCTTAAAAAAAATTTTGTTCGAAATTTCTGATGTAAAAAATTTTTTTTTTCGTTACTCCGAAACCATTAAACCGGTTTTGCCCAATAACGAACTTAACCGATATATCTATCTCCGAAACCTACCCTGAAAATGTCAACTGTCTAGCTCATTCCCTTCGAGAGTTATCGTGTTAACGGGCGGCTGGCCGGAGAGTATCGGTTTTGACCACCGATTCTAGATCAGTGAGTCGAACCAAATCGTTCAAGACCATTTTCATCCAAAAATTCGAAAATTACAGACAGTTGGGCAAATTGATAAGCACTCTGTTCCGAGGAATAAGAGTGCCAAAAACTGGTTCAAGCACTGACGTGAAGTCAGCAGCTTTTGCGCGTATGTTCTATTGTATATTCACCAAAATTGAACACTCTAAATCGAATTTAACTTTGATATAGACCATTTTCTCACCTTTTATAAGATACGAATACATTTCGTAGCATTTTAATGACAGACTTGAGTAAGGAGAAAATCGGCTAAGATCATATAATTTTCAATTTTGACACATCTATTCTATCGGAATTGAAATTCGTTGAATATCTAATAATATATATATATTATATATAAGGAAAAACTAACGTCTCAAGTAATTTCAGGATAAGATATTCAAGAAATTCCGCGAAAATTAGCGCGACGGCATTCTACAGAATAGCAATAAAAAAAAATTGGTTCAAGACCTGTGGACAGGAGCTTTCTGGCGCTCTAGTTCAAACAGACAAATTATATATCCGAAAGTATTGGTTTCTCAGAGTTGGGAATTATATCAATGTATTAATATGATAGAACTGCATCATTAAAGAAATTAAATAAAAACAAACTTTGACAAATTATATCTCCGAATTGGTTTCTCAGAGTTGGGAATGATTTTAATGGATTCTTACGATATAAGTACATCATAATATAAAATAAATTAAATAAGTTTCCATTGATATCATTTCCAACTCGGAGAAACCAATACTTTCGGAGTTATGATTTGTCAAAGTTTGAACAAGAGTGCCAAAGCTCCTGTCCACAGGGTTTTCCCACATTTTTAATTTGGCTTCTGTGCGTCAATTCTCAAGAATTTTCGTTATTAAATTCAAAGCATAGGTCTATGACTCATCTCATGTTGGATTTATATACATCAGGAAATTATAATTAGAGTATTCTATGAAATCATATAGAATTGAGAATAATTATTGAAATTTTGAAAAATCATATCTCCGAAAGTATTAGGTTCTTAGAAATGAGAAAGACACCAATGGATTCTTATGAAGAAACTGCATCTTAAAAAAAAATTGAATTTAAAATTTGTAATGTAAAAAAATATTTTTTACATTCCATAAAAAAAATTAACGAGACCAAAAAAAAGACTCTCGAGTTGCTGTACTGTATACTGATAAATACAAATAATACAAAATAAGGTGGAAAAATAAATATTTTGAATCCAGAAAATGAAGTTCTCAAGCTAATACTTTCGGAGATATGATTTTTCAAAATTTCAATAATAAATCGTACCTACACTATACACTAACTAACTACAGGAGAATGGACAACATAATTTACCATGGTAAATTATGTTGTCCATTCTCCTGTATTGGACACTCTTAGTTCGAATTTACCATGGTAAATTCGAATTAACTGTCCAATACAGGAGAATGAACAACATAATTTTGCATGGTAAATTCGATTAAGGGTGTCCAATACAGGAGAATAGACTATAGAACATACGCGCAAAAGCTCCTGGCTTCACGTCAGTGCTTGTTTTGACAATTAAATTGAATAGGTGCACCAGAGCAGACTGACCCCAAGTTCTCGAACTTTTAATTACGAAGGATGTGATAAATAACAATAAAATGAACAATAAACCATTAGGATACAGTCATCTACCACAATCATAATACTGAATCGATTGTCTCCAAATTTGTTAACGGGTCGAATTTGCATATTGAGGTCGACTTGAAAACAATATTGGCTCCACCATATTTATGGATGCATATCTCTTCGTCTAAAACGTATTCTTCAATTTCTAAGAACGCACCAACGAGGGCGTGGTATATTTACTTAGTTTCACGAGAGTGATCCACTCATCAATTCCGAAGTATACTGATGAATCGTCAACATCGAGAATCTTCAATCTCGCGTCGGAAGAATATCGTGGAAGACTTTAATGGGCAGATTTAGTAAAGAGGTTTATACACGGTAGGATTTCCAGCGATTCTGAGTGTAATGCACGTAAAGGGTTTTTCAATTAGAGGGAGGTTTTATTTCGATTTATAGGAAAACGGTTTTTGTCTCTGTTCTCCTGGATAGAGTGCCTATCAATTATCCCAAATGTTTGTAATTTTTGGTTTTTGCGCGTATGTTCTGGGGAATATCGCGTTATCATTTCGCCCAAATTTCTGTAACTCTCGAATTTTTTCACGAAAATGGTCTCAAACGATTTGGTTCGACTCCCCAATAAAGAATTCTATGTCAAATTTGATTCAGTCCGGCCGGCCGTCCGGCGGTTGCCACGATAACTTGAGAACGGAAAGAGCTAGCGACTTGAAATTTTCAGGGTAGGTGGCGCATCCTAATACGACGGACAAGTTCGTTAATGGGTATAATCGGCCCAATGGTTCCCGAGTAATAATTTTGTTTTCAACCAATATGAATCCGATCGAATTGAAACTTGGTGAGTTGTTACAAAATATGAACCTAAGCACCTTTGTGAAATTTTGTGCGAATTGTACGGCTAGAAAATTTATATTTAAATAGCCCTGTGGACAGGAGCTTTCTGGCGCTCTAGTTCAAACAGACAAATAATATCTCCGAAAGTATTGGTTTCTCAGAGTTGAGAATTATATCAATGTATTCTTATGATAGAACTGCATCATACAGGAAATTCAATTCAAATAATAGTTTATTTATCAAGATTAAATGAGCAATCTGAGAATGAGAACTGCACCATGGAAGAAACCAAATTAAAATAGCTGAAATGAATTTGACTCTCTCTTATAGAACAGGATGAAATGTACGAGTATGAACACAGATCATATAATAAAGCTTAGATAGAATAATTATAGCATTCTGTGAAAACATAGAAGTACGATTCATTATTGAAATTTAGAACTTCATCTAAGCAGAAATTGAATTCAAACATCATAGAAGAATTTAAATTCAACAAGAGTGCCAAAAATTATCAATCCAAAACCAATAGACGAATTCTTCCCAACAATGAACTCATCCGAGATATTCATTCCTCAATTCTATGATGAACGATAATATATATCTTTCCTCAAATCTACTCCAATACACCAATATTCCAGTTTTGTTTTTAGTGGAGATATTCTGAACTCAATATTATGAACTTACCATTACCATTCCCATCATCATATGGATTGACCATCGGCATGAAAATATCAACCAACAAGAAGTATGATAATATTATAATTCTCATATTGATACCATAGATTAAAGAGATTAATAGATCAATAGATCAACAATCATAGATTAAAGATTTAATCTATGATTGATACCATTACTGGAATGAATGACAATGAGACAACGTCAAAGTTGACGTTATAACAATTCACAGAATAGCCACATAATAATTCTATCATTGAAATTTTGAAAAATCATATCTCCGAAAGTATTAGTTTGTTAGAGTTAAAAATGATATGAATAGATTCTTATGGTAAAACTCCTTATTGAAAAAAAAATTAATTTGGAATTTGTTCTGTAAAAAAAAATTTTTTTTTGTTACTCCGAAACCATCTGTCCGATTTTGCCCAATAACGAACTTAGCCGAGATATTTATCCCCCAAACCTATTCTGAAAATTTCAACTCTCTAGCTCATTCCGTTCGAGAGTTATCGTGCCTACGGCCGGCCGGCCGGACAGAATGAATTTCGACCACGGATTCTTGATCAGTGAGTCGAACCAAATCGTTTAAGACCATTTTCATCGAAAAATTCGAAAATTACAGACATTTGGGCAAATTGATAAGCACTCAGTTCCGAGGAACTAGAGCGCCAAAAATTATTAAAAAATATTTTTGGTGTCACGATAACTTGAGAAGGGAAAGAGATACCGGCTTGAAGTTTTCAGGTTAAGATGTGCATCTGAACACGACATTTGAGTTTGTTTATAAGCATAATCGGCCAAACGGTTTTACAGTTATAGCCATCTGAAATTTGGTTGTTTTTTTCTCCTCATTAACTCGAAAAATACTCACCCGATTGAATTCAAACATGGTTATTAGTTGTAGATTGCCAACGCGAAAATTCTTGCAAAATTTTGTGAGGATAGTATTTGTAGAAAATTTTTAAGAAATCATTGAAAATGAAAAAAAAAATGTATATATCAGTAACTGTTCGTCTGAAATTGCTGAAATTTTGCAACAGCCTTAAGAACCCAACTCTACTGCCAAGTTTCAAGTTTTAACACGATCGGTTAAATATTGTTGGAGATTCGAGCAGCCTTGTGTGGGTTCCCTAGAGTTCTTTTTGGTTTTTTTTGTTTATCATATTTACTGAGTTGTTTATAAGATGATATGTTCATTTATGTATTCAATCATATTCCATTGTACGTCTTTAATTATTTATTCAGCGAAACAGGAACCAATTCGCCATTTAGAACAGAAAAATTCTTTCAGAACTCCGGAGTCCCAGAGACTCCGCCACGCACGGAACGTTAAAAAAATCTCTGGCCACGCCAGTTAAGGGTTAATAAATCAACAAGTCCAAAGCGTTCCTGCCAATAGGGTCTTCATAATGACGTAGTATAATTAACATACCTATGCATATATTTGACAAGTCAAATAAACCTCAGGAGATTCATTGATTTGCCGAGAAAGCAAGAACAGAGGCGTTTCTGGCTTCTTGGCCTTCATCAGTACTCTGTAGCTTCTCAACAAATTCAACTAAACTGAACCGGGTTGAGCCTCTCAGAGCCGGATTGGTCGATCATACCTAATCGCCCACGCCACCTATGACACAAAACACGGAACTCAGCCTTTCCAAGCCGGCTCTGAGAGGCTTAACCCGGTTCAGTTCATTTGAATTTTTGAGAAGCTACAGAGAACTGATGAAGGCCAAGCCAGAGACGCGTCTGCTCTTGCTTTCTCGGCAAATCAATGAAATCCCCTGGGGTTTATTTGACTTGTGAAATATATGCATAAGTATATTAATTATACTAAGCCATTATGAAGACCCTATTGGCAGGATCGCTCTGGAACTGCAACGTCTCCACGACGTCTTCAAAACTGCGCAATTTTCCTATCTACACGCAACGTTTTACCTGCAACGTGTTGAACTGTGCAGGCAAAAAGTTGAGCAGAACGTAGCGGCCCTAAGATTGCGATTTAACAGGGGTGTTGGAAATAATGAAACTACTTCCCACGAAAAGAACCGATATTTATCTTCGTTTTTGTAATCTTTCAATTTATCAGCTAATTCCTACGAATTTTGTATTGCCAACGTCTGAGGAGTTTGGAAGCCGTTGAATGTAATCAGTAACCATTTGTCAAGATTGTACGTTAAATTTAAGACGTTCGGTCTCATTTATTTTCCGGATTTATGAATTTACACCCTGTACATAACAATGAAACTAATTACTAAATTTCCAAACGTAATTCACCGTGATACAACTGGTGTTACAACCTAGTTATGTGCAACGGCATTTGCTGTTTGCTATCGGCTCGAACACGAGAAAACTCTATTAACTTCTTCGTATCGCGAAGGAAGACAGGCGAAAGTCATTTGTGATGTACACCAGTACTGAGCACATTAAACAATCCAAGTCTTGAAGGAATGCTTATGTTATAAAGTTAATTATACCCAACCGCTATAAAGTTTTGCCTTGTCGCGGGTAAATATTTGTCGAGCAATAAGTCAACTTGAATCTGCTAATGCATTTGGCGTGACAAGAAACGAAGTAGGTGCCGTTACGCTGATATATCCGTCTTCTTCAACGCACAGGTTCTAATGGAGAAAATACTGCATCGAAACTACAGGGGTTGATCCACCACACATGTATATTTTAGTTCGAATAATTCTCACCATGAAAAATATTCGCAATATGGAAAGTAGGGTAGAATGAACAATGCTCTGAATTTTATACAATCTAAACAATATCCGGCTCGAAGGACCATGTTTGGGGTACCTGTTTTTTACCAGTGTAATGATGATGATTCGGAGGAGCAGATATTTCGTCTCCTGATTGATTTATCATTTTCATAAGTTTTTTGTTTCTATTTGGAGAAAAACTGGTGAAGATTACTCGATTATTAATGTCGTTGTGAATGCACAACCAGAGCTGTGCCGAGCACTTAAGAAAAAAATGGTTCGAGCATTGACGTGAAGTCAGGACTTTTTGCACGTATGTTCTATTGTCCATTCTCCTGTATTGGATAATCTTAATGAAATCGAATTTAACATGGTAAATTCAATTAAGAGTGTCCAATACAGGAGAATGGACAATAGAACATACGCGCAAAAGCTCCTGACTTAACGTCAGTAATTGAATTAATTTTTTTAAATTCCCCTACCCCTATCCCCTTTTGTTCGAAAGTATCGAGGCAATGGTAACCCATCCAGCTACTGAACTCACACAAGACTGCTCGGATCTCCAACAATATAGATCTGATCATCTTCAAACTTGGAACTTGGTAGTAGAGTTAGGTTCTGAAGGCTTTCGCGAACAGCGATGTTGGACGGATAGTTTCTGATATACAGGGTGTCCCAAGATGTTCCAAACAGCCAATATCTCGGCTCTCAGACAAGGTAGAAAGTTCAAACGAAGAGTACCCATATTAAATGGCGGCAAAAACTCTAGCAGAATCTGTCATTGAAATTCTGTTTCTAATTACCATCCCTGAAAAAACTACCCCCAGATATTTTTTTTAAATGGCACCTTTTTTTTTCTTCACTCTGAACGATTCCCCAGTAAAAGAAGAAATATGTTGAAACAATTTTTTATCATTTCACGTAAATTCAACCCTTAAAAAAATTGGTTCAAGCACTGACGTGAAGTCAGAAGCTTTTGCGCGTATGTTCTATTGTCCATACTTCTGTATTGGACACCCTTAATCGAATTTACCATGGTAAATTATGTTGTCCATTCTCCTGTATTGGACACTCTCAATTCGAATTTACCATGGTAAATTCGAATTAAGTGTCCAATACAGGAGAATGGACAACATAATTTACCATGGTAAATTCGATTAAGGGTGTCCAATACAGAAGTATGGACAATAGAACATACGCGCAAAAGCTTCTGACTTCACGTCAGTGCTTGAACCAATTTTTTTTTCGTGACTTTTTAAAAATTTTCTAGGGGTACGGTTCTTGAAATTTTTTTTTTCGTCATTTTTTTCAAATTTTCTAGGGATACGATTCTTACAAAATTTTAAACACGTCTTTATGTTGATTTTCTACTACTAGTTAACAAGCACCAATTCGATCGAATATTTATTTTTTGAGTTATCAAGGAAATAATATTCCAGGTGAGTATAACTCGGAAACCGTTAGACCGATTATGCCCAAAAACGAACTCAACACTCTCTTTCGGATGCGCAACCTACCCTGAAAATTGCAAGTCCCTATCTCCTTTCGTTCGAAAGTTATCGAGGCAACGGTCACCCATCTACTGAACTCGCACAAGAATGCTCGAATCTCCAACAATATTTAACCGATCGTATTAAAACTTGAAACTTGGCAGTAGAGTTAGGTTATAAAGGCTCTTGCAAAATTTCAGCAATTTCAAACGAATAGTTACTGATATATAGAATTTTTTTTTTTTATTTTCAATGATTTATTAAAAATTTTCTACAAATGCTATCCTCACCAAATTTTGCAAACATTTCCGCGTTGGCATTCTACAACTAATAACCATGTTTAAATTCAATCGGTTCAGTACTTTTTGAGTTAATGAGGAACAAAAACCACGAAATTTCAGAAAATTTCAGATGGCTATAACTCTGAAACCGTTTGGCCGATTATGCTCATAAACAAACTGAAATGTCGCGTTCTGGTGTTCATCCTAACCTGAAAATTTCAAGCCGCTATCTCATTCCGTTCTCAAGTTATCGTGACAACAAAAATATTTTTTAATAATTTTTTAAAAATTTTCTAGCCATACGATTCGCACAAAATTCCACAAACGTGCTTAAGATCATATTCTACAACTACCCACCAAGTTTCAATTCGATCGGATTTATATTGGCTGAAAACAAAATTATTACTCGGAAACCACTGGGCCGATTATGCCCATTAACGAACTTGTCCGTCGTATTGAGATGCGCCACCTACCCTGAAAATTTCAAGTTGCTAGCTCTTCTCGTTCTCAAGTTATCGTGGCAACGGCCGGACGGCCGGACGGCCGGACGGACAGAATCAAATTTGACCTCGAATTCTTCATTGGGGAGTCGAACTTAATCGTTTGAGACCATTTTCGTCAAAAAATTCGAAAGTTACAGACATTTGGGCAAAACTATAACGCGATGTTCCCCAGAACATACGCGCAAAAATAATAATTATAATTTCCGACACATTCACCATTTCTGCTCAGTCCATTCTGTCCATTTGTCCATCAGTCCATTTGTAACATCAATTTTAATTTTAAATGATTATTATGTTGTTTTATTATGTTTCAGAGTGTTGTTTGTGTTAATGTTTTTTTTCTTGTCTGTATGGATTCTGATAGAGTTTTTGATGCCATTTGAGTTACTGTTCATTCAAATTTTCTACCCTGTCTGATAGGATAACATATTTCTTCTTCTACTGGGGAAACGTTTAAAGTGAAAAAAATATCAGGGTGCCATTAAAAAAAATATCTGGGGGTAGTTTTTTCAGGGGTGGAAATTAGAAACAGAATTTTAACGACGGATTCTGTCAGAGTTATTGATGCCATTTAAAATACTTTTTTTCGAACTTTCTACCTTGTCTCAGATTCGAGATATTGGCTGTTTGGAACATCTTGGGACACCCTGTATAGAATTTTTTTAATACTTTCAATAATTTCTTAAAAATGTTCTAGCGATACGACCCTCATGACATTTCGCTAGAATTTTCGCATTGGCATCCTACAACTGATGACCGTGTTATAATTGGATCAGTTTCGTATTTTTCGAGTAATTGAGGAAATAATAATCTATGTATTCACAGAATGTTATAATTATTCTATATAAGCTTTAATATTTGATCTGTGTTCATACTCGTACATGTCGTCCTGTTCTATAAGAGAGAGTCAAATTCATTTCAGCTATTTTAATTTGATTTAATCCATGGTGCAGTTCTCATTCTCAGATTGCTCATTAAATCTTGATAAATAAACAATCATTTGAATTGAATTTCCTTTATGATGCAGTTCTTTCATAAGAATACATTGATATTATTCCCAACTCTGAGAAACCAATACTTTCGGAGATATAATTTGTCTGTTTGAACTAGAGCGCCAGAAAGCTCCTGTCCACAGGGTTTGAACCCATTTCTTTAAAATTTTTTGAGATACAATTCTCACAAACATCCTTAGATTTGTATTCTACAACTACTCACCAAGTTTCAATACGATCGGATTTGTATAGGTTGAAAACAAAATTATTACTTCCTTGCTTGGAGAAAACACCACTCGTCCTTTGAACTCGTGGTGTTTTCAAGCAACTCAGTTTCGTAAAGAAATAAAATCGCTCGTGATATAGCTAGTGAAAATTTCTCCTCACAATAACGGTTTTGATCAGTTCGACATTTCCGTGCCGCAAAATATTTTTTCCGCACGATGCGGAAAAGTGTTACTTTGGCAACCCAATTGCGTGCGGAAAACTACTACTTTGCGCACGCTCGTATGAAAAAATCGTTGTTTGAAACTGGCAGCCCTTCCACCCCGTGGTTTCCCCTCGAAACCTGCCAATTCGAATTTACCACCCAGATGCTCTCCGAGGTTCCGTCGCTCGATTTATAATCTCAAGTTATCAGTCGGAGGGCGGGCACTCGAAACTCGATAGACGTAACACAAACGGTCTCAAAGAGTCTGCACGAAATTCAATCCAGACGCCAATATAATGTTTCCTTTATGAAACGTGCTCCGTGTTGTACACTCTAATGGCATTTCGGCCAAAAGAATTTTTATTGAATCATTTATATGCGGATGGCTGGTTTCATTAGTCGTCGTATATCACGTCAATTTTTGACGTACTCTTCCTGTCATCTCTTTACAGATGATTCTTGGAGCGTTCACCTCCGCAAATTGGTAATCGAATATTCGCGAAGTAACCCTGAGTAATGGTGACGGAATGGCGCACCCACGTTCCGAGATCGAATTTATGAATGTGTGTTCCGAATATTTTACAGGATAATGAAGTTCTTCTCTTTTAATACGAGACATTCTTGGGGAGAAAGCTGGGAAATAGGAAAACTTCATCTGCACTACAAGTGTAAATACACTCTTGTTATTTTCGAATTTTTTGCCGAGAATGGTCTCAAACGACTAGGTTCAACTCACTGTTGAAGATTTCGAGGTCCTATTTCATTCGGACCGGCCGTCCGTCCGTTGCCACGATAACTTGAGAACTGAGAGAGATAACGACTTGAAAGTTTCAGGGTAGGTGGCGCGTTCTAATATGACCGACAAGTTCGTTAATAGGCCTAATCGGTCCATCGGTTTCCGAGTAATAATTTTGTCATCAATCAATATAGATCCGATCGAATTGAAATTTGGTTGCAAGTTGTGGAATACAAATATCAAGATGTTTGTGAAATTTTGTGAGAATCCTGTCGCAAGAAAAAAAAAAGCACTGACGTGAAGTCAGTACTCTTTGGCGCGCGTGTTCACGGTGGCTAATTTGAATTGAATTATTCAAAATTTAACAGTGCTGTATCTAAGCTGCCATCAGGATAGAGTAACAAAGTTGGAAAAGAACACAAGTGACTCTCCTTAGTCGCACAAGCTCCTAGAAGATTTGGGAGGGTCAGTATAATCCTAATCATGTTTATAGCACGCGCGCCAAAGCAGATTGACTTTTTACACTTTTTCTTTCATTGATAAGTCAATCTGCTTTTGCGCGCGTGCTATAAACATGATTAGGATTATACTGACCCTCCCAAATCTTCTAGGAGCTTGTGCGACTAAGGAGAGTCACTTGTGTTCTTTTCCAACTTTGTTACTCTATCCTGATGGCAGCTTAGATACAGCACTGTTAAATTTTGAATAATTCAATTCAAATTAGCCACCGTGAACACGCGCGCCAAAGAGTACTGACTTCACGTCAGTGCTTTTTTTTTTTTTTTCAAGTTCCTTTAACAAATATAGCTATCAATACAGTTTGGCTGTTAGTTTTACCGTAGATCAGAAAAAAATTCGGTTGTGGGTCCTCCGTTAGGGACAAAATTGCATCTTCTCCAAATCCGAACGCATTTTAATATAGATCTACCGAATATAGTTATTTATAAATTCGCTTCAGGGCCACCATACAGACATTTCAAATCGGAAACAACGCTATTTCCCCCAAACTGACTTGTGTCCGTGCACTGAATTGACATGAATATTCTTTTAAAACCTCACAATATCGGCTCATTACTCCCAACATAACCCAAACAACCCAAAACCATTCACTTCTCGTCTGCGCAAGCGCAGTATACTCGTGGCTGCAAGTCCTCCCAAAATTACACACCTCACAAAAAACTCCGATTCTCCAACACTAGTGGTTCAGGAGATATCGCTTCTTGAATCCACGCATGCGCAGACCCTCACCAGGGGATTCTATAGCGGAAAAGCATCCGCCACCCCAAAACCCCAATCCTCTCTGACGAAAGCACCACCAGTTAAATCACTGATGGTCTGCTCATGCGCATAACGAAAAATGCCCGTAAGGGGTTGCATCCATTTCGAAATTAGCCCCAGGGCCAAGGTAAGGACACTTTAACTCTGAAGCAACGCTACAGCCCCCAAACTGACTTGTCCTTGCACTGAATTGCTATGAATATTCTTTTAAAACCTCATAATATCGTCTCAGCACTCCCAACATAACCCATCCAACCCAAAAACAGTCACTTCTCTTCTGCGCATGCGCAATCTACTCGCGGCTAAAAGTCCTTTTCAAAATAACACACCTTACAAAAAACTCCGATTCTCCAACACTAGTGGTTCAGGAGATATCACATCTTTAATCCACGCATGCGCAGACCCTCAACAGGGGATTCTATAGAGGAATAGCATCCGCCACCCCAAAACCCTAATCCTCTCTGACGAAAACACCACCAGTTAAATTACTGATGGTCTGCTCATGCGCATAACGAAAAATGCCTGTAAGGGGTAACATCAATTTCAAAATTAGCCCCAGGGCCACGGTACGGACACTTTAACTCGGAAACAACGCTACATCCCCCAAACTGACTTGTCCTTGCACTGAATTGCTATGAATATTCTATTAAAACCTCATAATATCGACGCAGCACTCCCAACATAACCCATCCAACCCAAAAACAGTCACTTCTCTTCTGCGCATGCGCAATCTACTGGCGGCTAAAAGTCCTCTCAAAATAACACACCTTACAAAAAACTCCGATTCTCCAACACTAGTGGTTCGGAAGATATCGCATCTTTAATCTACGCATGCGCAGACCCTCATCAGGGATCTGAATTCTATGGAGGAATAGCATCCGCCACCCCAAAACCCCAATCCTCTCTGACGAAAACTACAGCAGTTAAAGGACTTCTCATCTGCGCATGCGCAATACGGAAAATGCCCGGAAAGGGCAGCATGAACCTCAAAAACATATGTTTCGGCATTAAAAGCAAAGTATTCCGCAAAATAGTAGTAATTTTTTTATTTTTTTCATGTCACGTGATCTTCACGAAATTTTGCAAAAGTGTTTGCTTTGGTCTTTTGCATCTAACTACTGAGTTTCAATTTAATCAGATCAGTATTTTTCGAGTTATCGTGAAAACAAAATTTTCAAATTTTCAAAATTTTTTTTTGCCACTTTAGGGCCGTCCGTTCAACACAAAACTTCGCAGGTATATAAAGGTCATGATTCTACAATCTGATGCCAAATTTCAAAAAGATTGAGTGATCGGTTCCGGAAATATTCATAAAAAACGTTTTTATTAAAAACGGCCTTAACTCCGAAACCGCTCGGTCGATTTCGCCCGTTAACGAACTTGTCCGAGATATTTACGCTACGAAACTACCCTGCAAATTTCAACGCTCTAAGTCGTTCCGTTCGAGAGTTATCGTGCTAACGGCCGGACCGGCCGGCCGGACCGGCCGGCCGGACCGGCCGGACGGACAGAATTGAATTTGACCTCGAATTCTTCATCAGGGAGTCGAACCCAATCGTTTGAGACCATTTTCGAAAAAAAATTCGAAAAATACAGACATTGTGACGAAATGATAGCACGCTGTTCCTTGCGGAACACGCGCGCAAAAAAGAAATATATTGAATAATATTGTTTAAGTCCCGATCGAATTGAAACTTGGTACCTAGTTGTAGAATATCGACATAAAGACGTGTATGAGGTTTTGTGAGGATGCGAAGATGAGCACGAAAGATGTTGAAGTTTTAGAGGACAAGCTGATTGATACTATTTCAGATTTAAAAACCCACAAGAAACAGATTTTCGCTGTGGTATCTGACGGAGAGGTCAATTCTGTGCTTTTATTTGAAAAGTAGGCAATCTTAAGGCTAGTTCATATTACTCAACGAGGATTGTTTGTGTCATATAGAAACGGGAAATGTACGTTACAGCCCTATGGCATTAATTTCTTCCCTAAAATACCTCCAAAAGTAGCTGGGTATCTCTCACTTCAAAATCCTAATATGTATACTGCTCACTGCGTTAGAAGATCTTTGGCAATTTTTTTTGTTAATGCTGGAGGGGATATATTAAACCTACACAATAACTTGGTGGATGGGAATCGGCGAAGGTTGCTAGAGGGTATTCAATTCAAATAAATAATAGTTTATTTATCAAGATTAAATGAGCAATCTGAGAATGAGAACTGCACCATGGAAGAAATCAAATTAAAATACCTGAAATGAATTTGACCCTCTCTTATAGAACAGGATGACATGTACGAGTATGAACACAGATCATATAATAAAGCTTAGATAGAATAATTATTGCATTCTGTGAAAACATAGAAGTCCGATTCATTATTGAAATTTAGAAAAACCATATATCCGTATCAGCTTGTTGGAGTTGAAAATGATATCAATGGATTTTTATGGTGAAACTGCATCTTAAATAAAAATTGAATTTGAAATTTGTTACTTAAAAATTTTTTTTTTTCGTTACTCCGAAACTATCTGGCCTATTTTGCCCAATAACGAACTTAACCGAGATATTCATCTCCCTAATACACTCTGAAAATTTCAACTGCCTAACTCATTCCGTTCGAGAGTTATCGTAGAAAATTTTTTTTTTTATTTTCAAATTTTTATTTACACTTTGCGGTATCCTGTTCAATACAAAACTTCATATGCGCATAAAGGTCATGATTCTACAATTTGATGCTAAATTTCAGATAGATCGAGTGATCGGTTTCAGAAATATTCATAAAAAATATATTTATTAAAATCGGCCATAACTCCGAAACCGCTTGATCGATTTCGCCCATTAACGAACTCGTCCGAGATATTTACGCTCCAAAACCACCTTGCAAATTTCAATCTTCTAACTCCTTTCGTTCGAGAGTTATCGTGCCTATACGGCCGGCCGGACAGAATCAATTTCGACTTCGGATTCTTGATCAGTGAGTCGAACCAAATCGTTTGGGACCATTTTCAGCAAAAAATTCGAAAATTACAGACATTTGGGCAAATATATATGCACTCAGTTCCGAGGAACTAGAGCGCCAAAAATACAAACATCAACGAAAGGAGCTTCGACAACAAATCAACCATTTTCTGAAGTTCAACCAGTCGAAATTGATTGAAAGTACAGGAAGCTAATTGTCAATATTATAATCGAAAACATGCCAATCAAAACAACTATTCAGAATATATTTATTTTCTCGTGTTCTACTGTACAAGGTCGACATTGATTTTCATTTGTTATTGCATATTGATGGCGCCAAAGAATTATTCAATTCCACATCTACGTGCACCCTTTGATTTCGATCTCCCGCTTGGATAAGCTATGATATTCCCGCTGTTTCTTAATGGAATGAATAAATAGGTACTATAGATTATATTCAGACGTGATAGTATGATTATTAACGTTCAGAAAGTAGGTAACATACGGCGTGATTCTCGACGAACAAATTAACAAATTTATTGAAAAAAATTGAAAACCTTTCGTTTTTGGCGCTCTAGTTCCTCGGAACTGAGTGCTTATCAATTTGCCCAAATGTCTGTAATTTACGAATATTTCGATGAAAATGGTCTTAAACGATTTGGTTCGACTCACTGATCAAGAATCCGTGGTCGAAATTCATTCTGTCCGGCCGGTCCGTCCAGCCGGCCGGCCGTAGGCACGATAACTCTCGAACGGAATGAGCTAGAGAGTTGAAATTTTCAGAGTAGGTTTGGGGGATAAATATCTCGGCTAAGTTCGTTATTGGGCAAAATCGGACAGATGGTTTCGGAGTAAAAAAAAAAATTTTTTTTACAGAACAATTCCAAATAAATTTTTTTTTAATGAGCAGTTTTATCATAAGAATCCATTCATATCATTTTTAACTCTAACAAGCTCATACTTTCGGAGATATGATTTTTCAAAATTTCAATGTAAATCGTATTTCACAGATTGATATAATTATTCTATGTATATTCTATGTATGAATTGTCATAATGTCAACTTGACAGAAGGGAATATTGTAACTTCAAAAATATTGGGGTTGAAATACTCGTATTTTAGCGATGCAACGGGTACCTCACCCGAAAATGTTTGAAAATATTGAAAGCATAATTCTGTAGTTCGAGAGAGGAGAAAATTTGGTGAACGTAGATCAGGAAATTTTTGATCGCTTACAAGGTAATTTTTTCATTATTACTTATCTTCTTTCATACATGTTTTATGGAATACCTACTATTTGTAGGTACCTACTTCAAACCTGTTTTGGGCAATTGTCATACGAAACTTGTTTTTTTGGCGCCCTAGTTCCTCGGAAGAGAGTGCTTATCAATTGGCCCAAGTGTCTGTAATTTTGGAATTTTTGGCTGAAAATGGTCTCAAATGATTTGGTTCGACTCACTGATCAAGAATCCGAGTGCGAAATCGATTCTGTCCGGCCGGCCGACCGGCCGTAGGCACGATAACTCTCGAACGAAAGGAGTTAGCGGATTGAAAATTGCAAGGTGGTTTTGGAGCGTAAATATCTCGGACAAGTTCGTTAATGGGCGAAAACCATCAAGGGGTTTCGGAGTTATGGCCGATTTTAGTAAAAATATTTTTTATGAATATTTCCGAAACCGATCACTCGATCTATCTGAAATTTAGCACCAAATTGTAGAATCATGACCTTCATACGCATGTGAAGTTTTGTATTGACCAGATTACCGCAAAGTGTCAAAAAAAAAATTTGAAAATGTGGTGCAGTTCTCATTCTCATGATTGCTCATTTAATCTTGATAAATAAACTATTATTTGAATTGAATTTCCTTTTTGATGCAGTTCTATCATATGAATACATTGATATAATTCCCAACTCTGAGAAACCAATACTTTCGGAGATATAATTTGTCTGTTTGAACTAGAGCGCAAGAAAGCTCCTGTCCAAAGGGCTTGAACCCATTTTTCTTCAAATTTCAATCATTTACTCCTTGCTATACTATCTATGTTTTACCAAAAAAAAATTAAAATTTAAATAGCTACTTCTGGGTGTTGCAGTTTTTTTGTCAGTAAGTATACCTAAAGTGTCAGTGTAAAGTAAAAATGGAAATATAATGAATCCGGTACAGTTTGCAGAATGATCCAATTAGCAGGATAACCTTGTTCACAATTAATCATAAATAAATATATTTTATTTATGATTTCTTGTATGAAAATGTTTGCATTGTCCAATTCCGACATAACTAATTCGAGAATATTATCGTCTGATTGACAAGATCAAACATTAACCCGAGTAATGTGGATTTAATGATGTCAAACAGCTGTTTAAATTTAGAACGAGTTCATTATGTGGCGTCTATTTACGCTCAGACAATCCTTAGACGGCTTAATCATTGTTGAAGTGGTACTCCACATTGCAACTTCCATTATTGTGGCGTTGGCATTGAGAGTTTCCAAGTGCAAATTTATGTGTGATTGAGGCGCAGATAGAACTGGAGCAGCGCTGAAATTTTTATTGCTATTTAATCGAATTTTTTAATAGTTTGGAACAAGTCTGTTTGTTTGTTTACTGCTTCATTATTTCATTTTGCGACCTATATTCGCAACTTATTAATGACTTTTCTGCGAATTCGACTTCGTAATAAGTTGATTATTGCAAGGCCACTGGATTCAAAACAAGGGATAATTATCTGCTATTATTTGTTACCCACTAATTTACTAATTTCTCTTCATTTTTGTGCTCTTGTTCCTCAGAACAGAGTGCTTATCAATTTGCCCAAATATCTCGAATTTTTGGCAGAAAATGGTCTTAAACCATTTGGTTCGACTCACTCATCAAGCCGTGGTCGAAATCGATTCTGTCCGGTTGTCCGGCTTAAACCACGATAAATCTCAAACGGAATGAACTAGATAGTTAAAATTTTCAGATTAGGTTAGCGAGATGAATATCTCGGTTAAGTTCGTTATTGGTTTCGGAGTAACGAAAAAAAATTATTTTTTTTACAAATTTCAAATTCAAGCTTTGAAGATGCGATTTCATCATAAGAATCCATTGATATCATTCTCAATTGTAACAAATGTATACTTTCGGAGACATTTCAAATAATTATTCTTGATTCTATGACAAAAATTTGATATCTCTCCTACAGGGTTTTCCAATAAGAGGTGTTATTTTGAATAGCCCGCTATTTCGGTAGATGTCACTTTTGAAGCTGTCATTTTTTGAGATTTAACAAGTAGAGACTACGCCATTAATAAAAATGGAACGATAAAGGTTTCAAGAACGCATTGAGATTATTAAAATTCACTAATAAAATGTGAAAGTTTGGCAGAGACGGTTCGTAATACTCGAACATTTTTGGGTCGTCGTGAAGCACCTTGCCGGACCGCAATAAAGAAATTGGTGGAAAAATTCGAGCTGTTGGGGCAAGTTAGTTATGTGAAGAATGAAAACCGTGCACGTCGCTCAAGAACAGCCGAGAAATTTGCTGCTGTAGCCGAAAGTCTTGCGAAAACCCAGGTTTGTCCATTCCTCGTCGTTCTTTGGAATTAGGCATTCCACAAACGTCATTACACCGTATTTTGCATAAAGATTTGGGTCTCAAGGCTTATAAAGTTCATTTAGCACAAGAACTCAAGCCGGCCGATCATCAACAACGTCGTGTCTTTGCTGATTGGGTCGTTGAAATGCATGAAAATGATCCGGAATTCCATCGAAAAATCATCTTTATTGATGAGGCCCATTTCCACCTCGGTGGCTACGTCAACAAGCAAAATTGTCGCATCTGGGGCTCGGAAAACCCAAGATTCATTGTTGAAAAGCCTCTCTATCCTCAACGTGTGACTGTTTGGTGCGATTTATGGTCTGGCGGAGGCTATCGAGAGATGATTAATGATTTTTTATGGCCGGAATTGGATGGTATTGATCTGGACAACGTTTACTTTCAATAAGACGGCGCTACGTGCCAAACAAGTAACGAAACCATTGATCTTTTGCGGGAAAAGTTTCCGGACCGTGTTATCTCTCGAAGAGGTGATCACAATTGGCCACCGAGATCATGTGATTTAACACCTTGCGACTTCTTCCTTTGGGGCCACGTGAAAGAGAAGGTCTACACCAATAGCCCAGCGTCGATTCAAGACCTCAAAGATGGAATTCGTGAGGCTATAGAGGCAATAGGGCAGCCAATTTGCGATTTGGTTAGGAAAATTTCATTAAAAGGATATGGTCCTGTAAGCGTGGTTGTGGTGGTCATTTGCCTGTTGTTATTTTCCACTATTAACGGCATAGCTTCTTCTTTATAATGAAATAAACATCCGATCATTTATATTGAAATCTGGCATTTTTCTTTGAATATCAAAATAACACCTCTTATAGGAAAACCCTTTCGTTTCGTATAGCTACAGGGTAAGAATGAAAGTTTTGGCTCACTGATCAAGAATCCGTGGTCAAAACCGATTCTGTCCGGCTGCCCGTTAACAAGATAACTCTCGAACCTAATGAGCTAGACAGTTGAAATTTTAAGAGTAGGTTTGGGACCTAAATATCTCGGTTAAGTACGTTATTGGGCAAAATCGGCCTGGTGATATCATTCTCAACTAATATTTTCGGAGATATGATTTTTCGAAATTTCAATAATTCATCTCAATTTTATGATTTTTTGAATTCAATTTCTTTTATGATGTAGTTCTATCAGAAGAATACATTGATATCATTCCCAACTCTGAAAAACCAATTTGGAAATATGATTTGTCAATGTTTGAACAAGAGCGTCAAAGCTCCTGTCCATATTGCTTTTCCCATTTTATTGTCCATTTGCTCAAATGTCCGTAATTTTCCGAATTTTATGATGAAAATGGTCTTAAACGATTTGGTTCGACTCACTGATCAAGAATCCGTGGTCGAAATTCATTCTGTCCGACCGGTCCGGCAGTCCGGCCGTAGGCACGATAACTCTCGAACGGAATGAGCTAGACAGTTGAAATTTTCAGAGTAGGTTTTGGGGATAAATATCTCGGCCAAGTTTGTTATTGGGCAAAATCGGACAGATTGTTTCGGAGTAACAAAAAGAAATTTTTTTTTACAGAACAAATTCCAAATTAAATTTTTTTCAATAAGCAGTTTTACCATAAGAATCCATTCATATCATTTTAAACTCTAACAAACTAATACTTTCGGAGATATGATTTTTCAAAATTTCAATGATAGAATTATTCTGTGGCTATTCTATGAATTGTTATAATGTCAACTTTGACGTTGTCTCATTGTCATTCATTCCAGTAATGGTATCAATATGAGAATTATAATATAATATCATACTTTTTGTTGGTTGATATTTTCATGCCGATGGTCAATCCATATGATGATTCATTCCAGCACTGTCTTTAGTGCTGGAATGGACTCATTAAAATCCAGAAATAGAGAAACTTTGTTTCCGAAACATATGTCAGACGACAAATAATGTAGTGGACAAAAGTGTAGTTATTTTTTGTATTGTTCATAATAAGTCCACAGTGAACTCAAACTATAATATCGATTGTAGAATGGATATAGATAGATATATATAATTTCCATTGTTATATTACCGAACTACTTAAAAATGAATTGGCAAATGTTATTGATATGCAAATGAATCGATGTGATAAAAGTCCATATATCATTCATTTCAATTCTCCAACTCCTTTTGGGGTCATTAAATTGAAAATTGTCGATTAAGCGTCCTTAATCTGAAAGTGACCTAGTAAAAATAAATCTTGAACCAGTTCCTTTTGTCATTTCATTTTTGCAATCAATTTGTCATATTTTTTTTTTGAACTTGTTAGTATGATAATTATGATTTAGCTATTAATCATTAGTGTGATTTTTCGACATACTTTCTCTTTCAATCCTTTAAAAAAATGTTTAATCAGGTTTCATAATGAGGGATAAGGATTCATTGCCTACAGATCAGAACAAAAATATTATATATTTATGCTAATTGTTTGTAAAACGATAAATCAAGTAAAACTTATTTCGACAATCAAAAATGAAAGTTTCATCACATTGATAACTGATATATGCTCGAGGACCTGGACGTTGAGATAGGTGTGAAGTCAGTAACGTACCATACGAGCAGGTGCTAAGTGTACTGGTTAGTATAATAATGGTAAAATCTGGAACGATAGAGAGAATTCTAACGTTAAAGCATAAATTTGAGAAGTATTTATATCCATTACGAAATGATGAAGAAGTAATGCAAAAACTTTATATTTAATAGGTGTTGTTTCATCTCTTGTGGACTATTAGAAGCGTTTGAGAGTATCAATGGATATCAAATTGTTGATGAATAGTATATTCTAAAACAAGTTGCAGAATGGGCTCCTATTAAAGCACGAATGCGAAATTCGAAAACGAGCGACGAAGGAGCCTAATAATAGGAAATGAATAAATCCGTCAAACGCCAAAAAGTTTTCTCTAGTATCTAACCCATACAAAAATCTAGAATTTTCCGATTAGATCGCCACGGCTTTGGCTAACCACTAAATCGAGGGCGTAGATTCCGAATCTGTAATTAGTTTTTCCGTATCTTGATTAATTTTGGTAATATGGCGAAAAATCCGACTGATTAGTCCATTTTCCGGAGATAGAGCCAGAAATTGCGACTTTTTTCGTCATTACTCCGAAACTAATCGAGATACGGAAAATCTAATTACAGATCTACGTTTTAAATTTGTTGTTTTTTTCTGCAAAAATCCATGAAGCGTTGGTACGCGAGTTCATACTTCTCTCTGGATTTCGCCGGAAGTAAATTCAATGAAGTCGCGTTCGCGGCTTCTACTAGTTCAGGAGGAGTGCAAGGTAACAAATAATCACTATCAGTGTTCATGTTTATTAATTCTTTTTTAATTCCTTATGAAATATAACGAATCGAACAAAACCAGCCTTGACAATTATTTCACTTTTGTCATAACAAAGTAATTTCCATGGTTACCACTTCTATATTTCAACGCGAGTTCATACTTCTCTCTGGATTTCGCCGGAAGTAAATTCAATGAAGTCGCGTTCGCGGCTTCTACTAGTTCAGGAGGAGTGCAAGGTAACAAATAATCACTATCAGTGTTCATGTTTATTAATTCTTTTTTAATTCCTTATGAAATAACGAATCGAACAAAACCAGCTTGACAATTATTTCACTTTTGTCATAACAAAGTAATTTCCATGGTTACCACTTCTATATTTCAATATGAACATAGATTTATTATATATATATTATTTGAACTTACTTGATTACATCTTGAATGAAATATTTTTTAATTAATTTTTTAAATGTTAATCAACGATCGAAGAAAAAATAGTATGTATAATTCGTGGGAAATCATATTCCCAAACTCCTGTGTTACCAGACTCGTCGCTACGCTCCTCGTCTGGTAATTATCACAGTCGTTTGGGAATATTATTCTTTTCCCACTAATTATACAATATACTATTTCCTAACCAGTGCCCAAAGTGATACTTTTCCGCACGCATTTAGGCTCGCTTCACATCAACAACTCTCGAACGGAATGAGCTAGGCAGTTGAAATTTTCAGTTCAGAGTAGGTTAGGGAGATGAATGTCTCGGTTAAGTTCGTTATTGGGCAAAATAGTTATACAATATACTATTTCCTAACCAGTGCCCAAAGTGATACTTTTCCGCACGCATTTAGGCTCGCTTCACATCAACAACTCTCGAACGGAATGAGCTAGGCAGTTGAAATTTTCAGTTCAGAGTAGGTTAGGGAGATGAATGTCTCGGTTAAGTTCGTTATTGGGCAAAATAGGCCAGATGGTTTCGGAGTAACGAAAAAAAAAATTTTGTTTAAGCAGGAATTTTTATTTAAGATGCAGTTTCACCATCAAAATCCATCGATATCATTTTCAACTCCAACAAGCTAATACTTTCGGTGATATGATTTTTCTAAATTTCAATAATGAATCGTACTTCTATGTTTCCACAGAATGCTATAATTATTCTATCTAAGCTTTATTATATGATCTGTGTTCATACTCGTACATTTCATCCTGTTCTATAAGAGAGAGTCAAATTCAAAATTATCTACCCTATATGTACACATATACAAAAGTGAAATAAACTCATACAATCTACATTTTACGTAGATCACATATAAAATCAAAGACAAACTGCGAGGAATTCACTCAGCTCATATTATTATGTAATGCTGAATACAGAGGGATTTAATTAACGATGTAAAGTTAGGAACTTGTTGCGTCTTCTTTATTCTTGCATGCGGGGCAAAGTAGTTGTTCTCGTCTCTTGTGTTTTAGCTGTGATAGTGAAAGTTCTTTGGGAACTTGTTCTGATGCTGGTGAACATAATTGACACAAGCGAGTATTAAAGCTGACGTAGGCGGGAGTAGGTATTCTCTCCCTTTTGAATATTTCCCTGCAACTGTCGGTTTTTTTCATCTGATAACTGATATATTGTCCTTAAAGCACTCTTCTGTTTCAGCAGAACGTTTTGTGAATCAGCGCTTTGTCCTCACATCATATTACTAAGCAGTGAGCGTCGAAATTATGGAATAATGATTTCATAGTTCAAATTAATTGATTTGTCAAGGAACATTTTCCTGTAATACCTACATATTGATCTAACATTTCATGTGACCAATCAGTCCTCGATATTTTTCTTAAATGGCAAGCCCCTTTTTCGCGCTCTATCAATTTGCCCAAATGTCTGTAATTTTCGAATTTTTGGCTGAAAATGGCCTTGAAAGATTTGCTTTTACTCACTTATCAAGAATCCGTAGTTGGAATCAATTCTGTCCGGCTGTCCGGCCGCCCGTCCTGCCGTTGACTGTCGAACGAAAGGAGTTAGAGGATTGAAATTTGCAGGGTAGGCTTGGAGCGTAAGTATCTCGGACGAGTTTGTTAACGGGTGAAATCCACTAGGCCAGGGGTGGCCAACCGGTCGATCGCGATCGACTGGTCGATCGTAGCATAAGGTCCGGTCGATCGTGGCGAGGCAGACAGCATCGAATTTCATTTAGAATTTCTATCATTTAGAATTTCTACCATTATAGATCTATATATCTATATTGGTAGATCGCTCATAGTTTTGTCAGGAAATAGTAGATCTTGGGTCTCAGTAAGTTGGCCACCCCTGCACTAGGCAGTTTCGTAGTTATGGCTCCATTTAAGTGAAAATATTTTTTTTATAATATTTCCTAAACCAAATCAAATTGGAGAATAATGACCTGCATATGCATGCGAAGTTTTGTATTGATCGGGTTGCCGTAAAGTATAAAAAAAATATCAAATTTTTTTAATTTTGTTTCTACAATAACTCTCAAACAGAATGAGCTAGGCAGATGAAATTTTCAGAGTAGGTTTGGGAGATGAATATCTCGGCTAAGTTCGTCATTGGGCGGAATCGGCCTGAAGGTTTCGGAATAACGGAATAAAAAATTTTACCATATGACAAATTCCGAATTTATTTTTTTTAAGTGTAGATTCATCATGAATATCCATTGATATCATTTTCAACTCTAACAATCTAATACTTTCGGAGATATGATTTTTCGAAATTTCAATAATGAATCGTACTTTTATATGTTTCCACATATTTATCACATATGAATTATTATATGATCGGTGTTCATACATCTCATCTTATTTTGCTATGAGAGAAAAATATCAAAATTATTTCTGGTTCGTTTTTCTTCATATAAAATACCTACTAGAAAACAAAGTACGATTAAATACAAAATGACCAATGAAATAACCTCAGCTATCGTAGAAATATGAGGATTATAATATGATAATATACTTTTAAGGTGATAATATAATGCCCGTAGATAATCCATATGATGATGGAAATATATATATTCTTTGGTGAGATACATGATCAAATTGGGTTCAGAATATTTCCAGTAAAAACAAAACTGCAATATTATTTAGTTTTAATTGATGTAATATAATTTTCAAAGTAGATTTGACGAATGAATATCTCGGATAAGTTCGTTATTGGGAAGAATCGGTCTGTTTGAATTTAATTTCTTTCATGATGCAGTTTTATCGTAAGAATCCATTTAAATCATTCCCAGAGACCAATTATTTCGGAGATATGACTTTTCAAAGTTAGAACAAGAGCGCCAAAGCTCCTGCCCACAGTGCTTGAACCAATTTTTTTTCTAGACGTGAATAAATCATGAAATGTTTAATTCAGTAATGAATTTTTGGCGCTCTTGTTCCACGGAACAGAGTACTTATCAATTTGCACAAATGTCTGTGATTTTAGAATTATTAGCAGAAAATGGTCTCACACGATTTAGTTCGACACACTGATCGAGAATCCGTGGTCAAAATCGATTATGTCCGGCCATTAACACGATAACTCTCGAAAGGAATGAGCTGGGCAGTTAAAATTTTCAGAGTAGGTTTGGGAGATAAATATCTCAGTTAATTTCGTTATTGGGAAAAATAGGCCAGAAGGTTTCGGAGTAAAGAAAAAATATTTTTTTTTTACATTACAAAATTCAAGTTCAATTTGTTTTGAAGATACAGTTCCATCATAAGAATCCATTTAAATCATTTACAATTCTAAAAATTCAATACTTTCGGAGATATAATTTTTCAAAATTTCAACTTTAAATCGTAAGTCTATGATTTCGCAGAATGCTATCATCGTATCTATGAATTTGATGATTCGTGTTCATATATATCATCACACAGAATATACCCTAGGTAAGGTATATTCTGTGTGTCATCATTGGCATATATTGTTCTGTGATTGTCATCGCATAAAGAAATAGAAGGTATTGTCTGTCTACAGATAAGAGACATGTCAAACTAACTACAATAACTCTCGAACAGAATAAGCTAGGCAGTTGAAATTTACAGAGTAGATTTGGGAGATGATAATCTCGATTGAGTTCGTTATTGGGCAAAATAGGCCGGAGGCTTCGGAGTAACGAAAGAAAAAAAAAATTTTAAACTTACAAATTTCAAACTCGATTTTTTTTAAGATGCAGTTTCAAAATACTTTCGGATATATGATTTTTCGAAATTTCAATAATAAATCGTGCTTCTATGTTTTTTTTCAAATGATAATTTTTGAAGCCTTTTTCTTAAACGACACTTTTTTTTAAATTTAATTTCTTTCATGATGCATTTCTATCATAAGAATCCATTGATATAATTCCCAACTCTGAGAAATCAATACTTTCGGAGATATAATTTGTCTGTTTGAACAAGAACGCCAAAAAGCTCCTGTCCACAGGGCTTGAACCAATTTTTTTTTACAAAAACGATACTAGTATTGATACTTAAACTCACAAAAATAATCATTTTTCATTCAATATTTCATCGAAATTAATTAATTGTAAGAGGTTTAAATTGGAGAGTAGCAAAAAATAATAAAAAAAATTTCTCTTGTACCATCCTCATAAAATATCGAACATCTCAAAATCAGTATTAACATGTTGAACCAAGCACAATGAGGAGACAATAAGAGAAATAAAACAATAATATTCGATTTCTTGCATATTTGTTTATGGGAATTCGTCACATGATGACTTTTCTAGTCGTCTCAAAAACAACAACTAAATCTTATCGACTGTTATTGTCACCCAACACCGACACAAACACGACCAGAATAAATAAATATGCATCATTCTGCAAATAATTACAGCATTGTAATTTATCTTTTAGTAAACAAACGCAATATCCCGATTTATATTACCACTCCGCACTATTGTTCTCCTTGGTTATATTCTTATATTCCAATGAGATGAAATCCATTTCGAACTTTCGATGGATCATGTGAACCTGTCCCAACTATACTGAGAAGAGTGGATGAAATATCAAAACAGAGGGAAAGTTCTGTAAACAGGGGCTTTGGCGCTGTTGCCAAACTACTAGCGAGTAATTATTCAAACATTGACAAATCATATCTCCGCAAGTATTGGTTTCTCATGGTTGGTTTCACGAAGCTTCGATTAGCTTAATTGTGGATTTAATTCGGTGGTTGCACACCAGGCATTTCATGAAATATTATCATTATCGAAAATTTCATAAATATCCATTAATCCATTCATTTACTAGAAAATCTCGAATCGAATAGTTTAGATGTGATTCCAACTGACAGAATAATCATAATAATTATCCGTAGGTAACGTTCTCAGAAAGTTCATGGGATCATAGACTCTAAATCTGTCTCCGTTCGATATTCGCATGCGGCATTGTCAAACTGTGTCTCAGGCATTATTATTATTATATGGGTTGTGCTGGGCAGACGAAACCCGCCCCTCCACTGCGGCCAATCGGTCTATTGTGGCACACCTATAATCTATACTTCACCCACAAGCTCAAGTCTCTTGATGAGAGATATAAGTCTGATGCGTGAGAACTTGTCCAGTTCCCTCAGTCTCAGTTTGTGGACTCCTAGTTTCTCCAATCTGATCCTGTCCCAAGCAGGGCATTCACACATGATGTGTTCGATAGACTCGTCGTCCTCCAGGCAAAGTTTGCACTCGGAGTCCTCAGTCAACCACAACGTATTGAGGTGTTTCCTGAGGCCACAATGGCCCGTGTATACAGCTCTATGGATTCTCAGGTCTACCCTAGAGAATTTGAGCCATTTTCTGGCTCTTTCAGCTGATGGGCCAGTAATTGTTGAGCGAGCATGTCTGTGTCCAGATATGCTGCTCCAGATTTCTTGGACCTTTTGGTCCACCCATCTGTTGTTTTCCTTCGCCGCCACTCTAAGAGAGAGATACCGCAGGCCGGTTCAGGTCCAATCAGCCCCATGGAAGCCCCCCGTGCCGCCAATGAGTCCGCCATCTCATTACCCTTAATGCCCGAGTGGCCCGGGACCCACAAGAGCTGCAGCCTGCAGCGTCCTCCAAGTTCAGCGAGTGTGGTCCGGCAATCCTGCACAAGCAGGGATTTGCAGTTGTATGAAGTCAAGGCCTTCAAGGCAGCTTGGCTATCCGATAGGACCTTGATTGATCCGTGAGCCCAACCTTTCTCAAGTATGAGCTTCGCACAGTGATCAATGGCGAGAATTTCTGCTTGAAAGACAGTCGCAAAACTACCCAGGCTGATGGATTCACCCCTAGCAATTCTGCAACCGCTGACTCCCGCTCCCACCCCTTGGGCGGTAGCGGTGTCTCAGGCATTGGTATGTTATTCAATGGAGGAGTATGGAGTATCTTATGAAAACAAATTGATAAGCTTTCCGTAAATTCAAAACGTAGGTCTATGACTCACCTCATATACCTTGGATTTACATACATCGGCAAACTATAATAAGAGCATATGAAATCATAAAATTAAGATTAATTATTGACATTCTGAAAAATCATATCTCCGAATGTATTAGTTTGTTAGAGATGAGAATGATATCAATGGATTCTCACGATGCATCCTAAAAAAATCAAATTTAAAATTTATAATGTAAAAAAGTTGTTTTTTCGTTACTCCGAAACTACTATGCCGATTTTACCCAATAACGAACGTAACCGAGTTACTTATCTCCAAAAACTACTCTGAATATTTTAACTGTCTAGCTCATTCCGTTCGAGAGTACGAAGGTTATAGTGCTTCGATATTTTCGCATTTCTTGGAGAACACCCTGTATTTCCAAAACGAAACGTCAACAGAAGGTTTGATGGCATGTTCTGAATCAGTATAGAGGTCCCTCAGCTACTACTAACGTTTGGACTCTGCGTCAACAGTCAACCTGTATATTAATATAAATTAGAAATACTTGAAGTAAATAATAGATTAAGTTCTATTTCGATCTTCAGAGATCGTTGCATTCAGGATAATTGCACATATATATCTATGTCCAATATGTCTAGGTTACAACGGAATACCTACTGGAGATATTACGATCCTTAGTCGTGGGTGGCCTAATCCATGTTCACCTATTATTACATCATTTATTATCTTTGCACCAAATGCCCAGACGAAGACATAAACAACAGATATATCTAATCAACAATTGGAATATCTGGTTAAAGAATTCGTTTCCTCTAGAAATGACTGAAAACTTCACCATCATGCTCCTTTCAACATCGATCTATATCTTCCGCATTTCTTTGAAGTAATATTAAATTTCACATATTATAGGAGTCTATCACATCTAAGAAATTATTAAAGAATTGA
Source organism: Halyzia sedecimguttata (assembly GCA_937662695.2). NCBI lineage: Eukaryota > Metazoa > Arthropoda > Insecta > Coleoptera > Coccinellidae > Halyzia > Halyzia sedecimguttata. Next base: position 2,341,052 of record OW569411.2, on the reverse strand, counting down.
GCAGGAGCTTCGGGGACTCGTTCATTTGATGATCAATATACGCTACTGAAATTTATGATTATTTTTAATTCAGTATATGATCAAAACAAAATTTCCAATTAACATTCACGTCACTTATTGGCGCTCTTGTTCCTCGGAACAGAGTCCTTATCAATTTTCCCAAATGTCTGTGATTCACGAATTTTTGCCTGAAAATTATCTCAACTGTTTTGGTTCGACTCACTGACCAATAATCCGTGGTCAAAATCTAATCTGTCCGGCCGTCCGTTGACACGATAACTCTCGAACGGAATGAGATAGATAGTTGAAATTTTCAGAGTAGGTTTGGGTGATAAATATCTCGGACAAGTTTGTTACTTGGCAAAATGGTTTCGGAGTAACGAAAAAAAATATTGTTTTACATTACATATCTCAAATTTGTTTTTTTTTGGGCGTATGTTCTAGGGGAACATCGTCCTATCATTTCGTCCAAATGTCTGTAATTTTCGAATTTCGAGCTGAAAATTGGCTAATAGACTAATTCGGACTCCCTGATTACGAATCCGGTGTCAGATTTTTGGGTGCCGTACGGCCGGCCGGCCGGCCGGCCGTAGGCACGATAACAGGAGCACCGAAGGTCCTATCGACTTCAAACTTTCAGGGTAGGTTTCTGATCAAAATGCGACGGTTGAGTTCGTTAACGGGCAAAATCGGCCGGACGGTTTAGGAGTTATAGACATTTAAAATTTTGAGGTTATTTCCCTGATATTTCAGGAACTAAAGAAGATGTTGAATCGAAACTTGGTAGTCAGTTCGAGGATATAAACGCGCAACTTTTGGCAAAATTCTGTTATGATCAAAATGTTGGTAATTTTTAAAAAAATATTTCTTTTAATTTTTTCGAAAAAAAAATTTTTTTTTCGTGAACTATTCATCAGATTGCAACAAAAACTTGTACTAACGTCAATTGTAGTATTTTGCAACATTGTGCAAAATTTTGGCTCTATACGATTTCAATTTTTGGAGATATAAGACAAAATGTGTCAAATTTCCTGGGTCTCTCTCAGTATTTTCATCGATTATTCTATGAACTCTTTGAATTCCACCGAAAACAAATTCAAAGACATAAACATAAAGAATCAAGTCATAGTTTAGACGTCGAAAGAAGGACGATGTTGATCGACTTGAAAAGGTACCTATTTCAAGAAATGCAATAATGAAATGCTTAATTTATGGATATAATATTATCTAAGTATTGTTGGGATCGGGCAGTTGGAAAATGAAAAACAATTATTATGATCACATTCTACAGGAATTGATACTAAATAGAAGCTAGATGAAGATTATTGTAATGGAAAATTTGTGTTCCAGAATGAACATGCGCCCGATAGCTCCTGTCCACAGGGCTTGAACCCATTTTTAAGATGTAGTTCCATCATAAGAATCCATTGATATCATTCTCAACTGTAACAAACCAACACTTCCGGAGATATGATTTTTTTAAATTTCAATAAATAATCGTAATTTTATGATTTTATGCTCTAATTAAAATCTGCTGATGTATGTATATCCAACATATGAGCTGAGTCATAGACCTACGTTTTGAATTAAATTTTTTATGATGCAGTTCTATCATAAGAATCCATTGATATATTTCCCAACTCTTAGAAACCAATACTTTCGGAGATATGATTTGTCAAAGTTTGAATAATTATTCGCTAGTAGTTTTACAAAAGCGCCAAAGCCCCTCTCTACAGAGCTTTACTATTTTTGGCGCTATTGTTACATTTCTACAACATCTAAAAGGTAAATATAATGAACGACAAAAATTCTCTTTCAAGAGTTTAGGAAACAACCTCCGCAGAAAACACTGCCCGTGAGTGTTGCGAACTGTTGGACCGGTTTTCTATTTTTCGAGTTATTGAAGAAATAACCAAATTTCAGATGGCTATAACTCTAAAACCGTTTGGCCGATAATGCCTATAAACAAACTCAAATGTCTCATTCAGTAGCACAACCTAACCTGAAAATTTCTCGCTATCTCTTTCCGTTCTCAGATTATCGTGACATAATATTTTTTAATATTTTTTTTATAGCGATAAGATTCCCACAAAATTTCACAAACGTTCATAGGTTTGTATTCTACAACTACTCACCAAGTTTCAATTCGATCGGATTTATATTGGTTGAAAAAAAATTATTACTCGGAAACCATTGGGCCGATTATGCCCATTAACGAAATTGTCCGTCATATTGTGATGTGCTCGCTACCCTGAAAATTTTAACACGCTATCTCTTTACGTTGTCAAGTTATCGTGGCAACGGCCGGACGGATGGCCGCCTGGACGGACAGAATAAAATTTGACCTGGAATTCTTCATCAAGAAGTCGAACCCAATCGTTTGAGACCATTTTTGGCGAAAAATTCTAAAATTACAGACATACGCAGAATGAAAAATACTGGCTTTCGAAAAAATTCTACATCAACTCATTCATCAATATATTCTCCGTAAATTGAAATATTCATAGCACGCAGTATCGAATGAAAAAACAATGAACAAGCGGAATTAATAGATGGCGCCAAAATGTTACGTGATAATTATCAAGATTAGATAAATTAGAATAAACAAGTTCGAGAACATATTGTCTAGAGTCTAGACGGAAACATGCCAGAATTCGCGGAAATTTTGTACGTAAAACGAAAAGGATAACAATACCATAGGACATCTGAAATATCAGCCATATAAATGAATAGAATAATTTTTCCGGGGAACAAATTCACTTGCCAAATAAAAAAAAAATACAAATATTTAACATTTTTATATTAAGTGAAGAAATTGATTTATTTTACATGGCGAATTTATTTAATAAAATTCTTAGAAAGCACTAACGGGAAGTCAGGGACTTTTGAGCGTATTTTTTGGCGCTCTTGTTCCTCGGAACAGAGGCTTCTCAATTTGCCGAAATGTATGTAATTTTCGAATTTTTGGCTGAAAATGGTCTTGAACGATTTGGTTTGACTCACTGATCAAGAATCCGTGGTCGAAATCGATTCTGTCCGGCCGGCCGTCCGTCCGGCCGTTAACACGATAACTCTCGAACGGAATGAGCTAGACAGTTGAAATTTTCAGAGTAGGTTTGAGGGATAAATATCTATCTCAGTTAAGTTCGTTATTGGGCAAAATCGGTCTAATAGTTTCGGAGTAACGAAAGCAAATATTTCTTTTCACGAGGTTGAATCATTACAGATTGCTCATTTAATCTTGATAAATTAAAATGACAATTTTTGAAGCATTAAGGAATTGGAGCATTGAAGCCCCTTTTTTATAAGATAATTTTTGAAGCATGTTGTTAAACGACACTTTTTTTTAAATATAATGTCTTTCATGATGCATTTCTATCATAGGAATCCATTGATATAATTCCCAACTCTGAGAAACCAATACTTTCGGAGATAAAATTGGTCCGTTTGAATAAGAGTACCAAAAAGCTCCTGTCCACAGGGCTTGAACCAATTTTTTCAACCAAGATTTCAATTAGTAACACTAAGTATCGCAGGCTAAAGAATCGGAGAAATATTCTTTTACTGAATAAAACATTCCGATGATAAAATATTTTCAATTTTGTTTTTGAATAGATGTATATTCAGAGACTCTACAGAGGATGGTAAATGGTTGAATAATTTAAAGCTTCGATATGAATGAGAACATTCAAATTTATGCATTCTATACAAGAAGAATATTAAAATTTCTGGTTTCATATTCATGATAACACGAAACTGAATTCCATTCTCTCTCATTCTCTTAAGCATAAAGCATTTCAAAATGTAAACACAAGGAACTGGTAATATTTTACTTGATACAAATATCGGTTTGCATGATGAACCAGATGTCAAATTGAAAACCAATCTCATAATCCTATTTTGTGCAACAAATACTCTTGAAACAACAATGTTGTTGTTCCTGAGTAAGATATTGAATACAAGGTGGCTGTAAACAAGGCTATAATAGATGTCAATAAGAGAACTACGAGGCCGAGAGACTTCAAGCCTATTTATTTCAAAGAAAGCACTGATGAATTTCTTGTATGAAATATAAATACAGGGTGAGTCTTTGACCACTGCATTAATTTATACAAAGATTCCTCTCATCAAATGAAACACTTTTTTCATTTACCATTTTTCCAGATTCGGCTCAGGTAAAAAGTTACAAGCGTTTAAAGATTTCACAATGTGCTAATACACTTCCGCATATAAATTATCTATGACATTGTTGGTGGAGGAGAATAAGGCATGGTAACGTGGTTTACAGCTTGATTCGGGATTCCAACGCTCAGGGACGGATTCATAAAAGTAGTGAAATTTCTGGAGTTTTCCATTTCAAAACATTCAATGAAGAATATCTCGAAAACGGTGCCTTTAAGGAGAAATTATGAAGAATAATTTAATGTTCTAAAACGATGGAATATTCTTGAAATGACTCAAGAAAAACTTTATATGCTTTCTAATTTCGTTTAGTTTTATGAATCCACGAGTCCATAACTAGAAAACCAGTAGAAGTAGAAAATAACTAATATTTCGAAAATATGTATCATAGTTATAGGAAACTTTACGCCAACATTCATTTTATTCGAAATAAGGATGTCAAAAATACAAAATAAAAACTGATTTTTTTTCAAAATTTCAACAGCCTGTATCTTTTTACCTGAGCCGAATTTGGAAAAATGTTAAATGAAAAAAGTGTTTCATTTGATGAGAGGAATCTTTGGTTAAAATTAATGCAGCGATCAAAGACTCACCCTGTATATTTCTGTACGAAAGTTACTGTAGCAATGGCAGGGTTGCATTTGGACAAAAAGATGATTCCCTAGAACAAGATCGCAAAAAAAAATCTGGTAAACCGATGGTTTCCAGGACAACCTCCCTTCGGATCCTGTACTACAAGATTCACCCTGGTTCTACTAACTCAACAATATGCTTATCATACACATGTACCTCGTATAATAAAACGTGACCGGACTAACTTATTCCGTTTGTAATGTATTCAAATCCTTTTTTGCTGAAAGAAATCATATATTCATCCAGAAGTAATTTTTGGCTATGCAAATTGCCTTATTTGACCATACAATTCACGTTCCACCAAAGAAATTTATTAACTAAATAGGCTTGAACAACTTTGTACTGCAATGAATTAGCAGTAATTCACTCCGGATTGTGACCAATTCATTTATATTTCTGGTCTGCCACCGAAATCGTCGTTATTTATATACCCAGCAGTACATTTGCATATTTTAGGTTGTCATTACTAAGAAGTTATCCCTGAGACGAGAATTTTATTAACATGATCATTTTGTGCGAGTGCGAGTTTCAAACTGGAGCTAGATATACAGTGACCGTCAAAAGTATGGAATTATGCGGATTTATTATTTGCTCAGATGTCTTTAATTTTAGAATTTTTGGATGAAAATGGTCTTAAACGATTTGGTTCGACTCACTGATCAAGAATTCGTGGTCAAAATCGATTCTGTTCGGCCGGTCCGGCCGGCCGGCCGGCCGAAGGCACGATAACTCTCGAACGGAATGAGCTAGTCAGTTGAAATTTTGAGAGTAGGTTTGGGAGATAAATATGTCGGCTAAGTTTGTTATTGGGCAAAATCGGACAGATGGTTTCGGAGAAACAAAAAAAAAATTTTTTTTTTACAGAACAAATTCAAAATTAAATTTTTTTCAATAAGCAGTTTTACCATAAGAATCCAATGATATCCTTTTTAACTCTAACAAGCTAATACTTTCGAAGATATGATTTTTCAAAATTTCAATAAAATATCGTATTTCAACGTTGTCACACAATGATATAATTATTCTATGTATGAATTGTCATAATGTCAACTTATTTTCCTGAGACATGTCATTATCTAATAAATCGAAGAATTGTAAGCGAAGTGAGAAAAATCTCAGTTGTTTGCTCCGAAATTAGTTTTTCTCAGAAAAGTCTTACATTTCGGAACGGAACATGAAGTAAGAGATCTGAGAGTAGTGAGACTGCTTTTCATCCATAGACATAGATATAACTCTCGAACGGAAACGAGGTTGAATCATTGCAGATTGCTCATTTAATCTTGATAAATAAATTTAATGACAATGTTTGAAGCATTAAGGCATGGAAGCATTGTAGATTGTTCTTTTTTTCTAAAGATAATTTTTTAAGCATTTTCTTGCAAACGGCACTTTTTTATTTCATTTTTTTCTTGATGCATTTCTATCATAGGAATCCATTGATATAATTCCCAACTCTGAGAAACCAATACTTTCGGAGATATAATTTGTCTGTTTGAACAAGAGCGCCAAAAAGCTCCTGTCCTCCGGGCTTGTTTAACGATTCATCCCACTACAACATAATAAAATTTCATCCAATTCCTCCAATTTCCCCTATCTTTTCGTGCGGGTTTTTTTGCAGCGAGATTTCAATACACTATTAATATGCAATATTCGAATTCACGACAAGGCCATGGAAGGCATACACTGATCCCAGAATCCTGTCAAGTGTAGTTATCCGTATCTGAACTGCCTGTCGAAAGGATCACTGCAAGAAGTCCAATAATCAATAATTACCTAATCCATTATGAATGATTTCGACTAAATACCACCGTAGGATGTGGGTCATTAGATCCTTATCATGTGAAATAGTCGTGAATTAGTTTGTATACGCGTACAATTATTTCACCTCAATCAAGGATAATCAATTATTATTCAAATCGTAATCCTCATTATCTCCATTTCATCGCCGACTGGTTCTTCAGGTTTGAAACCAGAGACTAGAAATCTTCCAACCCCAGAAGGTAAGTTGTGTCTTGCGGTTATGTATGTCGAATAAATATTATGAACGAGATATGTCGTTTGGTGATGAACCGATCTGAGCCCAAGTATTTATGCGGGAGTATTTCGTTTCATGACTTCCAGAGATTCAGAAGTAAAAAAAAAAGAACATGTTGTGTATATTAAAATACTTAGAACCTGAAATGAAATAAAAAAATGGGTTCAAGCCCTGTGGACAAGAGCTTGGCGCTCTAGTTCAAACAGACAAATTATATCTCCGAAAGTATTGGTTTCTCAGAGTTGGGAATTATATCAATGTATTCTTATGATAGAACTGCATCATAAAGGTAGTTCAATTCAAATTATAGTTTATTTATCAAGATTAAATGAGCAATCTGAGAATGAGAACTGCACCATGGAAGAAATCAAATTAAAATAGCTGAAATGAATTTGACTCTCTCTTATAGAACAGGATGACATGTACGAGTATGAACACAGAGCATATAATAAAGCTTAGATAGAATAATTATAGCATTATGTGAAAACGATTCATTATTGAAATATCGAAAAATCATATCTCCGAAAGTATTAGCTTGTTGGAGTTAAAAATGACATCAATGGATTTTTATGGTGAAACTGCATCTTAAATAAAAATTGAATTTGAAATATTGTTATTTTTTTTTTCGTTACTCCGAAACCATCTGGCCTATTTTGCCGAATAACGAACTTAACCGAGATATTCATCTCCCTAACCTACTCTGAAAATTTCAACTGCCTAGCTCATTCCGTTCGAGAGTTAGTGTAGAAATTTTTTTTTTTAATTTTCAACAATTTGTTTTGACACTTTGCGATAACCTGGTTAATACCAAACTTCACATGCGTATAAAGGTCATGATTCTACAATTCGATGATAAATTTCAGATAGATCGAGTGATCGGTTTCGGAAATATTCATAAAAAATGATTTCAATAAAATCGGAACCGCTTGATGGATTTTGCCCGTTAACGAGCCTGTCCGAGATATTTACGCTCCAAACCCACCTTGCAAATTTCAATCCTCTAACTCCTTTCCTTCGAGAGTTATCGTGCCTACGGCCGGTCGGCCGGACAGAATTGATTTCGACCTCGGATTCGACCTCGAACCAAATCGTTTGAGACCATTTTCATCGAAAAATTCGAAAATTACAGGCATTTGGGCAAATTGATAAGCACTCAGTTCAGAGGAACTAGAGCGCTAAAAACTTCGTATATAAATGAAATGAATACTTTGCTGAAGGAAGCCAAGGTCAATTTGAAACTGCAATATTGCACCAATATTTGTCTACCTTATTTAATACACTTTGAAGGAAATTTTCAGGATGCTACATGTTTGATTAAATTGAGTTCCATTAATTGGGTGAATCGTTATGTGGAAACATGCATTCGTGTTATATCTGAGCCCAGGTAATCATTACAGTAATAGAAGCCTTTCTATGAAATCGGTATCCTGTTTGAGCTTTCAAATTATGCTGTTCCATGTAAACAATTCCTACTGTTGAATTATCACCCACCTTTCATCTTCTATTTGCTGATATCAAACATTTGAGATTCATGAGAATAAATTGGAAATGTTCAGTGTTCGTATGTAAATAGAGGCCAGCGATGAAGTTCCTGAAATATCAGGCTCATAGCCTAATCTACGTGAAAAAATATTGAAGTTTTCCTGATTTTAAATCTAAACATTTGGAGGGTGGGGAGATTGTAGATTTTCAGATAAAAGCCCTGTGCTTTGGCGCTCTTGTTCAAACTTTGACAATTCTTATCTCCGAAATTATTGGTTTCTCAGATTCTTATGATAGTACTGCATTATAAAAGGAATTGAAACCAAACATCATAAAATAAATTAAATTCAACAAGACAGCCAATAATGATTAATCTAACAATATGATGACCAGGATGCATAGGCCTTCTAGGGATGATATGGTAAGTCTGCTTTTCTGGGTATTGCAATACTTTATTGATATTTTGAGACATGGTAATATTTGAATTAATATTTTTATTCTTTTAATAATAACTGTGATAATATTGAAGACATCTATATAAAATTTGGTACATGTCTTCTATGCATCAAGGTGCATCCTGTGATGTACAAAAATTTTCATTTTCTCTACCAGTGGCTTCCATACGGGTTTTGCATTGAATATTTTTGCAGAAAAAATACTGCGCCAATGCTTTCTTTTTAAATGAAAATTACGTTTGATATGCTCATTCTTTTCTGAGCAAATTTGATCTCGTAGGTCTTATTTGTCCGACGCACGGTTACCGCTTAAAAAATAAAAATCGTTTTGCTTCAGGATCAATTCCTCAAAAATCTGATGCGGTGTGGAAATGTTTGTGCATCGACTGAAAGCAAATTAATAGATCAGATTTTTTCCAAAATAAATGAGAAACCGACAAATATGTTTTCTTGTCAGATGCTCTGTTTTTGATTGAAATAATTAAATTAAAATTGCTTCATATCGCAGTACCAAAATTTTATCACCCTGTATCTCAAAAGTTACGACTTTTAGGACATACGTTCATAGGATGAAATTAATCAAAGAATCACCCCTTTAAATATTAGTTGAAATTCAATAGTTGAAAGTGCAGGCAATCTAAGTCCCGAATTCTTTCAACATTTGAGTAAAACAAACATTGACAACTGACATACTGACATACTTTAAATGGATGTTCAAATGTTCTGTTATTCACTTAGCTGAACTGAATAAGTCTTATGTTTATTATAAACCCGAATTCTTGAAATTTCTTTCTAGGCAACAAGAGAAGGCAGAAGGTTTTAGCAGTATGCGGAAGAAGAAGATCTCCCCTCAGGCTAAGAAGATTTTTGATATCTCCTCAAAACTGAGACGGAAGGTGACTCAAAGGTATGAAAAGAATAAAGGCCTGAAAATGATAGTCAAAGATCTTCAGGGTGCATGCCATTCTTTCGAACCTACCAGAAACTTGATGAACAAACCAAGCTTTAATAATTTCCCGTCTCAAATAAGGTGTCAAAACCCAAAGGAAGGCGCTTTACTTCAGATGAAAAAATTCTACATCTGACTTTATTTAAAAATTGCCCTAAGGGATACAAACTGTTCATTAAATTTTTTCGGTTCCATCCATAATAACTTTTTCGAAATAATTACATTCACTCGATTTCAGTTGGTTCATTGGTATCAATTCTAGCAGTATATACTCAATTATTAAATTCAAGCTTGAGGGAATGGATGAGAAGCAAACATTTTGTTCAATCCTCTTTGATTGGTATTTATTTAAATGAAAATAAACATGTTTCACATTTGATTTTGTCCTAAATGAATGTTGAAAGCCTTTGATCATTTCATTGCTCCTTTATATTTGAAGTTATTGATTAGAGATAATGTTAATCAAAAAAGTTTAATAATTTTCATACAGAAAATGGTTTTCCTCATCACGTTGTACACTGTAAAATGCGTTTTTCTTGCATTGCACCGTTGATTTTGTCCTTATAAATGAATAATAATTATTGGCAATATTGTGATTAAGATATTCTTCTATGTGTATAGATTTATAGAGATAATTTTCAAGTAGAATAGTATATTCTAAAACAAGTGGCAGAATGGGCATCTATTAAAACACGAATGCGAAATTCGAAAACGAGCGACGAGCGAAATTCGAAAACGAGCGACGAAGGAGCGAGTTTTCGAACGCATGAGTGTTGGAATTGCCTTCTGCAACGAGTATTAGACGATATTTTCTCTAATTCAGGCAAGGTTTGTAAAATACTGTTCTAATTTAATGAAAAATTCGGATTATACATCCTAGTAACTTTTGTTTTCTATCTCGGTAGTTGGTGTGACTGTTAAGAAAGTTGGCAGATTACGGAATTTGAATTTTTTGAAACGTACGTAGGGCATGGAGATCAGATTCAAAACAGTTTCCTAATAGCATGAATGATTCAAAATTAGCAAGAAGGAAATCACTACTACCATATTTTATAATGAAAATAAAGCTTTTCCTCAACAATTATTTCACTATATCCAGATTATATTGTATTGTCAATTGACGTGTGTTGAAATTTGATGGGATCGAATCTGACTACCACAAAACGAAAAATATAACTAGAAACAATGCAGGAATGAGTTCATTCCAGCACTGTTTTCAGTGCTGGAATGGACTCATTACGATACTGAAATAGAGAAAGGATTTATCAGAGATGTGATATAGCAATCTACTCTAAGGCCGCTCGTATACCAGCACTACGAGACCACGACTTGGTGTCGCTTAGAAGTCGCGGTACGTGGTGTGTGATAGAAGCGCCCACACCAAAGATACGGCCCTGCGACGTGAATTCCTCGTTAAAAAGTATCGTCGCAGTCGCGTTGCGGTCTCGTCGTGTTGGTATACGAGCGGCCGAACAGTCATGCTGCTAACAAAGCTCTGAGCTCCCATGTTATCGAATCCAAGCTAATATGGGAGTGCCGAAGAAAACTCAATGAAGTAGGCAAGAACAATAGGGTCTCCTTGGTCTGGGTTCCTGGTCATGCGGGAATTAAGGGAAATGAGGAGGCCAACACACTTGCCAAGAAAGGAGCACAAAACCCCTCATTGGCCCAGAATCCTACTGTAGGGTTGGTAGATACACCCACCAAAGTGGATTTCGAATGAAAGAAGAAACTGAAAGAGGTACTTTCTGGAGATCTCTCCCAGGAATGTATCATTCCAAAAAGTTCCTCCGGAACTTTGGCACTGTCAGATGCAAGAAATATATAGACCTCAGTAAGAGCACGCTGCACCTCTTCACTGGTTTCCTCACAGGGTACTGCGGCCTTAAGAAGCATATGGTGAGATTAGGGCAAGTAGAAACTGACCATTGCAAATTCGGTTGGGAGTAGGATGAAACTTCTGATCACCTGATAACGGAATGCCTCGCCATCTCAAACCAACGCAAAGAATGCTTTGGGCAAGAAATCTTCAGGAGCGAAGACATAGCCTTCTTGAAGCCATCCCAGATACTGAAGTTCATCAGAACTCTGGAACTGGAAGGCAAGCTGTAGATGGTGATGACATCGACAGCTCTGACGGGGGGGCTCAATAGACCTTTAGGTCACAGTGCAACGTTACCCCCAACAACAATATACTATATATACCGTGAGCCGCTAGTGTTCCGCGGTCCCAAATATATTTTTACTAGCTGACCCGCGCAACTTCGCCTGCGCCAAATCGGTTACTGCGGTGCAATTTTATTTCCAAATGCGAAAAATCTCAAAAAAAAACTAGAACCCGATTGCAGCGCCTCCTACCGGGACAATTGAATTTCCAAGTAATCCAGGGACCCACTCAAACACGTAATTCTAAAAAATACCTAGAACCCGATTGCGGCGCCACCTACCGAGTGCAATTGCGAATACGAACTACCCACTCAAACGTATCTGGTTAAGAAAAGTGAGAAAAGGTGAGGAAGACAGGAGACCGGCTTCGTTCTCATCCCTACTCCGTGCTGTTTACTGGGACGTGACACCGGTATAGTCTGGCAAATGAGTGTTGATCCAGAAAGACGCGGAAATTTTAAAAAATCTAGCACTAAGTATAGCAAGAATAAACTGCCTTGATACTTAAATAAAAATGAATATTTTTTTGTACAAAAATGTTAGCTTTGCCATAAGCTCAGGGAAATTCTAATCGAAATAGAGTGAAAAACATTCACAAAAAATACGGCGACTTGGTTTTAATTAGCTCTTTCTCTGGGATAACTTACCAAGTGATAATTGTTCAGTTATCGAGCGGGATGAAAAATGATTAATTACTAAAATGACTATTAAAAAATAGGAGTTGCTGACAGAAGGGTGAAAATTCAGGGTTTTATGTATTTTATAATGCCACATTATAAAAAAATAAAAACAAAAAATTTCGTCCAAAAATTAAAAAAATTATTTTAAGGGTGAACAACCCTTATCACTTAGTGGTATGAAAAATAGATAGTAGCCGATTCTCAGACCTACTGAATACGCATATAAAATTTGGTAAAAATCGATAAAGCCGTTTCGGAGGTGTACGGTAACTAACATTTTGACATGGACATTTTATATATTAGAAGATGTGTCTATGGGTAGAATGCCCCATTTCGAAACTCCATCTCTTCCAGAAGCCGAAAAATGGCTAATAATTTTTCGAATCGAGAAGATTTCATACACAATCTGCGGCAAGTGACTGTTATCTAGGAAATTATAAATCGTTAAATAGTCAATATATTAAACAGATATCGGTAATCCATACTTCTTCAGACGAATTAACCGAATAAAGTGATACCCGTTTTGGCGAATCATCATTCCATTAAATAAATTGAATTATATCAGTATAAATTCATCCCGATCAATTTAATTCTGACAGGAGTGGCCATAAAAACGCTGTTTTTGAATTGCATGACCTTGAATAATAAAAATTTCATTAATTGATGGACCTAGTTGATCGCGAACTCCGAAAAATATCGCGATGTTCTCAAAATGTTTGCTCATTTGAAACAAGGGTTTCTTGACCAGTTTCTTTTGAACTTTGAAAATGGTAAAAAGTGAAAAAAATTAATAGCAGGATGAAACCTATTGGAAAAGGAAGAGTATATAACAAAAATTAAAGGAAAAATAATACACGGGCGATCTGAGGTCGGGAAGTGGAAGGGGGCGAGTTTTTAAGGGTAAAAAACCGTTCTCGATTTCCGGCACAAATACAAGCACTATGGAAAAAAGTTAAATGGCCTCGTTGTAAGGAATAAAAATATGTACAACAAATGTCTGTAATTTTCGAATTTTTGGCTGAAAATGGTCTCAAACGATTTGGTTCGACTCACTGATCAAGAATCCGAGGTCGAAATCGATTCTGTCGGGCCGGCCGTCCGTCCGGTCGTCCGGCCAGCCGTTAACACGATAACTCTCGAACGAAAGAAGTAAGAGGATTGAAATTTGCAAAGTGAGTTTGGAGCATAAATATCTTGGACGAGTTTGTTAATAGGCGAAATCCATCGAGCGGTTTCGGAGTTATGGCCGTTTTTAGTAAAAATATTTTTTATGAATATTTCCGAAACCGATCACTCGATCTATCTGAAATTTAGCACCAAATTGTAGAATCATGTCTTTTATACGCGTGTGAAGTTTTGTATTGATCAAGTTACCGTAAAGTGTCAAAAAAAAATTTTGAAAATATTCAAATTGTTTTTGTACAATAACTCTCGAACGAAATGAGCTAGGCAGTTTAAGTTTTCAGAGTAGGTTAGGGAGATGAATATCTCGGTTAAGTTCGTTATTAGGCTAAATAGGTCAGATGGTTTCGGAGTAAAGAAATAAAAAATTGTTCAACTAACAAATTTCAGAGTCAATTTTTTTTAAGATGCAGTTTCACCATAAAACTCCATTGATATCATTTTCAACTCCAACAAGCTAATACTTTCGGAGATATGATTTATCGAAATTTCAATAATGAATCGTACTTCTATGCTTTCACAGAATGCTATAATTATTCTATATATGATTTATTATATGATCTGTGTTCATACTCGTACATGTCATCCTGTTCTATAAGAGAGAGTCAAATTCATTCAAGCTATTTTAATTTGATTTCTTCCATTGTGCAGTTCTTATTCTCACATTGCTCATTTAATCTTGATAAATAAAGTATTATTTGAATTTAATTTCCTTTATGATGCAGTTCTATCATAAAAATACATTGATATAATTCCCAACTCTGAGAAACCAATACTTTCGGAGATATAATTTGTCTGTTTGAACAAGAGCGCCAGAAAGCTCCTGTCCATAGGGCTTGAACCAATTTTTTAATTAAACTTTTTTCACATAACTCAAAATGTCAAAATATAGCCTTTTTTTGAAAAGTTGGTAGGCTTTCTGGTCGTTGAAATCACTACTTTTTGATGGACAAAAAAATCTACATTACTATGGTAAATTTTCTCAGGAAAAGCTAAGTTAATAAAGTTACTATTAAATAAAACATGTACAATATTTTGTGAAAGTCGTAGATTCTTGTCTAAATTATATGCGCAGAAGCCTATTTATTGCTATTTTAAGATAAACTATACCTGAGTGACCTACACAAAATTTCAGCCCATCAAAAGTTATTTCATAGAGAAGTGGGGAAGTTGCTTAGAGGGTCTGGGCTTTAGTACCTGTTATTTCGTAATATTTTCCATAGTAAGGTATATTTTTTTAGACCATCATAAAGTAGATATTTCAACGAAGAAAAAACCCGCCGACTTTTTTAGAAAAACAGATATTTTGATGTGAGAATTTTCGATTAAAATTTAGGCTGCCTTTTCGATATGTCAAAATAAGGTGAAAAAATAAATATTTTAAATCAAAAAAATTGCACTGTGTTTGATACATAGAAACGTAAGTTTTCACCAAATTTGTTGTAAAACATACGTAACATCTCGTAAAAATATAAAACTTATTTATTTGAATTTTCCACATTACATTAGAGTTTATGTCAAAAAGGAGGAAATACGAAAGTTGTAGATCTTTATATTACCTACAACTTAGCATCCAATTCTCAGAAATCTTTTGCGAGGAAACTAGTTGAAGAGAACAAACCAAACTATAAATCGTGATTAGGTAATGTGGAAAAATGCGCAATATTAAGTCGCTTAATTGCGCTCTTATACCAAAATATTTGTACATGTTACTAATATTGAACTGCTTATTTTCATCTTTTGAATTACTCGATGACCAAGAATTCAAACATAATCACGCTTGCATCAAATCATCATGTACGTGTTTTTGCCATGAGCATACCTGCTGTGTAAAATAATCTTTCAACAGGTAGCCATTAATAAATCATCGGCCATCTTGGAACCTTTTCATGCACTTTCCACCACTCTTAAATACAATTTTGATTCCTATTTGCTCTTTCTAACAGCATAACTCAGCTTTCCAATGATTCGAAGATTTTGTTGATGTTTTAAAGAGGCCATCGATGTCTATACATTTTTTAATAGAATTGGATAAAATTATATAGTTTTCAATGAATACCTATCCAGTGGATAGATCATTGAGGGTGTTCTTGGCGTATTCCTCATAACACTTTTTGAAACATTGAATAGTTTCATTTTTCATTTCATCATCAGTTTTATTATATGTACTTCCACAAATGTACACAATAATTGTTCACATCTTCAATGCAAGAAGCACCATAAAAAATTGGTTCAAGCCCTATGGACAGGAGATATGGCGCTCTTGTTCAAACCTTGACAAATCATATCTCCGAAATTATTATTCTCTCTCGTCTCGCATTTCCAAGACGAGAAAAATCTCACTCTGGTGTGAAGCCCTACGGAGGAGTCTTAGAAAAAAAAATTGAAAGATTCCTAACTTCTCTTTATATACTATATTAACACCTGAGTACTGCCAGGGACACCCTGTAGATATGCCTAACGTCATCTGTCAAAAAATGCTCGCAATAGCTTGAAATTAGATCTCAAATTGGGAAACTCAGAATTGTTCGATCATGGTCATTGTTGTTCGATCAAGGAATTGATGAATCAATCAATATTCTGTGTAATCCCCAGTAAGCTTATGATCTTCTCTCAATAGATGATGGTAAACATCAAATCCACTTAATATGCACATCTTATGCGCCTTATCTACTGCCCTCCATCTTACACATACATACATAATGATATGAATATTGAATACCTAATTTAAACGGACAAACATTTTTGATAGCATCGCTGACTGCCAATTTAGCTTGACCCTTGGGTTGTGCCCAGGTAAAATAAATAATTATACAGTGAGCGTCAAAAGTATGGAGTAATAGATTATTGGCGCTCTTGTTCCTCGGAACAGAGTGCCTATGAATTTGCCCAAATGTCTGTAATTTTCGAATTTTTCGATGAAAATGGTCTTAAACGATTTGGTTCGACTCACTGATCAAGAATCCGTGGTCAAGTAGGTTTGGGAGATAAATATCTCGGCTAAGTTCGTTATTTGGCAAAATCGGACAGATGGTTTCAGAGTAACAAAAAAAAATTTCTTTTTCCAAACAAATTCAAAATTAAATTTTTTTCAATAAGCAGTTTTACCATAAGAATCCAATGATATCATTTTTAACTCAAACAAGCTAATGCTTTCGGAGATATGATTTTTCAAAATTTCAATAATAAATCGTATTTCAACGTTGTCACAGAATGATAATAATTATTCTATGTATGAATTGTCATAATGTCAACTTATTTTCCTGAGACATGACATTATCTAATCAATCGAAGAATTGTGAGCGAAGTGAGAAAAATCTCAGTTGTTTGCTCCGAAATTAGTTTTTCTCAGAAAAGTCTTACATTTCGGAACGGAACATGAAGTAAGAGATCTGAGAGTAGTGAGACTGCTTTTCATCTATAGACATAGATATAACTCTCGAACGGAATGAGGTAGGCAGTTGAAATTTTCAGAGTAGGTTAGGCAGATGAATATCTCGGTTAAGTTCGTTATTGGGCAACATTTTCCAGATTTAATTTGATTTCTTCCATGGTGCAGTTCTCATTCTCATGATTGCTCATTTAATCTTGATAAAAAAACTATTATTTGAATTGAATTCCCTTTATGATGCAGTTCCATCATATGAATACGTTGATATAATTCCCAACTCTGAGAAGCCAATACTTTCGGAGATATAATTTGTCTGTTTGAACTAGAGCGCCAGAAAGCTCCTGTCCACAGGGCTTGAACCCGTTTTTTTAGTTCTCTCGTCGATATTTCTCAACCAACTATCGACCTTAAATTTGGTCAGATTAGTATTTTTCGAAAACGAAAATTCATAGGGCGATAACTGGGAAACCACTCAGCAGATTTTGCCCATTAAAGAGCTTAACGGACGCATTTGAACTTTTAACATACCCTGCAAATTTGAACCGCCTGACTTATTGCGTTCGAGAGTAATCATGATAACGGTCGGCCGGACTTACTGTGGAAACTAATCCTTTGATATAAGTAATCATTAAAGGATACTGTGGGAGGTATACTCATTATTAAAAGGTTTATTTCTGGGTTTTCTCTCCCAAACTCTGAATAATATCTATAAAATAAAAATTAATTATTTCGTGATTTGCTTCTGCGTAAGAAACACAAGATATTTGTCAGAAGCAATCAATTGAACAATGTTGCCTAACAAACAACAACGAAGAAACAACTATATCGTAACGTTTCGGAGTCTATATCAGACTCCTTCGTCAGACGCTAAATGAAAATCTTTAGAATTATTTTGTTGATAGTTATTTTGTGAAATTCAAGAATAATTCAAAATAATTCTAAAGATTTTCATTAAGCGTCTGACGAAGGAGTCTGATAGAGACTCCGAAACGTTACGATATAGTTGTTTCTTCGTTGATGTTGTTTCGTTGTTGTTTGTTAGGCAACATTGTTCAATTGATTGCTTCTGACAAATATCTTGTGTTTCTTACGCAGAAGCAAATCACAAAATAATTAATTTTTATTTCATAGATATTTTTCAGAGTTTGGGAAAGAAAACCCAGAAAAAAACCTTTCAATAATCCTTCGATACCATTATCGGCCGTAAATTCGAAATTATCAGATATTTGCAGGCATGGCTAGGCACTCTGCTCAGGTGAACAAGCGCGCAAAAAAACTACCTCGAAAATCAATTAACGTCTAAGCTATTGCAACACCCTTCATATCCAAGAGCCAATGAACGTGGACATGATAATCAGAGTCGAACACACAAAGGAACAACTGAATTCCAGATTTGTCCACAGACGTGAAATCCAGTTAACGTTATTTCGAATACAGCTAATTATTTCTAACGAGGTGCTTCCCCCGAAATGAAGGCCTGTTTGGCTAACATTTCCGCATAGCCAAGCATTTGATTTATGTTCAACTTCGCGCTCACTTTCAGCTGTTCGGTTTCGGAACTCAACATCGTATTTATTAACACCTGCAATTACTATCTATACTCCGACGACGGGGGATGTTTGAGGGCATGGTGAAGAGGAAAAGAAAATTCTACAGCTAGGTAATGGAAATGTTGCAGATATACAGGGTGAGTCTTCGAGTTGTACATTAATTTTAATAATGGATTCTTCTCATCAAATGAAACACCTTTTTCATTAACCATTTTTCCACATTCGGCTCAGGTAAAAAGTTATAAGCATTGAATGATTTAACAATGTGTTAATCCACACCTGCACTGTATTGAATTTTTGAACACATAAACACTTACTAGATTCAATAAATCATAATTATCTGAAAGCTCTATAGCAATTCAATGAAATTTTTGAGACAACTTATTTACACACTCAAGTCTTGTGAAATGGTTTTTCCTCGGAACAAAATGCTTATCAATTCGCCCAAATGTCTTTAATTTTCGAATTTTTGGCTGAAAATGGTGTTGAACGATTTGGTTCGACTCACTGATCTAGAATCCATGGTCGAAATCGATTCTGTCCTGCCGTCCGTCCGTTCGGCCGTTAACACGATAACTCTAGAACGAAATGAGTTAGACAGTTAAAATTTGCAAAGCAGGTTTAGGAGATAAATATCTCGGCTAAGTAAGTTATTGGGCAAAATCGGCCAAGTGGTTTCCGAGTAAAAAAAAAAGTTTATTAAACAAATTTTAAATTCAAGATGCATATTCAACATAAGAATCCATTGATGTCATTCTCAACTCTAACAAACTAATACTTTCGGAGATATGATTTTTCAAAATTTCAATAATTATTCTACATTATTATTATTTACTCGTATGGCATACATGCAATAATACAACAATAATAAAATACAATACACAAACAAACAAAGGTAAAATATTAAAGATTAATATCTAAGTTCTCGATCCAGTCAAGCGCAAATTCATTAGCCTTCATGAAATCACTCCAACTCACAACTTATTTACACACTCAAGTCTTGTGAAATGGTTTTTCCTCGGAGCAGAGTGCTTATCAATTTGACCAAATGTCTGTAATTTCCTAATTTTTGGATGAAAAATGGTCTGAAAAGTTTTGGTTCGACTCACTGATCAAGTATTCGTGGTCAAAATTGATTATGTCCGGCCGTCCGGCCGTTAACACGAAAACTCTCGAACGGAATGAGCTAGAGAGTTGAAATTTTCAGAGTAGGTTTAGGAGATAAATATCTCGGTTAGGTTCGTTATTGGGCAAAATCGATCAAGTGGTTTCCGAGTAACAAAAAAATTTTTTCATATTACGAATTTCAAATTCAGTTTTTTTTTAAGATGCAGTTTCATCATAATAATCCATTGATGTCATTCTCAACTCCAACAAACTAATACTTTCGGAGATATGATTTTTCAAAACTTCAATAATTATTCTCAATTCTATATGATTTCATAGAACTACCTAATTATAATTTCCTGATGTATATTATAAATTCAACATGAGATGAGTCATAGACCTACCGAATTTAATTAAAAAAATTCTTGAGAATGGATTCTCATTTAATTTATATTATTTTGTGATGCAGATCTATCATAAGATTCCATTGATATCATTCCCAACTCTGAGAAACCAACAATTTCGGAGATGAACTAGTTTATATAGGTACGTGAAATATTTCCATAGTAACAACAGATGAAAAATTTTCTTCAGCAGTCACCAGGTCTTTGGTTTTTTCAATTCACATAATGTCTTCACAAATTAATTATTTTTCCCAAGAAAATTCACATTGTGAAAAATACGTAATTACTACGACTTCTATGTAGAGAGAACAATGTTGCTTAGTTATCTGACAGAAGAATTAGCATAACCTAACATTTTCAAAATATACACGGTGAAATGTGTCAAATTTTCATGACCAACCGGGAGATGGAGTATAGAAGGGGTACCGAAATTGAGCATGGTTCATTCAACGAACTATTCTTGCATTAACTCAGAAAATCGGCCACTTAAGTTCCTGTACAGTCTCAAGAAACACTATGTAAAAGGTCCGCCATCTAACGTATTTTTTTTTTCAACTAGTGCTTATTTCGTGAATGGTAACACTTAGCTCATGTCTGATTTGACAGATAATTAGTTTTATCCTTCCGCTGCACGAATATGGTTATGTATACGCTTGAACAACGCTGGGAAATATTGCGACATTACTTTGAAAATCATGGTAATGTTGCAGAATGTGTGCGAAAATTGCGTACGGATTTTGGAAGAAGAGGAGCACTGTCAGCTCCGTATGTTCGTTACCTTGTAAAAAAAGTGAAACAAACTGGCATCCTCATCGATAAACCAAAGGTGAAAAGCCAAAAACAGTGCGTACACCCGAGAATATTGCGGCTGTGGCAGAAAGTGTGCGTGAAGCGCCATCAACATCAATTCACCGTCGTTCTCAAGAATTGAACATTTCGGAGACATCAGGAAGACGAATTTTGCATAAAGACCTTGGTATGACGCCATACAAAGTCCAAATGGTTCAGCAGTTGCCCTGTTTTTGAAGATCGCATTATCAGCCGCAGGGCTGATGTCGTTTGGCCATCTCGGAGCTGCGATTTGACACCGTTGGACTATTATTTGTGGGGTGCCGTCAAAGATAAGTACGCCAACAAGCCAGAGACAATTGACGCTTTAAAGGACAATATTCGTGAAGCCATTGGTGAAATACAGCTGCACACAATCGATAATGTGCTTAAAAATATCACGGATCGTGTAGGCTACTGCATGTCCATCCGAGGCAGCCATTTGAATGAAATTATTCTCCATTATTAACCAGAAGGATTGTACTTTCGAATAAAAAAAGAAATTTGAGGAAATTTTCAGTAGCTTTCTTTTATTGCATTTTCAAAAAAAAAAAAGTTATTTGGCGGACCCGTTATAATTGAGATGCACGTCAATATGCAAAAAGTCCTATCCAATATTGTGTCGTTACGTCCCACGTAAACAAAGTCGTTATAAAGCAATACTCGCGCATCCGAGCGCTTAAGTGGGTTTATTGAAAAATCGCATCAGCTTCACAGAATTTTTGCAGCGGCCCGGTAACCACATGAGAAATGGTTGGAAATGCCGGTCGAAGAAACACATAAATAAATCACGGAAAGACATTCCAAGCTGCATCCGACGTCTGACACGAAACACAATTACCCGTCGAACATTGCATCCATTCTGTGTAGAACGTAAGTTTCTTCCATTAGGTACGATCTCGATGCAATTGATGATGAAACGAACTCGAAATCTATCAAACTTACGGGGTATTGGGAGAATTCGGAATGGAAAGCGCTGGAATGGCGAACTGTATATGTACACTCAACCAAAACTCATAAGGAATCAAGTAATCATACTGTGAACAAGTCCAGAGCGTTTCTGCTAATCGGGTCCTTCAGGAATGGCTTCGTATAATAAATATACTTATGCATATATTTCACAAATCAAATAGACCCCAGGGGGTTCATTGATCTGCCGAGAAAGCAAGAGCAGACGCGTTTCTGGCTTTCTTGGCCTTCATCAGTACTCTGTAGCTTCCTCAACAAATTCAACTAAACACCCGGGTTAAGCCTCCAGAGCCGGCTTGGTCGCTTGGACTCGTTTCTCGATTAATATCGAGTGAATGGTGGCATATGATTTCACGCTTCAAATATTCACTGGTGGGGAGAGGCTGATTTCCGTGTTTCGTCTCTTAGGTGGCGTGGACGATTAAAATGATCGACCAAGCCGGCTCTGAGAGGCTTAACCCGGGTCAGTTTAGTTGAATTTGTTGAGGAAGCTACAGAGTACTGATGAAGGCCAAGAAGCCAGAAACGCGTCTGCTCTTGCTTTCTCGGCAGATCAATGAACCCCCTGGGGTCTATTTGATTTGTGAAATATATGCATAAGTATATATTATTATACGAAGCCATTCCTGAAGGACCCGATTAGCAGGAACGCTCTGGACTTGTTTATTTTTTAACAACGGTATCGCCATTTTTCATTATTAATCATACTGTGGGAGGTATATTCATCATTGAATGGTTTCTTTCTGAGTTTTCTCTCCCAAACTCTGAAAAATATCTATAAAATGAAAATTAATTATTTCGTGATTTGCTTCTGCGTGAGAAACACAAGACATTTGTCAGAAGCAATCAATCGAACAATGTTGCCTAACAAATAACAACGAAACAACAACTTCTGACAAACATCTCGTGTTTCTTACGCAGAAGCAAATCATAAAATAATTAATTTTTATTTTATCGATTTTTTTCAGAGTTTGGGAGAGAAAACCCAGAAAGAAACCACTCATTCATAAGGAATCAACCGATAGTTTACAGAATCATTTTTTTGACTAAGAAAATTAATTCGATTGATTATATACTAACTGACAAAGAAACTGCAACGCTGTTTAGTTATTGGCAATTGGCTACAGTTCACCTCATTTTATGTTTACTAGTGTAGTATTGCAACTTGTTTTCACAACCAACCAGTTAAGGAACAAACAGCATTTAAGCTGATACTACTTAGGAGATGGAAGAATTTCATGACATTTTGAGAAGAATCAAGATAATAGAAACACTCGATTTAATTATACCTTATTAATGAGTCCACTAGAGTTTATGTAAGCTGAAATTGATTTTCGATCGATAAATCAATTGCACAGTTCATTACGAAGGTCTCCGATAGAAATGATAGCAGTTAATTATCGTCTAATCTAATAATATTTCATTAGAAAAACTAATACGTATATGGTGCGACTTGGCAGTTCCGAATGATATATCGGCATGAAATTGAATTCAATAACAGCCGACGAGAGATTGGTTTGCATGAAATATTGTAGATTTATGGATTACCATCATACCTGCAAGCCACATACTCCGACTTTAATTGATATTATGGGATCCATTCAATTCAATAATTTCTCTAGGTTTCATCAGGATTGCGAAAATGTATCTTCAATAACTATAGCAGTTACATTATTACTTACATGGAATGTTCTCGTTTGAGTCCACTGTAGACTAACGTAACCCTAACGCAGGGCCGTAGCTAAGAAGTTTTCCGAGGGGGGGAGGAGAAACGGCTTTTGGCGCCCCTAATTTGAAGATATATACTAAAATCGAAAACACAAAAATGTGGATAAAGTATATAATATTGATAAATTACTTTCTTGATATAGAATGAATTATAATTATAATTATATATAATGTTTATATAAGTCTTACTTTGAAATTTTTTTTGTGTGAGAATAGTATATTCTAAAACAAGTTGCAGAATGGGCTGATATTTAAACACGAATGCGAAATTCGAAAACGAGCGACGAAGGAGCGAGTTTTCGTACGCATGAGTGTTGGAATTGCCTTCTGCAACGAGTATTAGACGATATTTTCTCTATTTCAGGCAATTTTGTAAAATACTGTTGAAATTTAATGAAAAATTAGGATTATACATCCTAGTGACTTTTATATTGTATCTTGGCAGTTGGTGTGACTGTTACGAAAGTTGACAGATCATGGAATTTGTATTGTACGTAGAGCATGGAGATCAGATTTAACAGTTTCCCAATATCATGAATGATTCAAAATTAGCAAGAAGGAAATCTCTAGTACCTTATTTTTTGGGCGCATGTTCTAGGGGAACATCGTCCTATCATTTCGTCCAAATGTCTGTAATTTTCGAATTTCGAGCTGAAAATTGGCTAATAGACTAATTCGGACTCCCTGATCACGAATCCGGTGTCAGATTTTAGGGTGCCGTCCGGCCGTCCGGCCGGCCGGCCGGCCGGCCGGCCGGCCGTAGGCACGATAACAGGAGCACCGAAGGTCCTATCGACTTCAAACTTTCAGGGTAGGTTTCTGATCAAAATGCGACGGTTAAGTTCGTTAACGGGCAAAATCGGCCAGACGGTTTAGGAGTTATAGACATTTAAAATTTTGAGGTTATTTCCCTGATATTTCAGGAACTAAAGAAGATGTTGAATCGAAACTTTGTAGTCAGTTCGAGGATATAAACGCGCAACTTTTGGCAAAATTCTGTTATGATCGAAATGTTGGTAATTTTTAAAAAAATATTTCTTTTAATTTTTTCGAAAAAAAAATTTTTTTTTCGTGAACTATTCATCAGATTGCAACAAAAACTTGTACTAACGTCAATTGTAGTATTTTGCAACATTGTGCAAAATTTTGGCTCTATACGATTTCAATTTCTGGAGATATAAGACAAAATGTGTCAAATTTCCTGGGTCTCTCTCAGTATTTTCATCGATTATTCTATGAACTCTTTGAATTCCACCGAAAACAAATTCAAAGACATAAACATAAAGAATCAAGTCATAGTTTAGACGTCGAAAGAAGGACGATGTTGATCGACTTGAAAAGGTACCTATTTCAAGAAATGCAATAATGAAATGCTTAATTTTTTTTATGGTCACAGAAAATCGTCACAAAAATCTATTTACCTCATTTGACGGCTGTTTGTCAAATCAATTAATTCCAATGATTGATGTCAGATTTCCTACATACCAAGTTCAAACACATTTTATTATATGGAAAACACTTATTATGATCACGTTCTACAGGAATTGATACTAAATAGAAGCTAGATGAAGATTATTGTAATGGAAAATTTGTGTTCCAGAATAATATTAAGGTATTCAACATGATACTGCTTTTTTTCTTTACTGGTCAGTACGGGCCACAAGGAACATGCGCCCAAAAGCTCCTGTCCACAGGGCTTGAACCCATTTTTTTATGAAAATAAAACCTTTCCTCTCAACAATTATTTCACCTTATCCAGATTATCTTCTATTGACAATAATTGACGTGTTTTGAAATTTGATAGGATCGAATGTCAGTGCTGACTACCACAAAACGAAAAATATAACTAGAAAGAATGCGGGAATGAGTTCATTCCAGCACTGTTTTTAGTACTGGAATGAACTCATTACGATACTGAAATAGAGAAAACAAGTTTCCGCATCTTGATTTCGTGAATATATACAAATACAAGACTGTTTTGATACCAAAAATAATATTGACTTGTTGCATATTGAATAATATATGTGCAAATATTGGGGATGATGTTTCAGAAGATTTAGAATTGGATCATTTTAATAATGTAGTTTATGAAGGCAATAGAAAAGAACAACATTATGGAATCATCACAAGGAATTACTGTTCGTTGACCACCGGGGTCAATATTAAATTTTTAAGTAGTGAGACACGTTCCTATATACAGTATTTTCATAATTTTGTTAGCAAAGAAATGCTGAAATATTGATCTAGATTTGTGTATCAAATATTCTTTCTTGAGTTAAGGTTCATAATACAGAATTAATGTGTTGCTGGTAACTATTGAAATATGAAAAGAGGATACTATTTTATTAATATATTTTGAACTATTGAAATAATTTGGTCGTCAGCCTATACCTATTCAAATATCAGGAATATATGGACATTCTGCTAAGAATGTCTCCAGCCTTGCACAAGACATTTCGATGATACTTTCCTTAGGTAATTCGAGTTGTGAAAACTATGCACCGAGTGTGAGTTGCAACAACCCATTTCACGAGGTTAAATCATTGCAGATTGCTGATTTAATTTTGATGAATAAACTATTATTTGAATTTGATTTATTTTATGGTGCTGTTCTATTATAAGAATTCATTGATATCATTCCCAACTCTGAGAAACCCGTACTTTCGGAGATATGATTTGTCAAAATTGAACAAGAGCGCCAAAGCTCCTGCCATAAGGCTTTTCCCATTTTTTATGTTTCGATGTTGAAGGTTCGATATTCGATAGAAAATACATACCATTAATTCGATTATTTATATGCTTATATAATCAATTATTATTCATTCTATTTTCTATCCAAAGATATGATTACGAATAGAAGTCGAATTATCTTCTGTGCAGTAAAAAAATAATCATCAAGATACTTCCATTCAATTTCCGGAAATGAATTACTATCAGTGTTGAAGCCTGCATGTAGAAACCTTCCCAGAGATAATGTGAAATTTCCATGGCATTTATCACTCCAATAAATGCATTCAGATAACAGTTTGGCTTTTCGTATATCGGGTTTGATATCTATTGTATGAATTTTGTTTATTAACACGAATGATGACAGTTTTTACTGTGAGGATATTCAATTCCATTCAATTTTATAAAGTCTCCCGGTTGGCCATGATTTAGGTCTATCACGTTTTTGTAACTGAAACTAAGGCAGGTTGGCACACCTGAAACATCGTCAATACAAAGTCAGAACAGTTCTCTGAGACGTTGCCAATTTCTACTCTCAACAATCAACATAATATTTCATCTTAAGGTGGGTACAGACATGCAACAGAACTTCGTACCGTAACACCGTCGCGCAACAATCGTGGTTACGCGTTGGAGATACGATGTTAAGAGATTTTCAGCGTAACAGCACATCGTTGCGTAACATATGAGCAGAACATTCTATCGTTCCATAAAATTTTGTTCAGTTTTGTGTTTTGTGAAGTTCGTCAAAAATATGGAGGTTTTTGCAGCAGCCTATATATTTATGCATTATTGACCGAAGAAACGATTACGCTCAAACGCAATGAGTTAGAGAGTTGAAATTTTCAGATAGGTTTGGAGTCCAAATGGGCCGGATAAGTTCGTTAAAGGGCAGAATCCACCGAGTGGTTTCAAAGTTATAGCCATCTGAAATTTTGTTTTCTGTCGGAGACATATTCTTGGAATGAAAATTTTTTTCCTGGAGCGAAGCAGCTTTGGGCGAGCTTAGTACCTGGATGTGCAACCAATTTGGCTATGCGCGTGAAAGCTCCTGGCCACATTGCTTTTCCAACTTGTTCATTTGATGCAATCTCTTCATTTTGATAATTTTTAATGAACTCTAAGGTAGATTCTTCCGTCCGCTACATAATTAAACACTTTGTCAATCGAATAAAAATGCAACCGAAAAGAAATCGCTATCATGTTACGCAGATCAGTACAAACATGAAAACTAGTGGAGCAACATCACTCCGTATCGTTCCTTTGATGTGACGCGGAAATACCGACAACCGATGGAACGCTTCGATGTTACGCTGTGGCGATGTTACGTTGTTACGCGATGCCGTCCACACTAGTTGCGCGACGGTGTTACGTTACGTGGTTTTGTTGCATGTCTGTACCCACCTTAAGACAAGATTTATTATAACAGATCATTATCTTCTAATAATAAAGAAATCTTCGCTTTGAAATTGAAAATGCCGAAAGCAGTTTTGAAGAAGCAGAGACAAAGTATCAGGAAGTGCTATACAGAACTGAAATCTGTAATAAGAAAACTTCATTCTGTCTTAAGACATGTTGAACTCTCGAATGAAATTACTTATAGTTTCCTATCCTATCACTATATTTTATTAAGGTTTAACAGTGACTAGGGTTTCGTAGTACTACTAAATTTTAAAACTGGTGTATTTCAAGTTGTGCAACAAGGTATTTAAATGTCTTCTGGAGAAAAGTGGTGAATTCCATAGGTACGTCCGTTCGTCTAGAATTTTCCTGTGGGGTTGTTCAGGTACTTTAAGGGCCGGTTTCTCAATTGTGAGTTAACTCAAGGTTGCGAGTTACGCATGTATTTAGCGATATTCATGAATGCGTAACACTCGAGTTACCCGCAACCTCGGGTTAACTCGCAATTAAGAAACCGGCCCTTATTCTTGTTTCAAATGA
The DNA here is from genome assembly GCA_937662695.2 of Halyzia sedecimguttata. Classification (NCBI taxonomy): domain Eukaryota; kingdom Metazoa; phylum Arthropoda; class Insecta; order Coleoptera; family Coccinellidae; genus Halyzia; species Halyzia sedecimguttata. The sequence continues at coordinate 2,312,643 of OW569411.2, read as the reverse complement.
ACAATCACAAAGTGACGGACTACTGTATCCATTATTTTTCATTAAAATTTCAACACTTGATTCTTGATTTCTGTAGAATAGCATAACTGAATCTTCCAACCAGTATATATACTTGAAATATTTCCATAGTAACAAAACATGTAAAATTTTCTTCAACAGTCACCAGGTCTATGAAATTGTTGAATTCACATAATATCTTCTCAAATTAATTATTTTTCCCAAGAAAATTCACATTGTGAAAAATACGTAATTACTACGACTTCTATCTGGAGCGTAGTTATCTGACAGGAAAATGAGCATAACCTAACATTTTCGAAGTATACACGGTGGAATGTGTCAAAATTTCATGGCCAACCGGGAGACTTGTTAAAAGTGAATGGAGTACAGGGTGTCCCAAGTTCGAGTGCCTATTAGACGTTTCTGGAGAACTGGACATATTTGAAATCTGAAAATTGGGATTATGATATTGCTTGAAATTCTCTACAGAGCTAAAATATTTTCGAAGCCCAATCACCGGTTATACAGGGAGTGAAAGTAAATTTGATGCAAACATTTTTTTTCAGGTTTGCATTCCTGGTATGATCAAGTATCCAATGCTGAATACATCTTTGTTGAAACCATTGTATTCATTCGAATAGTTTTCAAATATCGAAAAAAACCGGAAAAAAAGTCAAATATGTTTAGTCAGTATTATGTTCGTTATTCTTGTTTTGAACATCCTGAGCGTGAACCGTTTTCAGAACATCGAAGAGGAAGAATGTGGAAAGGTCATGCATCTTTTAAATTTCAGAAATATCATCACAGGGTGTTTCAAATTTTGTGTAGAAAATTATGATCAAAAATTGGCCATAACTTCTGTTTTTCAAATTAGAACCCTATTTTTTGGCGCTCTAGTTCCTCGGAACTGAGTACTTATCAATTTGCCCAAATGTCTGTAATTTTCGAATTTTTCGATGAAAATGGTCTTAGACGTTTTGGATCGACTCACTGATCAAGAATCCGTGGTCGAAATTCATTCTGTCCGGCCGGCCGTAGGCACGATAACTCTCGAACGGAATGAGCTAGACAGTTGAAATTTTCAGAGTAGGTTTGAGAGATAAATATCTCGGCTAAGCTCGTTATTGGGCAAAATCGGACAGATGGTTTCGGAGTAACAAAAAAAAAATTTTTTTTTACAAAACAAATTCCAAATTAAATTTTTTTCAATAAGCAGTTTTATCATAAGAATCCAATGTCATCATTTTTAACTCTAACAAGCTAATACTTTCGGAGATATGATTTTTCAAAATTTCAATAAAAAATCGTATTTTTACGTTTTCACAGAATTATATAATTATTCTATGTATGAATTGTCATAATGTCAACTTATTTTCTTGAGACATGACCTTGTCTAATTCCTCGCTAATAGTTGGTTCGAGAAACGTCAAAATCGACTTAGAGAGACAAGGGTAAAAAACCGTCAAATAAACCCCCATGTGGCGATTTTATGTCGAAAAGTGAAAATTAAGAATATATATCCCAGGTAAGTACCGACGTTTTATTCTAATACTGGAGATCGATAAGATCGTACGAGGAGCCCGATATCCGGTGTGTCTACGCTGTCGGATTTTCGGTTTCGGAACGAGAGAAGGCGGGCTCAAATCCCGGAAAGGGAATTACACTTTTTGGCGCTCTAGTTCCTCGGAACTGAGTGCATATCAATGTGCCCAAAAAGTCTGTAATTTTTATTTAAGATGCAGTTTCACCATTAAAATCCATCGATATCATTTTCAACTCCAACAAGCTTTAACTTCGGAAATATGATTTTTCTAATTTTCAATAATGAATCGTACGTACTTCTATGTTTTCATAGAATGCTAAAATTATTATATCTAAGCTTTATTATATGATCTGTGTTCATACTCGTCCACAGGGCTTGAACCCATTTTTTTTCGATATTTTGAAAACTATTCGAATTTATACAATGGTGTTAACAGAAATTTATTCAGCATTGAATACTTGATGATACTAGGAATGCAAAACTTGCAAAAAAATGTTTTCATCAAATTTATTTTCACTCCCTGTATAACCGGAAGTGATTGGGCTTCGAAAATAATTTAGCTCTGTACAGAATTTCGAGCAATATCATAATCCCAATTTTCAGATTTCAATATGTCCAGTTCTCCAGAAACGTCTAATAGGCACTCGAACTTGGGACACCCTGTATATACGCCTTGTGGTATGAACCCATTAAAATCACGCAACAACACGAAAATACTAATCCTTGCGGGTTAATCAAGTTCCCATTAATAATGATAACCGATTTCCCATCACATCAGACGTAAAATCCATTCATCTTTATTTGATGTCAATATAACATCATTGATGCCCGGCGTAGTTCGTCAGAGTCGCCCGTTTACACACGAGTTCCTGTGAATTGATTGATTCTGGGACAACTCATAAACTTTATTGGCTTCAATTAATTGTTGGGGAAGTAAGGGGGGTAGATATTGATTGCACCCCTCTTGTTCCAGCGGTTCAGGAGAATTGATGCCGTAGCGAATTTTTGGATATCGTTTGTCTGAACTAAGAGGATTTTCGCTTTGTCTAGTCTAGATTTCTATAAAATTACATTAGTCTATAGTCAACAAGTTGTTTTTAGGTCAAAATTTTTGCGTATTCTCCGAAAAGTATGAAAATATTGAAAGTCACCATGGTAAATTCGATCAAGAATGTCCAATCCAGGAGAACAGACAATAGAATTCACCATGGTAAATTCGATTAAGAGTGTTCAATACAGGAGAATGGACAATAGAACATACGCGCAAAAACTTTTTCATATACCATTTTTCCAGATTCGGCTCAGGTAAAAAGTTATAAGCGTTTGAACATTTTACATTGTGCAAAGCCAGCCTTGATTTGTCGATAAGTATTGAACATAGAAACACTTACTGGATTCAATATCGCATTATTAAATGGAAGCTTTATCATCTGATGCTCGAAATTCAACGAAATTGTGTGAGAAATCTTATTTAGGTACTCACTGAACTTATAATATTCCAGGTGGGTATAACTCCGAAACAGTTGGACCGATTATGCCTGTAAACGAACTCAACTCTCCCATTCAGATATGCAACATACCCTGAAAATTGCAAGTCCTTATCTCCTTTCTTTCGAAAGGTATCGAGGCAACGGTCACCCATCCATCTACTGACCTCACATAAGGCTGCTCGAATCTCCAACAATATATATCTGATCGTGTTCAAACTTGGAACTTGGCAGAAGAGTTAGGTTCTGAAGGCTCTCGCAAAATTTCAGCGATGACTGAGAAATAGTAACAGATATATAAAATTTTTTTCAATGATTGCTCAAAAGTTTTCTAGTGATACGATCCTCACAAAATTTTGCAAGAATTTTCGCGTTGGCATTCTACAACTAATAACCATGTTTGAATTCAATCGGCTCTGTATTTTTAGAGTTATTGAGGAAATGACAACCAAATTTAAGATGGGTATAACTCCAAAACTGTTTGGACGATATCTTTCCATTCCAGGTTATCGAATAAAAAATACTTTTCAATAATTTGTTTTGAATATTCTAGTAATACGATTCTCACGAAATTTCACAAACGTGCTTAGGTTTTTATTCTACAACTATTCACCAAGTTTCAATTCGATTTGTATTGGTTGGAAACAAAATTATTACTCGGAAACCATTGGGCCGATTATGCCCATTAACGAACTTGTCCGTTTTATTGGGATGCGCCACCTACCCTGAAATTTTCAAGTCGCTAGCTCTTTCCGTTCTCAAGTTATCGTGTCAACGGCCGGCCGGACATACTCAAATTTGACCTCGAATTCTTCATCGGAGAGTCAAACCCAATCGTTTGAGACCATTTTCGGCAAAAAATCGAAAATTACAGACATTTGGGCAAAGTGATAACGCGATGTTCCCCAGAACATACGCGCAAAAAGGTCTTATGCAATTAAAAACATCCTTTAGTAGTAGCATATGAGGTTTTTTATGTACCAATGACCAAAAACTGTCTATTATTGTCGGGCCTGCAAATTGTTATCCGAGGAGGAGCCGAGGATAGCAGGCAGGAGAGGCAATAGACAGTTTTTCGTCGACCTCCACATACTTTTATGAATTTCGGACCTCTTAAATAATTTCACGATAGCAAATGACAGTTATTCTCACTTATGTTTGTATTGAACCGTTGAACCGTATCATGCCGTATTCATAGTGACCACAGCGGACGAAAAAGTACTTTTTCTTTTTCTGGGACTTTTGCGCTTTCATTGGAATTTTAATATTGAGTCCCGCAGATCCCGCTCGGAAAATCCCGCAGAATTTCAGCGGGATCCCGCATTTGCGGGATTGGATTCCCTACCTGGAACAAGCGCTCAATGATGCGTTCATTCATAAATCATATCCAAGATTCAAATCTCGATTGTTCACGGCCCATTGCAGCAAAAAATACCGATGACAATGACCTTCCATCGATCGCCGCCGACACTGAAAGCCATCCCGCCTGAAATAAGACTTCGGCAGACTTACCTCAGACTAGAACGACCCATCCTTACGGCAGAGCTCTTGCCAATGTCAAAATGATAATCCCTATGCGCACAGTGCACAGGTCACCATGCTTTCATACGTCACAACACGTGGCTACTATCAAGCCGGCAGAGCACGTGCATAAAGGCTCGCGCAGGACACTTTCACAGACGCCTCGTCGAAGGTGGATGATACACTGCTGGCTGGTAAATATCTGAACGTTCCACAACCCGCGATCGGTCGGTCGTCTTCGGAACAGAAAAGATGTTTCCTCTCTCTGGAGGGGACCCTTGGATCATTTTCTTTTTTCAGAACACGATTAGATTATATTTCATTCTTTTATATGCGGCCGCGGATGCGTCGCCCGCCTGCCGTCTTATTGGCATTCCGGTCCAGGTTACGAGTTGGGCTTAAGTGGCATTTCCTCAGGTTCTCCGGGATTTCCATATTACGTCGAAGTTGTCCCCTGAAGATTCGGTCGTTCGGATCTCACTTTAAAGCTCTTCTGGTTCTTTACTGTTGCTGATCGTGAGCTTCTGTCATTTCCTGCAGTCTGTCCAGTCCAAGTCGTTGAAAATCAAATAGTTGCAAATCCATATTCTCTTTCATTGCACCTCATATTATTATTACTAATATAAGAACGATCCTAAGGACATTATCAATGGTGTCAATATTCCTGATGACGTCCTTAGGAGTCTTGACTATCACGTGGTGAGGTTATAGAACTGGCTACCCATATGTAAAATTCGGCCAGCTCTTGGTATTTGCATACTATGAGTTGGGTAGTGTCCTCTTCCACTCCACAGAGCCTGCATGTTTCATCTACTGACTTGCCTATGCGGTACAATTGGAATTTGTATTATCAGTGCCCTTTCAGCCGTCACACCATTACCCAAAGCTCAGCTCGTGGCAGCTGCAGGAGCTTCCCGGTTTGGGATGGTAAGAAATCCATGAATCTTCTTGTGTGTACAGTCCTGGAGTATTTCCCCGAAGAGCTATACTCTTATTTAACTCCAATTGTTGGTCCCGTGTCCTGTATTGGTCTTTTCCAAGCCCAAAGAAGGGTTCTGGTGAAGCAGGTGTTACCCTGGAGGCCCTTTTCTTCAGTTCATCAGCCTTCAATACCACAGTGCTCTGACACTCATGGAAGAGTCACCTTGTTGCCTCTAGCAAGTTGATTCAGGGTATTCCGTCATTCACACACGGAAAAAAATCATAATTTACATTCAAGTATACACATAGTCTTGATGAAATATTCTAAAAGCAAGTTGTTTCATACCTGAGTTGAAACTATTTATCTTGAAAGTAGAAAATACTGTTTTTGTTCTGAGAAGACACATATACTTATTCACCAAGATTACGATACATTTTATTGAACATGTTATATTCTCAATACAACAAGATCACTACAATGAAAGCAAGAACCGCTATTGAGTTCTATTGAAAATCATTTAGTATTCTCTAAAGAAAATGCAAGACTTGAGCCAAAATTATTTAAAGTTGATCGTATAGCCTAATTCTGACATTGAATAAAAAGCAACACTATTTTATAGCTAGAATATTAATTCTTAATTGTAGGAAATATTCTACTGATGGAAGTGTTTCAATAATTATATTGAGAATAGCTCTCATGGTTGAAATCTAAGAGATCTCATATGAATTCAGGTACAACTTCACCCAAGAACAGGCTATTCTTATTCGAAATAATATTATATGCGCAGTCAAGTCTCAATACACTCAACTATCGAGTATCGATTGAGCAAATCCAAAGAGAGCATGATCACGATCGGCAACAACTAGTGATTTTATAAGTTTATATATGTAGTAATGAATATGAAGAACATTTTAAACGAATGGGAATTGGCCGAGTTAATTTGAGTATTTAACAGTGAGTACTTATAATATACTTTATATAATTTCATTGGAACCCATAATTTCATTTTCAGGAACCTGATTGCACCAAACTGTTATGCAACTTTTTACTTGGAACTTGGCACGTCGCAGCAAAAAAAATAACAATCCGTTTCACCAAAATGCTGAGCAAAATATTGTGCAAATGAATAAATGACATATCCCCTTACACATTCTGCAAAGTGAAAAATAGTTATTCTGTGCATTCCTTACTTACTTTTGTACCGATTCTATTTTTCGGAATGAATGACATTCAAATGGTATGGATTGTCAAGTGGTAGGTACATAATAATAATAATAGTTTATTTGCATACTATAGAATCTGTTTGACATCAAATATCTGTATATGTATAATTTACTTCATCAATCTCATACAAATAAACATTTAGTAGCAGAGGCTCGAACGTTCCTTGAATAAGGTTCGTCTTGCCTGTACGCTACTTCAGATGAAAGTTTAAACTGGGCTTTAGCTAGTGTACCTACCATATAAACAAATAAACAATAATTCTCTTTCCCTGAAAATAAGTGAAAAAATATAAAAATCAGGTAATGAGCCGAAGCATGCAGTAACAGGATAATAGATTATAACTATATGACAATAAAATCTGGGACTTCACCGGAGTTCAACGAGTTGATCACATTTTTATGGCTTCATCAATAAAACCTCTTCCTTTTGAGAAAACCCATTGAGTAACAAGCCTCTTGAATTTCTTTTGGTTTGTAGTTCCCTGGATGTTTGTTGGAACGCAGGAATATATTCTTGGAGCAAGGTAACAACTTGACCTCTGCCCAATTGTCTTTTTAGCTCTGGATGTCTTGAAATAGGTAGTTTTTGTTCTGGTTGGATATGCATGATCAAGGTGTTCCAATTTGATTTTTCCATTGTAAACTTGAAGTATAACTCTGAGATGATACAGTTGCCTAACGTCCAACACTTGGGATATCTCGTAGAGCAGATCGCTGGGGAATGTAATTTTTTTAAAATTCATGATTTTCAGTATCAGCTTCTGTAGTATGTTGATTTTGTTTAAGTGGGACGAACATGCCGCGCCCCATCCTATGATGCCATATGTTAAGATGGACTGTACCAATGCAAAGTAGATAATCTTCAAGTGCTTATTTCCTACGTAGTTTCTATAGTATTTAAACTTATAGATAAGTCCTCTGATTTTCTTGGCTATGTTGTCTATTTGCAGGTTCCATCTAAGGTGGCAGTCGACTTTAACCCCGAGATAATTTACAACTCCGTCCTCTGCTTCATTTATTTGTGTTTCGGGGTCTACATTCAGAGTTCCAAGATTTGGGAGTCCGGACTGATACGAAGTAAAAGGTAAGTATGAAGTTTTTTTAATATTTAGAGTCAACGTATTTGAAGCCATCCAATTTTTCACAACAACAAAATCATCTTCAGCTTTTTTTTTCAGGTCACTCCACGAGCTGTCCTCATACAGTATAGCTGTATCATCGGCAAATGACAGAATTTTGCCCTTCAGCTTCAATTTCAGGAGACCATTTACATACAATATGAAGAGAAGAGGGCCCAGAACCGTACCCTGGGGCACTCCGTATGTGACTTCCTTCATATTACTGACCACTTTATTGATTTTCACGGCCTGTTTACGATCTGTCATATAACTCTTCAGGAATTTAAACATCCTACCACGAAAACCATATTTCTCCAGCTTATTTAGTAGCTTTTCGTGGCTGACAGTATCAAATGCTTTTGACAAATCAATAAATATGCACAAAACAGGAATATTTTTATCCATCTTATCATAGATATGATTTGTGAGCTCTTTTATAGCATCTTCAGTGCTCATTTTCTCCCGAAATCCATACTGGCTTTCCGATAAAATGTTATGCTTCTTGAGAAATTTCACCATTCTAGTCTTTATCAGTCCTTCTAATATTTTGGCCAAATTTGACAGCAACGAAACAGGTCGATAGTTCGACGATTCAACTCTTTCTCCACTTTTATAGATGGGTATTATCAAACCAGTTTTGAGTTCATCTGGGAATGTTCCATTTGTAAAACAGCTATTGAAGATATCTGATAGAGGTTCTGCTATTTCATTTTGGATTTTCTTTAGCGTTTCCGCCCTTAAATTGTCAATACCAGGTGATTTCTTCGATTTCAATTTATTTATCATTTTCTTAATTTCTTCAGGGTTTGTCGGACCTAAGTAAAAACTGTTTTTTAATTCAAATTTCTCATGCAGATGATATTCTGGATCAGGAATTTTTTCCGCATATACTTTACCTATGTTTGCAAAGTATGTATTTAAAGTATCAGCTATTTCTGTGTCATCCCGGATGATTTCGTTGTTTTTTCCTCTAATTTTTACAATTTTATTCTCAGATTGCTTTTTCTGCTGAAATTCATTAATATGTTTCCATATTGCAGACGGCTCGTTTTTACTATGTTCAATGCATTTTTGTAAGTATGTTTTTTTCGCCAAATGTATGAGTTTTTGTAGTTTATTTCTGTAATTTCTATATTCCTGCTTAAGAACCTCATCAGTGGGGTTGGATCGAAGCGCCTCATAAATAAGGTTTTTTTTGTTTATCGATGACAAGAGTCCCCTTGTAATCCATTTTTGTTTCGGTCGTTGCTTATTATTTAAATGTACATTTGTTGTATTTTGCTTTATATGTCTATTTAATAATTCAATAAAATTTACAATCATTTCATTTGGACTTTTAGTTTCATAAACCATACGCCAATCTTCACTAGATAGCGCTAATTTTAATTTATCGTAGTTTATGAATCTCCTAGTTTGAGAAAAGCTGTCACCTTCTGGTTTCTCAACCTCATCATCGACTCTTACAGTAGCAAACGTAGGGAAGTGATCCGTAATATTGAATTTTATTATGTAACGTTTTGTAATGATATTTTCTCTTCCACTTTTTTTCCATACATAGAAATGGTCAAGACAGCTTCTACTTTCCGGCCTAGTGATCTTATTTATTAATGAGAAATATCCATACATGCTCATAACATTTTTATAGTGTTCTACGTTTTTGTCATTGCCAGCTAAGAGGTTTATATTTATATCTCCAGTGATTATATGCATGTCTGACAAATTGTTACTCACTTTATTCAAGTACTCCAAAAGATTCTGATTAAAAAGTTCCAGAGATGAACTTGGCGATCGATAAATAGCTGTTATTTTGATTTTATTATTTCTAATTTCTAGATCCACTTCTATTGCTGTCACTTCTCCCAAACTAACTATCCTATGTACACAAGGAATAGAATTTTTCACATACATAATAACTCCATCATGGCCATTTAACCTACCATTACTATACACGATTTTATATCCAGGAAAGTTGGCAAGACTTAAATCTTCAACAACAAAAGTTTCACTCAATATTATTATTTCATAATTTAATTTAATCTCTTCCATTAAAAGATACAATTCATCAATATTCCTGGATACACTCCTTATATTCATTTGAAATATTTTAATGTCTTTTGAACTAATTTGCCCCTCCAGCTCAGAAACCCTTTCTATTATCTCTGTATCATGATCCTGACTGTCATAATCTCTTACGAACTGATCCATACAAAAAAAAAAAAGAAACCCCTCAAAAACCAACAAATCCCCAACCAACCTAAAAATCACTGAGCTATTGACGAGATCTTTGGCTAGCCGATCTGGTTGCCCTGGAGCTGGAGGCACTGTTTTGCTCTCTGTTCTCACCCTGCTCCTTTTCCCCTGCAATTATTTCCTCCAATGTATGCTTTTGGTTGTTGATCATCAATGCGTTTCCTCTGATATATGATTGATTTCCTCGTTCTTTTTCCTCTCTCATACGTTTCACCAACACCCGTCGTGCCTCTCTCTCTTCTGGTGTATAGTCAGGAGCTAAGACAATTCCAGAGTTTTTTAACTTATAGGTTGAATTTAGGATCCGATGAATTGACTTTTGGTTGTACGCTTGCAGCAAAATTGGACTCAATTCCCCTTTTCCTAACTTATAAATATCTTTTATAATTTCTTCTGGGCAATTTATCTCAAGCTTATCTTTCAACAATCATTGATTATAATTCTTTTTGTTAATGTCCTTCCAACTATCTGAATTTTTTTTGACAACGTGATATTTGATCTCCTATATTTGAAAATTTGAAGTTAATTTTCACTCCAGCGTCATCAACTTAGTATCATAATGATATTTTTTTCAAACATTAGTAGTGGGTATTTATTCAAACTAGTCCCATATATGTGCGTCGCAAACTTAGCCAAAGGTTCCAACAATGATAGCTATCATTGATTCAATTTATTGCGACGCTTAGATATGGGACTAGTTTGAATAAATACCCAATAGTATTTTTTGAAATAAATAACATTTTGATACTAAGTAGATGACGCTGGAGAGAAAATTAACTTCAAATTTTCAAATATGGGAGGTCAAGCATCACGTCGTCAAAAAATTCAGATAGTTGGAAGGACAACAAAAAGAATTATTTTCTATGATGTACCACTTGACACTCCATATTATTTGACTGTCTCTCATTTCAAAGGGAATTAAATTAAGAACACTTCAAAATTGATATGAGTTTCACTATACTCGGAGGGATAGTATAGATGATTTTCAAACAATTTTAAGAATAATATTGATATTATTAGAAATATTCTCATTTCAAGTTTATTACTTGTTACTCTGCATTAAGAAAATAGTTGCTCAGAAAATAACTATACTTATTCGGAAACTGAGAAAGTTTTGCTAAAAGACAGTTCTATATTCATTTCAAGTAGGCATATTCTTAGTTGAAGTTATGCTATACGTTAAAATTAGTGTTACTATACTATTTTCAAGTTTGTTATTCTTTATCGGAAGTAAGCTGAACTGATAGGTATAAGAATAATGTGCATATTGCATTGAGTCAAGTTATCATTGCGGATATATGAGTCTACCATAGCTTCCAATCAAGACTACTAGTCTTGCTCGCAGTGTACTGTTTTTTCTGTGCAGGCAAGTGAAGAACCTTAGATGGTCGAGACCAGATGTACCCCCTATACCAGTTCTCTCAGTGTGGCCTGGCTGCCCATTATACTATAGATGTACCCCCTTGAGGTTGTATATTGTATATTGTTGTAGGGAGTAACGTTGCACTGCGACCTCAAGGTCTTTTGTGCCCCTCCGTCAGAGCTGTCGATGTCATTACCATCTACAGATCGCCTTCCAGTTCCAGAGTTCTAATGAACTCCAGTTTCAGCATCTGGAATGGCTTCAAGGAGCCTAGGTCTTCGCTCCTGCAGAAGCATTCCTTGCGTTGGTTTGAGATGTCGAGGCATTCCGTTATCAGGTGATCAGGAGTTTCATCCTCCTCTGAACAGTATCTGCACTCGTCAGTTTCTGCTAGCCCTAATCTCATCATTTGCTTCCCAAGGCCGCAGTGCCCTGTGAAGAAGCCAGAGAGGAGGTGCAGCGTGTTCTTACTGAGGTCCAAGTATTTCGTGGATCTGACAGTATCAAAGTTCCGGAGGAATTTCTTGGAGTGATACATTCGGGGGAGATATCTTCCCTTGAGGTTACTTTTCAGACACTTTTTAAGCACAAATATAGAGCGTCTCTGCCTGTAAGATAGAGGGCTCAAATCCCAGGGGCACAGATACCCTCACTTTCGGCCCATATGGTCCACTACCCTTATCTGGTTTTGATCCATGCCTATACCAAATGGATGACTTTTTGTCCGATCTATTAAAGAGGTCCACCGCACTTAGACGGTCTCTTATGACCGTTGCAAAGGGTGTTTCAAAATCGAATATGGTTGGCATTACATCTGATTGGTTTTTATTGCACCTATCCTAACCTAACCTTCCCTAACCAGCATATCGACGGCAAAAGTGCAGTACCTTGTATCACTATTTCGAGCAAATATACAGGAGAGACAAAAAACAAGTAAAAACAAGTATGCAGGCGCAATTTTTGCAATTTTTTATATAATATATCAATATACCTGTATACAGGTATATTGACTGAGGTAGTGAATTCGAAAAAACTGCATCTGCAGATCTAGATTTTTGTCTCTCCTGTATATTTGCTCAATATAATGATACGAGGTACACTGCACTTTAGCCGTCGATATGTAGTTTATTGTTATTTTCGTATCCGAAATATTCCAGTTTTTGCGCGTATGTTCTGGGAAACATCGCGTTATCATTTTCCCCAAATGTCTGTAATTTTCGAATTTTTTGCCGAAAATGGTCTCCGATGAAGAATTCGAGGTCAAATTTGATTCTGTCCGGCCGTTGCCACGATAACTTGGAAACGGAAAGAGCTAGCAACTTGATATTTTCAGGGTAGGTGGCGCATCCCAATATGACGGACAAGTTCGTAAATGGGTATAATCGGACCTATGGTTTCGGAGCAATAATTTTGTTTTCAACCCGATCAAATTGAAACTAGGTGAATAGTTGTTGAATATAAACCTAAGCACTTTTGTGAAATTTTGTGAGAATCGTATCACTAGAAATTTAAAAAAAAAGTATTAAAAAATATTTTGTATGACACGATAACTTGAGAACGTAAACAGATAGCGGCTTGAAGTTTTTAGGTTAGGATGTGCATCTGAAAGCGACATTCGAGTTTGTTTATAGGCATAATCGGCCAAATGGTTTCGGAGTTATTCCCATCTGAATTTTGGTTGTTATTTCCTCAATAATTCGAGAAATACAGAGCCGATTAAATTCAAACATGATTATTAGTTGTAGAATGCCAACGCGAAAATTGTTGCAAAATTTCGTGAGGATCGTATCACTAGAAATTTTTTTTGTTACTCGGAAACCAGATCTTCGTGGAATATCGCCGGAGCTTCTTCGAGAAACAACAAGCTCCGTAGAAAGAAGATTTTTAATTTATGTTATTGTATCACCATTATTTTATTCAAGTGATAATACTCTCAGTTGTTAATTCAATACAGAATATAAAAGGATCAAATAATGTATAATAATTACACCTCATCAAAAAATGAGATTCACTCAAACAGCCTGCGTATCAAAATCATAGCCTTTCTTTGACAATTAAATTTTTTAAATCTTATTTCGGATCACCTGTACTATTCGATAAGCACAGCCAAAAATCCATTCCAATTAACGAATCCCCTTCCCCGAGATTGCTTCATCACGAACTATTAAAGGATCGATGAAAAAGATGGAATGAATGAAGATAGGATTTGGGGTGAAAGAAATAATGATGCAATTTCCTCAAATACCGCCCTTATAATACTTTCGAACTCCACTTAATGAGATTACAAGGATCGATTAGTTATTGGAAACCGTACGAGAGCTCAAACTTCCCATTCGTTCTTTGATAGCGAATGGGCAAACAATGAACTTTGGGAGTTTCTTACCCCGGAACTTTTTCTATTTTTCAGCAATCGCTTTTTATCGATTCGCGTCGGAAAAACTGTAGTTTTTCCAGGCTTACATGTTCTCTCGCCATAAACACAAATGCGCATTCGTTGCTTTCAGTATTTCCACCTACGAGTTCAAAAAGTCTCCGCAACTTAATGAATATTTGAACGAGGTTGAAAATAGTTCAAAAGACACAAGATGATATATCCAACTTGAACAAGAAACAGAGAGAACTTATGCATTCCGTTTCTTTCGTGATCGTGATCAAATATCATCATTTCAGATGATCATCAACAAGGTCAATGATAAATTGGATATCATAGAGAAATTAACACAAGAAAACAATTATCTGAAAAAAGATGTACTTAACTTAACCAACAGAGTGAAAACTCTAGAGCAACAGCTTAAATCGAATAATTTGGAAATTCATGGTGTACCGGAAAAACAAAATGGAAGGTTACCGAATATCTTGCAGGGGATTTCTGAACACATCGATTGCGCCATATCTCCTACTGATGTCGATTATTTGTTCAGAGCTAACAGTACTGTCGTTGGCAAACCGAAGCCAATAATCGTCAGGTTCAATCGTAAGATCGCAAGAGACGAGTTTTTGGCCGCCTCCAAGATTAAGAGAAGATCAAATGGGTCATCATACGTGGGATTTCAGGTGGATTCTGTTTACACCGACTTCAGCAAGGCCTTTAACAAAATTGATCATGGTATCTTGATTCGGAGGCTTGCTGGGGTTGGTGTGCATGGGGACTTGCTGAGTGGGTTCACTTCTTATATAGATGACAGACGTCAATCTGTTGTTATAGGAGGATGCTATTCCACACAGAAAAATCTCAACTCTGGAGTTCCTCAAGGGTCCCATTTGCGGCCCTTGCTTTTCAATATATATGTCAACAATATTGCGAGCTGCCTTAAGTATGCCAGATTTCTTATGCACGCCGATGATTTGAAAATCTTTTTCATCATTTCCAGCTTGCTTGATGCGCTTAGGATGCAGGAGGATTTGGATAGATTCACTGAGTATTGTCAAAAAAACTCCCTCTATCTCAATCTCAGTAAATGTGACTTCATCACTTTCTCCCGGAATAAAAACATTATAAGTGCTCAATATTCCATCAGCGACAGTATTTTGAGTAAAGCATCTGTGGTGAAGAACTTGGGTACTTTTTATGATTCAAAGCTTATTTTCGACCATCATATTAATTACATTTCTCAGAAGGCTAACAAAATGCTTGGTTTCATAACCAGGGTTTGTAAACATTTTCGCCATCATCAATCCCTCAGAACGCTATACGTTGCATATGTGCAGAGCATTCTTAGTTTCGGATCCGTAATTTGGAACCCCAGTTACAATATCTATTAAATCAGTTGGAAAAGGTCCAAAGCAAATTCCCCAAGCCCGTCAATAGAAAATGTTACCAGAAAACCATTAGTGATCCACGTCGAATAATAAACGAATTGAATTTAACAACTTTGGCAGACCAACGAATGATGAGAGATATGAAATTTGTTTACAAAATTGTAAATACCTTTGATTGCTGTGAACTTTTGAATATGCTAACCTTCAATGTGCCATCATATTGCACACGAAATAAATTTCTATTTCATATCAATCAAAGTTCAACGAATTATCTTCTAAATTCCACTTTAAATAGATGTTGTAAATCCTACAACTCGCTCTCTAACCTTGTTATGGTCGACCCTTTTTCGAATTCCTTGCTTAATTTTTCCGGTACTTTGAAACGGTTCTTTAGAGGCCATTCTTGAAAAAATAAAATTAAAGAAAGAAAAAATTAACTGTGATTGAATTATGTTTGTTGTTTTTTAAATTTTGGTTTGTATGTCGGGTATATTGTATATTCATTAATATGAAGCACCAATGTATTAATGGTTTATTGGTGAATACATAATCTGGGTTCATCCTGTCATGTATTCCATTGTAATAAATAAATAAACGAGGAAAACACTGATGGGATGTTAGGAGCTTTAGCGCGCATGTTCTATTGTTCATTCATGCCTCACACACCTTCACGAAATTAAAATCAAATCAAATTGAATTTATTGTTGTAGCACATATTGTACGGGTGGGTCAAATTGGACACTTTTGAAGGGTTCTATTTGTGTACTGGATAGAGGGCATTTTTCACGACTAACTAATTGGCAAAAACCGCATATCGTTATCTATCTAGATATTTACCATGGTAAATTCGATTAAGAGTGCCCAATACAGGAGAACGGACAATAGAATTCACCATGGTAAATTCGATTAAGAGTGTTCAATACAGCACAATGGACAATAGAACATACGCGCAAAAACTTCTGACTTCACGTAAGTGCTCGAACCAATTTTTTTTTTCGCAATTTTTTCTAAATTTTTGAGGGGTACGGTTCTCACGAAATTGTACACACGTCTTTATGTCGATATTCTACAACTAGTTACCAAGCTTCAACTCGAATATACGCGCAAAAATGAAAAGATAAGAGGAGAAAAACGAACAAATTAAAAATAATACATAACATTCCAAAAGTCCCCTCGCATAAAAATACTCCTTTGTAGCCGCATGGCTCTCTTGAAGAAGAATCGCCTCCGCTAGTTTTCAAGAATTATCACTCTTGTTCTTAGAAATCCCTTCAATATTTGATTTCAAAACGGAAAATGTTGTAGCTTATAAGGCCAGGAGGATCTCTTTCGAAACCAGGTCTGACAAATCCAAACCATGATTATTCAGAACTTCAGATGTTCGAAGATCGCTACAGGACCCTAATGTAGGGCAATCATCTTCCATAGATTCTATTGTGTTATGAAATAATCGGCCCGAAAATTTATGTTATAATTTAATATGTCATCATGACATTTATGCAATGGTTTTGAAGGTTCTCGCAAAATTTCACCGTTGTCGGACAACTGCTTTATATTATAAATGTTTTTTCAATAATTTTTTTTTTATTTTCGTTTAACACGATTTTCACGAAATATTGTAAAAACTTTCGCGTAGGCATTCTAGAACTAATTATCATGTTTGAATTGAATCGGCATCGTAATTTATGGTTTACTGAAGAAAAAATAACCAAATTCAGATTGATATAACTCCAAAACCATTTGGTCGATTATGCTAATTAACAAACTTAAATGTCGGATTTAGATGCATAATTTACCCTGAAAACTTGCAGGTCGCTATTTCTTTCCGTTCTCAAGGTATTGTGAGATACATAATATTTTTCCATAATTTTTTAAAAATTTTTAGTGGTACGGTCCAAAATTTCACACACGTCTTCATGTCAATATTCTACAACTAGTTAGCAAGCTACAATTCAATCGTGTCTATATTTTTTGAGTTATCGAAGAAATAATATTCCAGATGGGTATAACTCCGAAACCGTTGGGCCGATTATGGCCAACAGCGAACTTAACTCTCCCATTCAGATGTGCAACATAACCTGAAAATTGTCCCTATCTCCTTTCGTTCGAGAGTTATCAAGGAAACGGTCACCCATCCAGCTACTGAACTCACACAAGGCTGCTCGGATCTCCAACAATATAGATCCGATCGTGTTCAAACTTGGAACTTGGTAGTAGAGTTAGGTTCTAAAGGCTCTCGCGAAATTTCGGCGATAGCAAACTAGTAACCAGGTTTGAATTGGATGGGTTTCGTATTTCTCGAGTTATTTAGGAAATAACAACCAAATTTCAGATGGGTATAACTCCAAAACCGTTTTGCCGATTATGCCTATAAACGAACTCAAATTTCGCATTCAGATTTACAACCTAACCTGAAAATTTCAAGTCGCTATCTTTTTCTGTTTTTAGGTTATTGTGACATAAATAATATTTTTTAATAATTTTTTTTTTATTTTTACTCATACGATTTTGACCTCAAATTCCTTCATCAGGGAATCGAACCCAATCGTTTGAGACCATTTTCGGCAAAATATTCGAAAATTACAGACATTTGGGCAAAATATAACGCGATGTTCCCCGGAACATACGCGCATTATTTTTCTCAAAATAAATTTCCCAGAAACTATTTGTGAGAGTTCGACGAATTTTATTTTCCCAATATTTTCAAGTATACAGATTCGATAGAAATGAAATCTAGTACTCGGTTGAAAATAGACGGCTTGAATGTTCAGGCAGTATTTTGTGAGGGCGTGTAAGACGTGAATAGACAAACGAACAAAGTGCTTTTAAGAATTTTTTTCATCATTTTTGGAAAACCATCCTCCGTTTTTTCCTATAAATCAAAACGAATCATCTAATTGGAAAACCCTTGAAAATTAATCGGTGTAACACATACCATGTTATAATTAATTCGACATGATTTTTCATCAAGCAAACGCCGCCAGCATCTAGAAAAAGTAGTGAATACAAGATCGGCCTGCTAATCTCGAATGTATAATTATAGTACTCTAGGAAAGACTATAAATTCAACTTTATATCTCTTGTGTTTTACTGAACCGTTCTGTCATAGGATATTTATAAATTTATGAATCAGTTCAAGTCGTCGGAATTCAAAACTTCAGAATAAGTGAGCAATTATTACTGCATGAATACAATTGACGCTGAGATCGATGGGATATATGGAGCGTAAACGTCAGAATAACGTGGATGTTTACTCACCATTCTTCCTCCAGAATTATCTATGGTTACGAAGCACCGGCGAAGAGGAAAAGTCCTACGCGTTGTAATTCCTTTGCGTTTTCATCAGTGTAAGTATGTGTACAAAAATTTCGAAAGAACTCACATGAGGAGGGAGCTTTAGCACGCTAGTTCATTCAATTCCATCAATTTCAAGTTTTGCGAACAAATTTATACTAATCATTAAAGGATACTGTGGGAGGTATTCTCATTATTGAAAGGTTTTTTTTTCTGGGTTTTGTCTCCCTAACTCTGAAAAATATCTATAAAATAAAAATTAATTATTTTGTGATTTGCTTCTGCGTAAGAAACACGTTGATAGTGTGACAATTATTGAATTTCACAAAATAACTATCAACAAAATAATTCTAAAGATTTTAATTAAGCGTCTGACGAAGGAGTCTGATATAGACTCCGAAACGTTACGATATAGTTGTTTCTTCGTTGATGTTGTTTCGTTGTTGTTTGTTAGGCAACATTGTTCAATTGATTGCTTCTGACAAATATCTTGTGTTTCTTACGCAGAAGCAAATCACAAAATAATTAATTTTTATTTTATAGATATTTTACAGAGTTTGGGAAAGAAAACCCAGAAAAAAACCTTTCAATAAATTTATACTAGTCTGGACAAGAAGTCTAGTCAACAAGTTCCTCTTTGATCAAAACTTTTTATAGTTCTCCGAAAATTATGATTGAGGTGTCATTCGGAATGGCATGTAGATATTTGTTGAGAAAATTCAAGGGTCGCTCGGAAAAATTGCAAAAGTTATAAACTCCTTGGGGAAGACCTAGGAAGGATCAGTATAATCAATATACAATAATCAATATACAATTAAGTAAAAAAAAGGGGGTTTGGTTTTTTGCATATATCTCAAAAACTGTTGAATATTTTTCAAACTTGGAAAATGATTCAAAAAGAGGAGGAAATTTTCCAAAAGAGTCTGAACTCACGGAACTATAGAACCAATATTTATAATTTTCCCAGAGGGTTGAAAATATGCCAGAACACGGGTACTACGGCTTGCGCAAGCCACGCACACTTCGGACCTCTAATGAATAATACTACTAACTTACTAACAATTATTTACAATTTTTTGTAGCACGAACATTAACATTGCAAGTACAATAATTGTTAAACTACTGATCTAAGAATTTTTTCCTTTCGTGGAGCTATTTTTCAAAGGTCTTAGAATAGATTCCCGTTGCAAAGTTTATTATTGATTTTCGTTAATAACTCAAAAAATACTAAACCGATCCTAATAGAACATGGTAATTAGTTGGAGAATGCCGTCCTGCAAATTCCTGTGAAATTCTGTATAATTGCATCACTAGAAAATTTTAAAAGAATCATTGAAACTTATTGAATAATGGTTCAAGAACATGCGCGCAAAAGATCCTGACTTCACGTCAGAGATTTTGCAGTGCATTTGCCCAAATGTCTGAATTTTTCGAATTTTTTGGCTGACAATGGTCTTAAACGATTTGGTTCGCCTCACTGATCAAGAATTAATGGTCAAAATCGATTCTGTCCGGCCGTTCGTCCGGCCGTTAACACGATAACTCTCGAATGGAATGAGCTAGACAGTTCAAACTTTCAGAGTAGGTGTGTGGGATGAATATCTCGGTTAGATCCGTTATTAGGTAAAATCGGCCTGATGGTTTCGGAGTGACGAAAAAAAAATTTTTTTTTTACATGACAACTTTCGAATTCAATTTTTTCTAAGATGCAGTTTTATCAGAAGAATCCACTGATATAATTTTCAACTCTTACAAGCTGAGTGTTTCGGAGATATGATTTTTCAAAATTTCAAAAATACATCGTAGTTCTATGTATTCACAGAATACGAATTATATCTGTCTGTGTTCACTGTTCATAAATGTCATATTATCTAGCTATTAGAGACATGTCAATTCGTAGCTTGAAAATAAAGGGTTTTCCAATAAGAGGTGTTATTATGAATAGCCCGCTATTTCGGTAGATGTCACTTTTGAAGCTGTTATTTTTTGACATTTGACAAGTAGAAACTACGCCATTAATAAAAATGGAACGATACACGCTTCAAGAACGCATTGAAATTATTAAAATTCATTATAAAAATGGTGAAAATTTGGCAGAGACGGTTCGTAAAACTCGAACATTTTTGGGTCGTCGTGAAGCACCTTGTCGGACCGCAATAAAGAAATTGGTGGAAAAATTCGAGCTGTTGGGACAAGTTAGTTATGTGAAGAATAAAACCCGTGCACGTCGCCCAAGAACAGCCGAGAATATTGCTGCGTAACCGAAAGTATTGAAGAAAAACCAGGTTTGTCCATTCCTCGTCGTTCTTTGGAATTAGGCATTCCACAAACGTCATTACACCGTATTTTGCATAATGATTTGGGTCTTAAGGCTTATAAAATTCACTTAACACAAGAACTCAAGCCTGCCGATCATCAACAACGTCGTGTCTTTGCTGATTGGGTCATTGAAATGCATGAAAATGATCCGGAATTCCATCTAAAAATCATCTTGAGTGATGAGGCCCATTTCCACCTCGGTGGGTTCGTCAACAAGCAAAATTGTCGCATCTGGGGCTCAGAAAACCCAAGAGTTATTGTTGAAAAGCCTCTCTATCCTCAACGTGTGACTGTTTGGTGCGGTTTATGGTCCGGCGGAGTCATTGGACCTTACTTTTTCCAAAATGAGGCTGGGGCAACAGTTACGGTGAATGGATTGCGCTATCGAGAGATTATTAAAACATTAATCATCTCTTTATGGCCGGAATTGGATGGTATTGATCTGGTCATCGTTTACTTTCAACAAGACGGCGCTGCGTGCCACACAATCAACGAAACCATTGATCTTTTGAGGGAAAAGTTTCCGGACCGTGTTATCTCTCGGAGAGGTGATCACAATTGGCCACCGTGATCTTGTGATTTAACACCTTGCGACTTCTTCCTTTGGGGCCACGTGAAATAGAAGGTCTACGCCAATAGCCCAGCGTCGATTCTAGACCTCAAAGATGGAATTCGTGAGGCTATCGAGGACATAGGGCAGCCACTTTGCGATTTGGTTATGGAAAATTTCATTAAAAGGATATGGTCCTGTAAGCGTGGTCGTGGAGGTCATTTGCCTGATGTTATTTTCCACTATTAACGGCATAGCTTCTTCTTTATAATGAAATAAACATCCGATCATTTATATTGAAAAATGGCATTTTTCTTTGAATATCAAAATAACACCTCCTGGAAAACCCTCCCCCTGTCCACAGGGCCAATTTTTTTTAGATTACCATGTTACCAAAATAACATGTCGACGAAATTATTCCTCCTGGATTGTAACAGTTTCAATGTGATTGAGTATACTCACGAACATATATTCCCGATAGACGTACCGCTGATAGAAATTTGAATACAATGTAGGTGAGATGGAACGAAGGCCCCATGAAAGCTGTCGATAATATCGATCAAACATTTCATTATTATCGGCATGCCTGAATATGCAATGAAATTTCGGAATAGATACATCATGAATAATGCAGAATCGTTCGGCTTATGCTTTGTTGTTCAAGGTGCATATTATATACGCAATACTGGATATGCGTATTCCGCTATTCTCTTCCCCACATCACCTATATTGTGATAAGTGATAAGGCACGGAGTTGGATAAAATTACATAATCAAATTTGTTTGCAGCTTAGAAAATAGTATATTCTAATACAAGTTGGAGAATGGGCTCCTATTCAAACTAGTGTTTGAATGGGCTCCTATTCAAACACTACTATTTAAAACTACTATTCTGCAACGAGTATTAGACGATATTTTCTCTATTTCAGGCAAGTTTTGTAAAATACTGTTGAAATTCAATGAAAAATTAGGATTATACATCCTAGTGACTTTTGTATTGTATCTTGGCAGTTGGTGTGACTGTTACCAAAGTTGACAGATTACGGCATTTAAACTTGAATCATACGTAGGGCATGGAGATCAGATTTGAAACAGTTTCTGAATAGCATGAATTATTCAAAATTAGCAAGAAGGAAATCTCTAGTACCTTATTTTTTAATGAAAATAAATCTTTTCTCTCCCAATTATTTCACTATATCCAGATTATATTATATTGATAATTGACGTGTGTTGAAATTTGATAGGATCAAATGTCAGTGCTGACTACAACAAAACGAAAAATATAGCTAGTTACAATGCTGGAATGAGTTCATTCCAGCACTGTTTTTAGTGCTGGAATGAACTCATTACGATACTGAAATAGAGAAACGTTGTTTCCGTCCAATATACTGTTGTAGTATCACTAGAGATCTCGAAATATTGATAGACCAGGGTCGATAATTTTTGAAAAAAAATTTATAGTAGGATGAAACCCATTGGAAAAGGAAGACAATATAACAAAAATGAAAGAAGAAATTATTCACGGAAGATCTGAGGTCAGGAAGTAGAAAGGGGTGAGTTTTCATGAGTAGAAAACGGCATTTCCGGCAATAACTAAAAGTCCTATGTGAAAAAGTTAAAGGGCAAAGTTGTAGGTAATGAAAAGATCAACAATTTTTGTATTTCCACTTACCTCACATCAAATTCAGGTGAAAAATTGAAATAACCAAACTCAGGTTTTTTATTTTTATCTTTCACAAAAATTTTTTTTCTCGAAATTTTGTGAAAACATACCTTTTTATGACCCCAACACACTGTGGTTTTTTTGATTTAAAATATTAATTTTTGCGCGTATGTTCTGGGGTGCTATCATTTTGCCCAAATGTTCGTAATTTTCGATTTTTTGGCCGAAAATGTTCTCAAACGATTGGGTTCGACTGTCGACACCCCTAAGAATTCGATGTCAAATTTGATTCTGTCTGGCCGGCCGTTGCCGCGATAACTTGAGAACGGAAAGAGATAGCGACTTGAAATTTTCAGGGTTGGGGGCGCATGCCAATACGACATACAAGTTCGTTAATGGGCATAATCGGCCCAATGGTTTCCAAGTAATAATGTTGTTTTCAACCAATACAAATCCGATCGAATTGAAACTTGGTCAATAGTTGTATAATATAAACCTAAGAACGTTCGGGAAATTTTGTGAGAATCGTATCTCTACAAAATTTTTAACAAATTATTAAAAAATATTTTTTATGTCACGATAACCTGAGAACGGAAAGAGACAGTGAATTGAAATTTTCAGCTTAGCTTCATTAATTAGCATAATCGGCCAAATGAATTTGGAGTTATATCAATTGAATGAAATTTGGATATTATTTCTTCAATAACCCAAAAAATACAATGCTTATTCAATTCAAACATGGTAATTAGTTCTAGAAAGCCGACGCAAAAATTTTTACAAAATTTCGTGAAGATCCTATTACCAAAAAATTTATATAAAAAAAAAATACAAAAAATTATTACACAAAAATTTGTATACCTATCAGAAAGCAATTGAGATGACATGAATGGCATATCAAATTATTGATAGGTTTTTTTCTGGGTTTTCTCTCCCAAACTCTGAAAAATATCTATAAAATGAAAATGAATTATTTTGTGATTTGCTACTGCGTAAGAAACACAAGATATTTGTCAGCAGCAATCAATTGAACAATGTTGCCTAACAAACAACAACGAAACAACATCAACGAAGGAACAACTATATCGTAACGTCTGACGAAGGAGTCTGATATAGACTCCGAACCGTTACGATATAGTTGTTTCTTTGTTGATGTTGTTTCGTTGTTGTTTGAATCGAATTGAAGCTTGGTAACTAGTTGTAGAATATCAACATAAATGCGTGTGTAAAATTTCGTGAAAACCGTATCTACCTCCAGAAAATGATGAAAAAATTACGGGGTTCAAGCACTGACGTGATATCAGGAGCTTTTGCGCGTACGTTCTATTATCCATTCTCCTGTATTAGACACTCTTAATCGAATTTACCATGGTGAATTCTATTTTCCGTTCTCCTGTATTGGACACTCTTAATCGAATTTACCATGGTAAATTCTCTTCTCTCTCTCCTCTAGAATTTGCTGCAGAACGACCTCTTAATTTTTGTCGCATCAATGTAGAAAAGGCGTGTAGGTGTAAACAAGTACAGAGATATAAATTATTTTAACATTATCGAACGTGAATCAGGTATTAAGCAAGAGAGTAGTGTCAAATTTCATCGTTGGCATCGTCGGCTGCATTTCAGGTTTGAGTTGATACCAGTTCCTATTTCCGATCAAAGGGTTATTCCGGCTAATTATTACCTCTTATACACTGCAACGATTTGATTATCGATGTCTTCAGCGATGCTTTGATCCAAACATTATAGTATATCAGATAAAGCACCCATGTATTGAATGAATAATATTCATAATGAGCAATAAAGAGTTCATTAACTTCAGTTAGGGCCTCATTAGAAGCGATGACGATTAATTCAGCTTCTCTTTGAACTGTCGACTCACATATTAACCATACAGTGTGTTCCACGATCGCCTCCATTGATTTGAAGAAGAAATATTCATATTTGTAAAGATACCATTCTGGTTTGAGTTGGGTGTGGACTGGTTATATAGTTATGAGCAACTAGGTATACAGGGTTGGGCGATATTCCGGAATAAAATTCATATTTTTTGGAGCTCTTGTTTCTCGGAACAGAGTGCTTATCTATTTGCCCAAATGTCTGTAATTTTTGAATTTTAGGCTGAAATTGGTATTGAACGATTTGGTTTGACTCACTGATCAAGAATCCATGGACAAAATCGATTCTGTCCGGCTGGCCGTCTGGCCGTCCGTCCGGCCGTTAACACGATAACTCTCGAACGGAATGAGCTAGACAGTTG
This sequence comes from Halyzia sedecimguttata, assembly GCA_937662695.2. NCBI lineage: Eukaryota > Metazoa > Arthropoda > Insecta > Coleoptera > Coccinellidae > Halyzia > Halyzia sedecimguttata. The sequence goes on along the minus strand of OW569411.2, from coordinate 2,287,381 downwards.
AAATTTTCAGAGTAGGTTTGAGGGATAAATAACTCTGTTGAGTTCATTATTGAACAAAATCGACCTAACAGTTTCGGAGTAACGAAAAAAAATATTTTTTTTACAATACAACTTTTGAATTCAAATTTTCTTAATATGCAGTTTCATGTTTCATCATAAGAATCCATTGTCATCATTTTCAACTCCAACAAGCTAATACTTTCGGAGATATGATGTTTCAAAATGTCAATAATACATCGTAAGTTCTATGTATTCACAGAATGTGAACACAGAATCTGTCTGTGATCACTATTCATAAATGTCATGTTTTCTAGCTTTTAGAGATTGTCAATTCATAGTTGTTATTTTCTCTTGGAAAGCAAGTATTCGATTCTTGAATTTGTGAATATATACAAGACTGTTTTGATGTAGTTTATGGAGGCAATAGGAAAGAAGAATATAATGGAATCATCGAAAGAAATTACTGTTCGTTGACCACTGAGGTTAATATTACCTTTCACTTCCTTAAGTAGTGAGACATGTTCCTATATACAGTATTTTCATAATATTGCTAGCAAAAAAATACTGAAATATGGATCTACATTTGTGTATCAATCATTTTTTCTTGAGTTCATAATACAGAAAAGAATGTGTTATAGTGGTATGAACTATCAAATTTTAAATCATGAAAAGAGGATAGTATTTTATTGGCGCTCTAGTTCCTCGGAACTGAGTGCTTATCAATTTGCCCAAATGTCTGTAATTTTCGAATTTTTCGATGAAAATGGTCTTAAACGATTTGGTTCGACTCACTGATCAAGAATCCGTGGTCGAAATTCATTCTGTCCGGCCGGTCCGTAGGCACGATAACTCTCGAACGGAATGAGCTAGACAGTTGAAATTTTCAGAGTAGGTTTGGGGGATAAATATCTCAGCTAAGTTCGTTATTGGTTGAAATCGGACAGATGGTTTTGGAGTAACGGAAAAAAAAAATGTTTTTACATGACAAATTCCAAATTAATTTTTTTTATTATGCAGTTTTACCATAAGAATTGATATCATTTTCAACTCTAACAAGCTAATACTTTCGGAGATATGATTTTTCAAAATTTCAATATAAATTGTATTTCTATGTTTTCAAAGAATGATATAATTATTCTGTGGGTATTCTATGAATTGTTATAATGTCAACTTATTTTCCTGAGACATGACGTTGTCTAATTCATTCATTCCAGCAATCGTAGAAATATGAGAATTATAATATAATATCATACTTTTTGTTGGTTGATGTTTTCATGCCGATGGTCAATCCATTTGATGATGGAAATGGTAATGGTAAGTTAATAATATTGAGTTCAGAATATCTCCACTAAAAACAAAACTGGAATATTGGTGTATTGGAGTAGATTTGAGGAAAGATATATATTATCGTTCATCATAGAATTGAGGAATGAATATCTCGGATGATTTCGTTGTTGGGTAGAATTCGTCTATTGGTTTTGGATTGATAATTTTTGGCACTCTTGTTGAATTTAAATTCTTCTATGATGTTTGAATTCAATTTGTGCTAAGATGAAGTTATAAATTTAAATAATGAATCGTACTTCTATGTTTTCTTCTTCTATGTTCTGTGATCATACTAGTACATTTCATCCTGTTCTATAAGAGAGAGTCAAATTCATTTCAACTATTTTAATTTGGTTTCTTCCATGGTGCAGTTCTCATTCTCAGATTGCTCATTTAATCTTGATAAATAAACTATTATTTGAATTGAATTTCCTTTCTTGATTCAGTTCTATCATAGAAATCCATTGATATAATTCCCAACTCTGGGAAACCAATACTTTCGAAGATATAATTTATCTGTTTGAACAAGAGCGCCAAAGAGCTCCTGTCCACAGGCCTTGAACCAATTTTTTCAACCAATAACTTGAATAATGAATACTCATTTCAGAAAAGCACTGACGTGAAGACAGGAGCTTTTGCGCGCATTTTCCATTGTCTATTCACTCTTCATACGAATTCGATCGAGCTGTAATTTGGTAATCCATAGTGAAATGATGGGCCGACGTTATGTGCGGAATAAAATTTTTGAATAAAAAATTCAATTATTTTTTATCTAGTGATACGAGATTCATGGAATTTTGAGTATGTTTTTCCAGGAAATGGAAAAGAATCGAAATCATTCGGGAGACAGAGGAAATGAAATATGATTTTATCGCAATTTTCATTAGCCTACCCTAGTTTTATAAACTTCATGTTGGTACAACTAAGGTAGACTAATAAAAATTGCGATAAAATCATATTTCATTTCTTCTATCTCCCGAATGATTTCGATTCTTTTCCATTTCCTGGAAAAACAAATTTGGATACCTTGAAAACGGTTCATTTTATCGACATTAAATAAGAGTACCTTTTCTTCGGCTTTATGTTCAAGGTATCCAAATTTGTTTTTTTTTAACTCCTTATGTCCTTATCATACGGGATGTTAAAAATGTAAGCATTAAAATGTACAACCTATTCCGACCCTGGTAAACTTAACAAGCTAATTTAAATTTTAGGGCATTATTTTAAGAGGTACTTACTAATGTTTGTCATATCAAATTTTCATTGAATTATATTAAGTAGTTTAAAATGTATTCCAGTAAAATGGATTTCTAGTGGCGTCATGTAGGAGGCCGTATCTCCTTAGGGAGTGCCGCTAGGAAAAAAATTGATGGGAACTTGTCATCTTATTTTGTTATGTTTTATCTGAATCCGAGAAATTTCTCAAATTTTCCCGGACACCCTGTATACTCATAAAATTAATCGAACGAAGGTGCTAAAGTTCCTGAAATTACGTGAGTTATCACAAAACTATCAATACCTATTCGTTAAATTAACCATTCTCATTCCAAAGATTCCATTCATGAAAGAGAAATAGAACAGTAACGCTTTTGTATTACCCAATATCGATACATCATTGAGAATAACAGCGATTCTACGATAAGATAAAGGTGTAATTATTACGGCAAGCAAAGCGCTATCAGATCTTATCGTGGGGCATCGAATTTACAGAACTCATGCACAACCAAACATGTATTATTATTCTGTCGTCGTTATGTCAGTTTTCCCGGAGAATATCCAATTATAACTTTCCCATCAGAAATTAGTATGAAGTCGTTGTCGGTGCAGATATGGAAACTTTGAATAACATCATTGTTATCATTGATCTACATCGAATATTGATGAGATACAAAACTCAAGGAAAAACGCTAAACAAGCTACGTTCGTTTGATGGTGAAATGACTTTTCATGCATTTTTCACGTGGAAAATGTTGCAACCCCTCTTTCAAGAACGAAATGTTCTGAAATATTTTGTGGTTTGCTAGCATTAGTAGTCTAGTCCTAAGCAACAATTGCTTTTTGGCGCTCTAGTTCCTCGGAACTGAGTGCTTATCAATTTGCCCAAATGTCTGTAATTTTCGAATTTTTCGATGAAAATGGTCTTAAACGATTTGGTTCGACTCACTGATCAAGAATCCATGGTCGAAATTCATTCTGTCCGGCCGGTCCGTCCAGCCGGCCGGCCGTAGGCACGATAACTCTCGAACGGAATGAGCTAAACAGTTGAAATTTTCAGAGTAGGTTTGGGGGATAAATATCTCGGCTAAGTTCGTTACTGGGCGAAATCGGACAGATGGTTTCGGAGTAACAAAAAAAAATTTTTTTTACAAAACAAATTCCAAATTAAATTTGTTTCAATAAGCAGTTTTATCATAAAAATCCATTCATATCATTTTTAACTCTAACAAGCTAATACTTTCGGATAAATGATTTTTCAAAATTTCAAAGTAAATCGTATTTCTACGTTTTCACAGAATGATAGAATTATTCTGTGGGTATTCTATGAATTGTTATAATGTCATTTTATTTTCCTGAGACATGACGTTGTCTCATTGTCATACATTCCAGCAATCGTATAAATATGAGAATGATAATATAATATCATACTTTTTGTTGGTTGATATTTTCATGCCGATGGTCAATACATATGATGATGGGAATGGTAATGGTAAGTTAATAATATTGAGTTCAGAATATCTCCACTAAAAACAAAACTGGAATATTGGTGTATTGGAGTAGATTTGAGGAAAGATATATATTATCGTTCATCATAGAATTGAGGAATGAATATCTCGGATGAGTTCGTATAGTTCGGTAGAATTCGTCTATTCGTTTTGGATTGATAATTTTTGGCACTCTTGTTGAATTTAAATTCTTCTATGATGTTTGAATTCAATTTCTGCTAAGATGAAGTTCTAAATATCAATAATGAATCGTTCTTCTATGTTTTCACAGAATGCTATAATTATTGTATCTAAGCTTTATTATAGGATCTGTGTTCATACTCGTACATTTCATCCTGTTCTATAAGAGAGAGTCAAATTCATTTCAGCTATTTTAATTTGGTTTCTTCCATGGTGCAGTTCTCATTCTCAGATTGCTCATTTAATCTTGATAAATAAACTATTATTTGAATTGAATTTCCTTTATGATGCAGTTCTATCATAAGAATACATTGATATAATTCTCAACTCTGAGAAACCTGTTTGAACTAGAGCGCCAGAAAGCTCCTGTCCACAGGGCTTGAACCCATTTTAGGTTAAAAATTTTGCGTATTCTCCGAAAATTATGATTGAGTTGCCATTCGATTAAAAATGGCATGTACCTAGATAGTTTTTGAAAAAATTCTAAGGCTGCTCGCAAAGATTGCAATAGTTATAAACAATTAAGTGAAAAAAAGGGGGTTTGGTTTTCCACCAATATCACAAAAGCTATCTGAGATAATTCATATTTGAAAAATGATTCAAGAAGAGGAGGAAATTTTCTGAAAAAATTGTCTAAACTCCTAGAACTAGGACCAATATTTATAAGTTTCCCAGAGTGTTGAAAATACTCCCGAAAACGGGTACTCCGGTTGTGTAAGCCTCCCCCTTTGGACCTTTCAGGAATAAATATTATTTAAACTTATTAAAAATGAAAATAAAGAATTCAGAAATTCAGGCGTCTACTGAATAGATCAATGAACAATAATCCATGTTCCAAAAATGTTTATCGCGACTTTTCAATTAGTTATCCATAAGTTAATAAACAATTTTTTGATGCATGAACATCAATTTTTCAAGTGCTATATTTGTTGAATTATTAATCTGAGAATTTTTTCCTTTCGTGGAGCTATTTTTCGAAGGTCTTGGAATAGATTTCCGTTGGTAAATTTGAAAAATTGTTAATTTCCGTTTTGTTATTAACAATTTACTTAGGTTTATAATTTTACACTTAAGTCAATTGTTCATAACAAAACGAAACTTCCACGAAAGGAAAGAATTATCAGATTAATAGTTTAACAATTATCGTACTTGCAATGTTAATGTTCGTGCTTCATAAAATGGTTAATTAACTAATGGATACCTAATTGAAAAATCGCGATAAACATTTTTAGACCACGGATTATTGTTCATAGATCTATCCTGCGTGCACCTGAATTTTTTCAATTTTTATTTTCATATTTAACAAGTTTAAATAATATTTATTCATCAAAAGTACGAAGGGGGCGAGGCTTACGCAAGCTGGAGTACCCCATTTCGGGCGTATTTTCAACCCTCTAGGAAAATTATAGATATTGGTCCTATTCAGTTTCGGCAGTTGGCCACAGATTCTTGATCAGTGAGTCGAACTAAATCGTTTAAGACCATTTTCAGCAAAAAATTCGAAAATAGCAGAAATTTGGGCAAATTGATAAGTACTCTGTTCGGAGGAACAAGAGCGCCAAAAATATGAAAAGCACTGACGTAAAGTCAGTACTCTTTGGCGCGCTTTTTCAAGTTGGCTAATTTGAATTGAATGATGAGTGCTTCAAGCTCAGTGGATAGAGCGAGCCGGAGATCTGGTCAGAGGATAGTAGACACAATTCACTGGCAGGTCAAAAATTAAAAGTGCTGTGCCTAAGCTGGCGTAAGGATTCAGTAAAAAAGTTGACAAAGAACACAGCTTATTCTCCTTAGTCTCACAAGCTCCTAGGAACTTCTGGGGGATCTCCTTGGGGAAGACCTAGGAGGGTCAGTATAATCATAATCATGTCTATAGCTGATTGACCCCATGGCAATGCTTTTTTTAGCGTTTTCACGTCTTACATAGTGGAATCAATCTGCATTGGCGCATTTGCTTTAGACATGATTATGTCCAAGTCTTTCCCAAGGAGATCCCTCAGAATCTTCAAGGAGCTTGTGCGACTAGGGAGAGTAAGTTTTGTTCTTTGTCGACTTTGTTACTGTATTCTAGCTAGCTTAGGCCCAGCCCTGTTAATTGTTGACCCGACAGTGAATGCTGTCCACTACCCTCTGACTAGATCCCCAGCTCGCTCTAACCACTGAGCTTGAAACACTCATCTTTCAATTCAAATTAACCAACGTGAACAAGCGCTCAGAGCAGTTAACTCTCGTCTGCACATGCGCATAACGAAAAATGCCTGAAAAGGGTAACAAGAATTTAAAAAATTGGCCCAAGGACCACGTCGTGGGCACTCCACCGTCGGACAATACGCCATTTCCTCGAAACTGGATTGCACACTCACATAATTGACATGGGGTGGCAATATGGCCCTGGAGTTCCAATCTCTCAACTTCCAGACAAATTTTGAAAAACAATTTAAAATTCCATACATCGTCCACCCATTTATTCAATTGCCACCGTATATAGGTACACGTCCATATTTGAATTAGTTGCCCTTGTACATACGCTAGTGATCACAATAATAATTTGGAAGTACTAAATTAAAATTTTTTTTTTGAGACCTAGTAGTCTGTTCTAAGAGAAATTTTGAACACCCCAAGAAGTCAATATTCCTCAAATAGTTCTACATTTTTGGAACTTTTTCTAGTCATGCTATCCTCACGAAATTTTGCAAAAGTATTTCCGTCGGTTATTTGCATCTAACTGCCGAGTTTCAATTCCATCAGATTAGTATTTTTCGAGTTATTGTGAAACAAAATTTTCAATTTTTTTCCCCTTCATAGCCATCAATATAAGCGATCAATACAAAACTTCGCATGCATATAAAAGTCATGATTATACAATTTGATGCTAAATATCAGATTGATCGAGTTATCGGTTTCGGAAATATTCATAATAAATATTTTAACTAATAATGGCAATAATTCTGAAACCGCTTGGTGGATTTAACTCATTAAAGAACTTATCCGAGATATTTATGCTCCAAAATTACCCTGGAAGTTTAAACTGCCTAACTCATTTCGTTCGAGAGTTATCGTGCTAGTGGCCGGCCGGCCGAAAGGACGGACTTAATTGGATTTGACCCCGGATTATTCATAAGTGAATCGAACTCAATCGCTTGAGACCATTTTCGGCAAAAATTCCAAAAATATAGACATCCGGGCGAAATGATAGCACGGAGTTCCTTGCGAAACAAGCGCGCTAAAATCTTTGAAACTTGGATCAAAATCGCCATCTCAATATAGATTTGCGATCACTTCAGGTAGCTTTACTAAACCATTTCGAAAATGATCACATTATTTTATACTTACAGATCTTGGTTATTTTATTCATGGCAAACAACTCTGTATAGTACGCTTTCAATTCTTGGAGTTCATTCGGGAAAAAGTTCGTTATCTGCTCGCGATCAAGACTAATAGTTTTCTGTTTTCGAATTGTCGTCTTGCCATGAAGTGAGACTTCATCTTGAATTCTAAAATAAACCAGAAGAGATATTTATCGTTTTCAGACATAACTGGACCAAAATTCCTGATTTATAATACTTAAATTTCCTTCTCTTTATCAATAACCACTATGAATATTCACACAAGTGTGTATTTGATAAATATAAAATTAAATAAATTACAAAATTCAACTAACCTGTAGCAAGAATCGAGAATTAGAAGTCAATTTAGTAACAATCAATAACAATAAAATAATATTATCAATTCTACAAGTCACGTCTTTCACAAATTATCAAAACTTCAATCTGGTCAAAGGTAACTACAATAATTGAAGTGGGAACATAGAATAGGCGAAAGCTAGACCAGACTCATTAGGCTGCGTTACATATTAAACACATAACGTGAAATTAAGTTAATATAACGGTATATTCTATGCAAAAATCACAGAATGAAAACTTCAAAGAAACTTATACCCAGAAAGGATCTGTCTGTAAGAGTGGAATCACTGGAGGTAGGTATTTTATTTTTGTACGCATGTTCTGGTCTTCAGCCTGCTATCATTTTGCCCAAAAGTCCGTAATATTCGAATTGTGTGCCTAAAATGGTCTCAAACGATTAGGTTCGACTCGCTGATGAAGAACTCGAGGTCAAATATGATTCTGTCCGGCCGTTTCCACGATAACTTGAGAACGGAGAACGATAGCGACTTGAAATTTTCAGGGTAGGTTGCGCATCCAAATGCGACGGGTAATTTCGTGAATGGAAATAATCGGCACAACGGTTTCGGAGTACTAATTTAGTCATCAACCAATACAGATCCGATCGAATGGAAACTTCGTAGCTACTTGTAGAATACTGACACAAAGGCGTTTGTGAAATTTTGTGAGAATTGTATCACTAGAATATTAAACAAATATCATTAAAAATATTATATATACGAGTTGCGATAACCTGAGAACGGAAAGAGATAGCGACTTGCTATTTTCAGGATATACTGTGTATCTGAATGCGACATTTGAGTTTGTTAATAGGCATAATCGGCCAAACGGTTTTGGAGTTAAACCAATCTGAAATTTGGTTGTTATTTCCTCAATAACTCGAAAGATACCTAGCCGATTCAATTCAAGCATGGTAGTTAGATATAGAGTTCTGACGCAAAAATCATTGCAAAATTTTATGAAGATCGAATAACTACAAAAATCTAAAAAAATCATTGAAAAAAAATTCTTTATCAGAAAGCAGAAATGTTAAAGAAATTCTGTGATTCTTCGAAGTCCCGCAAAAAGTTTCATATAAATGTATGTATTAAATTCTTTATTTACTTCAAAATATAGACCACATTAGTTAGGTTAGAATCATTCTCTTGGCGGGAGATCCATATTCAAATTTTTTAACAAGGAATTTCAACTTTGAGATGAAACTACCTATTTAAAAGAGAATGTTAGTACAGAGACTACAAGTATTGGGTACCTTCATCATTAGTGCATGTTTTCATGATGTTTCACATCAAAATCCACTTCTATTTATCCTTAAATCGAAATTGAAACCATTCTAGTTCGAAAGATTTCCATATGTCGTAGATGACTTTTGTTGTGCGTCATTACAAGGCCGATTTAGGGTTATGTTATTATTTTTGACTGATTTCGAGCTAAGACATACGTCAATCGAATTTGGGAACACTTTTATATTTATTAATTATTTTGGAAATATACAATTCTGTTATGAAAACTTGATTCTAGATTGTTGAGAAAGGTTCACAGAATCTATTTCACCAAAATAAACCTTAAGAAATTAGCCAAAGTATCTAAAAACAGGCGAGAAATTCGCGTAAATTTTAGGTCCATAAGAAATGCATGGGGAATTCAGTGCTCGGATCCACGGATGGATCGTAATTCAAATTTCCCGCCTAACCTAACTAATGTGGTCTATAGGCGTTTATAACAAGGGCGTAGCCAGGGGGGGGGGGGGTTCAAACCCCCGAAATGTTATTTTTCTATTAAAAATAAAAATTTTTGCTGCAGAAAGTGACCCTGGCACCCCCAAAACCCCCCCCGAAATTAATTCCTATTTCAAAACCCCCCCGAAATTAAATCCTAGCTACGCCCTTGGTTTATAATATCGTCAATGGAATTCAATAAAGATGGTGCCCTCTACGAAGAAAGGCTAGAACTGAAATGTATCAGAATTGTCTAGTAGATGGCAGCATCATCTTCAGATATGGCTGCAAAAAGTCTATTCAAGAATAAAATTCTTGACTATTCCTTGAAATAGTCACTGTAGATATCGGCTCCGATGATTCCACGCTGAGAAAAGCCTTTGGATACAACTTTTTATTCTGAATCCGATGTCAAAGCCATATCTGAAGTAACTCAGAGGCGAAGTCAGATATCAAGATTTTTTTCAGAATTTTCTATTGACACAATCCGCACGAAATTTCGCAAAAATTTGCGCGTCGGCAGTCTTACTACTAACTATCATGTTTGAATTAGATCGGATTAGTATTTTTTGAGATCTTGAGGAAATAACAACAAAATTTCAGATGGGTATAACTCCAAAACCGTTCGACCGATTATGACTTTCAAAAGACCAAAAAGGTCACATCCATATGCACAACCTACCCTTAAAATTACAAGTCCCTATCTCTTTCTGATCGAGGTTCTGTGGATCGCATAAGGAAACTGCCGAACACACAGTTCTCAAATGCCCAAAGCTGGCCATCTTAAGAATTTTACAAATGGTTGATGCAGTTCTAAATCACGACGTGATAGCCAAGGCTCATAAGGACGTCATCAGTTATGTTAACTCCATTGACAATGTCCTTAGGATTCAATCAGTAGGATAACAGAACAAAATATCCTATCGTGCGCAGTTCTAAAGGGCTAGACTAAGCCTCACTACCCCGATCTAATAATAATAATAATAACCTTACGTGGGACGCATGAGTTATCCGATACTGCCATCATATATAAACACAGAGTAATTGGAAAGATTTATTCGAAATAATATACAAGTATATTCACTGTAATAAAATACATTAAATAGTGATAGAAAGCTAATTAGATAATATTAAAATTATATATACGCCCAAAAACCCATTTCCGAAAAATATCACAGCTAAATTACTATTATTTTCAGTATTTGAAATAATATATTGGATGGGATCAGATTCAATTCATGTTCGTACGAGTCGAACTGAAGTTTTACATTCGCCATTCGAACAAGTACAATAAATAAAACAGTATTTTTCCTATCTATTCACAGTCTGAGACCCATTCCGTTCATCATAATATTGGCAAGAGCATTTCGACGTTTCCTCCAAGATCCCATTCCCTGGGCGTGGAGCTGAAGCTGCTGGTACCATAACTTCGTCTGTTCCTCGTCTTCAGCCTGGAAGAAAATCAATCGGATTAGATACTTCAAGATTTGTAAGATGAACTGATTGGCAGTATTTGAGAAATTACTTTATATATATTTAGGATTTTTGTCATCGCCTACACTCTTGGGTTAATAAGTAGAAAGCTGTAGCTAATATGTACAGGTTTATTTGAAGAACTCTACAATCTTCGTCTGGATAATACGATTTCTACGTCGCACGTCTTGAAACATTCGTACTCTTACGTCCATAACCGTCTTTCTCACGTCTAAAAAGGAAGAAAGTCCCGAATCCACTTGCTTAACGTCTAAGTGATTCCAACGAACTCCCCTACTGACTTCAACCCCACCCAACCCGACTCGGGTACCTTCTACCTAAGCTTTTCCCCGCTCTCATAGAGTTGTACTCCCAAGGTGGTGTTCAAGGCTGATTGGTGAACCCTGGCTGAGATGCTCCACTTAGACCAATGGAGTTCAACCGAAACGATCCGCTTAACTAAGAAGAATTCAGAGAATCGCCATCGACGAGGTGAGATGAGTGTTGCTCCAAAATTCATGAGAAGTTTGACATAATTTTGTTCTCAGTATTTCCTGTTCAGGGAAAATGTATAAGGTGCCTCTAAATAGATTAATGGGCCTCGAGGTGCCCTCAAAGTTCATCTTTACACGATATAGGGTTAGTTTGAGTTTTCTCCAGATAGACATAGGCGCAAGAAATACGTCCGAGTTCCTTCTTCCACCTAACCGGCAAATTGTTTCTTTCGGAGTATAATCTCCAACAGTTGAAGATAAGGTAAACGGGACACAATGTTTCGTTCGGGGCACAGACTAGTTGACATAGGTTTATCTTTCTCCGTTTGGAAAACGAGTACACCGCAAGCTGTGGTCTATAGTATCCTCTATTTCTCCATCCAGTTTCACAGATCTAATGAACTGTAGTATCGGTGACAGCTTCAAGGAGGGCATGTGTCCATCTTTTATGATTTCTTATCCCGAGAAGTGTTGGCTATCAATGCCGAGCCATTATAGAACAGCTAATACTAGTACACCTGCTAATAGTACCAGGACTATTCACCACCTAATCTACATTGGTTGTTTTCTGCTAATCCTGAACTCAAGACCTATTTTATGAGGTGAAAATGCTAATAAAAAAGATGTCTGATAGGCGATGTAGAATATTCTTGTTTAGATCAAGATACTCTTTTGATTTCTCAATGCTAAAGTTTAGGAGTAACTTTTTGGAGTACTCCAAACCTGGGAGATCCCGTCAAAGTACTTTGGTCTTTGGTTTCTTCTTTCTTAATATCATACCATCTTTGATGGTGTTGGCAAGAGGATTTACAGTGCCAAAAAAGTGTGAATGTTGCTTACAAACTGGAAGATTTTGCCAAAGTGCTGCTCTGTTGGTTTTTTTCTCTCTGAACTTTGATTCACAGGTATGATTCCCTAAGCCACAGACAGATTCGGGTTGGCACCCTCCTTATCCCTGATTCCCGAGTGTATCCTGTTCTCGCCTAAATTTTTATATTGACCAAGGCTGCATGACTTGGATTCAGATTTTTAATTACTGCTTAACTGTCAGGCTGGATGTCAAATGACTTACAGCTTATTTCAAGGTATAAACTTGCACACCTCTCAGTTGCGTGTGTTCTGTTCCCATTTTGTATATGTGTATATATTTTTTACTTTTCTTCAAATTATAATAATATTGATTTGTGGCAATGCAATTGTATGATACGAGAAATAGTATGATACTATGAATAGTAGTAGTTATCCCCGATAGGGCCTGTATATTCTGACATTATCTTGCTGACTCTGCGCATAGAGAACGATTATGCCAGACTTAAGCCTAGTAAGAAGAAGAACTAAGACTAGTTAGAAGAAGTCGAAGGCCCCACCCCTGCGGAACCACAGAGCCCAAGGGGTGACAGTACCTCTCTTGGTACGACTTAACCAGTTCATTCTCTAATCTCAATGAAATAATTCACTCAAAATACCACCTCAAGTTTTCTACTGGTAAGTCCAACCATATCGATTCTCATAGTAGTGTTTGTGAGTAGTGATTTTATGATTGCTTGGACTTGTATTTGCCAGCAAATTATTGTTCATTTGGTTGAAATCCAACTGGCGTGGATTTCAACCTGGAATATGCTATATAAGAACTCATCAATTCTGAATATTTCGTATTAGGTATTCAGCTCCTGCCCCTATGGTTGATGTCGAACCATCTGTTCACCATTTATGGTATTCTTTTTGAAGGCATGGTTGATGGTCCCTCTAGGAATGTTCGCAGATGAGATAAATATGATGAGAGATTTTCATAATCTCTGGTCTTTGATTTTCTCATTGGTCATCTCTTCTTCAAATATTCTGATAGTTGCTTGGTGGACTACTTAGTCTATCACCAGATGAAGACGTGAGAAGTATACCATCACCGTAGGTGGAATTATCCTCTATCGTTTGGACAAACAATTTGAGAAGAGTATTCATGATAATTTAAGGCGGAAAGAATAATACTCATAGTTTGACTCACCTTGAAAATGAAAGTATCCTTCCCTAGCAGTTCTTGCACTTCAAAATAACTCTGCCAAGCAGGATCAGATGCAATGACACAACGGTCCAGGTATAATGGATCTCTCAGTAGAGAGTAGCGACCATTCTTGTCTCTAACAAGAAGAAGAGCTGCCTCTCTGGTTGGCGAATGCTTAGGAAATATCAGGGCATTATCTTCTCGCTCCGATTTACTGGTATTTGTTAACTGAAAAGAAACAATGTTTCTTAGATCTGGGAACCTAAATTGAACTATTAAATTGAATGGATACTAAGGATGTCTGTATCTTTCGACAAGTCACAGACGATTCTGCGATATTAGTATGTGAACTGCAAAATGCTGTGGTTAGGAAAGAATACAATTTTTAAGAACTTTTGATTTAAACTTCACAGGTAATACGGAATCCGAATTTTCTATGCTCTGTTTGTACAGCCTTCGAAATGTATGCAGAGTTTCATGTCAACATATTCAATTTCTGTAGAGTTAATAATACAAATGAGCCCATTTCGAATAAATATGTTCTTGTTACATTTTTTTTGCTCTCATACTCTTATGACTCATAGTTATTTCACACCTAAATTTGTAACATTGATATAACAATACTAAAAAAATATATCAGACCTTTCCGTTGATAACCAGCAAGGCATTCACAGGCGACAATTTGATGGTCCTGCCCTTCCTCCAGTTGTTATCTGTGGGCTGGGTAAACCACAGTTTCCCCTCCAATGCGAACTTAGCTTCCTCGTGGTTCCACTCCAACACGTCCACTGCTATCTTCCTCAGTTTAATGTTGACCAGATCCATCTCTGTGCTCGTTCTTCTGCCGGAGCTACTACCTATTCTTCTCCATAACTTACTCGGTACATCCTTCGTTTGAGAATTCATATGATTCAAATGGAGTTCTATTTTGTGTTGCGCCTCCTTCAGTTGCTCCCTAACTTCGTTATGATTGGGAGTAACCTTGTACAATCTGGCGAGTAGGAGAGGATATTTCGTCACTCTTTGCACTGGAACCATTAGAAATGAGTTCAGGTTCATGCGCCGGAGTAACGTGTTTTCCATTTGGGAAACCCTTAAGAATATCCTGAGGAGTTCTTTCTCTTTCTCTAAACTCGCCAGGAGAAGGCTGGCTGGACCCTGCCTCACGCAGTAGGTTTCGAAAGCGTGAAGCATGGGTGCAGCTTCTAGGAACAATTTTCCAATATTTACAGTCAATAAGTCCTCATCTCCTTGTTCTACAGCTATTTCAACAGCGTCTCTCAGCCTTTCAGCTAACGACTGACTGTTCTCTAACAGTTCCTCTACGTTTAAAAATATCGTAGATAATTGCTCGGGCGTAAGTAAACCAGCGACAAGCATGGGTTGATAGAATTCCTCCAAGATAATTTGGAGATCCTTACTATACTTCTCCTCAGTCTCAACAATTTCCATTATGATCTCCTTCCTCTCACTCCGTTTCTTCAAACATTTCCTGCAGAGCATTTGGTCCTCTTCCCCCAAGCTATCAAGACGTGCTTCGCAATCTTCGCATAGCGAAGAAGCCACTGGTTTCGATCTATATTTACTCAAGGAGCTTTTGCTGGTTTCAGAACCCACCCCTGAGTCGTTTCTCTCAACTTCTGAAGATTTAGAAAATTGGTTCTTGTCGTCGTTTAGGGCTCCCGTGATAACTAAGGAATTATCTTCACTGAGATCGCTGGCGCTGTTGTTGTGACAGATTTTAGGGCTAGATTCTTTCGAATCGTCACCTGTAATACTGGAGAAGGTGTAGGAATCCTCTGGAACTATTCCTCTTTCTTTGGCATCGACTAAGTAGCTGAGTATATCGTATTTTGAGGCACCCTCGAAGATGGACCTGGAAGGATAATCATTTTTTTATCATTCATTATCACCACTTGAGATGCGCCTGAGAGAGAGGGAACCAATGGTTGTTCTAGGATTTTTAAGTGGTCTATTGGACCAGTACCTTTGAAAATGGTAAAAATAGAAAAAATATCATCGAGAAGTGGAAGGGGCTGTTATTAAGGGTAAAAGACGGTTTATCTCGATTTCCGGCAAATCTAAAACTTATGTGCCTACGCTTTTTTCACATAGCCTCAAAGTTTATGTGAAAAATTCAAATAACCATTTTTTGGTTTTTTATTTTTATCTTTTACAAAAAAAAAAATTCACGAAGTTTTTATGTCCCAAACACACAGTTTTTTTATTTAAAATATTTATTTTTTCCCCTTTTTGAGCTCTTGTTTTAACTTGATATTGAAAAAGCAGCCTAATTTTTAATCGAAAAAATATCTGCTTTTTGCGCGTATGTTCTGGGGAACATCGCGTTATCTTTTTGCCCAAATGTCTGTTTTTTCTGAAAATGGTCTCAAACGATTGAGTTCCACTAACTGATGAAGAATTCGAGGACAAATTTGATTCTGTCCAGCCGGCCGGCTGTCCGGCCGTCCGATGCCACGATAACTTGTGAACGGAATGGGATAGCGACCTGAAATTTTCAGGATAGGTGGCGTATCCCAATACGATGGACATGTTCGTTGATGGGCATAATTGGCCCAATGGTTTTCGAGTAGTAATTTTATTTTCAAGCAATATAAATCCGATCGAATTGAAAATCAATAGAAAATAAAAAAAAAATATTGAAAAATATTCCTCATATCACGATAACCTCAGAACGGAAAGAGATAGCGAATTGAAAATTTCAGGTAAGGTTGTGCATCATTTTATTTTGTTTATATGCTTAATCGGCCAAATGGTCTTGGAGTTATGCCCATCTGAAATTTGGTTATTATTTCCTCAATAACTCAAAAAATCCTAAACCGATTAAATTCGAACATGGTTTAGTTGTATAATGACAACGCAAAAATTCGTGCGAAATTTCGTCAGGATCGTATTACTAGAATATTTTTAAAAAATCATTGAAAAAAATCTATATATCAGTAACTATTCGTTCGACATCACTGAAATTTTGGACCTTACTCTACTGCCAAGTTCCAAGTTTGAACACGATCGGATATATATTGTTGGAGATCCGAGCAAACCTTGTGTGGGTTCAGTAAATGAATGGGTGACCGTGGCCTCGATAATTTTCGAACGAAAAGAGATAGGGACTTGCAATTTCCAGGGTATGTTGCGTATCCAAATGGAAGAGTTAAGCTCGTTTCGGGCATAATCGGTCCAACGGTTTCAGTTGTTGTACTCACCTGGAATATTATTTCCTCGATAACTCAAAAAATAAAGACTCGATCAAATTGAAGCTTGGTAACTAGTAGTAGAATATCGACATAAAGACATGTTTAAAATTTTATAAGAACCGTACCCCTAGAAAACTGAAAAAATTACGAAAAAAAAATTGGTTCAAGCGTATGTTTCTACTGTCCGTTTACCTGTATAAACATACGCGCAAAAGCTCCTGACTTCACGTCAGTGCTTGATCCAATTTTTAAAAAAAGTGGGTGGGCTTTTTGCTCTTTGAAATATCTACTTTGTGTTGGTGGAAAAAAAATAATCTTAAAATAAAAATAAATAGGCATCTACGAATATAATTCAGAGAAGATTTTACAACTTTCTCAAAATATAGTAGATGTCTTAATAACTATTAACTACTGAATTTTTTAAAAAAGCAGATATTCTGACGTGAGAATTTTCGATTGAAAATTAGGCTGGTTTTTCGATACGAAGTTAAAATAAGGTGAAAAAATAAATAGTTTGAATCGGCAAAATTGCAGTGTGTTTGGGACATAAAAAGGAAAGTTTTCAGCAAATTTCATGTAAAAAAAAATTTTTTTGTGAAAGATAAAATTAAAGAAACCAAAAAGTTGGTTATTTGAATTTTTAACATAAGTACTGGGGTTACGTGAAATAAGCGTAAATAAGAAAGTCGAAGAAATTTTAATTACCTACAACTTTCCCATTCAATGTTTTTCCATATTACTTGTAATTTTGCCGGAAATCGAGATAAAACGTTTTTTACCCTTGAAAACTCACCCCCTTCCACTTCCCAGCTTCAGATTACCCGTAAATTATTTTTCCTTTCTTTTTTGTTATATTCTCTTCCTATTCCAATGAATTTGATCCTACTATTATTTTTTTTTGTTTCAAAAATTTTCGACCCTAGTATAGCACCTTTGAACGATGGAATTTTCAAATAAATCGAAATCATTTTGACTGTGCAGCAATATATTCGTTTTTGATTCAACTTTAAAAACCTTAAGCACTGACTGAATCACGCTTTATAATAATTTAGGTGTACATTTATGGAATAGAATTAAACTCACCTGGTAGTAAACTCTTTATCCAATTTCAAGTCATCCAACAAGTTTATGGGCGGTGGGTTTGAGGGTAAAGGCGGTGGAATTTCTATCTCTTCGTAAATCGGATCGTTGTCAATCCTATTAATACATTCGTAATGATGGTCCTCGTTTTCCGAAACTTCCAACAGAGCCGACTCAGCCAGAAGCTCGTAAAACTTAGTTCTATTCGACAGCTCCTCCTCCGTCACCGAACTCCTATTGCTGTGATCCGTGTAACAGTCCGAACCCGGATCCACAAACTCATACTGAGTCGAAGAACTGTGCTCAGAACAAGCATCCTTGTCGTCCTCTAAGAGAGAGTCAAAGTTCCAACTCCTAAGCGGCGATCTTTCATCTTTGGCGGGACTGTCTTTGAGACAAACCGCGTCGGCCTCTTTGAGCGAGATCATCGGATAATAATTCTTCAATTTTAAGTCGCGTGGTCTCCTTTGCAGATCTGATTTTCCACAGATATGAGGGACTAGATTGCGCTTAACCGCCTCGACAGG
Source organism: Halyzia sedecimguttata (assembly GCA_937662695.2). Lineage (NCBI taxonomy): Eukaryota > Metazoa > Arthropoda > Insecta > Coleoptera > Coccinellidae > Halyzia > Halyzia sedecimguttata. The sequence goes on along the minus strand of OW569411.2, from coordinate 2,268,963 downwards.
ATCCCTCAGGATCTCCCTCAACATATCTGGCGTTGAAGGCCTCGCACAACAGATGCTATTCTTCTCGGATTCTCTGTTCGATTCGACTTCTCTCTCCGTTATATTAGTTGAAACTTGTTTTTCTACTATTTCTTTGGTAGTTTCATCGGAAGTGTGTCTACATATGCAATTATGTGATTCGTTTTCGTTGTTCATTTTCTCCTCGTTCGCTGCGAAGGCACTAAGTGAATGTTCTTCATCGAATCGACCTGTGATATACACCGAACTGCTCCTCCTGTTGTTCTTTGGATAGGGCTCTGCTAGACCTTCACCGTTGACTACCACCGATGACTGATAAATAGGAACGTCATCGTTCACGTTAACTGTGGAATAACAGTCGTCGCCATTGATCATTATAGACGTTTTTCTTTGTGTATTCTCCGAGATAGTAATAGTTTGTATATTGGATATCTCTGGAAATTCGTTTTTTATTTGAATTTTATGCACAGGCGAAGAGGCAGGTGTTATTTGAACTATAGTCTTGTTAGTGTAGTCAATAGATGGAGATACTGCACAGGAAATATCATAGCTACGTGAGTTTTCATGATGGTCTTCATAGTCAAACCCATCTTTGTTCACAGAATTTTCCTTAACAATTTCAGGTGTCTTCTGCGCCATATGAAATTCTTTGACTTCTTCTTTCGTTCTGTTGAAGTCAGACACATCCTTACATGTGGCAGACTTAGCCTTATCCTTAATGTCTGTTTTCTTGTGGTCACTTACGATTTGAACATTGATACTTGGTTGTTTGTTGTTACTTCGTTTACGAGGCGGTGCTTGTGGTATTTTCTCGGAGAATTTTGCATTTTCGAATACATCCCTTATTTCCTTTATGTCTCCTTTGATAACTGATTCCTCCCTTATATCCTTGTGGTCAGGAGCTGAGTGCCTCAACTTAATTTCATCTTCTTTGAATTCAAGAGGAGAAGAAGGACGTTTGAAAGATTCAGTGTTGTCAGATGTTGATATGTCTTGCTTCGCCTCTGATATGTCTTTTTCTGGACTCGATAGTTTTGGTTCTGGACTCGATAGTTTTGGTTCAGAACTCGATAGTTTTGGATCTGGACCCGTGGTTTTTTCTTCTGGTGTTGACATTGATTTGGGAAACAAAACTGTTGCTGGTACTCCTAATGTTTTATCAGTATTTAGATTGATCGTTTGTTGATGCAAGTCAATTTCTTCCCCAACTATTTCTTGGCGCACTTTCATCTTATCAGCTTCTTTGGATTTGTAATCCACCCTTCTTTCCGTATGCCTTCTTTCCTTCTCAAAATTCTTGGCTTCTCTTGAACTGGATTTGTAGTTTTGTAGGTCATTCTTTATTATTTCGGTGAATATCTCTTGATTCTTGCTGTTGACGTCTTCTGTTACGGAACGTACCGTCTCCTGAGGTGGTGGAAGAGGCGGTGGTTCTTTAGGTCTGGGGCTTAACTTCCGCTTAGGTACCAAACCATCAAGCTTTTCCAGGTCACACTTGTTGAAGGTTTCACGGGAATCTCCACGTGAGGATTTGGATCGGATGGCCATCGTATCGTGGAATACTACCTTTTGGGGTTCGAACCTGAATCTTTCGCTAGTGCTGCGTCGCAATGTACAGACCTTGTTCTCGATATCTGAAAAAAAATCAGTTAATATTAATTTAGTTTTGGACGATTTGAATCAGTGCTACATGTAAAATGCAAGGACACGGAATATTTTTATCTAGAATGAAGGTGCTTGGAGCACAATTTGAGGTTAGGTTGTCCATCTGAATGCGACCTTTGAGTTTGTTTATAAGCATAAATAATCGGCCAAACGGTTTTAGAGTTATAGCCATCTGAAATTTGGTTGTTTTTTGTTCCTCATTAACTCGAAAAATACAAAACCGATTGAATTCCAACGCGAAAATTTTTGCAAAATTTCGTGAGGATAGTATTTGTAGAAATTTTTTAAGAAATAATTGAAAATTGAAAAAAATATTATATATATCAGTAACTATTCATCTGAAATTGCTGAAATTTTGCAAGAGCCTTTAGAACCTAACTATACCTACTGCCAAGTTTCAAGTTTCAACACGATCGGTTAAATATTGTGGGAGATTCGAGCAGCCTTGAGGGAGTTCAGTAGATGGGTGACCGTTGCATCGATAATTTTCGAACGAAAGGAGATAGGGACTTGCAATTTTCAGGGTAGGTAGCGTATCCGAATGGGAGTGTTAAGTTCGTGTTTGGGCATAATCGGTCTAACGGTTTCCGAGTTATACCCACCTGGAATATTATTTCCTCGATAACTCAAAAAATAAAGATTCAATCGAATTGAAGCTTGGTAACTAGTCGTCCTAAATCAACATAAAGACGTGTTTGAAATTTTGTAAGAACCGTACCCCTAGAAAATTTGAAAAAATTAGGAAAAACAAAATTGGTTCAAGCACTGACGTGAAGTCAGGAGCTTTTGCGCATATGTTCTATTGTCCATTCGCCATTGTCCCTTTATCGAATTTACTATTTACCATTTACCAATAAATTCGATAAAGGGTGTCCAATGCAGGAGAATGGACAATAGAACATACGCGCAAAAGCTCCTGACTTCACGTCAGTGCTTGAACCAATTTTTTTTAATTCCTAGAAACCTCATTAATGAATCATTAAAGGATACTGTGGGAGGTATACTCATTATTGAAAGGTTTTTTTCTGGGTTTTCTCTCCCAAACTCTGAAAAATATCTATAAAATAAAAAAAATTAAAATTAACGATTTTGTGATTTGCTTCTGCGTGACAATTCTTGAATTTCACAAAATAACTATGAACTAAATAATTCTAAAGATTTTCATTGAAAGTCTGACGAAGGAGTCTGATATAGACTCCGAAACGTTACGATATAGTTGTTTCTTCGTTGATGTTGTTTTGTTGTTGTTTGTTAGGCAACGTTGTTCAATTGAGTGCTTCAGACAAATATCTTGTGTTTCTTACGCAGAAGTAAATCACAAAATAATTAATTTTTTATTTTATAGATATTTTTCAGAGTTTGGGAGAAAAAACCCAGAAAAGAACCTTTCAATAATTACCTCATTAATGAATTAACAAAAAGAAATAAGATATTCAATTTCTTTTGATGATTTTATTGTTATGCCACCATATTTTCAGAATTTTACGGCTAAACCCCCCGGAAGGTAACCCTCAAATACTGCACAGGTTCTTGATCCACTGATTGATAGCTGATTGATAACTGACAGTTTCCTGAAGTGGAATTATTATGATGGAGCTAAGTGATAACCGCCTACCTTCAAAATTAAAAGATTCCTCATCCTCGAATACATCCACCAAACTTTCTTTACCACTTAACATCTCCTCCGCATCTTCATCTTCACAATTTGACATCATCTCCATTTTCGAATCACCCAAATCGTCTCCATTCTCGAAATTCTCCACCAGAAACTGTACCTTTTTCCTCGTCGAATGCGGAAGAGGAAGATAAAAATGCGAACCAGCCTTTGCTCGTCCAGAATACGTCATCATTTTCAATTCGTTCGGAGAAGACGACTTTTTCAGAATCGATTTAAACGGACTACTCCGATCGAACTCTCTTCCTAGTGGCGAGACCGGGGGAGGATCTGGCGCGACTCTGTTGGGCTTAGGTCTGGACGGCTTGACGGCATTCTCGATTTCCGGCTGGTAAGTTTTGAGGGAAGGGTTTTCTTCAACATCCTCGTAGTCCGGTTCTGGAGCTTGAGGTCTTATTCTTATCCTCTGGCCATTGACGAATGTTATACTGCTGTCCGGTGCTTGTTGATCTGTTTCCGTGGACATCAGTTCGTAAGGGTTGATGCTGCATTCCAGGATTGATCGTCTGCCTAAAAAGTGAACAACAGGGTATATTCCGTCTGATTAAACATTTTTGTTGCTATATCCTCGAAGTTCTGCATGAGAATTGTAGGTACTTAGCCGCGAAATAGTTTATCATCATTTTAATGATTACATAATGATCTACTGGCAACCGAACAGGTCACTATTACCGAAGAAATGTGATAATAACGTTCCAACAAAGAAATGTTCACTTACCGACAATGGCAGAATCATTTCCTCGTCGAAAGGAAAACGCTAATTAGCAGGTATTTGGAAGCGATATATTTTCCGATAATTAAACTTTATCGAATGATTCAGGTTTCTCACGGTGCTCGTTACTCAGGGAGTATAAATTAGAATCAGTTTTCAGGAAACTACTTAAAGCTTTAATTAGTTCTAAGAATGTACGGGGTGAACCGAAAAGTACCAACAGTCTATATGTAAAGAGCAATGACGAAAAAGTCGCAATTTCTAGCCCTACCTCCGGAAAATGGACTAATTAGTCGTATTTTTCGCCATATTACCAAAATTAATCGAGATACGGAAAAATTAATTACAGATTCGGAATCTACGTCCTCGATTTAGTGAATAGCCAAAGCCGTGGCGATCTAATCGGAAAACTTTAGATTTTCGTATGGGTTAGATACTAGAGAAAACTTTTTGCCGTTTGACGGATTCACTCATTTCCTAATATTTTCCGAACGGATATGATACAAAAAAAATAGATACATAAATCTAAACGTCGTCCACCGACCAATAATTGCATATCAATTGGATATCGAGATGTGAAAATCATAGATTTCGGACGGAAAAGAAGAATTTTCCTTCGATTCCGGGTCAAAAATATTTCTAAGTGCCGACCCAAAAAATTTTTTTCATGGTATATCAATACGGACTTCGTGTCTAATTAAATCAAGGTCGCTCATCACGAATATGCAACTAGTTTTTCCCTAAGTGGCGTAGTTTGGGAAAATTTTACCTTAGAGTGAAAAAATGGACGAAAATATGTCAATTTTGGATGTTTACACCGCCCAAAAAATTCGGAGTAGGGTGTTGTTGATTTTTGCCGTCATATATGGACCCTTTATCTACTGAACAATCCAAACAGAAAATGTCCAGGCCGTACTATTCGGAAATTATGATTTTTTTCCCGAGGGTCTGGTTTTCGGAAAATTCATTCCGCGGTATTTCCGCGGAAAATTCTCTAATGAAAAATCCGATCATATATTCGTAATCTACGGCCCCGAATTAGTAAATGACGTAATTTCCATCGAAATCGGAGACTCATTCTTATAGATTCGGGGCCGTAGATTCCGAATCTACGATCAGATATTTATTACAAAAATTTTCCGAGGAAATATCGCGGAAAGAATTTTCCGAAATATAGACCCTCGGGAAAAAAACCATAATTTCCGAAGCGTACGACAAGGACATTTATTGTTCGGATTATTCGATAGATAAAGGATCCAAATATGACGTAAAAAATCAAGAACACTTTACTCCGATTTTTTTGGGCGGTGGAAAGTTCCAAAATTGACCTATTTTCGTCAATTTTTTCACTTTAAGTGAAACTTTTCCCAAAGTACGCCTCTTAGGGAAAAACTAATTACATTTTCATGATCAGCGACCTCGATTTAATTAGACACGAGCCCCGTATCGATATACCATGAAAAAAATATTTTGGGTCGGCACGAAATATTTTTGACCCGGAATCGAAGGAAAATTCTTCTTTCCCGTCCGAAATCTATGATTTTCACATCTCGATAAACCAATTTTCTGTTTAGATTTATGTATCTATTTTTTCTGTATCTCTATCCGTTCGGAAAATATTAGGAAATGAGCGAATCCGTCAAACGGCAAAAAGTTTTCTCTAGTATCTAACCCATACGAAAATCTACAATTTTCCGATTAGATCGACGCGGCTTTGGTTATTCACTAAATCGGGCACGCAGATCACGAATCTGCAATTAGATTTTTCGTATCTCGATTAGTTTCGGAGCAATGACGAAAAAAGACGCAATTTCTGGAGAGTCATAATCAGATGATAATTTTTGGTGCTCTTGTTCCACGGAACAGAGTGCTTAACAATTTTCCCAAATGTCTGTAATTTTAGAATTTTTGGCAGAAAATGGTCTTGAACGATTTGGTTCGACTCACTGATTAAGAATCCGTGGTCGAAATCGATTCTGTCCGGCTGTCCGTCCGTTAACACGATAACTCTCGAACGAAAGGAGTTGGAGGATTTAAATTTTCAGAGTAGGTTTGGAGCGTAAATATCTCGGACGAGGTCGTTAATGGGCGAAATCCATCAAGCGGTTTCGGAGTTATGCCGGTTTTAATAAAAATATTTTTTATGATTATTTCCGTAACCGATCACTCGATTTATCTGAAATTTAGTATCAAATTGTAGAATCATGACTTTTATACGCATGTGAAGTTTTCTATTGATCAGGTTACCGTGAAATGAAAAAAAAAATTAAATTTTGTTTCTACAATTAATAACTCTCGAACGGAATGAGCTAGGCAGTTGAAATTTTCAGAGTAGGGAGATACATATCTCGGTTAAGTTCGTTATTGGACGAAATAGGCCTTTCACCATAAAAATCAATTGATATCATTTTCAACTCGAACAAGCTAATACTTTGGGAGATATGATTTTTCGAAATTTCAATAATGAATCGTACTTCTATGTTCTCACAGAGTGCTATAATTATTCTATCTATGATTTATTATATGATCTGTGATCGTACTCGTACATGTAATCCTATTCTATAAGAGAGAGTCAAATTCATTTCAGCTATTTCAACTTGATTTCTTCCATGGTGCAGTTCTAATTCTCAGATTGCTCATTTAATCTTGATAAATAAACTATTATTTGAATTGAATTTCCTTTATGATGCAGTTCTATCATAAGAATACTTTGATATAATTCCCAACTCTAAGGAACCAATACTTTCGGAGATATAATTTGTCTGTTTGATCAAGAGCGCCAGAAAGATCATGTCCGCAGGGCTTGAACCAATTTTTTTTTGAAATATTGAAAAGACTTAACCAGAATTTGTGTAGTTAGTAACAGTGCAGAAAAAGAGTTTGGAGGAAACCTCACGTTCAGATTCTTTTAAATGGTTTGAATATTATGTTGCCATTGAAGTATTAAATATGTAACATTTTTGATTCTGAGTGCTGATCAATTCGCCAAAATATCTGATATTTTCTAATTTTTGGCTGAAAATAGTCTCAAATTTTGGGTTCACTGATCAAGATTACGAGGTCAAAATCGATTCTGTCCGGCCGGCCGTCCGTCCGTTAAAAGATAACTCTAGAACAGAATGAGCTACACTGTTGACATTTTCTGAATAGGTTTGGGTGATAAATATCTTGGTTAAGTTTTTGATTGGGCAAAATCGGTGGTAATGAACAGAAGATTTTTTTTACATTACAACTTTTGAATTAATTTTTTTTAAGATGCAGTTTCATCATAAGAATCCATTGATATCATTTTCAACTCTAACAAGCTAATACTTTCGGAATAATGATTTTTCAAAATTTCAATAATACATCGTAGTTCTATGTATTCACAGAATTCTCTATCTGTGTTCACTGTTCACAAATGTCTTCTAGCTATTAGAGACTTGTCAATTCGTAGTTTGAAAATATTTTCTGCTGGAAAACAAGTATCCGATTCTTGAATTTGTGAATATATATAAGGCTGTTTTGAAACCGAAAATAATATTGACTGGTTGTATATTGAATAATTTATGTATAAATTCGGGATGATGTTTTAGAAGATTTAGATTGGATCCTTTTGAAGATGTAATTTATGAAGGCAATAGGAAAGAAGAACATAATGGAGTCATCAAAACAAATTACTGTGCGTTAACCACTGAGGTAAATATTACCTTTTACTTCCTTAAGTAGTGAGACCTGTTCCTATATACAGTATTTTCATAATGTTGCTAGTGCATTTGTGTATCAAATATTTTTTCTTTAGTTAAGGTTCATAATACATAATAAAATGTGTTAGTGGTATGAACTATTAAATTATGAAAAGATAATAATTTGTTCGTCAGCCTCTGTCTACTCAAATATCAGAAATAAATGGACAATCGCTATGATTGTCTCCAGCCTTGCTCTAGACATTTCTATGATACTTTTCTTATTATTTTAAATTATAATTTTAGAAGTATTAAAGCATTGAAGATTGCTCATTTTATCTTGATAAATAAACTATTATTCGAATTCAATTTCCTTTATGATGCAGTTCTATCATAAGAATCCATTGATATCATTCCCAACTCTGAGGAAACAATACTTCGGAGATATGATTTGTCAAAGTTTGAACAAGAGCGCGAAAGCTCCTGTCCGCAGGGCTTGAACCAATTTTTCTTCTGCGCGTTTGTTAAATCCAAAAAATTAATTGCACCATAATTTTCCATTTGTGTTGTGAATTTGATATTTGCATGAATGCTATCAATAAAATCTGCAAATATTGTCAATTCCCGGTTCTGTTTCCTTAAAATTATAATCACTAATGTGTAGGAGATGACGCTTCTTGTCTGAAATAGGAAATAGGTACACTTCCATATAAATCGGATTCAAGTCCCGCAATTCCCTCCGACGCTTGTACCATACCGGGATATATTCAAACAGTAATTGCAAAACTGATATCAATAAATTCGTCCATCGCACATATGAGTGGAATACGAATTTTCCGACAACAAATAGTCGCCGAGTACAACGAACTCTAGAAGAAGAAAGATGAGAAGGAACAGCTGAGTTCAGGAAGTAAGCTCACGACATAGGTACGGCCAAAGGTCATTGCGTGAAAACGCCTAGTGAGTAGTTTCAAAATAGTTTACCCTGCGTCTTGACCTCTCCTGACTTGAACTGAGTCGTACAGGTCCGGATGAACGAGGGACAAAAGTCGGAAAGTTTCGAATCTTTTACCAAAAGTTGTCCCAGATTCGACTTACTCTTGAAGAATATGAGGTCAATTCTATTCTGTCCTGCCGGCCGTCCGTAATAACGATAACTTGAGAACGGAACCAGATGGCGACTTGAAAATTTCAGGTTAGGTTGCGCATCCGAATGTGACGGTTCAGTTCGTTAATGGGCATAATCGGCCAAGCGGTTTCCAAGTTGAAATTTTATTTCGAATAATACAGATGCATTCGAATTGAAACTTGGTAACTGAACTGGTGGACAGTTGATTCACAACATAGAATTTTTTGCCCAAATTCAAATCTCTTGAGAACACGTACAGGTTTCAGGTGGTATAGTTATTTTATTCTTATAATGTGGCAATTGGCAAAACCACAGAATACAAATCATTGGTTTCTTTTATCCTTTGACCTTTCTTGTATACTGTATTGTTTGGTTTCGTGTATTCTGTATGTGTTTTCGTGATTTGTAGAAAGAATAGTAGAAGGCAAAACATTTCCATTTAAATCCGAGAGTCGTTTCTGAATATTCTGATACTTATATGAATCTGAAAATAAATTTCGTTACTGCTATTAATTCAGCTTTTTGATACTCATTCAAAATAATCAATATTTCGCTCAACAAAAATCGGGTTTTCCAATATACCCCAATTTTCAATTAAACAATGGTATAAAAATACCATTGTTTTTTAAGCATGTATTTGCCTTCACTTATTTTATCCTTCATAACATCTCTCTCTCTCTCAAGAGACAATCATAGCACATTGTCCATTTATTCCTGATATTTGAGTAGGTAGTGGATTACGAACAAATTATTTTAATAGTTCAAAATATATTAATAAAATACTATCCCCTTTTCATAATTTAAAATTTAATAGTACATACCACTAACACATTCTTTTCTGTATTATGAACCTTAACTCAAGAAAATATGATTGATACACAAATGAAGATCCATATTTCAGTATTTTTTTGCTAGCAATATTATGAAAATACTGTATACTGGAACATATCTCACTACTTAAGGAAGTAAAAGGTAATATCTACCTCAGTGGTCAACAAACAGTAATTTCCTTCGATGATTTCATTATGTTCTTTTTTCCTATTGCCTCCAAAAACAACATCAAACCAGTCTTGTATATATTCACAAATTCAAGAATCGAATACTTGCTTTCCAAGAGAAAATAACAACTATTAATTAACAATCTCTAATAGCTAGAAAAGATGACATTTATGAATAGTGATCACAGACAGATTCTGTGTTCACATTCTGTGAATACATGGAACTTACGATGTATTATTGAAACATTGAATCATCATATCTCTGAAAGTATTAGCTTGTTAGAGTTGAAAATGATAACAGTGGATTCTTATGATGGAAATGCATCTTAAAAAAAATTGAATTCAAAAGTTGTAATGTAAAAAAAAATATTTTTTTTCGTTACTCCGAAACTATTAGACCGATTTTGTCCAATAAGGAACTCGACCGTGGTACTTATGCTTCAAACCTACTCTGAAAATGTCAACTCTCTAGCTCATTCCGTTCGAGAGTTATAGTGTTACCGGCCGGACGGACGGCCGGCCGGCCAGAATCGAATTCAACCACGGATTCTTGATCAGTGAGTCAAACCAAATCGTTCAGGACCATTTTCAGTGGAACTCTGCGAAACCTCCGAGAAGAGCAATCGAATTCTTCGAGTTCTAATCATTACCTGAAGCTGTTAATCCATTGGTTTTCTTGGTCGGTGATATACTACGTCCCCTGTGAGGTGGAGTAACTTCGCTGCCCGAGTTCAGTCTGGACCTTCTCATCAGATCATAGGGATCGGGTGTGTTCGGCAATATGGACGGTCTGGAAGAAGAACTAACACGGACCGTGCCAGCTCTCACCTGAGTAGTCGTGCTGACCGATTGCAAATTGCTGGATGTTGTTGAAGAGTAACATCGAACGGTGCCGAATTTTGTATCTCCATTTCCTGATGAAAGTGCCACTCTTGTACCTAGAAATGAATAATAAAAGAATGAAATAAGGTGATATTATTATTATATGAATTGTGCCGGGCAGACTAAATCCGCACCTCCACTGCGACCAATCAGTCTATTGTGGCACACCTATAGTAACGGGTCCGCCATATAACTATTTTTTTTTTGAAAATGGAATAAAAAAAACCTACTGAATATTTTCTCAAATTTCGTTTTTATTTGAATTTGCAATCCTTCCGGTTAATAATGGAAAATAATTTCATTCAAATGGTTGCCTCGGCTGCCCATGCAGTAGCCTACACGATCGGTCCAATTTTTAAGCATATTATCGATTGTGTGCAGCTGTATTTCACCAATGGCTTCACGAATATTGTTCTTTAAAGCGTCAATTGTCTCTGGCTTGTTGGCGTAACAATTACCTTTGACGGCACCCCACAAATAATAGTCCAACGGTGTCAAATCGCAGCTCCGAGATGGCCAAACGACATCAGCCCTGCGGCTGATAATGCGATCTTCAAAAACATGGTGCAAAACATCGAGTGTTGCTTCGGCTGTGTGGCACGTAGCGCCGTCCTGTTGAAACCAAATGTTGCCAATATCCCCCTCCTCAATTTTTGTGAACAAAAATTCGTTCAACATGGCCCTATAACGATCGCCATTGACTATAACGGCCACTTCTTGCTCAGTTTCAAAGAAAAATGGCCCAAATATGCCTCTGGACCAAAATCCGCACCAAACAGTGACTCGTTTTGGGTCTATCGGCTTTTCAATGTATGCGTGCCGGTTTTCTGTGCACCAAATGCGACAATTCTGCTTGTTACACACCCGCCAAGATCAAAATGAGCTTCATTTGAAAAGATGATTTTTTTGGCAAAATCGGCATCTTCTGTAAGTCGATCGCAGGCCCACTTAGCGAAGCGAAAACGCATTGGATGGTCAGTTGGCTTCAACTTCTGAACCAATTGGACTTTGTATGGCGTCATACCAAGGTCTTTATGCAAAATTCGTCTCCGAAATGTTTAATTCTTGAGAACGACGGTGAATTTATGTTGATGGCGCTTCACGCACACTTTCTGCCACAGCAGCAATATTCACGGGAGTACGCACTGTTTTTGGCTTTTCACGCTTTGGTTTATCGATGAGGATGCCAGTTGCTTTCACTTTTTTCACAAGATAACGAACATACGGAGCTGACGGTGCTTATCTTCTTCCAAAATCCGTACGCAATTCTCGCACACATTCTGCAACATTTCCATGATTTTCGAATTAATGTCGCAATATTTCCCAGCGTTGAACGAGCGTATACACAACCATATTCGTTCAGCGGAAGGATAAAACTAATTATCTGTCAAATCAGACATGAGCTAAGTGTTACCATTCACGAAATAAGCACTAGTTGAAAAAAAAACGTTAGATGGCGGATCCTTTATATAATCTTCACTTCACCCACAAGCTCAAGTCTCTTGATAAGGGATATGAGTCTGGTGGGTGAGAACTTGTCCAGTTCCCTCAGTGCCAGTTTGTGGTCTCCTAGTTCCTCAAATCTGCGGGGCAGTCACACATGATGTGTTTGATAGACTCGTCGTCCACCAGGCATAGTCTGCACTCGGAGTCCTCAGTCAACCCCAGCGTATTGAGGTGTTTTCTGAAGCCACAGTTGCCCGTGTAGATAGCTGTAAGGATTCTCAGGTCTACCCTAGAGAATTTGAGCCATTGTCTGGCTCTTTCCGATTATGGTTGTAGCGTAATTGTTGAGCAAGCATATCTGTGTCCAGGTATGCTGCTCCAGATTTCCAGAACCTTTTGATCTGTTGTTTTCCCTCGCCGCTGTCCAATGAGCCCCATAGAAGCCCCCCGTACCGCCAATGAGTTCGCCATCTCATTACCCTTTATGCCCGAGTGGCCCGGGACCAACAGGAACTGCAGCCTGCAGCGCCCTCCAAGTTCAGCGAGTGTGGTCCGGCAATCCTGCGCAAGCAGGGATTTGCAGTTGTATAAAGTCAAGGCCTTCAAGGCAGCTTGGCTATCCGATAGGATTTTGATGGATCCGTGAGCCCAACCTTTATCAAGTATGAGCTTCGCACAGTGATCAATGGCGAGAATTTCTGCTTGAAAGACAGTCGAAAAACCTACCCAGGCTGATAGTTTCACCCCTAGCAATTCTGCAACCGCTGACTCCAAATAAGGCGATAAATACAGTTGATTGATAGTGGTGAAATGCCGTCTTTCCCCTGCTACCTCGCCGCTAACCTACCCAGTCCCTGTGTGGGGTCGTAGTGAGATTCGTGGGGCTGCCCACAGGGAGGAACGCACTCCCGTCTGCTGTGGTCTCTCCTGGTGGAAGAATTCCTGGCCATATTAGGCACGTCGGATATACAGAGTGGTCCAACGAAAATTTTACATCACGATTTTCCGACTTCAAAATGAAAATGTGGAAAATCTCTGGGACCCGTCAATTTCTGATTCGAGGGGAAAGGAATTTTTTCGCGTTTTTCATTCCCGTACATTCCCTCCAGATGGGGGTGAGCAGAACCCTTTGATTTTGAATAGGGATGAGGGATGTTGCGATAACTAATTTGAAATATCGCATCGAGTACTATCTGACCCTAAAATTTCGCTTCAAAATATCAATCTCTGTTATACACAGCAGATCTTCCTTCCAATCCACTCACGGTAATGGGTACATTTGCAGACGACACCGCTATTTTAGCTAGCCACGAGGACCCTGTAGAAGCTTCGCACTTGTTACAGAACCACCTGATTCAAATACAAACATGGTTGCCAAAATGGAGAATCAAGATCAACGAATCTAAATCTGTACAATTCAACTTCACACTGCGAAAGGGAGAATGTCCGCCAGTACACATAAATCAAGTCCAAATACCTGTAGCTACAACAACTAAATACCTCGGCATACACATCGACCAAAAACTAACATGGAAAGAACATGTCATGAAGAAGCGGATACAAATAGACCTAAAAGAAAAAGAATTGCACTGGCTCCTTGGTAGGAAATCAAAATTAACATTGGAGAATAAACTTCTTATCTATAAAACGATCATAAAGCCCATCTGGACATATGGCATTGAGCTCTGGGGATGCACCAGTAAGTCAAACATGTCAATAATTCAAAGAAGCCAGTCCAAAATCCTTAGAATGATAACGAATGCACCATGGTACGTTACAAATCAAACACTACACTAAGACCTGAAAATACCATACGTGAAGGACTTCATCAAGGAAAAAAGCGAAAAACATCACACGAGGCTAGAGGACCATGTGAACACTTTACTTCACCCACTGACGGATGTGCAAAACGATCGGCGACTCAAACGAAAATCGCCAGCAGATCTGAAGGATATTTGAAGAGGAACTGCCTCTGGGCAGGGCTTCATCACGACACTTAAGAGCACTCAGCTCTGATGCCAGTAAATAAGCTTATAGGCTGTACTTATTCTGATTGCTTGTAATTATTACTATTAAAAAAAAAATATATCAATCGATAATGGATAATGAAATAACAGCGAAAATAGTGAAAGAGGCAATGTGGAATTTATTTCGAGCATATTATTCGTATCCGAAACATTCCAAACGTATGTAGTTTGTAGTAGTTACGTTGTTAAGTTTCTGTCCAAAAGAGTAGACGGGCCATATATTTGATTTACCTTTGTGAATTTTTTAAGAACGATACAAGTGTGTCAAAGTGATTGTAAATTTGTAGTAGAATCAAAATGGTGTATTCCGTAGAAGAAAGGGGTGGAAATGATGCCATTATTTTTTAGGAATTACCACTCTACGCGAACAACAGCAGCTTTATTTAACGAGCGATATCCTGGAAAAAATGTATCCGCTGCATACGTTGTGCAACTGTGACGGTACCGGTTCAGTCGGAAACACAAAGAGGGTGCATGAAAGGGACGAAGCGAGATAAGTGGTTGTCTTGGTCATGTAGCAATGGATCCGACCTTGAGTACTAGGAAATTGTCCGATGTATCTGGTGTTTCACGCACAACAATCATGAGAATCCTGTATAACATACGATTGGTTCGGGAACTGATTGAGGATGATCCCGATCGCCGACTCCAGTGAAATGGTCAATGAAATGATCAACGGTAATCATAACTACTTGTTCGATATCTGTTTTTCGGACGAGTGTTCATTTTACCGTAACGGCATTGTAAACCGGCATAAGTGTCGGTATTGGTCACATGAAAATACAAGATAATTTCGTGAGGTGCATACTCAGCGTCCCGAAAAATTAAATGTTTGGGCGGTAATCTCACTAGCCAAATTTATTCATATCTATTGGAGAACGCTATTTATCCAGCCTCCGTGCAAGTATTCGAGAATGCAGAAGACCATCAAACGATAATTTTCCAACAAGGTGGCGCACGGATATATTGAGTGGCCACCCAGATCACCTGGTCTAGTTCCACTGGACTTTTTTCTATAAGGTCACCTGAAATCAAGATTTACTCTTTTCAGCCTGAGTCACTGGATTGTTTGCGAACTCGGATCATTAATGAATGTCGTCAAATCACACCAGAAATCTTGAGTAATGACGTGAACGTTGTCAGCAAAACTTATATTACTGCATGAAAGTGAATGGTGCCCATTTCCAGCAGATCCATCTGATAGTACTCGATAAGATCTTCAAAATGAGGTATAGCTATCCCTATTCAAAATCAAGAGGTTGTGCTCACCCTCGTTAGGGGGTTGCAGTAACGGGGATGCAAAGAACAGAAAAGTTGTTCCCCATTGAGTGAGAAATTCCCGGGTTCGAGCTAGTTTCCAAATTTTCATTTTAAAGCCAGAAAATTGAGATGTTAAGTTTTCGTTTGACCACAACATAGTCATTGTTACCACGGGCCGAGATGACTGAGTCCTCGTCGAGAGCCTATCAGGGGCGCTGACAGCAACAAAAGGCTGGTGTGAGGGGGAACAGTTAAACGTGAACCCTCAAGAGACCTTGATTGTGCCATTCACTAGGAAGAAGATGGATTCCCTCTATGAATAGAATTCACATCCCTTTTGCGGATGATGAAAGCTGAACTGCAATTTTTTTCACCCCTTGAAAGGGTGATCCACCTGGCTAGGCATTCTCTCTGGCAGCGGACTTGTGATGACAGGTGGGCACTGGTTTCGAAACAGCTCCACTGGTTGTACGTGATGGTGGTAAGACCACCATAAGGATACAGTGAAAACAGCCTTCACAGAACAGAACTAATTCTACTAACGCGTACAAGCTCTTAGGAGCTTCTGAGGGGTCAGTAAAATCATATCAATAATAGTTGAGCACCGTAATTATGTACCTTATGGAGGAGTAACGATTATTGAGAAAACTGGTGAGAGTAGAAAACTTACCTTTGCACTTTTTACATAACGTAGGCCCCTTTTTCGATCCACTCCTCTTCGTGCCATTGAGATAATCAGAACATGAACATAAAACGAAGGCTGGCGCTAGGACAAGGGTCCCAGGAGGGGCTCCCCGAACGCTGCCATAAAGCCAGGGATCTGCATAACGCATCGAACGGGATAGAGCACTCTCACCCTCTTCAGATGATGAAGACCAGGTGTTGTTGTCTTTCTGAAATAAACATGAGACAATTGTTAGATATCTGCCTCTATAAAATGAATTATTTTTTTACATTTTGTTGCACTGTTCAGGTGAACAGCAGAGAGTTAGAGAGGTGACATTTTCAACGTAGGTTTGGAGACCAAATGCATCGGCTATGTCCGTCAATGGGCAAAATCCACCAAGTGTTTTCAGAGTTATAGCCACATGAAATTTTATTTTTCCCAATAAGTCAAAAAATGTTAATGCATTCAGTTCCATATTGACTCAATGAAAAATTATATACGATTTATACTAATTTATTTAATATAGTGACGCGTTTCGTGACTTTAGTGACAACACAGGGACATCAGTATATAATTTTATAATTTTTTTTTTCATTGAACTCGAGAAATGCTGATCTAATTGAATTGATGCGCGGTAGTAAGTTGAGAAATACCAACACGAAGACATATACATAGGTAATTTTTTTTCAATATTCACGTACAGGGTGAACTAATACTAACAAAGATAGCAAATACCTAAAATGATCTCATTCCGGTACTGATTTTTTTTCCAAAATGGTAAACGAAATCAGTCAGAAGGGATGAAACTGCAAACTTTGAAATCTGTCAGTTGAATGGTTCCAGATTTACTGAACTTTTAATTTTCACTCAGTATCCGAAAATCACTAGGTATAATGATATGAATATGTAAGATCAGGGCCTTTCGGAAGAATTATCCTTCGCCTTTTTGAAGTCCGCTGGGCTGAACTCGGAAACCGAGGGATTTGTTATGGCTTGTCAAGATGGGGTGATAAATACCAGATGGTATAAAAAGAACATCATGAAAGTGGATACTCCCACAACGTACAGAGCATGCCATAGCCAGCAGGAAACTGTTCTGTACATTCTGTCTGCTTGCAGAGTCCATCAGGATATGTGGAAAGACACAATGCGGAACTCCGAATTCTCTACTTTCATCTGCGAGAGGTTTATGGTATAAACATCGAACCAGTGCTACCATACGTGCCTCTGGAGATTGAAACAGTTGTTGAAAATGACAAAGCTCGCATCTACTGGAACTATGCGATTCATAAAGCCAGATATACTCCTGCTGGACAAAGAACTCAAGGAATTGTTTGTCGTCGCATTTTCCTCTCCCGCAGAAAATAATGTGGTGATGAAAGAAGAACAGAAGAGGGAGAAATACACAGATTTAATGTTCGAACTAGGAATCCTGTATCCAAGGCATAAGGTTAGAATGGTCGTACCTACTAATCATAGGAGGCCTAGGTAGAATGAAAGCGAACTACGTGACCGAATAGAAGATTATTCCTGCCTGCAAATTTCTGGCCGAGGATTTAGCGCACAGAATGCAGAAAGCGGTGTTGCTCGGATCACTTCGAGTCATCAGGTCCCATCAACTGTGAAGGGCGCTTGCAGCTCATCTCTTTTGTTAAGGGACGCTGTAAGGGCAGGACGAAGAACTACTCCAAGGATCGTGCGAGAGGTGAGTAACCAATCAACAACTGGAGTCTCACACTCCTGAGAGAAGCGGAACCTCTCGGGGCGGTCCTATAAAAGGTTTTTCCTCTCGAGAAGAAAAAAAATATTAATATGAATGTTTCCAATACCTCAGACAATTAAAATTCCTGGATATCGATATCGAGTCCAACTGAATAAGTTCAGTTTATGGTTTCCGCTTAATGCATTCCTCCCGGCACACCCTGTATATTTTATACACCTGTTTTGAGTCTAAAATAGGATCTGTGTGATTTTTTTCTTGAGGAAGGTTCAATTTCTTCTGGAGTTGAGTAGGAGTAGCTCAGCTAGACACCGCCCAAGTTCTTGTTTATATGCGTGTATTTGTGTATAGGTGCATAAAATTTCAATTAATGCAATTTATTATTATTTTTATAATTACCCACTTCTTGTGTTAAAAATACCAGATATCTTAATCAGGCCGGTTGAATAAAATCCAAAAATTGAATGTGTTATGCTGATATCGTGTTTGGAATCTGAATTAGCATAACCACCTCCTCTGTTCTTTCGAAATTATTGAAATGATCTCATACAGTTTTCACTTACTTATTTGGTAATGTGAAATATTGCTACAAAGGTCTCAACAATATTAAAACGTAATGAGAACAAATATCACGCAAAAAAAATCGTTGAAGGTACCTGTACAGAGTGTACAGAGATAAAGTGATAGAGCCTTGAATATACCGTCATATATACTTGTATGAGACAAACGATCAACTAGATGCATTTAAAAACAATTCAAAATACTTGGCTTCAGAAGCTTTAGCACTCTCGTGCATTTGATGATCGACAAAAGAATTTCTCAAGGGCCACTGAACATTTGAAGAAAGTCCCTTTTCGATTACACATCTATAGATTTTTGTTCACAGTTCGCAACCATTACGATTAGTTCAATTTCTCGAGTAAAATTCTCTTCGGTTATGCACAATACATCATGATTATAAGACTTTTCTGCATATGTGCATGTTATTAAAAACAAAAATTGGTTCAAGCCCTGTGGAGAGGAGCTTTCTGGCGCTCTAGTTCAAACAGACAAATTATATCTCCGAAAGTATTGGTTTCTCAGAGTTGGGAATTATATCAATGGATTCTTATGAAAGAACTTCATCTTAGCAGAAATTGAATTAAAAAATCATAGAAGAATTCAAATTCAACAAGAGTGCCAAAAATTATCAATCCAAAACCAATAGACGAATTCTACCCAACAATGAACTCATCCGAGATATTCATTCCTCAATTCTATCATGAACGATAATATATATCTTTCCTCAAATCCACTCCAATATTCCAGTTTTGTTTTTAGTGGAGATATTCTGAACTCAATATTATTAACGTACCATTACCATTCCCATCATCATATGGATTGACCATCGGCATGAAAATGTCAACCAACAAAAAGTATGATATTATATTATAATTCTCATATTTCTACGATTGCTTCCGTTCGAGAGTAATCGTGCCTACGGCTGGCCGGCCGGCCGGACCGACCGGACAGAATGAATTTCGACCACGGATCCTTGATCAGTGAGTCGAACCAAATCGTTTAAGACCTTTTTCATCGAAAAATTCGAAAATTACAGACTTTTGGGCAAATTGATAAGCACTCAGTTCCGAGGAACTAGAGCGCCAAAAAGGTGGGAAACTCCTGTGGACAGCAGGTTTGGCGCTCTTGTTCAATCTTCGAAATCATATCATATCTCCGAAAGTATTGGTTTCTCAGAGTTGGGAATGATATCAATGAATTCTTATGATAGAACTTCATCATAAAAGCAATTGAATTCAAACATCATAAAATAAATTAGATTCCACAAGAGTGCCAAATATTATTAATCCAGAACCAACACACCAATTCTACCCAATAACGAACTAATCCGAGATATTCTTTCCTCAAGTCGAATGTGAAAATTATATTATATCAACTGAAATTTAGCCAATATTTCAGTTTTCATTTTACTGGAGATATTCTGAAACCAATTTGATCAACTTGCCAAAGTATATATTTCCATCATCATCATCATATGGATTATCCAAGAGCTTACTACGATAGCTGAGATTACTCCATGGGTCATTTTGCATTCAATCACACTTAGTTTGACATGTCTCTTATCTGTAGATGAGATGACAATGACGAAATGCATGAACACAGATGAAACTCATAGATAAGGACTTTAATTTTCTAAACAGCATTCTGTGAAATCATGGAGTTACTATTTAATATTGTAATTTTGAAAAATAATATCTCCGAAAGTGTTGATTTGTTATCAATGGTCAATGGATGCTTATGATAAAACTAAATCTTGAAAAAAATTGAATTCGAAATTTGTAATATAAAAAAATATGTCTTTTTCGTTACTCCGAAAACATTTCTGTTTACGTAAAATAAAGTGAACTGTAGCTAGTTGGTAATAACTAAGATACACAGGGTGAAATATTCATCGATTTTTGTCAAATATCAGATATGCAGAATTTTTGGTAATAACGATCTTAAATTTTTTGCAGACTATTAAGATTTTCAATTTTGTCCGAAACCACGAAACAAATTATATATATCGCCAACATAGGCATCTTTGTGCGTCATTATATGGTGAATGCACTCAAAATTATGCATCTTCATTGTCCATCATAACTAAAACCCCGACACCTGTAATGCAACACGACGAAAAACTGGTAATTCCATGCAATAATCGTACCGGAAATACTCACTCTTAAATTATAGGAGAACACGCCATCTGGTGGTGACAAAGGATATCGTCGCATCGCATGGCTAACTAATGCAGCCATGAATCTTCAATACGCTCGACATCACTGCAAAAAAAAAATCGTGAAAGCAAGCGAAGCGAAACCACATCAATAATGAAATAATTTGATTCCCATTATGTATTGTGATGAATCAGCTGTGCTAAGGCAAAGGTGGCATAAGACCACTTCAATATTTATATTAAATAAGGAAAATGTCGTTGCTCATAAGGCCAGGAGGATTTTTTTCAAAACCAGGTGAATCAAGCAATGATTATTCAGAACTTCAGATGATCGAAGACCGATACGGGACCCTAATGTAGGGCTATCATCTTCCATAGATATATGATGCTTTTCTCGTAGTTATTATTTCGATCAGATTAGCATTTTTCAAGTTATTGGGAAAACAGAATTTCATATGGCTCTAACTCTGAAACCACTCGATAGATTTTGCCCATTAACGAACTTAACCGGCGCATTTGGACTCCAAACCTATCCTTAAATTCTCGACTGTCGAACCCATTGCGTTCGACCGTATTCGTGCTGAAAGATTCAATTCAGATCTCGGATTCTTGATCAGTGAATCGAAACTAATCGTTTAAGACCACTGTCGGCAAAATATTCGAAAATGACAGACATGTTGATGAATTGATAATCACTCTATTCATAGAACAGCACGACACAAAAAGCCCTGTGGATAGGAGCCTTGGCGCTCTTGTCAAACTACTGGCGAGTAATTATTCAAACTTTGTCAAATAATATCTCCGAAAGAATTGGTTTCTCAGAGTTGGAAATGATATCAATGGATTCTTATGATAGAACTGCATTATAAAAAATAAATTTAAAACGTAGGTCTATAACTCATCTCATATGTTGGATTTACAGCAAATCAGCAAATTATAATTAGAGCATTCTATGAAATCATAAAATTACGAGTAATTATTGAAATTTCGAAAATTCATATCTCTGAAGGTATTAGTTTGTTAGAATTGATAATTATATCAATGGATTCTTATGATGAAACTGCATCTAAAAAAAATTAAATTTGGAATTTGTAATGAAAAAAAGAAACTTATTTTTCGATTTTGCCCAATAATGAATTTAACCGAGATATTTATCTTCCAAACCTACTCTGACAGTTTCAACTGTCTAGCTCATTCCGTTCCAGAGTTATCGTGTTAACGATAAGCTGAGACGATTTTCAGCCAAAAATTCGAAAATTACAGACATTTGGGCAAATTGATAAGCACTCTGTTCCGAGGAACAAGAGCGCCAAAAAGGTGGTTTGAAGGTTCATGCAGTATTTTGTGCGAGATTTTGTCAGGGTGTATGACGCCAGTATAGATAAAAGAACATGCGTACAGAAGTTCTTGATTTTACGTCAGTGCTTTTTAAAAAATTTTTTTGGCGGTCTTGTTCCTTGGAACAGAGTGCATATCAACTAGCCCAAATGTCTGTTATTTTCGAATTTTTGGCTGAAAATGGTCCCGAACGGTTTAAATTCGACTCAATGATCAAGAATCCAAGGTCAAAATCAATTCTGTTCAGCCGTCCGTCAACACGATAATTCTCGATACGAACGGAATGAGCTAGACAGTTGAAAATTTCAGAGTTGGTTTGTGAGATAAATATCTCGGTTATGTTTGTTATTGGGCAAAATTAGCCCGGTGGCTTCGAAGTAACAAAAAAAATATTGATATGAGATACAGACCTATGTTCTAAATATAATTTATTATGATTCAGTTCTATCACAAGAATCCATTGATATCATTTCCAACTCTAAGAAACCAATACCTGCTTTCGGAGATATGATTTTTCAAAGTTTGAATAATTACTAGTAGTTTGACAAGAGCGCCAAAGCCCCTGTCCACAGAGCTTTTCCACTTTTTCATAATTTATTTTTCAAAAGAAATTTTCTGAATTCTCCTTTCCACTTCAGAAGTTCTTACATATTTTGTTCTTGTTATGAAAGGAAATATTAAATGCTTTGTTTTAATAAGGACTATCATTGCCCCAGATCAATTTATAGAAACTTAGGTGTGGCCCGGAATCCCAATCGGTGCATTGTTTTTGTCATGCATGTAGGATTGAGGAGCAACTTTTCAAAACGCATTAAGTCCAAAAACCATTTTATTGGGAATCAACGAAAAACGATTTTTTCTTCCACCCTGGCTTATAATTTGAGTACGTCGAGTTTGTTTGATAGAAATGTACATCTAAAGGTAATAACCAATCTCATTTGAATCAATATTGATCAGATATACACAGAAAATGAAAAAAACGTTTGGACTTAATGCGTTTTGATTCATCTTATTGTATATAATGCGTTTTGATGTGGTTGAAATTGAAAATAATGCTGTTTGTTGCGATTTTTTATACATTTAGAGAAAACAGTCTGCACAGTAAGTATTGGCCTGTAACCTAATTAACATGAGCAAATCGATAAAAATGTTTTTGGTAATATTTTATCTGTTTTAAAAATGCAAACGTAAACATAATTCATTGCGATGCGGCTTACATACTTTGGAATGAATTACAGAGGGACATAATGCCATTTGGAAGATTTTGTTCACATAGGGCTATAGAGCAATAGAAATTATTTCCAAGTCCACTTTAAACTCAATTTCGCCCAAATTGGACATAATGCGTTTTGAAAAGTTACTCCTCGATTGTCGTCGAGTTACAGTAAAGAACTTACGCGCTGAAGCTCCCGACTTAATCATTTTTGGCGCTCTAGTTCCTCAGAACTGAGTGCTTATCAATTTGCCCAAACGTCTGTAATTTTCGAATTTTTCGATGAAAATGGTCTTAAACGATTTGGTTCGACTCACTGATCAAGAATCCGTGGTCGAAATTCATTCAGTCCGGCCGTCCGGCCGGCCGTAGGTACGATAACTCTCGAACGGAATGAGCTAGACAGTTGAAATTTTCAGAGTAGGTTTGGGAGATAAATATCGCGGCTAAGTTCGTTATTGGGCAAAATCAGACAGATGGTTTCGGAGTAACAAAAAAAAAATTTTTTTTTACAAAACAAATTCCAAATTAAATTGTTTTCAATAAGCAGTTTTACCATAAGAATCCAATGATATCATTTTTAACTCTAGCAAGCTAATACTTTCGGTGATATAATTTTTCAAAATTTCAATAATAAATCGTATTTCAACGTTGTCACAGAATGATATAATTATTCTATGTATGAATTGTCATAATGGCAACTTATTTTCCTGAGACATGACATTATCTGATCAATCGAAGAATTGTGAGCGAAGTGAGAAAAATCTCAGTTGTTTGCTCCGAAATTAGTTTTTTCTCAGAAAAGTCTTACATTTCGGAACGGAACATGAAGTAAGAGATCTGAGAGTAGTGAGACTTCTTTTCATCCATAGACATAGATATAACTCTTGAACGGAATGAGGTAGGTAGTTGAAATTTTCAGAGTAGGTTAGGGAGATGAATATCTCGGTTAAGTTCGTTATTGGGCAAAATTGGCCAGATTTAATTTGATTTCTTCCATGGTGCAGTTCTCATTCTCATGATTGCTCATTTAATCTTGATAAATAAACTATTATTTGAATTGAATTTCCTTTAGGATGCAGTTCTATCATAAGAATACATTGATATAATTACCAACTCTGAGAAACCAATACTTTCGGAGATATAATTTGTCTGTTTGAACTAGAGCGCCAGAAAGCTCCTGTCCACAGGGCTTGAACCCATTTTTGTTCTGACAAATCAAGATATAGTTATAGAGCATTCGTATTACAGATCAATTAATCCTCCTTATTATCACAAGATCATAAGTTAAATTAATCAGGAAGTTTCGAAAACTTTCACAAGATCTTCACGACTCATTATTTCAATGAAACCATCAAAAAATGTATGTGATGGCCAATTACTAATCTCGTTATATGCCTCCAAGAGAGTATTGCAGTTGAACAACAACACGTAATTTTTCCGTAAATGTGGTGCTTCTTATCTCCTTAGAATGGCGATATTATCCTTAATAACACAATAATTCTTCTTGTCAACAATAATTTAATCGATTCTCGTTCGATATGTGGGTAACCAGGTCGACTATTGGAGAGATCATTCGCTTGAGGATGGAAGTGCGACTGAAACTGGAAGGAAATAGCAGAAAAGAAATGAGTTTACCTTTCATATACAGGGACGTGCGGAGTTAACATTTATTTCTAAGAGGATGGTTATGGATTCGTTGGACTCTGTATTTTACGCGGAAGGACTTTTTGGCGTTATTGTTCTCCTGAACATAGCTATTTGCCCAAATGTCCCAATTATATCAAGAATAAGGAACCAGAAATAATTTTGACATTTATCTCTCATAGGAAAACAAGATGACATGTAAGAACACAGATCATATATTCATTTAAAGATGGAATAATTAAGTAAGATTCATTATTGAAATTTCGAAAAGTTATATCTCCGAAAGTAGTAGCTTGTTGTAATTGAAAATGATATCAATGGATTTTTATGGTGAAACTGCATCTTAAAAAAATTTAATTTGAAATTTGTAATAAAAAAAAATTTGTTCACTCCAAACCTAATCTAAAAATTTCAATCATCTAGCTCCCTTTGTTCGAAAGTTATCGTGTTAACAGCCGGCCAGCCGGACGACCGGACAGAATCGTATTCGACCACTCTGTTCCGAAGAACCAGAGAGCCAATAAGGCCCAAAAAGGCCCTAATCATATCTGCATTAAATTATACAATAGGCTCCCAAATTATTTGAAACAGCTTAATTCATCGTTGTTTGATAGGAGAGAAAGGGAAATACTTTTAGATAAGGCTATACAGGGTGAGTCTTTGACCACTGCATTAATTTTTACCAACGATTCCTCTCATCAAATGAAACACTTTTTTCATTTAACATTTTTCCAAATTCAGTTCAGGTGAAAAGATACAGGCTGTTGAAATTTTGAAAAAAAAATCAGTTTTTATTTTGTAGCTTTGACATCCTTTTTTCGAATAAAATGAATGTTGGCGTAAAGTTTCCTATAACTATGATACATATTTTCCAAATATTAGTTATTTTCTACTTCTACTGGTTTTCTAGTTATGGACTCGTGGATTCATAAAACTAAACGAAATTAGCATAAAGAAAGCATATAAAGTTTTTCTTGAGTCATTTCAAGAATACTCCATCGTTTTAGAACATTATATTATTCGTCATCATTTCTCCTTCAACGCACCGTTTTTGAGATATTCTTCATTGAATGTTTTAAAATAGAAAAGTCCAGAAATTTCACTACTTTTATGGATCCGTCCCTGAGCGTTGGAATCCCGAATCAAGCTGTAAACCACATTACCATGGCTTATTCTCGTCCGCCAACAATGTCATAGATAGTTTATATGCGGGAGTGTATTAGCACATTGTGAAATCTTTAAAGGCTTGTAACTTTTTACCTGAGCCGAATCTGGAAAAATGGTAAATGAAAAAAGTGTTTCATTTGATGAGAGGAATCTTTGGTTAAAATTAATGCAGTGGTTAAAGACTCACCCTGTATAAGTTGGGCGAATTTTTAAATTAATCATGATATCGTAATTTTTATGTGTATATTCATTTTTCCTTTCTCAAAATGTGTGTGTTGCATGTTTTTTATGGAAGTATCTATTTTGACAAGCTATATATTTTTTTGATGGTGAACGTTTGTGCATGATATTGAATTCTGTAACTGTATCATGTACAGTTGGGCCAAATTGGACACTTTTGAAGGGAAAGGCCTATTTCTGTACTAGATTGACGAAAACTGATGTCGGTGTCTGGGGGCCAATTTTCATGAGAAACTTATAGGTGAAAACCGCATGTCTTTATCTATCACCGTTACATAGTTACAAGATATTTTCCGAAAATGTTTATTTTAGAAATATCGCTGTAACTTTTCTTCTGTTGAAAATTTTCCATTTCTATAAAAACATTATTGTATCTTACGTAATCAATTTATTACTTATCTACGTAATTCAAGGAGGTTAATTACATTTTCTGTAAATGGATATTTTATCTGATCTCGTCATGAAAATATTTTTTTCAAATGATACACCACATAATATATTGTTGCATATTTCGATAGGGCTTGAAATTAAAATTTCTGAACCATAGCATACTAGATATTTTCCATAATTTTCGCTTTTCATTGCAGATTTGAAAATTGAACAGAAGTTACGGAGTAAATAGAGCTTTTAGTGTTCGAAAAAAAGAGCTTTTACTGTTTGAAAAAATGTTTGACTATAATTTGCATTATTTAATTAATCATGACATCCTCCAAAGCTCACTTATCTGAAGGTTCAAGTTTGATTTCTTCAGAAAAATATCAAGTGTTATATATTTTTGAAATGGATATTTCAAGCTCTATCGAAATATGCAAAAATATTTGGGGTGTCCCAGTTGAAACAAAAATATTTTCATGCCGAGATCAGATAAAATATCAGAAAATTTAATTTACCTCATTCAATTCTACGTAAAAAGTAGCTACAATAATGTTTTCACAGAAATTTGAACTGTCTAGCTCATTTCGTGCGAGAGTTATCGTTTTAACGGACAAAAAGTCGGACAGAATCGATTTTGACCACGGATTCATTTTCAGCCAAAATATCGAAAAATCTGTTTTTGATTGAAGAATCAAGAATGCATTTATGTCGACATTTAAAACCATTCGTTGGCCAGAGAAAATAAAAAATGTTTGCTTCTAGTTATACGATTCACATAGAATTTTGCATGAACACACAATTGGTTGTAGAATATTGCGTTGAACATTTTTGGAAAAATACAAAATTTATGTACACGGTGTCCCGAAAGTAGATTAAAATAATTTGATACATTCAAAAATACGGAGTTAACATTATATATCTAGGTGAAAAAGCACTGTGACCAAGATCTTTGGCACGGTTATTCAAAAATGTAGCCAGAGCGTTGACAAATCCAGGTACTGAACCCGCCAAAGACTGCTTAGCTCCAGAAAAAAAATAATATTCCCAATATTTCCAAGAATATAAATACGACAGTCCACTTTTTTTGCGATTTTTCTGTATTTTCCTGATATCTTCAACAATATGAATCCGATCAAGTTTAAATCTAGAACTTTACTGTAAACTATGGTTTTGAAGGCATATTTGGAACATTTTTGCTTTTTTCACCGAAAATGGTGATTATAATATGTGGTTAGGATGCACTGTTTTCAACAAAAATTCACTTCCAATCAATATTTTGTCCCTGATCATTCTGGTGATGATTATTCATTCCCAATATTCGATTTATGAATTTATCTTAGGTACTTCAGGATGGAAGCGCTTATTTCCAAAAATTTCGAATCCAAAGTTAGGTATAGATCAAAAATTGGGAAATGTCGAAAAAAAATATGTAAATATGGTACATTTAAATGTATACCAAACCAAATAATAATAATAATAATAATAATAAAAACATTTGTTCATATAAAATACAACAAAAACAAAAATTCTCACAATAGAAATGAAATATGAATTAACGAAGGCCTCCTATAATTTTCAAATAGGTATTTAAAAGTTTGAAGAACGAATTTGACAGGCGGAATCTTAACCGTAGAACCATGCCTTATGTAGTCAACGTAACTTTCGTCTTCTGGACCAATGACTCCATCCGAAAGACGTGCAGTACTGCCAAATATGGCGCAAATTCGGTTGCTTGCCTTGCCATTTACTTTCGCTTAGACCCATATAATTGAACGAGTAACTTTCGGATAAAAACAATTCAATGAAAGTAAAATGAATGGAACCCAAGAGACTACTACTATGATGTTGAGTTTTTGTTAATACTTGTTGGTACTGCGATGAAAGTGAATCTTGGGGAAAAATGGTTCTGCTGTACCTCCGGCTAAATCAATTCACTTTCGCCCGATCCTATGATATCGATACTTTCGGCGTACAGATACGGATTAAGCAATTATCATCTCAGTCATGACGATATTGAATTTATATTAATTCATAACGAAGAGAATTTATTTCATATTTTTATTACCGAAAATCATGTGCGAAAAATTACATCGTTGTTATATAAAATATATTCTTTTGACGGAGAGCTTTATATGTGTTAGCAGAGGTTGGTGTAACGGGGTACCATACAATACGACGTATGATACAAGAGCTTAGGGAAAAACCTCAGCAAAAAAAACTTGTCTCTCCGTGATTGTTGTGATTTGTAACTATTGTTTACAAAATTTGCTGACATTTAAAAATATTGATAGGCATTTATTTCTTCAATATGGATTCCTTCGTCAAAAAACGGAGAGGTTTCTCCTTGGTACCCGAAACTCCTGAAAAATGAAAAGACAAGAGGAGAAGAACGAACAAATTATAAATAATACATAACACTTCAAAAGTCTCCTCTCACAAATATACTTCTCTGTAGGCGCATGGGATTATCTTGGAGAAAAACCGCCTCCGCTAGTTATCAAAGATATTCCTTCTTGTTCTTAGAAATCCTTTCAATATTTGAATTCAAAAAGGAAAATGTTGCTCGTGAGGCCAGGAGGGTCTCTTTCAAAACCAGGTCTGACCAGTCCAAGCGATGATTATTAAATAAGCATTATATAACAAATGGTTCTAATTTGTATAGTTCCTAAAATTGACGTTCTAAAATATTCTTTGATATAAAGGAGGTAACATATGATTGGTCAATCAGACGGCTTTGACGGTTGGCAGTCTTGACGTAAGGTCCAGTGATGTTAAAAGTCTTGGTCGATGCATGGTGGCGTTCAGTTCTTCAGCCTTTTCTTTTTGGCGCTCTTCTTCCTCGGAACAGAGTGCTTATAAACTTGCCCAAATGTCTGTCATTTTTGAATTTTTGGGAGAAAATGGTCTCAAACAATTCGGTTCGACTCACTGATCAAGAATCCGTGGTCGAAATTGACTCTGTACGGCCGTCCGGCCGGTCATCCGTTAACACGATAACTCTCGAATGGAATGAGCTAGACAGTTGAAATTTTCAGAGCAGGTTTGGGACCTAAATGTCTCGGTTGAGTTCGTTATCGGGCGGAATCAGCCAGATGGTTTCGGAGTAACGAAAAATAAAATTTTCTTTACGTCACAAATTTCAAATTACATTTAAGATGCAGTGACATCATAAGAATCCATTTATATTATTCTCAACTTTTACAAGCTGATACTTTCGAAGCTATGATTTTTCAAAATTCCAATAATACATCGTACTTTGCAGTTTTCACAGAATGCGAATTCTATAAGTCTGTGTTCTTTCGGTTTGCAGTAGGTCCAGTTTGAAAGATACACGATGTCTTATTGAAATTTTAAAAATCATATCTCCGAAAGTATTAGCTTGCTAGATTAGAAAATTATATCAATAAATTCTTATGATGAAACAGCATTTAAAAAAAATTATTTGCAATTTGTATTTAAAAAAAAATCTTTATTTCGTTATTTCGTTCCGAAACCAACAGGCCGATTTTGCCCAATAACAAACTTAACCGGGACATTTATCTCCCAAACCTACTCTGAAAATTGAAACTGTCTCGATCATTTCGTTCGAGAGTTATCGTGTTGACGGACGGCCGAACATAATCAATTTTGACCACAGGTTCTTGATGAGTTAGTCAAACCAAAACATTTGAGACCATTTTCAACCAAAAATTCGAAAATTACAAAGTGCCAAAAAGAGTGCCAGGAACTTGTAACGGTATAACCGTTACAAGTTCCTGCAGTTTTTTGACCGGATCTATAGTTTTTGGAAAAATGGGAAAAATTTCAATCGGGTAAATCTCCGAAACCATTGGGCAGATTTTGTCCATTCAGACCTAGCCCGCAGAATTTTGGTCAGTTTTTTCGAAAGTTATCGTGTTCACGGATGGCCCAAAATTCGAAAATTACAGACATTTGGGCAGAAAATAGAGGAACTCTGCAAAGTATAGGTTCCCTTCTAAAGGGTTTTCCAAAAAGAGGTGTTATTTTGATATTCAAAGAAAAATGCCATTTTTCAATATAAATGATCGGATGTTTATTTCATTATATAGAAGAAGCTATGCCGTTAATAGTGGAAAATAAAATCAGGCAAATGACCACCACGACCACGCTTACAGGACCATATCCTTTTAATGAAATTTTCCATAACCAAATCGCAAAGTGGCTGCCCTATGTCCTCGATAGCGACGAATTCCATCTTTGAGGTCTTGAATCGACGCTGGGCTATTGGCGTAGACCTTCTCTTTCAGGTGGCCCCAAAGGAAGAAGTCGCAAGATGTTAAATCACAAGATCTCGGTGGCCAATTGTGATCACCTCTTCGAGAGATAACACGGTCCGGAATTTTTTCCCGCAAAAGATCAATGGTTTCGTTGCTTGTGTGGCACGTAGCACCGTCTTGTTGAAAGTAAACGTCGTCCAGATCAATACCATCCAATTCCGGCCATAAAAAATCATTAATCATCTCTCGATAGCGCAATCCATTCAGCGTAACTGTTGCTTCAGCCTCATTTTCGAATAATTAAGGTACAATGACTCCGCCGGACCATAAACCGCACCAAACAGTCACACGTTGAGGATGGAGAGGCTTTTCAACAATAACTCTTGGGTTTTCCGAGCCCCAGATGCGACAATTTTGCTTGTTGACGAAGCCACCGAGATGATTTTTCGATGGAATTCCGGATCATTTTCATGCATTTCAACGACCCAATCAGCAAAGACACGACGTTGTTGATGATCGGCCGGCTTGATTTCTTGTGTTAACTGAACTTTATAAGCCTTAAGACCCAAATCTTCATGCAAAATACGTTGTAATGACGTTTGTGGAATGCCTAATTCCAAAGAACGACGAGGAATGGACAAACCTGGGTTTTCTTCAACTTTTTTGGCTACAGCAGCAATATTCTCGGCTGTTTTTCAGCGACGTGCACGGGTTTTATTCTTCACATAACTAACTTGTCCCAACAGCTCGAATTTTTCCACCAATTTCTTCATTGTGGTCCGACAAAGTGCTTCACGACGACCCAAAAATGTTCGAGATTTACGAACCGTCTCTGCCAAATTTTCACCATTTTTATAGTGTATTTTAATAATTTCAATGCGTTCCTGAAGCGTATATCGTTCCATTTTTATTCATGGCGTAGTTTCTACTTGTCAAATGTCAAAAAATGACAGCTTCAAAAGTTACATCTTCCGAAATAGCCGGCTATTCAAAATAACACCTCTTATTGGAAAACCCTTTATTTCTAAAAATCGACTGCAATTTTCAAGACAACTAAGTCACTAAGAATGTATTCTGGACCACTTCACCTCCTATATTAATACAATCGGAATGGGGTCCATATCTCTTTTACCTAATTAAAATTATTGTATATCTCTATCCATTTCAAATCGTTAAATATGATGTATGTAAGGTTCAATCGGTGCCATTCGTTACACGCTATTCTTCGATATATTTATGTTGCTCATTGTATAACGGTCTATCTGTCAGTCGGTCAATAGTTGGATTGACCCAGACGGATGTCCAAGCGATAAGGACTCATTGAAACTATTCCGAAGAATGCAACGTGATCCACCTTACCAACGTCGCCAATTTCAGTTGACACACAATCCGGTGATAAAAACGATGGCCCGACATGATCGATCAGCAGAATGAAACTGCTAATTCCACACGATTTGTTCGACATTCAATCCTTATTCATAAAATAAACTGCTCCACAAGAGTTGGGGATATCATATTAAGTTGTTCTGAGGGGCGTACAATTTTAAAGACAATATCAAAAACATGATCAACGGCCAATAAAACCTTATTAATTCGATTTGAATGCATATTTTCACCATCTGGTCGTCTTTTTTCTTGAGTTTGGCAGTTTTTCACATTATTCGTAAGATTTAGCATTTCAATATGCAGTTCATTTATTGGCAGTCTCTTAACGATATCGAACTTAGTAAATTTCACGAGCTTCTTAAGATGCCAAGAGTTGTGCCTCTGGCCTTTTTTTGGAGCCACTTAATGTTGACCGCGAGTGTTCGGCGATGGTGGACTCGTTCACGTTCTCGGGTTTGATTCAATTCAATGATGTCGTTAATCATCAAAACAAAATTTTGGATCTAATATTATGTAACGATATGAAGGTTTCTGAAGTGCATCACTGCAATGATCCCCTTGTCCCTGAGGACTCATATCATCCCAGTATAGAGTTTTTACTCGATGTTAAAAGGCAATCCTTTGAAAAGAAAATAAATGTAAATTCGGTAAGATTATTCAATAGAGCTGATTATGATGCTATTAATTTGAGACTGTCAGGGGTAAATTGGGATGTATTGCTTGGTGGCACAAGTGTGGATGCAAATGTCCAAGATTTTTATAATGTACTCGAAGATGTTATCTCTGATTTTGTACCACTTATGACTGTAAACTCTAGATTTCCTGTTTATTTCTCTTTAGCAACTATCAAGTTAATACGCCAAAAAAATAAATATCACACAAAGTGGAAGTTGTACCGTAGGTTGGATGATCTCACTAGATTCAGAGAATTGAGAACTACGTCGAAGAGGCTCATTGCTGCGGACTACCAAAGGTATCTCTCTCACATTGAGGTGAACCTATCAACAGATCCCAAGCATCTTTTCAAATTCGTGAAACGTAAAAAAAATCAGGGTTATCCTTCTAGAATGAGGTACAATGGCCTTGAGACGGATTCGCCTCAAACTACTGCCGATTTTTTTGCCACATACTTTGAATCAGTTTTTGAGCCAGCAGACGGTACTTTTAATCCTAATCCGAGCAGTGAATTAGCTTATGATGGTCCATATTTCAGTAACTTTAATTTATCCTTGGAAGGCAGGCATTGTTGTCAGTTAGTGTGCAAAAGGGCCCTGGGCCGGATGGCATTCCACCTATTTTTGTTGGAAAGTTGCAGTCAATCTGTCCTACCCCCTCTACATTATTTTTAAAAATCATTGTCATCGTCAATTTTTCCGAACTTTCCAACTAAAGAACATCCTTATTGATGAACAGCACGGTTTCCGAAGTGGTAGGAGTGTTGAGACGAACTTACTCAGCTTCCTGCATTTTCTTGAGGGTGGTGGCTAGTCCTGCATCCAGACTGATGCAGTGTACACAGATTTCTCTAAAGCCTTTGACAAGCTGTCTCATGCAATTATGTCAGTGCGGCTTGCTGAGGTTGGAGTTTGTGGAGGCCTGATGAGATGGTTGATGTCGTATCTTGTGGGTAGAAGTCAGTATGTTTCAGTTGATGGTTGCGAATCCAGAAAATTTTGCAATACCTCTGGTGTTCCGCAGGGTTCTCATCTCGGCCCTCTGCTCTTTCTGATTTACATCAACAACATTGGAAGGTGCTTCTGGAGTTGTAAGTTCTTGCTTTTTGCCGACGATCTGAAGTTGTTTATGATGATTCGCTCTCTGAATGACTGTCTTGAGTTCCAGTGTGATCTGGATAGGTTGACCCAATATTGTGAGGATAATTACTTGTTCCTTCATCTTGATAAATGCACAAAAATTTCATTTACCAGAAACATCAGTAGGATCTCTTTTCAGTACACACTTAACCAACATCAGTTAAAAGAATCAAATATTGTCAGAGATCTGGGGATAACACTTGACTCCAAATTGCTATTCGATGCTCACGTAGATAGAGTTGTCACATCCTGCTTCAAGATGCTTGGCTTCGTGCTTAGGCATGGAAAATCCTTTCATCAAAACGAAACGTTTTTAACACTTTATCATGCATTTGTCTTCAGTCGGTTGAACTTTGCTTCTGTGATATGGAACCCGAGATATGATTGTTATATTCGACGTTTGGAGTCTGTTCAGAACAAGTTCATTCGGTTTCTGTCTTATAAGAACCAAATGGTAATTGAAAATCATGATTACACGTATGCTCGTAGAGTTTTTCGACTTCCCAGTCTAGTCGATATAAGATCCATAAATGATATTTCATTTATGTTTAAGCTCCTGAATGGTTTGATGGTTGCTCCTGGCATTTTGGAGATGATTTCTTTCAAATTTCCTGATATTAGGCTGAGATCCAGTGATCTATTCCATGTTGCCTTGAGACGAAAGAACTATACCGCGAATTCCCCACTCATAAGAATGCTGAACACTTCCAACCTGCTGGCCCCCCACATTGATTTATTTTGCTCTTCTTTGGTGACTATCAAGAGGCGGCTGAAACGTCGCCTTCTTTTTTTGGATTCTGCGTGAAAATTATTTACAATTTTTTTTCCTCTGTATATTTGTAAGTTACTCCATAATTTGTGTCATGTATGATTTCTTTATTTTAATTTTTAATTAATTCATGTGATAATATGGTTTAATTTGTAACTGAGCGAACACTGTTCTTGGGATTGTGTCCTGTTTGTGTTCCAGTGTAATAAATAAATAAATAAATAAATAAAAGAGTTAAATTAACAAACGCCGAGGCTAATAGGGCTATCGGTATGGTATAGGGTGGCCTCACTCAAGTCGCTGTGGCAGAAACAGTTCAAGTATCGCAATGTGTAATATCGCGACTCTTGAATAGGTTCAATGAGACAGGTTCGGTGCAGGAAATACATAGGGTTGGGGGACCAAGAAAAACAGCACCCGCACAAGACCGTTTTGTCACCACTTCGGCGAGGAGATATCCTCTTTCTTATAAATGCCAATGGTCCTGAAATTTCCATTGAAACCATCCGACGTCGTTTGGGGGAGATTAACCTGGCTTCTAGACGTCCATTGAGGGGTGTTCCGTTAACACGTGAGCATAAACGACAAAGATTAGAATGGGCCAGGCAGCATGTTAATCTGAACGTCCAATAGCGTAGTGTACTTTTCACAGATGAATCCAGATACGGTCGATTTTCAGATTCTCGAAGAATAAGGGTATGGACTATGCCGCGTATACACTGAAATCGCCGTCATGTGCAAGAGGTTCATCCATTTCGAGGAGGCTCTGTTATGGTATGGGCTGGGATATGTTACAACGGGCGCACAGACCTTCACATTTGTCCTGGCAATATGACTGCTTTACATTATAGGGAACATGTCATTGGTAACGTAGTTCCAAATTTTCATGCTGCCATTGGTGAAGCTTTCCAATTTCTTGACGATAACGCAAGACCACATCGTGCAGCAATAGTAGAAAATGCGCGAGACGAGCATGGTATTCCACATTTACCAATACCTCCACATTCGCCAGACTTAAACTGCATAGAACATGCATGAGATATGCTACAAAGAAGAGTAGATGATCATCAACCTCCACCAGAAACCTTGAATGACCTCAAAGCACTACTGCCTCGTTTATGGAATGAAATTCCTCAAGATATGCTTAACACCCTCGTTGACAGTATGCAACGAAGATGTCAGGCGGTCATTGATGCCCGTGGTGGCCATACCTTGTATTGAAGGCATAAAAAAACAAAAAAAAACAATAAAATGTCCGGAAATAAAAGTCGTTAAATTTGACCCTATTCTTTTAATCACCCTGTGTATGTTGCAGACCAAAAAACTTACGTGCATTTATAGTTTTGAACCTAAAACTATATTAAACTACGTTTTCAGCGCAAACAAAGGTTTCAAAATGTCAGTTATTTTAGTTGAAACGATTATCCCTAACTCTTGTGGAGCAGTTTACTTGCTAATGTACGATTTTTTGCAGTCCTTCGCAGCCTTGAAATTTAAATCCAATTTCCGAAGGGTCAGTCCACTAAAACGCCAAAAGAAGGAGTCATTCCTGTCATTCAGAATACTGGGAAGAGTAACATCACATCTCATCAACTCATTAAGCATTTGCACGGTATATTATTTCTAATGAAGCGTGACTGCTTTTACGATCAAGTGTTAAGGAACGGGGAACGGCGTCATGAGTTTTGGCGCCTGAAGCAAAGAATTTTTTCGCATTCATCATAAAATAGCAACGATAAAAATTCATTATCAACATGAATTAATAGCTGCATAGTTAACTGATAAATTGACCGAATGACATCAACCTGGAACGAAAAATTGATTGGAGCATTGACATGGAGTCAGGAGCATTTGCGTGCATGTTCATTGTCAGACCTAATACAAAGTTGATCTAGCATACTTTCTGAAATATAAAATTTTTCAAGACCCACAAAATTAGTGTTAATGATGGTTGATTCACCTCTATTGGACACTTGGATACTCTTATTCGAATTCACCATCGATATAAGCCGTTTTATCAGCTTTTATAAGATATGAATACATCTAGTACCTTTTTAATGACAGACTTGAGTGATGGACAACATTTTGAGCATTTATTGAAGAAATATATATTAGTTAATATCAGATAGATCAGTTGATCAGATTTCTTCTGGTTTGAACTAAATGGACGTAGTCAAGCAGAAACAATCCAACCCTCAAATTATAGTTTTTAGGAATTTCATCTTGAAGTATATGAGGAGGTATAACATTTTTCATCAAAAATTATTAGTACAATTGATCTAACTCAATTAAGGCTGTTCAAGCTTTACTTATTTTCCAAAATTTTTCATAGGAGCCATTCAAACTACTTGAACGTTTTACACGAAAAAATCATAGTTAGCTTATATGTGGCTTAGCACTACAGCAAAAATATTCACACGGAGCAGGGATTTCATTTTGCCGTTTTCTGCAAATGGTCAAGAAGTTGACTTCACAAAAGACCGTATATAAAACTGATTTTTGACAATTTGTGGGTTGGACGTTTTCTGCTAAACGACGTAAAAAAAAACTAATAATTGTTTGCGACCATTTCCGGCCAAATATTCGAAAAATACATTTGGACATTTGGACCAATTGATAGGCACCCGGTTCACCTGAACAGCGGGCCAAAAACAACAAATCTACATAATAAAGGGTTTTCCAATAAGAGGTATTATTTTGAATAGCCCGCTATTTCGGTCCCGTCCGAAATCTATGATTTTCACATATCGATAAACGAATTTTCTAAGATTATTGGTCGGTGGACGACGTTTAGATTTATGTATCTATTTCCTATGTATCTCTATCCGTTCGGAAAATATTAGGAAATGAGCGAATCCGTCAAACGGCAAAAAGTTTTCTCTAGTATCTAACCCATACGAAAATCTACAATTTTCCGATTAGATCGCCACGGCTTTGGCTATTCACTAAATCGAGGGCGTAGACTCCGAATCTGTAATTAGTTTTTCCGTATCTCGTTTAGTTTTGGTAATATGGCAAAAAGTACGACTAATTAGTCCATTTTCCGGAGATAGAGCCAAAAATTGGGACTTTTTTCGTCATTCCAACTAATCGAGATACGGAAAATCTAATTGCAGATTCGTGATCTGCGTCCCCGATTTAGTGAATAACCAAAGCCGCGTCGATCTAATCGAAAAATTGTAGATTTTCCTATAGGTTAGATACTAGAGCAAACTTTTTGCCGTTTGACGGATTCGCTCATTTCCTAATATTTTCCGAACGGATAGAGATACACAGGAAATAGATACATAAATCTAAACTTCGTCCACCGACCAATAATCGTAGAAAATTCGTTTATCGATATGTGAAAGTCATAGCATGTACGCTTCGGAAATTATGGTTTTTTTCCCGAGGGTCTATTTTTCGGAAAATTCTTTCCACGATATTTCCTCGGGAAATTTTTGAAATAAATATCTGATCGTAGATTCGGAATCTACAGCCCAGAATCTATAAGAATGAGTACCCGCTTCATAGTTTTGCGTCAAAAAATTTTTCTCGAAAAATGGGATTTTTTCAAGGCATTAAGGTATTAAAAAATTGCCAAAATTCGACTGGTCTCTGATTTCGATGCAAGTTACGTCATTTACTAACTCGGGGCCGTAGATTACGAAAATATTATCGGATTTTTCATTAGAGAATTTTCCGCGGAAATCCCGCGGAATGAATTTTCCGAAAACCAGACCCTCGGGAAAAAAATTATAATTTCCGAATAGTACGGCCTGGACATTTTCTGTTTGGATTATTCAGTAGATAGAGGATCCATATATGACGGCAAAAATCAACATCACCCTACTCCCATTTTTTTGGGCGGTGTAAACTTTCAAAATTGGCCTATTTTCGTCCATTTTTTCACTCTAAGTGAAAATTTTCCCAAAGTACGCCACTTAGGGAAAAAAAAATTGCATATTCGTGATCAGCGACCTATATTTAATTAGACACGAGCTCCGTATCGATATACCATGAAAAAAATTTTTTGGTTCGGCCCTTAGAAATATTTTTGACCCGGAATCGAAGGAAAATTCTTCTTTCCCGTCCGAAATCTATGATTTTCACATCTCGATAAACGAATTTTCTGCGATTATTAGTCGGTGGACGACGTTTAGATTTATGTATCTATTTCCTATGTATCTCTATCCGTTCGGAAAATATTAGGAAATGAGTGAATCCGTCAAACGGCAAAAAGTTTTCTCTAGTATCTAACCCATACGAAAATCTAAAGTTTTCCGATTAGATCGCCACGGCTTTGGCTATTCACTAAATCGAGGGCGTAGATTCCGAATCAGTAATTAATTTTTCCGTACTTTGGAATTAGGCATTCCACAAACGTCATTACACCGTATTTTGAATAAAGATTTGGGTTTTAAGGCCTATAAAGTTCAGTTAACACAAGAACTCAATCCAGCCGATCATCATCAACGTCGTGTCTTTGCTGATTGGGTCGTTGAAATGCATGAAAATGATCCGGAATTCCATCGAAAAATCATCTTGAGTGATGAGGCCCATTTCCACCTCTGTGGCTTCGTCAACAAGCAAAATTGTCGCATCTGGGGCTCGGAAAACCCAACAGTTATTGTTGAAAAGCCTCTCTATCCTCAACGTGTGACTGTTTGGTGCGGTTTATGGTCTGGCGGAGTCATTGGACCTTACTTTTTCGAAAATGAGGCTGGAGCAACAGTTACGGTGAATGGATTGCTCTTATTGGAAAACCCTCTATTTTGTTATGAAATAGCTATAGGGCTAGCATTTCAGATTACTTATTTAATGAGTTGTATGAATTTGAAAAAAAAAGTAGGAAAGCCCTGTGGACAGGAGCTTTAGCGCTCTTGTTCAAACTTTGACCAATCATATCTCCGAAAGTATTGGTGTCTTAGAGTTGGGAACGATCAATGGATTCTTATAATAGAACTGCATCATAAAAGAAACTTAATTAAAACAACAGCTCCAAAATGTGTCTATTAAAAAATAACTTCGAACGTATTGGTTTCTCAGAGTTGGAAATGATATAAATGGGTTCTTGTTTATTTTACTTTATTTAATGATGCAGTTTTATCATAAGAATTCATTGATATCATTTCCAACTCTGAGGAACCAATACTTTCGGAGATATGGTTTGTCAAAGTTTGAACAAGAGCGCCAAAGCTCCAGTCAACGGAGCTCTCCCACTTTTTGTACCTACCATATTTTCTGACACCAGGCGTCACTTTTTCCGATTTTCATGGCATTCTACAACTTAAAATGAGAATTCAAAGATACCCTATGTACCAAATTCAAATTGCGGGTAACATTGAACGATTCAAAGTTACCCAAGTATATCAGAAATTAACAATTTTAACAAAAATTTTATGTTTTCGATTGAATATTTTAAAATGCAACTGGAGGCAAGGAAAATCAATAACTATCTGCCTTTGTATATTTAATTTTGAATTAT
Organism: Halyzia sedecimguttata; assembly: GCA_937662695.2. NCBI lineage: Eukaryota > Metazoa > Arthropoda > Insecta > Coleoptera > Coccinellidae > Halyzia > Halyzia sedecimguttata. The sequence goes on along the minus strand of OW569411.2, from coordinate 2,228,729 downwards.
TAGGAAGCAACTAACTCCCGCTGAAAAATGCACTGAGAAATGGCGCGTAAAACGTAACAGAATATTTTATAGATGAATAGTTCTCTTTAATGTAGCAAACTTCACATTGGTATGTTCCATTTTAAACAGTATCTTGGACGTTCTTCCAACTTTAACGTATGATGAAAATAAATTTATCATTTATAAGCTTTTATTCAAAGTTAGAGTGGAATTCAAAGTTACCCACGATGACTGTAACGAAACAGAAATAAATTTGAATAGGAAAATAAGACATGTATGAACACAGATCATACAATTCATAGATAGAATAATTAGAGCATTCTGTGAAAACATAGAAGTGCGATGTATTATTGAAATGTTGAAAAATCATATATCCGAAACTATTAGCTTATTAGAGTTGAAAATGATATCAATGAATTCTTATGGTGAAACTGCATCTTAAGAATATTGAATTTGAAATTTGTAATGTAAAAAAAAATTATTTTTTCGTTACTCCGAAACCATCTGGTCGATTCTGCCCAATAACGAATTTAGCCGAGATATTTATGTCCCAAACGTACTCTGAGAATTTCAATCGTCTAGCTCATTCCGTTCGAGAGTTATCGTGTTAACGGCCAGATCGACCGGACAGAATCGATTCTGATCACGTATTCTTGATCAGTGAGTCGAAGCACATCGTTCAAGACCATTTTCATCCGAAAATTATAGACATTTGGGCAAATTGTGCTCTGTTCCGAGGAACAAGAGCACCGAAAATAGAAAATATTGTTCATTGAATGCTCCAAATGAACCGAACAAATGGAAACACATTGAAAGAATATTTTCTATCGAAAAATCTCTATGAAACGCTAACTTGCCAAGCATATATTATAATAAGAAAATGAAAGTTTCTCAGCTGAGTTTCCGAATATTCATTAAATATAATTCGTAATGTCATATGTCTCTCGCTACATTTCCGATCGGACGTAGAATCGACGGAAAGAAAGTTAAAGATTTGCCTCTGCAGCAAGTAGGCCAAGTTCATATTCACATCTTCACTCTTCATCTCGTCTAAATAAAATACGGGTGTGTCTTTACTTGCAAACGTAATTTCTACTGTGACGATTCACTTCTGATTTTCACTCTGGCCCGAAGCTGAATGATCTTTAACACTGACCTTGCCCAGCTGGATGAGAGACGAAAACATCGCGTCAATTAAGATTTTGAGATTCTGATTGGAAAACTTTAATTTGCATAATGCATACGAAATGAAGAATAAGGGAAAACAATGCAGAAACGTTGGGGGGATTGGGCAGATACAGGTGAAACTCTCATATCCACCCTATTCTCCAGATTTGGCACCAAGCGATTTTGCTTCTTCGCAGACATATAGAAATGCCCGCCTGAAGAAGATTCGGCTTGAATGAGGAGGTGGCAGAAATGAACTCCTATTTTAAGGCCAAATCAATCCTCAAGAAAGTTATCGCAACTTTAGAAAAACGCTGCAGTGAATATACAATTTCTTAGCACTCTTGTTCCTCGGAACAGACTGCTTATCAATTTGCCCAAATATCTGTAATTTTCGAATTTTTGGATGAAAATGGTCTTAAACGATTTGGTTCGACTCACTGATCAAGAATCCGTGGTCGAAATTCATTCTGTCCGGACGGCCGTTGCCACGATAACTCTGGAACGGAATGAGCTAGACAGTCGAAATTTCCAGAGTAGGTTTGGGAGCTAAATATCTCGGTTAAGTTCGTTATTGGGCAAAGTCTGACAGATGGTTTCAAAGTATAGAGCAGGGGTGGCCAACCGGTCGATCGCGATCGACTGGTCGATCGTAGCTATAGGTCCATTCCATCGCGGCGAGGCAGTCATCATCGAATTTCTACAATTATAGACCTATATATCTATATTGGTAGATCGCGCAGAGTTGTGTCAGTAAATAGTAGATCTTGGGTCTCATCAAGTTGGCCACCCCTGGTATAGAGCAAACAAATTTTTTTAACATTACAAATTTAATATAATATTTTTTGTAAGATGCAGTATCATCATAAGAATCTATTGATATAATTAGTTATCAATAATTACAGAGAATTCTTTAATTCCTCTTGAAATTGTTGATTTTACCAGTTTTTTTTGCGCGTATGTTCTGGGGAACATCGCGTTATAGTTTTGCCCAAATGTCTGTAACTTTCGAATTTTTTGACGAAAATGGTCTCAAACGATTAAGTTCGACTCCCCAATGAAGAATTCGAGGTCAAATTTGATTCTGTCCGTCCGGCCGGCCGTTGCCACGATAACTTGAGAACGAAAAGAGCTAGCAAATTGAAATTTTCAGGGTAGGTGGCGCATCCCAATACGACGGACAAGTTCGTTAATGAGCATAATCGGCCTAGTGGTTTCCGAGTAATAATTTTGTTTTCAACCAATATAAATCCGATCGAACTGAAACTTGGTGGGTAGTTGTAGAATATAAACCTAAGCACGTTTGTGAAATTTTGTGCTAATCGTATGGCTAGAAAATTTTTAAAAAATTATAAATAAATATTTTTGTTGTCACGATAACTTGAGAACGGAATGAGATAGCGGCTTGAAATTTTCAGGTTAGGATGTGCACCAGAACGTGACATTTCAGTTTGTTTATGAGCATAATCGGCCAAACGGTTTTAGAGTTATAGCCATCTGAAATTTTCTGAAATTTGGTGGTTTTTTGTTCCTCATTAACTCGAAAAATACTGAACCGATTGGATTCAAACATGGTTATTAGTTGTAGAATGCCAACGCAAAAATGTTTGCAAAAGTTGGTGAGGATAGCATCCGTAAAAAATTTATAATAAATCATTAAAAATAAAAAAAAAATTCTATATATCAGTAACTATTCGTTTGAAATTGCTGAAATTTTGCAAGAGCCTTTATAACCTAACTCTACTGCCAAGTTTCAAGTTTTAATACGATCGGTTAAATATTGTTGGAGATTCGAGCATTCTTGTGTGAGTTCAGTAGATGGGTGACCGTTGCCTCGATAACTTTCGAACGAAAGGAGATAGGGACTTGCAATTTTCAGGGTAAGTTGCGTATCCGAAAGGGAGAGTCGAGTTCGTTTTTGGGCATAATCGGTTTAACGGTTTCCGAGTTATACCCACCTGGAATATTATTCCCTTGATAACTCAAAAATTAAATATTCGATCGAATTGAAGCTTGGTAACTAGTAGTAGAAAATCAACATAAAGACGTGTTAAAATTTTGTAAGAACCGTACCCCTAGAAAATTTGAAAAAAATGACGAAAAAAAAAATTTTAAGAACCGTACCCCTAGAAAATTTTAAAAAAATCACGAAAAAAAAAATTGGTTCAAGCACTGACGTGAAGTCAGAAGCTTTTGCGCGTATGTTATATTGACCATTCTTCTGTATTGGACACCCTTAATCGAATTTACCATGGTAAATTATGTTGTCCATTCTCCTGTATTGGACACTTATTTTAATGAAATTTGGCTTCCTTAAGAATTCTCGAGCTAAATTTTAAAATATGTATTTCATATTATTGAAAGAAGTTATAATATTGCTTGTTTAATAATTAAATTTTATTTACTTCCCGGTTACTATTAGTGAAAGATTTCGAAAAGAGAATAATTGCCTAATAAAATTGATGCTATCTTCAAGCAAAATTTGACAATTCGAAATGGATTATTTCAAATGGAAAAATGTTTACATAATTACAGATTTATTCGATATATCTACCTTATTCGCTTGAACTTTACTTAATTCTTAGAATCCAATTGAATATAAATTTTTGTGAATGAATGATAAAAATAATATATGTTGCTATTGAGGCATTGAATTTTTTTCAGTTTATGGCCTGAATTTCTCGAGACACCACAGATTCAGATAACATATATTTAGAAATCCGACTAGATATACCGCACTAAATGTACGTGTAGTTATATTTAAAATATATATGAAAAGAACTAGTAGGTGTTATTATAGCTGAACCGAGTATTATTTGCTCTATCCGTGAAAGAAAAGTGTGCTTACTTACTGTTGAAAATATTGATTATAAATCTTCAAATATTACATAGGATAATTATAGAGCCAATAAAATTGCGGCACGCCCAAAACTATCGAAAAAATTAAGATTGGCTTATACTGCGAAGAAAGTTTGTAAAATATCTCCTTTCGATCTTGTACATTGAACGTTGTTCCTTTGTTTGGTTGAGTTTTAAAGCGTGTCCTCGCCATTCACTTTCCTTTCAATTCGTGACCGGATTGTGATGCCAGACTGTCTTGTGTTTTACTCATTTTACCAGATTATTGGTACATTCATTATTCAATATTGGAATTATACCAATATTGTTTCGTCAATAACATTTTGTCTGAAATAAAAAATTATTTACGATTTATACTGATTTATTTAGTATAACAACGCGTTTCCTCAAAACGGCGACTTCATCATACTAAATTATTAAAAGTTGATGACCGCCTCACAATCGATGCCTGGACATAGAGTTCTTCTTATGATTCAATTCAAACTACTTACTCATTTCACACTACCAGTAATTTATAAACATTTAAAATAATGTAGTGCTACCGTTTTTGGCGCTCTTGTTCCTCGGAACAGAATGCTTATCAATTTGCCCAAATGTCTGTAATATTCGAATTTTTGGTTCGACTCACTGATCAAGAATCACGATAACTCTCGAACGGAATGAGCTAGACAGTTGAAATTTTCAGAGTAGGTTTGAGGGATAAATATCTCGGTTGAGTTAGTTATTGGGCAAAATCGGTCTGATAGTTTCGAAGTAACGAAAAAAAAAATTTTTTTTTACGATTCAACTTTTGAATCTAAATTTTTACAAGATGCAGTTCCATCATGAGAATCCATTGTTATCATTTTCAACTCTAGACAGCTAATACTTTCGGAGATATGATGTTTCAAAGTTTCAATAATACATCGTAAGTTCTATGTATTCAGAATGTGAACACAGAATCTGTCTGTGTGACTATTCATAAATGTCATCTTTTCTAGCTATTAGAGATTGTCAATTCGTATATTTTCTTTTGGAAAGCAAAGTATTCGATTCTTGAATTTTTTAATATATACAAGACTGTTTTGATGTAGTTCATGGAAGCAATAGGAAAGAAGAACATAATGGAATCATCAAAAGAAATTACTGTTCGTTGACAACTGAGGTTAATATTACCTTTTACTTCCTTAAGTAGTGAGACATGTTCCTAAATACAGTATTTTCATAATGTTGCTAGCAAAAAAATACTGAAATATGGATCTACATTTGTGTATCAATCATTTTACCTTGGGTTAAGGTTCATATTACAGAAAGGAATGTGTTAGTGGTATGGACTATTAAATTTTAAATCATGAAAAGAGGATAGTATTTTATTAATATATTTTGAACTATGAAAATAATTTGTTCGTAATCCACTACCTACTCGAATATCAGGAATATAATATATGGACAATCTGCTGTGATTGTCTCCAGCCTTGCTCTAGACATTTCGATGATACTTTCCTTAGGTATTTCGAGTTGTGAAAACTATGCACCGAGTGCAAGTTGCAACAACCCATTCCACGAGGTTGAATCATTGCACATTGCTCATTGAATCTTGATAAATAAATTTAATGACAATTTTTGAAGAATTAAGACATTGAAGCATGCTAGATTGCCCTTTTTTTACAAGATGATTTTTGAAGCATTTTTTTTTAACGAAACTTTTTTTTAATTTAATTTCTTTCATGATGCATTTCTATCATAGGAATCCATTGATATAATATTCCCAACTCTGAGAAACCAATACTTTCGGAGATATAATTTGTCTGTTTGAACAAGAGCGCCAAAAATCCCCTGTCCAATGGGGCTTGAACAAATTTTTATTTTTATTACATCTTGAAGACAAATATATTTAGTATTATTGTAATAAGATTTGGGAATATTCGAGGGAATATTATAATGAATTTCGGTAATCTCATGATTTCATTAAATTTAATTTTATGTTTGCAATAAACATGAAAGTGATAACATTTCTGAATAGAGAATGTGAAACTATGTATCACAAGTCCATACTTTCTATTTGAAACATTGGGGGTTTTACTTGTCTTTCGAAGGGTGTTGAAGGTAGGGTTCGCATTTTTACGAAGAAGGATGACAATTTACAATTAGAATGTGATGTATTTCGGGATATTCTATAAATATGTACATCAGTAACCAAGATAATGACCGCCTGTATATTGCACGAAGAAGTTCAGTCACCAGAGTACAATGTTTTGACAGATTGAATGTAACGCACAAATGTTTCGGTGATTACTTTCTGTATCCTATTTTTTTCAATACCGATCAACTCGAGATCTTTCCGCGACGAGAATTTCAAATAAAAGAAGATATATTACCTGCTTTCGTTAACGACATGTGTTTAATGTACGTAGGTATATAAATTCTGAATTCACATTCATCTTAATAGAGAACAGAACAACTTTCTCTTGTTTTCAATGGAAGATCAAGGATAGCTCATATGGGTTATCAATTAAATCGAACAATTGAACGGAAGTCATCAACGTGAAAAATTGAACGATCATCAGAAAATGAACATTCGCCAAACCAAATTAAAATATAACAATTTTTCAACATTCTGTTGATAATTAGTATGATGACAGTTTCATCAGTAAAGCAAATATGAGGTTGAGAAGATTTAATCAATTCGATTTAGAGGTAATATTTCGCTTTCATAACTCCTATTCAATTGAAAATTGAAGCACGATGTTGATTTATCATTTTCGAATAATAAGCGCTGATGAATCGAGAATGAAATTTCTATAGTTTCTCTCAACCTAATGTTTTGATTTCCTAGCCAATAACAAGTAAGTACTCTGGTGGAGGTGGCGTAAGGACGCACTACCAAATAGGGCTTCACGCGAGAGCGAGATTTTTCTCGTCTCGTCTCGTTCTCGTCACGGAAAAGCGAGACGAGACGAGACGAGACGTTTTCAAAAATATTATAGGCGATACCGAGAACACATACAGCGCAACACGAGAGTCTCGTTTTTGGCGCTCTTGTTCCTCGGAACAGAGTGCTTATCAATTTGCCCAAATGACTGAAATTTTCGAATTTTTGGCTTAAAATGGTATCAAACGATATGGTTCGACTCACTGATCGAGAATCCGTGGTCGAAATCGATTCTGTCCGGCCGTCCGGCCATCCGTTAACAAGATAACTCTCGAACGAAAGGAGTTAGAGGACTGAAATTTGCAGGGTAGGTTTGGAGCGTAAATATCTCGGACGAGTTCGTTAACGGGCGAAATACATCAAGCGGTTTCAGAGTTATGGCCGTTTTTAGTAAAAACATTTTTTATGAATATTTCCGAAACCGATCACTCGATCTATCCGAAATTTTGCAACAAATTGTAGAATCATCACGTTTAGACGCATGTGAAGTTTTGTATTGATCAGGTTACCGTTTTCAATTTTGTTTTTACAATAACTCTCGAATGGAATGAGCTAGGCAGTTGAAATTTTCAGAGTTGGTTAGGGTGATAAATATCTCGGTTAAGTTCGGTACTGGGCAAAATAGGCCAGATGGTTTCGGAGTAACGGAAAAATTTTTTTTTTAACTTGCAAATTTCAAAATATATGCAATTTCACCATAAAAAATCCACTGATATCATTTTCAACTCCAACAAGCTAATACTTTCGGAGATATGATTTTTCGAAATTTCAATAATGAATCGTACTTTTTCACAGAATGCTATAATTATTCTCTATGAATTATTATATGATCTGTGTTCATACTCGCACATGTCATCCTGTTCTATAAGAGAGAGTCAAATTCATTTCAGCTATTTTAATTTGGTTCCTTCCATGGTGCAGTTCTCATTCTCAGATTGCTCAATTAATCTTGATAAATAAACTATTATTTGCATTGAATTACCTTTATGATGCAGTTCTATCATAAGAATACATTGATATCATTCTCAACTCTGAGAAAACAATACTTTCGGAGATATAATTTGTCTGTTTGAACAAGAGCACCAGAAAGCTCCTGTCCACAGGGCTTGAACCAATTTTGTAAACTATTCACAACAGACCTTAAATTACTGGGAAGATCAAACCCCAGAACTCTATTCGAATGATCAAAAATTTGATCTTCGTTGAAAATAACTCAAGAAATCCATTCAGACTGCCAAATTTCCTTATTGCTTTTATTTAAATTGAGAAAATAGTTGGACCACGAAGATTTACGTGACATCAAATATCTAAGTAATATGCTCAGGATATCGTGTTTACAGCCAGACGAACTGTATTGGACTTGACCATGAGTTCTTCATCAGTTAGTCCAACGTAATCCATTTTCAGTGTTACCGGTTCCGGATACATAAAAAGCAATCTTTCGTTTCCATACTTGTGAAAATAAATGATGCAAGTCTCCAAATTATGGCCTTATAAGCCCCCTCCTACATTGTATTCTATATCACTAAAGATCAATGATCAATGTCAAATGAAGAAAGAATAGGTACGAAAAACACATTTGGGGTGGAGTCCGACATATCCAACATCCTGGGATTGACCTTCAATGTTTCTTCAGAAGTTGGAATGATCTCACATAGACGCGATATGTAGCTAGCTCTACATTGCTTCAAAATAATGACCTCGTGATAATCACACCTTAACACATATGTACACTGTCATTGTGTGTAGGAACGCGGAAACTCGAAGCAGGGTCCTGCTCGCCGATCCTCTTGCATGTCTCTAAGTGACCATAAATGAGGGCGGATACAAGATATATCGTGCATTCGTTATTTTGAAAAATGTCGCTTTTCTATCACTTTGTCCAAATGTTTGAAATGATCGAACTTTCAGCAGGAAGTGGTTTCAAACGATTCCATTCGACTTACTGATCCAAAATTTGAGATAATCACTGACGAGAAGTCAGGACGGTGCAAATTTGTAGGGTAGGTCTCGAGTATGAATGCCTTGGTTGAGTTCGTTGATGGCCGAAATCCGCCGAATAATTTCAACTTTAAATTACTCAATGACCAAGAATTCAAACATAATCACGCTTGCATCACATAATTTTTCAATGATGTACGTGTTTTTGCCATGATCATACCTGCTGTGGAAAATAATCTTTCAATAGGTACGGATGTAGCCTTTAATAAATCATCGGCCATCTTGGAAAGTGTAGGAAGAACTTTTTCATCACTCTCCACCACTGTAGAATATTCTGATTCCTATTTGCTCTTTCTAACAGCAAATATTCTTCAAACTCAGCTTTCCAATATTTCGAAAGTTTTGTTGATGTTTTATATAGGCTATCGATACATTTTTAAATAGAATTGAACAATTTGGTATAGTATTCAAAGAATACCTTCCCAGTGGGTAGATCATTGAGGTTGTTCTTGGCGTATTCCTCATAACACTTTTCGAAACATTGAATTGCTTCATTTCCTTACCAGTTTTATTATACGTAGTCCACAGATGTATACAATAATTGTTCACATCTTCACTACAAGGAGCACAACAGAATAAATTTCTCCAAATATTCAGATAGAGACGAAATTTTCAGAGCACTAGGATTTAAGGGCAATAAAATTTGAACGTTATGTATTGAATTCATAATGGCATCCGTTTTTATGGTTGTGAATTCTATTTTTTCTTGAAAAATAATCTCAATTATCGCAAGGTCATAACGAATTCATAATCTTCTAAAAAATCTTGTATTTCTAGAACGATCGATGCATAATATAGACAAAATATATTGGTAATTATAGTGGAAACTCTTCATATTCAATTGTTTTCTGTGGCTGTTTAAAAAAGTCGAATCGTATATAAAACTTCATACAAAAAATTTAACGAGACCAAAAACGACTCTCGTGTTGTGCTGTATGTGGTCTCGGTTTCGCCTATAATATTTTTGAAAACGTCTCATTTCGTCTCGTCTCGCTTTTACGAAACGAGAACGAGACGAGACGAGAAAAATCTCGCTCTCGCGTGAAGCCCTAGGTGTTATGGCCATTTTGGGTTGAATTATTGGCGTTTTTGTTCCTTGGAACAGAGTGTTTATCAAAGTTTTGGATGAAAATGGTTTTAAACGATTGATTAACACATTGATCAAGAATCCGTGGTCAAAATCGATTATTTCCGACCATCCGTTAACACGATAACTCTCGAACGGAATGAGCGAGACAGTTCAAATTTTCCGAGTATGTTTGGGAGATGAATATCTCGTTTGAGTTCGTTACTGGGAAAAATCTTTTTACATTAATATTATCAATCTTTGCCAGTGTGATTGAGATATTAATATTAGTATGACATTCATTTTGATCAAGATGGAGAGGCCCTAGAATCGATTTGACAGATTCTTACATTAAAAGATGATGGTTGTCTATGTCAATGTTGGAATATGATGGAATACCAGAGATATTATATTCTTTTGAACTTCGAGTATTACATTTATTTATCTAACAATAAAGCATGTGCATGAAAAAAGTGTTATCAGAGATAAGTGGGGAATTTGATACTAGAGCTTAGGGAAAAAACTCAGCATAAAAAACCCTATCTCCCCGTTAGATTTATGAAAATTGAAATTGATAACAAAATATGCTGAAATATTAAATATTGAAGGGCATCTTTTTATTTACTATCTGCTTGTTGAAGGAAGAACCTTCAACAAGCAGAGAGTTTTCTCCAAGGTACCCTCAACTCAATCTGCAAAAGGAAAAGACAAAAGGAGAAAACGAAAAAATTTAAAAAAATTGGTTCAAGCACTGACGTGGAGTCAGGAGCTTTTGCGCGTATGTTCTATTGTCCATACTCCTGTAATGAACACTATTCTTAATCGAATTTACCATGATGAATTCTATTGTCTATTCTCCTGTATTGGACACTCTCTTCTTAATCGAATTCACCATGATGAATTCTATTGTCCATTCTCCTGTATTGGAAACTCTTCTTAATCGAATTTGCCATGATGAATTCTATTGTCCATTCTGGACAATAGAATTCATCATGGCAAATTCGATTAAGAAGAGTCTCCAATACAGGAGAATGGACAATAGAATTCATCATGGTGAATTCGATTGAGAAGAGTGTCCAATACAGGAGAATAGACAATAGAATTCATCATGGTAAATTCGATTAAGAATAGTGTCCATTCCAGGAGTATGGACAATAGAACATACGCGCAAAAGCTCCTGACTTCACGTCAGTGCTTGAACCAATTTTTTTTTCGATTAAGAGGGTCCAATCAGGAGAACGGACAATAGAATTCATCATGGTAAATTCGATTAAGAAGAGCAAAAGCTCCTGATTCACGTCAGTGCTTGAACCAATTTTTTTTTTTCGATTAAGAGTGTCCAATACAGGAGAATAGACAATAGAATTCACCATGGTAAATTCGATTAAAAGTGTCCCATACAGGAGAATGGACAACAGAACATACGCGCAAAAGCTCCTGACTTCACGTCAGTGCTTGAACCAATTTTTTATTTATAATATCATTTAAATTAATATTGTAGGACGTTACTTTGAAAGTTCTAAGCTATACTGACTTACAGCTAAAATATTATAAAGAAAAGAAGCAATTGGATAGTCTAACTATCATTTTAATAAAATGATGCATTTTTATTGTTCAAATAAAGATATTTTGTTAACTTACAAGAATTTCTTCATTCAATGGTATTTCAAAGATCTAATTACAGTTTTAAATATAAAATAAGTGTCCAATACAGGAGAATGGACAACATAATTTACCATGGTAAATTCGATTAAGGGTGTCCAATACAGAAGAATGGAAAATAGAACATACGCGCAAAAGCTATCTATCATTTTCTTCAAGTTTCACGCCCCAAAAAGGCCTAAATCGTCAGTTTCGCTTTCGAAAATTTCCGACCCCGTCTCTCGAATTAATTCTGACGTTTCTCGGATTGACTTTTTGAATGGAAAATCGTCGGACTCAAAACCTCCGAAACTTGTATCGAATTAGTATATTTAGGCTCAACCTAGAAGAACGAAATTTGGGAAAAACACAAATCGATTCGTCTTCTTCGACTCGACGGCAAAAGTCCGGGTCGAGCGATCGTTTGTTCGGAGCCTTACGCTACACCAAATCGGTACTACTGAACTCGCACAAGAATGCTCGAATCTCCAACAATATTTAACCGATCATATTAAAACTTGAAACTTGGCAGTAGAGTTAGGTTATGAAGGCTCTTGCAAAATTTCATGAATTTCAAACGAATAGTTACTGATATATAGAATTTTTTTTTTTTTATTTTTAATGATTTATTAAAAATTTTCTACAAATGCTATCCTCACCAAATTTTGCAAACATTTTCGCGTTGCCATTCTACAACTAATAACAATGTTTGAATTCCATCGGTTCAGTATTTTTCGAGTTAATGAGGAACAAAAAACCACCAAATTTCAGAAAATTTCAGATTGCTATAACTCTATAACCGTTTGGTCGATTATGCTCATAAACAAACTGAAATGTCGCGTTCTGGTGCACATCCTAACCTGAAAATTTCAAGCCGCTATCTCATTCCGTTCGCAAGTTATCGTGACAACAAATATATTTTTTAATAATTTTTTTAAAATTTTCTAGCCATACGATTCGCACAAAATTTCACAAACGTGCTTAGGGTCATATTCTACAACTACCCACTAAGTTTCAATTTGATCGGATTCATATTGGTTGAAAACAAAATTATTACTCGGAAACCACTGGGCCGATTATGCCCATTAACGAACTTGTCCGTCGTATTGGGATGCGCCACCTACCCTGAAAATTTCAAGTCGCTAGCTCTTTTCGTTCTCAAGTTATCGTGGCAACGGCCGGCCGGCCGGCCGGACAGAATCAAATTTGACCTCGAATTCTTCATTGGGGAGTCGAACTTAATCGTTTGAGACCATTTTTTTCAAAAAATTCGAAAGTTACAGAAATTTGGGCAAAACTATAACGCGATGTTCCCCAGAACATACGCGCAAAATGGAATATTCCATGTTTTATTAAATATATTTGAAATTCGCTACCCATTCTAAAAAAGATTCAGAAACATTTTGAATAGCACTAAAACTATCCTGGAATTTATATATGGGACAATTATTAACTAAATGATCTATGGTTTCCTCCGATTTCCCGCATTCAGAACTAGTGCAGCATGTTGCTGTAACTACCATGACTGGTTCTTGAACGATTCAGAATAGACCATATTTTCCTTGGGAGATCAAACCCCGCAACTCTATTTGAAGGATCAAAAATTAAATCTTTGTTGACTAAATCGTAAGAAATCCATTCAGACCGCCAAACTTCCTTGTCACTCTTATTCAAATTGAGAAAACAATTGGAACATAAAGGGTAACGTGACTTCAATCTGGGAATCTTATTGCCTGGAATATAGGAGAGAATCGGAAATTAATACGGAAAAGAATGAAATTTATTCCAAGAATTTGAAATAGTACTCTGCTTCCGAATTTGGGGCGGGACAATGTCCGAAAGAACTGGCAACGAATGAATAGGTGTAGATCTAATATAATAGTTCCAGTGATGATCCTCATAGATGAATCCAGGTGCGCATCAATTTTTTGAGTATAAGCACTATTAAACCAGACGGGGCAACAATATTCGGCGGCAGAAAAAACCAAGGCTAAGGCAATGGAGTAGCTGCATCAGCACCCCATGAAGTATCTGCTAATTTCTGCAGAATATTATTTCTTGTTTTCAACTTCAGATACAATTCATCCAAATGGGCCTTGAAATTCAAAGAGGAATATGGTTTCACTCCTAGGTATTTAGGATTAAAATTGTATCTCAACAGAGAATCACCGAAAGTTACACTCAATGTATACTACTATACAGCGTGAGTCTTTGACCACTGCATTAATTTTAACCAAAGATTCCTCTCATCAAATGAAACACTTTTTTCATTTACCATTTTTCCAGATTCAGCTCAGGTAAAAAGTTGCAAGCGTTTAAAGATTTCACAATGTGCTCATACACTCCCGCATATAAATTATCTATGACATTGTTGGCGGACGAGAATAGGGCATGGTAACGTGGTTAACAGCTTGATTCGGGATTCCAACGCTCAGGGACGGATCCATAAAAGTAGTGAAATTTCTGGAGTTTTCCATTTTAAAACATTCAATGAAGAATATTTCGAAAACGGTGCGTTTAAGGAGAAATGATTAAGAACAATATAATGTTCTAAATCGATGGAATATTCTTGAAATGACTCAAAAAAAACTTTATATGCTTTCTTTATGCTAATTTCGTTTAGTTTTATGAATCCACGAGTCCATAACTAGAAAACCAGTAGAAGTAGAAAATAATATTCGGAAAATATGTATCATAGTTATAGGAAACTTTACGCCAACAATCATTTTATTCGAAAAAAGGATGTCAAAGCTACACAATAAAAACTGATTTTTTTTTCAAAATTTCAACAGCCTGTATCTTTTTACCTGAGCTGAATTTGGAAAAATGTTAAATGAAAAAAGTGTTTCATTTGATGAGAGGAATCTTTGGTTAAAATTAATGCAGTGGTCAAAGGCTCACCCTGTATATTTGATGATTGCTCAAATGGAAGCAAGAAACCTCAGTATTATTAGAATTTGGGGACAAACGCCACTGAATTAGGTAATTGTTCAGGATATCTAAATCTTCAGATAGATTATTTTCTATACCTCGGATTAAATAGTGATTTGATATTTATGTATAAGGATGCATGCAAATAGGTATTTATGATTCTTCATCATGTTCCTTCGAAGTATACGGAAATAGACGATGTCTTGCTAGTAATTGTATTGAAACTTATAAGAAAACTCAATAGAAGAATAGAATTGATGATTGCAGGGTGGGTTTAGGCCTAGATATGACGGTCGAAGTTGGTTCATACACCCACGTAACACTTCCTTGTATATTAGCAAATTGATATTCATAAAGCGATACTTCAGTCAGACCCATGTTGATGGAAATATGAACGAAATCTGTAACAACTTTCACGATTTCTGGACCAAGTACTTTCTTACCTCTCCGATTATTTATTTATAGATTCTGCTATGTGGGTGGACAATAATAATTATTCATACTTTGAAGCCAGATCAATGTCAACCTTGATTTGTTCAATTCGATGAGGTCAGCAGTTCTCTCCCTATTATTATACCAGTTTCCTGGTATAATTTGGTTTGCTTTTTAATTACAAAATAAATAAACGTTTTGTTTTGTGTAACGGAATCAATCTTGTACAACACCTTCAAAATTCCTGATTACTAATGGATATCCATGAATTATTCAAAATTGCACATATTTATTTCGGTTTTAACAATTTTCGAGGTTAAATACAATTATGTCCTACCTACTTTCTTGACTAATTTCCTAGGGAAGAAGCTCAACAAATTTTTTTGAGAAATACCTTCTTCAAAACAAAATCTATAAATACTTAACAGGGGTTTGAAAAACTGCTCTTCTACTCAATTACAATGCCATATTGCCGATTTTAGTAGAGCTTTTGATACTGTGAGGCATGACACTCTCCTTGCCTTGTTGCAGTCTTGCGGAGTGGTTGGGCCGGCTCTCGCTCTCCTCGGATCTTATCTCGGTGGACGTTCGCAATTTGTGAAGCTGGGCAGTAGGTTTTCTGGGTCCAAATGCGTGGCCAGTGGAGTCCCCCAGGGCTCAATTCTTGGACCCTTGCTGTTCATTGTTTATACAAGTCAATTTATTAAGTTCATTCATCACTGCAAGGTGCACATGTATGCCGATGACTTCCAACTGTTCTTAGATTTCTCCATTGATGAGTTGGCTGATGCGAACGTTAGACTGAATGAGGACTTGGGTGATTTATGGGATATAGCGAGCAAGCATGGTTTGATTCTCAATGCGCGGAAGTCTTTTGCACTTGCTTTTGGGTCCAGAAACGATAAGCATATTGTCAGGAATAGTATAAAACTTTCTGTTTCTGGTAGTGTTATTAATTTTGTGGAAAGTGCGCGGGATTTGGGCTTAGTCCTTGACGATTCACTGAGGTTCCGGGAACATATCCAGGGATTGATTTGTGGTGCTTATGGGGCTCTTAGAATGATGTTCCCTCATAGATCCTACTTGCCAGTCGAAACGAAGAGACTTGCGAGTCTTTGGTCCTATCAAAATTTAATTACTGCTCTACTGTCTATGCTTTTTGCTTGGATCAGGAATCGCTCAGCAGAATTCAACGTGTACAGAACAGTTGCGTGAGGTTTATCTTTGGGATCCGAAAGTTTGATCATGTGTCGCACAGACTGAGGGAGTTGGGTTGGCTTCCAATGAAGTTTCGTTTTGAATATTATGCTATCTGTTCCTATCATAAAATCATAGTCGAGAGATGTCCAACTTATCTCTTTGGAAAGTTAAGTTATAGAGCTGATGTTCATAGTGTCAACATAAGACATAGGAATTTGCTGTCGTGTCCTCATCACAGAACATCTACTTTCCAGAGAAGTTTCAGATACAATATTTATAGACTCTACAACAATATACCTGAACACCTGAAACAGCTCACTCAAAATCGTTTCAGGACGGAAATAAAAAAATTGGTTCAAGCCCTGTGGACAGGAGCTTTTGGGCGCATGTTCATCTTCCCGTACTGGCCAGTAAAGAAAAAAAGAAAAAAAGCAGTATCATGTTGAATACCTTAATATTATTCTGGAACACAAATTTTCCATTAGAATAATCTTCATCTAGCTTCTATTTAGTATCAATTCCTGTAGAACGTGATCATAATAAGTGTTTTCCATATAATAAAATGTGTTTGAACTTGGTATGTAGGAAATCTCACATCAATTATTGGAATTAATTGATTTGACAAACAGCCGTCAAATGAGGTACTTTTCAAGTCGATCAACATCGTCCTTCTTTCGACGTCTAAACTATGACTTGATTCTTTATGTTTATGTCTTTGAATTTGTTTTCGGTGGAATTCAAAGAGTTCATAGAATAATCGATGAAAATACTGAGAGAGACCCAGGAAATTTGACACATTTTGTCTTATATCTCCAGAAATTGAAATCGTATAGAGCCAAAATTTTTCACAATGTTGCAAAATACTACAATTGACGTTAGTACAAGTTTTTGTTGCAATCTGATGAATAGTTCACGGAAAAAAATTTTTTTTTTCGAAAAAATTAAAAGAAATATTTTTTTAAAAATTACCAACATTTCGATCATAACAGAATTTTGCCAAAAGTTGCGCGTTTATATCCTCGAACTGACTACCAAGTTTCGATTCAACATCTTCTTTAGTTCCTGAAATATCAGGGAAATAACCTCAAAATTTTAAATGTCTATAACTCCTAAACCGTCCGGCCGATTTTGCCCGTTAACGAACTTAACCGTCGCATTTTGATCAGAAACCTACCCTGAAAGTTTGAAGTCGATAGGACCTTCGGTGCTCCTGTTATCGTGCTTACGGCCGGGAAACCGGCCGGCCGGCCGGCCGGCCGGCCGGACGGCACCCGAAAATCTGACACCGGATTCGTGATCAGGGAGTCCGAATTAGTCTATTAGCCAATTTTCAGCTCGAAATTCGAAAATTACAGACATTTGGACGAAATGATAGGACGATGTTCCCCTAGAACATGCGCCCAAAAACATCTTCTTAGCTGCCTCTAATTGTTTTGGATTGTTTCTGGTTTTTTTTTTTCTCTCAAAAATCAGTCTCCGATGATAGAATGTATATGTGTTTTATTTAGTATGCTCACCAATGTTCTATTATTTTTGTTATTTTTTTATGGCTCATGCCCAATTTATAATTTGTAACAAGGGATAAGTGGTAGAACACCTCTGGGTGAACTTCCCCTTGCGATTTCTATGGAAATAAAGACCTTTATTATTATTATTATTATTATATTTTTCTTTAATTGTGACAATAAAGAATCTATAATGCAATAATAAGATTTACGATGCAATGAAAATTATCGAATCACTTTGGTGCTCAAGGTGCAGATATAAATGAGTATAAAGATAGTCCATGAGATACAATAATGGAATAAATAAAGAGAAATAAATATCATTAACCTTGGTTTGAGGTGGGAAAGTATGAAATAAATTCTTCATATTTGTTTCCGTTGATATTCAGATTATACTGATGAACTCTGATTCTCGAAACGATCCTACTTATTTCAGGGGTAACATATACGGTTCGAATGAATTCAATATTCATATTCAGAACTGACTTCAACACAGGTTCATAGACATAGCCGGATTTTTTCTCAACTTCGGATTTTCTTCATTGAAGTAATCTACTAGAAAAATATGCGTAATTCCACCAAACTTTTCGAGTGGTCACAAAAATCTCCAACGAGAGTGTTATAGTTAGTATAGATGAATATGACTGAATAATATTCAGGGAGTTTCAAAATTAAAGTGATGCTTGGGTTCATGTTGGGAAAAAAACTTTATACGATATGTTCCTATAAAGTTTTTTTCCCATTATTTCAAAAGTCATGAATTCTTAGGTACAAGGTGGAAAATTTTATCTTTTTATGCTTATGGTATATGGACCAGCATGCTGTAATTTTACCTAAATGCCTCTAATGCCTTTGTAATTTCCAGTCAATATCTACGACTCCGGGACAGAAGGGAGGTTCATCCCCTGTTTCCATTCCTCTACATCCCTTCCTTCTGACACCAGACAAGTGGAGACTCTTCTTCTTCAGCCCTTTGGGGTAAGTAACAACATTGTTTTTCGCTCAGTTGTTCAATAATTAAATATTAATCATCTGAAATTGTTCGCAAACCATCAGCGAATAATTATTGGTGCCGAAACCAGGGATGAACCTCCCTTCTGTGCCGAAGTCGTTGATATTGACTGAAAATTACAGAGGCACTCCCCTCAAAGTTGCTCAATATTTATTTTTACAGCAAAACAGATGAAACAGCTGATCAGTATGTTCACAGCACACACGGACAGAATTAAGTTTAACCTCTAATTATCATGAGTGAGTTGAAACTAAACTATTCAGACCATTGACACAAAATTGGTTCAAGCCCTGTGGACAGGAGCTTTCTGGCGCTCTAGTTCAAACAGACAAATTATATCTCCGAAAGTATTGGTTTCTCAGAGTTGGGAATTATATCAATGTATTAATATGATAGAACTGCATCATAAAGGAAATTCAATTTGAATAATAGTTTATTTATCAAGATTAAATGAGCAATCATGAGAATGAGAACTGCACCATGGAAGAAATCAAATTAAATCTAGCCAATTTTGCCCAATAACGAACTTAACCGAGATATTCATCTCCCTAAACTACTCTGAAAATTTCAACTACCTACCTCATTCCGTTCGCGAGTTATATCTATGTCTATGGATGAAAAGCAGTCTCACTACTCTCAGATCTCTTACTTCATGTTCCGTTCCGAAATGTAAGAATTTTCTGAGAAAACCTAATTTCGGAGCAAACAACTGAGATTTTTCTCACTTCGCTCACAATTCTTCGATTGATTAGATAATGTCATGTCTCAGGAACATCATTTGACATTATGACAATTCATACATAGAATAATATCATTCTGTGACAACGTTGAAATACGATTTATTATTGAAATTTTGAAAAATCATATCTCTGAAAGTATTAGCTTGCTAGAGTTGAAAATGATATCATTGGATTCTTATGGTAAAACAGCTTATTGAAAAAAATTTAATTTGGAATTTGCCTTGTAAAAAAAAATTTTTTTTTTGTTACTCCGAAACCATCTGTCCGATTTTGCCCAATAACGAATTTAGCCGAGATATTTATCTTCCAAACCTACTCTGAAAATTTCAACTGTCTAGCTCATTCCGTTCGAGAGTTATCGTGCCTACGGCAGGACCGGCCGGACGGCCGGACAGAATGAATTTCGAACACGGATTCTTGATCAGTGAGTCGAACCAAATCCTTCAAGACCATTTTCATCGAAAAATTCGAAAATTACAGGCATTTGGGCAAATTGATAAGCACTCAGTTCCGGGGAACTAGAGCGCCATAAATTGCATACATTTGGGAAAAATGATATACGCGTCCCAAAAATTTCCCTATTCCCATCAGATGATTTCAACCATGAAAATCAGTGATCGACCTCGTATGTCTACCTTCGCATCTACATCAAATTATGACACAATGACGAAATAGACGGGATTTTAAGACTCGTATAACATTCATGATTGAGAACCAAATTAGGTGCGCTTTTCAATAATAATTGTTCTTCATGTGATCACCAATGGCGTTTCGAGTTTATTACCTCTCGAATAGAACTTACACACTCTGTATCTGTCCAGCTCATTTCATGCTGTATTTACAAAAGGAATTCAACTCCTTGGAAATTCAACCTATATGGTAGAATGATGTATACTTTTTCAAAAAATCCTATTTGCCGGATTATTGAAACGTTCTTTTACTCGGCTTGACCTGAGTTTAAATTGGTAGATATCAAGACGTTACTCAAGTCGATCAGCATGGTTATTCGGACACAAAGACTTATATCGAAAATTCAAAACATAGTCTAATTGTGGCATTCAGGTGACCACTAATGACCTCTTGGAGCGTACATAATTTCATGGAAACAGACCCTTAGGAGCTTCAAAAAATTGTAAATAAAGTAAGCTTTTCCAATATTTTCTTGTCAGGATCGTACTTGTGAATTATTAACTATAACTTAGGTGACATCTAATTCATCATCATTTTCAAAACCAACAATTTGGAGAGTTTTAACTACTGTTATTAATAATTGTAAGGATGTTCGTAAGTTTGTTCTTATTAGATCGGGGTCATTCGTGACCACTAATCGCTATATTTTCTCTGAAATCCAGCCAACAGATAATTTCTTGATCGTGTGCAAGATGATGATTTGAATGCGTGAAATTGTGAAAGATCGGGACCTCTGAAAGCGTTGCGAGTTCCACGGTATAACTTCTATCAGATAATGGTAGAGGCAATATTTCACATTGTATAGAACATACGTAAACGCGAAGATCGGATCGGTCGAAAGCGGCGAAATTTCCAAATTGAGAAACAGAAATTATTTGAGTGGTGAGAAGATATGCGCACTGATTAAATCGAGATAGGAGCTAGATATAAATATGTTGGTATATTTTAAATAAATCCTATCATGATTACATGTTTTCATACAGGGTGAGTCTTTGAGTGGTACATTAATTAACCATAGATTTCCTTCATCAAATGAAACACTTGTTCCTTTTTCCAAATTCGACTCAAGAATAACGATACAGGATGTATCAGGAGTAAGCGAGATTATGCCTATCTTATGAATTCAGTGGCTGGAATTGCAAATGTGGCCAGCATGAGTATGTAGGCACGGGCCTAAGGCGGAAAGGGTGGCGGGGGGATCATCCTCCCCCCAATCTTGAATGGCAAATTGTCAACACAGTTGCAAACATTTCGAAGTAGTAAGAAAAAATTTCGAATGATTTGGAAAAAATTTCGTAGCAGTTGGAAAAGTTTCAATGGAGTTGGTATTGCTTTTCTGATGTGCGTAATTGGGGGTCATTCCAAAAACTTTTAACATTTACGAGCAAAATGGGGCATGGGATATCCTTAGAAGTTTTGTTCATTCATTCAAACTGCTTTAAATCAGATAAAAATGGTCAGATATTGGGTTGAAATTGACGGAAAATGATGGGATGGTATTGTTTTTTCGATGTGCGAAATTGGGAGTCGTTCCAACAACTTTTAGCATTTTCGACCAAAATGGGTCCTCAGAAATTTTGTGCATTTATCCAAACTACTGTAAATGAGATAAAAATGGTCAGATTAGGTTGAAATTGAGGGAAAATTTTGAAGTAGTTAGAAAAAATTTCGAAGTAGTGGGAAAAAATTTCGAAGGAGTTAAAAATTGTTATAAAATGTGAAGAAATTTGACCGGATGAATGCAAAGCAGGCAGATAATAGGGACAGGTTAACAAGGAATATCACCTTGTACCCTTGTACGCACTCCTGTTGCGGTAAATTAAATATTCAGTAGTTTTCGGCACAAAGTGAGTAGCCGGCAAAAAATAATATTTATCATAATATAGCGTTATCCCAAAGCGGGCAGATCTCTTGATATTTCAGTTTCGCCGACTGGAGTACGTCATAAAACAAACCATTGGTACCAATTTGAGCTGTTTCTTACTGTCGATAGGCATTTTGAAAAGCTTTTATTTCTATTGAATTTGGCAACGTGATTATGTGAGTTCGCTTTTTTTTTGTAATCCTTCATGCGCAGTTGGAAAATTTCCAATATCCACCCCCCCCTCCCCCCCCCCCAATAATTTGGCTTCGGCCCGTCCATGTGCATATGAAGCGGCAAAATGAGAGTGTTTCAGAACCATCTACGATTTTACGATCATTTATAAAGACCTGTATTTTGATTTGTGAAAAGTATGCACTGAGTGTAAATTGCCACAACCCAATCTACGATGACCTATCATTTCAAATTCGAAAACTCGCTCCTTCGTCGCTCGTTTTCGAATTTCGCATTCGTGTTTTAATAGGAGCCCATTCTACAACTTGTTTTAGAATATACTATTTCATTCTTGTAAATGTGCTTCTGGCTTTTTCGATTCTTATTCGTATTTCTTGGGAACTGTTATTGTCTTCGTTAATGGTGCATGAGTGTTGGAATTGCCTTCTGCAACGAGTATTAGACGATATTTTCTCTATTTCAGGCAAGTTTTGTAAAATACTGTTGAAATTTAATGAAAAATTCGGATTATACATCCTAGTGACTTCTGTATTGTATCTTGGTAGTTGGTGTGACTGTTACGAAAGTTGACAGATTACGGAATTTGAATTTGAAACGTACGTAGGGCATGGAGATCAGATTTAAAACAGTTTCCTAATAGCATGAATGATTCAAAATTAACAAGAAGGAAATCTCTAGTGCCATATTTTTCAATGAAAATAAATCTTTTCCTCAACAATTATTTCACTATATCCAGATTATATTGTATTGTCAATTGACGTTTGTTGAAATTTTATAGGATTGAATGTCAGTGCTGACTACCACAAAACGAAAAATATAACTAGAAACAATGCGGGAATGAGTTCATTCCAGCACTGTTTTTAGTGCTGGAATGAACTCATTACGATACTGAAATAGAGAAAAACTTTTCTGCTGTCGAGATTTAAACTTCGAACTAAAAATAAGACTTTTGAGATGCTATGTGCTGTCTGTGCTGTACTATGGGTTGGAATCATGGACACTTGGGATGATTGATGGGAGGAGACTAGAGGCATTTGAAACATGGATGTGCCGGAGAATGCTGAGAATTTCTTGGGTTCAGAGAACAACCAATGTAGAGGTGTTGAGAAGGATGAGGAAAGAACGAGAAGTAATGCTAACAATCAAGAGAAGGAAGCTGCAGTATATGGGGCATATCATGAGAGGAGAAAAATATGCAATACTCCGGGTTATTATACAGGGTAAAATCCAGGAAAAAAGGTCCATACGAAGGAGACGGAATTCATGGCTGAAAAATCTACGGGAGTTGTTTGGATGCAGCAACAACGACCTATTTAGAGCCGCCGTCTCCAAAATAAAAATCGCTTTGATGATTGCCTACCTCCGAAGCGGAGACGGCACCTGAAGAAGAAGAAGGTATCTTTTAGTTATAATCCATTCTAATCTACTTATTCCATTGTTGAAATCTTCATACTGCATGAACTGCGACCTTTTCAGGGACAAAATGTTTTCAATGTTCCAATGATTATAAACACCATTCATCCTCTAGATCCTATTCCGAAATAAAAAAAAAACTGTAAAGTCTCACTTCATAAAATATCCACCGTTTACATCACGTAAATCTGCGAAATTGCGAAAGATTCCTTCTTTCCACAGAGTGACCACTGTCAGATAACAAACAAACAATATAACCATTGCACATTAGTACTCTATTCACGGTTCAGGTAACGAAAGGTGTTGAAATTGGGAAAATTAATTATAGCTACTTTTAATTGGGACACACACAGGAAGCTCCTCTCCGCAACGTACCAAGATAAGAAACGTATCTGGGAAGTCTCAGGAAATGAAGAATTTTCGCAGTGGACTCGTTCGGGGTATCGCGCGCTTCGTCTTACGTTCTGCATTTAATTTTGCGAACATAAACGTTCGAACCGTCAGACCGTAACCATCATGCACGAATATCTAGTCGTTACGTAAGAATTCTGCAAGTCGGTTATAGCGAAACGAAAGGAGATATTCAGTTGAATGGGACACGGTCACTGAAATGTGGATTATCACCTGATACCTTCTTAAAAGGGGGTGTTTCATAATTGAATGATATTATTCAAGTAAATAAAACGACTAGGCATGATTCTTCATATAATAATAAGTTGAAAGCTGGAGGCTTTTGCTTGGTGCAAATCAATATTCGATAAACAAGTAAAATCATATGCAGTGTATAGTCTAGTCAACAAGTGCTTTTTAGGTCAGAATTTTTGCGTATTCTCCGATAATTATGATTGAGGTGTCAATCGATTCGGAATGACATGTAGATATTTTTTGAGAAAATGCTGAGCCCATTCGCAAAAATTACAAGAGTTATAAACAATTAAGTGAAAAAAAAGGAGGTTTAGGTTTTGCCAATATCTCAAACTATTTGAGATAATTCAAATTTGAAAAAATGGGTTCAAGCTCTGTGGACAGGAGCTTTCTGGCGCTCTACTTCAAACAGACAAATTATATCTCCGAAAGTATTGGTTTCTCAGAGTTGGGAATTATATCAATGTATTCATATGATAGAACTGCATCATAAAGGAAATTCAATTCAAATAATAGTTTATTTATCAAGATTAAATGAGCAATCTGAGAATGAGAACTGCACCATGGAATAAATCAAATTAAATCTGGCCAATTTTGCCCAATAACGAACATAACCGAGATATTCATCTCCCTAACCTACTCTGAAAATTTCAACTACCTAGCTCATTCCGTTCGAGAGTTATTGTAGAAAAACTGTTTTTAAATTTTCAAATTTTTTTTTTACACTTTGCGGCAATCTGGTCAATACAAAACTTCACATGCGTATAAAGGTCATGTAAAAATTCCATTATTACATTTGGGCAAATTGATAAGCACTCTGTTCCGAGGAACTAGAGCACCAAAAAAACAAGTTTCGTATGACAATTGCCCAAAACAGGTTTAAAGTACCTACAAATAGTAGATATTCCATAAAACATGTATGAAAGAAGAGAAGTAATAATGAAAAATTACCTTGTAATCGATCAAAAATTTCCTGATCTACGTTCACCAAAATTTCTCCTCTCTCGAACTACAGAATTATACTTTCAATATTTACGTAATATTTTCAAACATTTTTGGGTGAGGTCCTCGTTGCATCGCTAAAATACGAGTATTTCAACCCCAATATTTTTGAAATTATAATATTCCCTTCCGTCAGTCCCGTCATAAATTGAGAGAAGTGAGCATTCTATGTCTATGGATGAAAAGCAGTCTCACTACTCTCAGATCTCTTACTTCATGTTCCGTTCCGAAATGTAAGACTACTATGAGAATAACTAATTTCGGAGCAAAAAACTGAGATTTTTCTTACTTCGCTCACAATTCTTCTATTGATTAGATAATGTCATGTCTCAGGAAAATAAGTTGACATTATGACAATTCATACATAGAATAATTATATCATTCTGTGACAACGTAGAAATACGATTTATTATTGAAATTTTGAAAAATCATATTTCCGAAAGTGTTAGCTCGTTAGAGTTAAAAATGATATCATTGGATTCTCATAGTAAAACTGCTTATCGAAAAAAATTTAATTTGGAATTTCTTCTGTAAAAAACAAATTTTTTTTTGTTACTCCGAAACCATCTGGCCGATTTTGCCCATTAACGAACTTAGCCGAGATATTTATCTCCCAAACCTACTCTGTAAATTTCAACTGTCTAGCTCGAAAATTTCAACTGTCTAGCTCATTCCGTTCGAGAGTTATCGTGCCTACGGCCGGCCGGCCGGACGGACAGAATGAATTTCGACCACGGATTCTTGATCAGTGAGTCGAACCAAATCGTTTAAGACCATTTTCATCGAAAATTACAGACATTTGGGCAAATTGATAAGCACTCAGTTCCGAGGAACTAGAGCGCAGAAAAAGGAGGTTTAGGTTTTGCCAATATCTCAAAAACTATTTGAGATAATTCAAATTTGAAAAAAGATTCTAATAGAGGAGGATATTTTCTAGAAAACGGGAACTCCGGCTTACGCAAGCCTCGCCCCCTTTGTACCTTTGATGAATAAATATTACTTAAACTTATTTAATATGAAAATAAAAAATTGAAAAAATTCAGGCGCCTGTAGGATAGACCAATGAACAACAATCCGCGGTCCAAAAATGTTTATCGCGATTTTTCAAGTAGTTATCCATTATTTAATTAACAATTTTTTGTAGCACGAACATTAACATTGCAAGTACGATAATTGTTAAACTATTAATCTGAGAATTTTTTCCTTTCTTGAAGCAACTTTTCAAAGTTCTTCCGAGAACGAAAAGAGGTAGCGACTTGCAATTTTTACGGTAGGTTGAGCATCTGAAAGCAAAATTTGAATTCGTTAATAGGCATAATCAACTAAACAGTTCTGGAATCATACCTATCTGAAATTTTGCTTTTATTTCCTCCTTAACTCAAAAATCTATGAAACCAATCCAATTCAAACATGGTAATTTGTTGTAAAAAGCAGACATGCAAATTTTAATGAAATTTTGTGTGGATCGTATCACTAGAAAAATTTTTGCGGAACGAATTGATTGGTACTCATATTTTAGAAGATAAGAATTTTTGGAATTTCTATTTTATACGTTATTTCTGAATTGTCTGAATTATATTTTTGGCGTACTTATTCTCCTGAACCTAATAATATTCTGCCTGTAATATTCGGATTTCTGAGCGAAAACTAAACTTGCTTAACCCAACTAGAATTTGAAAAATGTGGAAAATTTTTTATATCAATCAATAATAATTAACCATTTGTTCAGATGGTGTCAATTTCATCTTGTGTCCTTCCTTCATTGATTGTATCCGAAATCCTAAAGTAGAATTATTAATAGATTCATGTAAAATTCACTTCGTGTCCATATTTCTTAATCCAATCCACAAGTTTTCGCTTTCAAACAAGTGTTTAAACTGTGCGGTTTTCATTTACCATTAAACGTAAAAAATCCTATTCTAGAAAGTGACATAACAGGACTGCTATCGCGGATGGACGCGCCCAAAATCATAATTTTTTACGTAACCTACTGCACAACTTCATTATATATTATGGAATATAGAGCAATGCAATTTGTATTTTTGATCGAATAATTGAACGTTCAGAAGTTTAAGTGGCAGTTCACTATATGCGAATTTTCTAATTCATCATTTGGTAATACCCAGCAAAACTGAAAAAAAAAATTAGTTGAAGCACTGACGTGAAGTTAGAATCTTTTGCGCGCATGTTCTATTCACGCGTCATACGAAGTAAATACAGCATAGCTTTTATAATAAAAAATGTTTCAAGATAGCTGAATAAAATGTTTAGCACTCAAGTTGGAAAATTAGCACTATGAACACTTGCATTAGCAATCAACAACAAAAATCGTTTCGCCACACAGTGGCTTTTTCAGGTGAACTGAATCGATATGGAAGGAACTCACAAAATATCATGAAAGTATCATTTTAAAGAAATTTAAGTTATGCAGCATCCAGAAAATCGAAAATAATATAGATATAATGAATAAAGATAGTACTTCGGAGTATACGTGATAACCTGTAAAGGGCCAAGGGGTTATATTGGTCAGACCGGTAGATCGTTTGGAAAAAGAATACATGAACATCAGAAGACATATTACATATTTAATACGTCACATTCAGCATAAAGCATAAGAAAAACATTCAGAATTTGAACACAGTTTAAATAACAATCATGAAATCATCCATCGAGAATAAAAATGTTCTAGATCTAGACTAACGGTCTTAGAATCCCTTGTCATCAATATACATAATTCCCATAAAATTCTTGCAAATGAACAAACAGATCACTGAATATCTTCAATTAGTTGTGAAATAGCAGCGGCAATAATTAAATGAATTATAAATAAATAATTAATGGATCTCTTTAGACGAGAAAAACTATCTGAGACAAATCAGAGATAAAGTTAATCATCATTTATTTCTTTCAAGAATTCATCAACATCAGGATAATTAGAGTTATTTAATAATAAAGTAAAGGTAAATGACTAAACAGTTTTATGCTGATGGGAGGGCAACATTTCGATTTTTTGTGTTTAGTATAGAGAGAAATCCCTCACTTCTCGTATGGTAGTTATGAAAGCTGGGCAATTTTGGGGTGCTTTTTCCTCCCTCCTTAATATACAGGGTGATTCCAAATTAGACGTGAACCTTGGAAGAGCTGTTACTATGACTCATTGGCTTTTGTTTAAGGCATATTTTTTGATAACCGAAAATCAATAGATATCCGAGATATTTGAGTTCTGGAGATTTAAAAAAAAATTCTCTACATTTTTTGTACATTGATTTAATTTGATTATAATTCCGGGCAAAACTATGCTGTGTAAGATATTGAAAAAGATTCAGAATAATTTGAAATGTGGTATATGAATAGAAAAAAAATCAATTTCTAATAACAATTTGCCTGCAACTTTCGAATTTCACAATTTATGTATGCCAAAATTATTTTAATTATTTGACAAATTCTTTCTTTATTCTCTTGAATAAATATTTGTTTGAATGCTTTCGTTAGTTTCATTTCAGCAGATTTTTTATGAGCAACTGGCATAGAAATAAAGAATATGCAGGTGATCAAAAGGCAGCGGGAGTAAGTTTTAGGCTGAAAGTAACTACTGAAGGAATTGGAAAGAGGGCACGTGCTTGGATAAGGAATGGTGAAGGTAATTTCGAACATAATTTATGAATACATTTTCTAATGAAATTTTGAGTTTAAATGCAATAAAAAAATATTTAATTCGTTATTTTTCTTTCTTTGCTTCTTATATCCCCTTTCAAATCATACTAATTGTTTTTCAACAGAATAGTTTTACTTTTTTCACACATATCATATACTTTTCTGATAAAAATAATCTAAAATTATAATCAAATTTTGTCAACGTAAAGAAAAATTACGAGAAATGAACCAAGGTGTAAAATCTTTTAAACATCACAATAACTCAAATATTTCGGGAACTGTTAAGTTGATTTCGGTTACGAATAAATTTGGCTCAAACGACAGCAACCAAGTCATACTAATACCTCCTGCAACGTTCACAACTAATTTGGAAACACCCTGTAAAATAGGGACCTCAAAAAAAATGTCCACTAACTTTAAAATATTATCTCAATATTTCTTGTTTTCTTCAGAATGTACATATGTAAGTGCTCCTCATATTGAGTCAGTTCAATTCAAATGCAGAACCACAAGAACAACAGTATGGTGAAACAATTTTTTTCAAAAAGAAGTTTGTAGAAATTCGAATCATTATTTATTTGAAAGTGTTATTTATGATCAAGTGATGATTGATTCAATCAAATAGTCGTGTGGATTATTATAATATACAGTGCGCGTCCTAATTATGGAACAAATTCATTTTCCCAGAAGATAAATATTTGGCAACAAAATCCTGAAACAGGTCAATTTTTGTTTCACTTTTACCAAATTTTTATGCATTTTCCAAGGATTTTTGTGGCACCCTGCGCCATCCCCATCAACCCTCTAAATTTTTTTAATAGGGAAAGTGGGTCATGTGGTACTTTTTTGGCAAGGTCTTTGTATCTTCTTTACAGGCATGCAGTAATTTTCAAGAAAAAATTTTCTTTTTTGAAAAAGAGTTAGTTCAAATAAGTTTTCAGTATGTGCATTTTGCCATGGCTCATTTACTATGAGGCGATGTTACCTGATGAAATTTGTCACCAAATGAAAGTCGACCATTACAGTTTTGTTCATGTACAACTTCCAACCCCTTTCAACCCCCTCACATTTTTTTCCCCATTAAAGGGTTTGTAGAGGTTGAAAGTTGTGCATGAAGAAAACTGTAATGGTCGACTTTCATTCGGGGACAAATTTCATCAGGTACCATCATCTTAAAGTAAATGAGCCATGACAAAGTGCACATACTGAAAACCTCTTTGAACTAACTATTTTTCGAAAAAGGAAAAATTTTTCTTGGAAATTTCTTCAAGCCTGTAAAGAAGATACAGAGACCTTGCCAGAAAAGTACCACATGACCCACTCTCCCTATTCAAAAAATTTAGAGGGTTGATGGGGATGGCACAGGGTGCAACAAAAATCCTTCAAAAATGCATAAAAATTTGGTAAAAGTGAAACAAAAATTGACCTGTTTCAGGATTTTGATGCCAAATATTTTTCTTCTGAGAAAATGGATTTGTTCCATAATTTTGACGCCCACTGTATAGTTAATATATTCAAATTGAAATTCTCATTTGTGAAAATAGAAGGGAATGACACTCACCTTTCAATACTAAAAATTGATCGTGTTCCCCCACATCGATAGTTCTCTGAAAATGAAAGATATAATATGTTATTTGATTCAGTAACCAAGTATGAAATCAAAAATACGGGGTTCATGCAAAATTTCATGAGAATTATGTCACTAGAAGCGAAAAAAATTGTTTTTCAGGAAAATCGTTTCCATAACTCGTTGTCAGAATTCGCTGAAATTTTATAGGTACCTTAAGAGCAACATTGAAATATGTGATCGAAAAATCATCTTCATACCTTTTTTTCATAACAGAAAATGAAGTTTTTCCGAAATATTTATCTCCCAAATCTACTCTGTAAATTTCAACCATCTAGGTCATTCCGTTCGAGAGTTATCGTGTCTACGGCCGGCCAGCCAGAATCGATTTTGACCAAGGATTCTTAATCAGTGAGATCAAGATCATTTAAGATTTAAGATCGTTTAAGATTATTTTCAACCAAAAATTAAAATATTACAGACATTTGAGAAAATTGATAAGCATTCTGTTCCGAGGAACATAGCGCTAAAAATACTAAAGGAATTCTCTGACACTATCGGTCAGATATCGATGTTTGTAAGATTCTTCAAAACCTAATACCTATTACAACGAGTATTACAGCCAAGTTCTACATTTTAACACAATCCGATTTATATTGTTGAAGTTATTGGCAAACTATCGAAATATTATAAGGATTACAGTATGCTGGTCCACTGTTTTACACTCGAACAACATAGTTAAGAATAGTTAAGAAAAATATAGAAATACATTTCCGTTGACGGACAGGTTCAGTACCTGGAGGGATAACCGCTCAGGCTGTGAATTTGATCAAGCACTCCAAAGTAGACTGATCTCACCTCGCAGATTTCCCACCTTTTTTGCGCGCATGCATTTTTTGCTGAAAATGGTCTCAAACGATTAGGTTCGACTCAATGATGAAGAATTCGAGGTCAAATTTCATTCTATCCGGCCGGCCGAGCATGGTCACGATAACTTGAGAATGGAACAAGATAACGACTTGAAATTTTTAGGGTAGGTGGCGCGTCCCAATACAACGGACAAGTTCGTTAATGGGCATAATCTGCGCAATTGTTTCCGAGTTATAATTTTGTTATCAACCAATACGAATCTGATCGAATTGAAACTTGGTGAGTAGTTGTAGAATACAAACT
This sequence comes from Halyzia sedecimguttata, assembly GCA_937662695.2. Lineage (NCBI taxonomy): Eukaryota > Metazoa > Arthropoda > Insecta > Coleoptera > Coccinellidae > Halyzia > Halyzia sedecimguttata. The sequence continues at coordinate 2,197,064 of OW569411.2, read as the reverse complement.
TGAAGACGTTTGTGAAATGTTCTGAGAATCGTTTAATTAGAAAATTTCAAAAACATTATCAATAAATATTATCTAAGTCACGATAACCTGAAAACGGAAAGATAGCGACATGAAATTTTTAGGGTAAGTTGTGAATCGGAATACGAAATTTGAGTTTGTTAATAGGCATAATCAGCCAAACGGTTTTAGACTTATCCCCATCTGTTATTATTTGTAGAATGCCGTCGCGAAAATTCTCGCAAAATTTTGTGAGGATCGTATCAATAAAAAAATTTTAAAAAATCAATTACAATAGAAAGCATATGCCTGAACTAAAAAAAATTCCGTGATCATAGACGATTATCTACTGTCTGTCATTAAATCGGTATGAAATATATCCGTATATTATAAATGCTGAGAAAATGGTTTATATATCGATGCTAAATTCGTAGCAGAGTGCCTTATAGAGGTGAGTAGACAATAGAACATGCGCGCAAACGCTCCTGACTTCACGTCAGTGCTTCAACCAATTGATTTATTTCGCCATTAAAATTTGTTAAAACTCAATGATAGCCTTCCTTAATGTGCGTGCATTTTAAAGTGTTTATGAGTTTTATATCTTCATACTTTACAATATTATATTGGTAAAAATAAATGTAGTGTACGTTGCATCCATAAACATTGCATGCCATTTATGGTGAATGTCAAATTACACTCCTAACTAATTTCAAGGCAAGAACTCACTACAACGAATTACAGAACGTCGGAATATTTTAATTATATCTCTACAAAATGAAAGGATCTACGTTAAAATTTTTTAACACTTTCACTATCCACAATCACCTCAATAAAATACGAAATGCAACTGTTCACTGTCATTTAAACCTATTCATTACACTGAATTGCATTTGAATTATGGGTCTGAGAATAATTGACACATTATAGGGTTATGTATAGGATTACAGAATGTACCATTTCGAATGTGGTTCATACAAAATCATTAATTGGACGTCCCCTGTTATTAGATTGATCATATCTTCGAGAAAATTTGAAAAACTTCTTGATTTCAATGCTAACAAAGGGAATTAAACGTTTCACAATGTTTTAATTAAAATTTCTTGATTATTAGATTGTGAAACATACAGTCAAGAGTTTAATTTATTTTGTTAATATTGAAATTATAAGTAATCATTAAAGGATACTGTGGGAGGTATATTCATCATTGAATGGTTTCTTTCTGCGTTTTCTCTCCCAAACTCTGAAAATTATCTATAAAATAAAAAATTAATTATTTTATAATTTGCTTTGCGTAAGAAATACAAGATGTTTGTCAGAAGCAATCTATTGAACAATGTTGCCTAACAAATAACATCGAAAACAACCTGTCAATAATGAGTATACCTCCCACAGTATCCTTTAATGATTAGATATTCCTCTAATCGTTTCTCGTACGTTTTCTTTGTTCTCAATAGTTTTGATAAAATTAATGGCTTGTTCGTCAAACTGACGGTATGTAATATTTGAGGATGATTTTGTGATGTTAAAATTTGTTTTGGTAAATTAACTCATTTATATTAAACCAAATTCTATGTGTAACACTAGTTTCATTGTTCGTAGTTTTTGGGTGAGGCGAGAAATTAACTGCTACATTTATTGGCTTTGAGCAGAACTTTATCTTACATATTCTTGACCTGGAGCAAAAGTCCACTCAACATATCTTGAAGTGGGAGGCATTTCTGGATTTGGGTGAGAATCAACCTTATTTATAGAGTAAGATCATTGAGTTTTGCTCCAGTCCAAAAATATGTAGGGTTATATAATATCTAACCCTTCGAAAATTTTAATTTTTTGAAGTAGGACTGAACCCTACACTATCTATACCGTATCTGGAGAGTTTGAAGAATCCATTTACCTCATCCGGAGGAATCCTCACCATTCATCAGGAAGAATTATCTGAGAGGCCATTAGGAAGAGTAACTAAATATATTTTATTCAACCTTAAAAAACCAGCTTTATCAGTTATCACCCTATATCACAGGAAGCATAAGTGTATCGTTGACCTCCCAGTTGGTCGGGCAGACATCTAAAATGAGGTTTAGCGCTATATATTTTTGTTGTTTCGAATCAGTTCTCTCCTTCTTCGATTGAATGAGGTGATAAGTTTTCATGACTCTGGTAGTATATGCCTTCAATAATGAAGGATTCGTTTTCTTCTTGTAATTTGCAGAAGTTGTACACATAAAACAATAGTCTGTCTGTTCAATATTGCTCCATTCGGATGGAATTGTTCAGTATAATCATCTCGCTGTGCTCAGCGAAATAAAAGACATAAAATATTTCCTTTTACTATCGGTGTACGCATTCTTGACATTCATTGTAGCTATTGTCGCTAGCTCAAGACGGGTGTGACTTCATTAATAGTCTTCTCGATGACTTTTAATGTAAGACGGTTGGGAAATGATTCTCTGTTTGTGACCTACAATAGTAAACCTGAATAATATATGGGCTATACTTCAAGCATTACACAGGCTAGTTCCGTGGTTGAGATTTATTTTTGCGCGTCCGTCTAGTTGTATACGCGGTGTTCTACGACAAGAGGGACAAACTTGGTAGGTTAGAGGGCATATATGTCGGTCTGAATTATGTTAGGAACCTATGTGATGTAGGGTGAGATATCGCAATGTGCCAAAATATTGGGCTACGGTTCTTATGCAAAAAATTGGTTCAAGCCCTGTGGACAGGAGCTTTGACGCTCTCGTTCATACTTTGACAAATCATATCTCCAAAATTATTGGTCTCTGGGAATGATACAAATGGATTCTCACGATAGAACTGCATCATTAAATTTATTAAATTCAAACAGACCGATTCTCCCTAATAACGAACTTATCCGAGATATTCATTCCTCAAATCTACTCAATATATATCTACTATATCAATTAAAACTTAGACAATATTGCAGTTTGTTTTTACTGGAGATATCCTGAACCCAATTTGATTATGAATCTCACCAAAGAATATATTTCCACCATCATATGGATTAACAACGGGCACTATATTATCACCTTAAAAGTATAATATCATATCATCCTCATAATTCTACGATACCTGAGGTTATTTCATTTGTCATTTTGCATTCAATCACACTTTGTTTTCTAGAACAGGAGGTGTATTTTATATCAAGAATAACTAACCAGAAATAATTTTGATATTTATCTCTCATAGGAAAATAAGATGACATGTAGGAACACAGATCCTATAATAATTCATAGATAGAATAATTAAGTACAGTATTCTGTGAAAACATAGAAGTAGGTACGATTCATTATATTGAAATTTCGAAAAATCATATTTCCGAAAGTATTAACTTATTAGAGTTGAAAATGATATCAACGAATTTAAAAAAATTGAATTTGAAATTTATAATGTAGAAAAAAAAAATTTCTTCGGTACTCCGAATCCATCTGGCCGATTTTGGCCCACAACGAACTTAACCAAGATATTTATCCACAAACCTACTCAGAAAATTTCAACTGCCTAGCTCATTCTGTTCGAGAGTTATTGTAGAAACAAAATTTGAAAATATTTGCATTTTTTTTTACACTTTACGACAACCCTATCAACACAAAACTTCACATGCATATAAAGGTCATTATTACACAATTTGAGGCTAAATTTCAGATAGATCGAGGAATCGATTTCGAAAATATTCATGAAAAATGTTTTTACTAAAGACGGCAATAACTCCGAAACCACTTGATGGATTTCACCCGTTAACGAACTCGTCCGAGATATTTACGCTCCAACCTGCAAATTTCAATCCTTTAACTCCTTTCGTTCGAGCGTTATCGTGTTAACGACCGGCCGGACGGACAACCGGCCGGACAGAAGTGATTTCGACCACGGATTCTTGAGCAGTGAGTCGAACCAAATAGTTTAAAACCATTTTTATCAAAAAAATTTAAAATTACAGACATTTGGGCAAATTGATAAGCACTCTGTTCAGAGGAACAAGAGCGCAAGAAACCAAAGTTGGTATCATTTCCGGTGATACCGGATATCGAACGAATCTGAACTTTTTTCCAAGAATTAATCTCTCCTAACAAAGCTTAACTATAAAATTTTAAGTGTTTATTTCGAGTCTTTCTTGGAAATATTCTAACGAACGGAATCACACTGTATATGAAAGTAAAACTTACACATATATCATAAATAATTTACCTATTCCTAGTTGTGATTAATACCAAACAACAATTTCCCTTGTCAATTACTTCAATACAAGATGAAGAATGTTAAACAAAATAATTCAATAGAATAAGGGTAATTCTGCAATTGGTATTCCATACCCTCGTAGTTAAATGAGATATACAATGTATTAATGAAAAATGGCGATACTGTTGTTAATAAATCAACAAGTCCAGAGCGTTCCTGCCTATAGGGTCTTCATAAATGGCTTCGTATAATTAATATACTCATGCATATATTTCACAAGTCAACTAGACCCCAGGGGGTTCATTGATTTGCCGAGAAAGCAAGTGCAGACGCGTTTCTGGCGTCTCGGCCTTCATCAGTACTCTGTAGCTTCTCAACAAATTCAACTAAACTGACCCGGGTTAAGCCTCTCAGAGCCGGCTTGGTCGATCATACCTAATCGCCCACGCCACCTATGAGACAAAACACGGAAATCGGCCTTTCCCCACCAGTGGGCGATTAGCCGGCGACCAAGCCGGCTCTGAGAGGCTTAACCCGGGTCAGTTTAGTTGAATTTGTTGAGAAGCTACAGAGTACTGATGAAGGCCAAGAAGCCAGAAACGCGTCTGCTCTTGCTTTTTCGGCAAATCAATGAACCCCCTGGGGTCTATTTGACTTGTGAAATATATGCATAAGTATATTAATTATACGAAGCCATTTATGAAGGACCCTATTGGCAGGAACGCTCTGGACTTGTTGATATACAATGTATTGCTTCCAATTTAACAAAAGTTGCTGCCTTGGGTGAGTTCAGTACCTGGATGGGTGGCCACTCTGGCTATCACGTCTTATATTCCCGCCAAAACAGCATAACTTTACTTCATTCTTATTGAATAATGTAGTAATAATAAAATTATTATAATTTATTATCCCATTCCGCTTCCATATACAGCTATGATCCACACTTGAATCAGCTAGGATGACTGCTCGATAATCAATTAATCAACCGGTTCATTATTTCTATATTATTCTACATGGATATTCGAAATATAGCCGCATATTCGCAAATAAATACTCTCCAGGATTCCTAAGTGAAATATCCATTACAGGGCCCATATTCGCATTATTCAACTACCTACATGAAAAGGCATCGTGAGTAAATCTACTATCAGACGTTCTAGCTACGTTGTAATAACTGAATAATCAGAAATTGTTATAAATTAAGGTCCACCACGAGGGAGTCCTTTTCTGTGATAATTCTGATCTCTGTGGGATACTCACGAGGAAATTCAGTTTATATTACTTTCGGAAGATGGATTATTAGAAATCAACATAAACTAGGATATAGTCGATATGCTTTATGTTTATCTACTCGTATTTATGTCATGCTGTTTTCATTTGATTTGGATGATTAAAAGGGGGATTTACGTGAGAAGGATTATTTCTTATGGTTATCGAATGATGTATGATACATTGGTCATATTTAACTGAAATAAATAGCAACTGAGCTGGAGAAACAGCTAAATAAAATTGATGTTTTTGAAATGAGTATGGGGTGCGGTGAAGGAACTCCTGATCACTTTATTATTGGCGCTCTTAAACCTCGAAACAGAGTGCTTATCGATTTGCCCAATTGTCTGTAATTCTCGAATTTTTGGCTGAAAATGGTCTCAAACGATTTGGTTCGACTCACTGATCAAGAATCCGAGGTCGAAATCGATTCTGTACTCTCGAACGAAAGGAGTTAGCGGATTGAAATTTGCATGGTGGGTTTGGAGCGTAAATGTCTCTGACGAGCTTGTTAATGGGCGAAATCCATCAAGCGTTTTCGGAGTTATGGCCGATTTTAGTAAAAATATTTTTTATGAATATTTCCGAAACCGATCACTCGATCTTCTGAAATTTAGCATCTAATTGTAGAATAATGACCTTTATTTGTGAAGTTTTGTATTGACCAGATTACCGCAAAGTCTGAAAAAAAATTTGAAAATTAAAATAAAGTTTTTCTACAATAACTCTCGAACGGAATGATCTAGGTAGTTGAAATTTTCGGAGTAGGTTAGGGAGAATATCTCGGTTAAGTTCGTTATTGGGTTAAATTGTCCAGATTTAATTTGATTTCTTTGGTGCAGTTATCATTTTCTTGATTGCTCATTTAATCTTGATAAATACACTATTATTTGAATTGAATTTTCTTTATGATGCAGTTCTATCATATGAATACATTGATATAATTACCAACTCTGAGAAACCAATACTTTCGGAGATATAATTTGTCTGTTTGAACTAGAGCGCCAGAAAGCTCCTGTGCACGGGGCTTGAACCAATTTTTATATTACAAATTTCAAAAAAATCATTTTTTAGAGATGCAGATTCGTCATAAGAATCCATTAATATCCTTCTCATCTCTAACAAACTAGTACTATCGGAGATATGAATTTTGAAAATTTCAATAATTAATCGTGATTTTATGATTTCATAGAATTATAATTTGCTGATGTATGTAAATCCAACATATTAGGTGACTCATATACCCACGTTTTTAAGTTGATTTTTTATCGTGCAGTTCTATTATAAGAATCCATCGATATCATTCCCAACTCTTACGGTGGGTTCCACAAAGCTTTGACAGCTCTTAATTGCCAAATCAGCAATCATTATCATTGATATATCCTCAAATTCAGCGAGAAGAACACGTTATATAGGGCGAACGATATAATAAAGAAATCGTTAGCAAAAACACCACATTTGTGAGAACATTATTATTATTATAGATTATTTCGTCATAATTTATTCTATTAATTGTGGAACAAATATAGTATTATTATTATAATTATTGTTCCACACTTTGGAGACAGTAGATGATTCTGACTATAAGATTACTAGATTTCAATTCGATCGGATCTGTATTTTGGAAAATATTGGAAAAATAAAATTCACCTGAAATGTTTGTGTGGAATTTCTGCGGAATCTGACAAAAAGTTTCTGTAATGTAAATTTTTTTAAGAAAAATGTCATCTTATTTTCCTATAAAAGAAAAATTTATTTCTGGTTCGATAATCATAATATCAAATACTTCTCCTGTTCTCACAAAATGACCAATGAAATAACCTCAGCTTTCGTAGAATCATGAGGATTATATGATATAATACTTTTTGGGCGATAACATAATGCCCGTGGATAATCCATATGATGATGGAAATATACAGGGTGAGTCTTTGACCACTGCATTAATTTTAACCAAAGATTCCTCTCATCACATGACACACTTTTTTCATTTACCATTTTTCCAGATTCGGCTCAGGTAAAACGTTACAAGCGTTTAAAGATTTCACAATGTGCTAATACACTCCCGCATATAAATTATCTATGATATTGTTGGCGGACGAGAATAAGGCATGGTAACGTGGTTTACAGCTTGATTCGGGATTCCAACGCTCAGGGACGGATCCATAAAAGTAATGAAATTTCTGGAGTTTTCCATTCTAAAACATTCAATGAAGAATATCTCAAAAACGGTGCGTTTAAGGAGAAATGATGGAGAATAATATAATGTTCTAATACGATGGAATATTCTTGAAATGACTCAAGAAAAACTTTATATGCTTTTTTTATGCTAATTTCATTTAGTTTTATGAATCTACGAGTCCATAACTAGAAAACCAGTAGAAGTAGAAAATAACTAATATTTGGAAAATATGTATCATAGTTATAGGAAACTTTACGCCAACATTCAATTTATTCGAAAAAAGGATGTCAAAGGCACAAAATAAAAACTGATTTTTTTTCAAAATTTCAACAGCCTGTATCTTTTTACCTTAGCTGAATTTGGAAAAATGTTAAAAGAAAAAAGTGTTTCATTTGATGAGAGGAATCTTTGGTTAAAATTAATGCAGTGGTCAAAGACTCACCCTGTATACTTCGGTAAGTTTATCGAATTGGGTTCAGAATATCTCCAGTAAAAACAAAACTGAAATATTGGCTAAGTTTCAATTGATATTTATGTAAAATAATTTTCTGGGTAGATTTAAAGAATGAATATCCCCAACTCTGAGAAACCAATACTTTCCGAGGTATGATTTGTCAAAGATTGAACAAGAGTGCTAAAGATTTTATTTCCTTTTAGGATAAACCGAACTAACTAAGAGCACCTGTGCAATATATGTGCCCAACAATCAATTCTTTTCGTGGCACATTATATTCAAATAATTCTTCAACATCAAATAAACAAAATATTATTTTATATTATTTAAATTAACTTTTGAACATTTTTCTGTAATTCTTCTTTTACTGGTGAAAAAATATCATACTATGATACTCCTCAGATGTGGCGTTGGACGAAATAGTCTACGCCATGATGTTGAGGAAGAAGAAGAAAATCATAATCAACAATCCAAGCATAAAGTTCCTTGAACCTCATCTTCCTCATAATAAAATTCAAATAACCAGAATATCTTACAACAATTCATCTTTATGTCCGAAAAAGGAACAAAATCTGTCGTACTTACGGTACAACAATCCTCATAAATAATTCATGACATCGTTCGTAAGTTCTTCAATTCGAACATGAGTCATTATGCAGGAAACAATAGTCTGTGTTTATTCCTAGTTCCCATATTCCTGCGTGCCATCCACTATTTCTTATGCGTAACAATGCTTTCTACAATATACTCTGTCTTTATTGACTTGGGGTCGATAAGTAGTTTTACAAGGGAAGTCAACAGAGGACACCTTTCAACGGAAGGAAAAATATTGAAAGACTTTTGTCGTTATTTCATTGAGCCAGTTATACATAGAAGAGTATGGTTATCAATATTTTTCAAGAGCCTTCAGAACATAAAGGCGGGTTTATACAGCAAATAAGATAAAATAAGAAACAAATTAAAATGAAATAAGAATTAAGGGTTACAATGATCAGTTTATACAGAGGATCTAAAACAAAATAAGAAATAAGAATGAACCAATCAAATCACAGCTTTTTGACAATTTTATGCAACTTCTATGAATTTCACTCTTTGAGCATGCGCATTGTCATTTTACAAACAAAATAACATAAAATAAGAAATAAAGAGAGAGTTGGCCAACTTTAATTCTTATTCTATTTCTTATTTTATCTTATTTCGTGTATAAACGCTCTCATAGAAATGTACATGTTTAACTTTCTTATTTTATTTTAATTTATTTCTTATTTTATTTTATCTTATTTTATTTGCTGTATAAACCCGCCTTAACTCTACTGCAGAGCTCCAAGTTTGGACACGATCGGATCCATATTGTTGGAGAACCGAGCAGCCTTTTGTGAGTTCGGTAGCTGGATGCGAATCGTCGTATGATATGTTGTTTTGCGAGAACCTTAAAAACATGAATGTCATGATGACATATTTCTGCGCGTATGTTCTTGGGAAAATCGTGTTATTCCATCACAAATCTATGGGAGATGATAGCCATACATTAGCGGTCAGACCTGGTTTTGAAAGAGATCCTCCTTAGGACGAGGCAACTAAATATTGAAGGGATAACTATGAACAAGAGTGAATATCTTTGAGAAATAGAGAAACGATTCTTCTTCAAGAGATCCATGTGCCTGCAGAGGAGTATATTTGTGAGAGGGGACTTTTGAAAGGTTATGTATTATTTTTAATATGATATCGCTGAAATTCTGCTGAAGGCTTCAAAACATAACATTAAATTAACCACACTTTCTGATCTTGTGAGGTGCGAGGCTCATTTGTCGATATTAAATCTCGTGATGGGTAGAGAGGAATTTTAGGCCAGTTTTTCTATCACTAATAAGAATAATATATCTTTATGTTTCACCTCAACACCTTTAGATATATCAATGGGCATTTATTGGTTAAGAATAAGTAATTGAATATTACTGGAATTCAATTGAATTTCATTCAATATGTTAGTAACTGAACTTATAATTTTCTTTACTTTCATTATTTAAATATGATATTGATTCCAGTAATATTTTTCTGGAATAATTATGTATTCTTCTCCCAAAGAGGAATTGAAGGTAGACAATAATGTGTTAATTTTTTCATCATTGCTTTCTATCCTGACTTCACGAAAAAAAAAATTGGTTCAAGCACTGGCGTGAAGTCAGGAGCTTTTGCGCGTATGTTCTATTGTCCATTCTCCTGTACTGGACACTTTTAATCGAATTTACCATGGTGAATTCTATTAAGAGTGTCCAATACAGGAGAACAGACAATAGAATTTGACATGGTAAATTCGATTAAGAGTGTTCAATACAGGAGAATGGACAATAGAACATACGCGCAAAAACTCTTGACTTCTCGTCAGGGCTTGTTTCCATTTATTTCAATTTTATCCACTGCACATAATTCCAAGATCATTCTTTAGTTATTCAGAGAACACCAATGTGAGTTATTCCGAAAACAACTCCATAACTGTATCTTTTTCTCAAAATTAAATAATGGCGAAATAAGCGGAAACATCGAGAAGACTTCCGTAGGAGCAGTTGTTTATGTTGTCAAAAACAACATTGTTGGTTTTATTATTCGGCGTCCTCTTAGAGGACGTTCAATAGTAATTAAATGCAATTGCAACATCCGTGTTAACTCGTCTAGTAATTCAATAAATCCCGTGAACATAGGAAGATAGGTACGTAACGTACGTCTGGAATCCTGATTGTCGTCGGAGGCCAGTGACATGATGCAATATTTATGTTGCGGTCAAGGCCGATTATAACAATTATACCGTCTTTTCGACACAAATCGTCTTATTATCGTCAATAATTTTGTTGCAGTTTTTACTTCTTCGATTCCATTCATTACTAGGAATTGAAGATGAATCATGTTTTAAATTTGGTTACAGATCTTATAGAAGCACTGTCGTGGTGTCAAGACCTTAAACCAGCTCGTTCATTTAATACACAGGGTGAGTCTGTAAGTGAACCATAGATTTCTCTCATAAAATAAAATTCTTTTTGCTCGATTGCCTGTAATTTTCGGATTTTTGGCCAAAAAGTGGGGAAGCTCTGTGAACAGGGGCTTTGGCACTCTTGTCAAATTACTAGCGAGTAATTATTGAAACTTTGACAAATCATATCTCTGAAAGTATTGGTTGTTCATGGTGGGTTTCATGAAACTTCGATCAGCTTAATTCAGTAGATGCAACCAAAATGAACTGGAAATCGTCATAGAATGACACTGATTTGGCAATGAAGAGCTGTCAAAGTTTTGTGAAACCCACCGTAAGAGTTGGGAATGATAACAATGGATTATTATGATGGAACTGCATCATAAAAAGATTAAATTCGAAACGTAGATATATGACTCACCTCATATGTTGGATTTACATACATGAGCAAATTCTATGATATCATAGAATTATGATTAAATATTGAAATTTTGAAGAATCATAACTCCGAAAGTATCAGTTTGTTAGAGTTGATAATGATATCAATGAATTCTCATGATGAAACTAGAATTTGAAAAAAAGTGGGAAAGCTCTTTTTCAGGAGCTTTGGCGCTCTTTTTGAATCTATTACCAACGAAATTGAATTAAGAAAGGGCAATTTGAGAAAACATCATATATCCGAAAGTATTGGTTTCTCAGATTTCGGAATGATATCAATGGATTCTTATGATAGAAATTGTTATAGAATGACACTGATTTGGCAATTAAGAGCTTTCAAAGTTTTGTGAAAGCCACCGTATGAGTTGGGAATGATATCAATGGATTCTTATGATAGAACTGCATCATGAAAAGATTAAATTCGAAACGTAGATATATGACTCACCTCATATGTTGGATTTACATACATGAGCAAATTCTATGATATCATAGAATTATGATTAAATATTGAAATTTTGAAGAATCATAACTCCGAAAGTATTAGTTTGTTAGAGTTGATAATGATATCAATGAATTCTCATGATGAAACTAGAATTTGAAAAAAAGTGGGAAAGCTCTTTTTCAGGAGCTTTGGCGCTCTTTTTGAATCTATTACCAACGAAATTGAATTAAGAAAGGGCAATTTGAGAAAACATCATATATCCGAGAGTATTGGTTTCTCAGAGTTCGGAATGATATCTGTGGATTCTTATGATAGAAATGAAATTAAATTCAAACATCATAAAAAAATTTAATTCAACGAGAGTGCCAAAAATCATTAGTCCAAAACCAATAGACCAATTTTACCCAATAACGAACCTATCGGAGATATTCATTCCTCAGATATACTATTATATATATTATATTACATCAATTGAAACTTCCAATATTCCAGTTTTTTTTAAACTGGACACTTTGACTTCAGATCAGCAAAAAGAGTTTTTCAAAAAAATTCTGCTATATTCAAATACATGGTTCAAATGATAGAAATCCTGACTCTCGATATATTTATCTTCGAAAAATTTTTGTTTTGAATAACTGAAAGAATTGTTTTTGTTTACATTTTACATTTTTATTCTTAAATCCATTGTATAATAGTCCAATTAAATGTTCAATGTTATTTCAAATCTCAGTAGGGAAATAGCGGTCTAAGCATCCAAACCACACGCAACTATCCCTTCACTATTCATACTTAATTCGAGTTTTCGGTTGTTTGGCATAAAATCTTCAATTATGTGTCTGTGTTTTAATTATTCGAAAATAGTATATTCCAAAAAAACAAGTTCCAGAATGGGCTCCTATTAAAACACGAACGCATGAGTGTTGGAATTGCCTTCTGCAACGAGTATTTTCTCTATTTCAGGCAAGTTTTGTAAAATACTGTTGAAATTTAATGAAAAATTCGGATTATACATCCTAGTGACTTTTGTATTGTATCTTGGTAGTTGGTGTGACTGCTACGAAAGTTGACAGATTAGGGAATTTGAATTTGAAACGTACGTAGGGCATGGACATCAGATCTAAAACAGTTTCCTAATAGCATGAATGATTCAAAATTAGCAAGAAGGAAATCTCTAGTACCATATTTTTTAATGAAAATAAAGCTTTTCCTCAACAATTATTTCCCTATATCCAGATTATATTGTATTGTCAATTGACGTGTGTTGAAATTTGATAGGATCGAATGTCAATGCTGACTACCACAAAACGAAAAATATAACTAGAAACAATGCGGGAATGAGTTCATTCCAGCACTGTTTTCAGTGCTGGAATGGTCTCATTACGATACTGAAATAGAGAAAAGTATTTTCAAAGATGAATAATTATTTCTATCATTTGTGATTTCAGGTACCTTCATAGGTAAACAAATGTGGAACTGTATTTGATGGAATAAGATGCAGTTCTATTGTTAAGTGATGTTACTGACAATTTCAATTGACTCAATATGAATTAACGCATTATTCGTAGATTCACAGATCCGTGTTAATAATAAACTGAAAATTCCAAATATTCAATGGTTCATAAAACATTGATACAAAGTGCGCTATTATTGCCAATAGGCTTGTTTGAAAGAGTATTTATTTCAGATTCTGAGAAGAATTTCACTTCTCGAAAATTTGACGTACAGGATGTTTTACAAGATGTGGAATAAAGAAGATAATATTCTCAGTCTAGACCTGCGCTATCAACAAGTCGTTATGAGCAAATATTAGGCATAGGCCTATACCCATTCCCTGAAAATTTCATGAAGATCCATACAAGCGTTGAAGAGTTATGCCGACTTAAAGTTTTTGATACAAAACTTGAACGAATTATGTTAGGACATATTTCGAACACAGATTTAGACCCACCAAAATGTCCTGCATCTGCACTGAAATCCTGTACAATCATTCGTGAAACACCCTGTATTTTAAGTAGAAAAATGTTTCGTCAAACGAATCTTCCAATTTTCAATACCCTACCACGAGCAAGTTGCCATTCTTGTCAATACAAACCAAGAACGAAACAAAAAGGTCATTAATAACTGAAAAAAGAATCAAACTGAATAATTACAATACTCAAAATACGAAATTTCAGCAACTTGTAGCAAAGCTTCGAATTCAATTTGAAATGTCGATAAATTTTCTAGTGTCAGCATCTATCGGCAAAAACTGAAGTAGATAAACATCCTTGTATTTGGACCGCATTTGGGCCGAAAATATGTCAAAGAGTGTCCGCAGTGCACCAGGTACATTCCTATATTCCTCACCAAACTCTTTTCCTAACCCATTTCCTCATATAGTGTTATGCCATCCGCACAGTTGATGTCACTGTCATAAAACCCACCACGTCTATCTATACCTATTTGGATGCTTACATTCCGCACACGTAGGTCGGTGACATCGATGCTGTATTGAGAATGACAAGATTGTTTACAATAGAGTTCACGATCATGGACGCCGTCAACGATATTTCATGTCACGCAAACTCCAATCTACTCGTATGGCTGCATAACAAAATGTCACCTATTTATGTCTAGTATACTGGTGATCTCGATCAGCTGTTACTTGATTTCGAATCAATGAGAAAATAATTGGTGTTTCGAAATTAGGTGGGCCTGAAATACCACGTCATCCTTCGCCTTCATTTTTGCCGTGCTTTTTCCCAACAGAGTGCCTATTGATTCGCCCAAATGTCTGTCTTTTTTAGAATTTTTAGCCGAAAGTCCACAATAAATACACAATGGGTTCTATTGAAGGATACATTGGAGAGCTTTAATTGAATTCTTGATATTTACTGCATGAATATTAAATTGAAGTCCAGATAAAAGTGGAGTCAAGGTTTTATGACTATCCCCTTGGAATGATTTACAGAATATGCAATCGGATGAAAAAGTTATGATTATGATTTTGAATTGATTAAGAAACCACTTGGCATAAGTTTCACAATATAATATGGAAGAAATTTTTCCCCATCTGCTGAAAATCATGAGAAGCAGTCTAGCCTTGGGTCAAGTACCAAAAATAGGGGAGAAAGACGGGACTGATCCTCGATCTTTTAGACCCATTTGTTTGACATCGTTTCTGCTTAAACGCTGGAGAAGGTAGTGGACAACTACATAAGAACGGTGATGCTGGAGAGCATTCCACTTCACAGAAGTCAGCATGCTCACAGAGCGGGAGGATCTACAAAGACTGCTCTGTATCAGCTGACTGAAGTCAGCCAGAGAATTCTGGACAACAAAGAAATCGCAATGCGCGCATTCTTGGATATATCTGGAGCCTTTGACAACACTACACATGTGCCTATAAACGAAGCACTTGAAAGGCGAGGAGTGAATAAAACCATCATAAAATGGATGTATGAGCTGTTGTCAACGAGGCTAGCTGAGACACAGGGGGGCAATGAGACCACTTCTATCAAAGACACACGTCGAACACCTCAAGGGCGAGTAACATCTCCTCTTCTTTGGAGCCTAGTAGTGAATGACTTCCTCCACAGTCTACCAGGTTACTTGAGATTATCACAAATCTCACATCCCTTCATCTAGTGAGATGACAAAATGGCCATTCTAAGAATGTCTAGGAAAGGAACAGGTAATGAGAGTATTAAAAAATTGGTTCAAGCCCTGTGGACAGGAGCTTTTGGGCGCATGTTCATCTTCCTTGTGGCCCGTACTGACCAGTAAAGAAAAAAAGCAGTATCATGTTGAATACCTTAATATTATTCTGGAACACAAATTTTCCATTACAATAATCTTCATCTAGCTTCTATTTAGTATCAATTCCTGTAGAACGTGATCATAATAAGTGTTTTCCATATAATAAAATGTGTTTGAACTTGGTATGTAGGAAATCTGACATCAATTATTGGAATTAATTGATTTGACAAACAGCCGTCAAATGAGGTAAATATATTTTTGTGACGATTTTCTGTGACCATAGAACGTCAAAACACGCTGGAATGTGAATTTTAAGCAATATCTTCTGGAATTGAGATCGTATCGAACTGAAATTTTGCACACTCGTGTAGAATGCTTGATTTAACGTCGGTACAAATTTTTTTATTAAAAAATTTTCCAACTGCCCGATCCCAACAATACTTAGATAATATTATATCCATAAATTAAGCATTTCATTATTGCATTTCTTGAAATAGGTACCTTTTCAAGTCGATCAACATCGTCCTTCTTTCGACGTCTAAACTATGACTTGATTCTTTATGTTTATGTCTTTGAATTTGTTTTCGGTGGAATTCAAAGAGTTCATAGAATAATCGATGAAAATACTGAGAGAGACCCAGGAAATTTGAAACATTTTGTCTTATATCTCCAGAAATTGAAATCGTATAGAGCCAAAATTTTGCACAATGTTGCAAAATACTACAATTGACGTTAGTACAAGTTTTTGTTGCAATCTGATGAATAGTTCACGAAAAAAAAATTTTTTTTTCGAAAAAATTAAAAGAAATATTTTTTTAAAAATTACCAACATTTCGATCATAACAGAATTTTGCCAAAAGTTGCGCGTTTATATCCTCGAACTGACTACTAAGTTTCGATTCAACATCTTCTTTAGTTCCTGAAATATCAGGGAAATAACCTCAAAATTTTAAATGTCTATAACTCCTAAACCGTCCGGCCGATTTTGCCCGTTAACGAACTTAACCGTCGCATTTTGATCAGAAACCTACCCTGAAAGTTTGAAGTCGATAGGACCTTCGGTGCTCCTGTTATCGTGCCTACGGCCGGAAGTACGGCCGGCCGGCCGGCCATACGGCACCCAAAAATCTGACACCGGATTCGTGATCAGGGAGTCCGAATTAGTCTATTAGCCAATTTTCAGCTCGAAATTCGAAAATTACAGACATTTGGACGAAATGATAGGACGATGTTCCCCTAGAACATGCGCCCAAAAATCAGAAAGCCTGGTCCTTTTACCAGATACATTTCATCAGCCAATCTTCCTAGTGACGAAATTATTAAGAAGGTAAGCATCGAAAGGAACTTCACTACGACGCTAGGTAGGAAGACAGATTTGGATAGGGAACCACCAACCCAGTTTAACAAAAAAATTCCAAAAGAGTACACAGAAGATCCAACAACCAATACAGGAGCTGGCTCTGTTGTATATTGCCAAATGCTCACTATCGCTAGACTCCAATCCGAGCATCTTTCAGGCAGAAGAACTTGCAATCGAAAGATGCGTGGAAATGAACCAAGGAAGAAACTATCAGAGGTGTGATATAGCAATTCATTCTGAACGTCAAGCTGCTATTAAAGCTCTGAGCTCCCAATGCTATCGAGTCCAAGCTAATATGGGAGTGTCGAAGAAAACTCACTGAAGTAGGCAAGAACAATAGGGTCCCCTCGGTCTGGGTTCCTGGTCATCCGGGAATTAAAGGAAATGAGGAGACCAACACACTTGCCAAGAAAGGAGCACGAACCCCTCGTATTGGCTCGGAAAAACCTACTGTGGGGTAGGTAGATACACCTAGAAAAGTGAATTTCTGATGAAAGAAGAATCAGAAAGAGCTCTAGAGCTCTAGAGCTCTCCCAGGAATGTATCATTCCAAAAATACGGCGGCATATCTTTGATGATTTGAAATTTGAAAAGGGAGAAATTCTACCTCAAATTTTGGGTTGCCTAACTTGATTTTTTTTTTCGGTCCTAATTTAAAACTGTTTTCCCAAGGGTGGATTATGTTCAAAGAATATAGATTGAATTTTGTTTTGTTTAATATATATATTCTTTGACTGTGAGTTTTATACGTGTTAGCAGAGGTTGGTGTAACGGGGTACCATACAATTCTGCGTATGATACAAGAGCTTAGGGAAAAACATCAGCAAAAAACCCTGTCTCCCCGTGAGTGCTGTGATTTGTAACTATTGTTCACAAAATTCGCGAAATTCAGAAATATTGATAGGCATTTATTTCTTCATTATGGACCCCTTCGTCAAAAAACGGAAAGGTATCTGCAAGGTACCCGGAAAGAGGACAAGAGGAGAAGAACGAACAAACTAAAAATAATACATAGCCTTTCAAAAGTCACCTCTCACAAATATACTCTTCTGTAGGTGCATGGGATCTCTTGAAGAAGAATCGCCTCCGCTAGTTCTCAAAGATATTGATCTTAGAAATCCCTTCAATATTCGAATTCAAAAAGAAAATTGTTGCTCGTAAGGCCAGGAGGGTCTCTTTCAAAACCAGGTCTGACCAGTCCAAGTGATGATTATTTAGAACTTCAGATGTTCGAAGATCGCTACAGGGCCCTTATGTAGGGCTATCATCTCCCATAGATGCATGTTTTTACTTTGTATTGTGTAAAATAATGAAAAAATGAGCAGGAAAAATTTACGATTTGTTTAATAATAATGGTCGACGAGCTCTATAAGTTTCGCGAAGTAAACTCTGATTTTAAAAATACATTACAATAATTTGATAGCGTTGTTTAAGTGTTAATATATTCAAAATTAAAATGAGAAGCCATTTTGCATAAAAATGTCTAGGAACTGTCACTTTGACAAAAATCATTCAAGAGTTTTCCCAATATATCCAATATCCTGTACGTATCAGGTTTGGAAGAAAAGTTTGATAAATAAATCAAGAGAAGTTAATTATATGGGTGAACCCCAGTTCACACCCATCATATCGATTAATTATATTTAATTTCTTCTGAAGGATTTGTGCATCATAAAATCTCAATCTGACATTTTTTCAACTCAATGATTTCCTTAAACGGGTTTTCATATATTGTGAACCAGTTTTTTTATTCAATTACAAACTTCTATCGTATTTGCTCAGACCAAGTCATGCAGAATTTGAACCTACAATATACAAGATCAATTTCTAGCCTGATATATTTTGGTTAGCATTTAATAAGTAGTCAATATTTCTATCAATTGAAATGAATTGCTCCAAATAAATATTCAATGAGGTAATCAAATGATAAATAGAACAAGTCTAAACATTCTGCCAATAGTCTCGGTCTCGTGGAATAGGTTTGTGAAGTCTCAAGACACCTTGTGTAACTTAATATATACCTAAGGGTCTTAGATTTATCAAGTAGTGGTGCTTGTCAGTGGGGGTGAGCATAAACCCAAAGAAGACTCAGCTCATGCTTGAACCCCGATGGAGGCTTCCCGACCAAGTACTCTGGCAGAACATTATAAAGGTGTATACCCGATATTAGCGGCGATCTCTCATGAAATGTGTGCCTCAACCCTGAGTGGTAAAGTTTTCGACAACCGCGAGTATTGTATGAATGGTGGTCACAGAACCTAGGAATACCGAATTTCCTATCATGAATATAAATCCTAAGATGATAAATATACAAGGATGGAAGTGTAAGGAGACCATGGGAACGAAAGCTTCCCCTGCAAGAGACTCGTGGGTCGAGACCAAACAGCACGCGAATAATACGCTTCTGCAGAACAAACGCCCGGAGGGCTCCCGTGGCCCGCCCCCACACCAAAAGACTATATCGAAGCACTGAGGCAACTTTAGAGTGATAATAAGTCATCGCCAGAATGCCAGAATAGTACCAGAAAAACCCTAGACAAATTACGAAGGTTTGCCTGGTGTGTCTATCACTGGAGCTATGGGAACCTGTCCTACCAGGGCACTTGAGATTATCATAAATCTCACACCCCTTCATCTAGTGGTAGACAAAATGGACAATGAAGCCATCCTCAGAATATCTAGGGAAGGTACAGGTAATGAGAGATTTAAAAACCAGAAGGACTGTTCCTCTGTTACCAGATTCATTTCATCAGCCAATCTTCTTAGTGACAGAATGATTGAGAAAGAAAGCATTAAAAATAACTTCACTACTATGCTAGGTAGGAAAAAAGACTGGAAAAGGGAACCTACCACCCAAGATTAAGTTAGTAAGTTAATGAGACACTTAGAGCTGTCTCATCATTTGTTCTCTATTGATCGGGATCGATGGAATCTCTCATTTTCATTATCTGGGATCTAGGGTTCCGTTTTGACATCTAGAGTTATTCTAGTCAGCCTCGAGTCGGAAAAAAGTCAAAGATCTTATCTTCTCATAATTTTTCTATCGCATAGTGGCTTTTTGGAGGACATTATCAATTCGAAGTACGAGATATCTGGAATGTTGTCAGTTGATTATCGTTCCTGGAATTCTCCCTCGCTTTCATGCGGATTTTTATCCTGCGACGACAATCTTCACAGTCTGACAGTAGTGTTCCACGTGTTTTACACAGTAAAACCCCGTGTTGGAGGATATTATGTATGGTAGAATTTTTTATCCATTGGAATATTGAATGTTGAACCTTTGGTAATTAAACGTACAAGTTCTTGCAATCGATAAGTTATAGAGTGCGCGTCAAAATTATTATTAAAAAATATTTTTTATGTCACGATAACCTGAAAACGGGAAGACATAGCCACTTGAAGTTTTCGGGTCAGGTTGTGCATCTGAATGCAATATTTGAGTTTGTCTATAGGCATAATCAGCCAAACGATTTTGGAATTATAATAATCTAAAATTTGGTTGTTATTTCCTCAATAACTCGATAAATACAAAACCGATTAAATTCAAGCATAATTATTAGCTGTATAATGCCTACACGAAAATTCTTACGAAATTTTGTGAGGATCGTATTACTAGAAAATTTTTTAAAAATTCTATATATCAGTAACTATTCGTCCGACATCCCTAAAATTTTGCGAGAGCCTCTAAAACCTAACTCTTCTGCCAAGTTCCAAGTTTGAACACGATCGGATATATATTTTTGGAGATTCGAGCAGCCTTGTGTGAGTTTAGTATATGGATGGGTGACCGTTGCCTCGATAACTCTCGAACGAAAGGAGATAGGAACTTGCAATTTTCAAGGTATATTGTTTATCCAAATGAAAGTGTTAAATTCGATTACGGGCATAGGTAATCGGTCCAACGGTTTCGGAGTTATGCCCACCTGGAATATTATTCCCTCGATAACTCAAAAAATATAGACTCCATCAAATTGAAGCTTGGTATCTAGATGTAAAATATCGACATAAAAACGTGTTTAAAATTTAATAAGAACCATACCCCTAAAAAAATTTAAACAAAATATGAAAAAAATAATTGGTTCAAACACTGACGTGAAGTCAGGAGCTTTTGCGTGTATGTTCTATTGTCCATTCTCTCCTGTATTGGAAACTCTTAATCGAATTCAACATGGTAAATTATATTTTCCATTCTCCTGTATTGGATTCTTTAAATTAAGAGTGTCCAATACAGGAGAATGGACAATAGAACATACGCGCAAAAGCTCCTGACTTCACGTCAGTGCTTGAACCAATTTTTATACAATAGACCTACAAATAGACTAGCTAGCTGGATATATAGTTGCTTTATTTATTAAAGGGTAGATGATAATACGAAACATACATATAAGTGAACAAAATATTATTATATTTTGAAATCTAAGGCAAGTTGTTTTCTTTCCTTTAGTATTAAACGTTCAAAAAAGTGTATAATGCCTTTGCTGCTGCTTTTCTTGACATCTTAAAGTTATAAGATTATATTATACTATTAAGTTTACTGAAGCGTCTTGTTTCAATTGTTATATTTATATTTTCATATTACTGGTCTGGAAGTTCATTTAATACCGTATATAACGATAGATAATTGCTCATTGTGATTATAAGTCTGCCAAATTATACGGCTCATCGATTTCTTCACCATTTTCACGGTTTATATTGATCATTAAAATAACATCTAGTGTGAAAGGTGTGTAATCACATCCGAACCATATAGGTTCAAGGTTATCATTGGAATTTACCACCCAGATTTTGTAATATGGATTACGATACACTTAGGTTCTGTAGTATGCCGCTACCTTGAATAATTCTTATAAATTATTATCAGTATTTCTTATTTTCAAGATTATCAACGGATAATTTTTGCTAAAGATCTCTGAAGGTCACCTTACTGGCCAATAATTTTTGAAAAATCTACATGCCTGTCACATCTCGTGCTTTTGAGCTGAAAATTTTGTCGAATTATTCCATTTTACTAACAGGCGAAAAATTCTTAGTCAAATTCTATGTCCGTCTTCAGCTCTAGAACCTGCACTTTGCAGAAAAAGTACAACATCGAGACGATGGAAGCATACGCAACCTGTGTGATGTGACCTTAAAACGGGGATACAATTTTTAATTTTATAGATATATTCCAGAGATATTGAAAATTATCAATTGGTAACAGAAAGAGAAGTCAAAAATATTTTAACAGAACATACGAAAACACATATAGACAAAAAAAATCGGTTCAAGAACTGACGTGAAGTCAGAAGCTTTTGCGCATATGTTCTATTGTCCATTCTTCTGTATTGGACACTCTTAATCGAATTTACCATGGTAAATTATGTTGTCCATTCTTCTGTATTGGACACTCTTAATTCGAATTTACCATGGTAAATTCGAATTAAGATTGTCCAACACAGGGGGAGAGCCCTGTGGACAGGAGCTTTGGTGCGCTGTCCAAATTCATAGCCAGAGTTGTCACCCATCCAGGTACTGAACTCGCCTAAAGCTGTTTAGCTCCAGAAAAAAAATATCTTCCCATTATTTTCAGTTATATATATCCGATCAAGTTTAAACTTAGAACTTCAAATAAGCTGATATATTAAATATTGAGGGGTAAGTAAATATGCAAATCTGCAAAACCTGATCACAACTTTTTATTTCTTTCATATTTCTTGGTTACATTATTTGCCTGGAATATAGCTAAAGTGAATCCTTATTAATCCAAATATGATAGGCATTCAGTTTGGATTTTAATCATTTTTTAAACAGAACAGAATGAAATTGGATCTTCCCAGATCAACTTCAGAGATTGTCGAATACATGTCATTTAGGTTTACGTAAAGATCATAAGATGCATAAGATATCAGAGAAACACTGATAATTTTACAGGTTTCTAATGTGATGTCATAAATAAAAACATTTTTTTGCGCTTACATTGCAAACGCTGGCTGAACCCAACGAGATAGATCAAAATAATGTAGTAGAGTATGGTCCACCTTAAAAAGGTCTACAAAAAAGTCCGCGATGGTGTATGTCTGGTATATGGATAACCCACAATAACTATTTTGTATCCTTTACATTCCACGAGAAATAATGGCTTGATTACGAAGCTATTTTAAGCAATACAGCATTGATCCTTATGCATTTAATATTGATCAATATGGCCCTTCACAGCATGTAATTTAAATGAATATTTCCGAAGATATCGCAGATTTAAAATGCAGGGACATAGCGGTTGCGGTGGTGCCGAACGGGGGGCCGGCACAGCCAGGATAGGGATAGAAATCGAATACAGAGAGCCAAAGAATCGTCTGTAGAGCGTGAGGCTCGCCTCAGCCAGGATAGATGTATTGATTCCCCAAATTCCTCTGATACCATCGGATTTACTGATCCAATTTAAACGCCTATAATTTCCGGTAAAGATATATTTTACAATGACCATTAATAAATCTCGGGGTCCAACTTCCAACGCTACAGGCTTATATTTGAGCGTTGAGTGTTTTTCACATGGCCAATTATATGTCGCACTTCCAAGAGTAACCTCTGAAGAAAACATGTTTGTATTGTCTAACGACAAAAATGCTGTGAACGTTGTATATAAAGAAATTCTGTAGTATATTTAGTATGAGTATTTCAACCGTGCGAAGCCGGGGCGGGCAGCTAGTAGGTAATAAATCACTCAAATTGCCACACATTTATTTTGAATATTAAATAATAAGTTTATTCATAAACCAAAATTTACATCTTCTGTAACAATTGAAAAATACAACAAACAAAAACAAATAAACAAGATAAACCTCCAAAACCACATGGTTGTGCGGAGGATCCCTCAAGCCATCTCCGAATGAGTAGGTACAGATTTTAGCACTGATGAGTCCCCAATTTAATAACATATTTCTTATTTTAATGAATTCACAATATTAGCAATGTTATGTCTATCGGTGTCTCTTAAGTAATTCCTTATAGTACTCCTAAACAAGCCGAAAGAATTAAGTGAGTGCAGCCGAACTCTCAGATCCAAGGGCAGAGAGTTGAGTACATGCGGGATAAGGAAAGTATGGGTTCGTTGTCCGATGGTTTTTTTTGCCCTATATGACGAAACTTTCTGTTGTGCTCTTCCTCGAGTATCATAATCGTGTTCCAGGTAAGTGAGAATATTTTTGTTGTTATAGGTGTATATCAGTAAATTAAAAACATATATCTGCCTTATATCCAAGACCCCCGCCTCCAGATAAAGTTTATCCGTGGGATATAGTCTCTCCTTTTGTAGAATA
Source organism: Halyzia sedecimguttata (assembly GCA_937662695.2). Lineage (NCBI taxonomy): Eukaryota > Metazoa > Arthropoda > Insecta > Coleoptera > Coccinellidae > Halyzia > Halyzia sedecimguttata. The sequence continues at coordinate 2,172,733 of OW569411.2, read as the reverse complement.
ATTCTTAGGAATGTATTCTGTATAACTTGTAATCTTCTCAAGTGTGCATCATATAAACCACCCCATGTCAAAATGCCATAGCGTAAACGGGACTCCACCAATGCATGGTACAACATCTTCAGATGTCTCCTCTCCAAGATTAGACACAAGAAGCGAAACCGGTATAAAAAGTGCCTCAGAGTAGCAACCACACTGTTCACATGAATGTCCCAACGCAGGAATTGGTCGATGAAGACCCCCAAATATTTTATGGAGGTGACCGAGGCAATCTGCAAGTTCCCGCCCGCATTTCTGATCTTCAACATATCGAAAAGAGGCAGATACGGTTTATAGATGGAGAATGGCAGATATTTGGTTTTCTCAAGATTAATTGTGAGATATCTGTGACTGAAGGCATTGAATATTTTTTCTAGATCCCTTTCTGCTCTGCACTTCAGCTTTTCCCAGGTTGTATCCCTATATATATATATATATATAAATATATAATCTGTCATATTTTATATTTGCCCTGCATTAAATAAAGACCGACTCCATTAAGTATGAATATATCCATAATGAGTCAACGGTAGCCGCTCATCCCACCCGAGAATGTTCCGGTAGCGAAAATGTGAATTAATTAAGAAAACCCCCTCGAGCTAGTGACCATGCGACCAATGATGTTAATAAGTCATAAGTCAATCGGTCTAAGTTTATCAAGAGTATATATACAGTTATGTAACGTCAGTGGGGCAACTCGACCAACATGTAAATATCCAGAAAGGTGCGGCACCCACCGAAGCTAGTCTGGTAGTTAACTTGCGGCGCGGGTTTTATTGGCAACTTTGTTCTGTTGGTATCATGCGGCGCTTTTACCTCCATAGACGCACGTATGAAATAATGAGGGTGACCTTTACCAAATTCAATTATTAGGGTATATTTATCGTGATTGAGCTGGGTACAGCAGTTGGGAAATTTCTAGATGCTCGGCATATTGCCTAAAATCAGTCTTCACTGAACGTTAGTTGCGAAATATTGGGTTTTTTTGTAGCTGCATGAGGTATTTCAATTAGGGCTTCACACGACACGAGAGCAGGCGATAATATAAGAAATCACGTATCGGTCTTGCCAATTCCCAAAAAATGAAGTCTTGTTTGAGTCTCGGTCTCGTCTCGTTATCAGTTGTCTCTTCATGTCTCGTAATTCTGAAGAAAATACTTGAAACATTCTTAATAATAATGAAAAATGGCGATACCGTTGTTAAAAAATCAACAAGTCCAGAGCATTCCTGCCAATAGGGTCCTTCATAAATGGCTTCGTATAATTAATATACTTATGCATATAATTCACAAGTCAAATAGACCCCAGGGGGTTCATCGATTTGCCGAGAAAGCAAGAGCAGACGCGTTTCTGGCTTCTTGGCCTTCATCAGTACTCTGTAGCTTCTCAACAAATTCAACTAAACTGACCCGGGTTAAGCCTCACAGAGCCGGCTTGGTCGATCATACCTAATCGCCCACGCCACCTATGAGACGAAACACGGAAATCAGCCTTTCCCCACCAGTGAATATTTGAAGCGTGAAATCATATGCCACCATTCACTCGATATTAATCGAGAAACGAGTCCCGCAGAGCTCGCTTCACGCTTCAAATATTCAATGGTGGGGAAAGGCTGATTTCCGTGTTTTGTCTCATAGGTGGCGTGGGCGATTAGGTATGATCGACCTAGCCGGCTCTGAGAGGCGTAACCCGGGTTCAGTTTAGTTGAATTTGTTGAGAAGCTACAGAGTACTGATGAAGGCCAAGAAGCCAGAAACGCGTCTGCTCTTGCTTTCTCGGCAAATCAATGAACCCCCTGGGGTCTATTTGACTGGTGAAATATATGCATAATAATATTAATTATACGAAGCCATTTATGAAGGACCCTATTGGCAGGAACGCTGTGGACTTGTTGATTGAAACATTCTTGTTATATTTAAGTTTGTTACCAAATATTTGAGTAGGTATTTGACCAGTTTCATTAGATGTACTTCCACAGAATACAATAATTATTGTTCACATCTTCACTACAATAAGCACAAGAAGCAACAATAAATTTCTCCAGATGTACAAATAGAGACGAAATTTTCAGAGCATTGGGATTTAGAGGTAATAAAAGTTGTCCGTTAAGTATTGAATTTATAATAGGATAAGTTTTTATGTTTGTAAATTCTATTTTTGGCGCTCTTATTCATCCGACAGAGTGCTTATCAATGTGACCAAATATCTGTAATTTTCGAATTTTTGGCTGAAAATGGTCTTAAACGATTTGTTTCGACTCACTGATCAAGAATCCATAGTCAAAATCGATTCTGTCCAGCCGGCCGTCCGTCCTTTAACGCGATAACTCTCGAACGGAATGAGCTAGACAATTGAAATTTTCAGAATAGGTTCGAGTGATAAATATCTCGGTTGAGTTCGTTATTGGGCAAAATCGGCCAGATGGTTTCGGAGTAACGAAAAAAAATGATTCTTTTTACATTACAACTTTTGAATTCAATTTTTTTAAGATGCAATTTTATCATAAGAATCCAATGATATAATTTTCAACTCTAACAAGCTAATACTTTCTGAGATTTGATTTTTAAAAATTTCAATAATACATAGTAGTTCTATGTATTCACTGTCATCTTATCTAGCTATTAGAGTCATGTCAATTCGTAGTTTGAAAACGAGTATCCGAACCTTGAATTTGTGAATATAAACAAGACTGTTCTGAAACCGAAAACAATATTGACTGGTTGCATTGAATAATTTACGTATAAATTCGGGATGATGTTTCAGAAGATTTAGAATTGGATCATTTTAATGATGTAGTTTATGGAGGCAATAGGAACGAAGAACATAATGGAATCATCAAAATTACTGTTCGTTGACCACAGAGGTTAATATTACATTTTACTTCCTTAAGTAGTAAGACCCTATATACAGTATTTTCATAATATTGCTAGTTAATATATTTTGAACAATCTAAATAATTTTTCGTAAGCCTCTACCTACTCAAGTATCAGGAATAAATTGACAATCTGCTATGATTGTCTCCAGTCTAGCTCAAACATTTCGATGATACTTTCCTTAGGTATTTGGAGTTGTGAAAACTATGCACCGAGTGTAAGTTGCAACAAGCCATTCCACGTGGTTGAACAATTTTTGAAGCATTATATATTGCTCTTGTTTAAATGATAATTTTTGAAAATTTTTTTTTTCAACGACACTTTTTTTAAATTTAATTCCTTCCATGATGCAGTTCTATCATAAGAATCCATTGATATAATTCCCAACTCTGAGAAACCAATACTTTCGGAGATATAATTTGTCTGTTTGTCCACAGTCTCCTGTCCACAGGGCTTGAACCAATTTTTTCTAGAAAAATAATCTCAATTCTCGCCAATTCATAACGAAAATAATTATTAATAATCTTTTAAAAACTTTCCTCAAAATCAAAAACCTTCAGATTTGCATCGAAAAGTTAAAGTTTCCTGGAAGTTTCTATTTGAGTTTATATTCGATCGAAAATTTCAACCAAATTCTATATAGAATGTGCTCAATCTAAACTACGCGACAAAACTAGTTTCCTATTCTGATGTTGAAAAGTTTTTACAATATATCGTATCATTTATCTTTGCCAAATGACAGAGAAATTTCTCCTCCGCCTTGTGTCAACCATTCTTTCGATACCAGAGCACCAGACCAGACCTACCAGTTTGGTTCGAGTGTGACATGAGGGCGGGTGTAGTCTTATTTACTACATGAAGCGCGCTCTTAGTCATGACTTTTCCCATTTGAGATCAAGGCGAATATAAAATGATACATTAAACAGTTGCTTTGTAGATTGTTGTTCGAATAAAATATTATTTATACGGCATGCGAAGTATCCACTTCACGCACTCTTCAAGGCTTGTAAGGTAACACTTACCGTATTCAGTGCGAAAAAGTAATGACGTTATGTTTCAGCGGACATATTATATTTTGGGATCGTCATTTCCTTAGTCGATATAAGATTTTATTGTTATTATTCTTATTTTGCTTGGGCTAAATGATAGCACGTCGATCCATAGAACATGCGCGCAAATATTGACAATAAAATCTGATGTACAGTACAGTGACTTAATGGTTCCTTTCTCGGTTTTATCTACCAAACTCTGAAATATCTATAAAATTAACAAGGAGAACGGACAATAGATTTCACCATGGTAAATTCGGTTAAGAGTGTCCACTACAGGAGAATGGACAATAGAACATACGCGCAAAAGCTCCTGAGTTCACGTCAGTGCTTGAACCAATTTTTTTTCGTACTTTTTGGGCGCATGTTCTAGGGGAACATCGTCCTATCATTTCGTCCAAATGTCTGTAATTTTCGAATTTCGAGCTGAAAATTGGCTAATAGACTAATTCGGACTCCCTGATCACGAATCCGGTGTCAGATTTTTGGGTGCCGTCCGGCCGGCCAGCCGGCCTTCCGGCCGTAGGCACGATAACAGGAGCACCGAAGGTCCTATCGACTTCAAACTTTCAGGGTAGGTTTCTGATCAAAATGCGACGGTTAAGTTCGTTAACGGGCAAAATCGGCCGGACGGTTTAGAAGTTATAGACATTTCAAATTTTGAGGTTATTTCCCTGATATTTCAGGAACTAAAGAAGATGTTGAATCGAAACTTGGTAGTCAGTTCGAGGATTTAAACGCGCAACTTTTGGCAAAATTCTGTTATGATCGAAATGTTGTTAACTTTTAAAAAAATATTTCTTTTAATTTTTTCGAAAAAAAAATTTTTTTTCGTGAAATATTCATCAGATTGCAATAAAAACTTGTACTAACGTCAATTGTAGTATTTTGCAACATTGTGCAAAATTTTGGCTCTATACGATTTCAATTTCTGGAGATATAAGACAAAATGTGTCAAATTTCCTGGGTCTCTCTCAGTATTTTCATCGATTATTCTCTCTTTGAATTCCACCGAAAACAAATTCAAAGACATAAACATAAAGAATCAAGTCATAGTTTAGACGTCGAAAGAAGGACGATGTTGATAGACTTGAAAAGGTACCTATTTCAAGAAATGCAATAATGAAATGCTTAATTTATGGATATAATATTATCTAAGTATTGTTGGGATCGGACAGTTGGAAAATGAAAAACAATTATTATGATCACATTCTACAGGAATTGATACTAAATAGAAGCTAGATGAAGATTATTGTAATGGAAAATTTGTGTTCCAGAATGAACATGCGCCCGATAGCTCCTGTCCACAGGGCTTGAACCCATTTTTTTTGAGTTATCGACGAAATAATATTCCAGGTGGTTAGAACTCAGGGACCGTTAGACCGATTATGCCCGTAAACGAACTTAACTCTCCCAGTCGAGTACGCAACATACCCTGAAAATTCCAAGTTCCTACCTCCTTTCGTTCGAAAGTTATCAACGCAACGGTCACCCATCCATCTACTGAACTCACACAAGGAAGCTCGAATCTCCAACAATATATATCCGATCGTGTTCAAACTTAGAACTTGGTAGTCGAGTTAGATTCTGAAGGCTCTCGCAAAATTTCAGCGATATTGGAAGAATAGTTTTTGATATATAGATTTTTTTTCAATAATTTTCAATGATTTTTTTAAATATTTTCTAGTAATACGATCCTCACGAAATTTTGCAGGAACTTTCGCGTTGGCATTCTACATCTAATAACCATGTTTGAATTGGATCGCTTCTATATTTTTCGAGTTATTGAGGAAATAACAACCAAATTCCAAAACCGTTTGGCCGATTATGCTTACAAACAAACTCAAATGTCGCATTCAGATGTTCCACCTAACTTGGAAATTTCAAATCGCTTTCTCTTTCCGTTCTCAGGTTATCGCGAGTTAAAAAATATTTTTTAATCATTTTTTTTAAATTTTCTAGCTATACGATTCTCAAAGAATTCAACGAACTTGCTTAGGTTTATAATCTACAACTATTCACCAAGTTTCAATTCGATCGGATTCAAATTGGTTGAAAACAAAATCATTACTCGGAAACCATTGGGCTGATTATGCCCATTAACGAACGTCTTATTGGGATGCGCCCCCTACCCTGACAATTTCAAATCGCTAGCTCTTTCCGTTCTCAAGTTATCGTGGCAACGGCCGGACGGCCGGCCGGACAGAATCAAATTTAACCTCGAATTCTTCATTGGGGAGTCGAACTAAATCGTTTGAGACCATTTTCGTCAAAAAATTCGAAAGTTACAGACATTTGGGCAAAATGATAACGCGATGTTCCCCAGAAAATACGCGCAAAAATTACATATTTTCGAGCAAATTGAAAGCGCCCTGACACGTGCGTGAAAAAATGGGGAAACCTTGAGTCGTGTCTTCATAATGAAGACAATATAATTTGGCGAAAGTATTCATATGGCATATTGCAAATCCATGTTTGTTAAAGAAGCCGACTTAATTAATTAGTCGACTATCACATATTGTTAAATGACGACAGCATAATAGGTGCAGAGTTATTTGGTCAAAAAAGGTCAAAGGTAACCCGCATTTAAAATATCATACAACCAGTCAGCCTTGATGACTCGAAACATAAAGACGCCACGATTTCGATGCATAAAATTTAGAAGTTGACGATTAAGAAATACTTTGTTAATTTCAGAACGCCTAATTTCAATTCGAGATAGGAAAACATTCCGTCAAAATTAGTTTTCAATCTTTAGCATTCGCTTTCACCTAGTTTCGGGCAAGAAATCTAGTGTCGGCCTTAGTTTCGGTTTGAGCCAAAAATTTACCGGAATTTTAGGCTGCGTCAAAATTCGACTATTCGTTTTTACTTACTGAGTTATACGTAGGTACATTATAAATTGTAGTACAAGTTATTGCAATCTTTGTTAAGACTGAGAATTCATGAGAATTTACTTTACTTTAATGATTATTAATTAGATTATATAACTCGACTGATTATTTTGATAACTTGGTAATACCAAAATACTAAATAAAGATGTCCAAAAAATGGTATTTTTATTTTATTTTACACTCCTTAACTGTTCCTAAGTATATGCCAAGAAACGTGTAAAAAATACATTAGATTTCAGTATAAAATATAAATAAATTTGTGTATGTTTCGGTTTCAGTTTCTGCTGAAAAACCTGTTTCGGTCAGATACTACCTATAAAAACTCACAAGTTAACAAAAAAAAATTGGTTCAAGCCCTGTGGACAGGAGCTTTTTGGCGCTCTTGTTCAAACAGACAAATTATATCTCCGAAAGTATTGATTTCTCAGAGTTGGGAATTATATCGATGGATTCTTATGATAGAACTGCATCATGAAATATATTTAATTTAATATAGTGTCGCTAAAAAAAAACTTCAAAAATGATCATTTAAAAAAAAAATAGTACAATAAAGTACGATTCATTATTGAAATTTCGAAAAATCATATCTCCGAAAGTATTAGCTTGTTAAAGTTGAAAATAATATCAATGAATTTTTATGGTGAAACTGCATCTTAAAAAAATTGAATTCGAAATTTGCAAACTAAAAAAAAATTTTTTTTTCGTTTCCGAAACCTATTTTGACCTATTTTGCCCAATAACGAACTTAACCGAGATATTCATCTCCCAAACCTACTGTGTAAATTTCAACTGCCTAGCTTATTCTGTTCGAGAGTTATTGTAGATACAAAATTTTAAAATTTAAAATTTTTTTTTTTACACTTTACGGCATCCCGGTCAATACAACACTTCGCATGCGTATAAAAGTAATTATTCTACAATTTGATGCTAAATTTCATATAGATTTAGTGATCAGTTTCGGAAATATTCATAAAAAATGTTTATACTAAAACCGGCCATAACTCCGAAACCGTTTGGTGGATTTTGCCGGTTAACGAACTCGTCCGAGATATTTACGCTCCAAACCTCCCTGCAAATTTCAATTCTCAAACTCCTTTCGTTCGAGAGTTATCGTGTTAACGGACGGCCGGACAGAATTGATTTCGACCACGGATTCTTGATCAGTGAGTCGAACCAAATCGTTTGATGCCAAAAATTCGAAAATTACAGACATTTGGGCAAATGGATAAGCACTCTGTTCCGTGGAACAAGAGCGCCAAAAATAAATATTCCACGTATAAAATAATCTAATGTTCTAGGGAATAGCGTGGATTAATTTTGCCCAAATGTCTGTAATTTTCAAATTTTCGGTCGAAATATTCAAAAACAATTAGGTTCGACTCACTGATGAAGAATTCGAGATCAAATTCTGTTCTGTCCGGCCGGTTGGCCGTTGCCACGTTAATCTTTGAACGGATAGCGATTTGAAATGTTTGGGGTAGGTTGCGCATCCGAATGCGACGGTTAATTCAATTAATATTAACTAATAATAATGAACAATGATAGGTATATGCTTTGCACTTATTTATTGAATATTGTGACGCGTTTCGTAAACACAGTGACGTCAGACTACTCATTTAAAACAATTTAGATGCGCATCCTTATTCAAATTGTGTAGAATTTTGAAATCCGGGTTAAACTAATGTCACTCTGCTAATAAATGATTTGAATAATTAGAATTAACTTTGTTTTTTGTTAGCTATTTTGGTCTTACTTAATTTATCAAAACTACCGCAATTTAACATTTAACAAATCACTTTGTAGCAGAAGGGCGTAAGTTTAGTCCAGATTTTAAAATTCTACAAAATTTGAATGTAGATGCACAACTTGGGAAATGTTGAAAGTAAATAAAGAAAAACTTAAAATAAGTGCACTAAAGCTCCTGAAGCTACGTGAGGGCTATCTAAATGTGGTAACTTTCTGTCAGAATTTCGAATAAATAAATAAAGATGAACAGACGAACAGTTCCTGAAATATAAAATTTTTGAAGATAACATTTTGTTAATTTTTTTTCTAGAGATAGGATATTTACGATATTTCACTAAAATTAGCCCGTCGGCATTCTAGAAGTAAGTACCAAGTTTTAATTGGATCTGACTTGTATATTTTGAGTAAATGAGGAAATAACAATAAAATTTAAGGTGGGTATAATTCCAACAATATAGATCTGATCGTGTGCAAATTTGAAACTGGGCAGTAAAGATAGGTTTTGAAGGCAAAATTTCAGCGATATCGGAAGAATAGTTTCTGAGATACAGATTTTTCTTCAATAATTTTTTTAAAATTTCGCAAAAATTTGCGCTTTGGCATTCTACAATTAATTACTATGTTTCAATTGGATCGGATTTGTATTTTATGAGTTATTGGGGAAATAACAACAAAATTTCAGATGGGTGTAACTCCGAAACCATTCGGCCGATTATACCCATTAAAGATTACTCAAATATCGCATTCGGATTCGCAACCTGCCCTGAAACGTGCAAGTCGCTATCTCTTTCCGTTCAAAAGTTATCGTGACGATGGCTGACCAGAATGAAATTTGAGTAAAATTCTTCATCTTCATCAGTGAGTTGAACCAAATCGTTTGATTTTCGGCAAAAAGACATTACAAACGTTTGGACAAAATGATAGCACGCTGCTCCTCAGCACATGCGGGCAAAAAGCCATAGTAAGAGTACCCACTTTAAGCCAAAATCATTCGAATTCTCTAAAGAACTAACAGAAATGGATATCTCTGACCCGGAAAATCAATCAAAGTTTTGAATATTCATTAGGTTATAAAATCAAAATCAAATAACAGTTCGCAGTCGTCCACTTATAATTAAATTTGCGAACAGGATATCGATATCTAAAAATTTCGTTGCAAATTGCGTTCCAGAATGGCAAATATATGCATATAATTACTGTAATTGTCAAATAAATTCAACGGCATTTCATGTGATACTGCACCGGAATTCAAATACTAATTCAGAGAAATCAGCTCTGAAGATTTGAATGCAATAATTAAGAAAGGAAGCCACGAATTATGATCCATTTCTATTCATCGCTTTGATTATCTATAATTCAAGCCGCACTATCTGAAATTTTAATTGCTACCAAAAGGCAGGTTTCGTAAATTCACAATTTTATTTCTTGACTTTCTGCTATTTGATATATATTATCTAAATATGTATTATTGTATCCCATTAATAAATTGATGCAATATTTTATTATATTTTTAAGTAAATTCGCTATTCATGATTTGTTGTTTTTGACTGATCCCCATGATTGATCGTTGCATTAATCGTGCATTTGTCAATCGATCGAGCTCTGTCCTATCGTTTGATATAACCCCAGTAATTTAAAATGCTCACTGCATGTGTTCATCAACCATGAAATTATTCTGTTGATTCTTGAAAATGCCGAATTTTTTCATGCATACTGTACGGATCCATAAGACATTTGTTAACGGTATCTTCACCGAACGATATTTTTGAGAGAACTGAATGTTCACTATGTGGTCTTTCTTGGGTAATGAGGTAGAATATATGGCAGCTGTTATATGGAAAAAAAATCAGAATATCACATAAGAGGATATCTAGATGAGCTTGAAAAATTTTAAATGTATACTGACATGTAGTCGGGTGCTAAGGCAAGTTCGTTAATTAATGGTCAATATAATTAACAAATTTATTAAAACGTACACTAACTGAAACCTATAGTTTTCTCATCTCATTCCTTGAATTTTTGGAATATCACCGTTTGTTCCTGATTTATTATCGCTATGCTCTCCATATGAACATTGAAACGCCTTCACTGTGCTATCATTGGTATAATTTTGTAGAATATGCTTCTTTTAAAGTGGATATATTGCAGCAAATTTGTCACAAGTTTTTGATATCACCTCATCACTTTCATCATAAAGAATAAATGAATTTAAATGATGGTATAATTATTATACTGGTATATATAATTCAAAAGGGGTAGCATTTTTTGAGATGGACCTTTGAATAAAGTATATATATATGCTTTTGATTGAGAGCTCTAAAGGTGTTAGCAGAGGTTAATGTAACGGGATACCATAAAATTCGACGTTTGACACAAGAGCTTAGGGATAAACCTCAGCAAAGAAACTCTGTCTCCCCGTGAATGTTGTGATTTGTAAAATCGAAATAGTTCAGAAAATTAGCTGAAACAAGAAAGTGCCAAAAATTATTAATCCGAAACCACCAGACCGATTCTACCAAATAACGAACTTATCCCAGATATTCATCCTCAAATCTACTCTGGAAATTATATTATACCAATTGAAACTTAGCCAATATTCCAGTTTCCTTTTTTCTGGAGATATCCTGAACCCAATTTGATTAACTTACCAAGGTATATATTTCCATCATTATATGGATTATCATTATCATATTATCACCCAAAACTTATAATATCCTATAATCCTCATAATTCTACTATAGGTGAGGTTATTTCATTGGTCATTTTGCAATCGATCATACTTTGTTTTCTAGAACAGGGGATATTTTACCTCCAGAAATAAATATGACATGTCTCTTATCGGTAGATAAGATGACATGTATGAACACAGATCATGAAATTCATACTTACACATACGGATTTCAATTTTCGATTGCAAGATTCTGTGGAATCATCGAATTACGATTTATTATTCGAATTTTGGAAAATCATATCTCAGAAATTATTAGCTTTTTGGAGTTGAAAATGATATCAACGAATTCTAATCATGAAACTGCATCTTCAAAAAGAATACATACATGCATTTTATATTGTATATAATGTAAAATGATCAGTGAGTCGAATCAAATCGTTTAACACCATTTTCATCCTAATATTCGAAAATTTCATTTGTCAAATTGATGAGTACTATGTTCCGAGGACTAAGCACTTTTAGACGTCGCTTTCCAATGAGCATTTTCAAGCACTTTACAGGGTGTTCCAATTTCGAAGTTCCTGAATGAATACTCCGCCATTTAAAGAGATATGTGGATGCGGTTTTGATATTCCTGTCCTACCTCTGTATGAAACGAATAGGTAACGCAGAAGAAAACAGAAATTCGATATCTCACCTGGTTTAAGAGTGCTGTAACATTTTTCTAATTCGGTTTCTGTGCGTAAATTTTCAAGAATTTTCCTAATTAAATTCGAAACATAGGTATATGACTCATCTCACGTTGGATTTGCATACATCAGCAAATTATAATTGGAGTGTTCTATGAATTCATAGAATTAAGAATAATTATTGAAATTTGGAAAAATCTTATCTCCGAAAGTATTAGTTTGTTAGGGTTGAGAATGGATCAATAGATAGTTATGATGAATTTGCATCTCAAAAAAGTTGAATTCGAAATTTGTATTGTAAAAATAATTTTTTTTTCGTTAGTCTGACACCACCGGCGATTTTGCCCCATAACGAACTTAACTGAGACATTCATTACCCAAAACTAATCTGAAAATTTCAAATGTTTAGCTCATTCGGTTACTGAATCTGCAGTATTGAGAGGGTTTTTTCTGGGTTTTCTTTCCCAAACTCTGAAAAATATCTATAAAATAAAAATTGGTTCAAGCCCTGTGGACAGGAGCTATTGGGCGCATGTTCATCTTCCTTGTGGCCCGTACTGACCAGTAAAGAAAAAAAGCAGTATCATGTTGAATACCTTAATATTATTCTGGAACACAAATTTTCCATTACAATAATCTTCATCTAGCTTCTATTTAGTATCAATTCCTGTAGAACGTGATCATAATAAGTGTTTTCCATATAATAAAATGTGTTTGAACTTGGTATGTAGGAAATCTGACATCAATTATTGGAATTAATTGATTTGACAAACAGCCGTCAAATGAGGTAAATAGATTTTTGTGACGATTTTCTGTGACCATAGAACGTCAAAACACGCTGGAATGTGAATTTTAAGCAATATCTTCTGGAATTGAGATCGTATCGAACTGAAATTTTGCACACTCGTGTAGAATGCTTGATTTAACGTCGGTACAAATTTTTTTATTAAAAAATTTTCCAACTGCCCGATCCCAACAATACTTAGATAATATTATATCCATAAATTAAGCATTTAATTATTACATTTCTTGAAATAGGTACCTTTTCAAGTCGATCAACATCGTCCTTCTTTCGACGTCTAAACTATGACTTGATTCTTTATGTTTATGTCTTTGAATTTGTTTTCGGTGGAATTCAAAGAGTTCATAGAATAATCGATGAAAATACTGAGAGAGACCCAGGAAATTTGACACATTTTGTCTTATATCTCCAGAAATTGGAATCGTATAGAGCCAAAATTTTGCACAATGTTGCAAAATACTACAATTGACGTTAGTACAAGTTTTTGTTGCAATCTGATGAATATTTCACGAAAAAAAAATTTTTTTTTCGAAAAAATTAAAAGAAATATTTTTTTAAAAATTACCAACATTTCGATCATAACAGAATTTCGCAAAAAGTTGCGCGTTTATATCCTCGAACTGACTACCAAGTTTCGATTCAACATCTTCTTTAGTTCCTGAAATATCAGGGAAATAACCTCAAAATTTTAAATGTCTATAACTCCTAAACCGTCCGGCCGATTTTGCCCGTTAACGAACTTAACCGTCGCATTTTGATCAGAAACCTACCCTGAAAGTTTGAAGTCGATAGGACCTTCGGTGCTCCTGTTATCGTGCCTACGGCCGGAAGTACGCCCGGCCGGCCGGAAGTACGGCACCCAAAAATCTGACACCGGATTCGTGATCAGGGAGTCCGAATTAGTCTATTAGACAATTTTCAGCTCGAAATTCGAAAATTACAAACATTTGGACGAAATGATAGGACGATGTTCCCCTAGAACATGCGCCCAAAAATTAATCATTTTGTGATTTGCTTCTGCGTAAGAAACACAAGATATTTGTCAGAAGCAATCAATTGAACAATGTTGCCTAACAAACAACAACGAAACAACATCAACGAAGAAACAACTGTTGTATTTTATTGAACAGAGAATGCAATTTTGCAAATTGCTTAATTGGTATTGACCATATTCGGCTAAATTTATTGAAAAAGGAGTTGGAACTTGGAAATTTCTATGCAAAGTAAAGCTATGTTAGCTATGATTTTTAAATACTGTCAATGTGACAATTCTTGAATTTCACAACAACTATCAACAAAATAATTCTAAAGATTTTCGTTAAGCGTCTGACGAAGGAGTCTGATATAGACTCCGAAACGTTACGATATAATAGTTGTTTCGTTGTAGTTTGTTAGGCAACATTGTTCAATTGATTGCTTCTGGCCAATATTTTGTGTTTCTTACGCAGAAGCAAATCACAAAATAATTAATTTTTTTTTTATAGATATTTTTCAGAGTTTGGGAGAGAAAACCCAGAAAAAAACCTTTCAATAATCAGTATACCTCCCACAGTATCCTTTAATGATTACTTGAATCTGCAGTAACAATATCCCCCAAGAATTCCTTTACAGAATAATAAACCTTTCTTTGAAGGATGGACTTAACAATCGACTTGAAGATTTTTGTAGGCTTAACTCTCAGTTGATGAGAGAATAAAATCGAATTTCACCAAAAAAGAAGTGTTCTATTCATTAAGCGACCCATACAGGTTCAATATTATTGAGCAATTTGGGTTGCACAATATATTGACGGTGGCCCCTAGACGGTCAATATTATTGTACAATATATTGGTTGGTAAAAAATGTCTATCGTATGGAGGCGACATTGATGGTTGTGCAATATATTGCGCTATTGCACAACCTTTCAATATCGCCCACACACGATCAATTATATTGCACAAAACCAAAATATTGTACAATAATATTGACCGTGTATGGGCTGCATTAGACCAGGAACTTATCAGACGATGTGTGCTAGCTGTCAATTGAAACATCAGGTTCTCTCAATTAATCATTTCTACTTCTTCTATGTGAATAACTGGAGGAAATTAGCATCTCATCTGAACCAATGACACCGAAGAATAAAAAGATCAACGCTGATTAACAAGGTGTAAATGGAATTCCTGGATTTGCATTTAATCAAAGTTATACATACGTAACTGTCGATTGAATATTCAAAGTAACTCTCACTTACTGTTATAAAGATATACCTACCAGATATTCAAGTTATTCCATACTTCAATATGCTATTGACTTCGATATCCTGAAGTATTAGTAAATCCGAAATGGAAAAATTATACCTATAGTTAATTAATAAGCATGTTCTTGAGGTAAATATAATTTTGCAATATCGCTAAATATGCAGCAGTTATTTACAATTTATCTTCTTTCGAAATCTTTCGAAAAATAGATTTCCTTGGATAAAACAACTAACAATATGGTTAAAAAAAATTTTGCTGACGTTTATGTGAAGGACAATTTGGTTCTCAACATATTTACAAATTTACAGGTATTTATTATAATTTCCTTTCTTCTTCAACTATGTGAATAGATTTGTTCGATATCATTTTATTCATAAAACTGGAATATTTTATGTTATAGACCTTAAGGTGATACTTCCCATACTTTTCTCACTAAGAGAATCAACCTGTGATCGGGACTAGCCACCTCATCGCTCAGTGTTCCCCCAAAGAGGAAAGTGACATTCAGGGAAGATACGTACCGGTTTCATAGTTGTTACCAATTATCAGCGACTAATGTTTCACCGTGTATTCTTTAGTTATTAGCAATTATATACAGTACCCTTATTATATGTTCTCGGGTTTATGAACTTCTCTAAACACAATATGCCGAGCGTTTTCATGTCGCAATGGGGTCATATACGTAGTCTGCATTACAGTCCCTGTCTCCCTCTTGCGACAAAAAAAAACCTCACTGAACATCCCTAGGGTTTCCGCATCACAGAGGGTTGGAATTCGTAAGAATTTCCCTAGGTGGCGCCAGCTAGAGTTTCTCTCCAGTATTTCGCAACAATAGGTCCTAAGTTACCTAGAGCTCCTTCGTTTGTCATTTAGTTGCTATGTTACGCTGATGGTTGGTAACAAACATGAACCCGGTACTTACCTACCCTGAATGACATTTTCCTCTTTTCCGGAACATTGAACGATGAGGTGGCAAATCCGGATCATGCGGGAATATTTTTTGGCGCGCTGTTCAGAGTGCCTATTAATTCATCCAAATGTCTGTATTTTCAGAATATTTGGCGGAGAATGGTCACAAATAATTAGTTTTGACTTACTGATGAAGAATCCGAGGTCAAAATTGATTGTGTCCGGTCGTCAGCACGAGCACACTCGAACGCAATGAGTTGGAGAATTGAAATTTTCAGGGTAGGTTTGGAGTCCATATGCGCCGACTAAGTTCGCTAATGGGCAAAATCCACATAGTGGCTTCAGAGATATAGCCATTTGAAATTTGGTTTTCCCAATAAGTCGAAAAATACTCATCTGATCGAATCAAAGCACGGTAATTATTTTAAAGTAAAGTTCTTGACTTGAACTCAATCAGATTTGTATTGGTGGAGATATTGCCGAAATACCGAAATATTCCAATGATCGAGATGTACTAGTCAACTGTATTCCACTCGAAGAGCGAAATTGTCAACAGTTTTCTATTCTGACATGCCTGGGAATGAATTTCATAAATCATTATGTCATAGACAACATATCAAGTCTGTCTATGTTCATATTTATTTCCGTGCTTCCGAGCGGCCCACCGAAGTTGTATTTGACAAGTCGATGCGACAATAGCTTGTCAGAATTCATTCAAAAATCGGTTACGACATTATATACAGGGTGAGTCTTTGACCATTGCATTAATTTTAACCAAAGATTCCTCTCATCAAATGAAACACTTTTTTCATTTACCATTTTTCCAGATTCGGCTCAGGTAAAAAGTTACAAGCGTTTAAAGATTTCACAATGTGCTAATACACTCCCGCATATAAATTATCTGTGACATTGTTGGCGGACGAGAATAAGGCATGGTAACGTGGTTTACAGCTTGATTCGGGATTCCAACGCTCAGGGACGGATCCATAAAAGTAGTGAAATTTCTGGAGTTTTCCATTTTAAAACATTCAATGAAGAATATCTCGAAAACGGTGCGTTTAAGGAGAAATGATGAGGAATAATATAATGTTCTAAAACGATGGAATATTCTTGAAATGACTCCAGAAAAACTTTATATGCTTTCTTTATGCTAATTTCGTTTAGTTTTATGAATCCACGAGTCCATAACTAGCAAACGAGTAGAAGTAGAAAATAACTAATATTTGGAAAATATGTATCATAGTTATAGGAAACTTTACGCCAACATTCATTTTATTCGAAAAAAGGATGTCAAAGCTACAAAATAAAAACTGATTTATTTTCAAAATTTTAACAGCCTGTATCTTTTTACCTGAGCTGAATTTGGAAAAATGTTAAATGAAAAAAGTATTTCATTTGATGAGAGGAATCTTTGGCTAAAATTAAAGCAGTGGTCAAAGACTCACCCTGTATATTGCCAATTATCCAGAGCAATTTAATTACCAAAGAATTTTATATAATATAGATTCGGTAAGTAGGTACTCAAATCAAACTAATATTGCTTAATCATTTATTCTTCGATAATTTTCCACACTGTATTGAAGTTTAATCACTTCTTGTGTTACGATTCTCACTAAATTTCACCTTGAAATCGGTATTCTACACCTAAATACCCAAATTATAGAAATATTGGGGAAAATAAAAGTTCAAATGAGTATATCTCCGAAACCATTGGGCCGATTCTGCCCATTCACGAACTCAACATGAAACAGACATATTCAAATTTGATGTCGAATTCTGCTTATTGAAAAAAAATTAATTTGGAATTTGTTTTGTAAAAAAAAATTTTTTTTTTGTTTCTCCGAAACCATCTGTCCGATTTTGCTCAATAACGAACTCAGCCGAGATATTTATCTCCCAAACCTACTCTGAAAATTTCAAATGTCTAGCTCATTCCGTTCGAGAGTTATCGTGCCTACGGCCGGACCATCCGGACCGGCCGGACAGAATGAATTTCGACCACGGATTCTTGATCAGTGGGTCGAAACAAATCGTTAAGACCATTTTCATCGAAAAATTCGAAAATTACAGACATTTGGGCAAATTGATAAGCATTCAGTTCCGAGGAACTAGAGCGCCAAAAAGTGGGAAAGCCCTGTGGACAAGAGCTTTGACGCTCTTGTTCAAACTTTGACCAATCATATCTCTGAATGTATTGGTTTTTCAGAGTTGGGAATGATATCAATGGATTCTTTTGATAAAACTGCATCACAAAATGAAATAAATTGAATAAGAATCCATTCATATCATTCCCAACTTTCAGAAACCGCCAACTTCTCAGGTAGTCCTGGTATGTTCCACCTACTCAATTTTCAGTTCTGACGTGACCAATGGTGCCTTAAAAAAAGTCCAGAATAAGCGTCGATGCCGTTAAACAGAAATTTTCTCGCCTCAAACAATCATTCCAGTCGTGCAATACAGCTGTCGGCAGAGAACGCGATCGCCGAAGTGGACTGCTTTAACGGTTTCGAGAATGGAATATATCATTTGATCCGAGCCAACTACAGTGATTTCCGACACAATTTCGAGCGAACTCTATCTTCCACACGGCCATCAAGGCCACCGGTGTATTTTACACCGTAAGCGAGAAGTTTCTATTATTCCGATATCTAATGTTTCAGTAATTCTGATACCGTTCGCACAAATCGAATACCTCAAGAACGTATTATGCAACTTTTTGCTTATTATGTTTGAATACTTTCCTGCCCAGTGGCGGTCCGTCAGAGGGGAAAAGGGAGGGGAAGGCTCCAGGAGCAGCTTTGCGTCAAATAAACTACATCACAAAAATTTTCCAAATTTTTGGGCTATTTTCAACAGGGTGTAGCTCAGAGGAAAATGATCATACAGCAAAAAAAAAATTGGAAAATGTATCTCCAAGTATAATAGGAATTCATAAATGGCTCATTACACGAAACGAAACGATAAAGTTAATGCTTTGGCACACTAAGAAAAAAATCGCTACGCTTTAAATTTATACAAGACACTTCAAGGTTGCAAAATTAGCGACAATATTTTTCGTTCATCAATAATATCCAAAGTTATCTAAATACCCTTGAATATACGATTTTTATCTTTTGGCGCTCTAGTTCCTCGGAACTGAGTGCTTATCAATTTGCCCAAATGTCTGTAATTTTCGAATTTTTCGATGAAAATGGTCTTAAACGATTTGGTTCGACTCACTGATCAAGAATCCGTGGTCGAAATTCATTCTGTCCGGCCGTCCGGCCGTAGGCACGATAACTCTCGAACGGAATGAGCTAGACAGTTGAAATTTTCAAAGTATGTTTGAGGGATAAATATCTCGGCTAAGTTCGTTATTGGGCAAAATCGGACAGATGGTTTCGGAGTAACAAAAAAAAATTTTTTTTTTTACAGAACAAATACCAAATTAAATTTTTTTCAATAAGCAGTTTTACCATAAGAATCCATTCATATCATTTTTAACTCTAACAAACTAATACTTTCGGAGATATGATTTTTCAAAATTTCAATGATAGAATTATTCTGTGGCTATTCTATGAATTGTTATAATGTCAACTTTGACGTTGTCTCAGTAATGACGTTGTCTCCAGTAATGGTATCAATATGAGAATTAGAATATTATCATACTTTTGTTGGTTGATATTTTCATGCCGATGGTCAATCCATAGGATGATGGGAATGGTAATGGTAAGTTAATAATATTGAGTTCAGAATATCTCCACTAAAAACAAAACTGGAATTGAGGAATGAATATCTCGGATGAGTTCGTTGTTGGGTAGAATTCGTCTATTGGTTTTGGATTGATAATTTTTGGCACTCTTGTTGAATTTAAATTCTTCTATGATGTTTGAATTCAATTTCTGCTAAGATGAAGTTCTAAATTTCAATAATGAATCGTACTTCTGTTTTCACAGAATGCTATAATTATTCTATCTAAGCTTTATTATATGATCTGTGTTCATACTCGTACATTTCATCCTGTTCTATAAGAGAGAGTCAAATTCATTTCAGCTATTTTAATTTGGTTTCTTCCATGGTGCAGTTCTCAGATTGCTCATTTAATCTTGATAAATAAACTATTATTTGAATTGAATTTCCTTTATGATGCAGTTCTATCATAAGAATACATTGATATAATTCTCAACTCTGAGAAACCAATACTTTCGGAGATATAATTTGTCTGTTTGAACTAGAGCGCCAGAAAGCTCCTGTCCACAGGGCTTGAACCCATTTTTTTTAGTCAAAATGATCGCTTCGAAAACAAACATTTCCTTGAAAGTAACTATAGTAGCTTCTTATAAGGAATATTTTGCTGTGTGCCCGATTTAGTGTATAACCAAAGCCGCGTCGATCTAATCGGAAAATTGTAGATTTTCGTATAGGTTAGATACTAGAGAAAACTTTTTGCCGTTTGACGGATTCGCTCATTTCCTAATATTTTCCGAACGTCGTCCACCGACCAATAATCGGGGAAAATTCGTTTATTAAGATGTGAAAATCATAGATTTGGGAAGGGAAAGAAGAAGTGTCGACCCAAAATATTTTTTTCATGGTATATCGATACGGGGCTCGTGTATAATTAAATCGAGGTCGCTGATCACGAATATGTAATTAGTTTTTCCCTAAGTGGCGTACTTTAGGAAAATTTTCACTTAAAGTGAAAAAATTGACGAAAATAGGGCAATTTTGGAACTTTCCACCGCCAAAAAAAATCGTAGTAAAGTGTTCCTGATTTTTTACGTCATATTTGGATCCTTTATCTATCGAATAATCCAAACAATAAATGTCCAGGTTGTACGCTTCGGAAATTATGGTTTTTTTTCCCGAGGGTCTATTTTTCGGAAAATTCTTTCCACGATATTTCCTCGGGAAATTTTTGTAATAAATATCTGATCGTAGATTCGGAATCTACGGCCCCGAATCTATAAGAATGAGTACCCGCTTCATAGTTTTGCGTCAAAAAATTTTTCTCGAAAAATGGGGTTTTTTTAAGGCTAATGTATTAAAAAATTGCCAAAATTCGACAGGTCTCCGATTTCGATGCAAGTTACGTCTTTTACTAATTCGGGGCCGTAGATTACGAATTTATGATCGGAATTTTCATTAGAGAAATTTCCGCGGAAATACCGCGAAATTAATTTTCCGAAAACCAGACCCTCGGGAAAAAAATCATAATTTCCGAACAGTACGGCCTGGACATTTTCTGTTTGGATTATTCAGTAGATAAAGGATACATATATGACAGCAAAAATCAACAACACCCTACTCCGATTTTTTTGGGCGGTGTAAACTTTCAAAATTGGCCTATTTTCGTCCATTTTTTCACTCTAAGTGAAAATTTTTCCAAAGTACGCCACTTAGGGAAAAACTAATTGCATATTCGTGATCAGCGACCTCGATTTAATTAGACACGAGCTCCGTATCGATATATCATGAAAAAAATTTTCACAACACTACTTAGATTTCCTGTACGTTCACTATTTCTCGACTTAGTGATTATCAAAGTAAAACAAGCAACCATTTGGAAAAATAATTTTCTGTGGATTTTTTTAAACTACTCAGGAACCGTACGAGACAAAAAAATAATTGAAAACTAGACACTTAGAGCTATAAAAGGATATTTTTTTTTCGCTGTATCATCATTTTCCTCCGAGTTATAGCTTGTTGAATATCACCTAAAAGTTTTTCTTAATTTTTGTGACTAGTGTATATGCATTTCTGACATAATTTTCACAACAATTTTCTGGCGAACTACTACACTCTTGTCCACTATAAATTTTGTCGTATACAGATCGCGACAAAATTATAGAACAAATTCATTTTCTCAGAAGAAAAATATTTGACAACAAAATCCTGAAACAGATCAAATTTTGTTTCACTTTTACCAAATTTTTATACATTTCTGAAGGATTTTTGTTGTGCCATCCCCATTAACCCTATAAATTTTTTGAATAGGGAAAGTGGGTCATATATTCCCATCAATATTTTTAAATTTCAGCAAATTTTGTAAACAATAGTTACAAATCACCACACTCACGGGGAGAAAGGGTTTTTTGCTGAGGTGTTTCCCTAAGCTCTTGTATCATACGTCGAATTGTATGGTACCCCGTTACACCAACCTCTGCTAACACATATACAGCTCTCAGTCAAAAGAATATATATATATATATATATATATATATACAGACGTGCAGAAATTTTCAAGAAAAAATTTTTTTTTTTGAAAAATAGTTAGTTCAAAGAGGTTTTCAGTATGTGCACTTTGTCATGGCTCATTTACTTTGAGACGATGGTACCTGATGAAATTTGTCACCGAATGAAAGTCGACCATTACAGTTTTGTTCATGCACAACTTGCAACCCCCCCACGCCCCTCCGCCATTTTTTTCTCCATTAAAGGGTTCGTAGGGGTTGAAAGTTGTGCATGAACAAAAGTGCACATACTGAAAACCTCTTTGAACTTACTATTTTTCAAAAAAGAAAAATTTTTTCTTGAGAATTTCTGCACGCCTGTGAAGAAGATACAAAGACCTTGCCAAAAAAGTACCATATGACCCACTTTCCCTATTAAAAAAATTTAGAGGGTTGATGGAGATGGCACAGGGTGCAACAAAAATCCTTCAAAAATGCATAAAACTTTGGTAAAAGTGAAACAAAAATTGACCTGTTTCAGGATTTTGTTGCCAAATATTTTACTTCTGAGAAAATGAATTTGTTCCATAATTTTTACGCGCACTGTATATATTTCGGAAACGATATTCCCATGCTATCAATTACTCTACTCACGTATGGGCTGACAATACCATTAGCTATAAAAATATCAGTAGAAACAGGGTGTTATTAATAGGGGTTAGATCATTATCGAGTAAAACATCTTTTCTTCTATACATTTCGATACCTTCAAGAGTTACCAGGTACAATTTATTGAGCTTATTCAACAATTCTACAAAACTTGAATGGCCGGTTGTTAAAACATGATTTGCAATAGCAGATTCATTGATGTTGTTGTTTCGAAAGTCTTCCATATGCTCTATACAGGGTGAGTCTTTGACCACTGCATTAATTTTAACCAAAGATTCCTCTCATCAAATGAAACACTTTTTTCATTTACCATTTTTCCAGATTCGGCTCAGGTAAAAAGTTACAAGCGTTTAAAGATTTCACAATGTGCTAATACACTCCCGCATATAAATTATCTATGACATTGTTGGCGGACGAGAATAAGGCATGTTAACGTGGTTTACAGCTTGATTCGGGATTCCAACGCTCAGGGACGGATCCATAAAAGTAGTGAAATTTCTGGAGTTTTCCATTTTAAAATATTCAATGAAGAATATCTCGAAAACGGTGCGTTTAAGGAGAAATGATGAAGAATAATATAATGTTCTAAAACGATGGAATATTATTGAAATGACTCAAGAAAAACTTTATATGCTTTCTTTATGCTAATTTCGTTTAGTTTTATGAATCCACGAGTCCATAACTAGAAAACCAGTAGGAGTAGAAAATAACTTATAGTTGGAAAATATGTATCATAGTTATAGGAAACTTTACGCCAACATTCATTTTATTCGAAAAAAGGATGTCAAAGCTACAAAATAAAAACTGATTTTTTTTCAAAATTTCAACAGCCTGTATCTTTTTACCTGAGCTGAATTTGGAAAAATGTTAAATGAAAAAGGTGTTTCATTGATGAGAGGAATCTTTGTTTAAAATTAATGCAGTGCTCAAAGACTGTATACAGTGTGAGACTCTTTCTGGTTGTTTGTCTTTCAGTTTCTTGATTTTTTTAATATTTTGAAAAATATCCGCAAAGAAAAAATGTCTCGAAACAGTTTTTCATTCATAGTATGAAGTGTATATTTTATTTATTTATTGACTAAAAAGATTTCACTGCACTGCTCCTCGAAAATGTTGCTGATTCAAATGATCACGAGCCGCTACTGTTCCTACCTCATGCGAAGTATCGAAATAGATCTCCGTTAGATCTGTTAAATAAGAATGTTATTCATAATGTTCCTTCTGTAATTGCAATAATATGAGACTAGTAAGAAACTTACCAAAGACTGGCAGTGATTTGTTCGACTGGGATCATTAGATCTGAAATGAAAAAACATATTAATGAATAGGATAAAACATTCGTTCGAACTGATGTTTGATGGACGTAATAATTGTGTTCTGCACAATCAACTTCTTCTGAAATTAATCACTTTTATCGTTACTTTTGAAGAGTCGGCGAAAAGAATTTAAATTGAATTCTAAAAATCGATGATGGTTGTTGGTTGAGTTGTGCTAAATGTCTGCGTGCAATTGAACGAATTTGTAACCATAACCAGAGTTATTATAGATTACAGAGCATAGAGTGATCTGCTCTGTGGTTTGTGGAATACTTTTTTTGCGCTCTCCTACCAGGGCAATATCATTTTGTCCAAATGACTGTTATTTTCGGATCTTCAGCCAAAAATTATCTCTGAAGGATCCATTTGACTCTTTGATGAAGAATACGTCGTCTAAAGTTCCTAAATATGTTCAAAATCTACAGATCTCAGCGGTTTGAAATTTTGTATTTAGATATAAAATATTCCGGTTTGGATGTGCAGTCATGTTTTTTGGGAGTGAGGAATCAATAAAACATCTTTTGCTAATAAGCCAACTTTTCGCTTCCTCGGGGCACTGGAAAGATATAAAAAAATTGGTTCAAGCCCTGTGGACAGGAGCTATTGGGCGCATGTTCATCTTCCTTGTGGCCCGTACTGACCAGTAAAGAAAAAAAGCAGTATCATGTTGAATACCTTAATATTATTCTGGAACACAAATTTTCCATTACAATAATCTTCATCTAGCTTCTATTTAGTATCAATTCCTGTAGAACGTGATCATAATAAGTGTTTTCCATATAATAAAATGTGTTTGAACTTGGTATGTAGGAAATCTGACATCAATTATTGGAATTAATTGATTTGACAAACAGCCGTCAAATGAGGTAAATAGATTTTTGTGACGATTTTCTGTGACCATAGAACGTCAAAACACGCTGGAATGTGAATTTTAAGCAATATCTTCTGGAATTGAGATCGTATCGAACTGAAATTTTGCACACTCGTGTAGAATGCTTGATTTAACGTCCGTACAAATTTTTTTATTAAAAAATTTTCCAACTGCCCGATCCCAACAATACTTAGATAATATTATAGTCCGTTTAAGATATATTGACATCGAAGTAGGCCTTGAACGTGTAGTTGGTGCTTTATTTCTAGTTACAAAAAATTACTGTTCTGCAACCAGAGAAAATAAATATTAACATAACCTTGAATATTTTCCATGCTATCTCCTAGTCCTATTTGTAATTAATCGAAAAGCCTTATAAATGCTTTCTTGATGTACTTTGGAAATTCAAATCGCGAATGTATTTTATCCTGAGATTTTAAAGGATAATTTTCCAACTTCAACTGCAGTAGACTGATGAAACAAACATAAATATGAGGTTGATACCCAGAAACCATTTCAAGGAATTGGAATCATCATTATTTATAATAGAGAAGAACAAAAATTGGATAGTTTTTTTCAATGCCGGATGAAGAACCTTTTGACGTAATAATCATGTGCATCTCAATATATCTTAGAACTTGGGTTCCTTATCCAAAGCCATTGGAAAATCAATCAAGGTGTAAAAGCCCATAAGAAACTCACTTTTCATTTATTGAATCCATATTTGTTATTGAATAATTTCATTAATATAATGTTAATAAGTATTATGTTATTATTATTACTTCATCAGTATAAATTATTGAGAGGTGGGTTGAATAATGGAGCATTATTTTGGAAGAAGAAATAATTTATCAGTGTTTAAGCAGACTTATTATTTCTGTCTTAATTTAACTTGGAAATTAATAGCTTGTAAAATATTATAATCTTCATGCAATGATATCTAATAGTTCAAGTGTTTATTTTTCCACAAAAAAAATCAGAACCAAAACTTTACTATGTACATTTTTTTTACTTAAGCTGTGAGATTTCAATTGCAACTAGGAACAGAAAAGATTATTTGCCATTTTCCTACGAATTGTCGTTTTAGTATTATAATTTATATTGGAAAACTTAATGATTTAAAATTCTATTTCAAACTTTGATTTGCTTAGTTCGTAGAGCTCATGAAGGAAAGAACTAATCGAAGAAAATCTTCAGTGAAGTGCTCTCTCAAATTTTCAAAAACTTTAATTTAATCTCGAATTTAATGTAATGTTTCTTTAAATGTAAAGTCGTATATCGCAGGAGTTCTTCCACAACTGCTGCCAGGTTTGAATGATGCGCCTTCCTCTTTTTTCCTAAGAATTCTTCGAACAGTAAGTACTTGAAAAAATCTGAAATATTATGGCCAATGTATTAATCAGAATACACTCTTAGTGGTTGAATAACAGTTTACCTGGAACACTAGAGCAATGCTGGCGGTAATATCAACAGATTCCCTGAAGAATTCACAGTAACATCTATAAAGTACCAGTATATATACTGTACCAGTATATATACTGCTTCGTGTTCCCTTTTTGTTAGGCGAGAGGTATCGTAAGCAATTCCAGACATTCTTAATAGCACAAGGATGCGGACATACTCAAACTCGGCACGATTAATTATAAACACACATGTAAAAACTATCCCAAATCATTCGATTTTCGTTATATCGAAATTGTAAGAAATAAATAATAAATGACAGTTCATCAGCTCATGGTTATTTTCAATGCGAACAACGTAAATTATGTGACTTGAAATATAACTAGACCGACCGTTGCCAACTGAATTTCGATTTTCCAAAGCCACCCTTGATGTCAATATATCTTAAACGGACTATATATCCATAAATTAAGCATTTCATTATTGCATTTCTTGAAATAGGTACCTTTTCAAGTCGATCAACATCGTCCTTCTTTCGACGTCTAAACTATGACTTGATTCTTTATGTTTATGTCTTTGAATTTGTTTTCGGTGGAATTCAAAGAGTTCATAGAATAATCGATGAAAATACTGAGAGAGACCCAGGAAATTTGACACATTTTGTCTTATATCTCCAGAAATTGAAATCGTATAGAGCCAAAATTTTGCACAATGTTGCAAAATACTACAATTGACGTTAGTACAAGTTTTTGTTGCAATCTGATGAATAGTTCACGAAAAAAAATTTTTTTTTTCGAAAAAATTAAAAGAAATATTTTTTTAAAAATTACCAACATTTCGATCATAACAGAATCTTGCCAAAAGTTGCGCGTTTATATCCTCGAACTGACTACCAAGTTTCGATTCAACATCTTCTTTAGTTCCTGAAATATCAGGGAAATAACCTCAAAATTTGAAATGTCTATAACTTCTAAACCGTCCCGCCGATTTTGCCCGTTAACGAACTTAACCGTCGCATTTTGATCAGAAACCTACCCTGAAAGTTTGAAGTCGATAGGACCTTCGGTGCTCCTGTTATCGTGCCTACGGCCGGCCGGACGGCACCCAAAAATCTGACACCGGATTCGTGATCAGGGAGTCCGAATTAGTCTATTAGCCAATTTTCAGCTCGAAATTCGAAAATTACAGACATTTGGACGAAATGATAGGACGATGTTCCCCTAGAACATGCGCCCAAAAACATATTAATGAATAGGATAAAACATTCGTTCGAACTGATGTTTGATGGACGTAATAATTGTGTTCTGCACAATCAACTTCTTCTGAAATTAATCACTTTTATCGTTACTTTTGAAGAGTCGGCGAAAAGAATTTAAATTGAATTCTAAAAATCGATGATGGTTGTTGGTTGAGTAGTGTTAAAGGTCTGCGTGCAACCGAACAAATTGGTAAAACCATAACCAGAGTTATTATAGATTACAGAGCATAGAGTGATCTGTTCTGTGGTTTGTGGAATACTTTTTTTGCGCTTTCCTACCAGGGCAATATCTTTTTGTCCAAATGACTGTTATTTTCGGATCTTCAGCCAAAAATTATCTCTGAAGGATCCATTTGACTCTTTGATGAAGAATACGTCGTCTAAAGTTTCCAGATATGTATTTCCAAATCTACAGATCTCAGCGGTTAGAAATTTTGTATTTAGATATGAAATATTTCAGTTTGGATGTGCAGTCATGTTTTTCGGGAGTGAGGAATCAATAAAACCTCTTTTGCTAATAAGCCAACTTTTCGCTTCCTTAGGGCACTGGAAATATATAAAAACGAATGAACGAAAAAAAGAAGAGAGTTCTAAGAATAATTTACCGAATACTTGAATATTATGTAAAGCTAAAATAGGTCAAAATATTTTCCAAGTTTAACTAATCATTGTTCTAGGGAACAGCGTGCTGTCATTTTGCCCAAATGTCTATAATTTTCGAATTTTTGCCAAAATGGCCTCAAACGATTAGGTTGAAGACTGATGAAGAATTGAAGGTAAAAATCGATTCTGTTCGAAAAAAAAAGTTTTCTTTCTTCAAATATGTATATTATATTTCAGAAATGATCAGTCAAATTCAACGTAATTCCGCATAAACCTTCAAGTCACCATTTTACAATTGAGTGTCGGATTTTTACTCGAGCATCATTATATACAGGATGTCCCAAGTTCGAGTGCCTATTAGACGTTTCTGGAGAACTGGACTTATTTGAAATCTGAAAATTGGGGTTATTTTATTGCTTGAAAGTCTCTACAGAGCTAAAATATTTTCGATGTCCAAGCACTTCCGGTTATACAGGGAATGAAAATAAATTTGATGAAAACAATTTTTTTTCAAGTTTTGCATTCCTAGTATGATCAAGTATTCAATGCTGAATACATTTCTGTTAAAACCACTGTATTCATTCGAATAGATTTCGAAGTATCGAAAAAAACCGGAAAAAAAGTCAAATATGTTTAGTTAGTATTATGTTCATTATTCTTATTTTAAACATCCTGTACGTGAACCGTTTTTACAACATCGAAGAGGAAGAATGTGAAAAGGTTATGGATCTTTTGAATTTCAGAAATATCATCACAGGGTGTTTCAAATTTTGTGTCGTAAATTGTGATCAAAAATTGGCCATTACTTCTGTTTTTCAAATTGGAACCCTATTTTTTTATGATTGCGTTGGATACTGCGGTGAAAAATAATGATACTTTTTTTAGCATGAATATGCTCCTAAATACAATAATAAATAAGTTTTTTTTTATTGAATTTAGGAGCATAATCATGTTAAAAACTATCATTATTTTTCACCGCAGAATCCAACGCAATCATAAAAATATTGTGTTCTAATTTGTATAACCGGAAGTGCTAGGGCTTCGAAAATATTTTAGCTCTGCAGTGAATTTCAAACAATATCATAATCCCAATTTTCAGAATTTAAATATGTCCAGTACTCCAGAAGCGTCTAATAGGCACTCGAACTTGGGACACCCTGTATACAGCGTGGAAAATCCAAATGGAATAAATTCATCATCTTGGTTACTGTACATATTTATGTAAAATCCCACGCATCAAATTTAAATTTTGAATTGTAATTCTTCTTTGTATAATTTATAATATAAATGCGGAAGACAGGTAAGTACAACCCGAGGTACAACCCCTATTGTTATGTCTATTCAGAGAATGTTTATTGTTTATTACAAAAATCATTAGAAAAAGATAAAATAAAGTGATTTGAGAAATTTGGTACAATATCAAAAACTAAAATGTAATACGAAATGTAGCAAACAAACTTATGAATTTTAATGAAGAATATGTTCAAAGTGTTCACCGCGAACGACTTGGCAACATCCTAACCTAAAATACAAATTTCTTCCAACATTATTATACATCTCAGGAGTGACCTAATTCACCATGGTAAATTCAATTAAGAGTGTTCAATACAGGAGAACAGACAATAGAATTCACCATGGTAAATCCGATTAAGAGTGTTCAATACAGGAGAAACGACAATAGAACATACGCGCAAAAGCTCCTGACTTCACGTCAGTGCTTGAAACAATTTTTGTAATAAGATTTGGGAATACTCAAGGGAACATTATAATGAATTTCGGTCATCACATGATTTTATTTCTTCTATTTTGATTTTGCAATAAACATGAAAGTGATAAAATTTTTGAATAGAGAATAACGTGATCCTTTCAAACGATGTATCACAAGCCCATATATCCTATTTGAATATTTGGGGGTTGTACCTATCTTTCGAAGGGGGTTGAAGGTAGGGTTCGCATTTTTACGAAGAAGAATGACAATTTAAAATTTCAATTTGGAATTTCCAAGTTTACAGTAACCAAGATAATGAATTCATTCCATCTGGCTTTTCCGCGCTGTATAAAACAGCAATATGAGGAAATTCCGGACCTACGATGTGACAATAATTTTTAAAGACCCTGTATTATTAAAACATTTGAATTAGTTCAATCAGTTACCGCCAAATGTGAATATGGTGCTAAGCAATAACGTAACAAAGGAAATATAACTCCGTCTGATAACTGTTATATTTACCATTGCTCTAATTGCCTGATTGGCCAAGCATTATCGACAGTAATTTATGCAACAGTAAACAGACACCTGGAGAAATAGCTCATAGAACACGCTTGATTAGCTTTATACGCTCTTGATGGCAAGTCATGCTCAAAAGTGCCATCATTCCTCACTTGCAATCAACACGCATCAATAGAGAAAACGATCGTTGCAGGAACTAGGTTCAAATGACTCGAAATTGGTTCGAACGAAGGTTCACTGTGGTTGAATATTTATAGTCTGTTGCAGAAACTGAACAAAAACACAGCAGATTTTTTACAATTGTATAGTATTCGTGAGATGAAAAATTGGTTCAAGGAGACAGGAGCTTTGACGCTCTTGTTCAAACTTTGACAAATCATATCTCCGAAATTATTGGTCTCTGGGAATGCAAATATAAATGGATTCTTACGATAGAACTGCATCATGAAAGAAATTAAACAGACTGATTCTCCCCAATTATGAACTTATCCGAGATATTCATTCCTCAAAATACTCTGAAAATTATATTCTATCAATTAAAACTCAGATAATATTGCAGTCTTGTTTTTACTGGAGATATTCTGAACCCAATTTGATTATGTATCTCACCAAAGAATATATTTCCATCATCATATGGATTATCCACGTGCATTATATTATCATCTTAAAAGTATAATATCATATCATCCTCATAATTCTACGATAGCTGAGGTTATTTAATTGGCCATTTTGCATTTAATCATAATTTGTTTTCTAGAACAGAAGGTGTATTTTATATTAAGAATAACGAACCAAACATGATTTTGACATTTATCTCCCATAGAAAAATAAGATGTAATTTGAGAACACAGATCATATAAAAATTCATAGATAGAATAATCAAGTACGATTCATTATTGGTTACTCCGGAACCATAAGGCCGATTTTATCCAATAACGAACTCAACCAAGACATTCATCTCACGAACCTACTCTGAAAATTTTAACTGCCTAGCTCATTCTGCTCGAGAGTTATTGTAGAAACAAAATTTCTAAATTTTTTCAATTTTTTTTACACTTTGCGGCAACCCGATCAATAAAAAACTGCGCATGCATATAAACGTCATTATTCTACAATTTGATGCTAAATTTCAGATAGATCGAGTGATCGATTTTGGAAATATTCATAAAAAATGTTTTATTAAAAACGGCTTCGAAACCGCTCAGTGGATTTCGCCCGTTAACGAACCTGTCCGAGATTTTTACGCTCCAAACCTACCCTGCAAATTTCAATCATCTAACTCCTTTCGTTCAAGAGTTATCGTGTTAACAGCCGGCCAGCCGGCCAGACAGAATGAATTTCGACCACGGATTTTTGATCAGTGAGTCGAACCAAATCGTGTGAGACCATTTTCAGTCAAAAATTCGAGAATTACAGACATTTGGGCAAATTGATAAGCACTCCGTTCCTAGGAACAAGAGCGCCAAAAAATACTGACCAAATTAGGAATGCTTTGTTTCCAACGTGAAATTTTTTTCGCCATCAGCTTCTTTGATGAAATCATTGAATATGCGAATATAACAAGTTGAAAAGAATTGGTTCAAGCACTGACGTGAAGTCAGATGCTTTCGCGCGTATGTTCTATTCTCCTATCATGGACACTCTTAATCGAATTTACCATAGTAAATTCGATTAAGAGTGTCCAATATAGGACACAATGTCTGTATTTTTCGAATATTTGGCCGAGAATGGTCTCAAACGATTAGTTTCGACTCACAGATCAAGAATTCGTGGGCAAAATTGATTATGTCCGACCGTCCGGCCTGATCTCAGTGCTTTTCCAACGAGTTTCATTTAATATTCTATACCTACCTATACTTGAAAACTTAAGAACAATAATTCTGAAAATTATGAGTTATCATTTTTTTTTCCTGCACGATGCCAGAGCCACAAATAGGTTGGATTTGTACCTACACGATACATACAGTGTGTTTCACGAATGATTGTACAGGCTTTCATTGCAGATGCAGGACATTTTGGTGAGTTTAAATCAGTGTTCGAAATATTTCCTAACTATATTCGTTTAAGAGATACAGGATATTTTATGTATTTTATCAAAAACTTTCAATCAGCATAACTCTTGAACGCCTGCATGGATCTTCAGAAAATTAGTAGGCCTATGCCTAATACGTTCATAATGACTTGTTGATAGCGCAGGTACGGAATAAGAAAATTATTTCCCATATTCCATCTTTTAAAACACCCTGTACATCAAATGTTTCTCAGAATCTACAATGAAATTCATCAAAAGCATGGATCTCTGTGCCTCCGAATAATGCGTTAATACATATTGAATGAATTGAATTTATTTGTTCTCCTATATCTTTTTGACACTTGCTAGCTCTTGTATTGAATTTGCTGCAGCTTTCATTATCCTTTCTGGTCGATTATTTATCTCCTCACATGCAGCATTTGAATGGAGTTTATCAAGATCATTGGTTTGGTAAAGGGGGAACTTATGACTGGCCTGCAAGATCCCCAGATCTTACATGCTTGGATTATTTCCTCCGGGGACAATTGAAAAATAAAGTTTACTCCGAAGAAATCGTGGATAGAGAGCAACTGATTAATCGTATTCAAGCTCCATGTGAAGATCTAGAAAATATTTAGAAGAATGAGGGGGTATTTTCGAATAAAAGTTATGATTTTTTCTCACTTATTGTCAATTGTTTTTAGTTTGATATATGTTCATAAGATACCTTTTATATTTTTATTCTCAAGTTCATTTTATAATAGCCCAAGTAAATGTTCTTTCGAGTTTCAGTTGGGAAATACTTATCGGTCTAAGCAACCAAAACACACGAAACTATTCCTTCACACTTCTATCGATACTTAAATCGAGTTTTGCTAACATCTGTGGTTCAATTATTGGAGAAAAGAATTTGCAAAGATGAATAATTCGAAAATGAGTATATTTATCATTTCTTTTTTCTGGTACCTACCTACCTACATTGGTAATCAAATGTGGAACTCCGAAATTCCTGTATTTGATGGAATAAGATGCAGATCTGTAACCAAGTGATGTTACTGATAATTGATTCAATATAAATTAACGCATTATTCGGAAATTCCCAGGTCCGTGTTTACTATAAATTGAAAATTCCAAATATTCAAAGGTTCATAAAATATCAATACGAAGTGTGCCATTATTGCCAATATGCTTGTTTGAAAGAATATTTATTGTAGATTCTTGAAGATTTTATGTACAGGGTGTTTTACAAGATGTGGAATAAAGAAGATAATTTTCTCATACTGGATCTGCGCTATTCTCATTCTGGATATCCATGCAGGTTTTCAAGAGTCATGCCGATTGAAAGTTTTTGTTAAAATACATAAAACATCCTGTATCTCTTAAACGAATAAAGTTAGGACATATTTCGAATACAGATTTAGACTCACCAAATAGTCCTGCATCTGCACTAAAAGCCTGTACAATCATTCGTGAAACCCCCTGTATACGACTTAATTTCATAAAAGCATGAATGAAACTTCATCTCTATGCCCCGTACAATATTCTTTTATTATCTGTGCGAGTAATGCGAGTCGTAAACGTGACCTGCGTACTTTACGACGTGAATGTCGGTGTAACCAACGTCTGAAATAGGCATAAACCGCATCAGTTAAGCGTACCTTAAAATTAGATTCATTGTCACGACTGATCAGAGTGTATTACCTATGTTGGAGAGAAATCTTGAAATCCAGTTTTGAACAAACACGGGTATTGTGGGAATATGTGCAACGTGACAGTCAGCAAAAAGAATTCTAACAGATATCATGTTTCGTTGAGATCTCTTAATCAATTTTACTCCATGAGGAATTTCGAGAAGAACATATCGTTACCGCTGAAAGTTCTCACACTAAGTCAACGAGGATTAAACCACACGAATCGCAGCGGTCACCCTGGTAGAGTAACGGTAAAAATGGAGGTTGCATGTTCGAGTCCTGCTTCCGTCTGGAGATTTTCTGTCCAGTTGGAGACTTCTTGTGGGAAGTTGAGTTATCCCTGAAGTCTTCATATCTTCCGGTCTTGTCACCACAACAAAAAAATAGTGACCTTCCATCTCTTCCACCTTTGAGTTTTGGAGAACAATCGATTTATGGACGATCAAAGTGACAAATCCAATAATAACACCAATTTTTCTTACATATTTTTCTCTCGATTTCCATTTGAAAGTGAAGCTTCTATCTATGGGAGACGATTGCCCTTCGTTAGGGTTCTGTAGCGGTCTTCGAAGTTCCGAAGTTATCGGAAAAGGTTTCAATAATAAAATGAAAATAGGAACAGCGTTTGTGGATTTATTGGCAGCATATGACGCAGTATGGAAAGATGATTTTATTCTCAAACTTTATATTCATTTAAAGTGTGGAAAAATGGTTAACTTAATGGTATATAGATATATGTATGCTGGATCAAAATAGCTAATAATGACAATCTGAGATTTCTGATCT
Source organism: Halyzia sedecimguttata (assembly GCA_937662695.2). Taxonomy (NCBI): domain Eukaryota; kingdom Metazoa; phylum Arthropoda; class Insecta; order Coleoptera; family Coccinellidae; genus Halyzia; species Halyzia sedecimguttata. The sequence goes on along the minus strand of OW569411.2, from coordinate 2,137,836 downwards.
AGTAGGTACGTTTTTTGGATATGATCATTGATCCAACACTGGTAATTACACAGGCTATCTTCTATCTTCCAGCACAATTATTCAGTTGACACATGATATTTTTTTACAAGATATTATTATTATTATTATCATACAGATAAGAGTTGAGGCAATGCCTATACACTCACAAAAATTAACAATCCCATAATATATATAAGAACAAAAGTGCTTGATTATACAATAAGAAATGACCATTTAAAAAAAAAGTCATCATCATCATCAGAGCATTCAGGATCTTGATAAGTTGAAATATAGAGAAGATTTCAGACTTTTATTCAAAAGGGAGAGTATCTTGAATCGGCTAGGCCTTTTTGTGTTGGTAACAATTCAGAGGAAATCCATGTTTTTTATTTATGAAGCGCTGTTTAGAATGAAATTTCAAGCTATCAACCTATCCAGTAGCTTAGGTATGGATCATATACCACGGTAGTTCGTTACATCCTGTTCATTCCGTGATCTAAAAATTGGACGAATGTCCAATTTCTTTGTTGAAATTCTTTTCTATTTGAAATCATTATGATTTGTTTCATTACTTTTATATACTTAAAAAAAACACAATGCAGAATTAATGAACTGAAGATACGCTATTGGCATCATTTTTAATGGGTTGAGTGCTTGAAATATTCAGACGACATATATTGAGTCTGACACGAAGAGAATAAACATTTTCTAGAATTTCTCTAATAAGTCACTACCTATTTTTCTTGATAAGTAAGTTTATTGTTGTTGCTGAAAAGTAAATATATTTATAATTCCCTTCTATCAACTGAAAAACCTGATAACAAGCTTAGTTTTGTTCTTCCATGTTTCTGGATTTAATTATTATTCTAGAATACAGCCAAAGTAAATCCCTATTCTTTGAAATAATTTGTCCATTTATACCATATTTAACTCGTCTCGACCCATGATAGGCATGAAATATCGGTTAAAATCATTTTTTAAACAGAATGAAATTGGATCATCCCAGATTAAAATGAAGATGATTGTAAGATATGTCATACACCTGTCAACTGTGTAGGTAAAGATCATAGAGGAAACTCATGAAAAACAGAAATGTGAATGGTATCACTAATACGATCTACGGAAAGCACAAAATATAATTCATGAAATAAAATTGGTTCAAGCCCTGTGGACAGGAGCTTTCTGGCGCTCTAGTTCAAACAGACAAATTATATCTCCGAAAGTATTGGTTTCTCAGAGTTGGGAATTATATCAATGTATTCATATAATAGAACTGCATCCTAAAGGAAATTCAATTCAAATAATAGTTTATTTATCAAGATTAAATGAGCAATCATGATAATGAGAAAAGCACCATGGAAGAAATCGAATTAAATCTGGCCAATTTTGCCCAATAACGAACTCAACCGAGATATTCATCTCCCTAAACTACTCTGAAAATTTCAACTACCTACCTCATTCCGTTCGAGAGTTATATCTATGTCTATGGATTAAAAGCAGTCTCACTACTCTCAGATCTCTTACTTCATGTTCAGTTCCGAAATGTAAGAATTTTCTGAGAAAAACTAATATCGGAGCAAACAACTGAGATTTAACTCACTTCGCTCACAATTCTTCGATTGATTAGTCTCAGGAACATCATTTGACATTATGACAATTCATATTCATACATAGAATAATATCATTCTGTGACAACGTTGAAATACGATTTATTATTGAAATTTTGAAAAATCATATCTGAGATTTTTCTCACTTCGCTCACAATTCTTCGGTTGATTAGTCGCAGGAACATCATTTGACATTATGACAATTCATATTCATACATAGAATAATATTATTCTGTGACAACGTTGAAATACGATTTATTATTGAAATTTTGAAAAATCATATCTCCGAAAGTATTAGCTTGTTAGAGTTAAAAATGATATGATTGGATTTTCATGATAAAACTTTTTATTAAAAAAAATTTAATTTGGAATTTGTTTCGTAAAAAAAAAATTTTTTTTTTGTTACTCCGAAACCATTTGTCCGATTTTGCCCAATAACGAACTTAGCCGAGATATTTATCCCCCAAACCTACTCTGAAAATTTCAACTCTCTAGCTCATTCCGTTCGAGAGTTATCGTGCCTACGGACGGCCGGACCGGCCGGCCGGACCGGCCTGACAGAATGAATTTCGACCACGGATTCTTGATCAGTGAGTCGAACCAAATCGTTTAAGACCATTTTCATCGAAATATTCGAAAATTACAGACATTTGGGCAAATTGATAAGCACTCAGTTCCGAGGAACTAGAGCGCCAAAAAGTGTCGTTAGAAAAAAATGCTTCAAAAATTATCATTTAAACAAGAGCTTCAACCTCGTGGAATGGGTTGTTGCAACTAACACTCAGTGCATAGTTTTCACAACTCGAAATACCTAAGGAAAGTATCGTCGAAATGTCTAGCCCTAGAGCAACGCTGGAGAGAATCATAGCAGATTGTCCATTTATTTATTGTGGAGATTTTGTTTTTATTTTCAATAATTTTTTTTTACACTTTGCGGTAACCTGATCAATACAAAACTTCACATGCGAATAAAGGTCATGATTCTACAATTTGGTGCTAAATTTCAGACAGATCGAGTGATCAGTTTCGTAAATATTCATAAAAAATATTTTTACTAAAAACGGCCATAACTCCGAAATCGCTTGATGGATTTCGCCCATTAACGAACTCGTCCGACATATTTACGCTCCAAACCCACTTTGCAAATTTCAATCCTCTTACTCCTTTCGTTCGAGAGTTATCGTGCCTACGGCCGGCCGGACAGAATGAATTTCAACGACGGATTCTTGATCAGTGAGTCGAACCAAATCATTTGAGACCATTTTCAGCCAAAAATTCGAAAATTACAGACATTTGGGCAAATTGATAAGCACTCTGTTCCGAGGAACAAGAGCGCCAAAAACGAACCCAAATACCAAAGAAAAACCACTGTTCCGGCAAGAGAATGCACCATGTCTTAGTGGCTACGATGGTCAAATTGCATGAATTGCACTCTGAATTGCTGCCCCATCCACCTAATTCGCCAGATTTGGCCTCCAGCGACTAATGGCTGTTCGAAGACCTGAAAAAGGGTGCTCCAGAGGCAATGATTTCGAACCAACGAGGAAGTCATTGCTGAAACTGAGGCCTATTTTGTGAGCAAATATCAAGAATTCTATAAACATGATATCATTGGTATCGAAAAGTTAGAGAAACTTTTGACAGATTGTATCGCCTTAAATGGAAATTATGTCAACGAACAAAAACGAATTTTGCGAAAATAATGTGTGTTTGTTACTCAGTCCGGAAACGTTTTGATCCTTGTGTTACCACTTCAAGAAATAAGGTTTCATGTAGGCCTACAGTCCTGCGAAAAAATGCCAAAAATCTCCTATTTTAGCCAGTTAAAAATTAAAGCTACCGACCTACATGTGAGAACGCCAACATCCTCGATACAATCAGATTATGTTGTAACTTATTATAAAACTTGAGTGGATGAATATTTAAACTTGGTACAGTTTCAATAACACGTTTCGAAACGACTATTCCCCACTAAGTGGCTCGCATTATAAAAGTTGCATGAGAATAAAATATAAGAAGTTTATAACTCAATGGAATATTTTTGTTGTGAGGGACACTGAAAACATTATCATATTACTTTCACTCTCTTTCATATATGAAGGAGATCTTTTGTTGTTGGGAAGAGAAATATGGTTGGTATTCGTTGAATTAATTATCATTTGGTCTTCTCACATTCATTAGAATGTAGTGAAGAACGGCGAACCAGGGCATCATCTAAGGGAGGGCATATACTCGTATGAGGAACAGCGGCTTTATCGAAAAAATTATATCTCCGAAAGTATTGGTTTATCAGAGTTGGGAATTATATCAATGAATTCTTAAGATAGAAATGCATCATGAAAGGAATTAAATTTAAAAAAAGTGTCGTTTAAAAAAAATTCTTCAAAAATTATCTTATGAAAAAGGGGCAATCTACAATGCTTCAATGCCTTAATGCTTCAAAAATTTACATTAAATTTATTTAACAAGATAAAATGAGCAATCTGAAATGATTCAACCTCGTGGAATGGATTGTTGCATCTTTCACTCTGTGCATAGTTTTCACAACTCGAAATACCTAAGTAAAGTATCATCGAAATGTCTAGAGCAAGGCTGGAGACAATCATAGCAGATTGTCCATTTATTCCTGATATTTGAGTAGGTAATTGATTACGAACAAATTATTTTAATAGTTCAAAATATATTAATAAAATACTATCCTCTTTTCATAATTTAAAATTTGATAGTTCATACCACTAAGACATTCTTTTCTGTACCTATTATGAACCTTAACTCAAGAAAAAATGATTGATACACAAATGAATTATTTCAGTATATTTTTGCTAGCAACATTATGAAAATACTGTATATAGGAACATGTTTCACTACTTAAGGAAGTAAAAGGTAATATTAACCTCAGTGGTCAACGAACAGTAATTTCTTTTGATGATTCCATTATGTTCTTCTTTCCTATTGCCTCCATAAACTACATCAAAACAGTCTTGTATATATTCACATATTCAAGAATCGAATACTTGCTTTCCAAGAGAAAATAACAACTATGAATTGACAATCTCTAATAGCTTGAAAGGATGACATTTTTGAATAATGATCACAGACAGATTCTGTGTTCACATTCTGTGAATACATAGAACTTACGATGTATTATTTAAATTTTGAAACATCATATCTCCAAAAGTATTAGCTTGTTAGAGTTGAAAATGATAACAATGGTTTCTCATGATGAAACTACATCTTAAAAAAATTTGAATTCAAAAGTTGTTATGTAAAAAAAAATATTTTTTTTCGTTACTCCGAAACTATTAGACCGATTTTGCCCAATAACAAACTCAACTGAAATATTTACCCGTCAAACCTATTCTGAAAATTTCAACTGTCTAGCTCATTCCGTTCGAAAGTTATCGTGTTTACGGCTGGACCGACGAAAGGCCGGACGGAAGGCCAGACGGACGGCCGGCCGGACAGAATCCATTTCGACCACGGATTCTTGATCAATGATTCAAAACCAAATCGTTCAAGACCATTTTCAACCAAAAATTCGAAAATTACAGACATTTGGGCAAAGTGATAAGCACTCTATTCCGAGGAACAAGAGCGCCAAAAAGAATTTCATAAAATTCATACTTCTCAGCACTAATGGATGAGCAAAAATTGAATACGGTAAATTTTTTACTGCAAAAGTAGGAATATAGAAATTTCTAAAATAAAATTTTAGAACTCATTCCATTTGGCTTTTCCACACTGTATAAAATTCTACTGTAAGTGTGTATGTCGTTGAACTCCTCCAAACAACGTGACTGATTTCGACGAAATTTTGTGTGTCTTTTGGAGTGGGTCTCTGGAAGATTTGTAGTCACAATCGTACCCATTAGGAGGTGCCGCAATCAGGTTATAGAATATTTGTTTTGATTTTCGTACGAAATGGCAGATTAGCTGACCTAGTTATTAGAACATCGGTTCTTCTCAGATCTCTGAGACCTAAATATGTTTGACTTTCATTATTAATTAAGTTCAGTCAGTATTACACTATTTATAAAAATATAGTTCAAGTATATTATATTAAAGAGTAATTAATGTGTCAAGGGCTTTAAAATGTCATCGGAAACTATACATTGTGGAATTCATTAGCTGCAGTATTGAAGTGAATATTTCACAAAGATAATAATTTAAAGAAGGTACTTATATTTATGTGATCTTCAACCACAGGTTTTGATTTTGCTTTGGGCAACAGCAAATCGCACAATGATAATTTCGAAATGAAAATATTGAAATGCCAGTTTCAAGTCAAATGCCACTTAGAATAGTACATAATACATTTATCGAAAATTCGAATATTGAAAGAAACGTTTGCTGATCCCAATTCTAGTAGCCCTCTTCGGACCTTTAATGAATAAATATGATTTAAACTTATTAAATATGAAAATTGAAAAAATTGATGTGCCTGTAGGATAGATCAATGAACAATAATCCTTGTTTCAAAAATTTTATCGCGATTTTGCAATTAGTTATCCAATAGTTAATTATTAATTTTTTTTGTAGCACGAACATTAACATTGCAAGTGCGATAATTATTAAACTATTAATCTGAGAATATTTTACTTTCATGTAGCTATTTTTCAAAAGCCTTAGAATAGAATCCCGTTGGAAAAATTGAAAAATTGTTAATTTTCCATTTGTTATTAACAATTAACTTAAGTGAAAAATTATAATGCTTCATAAACAATGAAAGAATCTTTTTTTTTATAATATTACTCTTGTTCCGTTTTCTTATGATCAGAATTTACTCAAAAATGTTTTTTGATCATTTTTATCTCCTATTGTTTGAAAAACTTTTATAAACAAATGTGTTGTTTATGAGATGATTTAGACACAATCCTTGATGATAATTATGTTTTCTTAAAAAAAAAGTTCATTGCTTGAAAGCAGATTCGTTAAATAACAATTTTTTCTTATCACTCGATATGAAAATTAGGGAACCATTTCTTATTTATGTCATCACTTATCTTGGTCTTTGATATAAAAAAAAATGATTATTACTCAAATTTTCTTTGCTTATTTAATGATATATTAATTAATATTATAATTTTAATTAATTAATATAATAATTAATTTGTTATAAATAAAAGAATTACCTCTTTGTATTTTTTCTTTTTCTATTGAAAAACCAAAACAACCATGTTTTATTGAAAAAAATTATTGAATTGAAAGTTTAATGAAAAATATAAATAATTTAAAATAAATTATTGATGGTTCTTTTGTTTTCTAAATAGGAAAAGAAAAAAATACAAAGAGGTAATTCATTTGTTTATAACAATTTGTTGAATAAACAATGAAAATTTTGATAACAATCGATTTATTTTAATATCAAAGACCGAGATAAATAAAGATAAAAAAAAATGGTTCCTTAATTTTCATAATAAGTGGTAAGCAAAATTGATATTTAACAAAGGCGTTTTTAAGCAATAGATTTTGTTTTTAATTCAGAATTATCATCAAGGATTATGTTATCAAAAACAAAACAAATTTTCTTATAACAATTTTTTAAGCAATAGGAGATAAAATTATTAAAAATCATTTTTAAGTCAAAAAAAACGGATCAATAGTAATATTATAAAAAAAAAAATTTTCCAATGTTTAATGAAGCTTTATAATTTTTCACTTGAGTAAATTGTTAATAACAAATCGAAAATTAACAATTTTTTTTAAATTTTCCGAGAGCAATCTATTCTAATACCTTCAAAAAATAGCTTCACGAAAGGGAAAAATTCTCAGATTAATAGTTTAAAAATTATGGATAATTAATTGAAAAATCGTGATAAACATTTATGGACCATGGATTATTTATTGTTCATAGATCTATCCTGTAGGTGCCTGTATTTTTTTCATTTTCATTTTCATATTTAATAAGTTTAAATAATATTTATTCAATAAAGGTCCGAAGGAGGCGAGGCTTGCGCAATCCCATGTACCCGTTTTCGGGTGTATTTTCAACCCTCTGGGAAAATTATAAATATTGGTCCTACAGCTCCTGGATTTAGGACTTTTTTCAGGAAATTTCCTCTTCTTTTTGAATCTTTTATCCGATTTGAATTATCTCAAATAGTTTTTGAGATATTGGTGAAAAACCAGAGCGCCTTTTTTTTCACTCAATTGTTTATAACTATTGCAATTTTTAGGGGTGGCCTTAGCATTTTCTCAAAAACTATTTACATGCCATTCCGAATCGAATGACACCTCAATCATAATTTTTGGAAAAATACGCAAAAATTTTACCCTAAAAAGCACTTGTTGCCTATACTATAGCGGGCAGTCCAACATTCGAGCAGGACAACGTCTGTCCAGTCGACTAGTCGAAATAAAAAAAACCGCACGAGCTCATTTGGTTACCTGACACAACTATAAAATTCATGTAATTCTGCGAAACGCTACGAATACAAATTTCTCAACAGGGACAAAGTCTCATCATCATTAAAGTGAAATATACGCAAATTTGTGGGAGTCTCGTCCATTCAGGTCAGAATTGATGGATATTGTTTTCGACAACGTTCTCTTATGATTGTCTTGAGAGTGAAAGTACGGAGCGTGATCACATCTCGGGACTTGGAATTTTCACCTTCGTGACAACAGGTGGAACTATCTAGTCGAAATAGTATTAAAAGACCATCCTGGCATCCGTCAGATCTCTCCATTGAAATAGAAAATTGTCGGGTCGTTAACACGAATTGAAATTGTTGGCCATTATCATCATGTTGTTTTGGGGAAATGAAATGGGATGTGTCTCGGATGTTGAAGGTTTGTTGTTACTCTAATTGGATAAACAATAATGTTCGGATGCTACTCGTAGCATTTCACTGATTAAATTTCGGATTGACTCGAGTTATATCAATACAGTGGCGTATTCACGGGGAGTGAGGGGGAAATATTTCCCCCACAGGAAGATCCACTGTTAGTAGTGATGGGACCTCTGGAATGAAAATAATCGAACATTTCGATTACTAAAACATCTAGATATATCTCGAGATGTTCTGCGAGTGAATTCATTCGAATGATTTTCTGTCGTCTATCATATGGCATCCAGATGGGATATCACTCGACTCGAGCATGAATTGAATGAAATTAAATGAGATACGAGATATTTCGTACTCGTAATTCGTTCGTATACGTTCTGAATGTTTTGATATTTTGAAGTTCCCTAGGCGGCCTATAAGTATGAGATATGAAAGGTTTAAGTAATCATTAAAGGATACTGTGGGAGGTATATTCATCATGGAATGGTTTCTTTCTGGGCTTTCTCTCCCAAACTCTGAAAAATATCTATAAAATAAAAAATTAATTATTTTGTGATTTGCTTCTGCGTAAGAAACATAAGATATTTGTCAGAAGCAATCAATTGAACAATGTTGCCTAACAAATAACAACGAAACAACATCAACGAAGAAACAACTATATCGTAACGTTTCGGAGTCTATATCAGACTGCTTCTTCAGACGCTTAACGAAAAAATCTTCAGAACTATTTTGTTGATGGTTATTCTGAGATTCGAGCATTGCCACATTGACAGTATTTGAAAATCATAGCTAACATGGTTTTACTTTGTATAGAAATTTCCAAGTTCCACCTCCGTTTTCAGAGAATGCCATTTTGCAAATTGCTCAATTGGTATTGACCATATTTGGCTGAATTTATTGAAAAAGGAGGTGGAACTTAAAAATTTCTATACAAAGTAAAACCATGCTAGCTAGGATTTTCAAATACTGTCAATGTGACAATTCTCGAATCTCAGAATAACAATCAACAAAATAGTTCTGAAGATTTTTTCGTTAAGCGTCTGAAGAAGCAGTCTGATATAGACTCCGAAACGTTACGATATAGTTGTTTCTTCGTTGATGTTGTTTCGTTGTTATTTGTTAGGCAACATTGTTCAATTGATTGCTTCTGACAAATATCATATGTTTCTTACGCAGAAGCAAATCACAAAATAATTAATTTTTGGCGCTCTAGTTCCTCGGAACTGAGTGCTTATCAATTTGCCCAAATGTCTGTAATTTTCGAATATTTCGATGAAAATGGTCTTAAACGATTTGGTTCGACTCACTGATCAAGAATCCGTGGTCGAAATTCATTCTGTCCGGCCGGTCCGGCCGGCCGTAGGCACGATAACTCTCGAACGGAATGAGCTAGAGAGTTGAAATTCTCAGAGTAGGTTTGGGGGATAAATATCTCGGCTAAGTTCGTTATTGGGCAAAATCGGACAAATGGTTTCGGAGTAACAAAAAAAAAATTTTTTTTTTACGAAACAAATTCCAAATTAAATTTTTTTTAATAAAAAGTTTTATCATGAGAATCCAATCATATCATTTTTAACTCTAACAAGCTAATACTTTCGGAGATATGATTTTTCAAATTTCAATAATAAATCGTATTTCAACGTTGTCACAGAATAATATTATTCTATGTATGAATATGAATTGTCATAATGTCAAATGATGTTCAATTGAAGAATTGTGAGCGAAGTGAGAAAAATCTCAGATATGATTTTTCAAAATTTCAATAATAAATCGTATTTCAACGTTGTCACAGAATGATATTATTCTATGTATGAATATGAATTGTCATAATGTCAAATGATGTTCCTGAGAATTGTGAGCGAAGTGAGTTAAATCTCAGTTGTTTGCTCCGATATTAGTTTTTCTCAGAAAATTCTTACATTTCGGAACTGAACATGAAGTAAGAGATCTGAGAGTAGTGAGACTGCTTTTCATCCATAGACATAGATATAACTCTCGAACGGAATGAGGTAGGTAGTTGAAATTTTCAGAGTAGTTTAGGGAGATGAATATCTCGGTTGAGTTCGTTATTGGGCAAAATTGACCAGATTTAATTTGATTTCTTCCATGGTGCTTTTCTCATTCTCATGATTGCTCATTTAATCTTGATAAATAAACTATTATTTGAATTGAATTTCCTTTAGGATGCAGTTCTATTATATGAATACATTGATATAATTCCCAACTCTGATTTCACATAAATTTCGAGGTTACGTGAAAAAAGTGTTAGTACAAAAGTAGTAGATCTTTTTGGCGCTCTAGTTCCTCGGAACTGAGTGCTTATCAATTTGCCCAAATGTCTGTAATTTTCGAATATTTCGATGAAAATGGTCTTGAACGATTTGGTTCGACTCACTGATCAAGAATCCGTGGTCGAAACTCATTCTGTCCGGCCGGTCCGGCCGGCCGGTCCGGCCGGCCGTAGGCACGATTACTCTCGAACGGAATAAGCTAGAGAGTTGAAATTTTCAGAGTACGTTTGGGGGATAAATATCTCGGCTAAGTTCGTTATTGGGCAAAATCGTACAGATGGTTTCGGAGTAACAAAAAAAAAATTTTTTTTTACGAAACAAATTCCAAATTAAATTTTTTTTAATAAGAAGTTTTATCATAAGAATCCACTCATATCATTTTTAACTCTAACAAGCTAATACTTTCGGAGATATGGTTTTTCAAAATTTCAATAATAAATCGTATTTCAACGTTGTCACAGAATGATATTATTCTATGTATGAATATGAATTGTCATAATGTCAAATGATGTTCCTGAGAATTGTGAAAGAAATGTTTGAAATGTTTCGAAGAATTGTGAGCGAAGTGAGAATAATCTCAGTTGTTTGCTCCGAAATTAGTTTTTCTCAGAAAATTCTTACTTTTCGGAACTGAACATGAAGTAAGAGATCTGAGAGTAGTGAGACTGCTTTTCATCCATAGACATAGATATAACTCTCGAACGGAATGAGGTAGGTAGTTGAAATTTTCAGAGTAGTTTAGGGAGATGAATATCTCGGTTAAGTTCGTTATTGGGCAAAATTGGCCAGATTTAATTTGATTTCTTCCATGGTGCTTTTCTCATTCTCATGATTGCTCATTTAATCTTGTTTATTTTATAGATTTTTTCAGAGTTTTGGCCGGTCCGGCCGGCCGTAGGCACGATAACTCTCGAACGGAATGAGCTAGAGAGTTGAAATTTTCAGAGTAGGTTTGGGGGATAAATATCTCGGCTAAGTTCGTTATTGGGCAAAATCGGACAGATGGTTTCGGAGTAACAAAAAAAAAATTTTTTATTTACGAAACAAATTCCAAATTAAATTTTTTTTAATAAGAAGTTTTATCATAGGAATCCATTCATATCAATTTCAACACTAACAAGCTAATACTTTCGGAGATATGATTTTTCAAAATTTCAATAATAAATCGTATTTCAACGTTGTCACAGAATGATATTATTCTATGTATGAAAATGAATTGTCATAATGTCAAATGATGTTCCTGAGACATTATAATATAATCAATCGAAGAATTGTGAGCGAAGTGAGAAAAATCTCAGTTGTTGGCTCCGAAATTAGTTTTTCTCAGAAAATTCTTACATTTCGGAACTGAACATGAAGTAAGAGATCTGAGAGTAGTGTGACTGCTTTTCATCCATAGACATAGATATAACTCTCGAACGGAATGAGGTAGGTAGTTGAAATTTTCAGAGTAGTTTAGGGAGATGAATATCTCGGTTAAGTTCGTTATTGGGCAAAATTGGCCAGATTTAATTTGATTTCTTCCATGGTGCTTTTCTCATTCTCATGATTGCTCATTTAATCTTGATAAATAAACTATTATTTGAATTGAATTTCCTTTAGGATGCAGTTCTATCATATGAATACATTGATATAATTCCCAACTCTGAGAAACCAATACTTTCGGAGATATAATTTGTCTGTTTGAACTAGAGCGCCAGAAAGCTCCTGTCCACAGGGCTTGAACCCATTTTTTATTAAATGATTTTTATTTCTTAGCGAAAAAATAATGAGCAACGAATGCGTTTCGTGTCACGATCTACATGAGAATTAAACAAATAAACCCGCTCCGTAGTCTTCGCAAGTGACAAGTCGTAACCACTCAGATGCGAAATGCGACCATCTTTTGCCGAATATTCGGCGCTTCGGCCTAGAGCGTGGCCGACTATTCGGTATTCGGCTAAATCATTATTCGTGGCATCTCTACAAGAAATGGTGACATTCAAGGTCCTTTTCGCAAATCTTTCCTTCTACAAATATCTATGCCTATTTTCGCAATTAACCAATCTGACGTTTTAGCACAACGGTTTATTCAATTAGTATAAACATTCAAATTGTTATTTTACACCCCAATTCTCGTTGGATATGTATTTCTCGATATATTGGAGGAACAAACTCAAATGAAATATTAGAGACTATTTACACTGATTAATTCAATATTGTACCGCGTTTCGTCGATACAGCGACTTCATCAGACTACATCGTACTAAATTCTTAATAAGTTATGATCTCCTTTCACCTCACAATCGATGACCTGGACATCTTTCTATTCTTCTTTTTTTAACCTTTCCTCCTTACGAATTATTAAAAACTAGTTACATAATCTTAAATGCTACTTCATTCAATTACTTCATAAACATTTAAAATAATCGCATAATTCCTACTTCCTTAATAAATGTCCTATTCTCTATTTGAATTGATTGATTAACGGAGAAAAATTGAGATCTAATTGTTTATCATCTAAATTATCCGAATTTTTTTCTATAAATATTCCCTCCATTTCCCTATAACTTAGCTGCGTACTTTTATTCAAATTATGTCGAATTATGAAATTAGGGTTAAACTTATGCCCTTGTGCTAATAAATGTTTTGAGAAATTAGAATTAATTTTGTTGCTTTTCTAACTGTGATGGTTATTTCTTCCAACATTTTTACCTACTGCAATTCAACTGATAAACAACGGCTTCTTTATGGCCGTTTTTTATTGAGAATAATAAATCTCAGAGCAATAAAGAAGATAAATTTAACTGTTTTTCCTATATTTAATTTATTACACTGCAATTTAACTAATAAACACCAGATTAATCTTCTTCACCGGTCTTTGATAGTAAGAAGCCAAGTAAATGTAGAGTCTTGATTGAAACTCAAAATTACAAGTTATCATTCAGATTAGACCAAACTTTCAAATGGCATGAAATCTAATAAATTATATAATTATCTATTGTTCAATAACTGTAGATTGAACTGTGATATAAGTCAAAAAATATCAAGAAAATTGTATGAAACCATTGCAATCTTGATTCTTCGATGAATGATGCCGATTATTATTTTATTCAACCTTAGAACATAGAACTGTTCGAGGCATTCAACTGATCATATTTCGTATGATTTTTGACCAATATCAAAGTTCAAATATCGCTGAAATTTCGCGAAGAAGATTCTCTGTTAGATTTTTGCATTCAATCGTTAATATTCAACTCATATACCGCACATTCGATATTTACATTCTAAACTACATAAGTATAGGTATGCATTCATCATATATTGACATTTTTAATTAGCATGTACTTAAAATCTGAGATATCTTGATGGGATGTTCACATACTAATTGGCGAGAGAGATGAAATAGAAAGCTTTGACCTCTCTCACGGAGAGTATTCTGATTATTTGTCGTCAAATTAACGCAGGTGTCTATCCAAAAGCGTGGTTTACTACCATTTCTCTGCCCTACTTGGGTACATTTAAAAAATCTTGATTTGTGGGTGTTATAGCGATAGAATATGTGCAACAATCAATACAAATAATAATTCCATAGCTCCAAAAGTTTAGACGATATTACGTACCAGCCAAGTCAAGACATATTAGGAAAACTCTTAGACCCGCTCGGGGCATATCTGGGAAGCAAATCCATATTGACTCAAGTCTCAAATACACTTATTGGTTTGAGTTCTACAGTATAATACTATGTTGTTGACATATGCAAACAACCAAACCTATATGGAATCACCCAGTATAGATATGAAATCTTCGTTTATTTATCGGCACTCTTGTTCCCTGGAACAGAGTGCTTAACAATTTGTCCAAATATCTGTAATTTTCGAATTTTTGGTTGAAAATGGTCTTAAACGATTTGTATCAACTCCGTCCGGTCAGGCCGTAGACACGATAACTCTCGAACGGAATAAGCTAGACAGTTGACATTTTCAAAGTAGGTTTGTGAGATAAATATCTCGGTTAAGTTCGCTATTGGGCAACATAATCCTAATGGTTTCGGCGTAACGAAAAAAAAATTTTTTTTTTAAATTACAACTTTTGGATTCAATTTTTTAAGATGCAGTTCCATCATAAAAATCCATTGATGTAATTTTCAACTCTTACAAGCTAATACTTTCGGAGATATAATTTTTCAAAATTTCAATAATAAATCGTAATTCTGTTCTCACAGAATGCGAATTCTATCTGTCTGTGTTCTATCTGAGTTCACTCTTCATTCATGTCATCTTATCTACCTATAAGTGACGTCATATTCATTGGTGCTCTTGTTTCTGTTCTAGTTTGTTTAATATAATTCGTACTATGAAAATATTTTGCGTTGGAAAATAAGTTTCCGCATCTTGAATTTGTGAATACTCGTATATACAAGACTGTTTTGAAACCAAAAATAGCATTGACTTTTTGCATATTGAATAATATATGTGCAAATATTGGGGATTATGTTTCAGAAGATTTAGAATTGGATCATTTTAATGACGCAGTTCATTAAGGCAATAGGAAAGAAGAACATAATGGAATCATTAAAAGAAATTACTGTTCGTTGACCACTGATGTTAATATTAGCTTTTACTTCTTTAAGTAGTGTTCCTATATACATTATTTTCATAATGTTGCTAGCAAAAAAATACTGAAATATTGATCTACATTTGTGTATCAAATATTCTTTGTTTAGTGAAGGTTTATAATACATAATGAATGTGTTAGTGGCATGAACTATTAAATTAGGAAAAGAGGATTGTATTTTATCAATAGGTATATTTTGAAGTACTAAAATAATTTTTTGGTCAGTCGATACCTATTCAAACATCAGGAATAAATGGACAATCTGCTATGATTGTCTCCAGCCTTGCTCTAGACATTTCGATGATACTTTCGAGTTGTGAAAACTATGCACCGAGTGTAAGTTGCAACAACCCATTCCACGAGGTTAAATAATTTCAGATTACTCATTTAATCTCGATAAATGAACTATTATTTGAATTTCATTTCTTTTATGGTGCAGTTCTATCATAAGAATCCATTGATATTATTCCCAACTCTGAGAAACCAATATTTTCGGAGATATGGTTTGTCAAAAATTGAACAAGAGCGCCAAAGCTCCTGCCACAGGGCTTTCTCCCTTTTTTTTTCTTACAAGCGATGACAAAAGTGTTTACTAATACGAAAAGGTCGATAAACAAGAAAACTTTTAGACCAAGGTCGATAATTTTTGAAACAAAATAAAATAATAGTACGACAAAAACCATTGGAAAAGGAAGAGAAAATAACAAAAATGAAAGGATGCCTCGTCAAATTCGTGCCTGTATTGAAGCTAGAAGTGGCAATACTGATTATTTAAATTGCATATTTAAATAGCATTATTTCTTGTTACATTATCATTTTCAGAAAAATTACTCTTATATAAATCTACACCTTTGATATTTGTTCTATTATTAAGAAAATTGTAATAATTTCATTTTATTTCTATAATAATTTTTTGATTCTATATAAGTTTGGTTGTATGTTCAGGTTTTTTACGATTTTCAACTGGGGAGAATAAACATTTACATACCGATGAAAGGAGTGGGGATGACTGAAATTCTAGTTGATCATTAGTGACAGTTAATAAGAACTAAACTAGCTCTGAATTGGACCCAAAACAAAGTGAGTGTTAAGAAGGACTGATACATCTTGTGCAATATACTACAAAATCCTAAGAATACAAATCTATCGTTTCAGCATTCTCGGAAACATAAACAATTATCTACTTCGCCAACATCTCTTTCTGGAATCAATAAGAGGATAATTAAAAACATTACCATTTCCGAGAATAGAAACGAAATCATTCGAGTATTTCTATAGACAAAACTCTACCGCCACAGTAATTGGCTATTCAAGCCGGTGAAGTTCAGTAGCACAGAACGAGATGCAACATGGCTGTTGGAGCGTGGTGTAGCGGAAAGTTTCGGCATTGCAATTATTTTCACTTTTACAGTCTAATCGTCCATAGTTCAAGCCGAAACTAATGGGATGTTCTGGGAGGAAAGACGAAATACAATCGGTCTGGTAACTTCACATGTTCCGCCTCTGCATTTTGTCCATAGGTGCCTGTGCAGCTTGGACATGAGTATTTGCTGCGTGTGGATAACTTTGCGGGCTCTATGACATTAATGATAATCATAATATTAATGTGCTGTTTTTCACCTAAGCAGAGGAAGAACTGAAGAAACAGGAGAAGACATCGACTTAGAAGGGGGCATAATCATTCGATACCTTGAAGAGGAAGAAACATACAAATTCCTTGGGATGAAATAAAGAGGTGCACTGGAGACAACCCAAATCAAGGATGCCTTAACAGCTAGCTACAAAAAGCAGATTCGAGATATATGGAAGTCACTGCTGTCCGGGAAAAATAAAGTATCAGCTACGAACAGCTTGGCGGTACCGATAATCACCTACTCATTCGGGATAGTTAACTGGACAGTGAATGAAATTCCCGAGCTAGACAGAACCACTCGTAAAGTGGTGAACATGAACCTCAGCCTGCATCCCAATTGCTCGATTCAAAGGATATACCTTCCACGAACGCATGAAGGCGGAGGTTTGCAACGTTTGGAATACCAACACCATCAATAAACATTGGAAACGGCAATAAGGATATTGAGAAGGGAAGACCCGCTTCTGAAAATGGTGGCTCATCATGAAATTAGGGACCAAGGAGCTTTCCTATTTAGGGCTGGTCAGAGAACTTTGGAGAAACTCAGTATAACTGGCATATCCATCGATCATGAGCTAGCAGGAACACCAAAGACCAAAGAAAAGTTGGCAGGAAGATAAGACAGGCATAACTGAAGACACTACTTGAAGAACACATGAGTAAACACCTGCACTCCATATATTTCAGGAATTTGAAAGATCAGGGCCTATCGGAATAATTATCCTTTGCCTTTTTGAAGTCTGCTGAGCTAAGTCGAAAACCGAGGGGCATGCAGAGCTTGCCACAGCCAGCAGGAAACTGGTATGCACATCCTGTCTGCTTGCACAGTCCATGCTCCATAAGGATATGTGGCAGGACACAATGCAGCACTCTGAATTCTCTACTTCCATTTGTAAGAGGTTTATGGTATAGACAACGAACCACTGCTACCATATGTGCCTCAGGAGATTGAAGCAGTTATTGAAAATGATAGAGTTCGTATCTACTAGAACTATGCGATTCCAACAACTCGGCAGATCCACGCCATAAAGCCAGATAAAGTCCTACTGGACAAAGAACTCAAGGAATTGTTTGTCATCGAATTTTTCTCCCCCGGAGGAAAGAAGTGGTGAAGTGAGGAAAGAAGAATATAAGAGGGGAAAAATACAAGGATCTTATGTTCGAACTGGGGATCCTGTATCCAAGGCATTAGGTTAGAATTGTCGCACTAATCATAGGATGCCTAGGCGGAACGAAAGTGAACTACTTGAACGAATTGAATATTATTCTGGCCTGCAAATCTCTGGCCGGGGATTCAGCGCACAGATAAGCGGTGTTGCTCGGATCACTTCCAGTCATCAGGTCCCATCAACTGTGAAGGGCGCTTGCAGCTCATCTCTTTTGTTAAGGGACGCTGTAAGGGTAGGACGAAGAACTACTCCAAGGAACGTGCGAGAGGTTTTTTAGTGAGTAACCAATGAACAACTGGAGTCTCACACTCCTGAGAGAAGCAGACCCTCTCAGGACGGGCCTATAAAAGGTTTTCCTCTCGAGCGGGAAAAAAAATATAATGTGTATTTTACCCAAATGTCTGTGCATGAATGGAAAAAATCCACTAAATGGTTTCAGAGTTTCAAAATTTTATTCTCCAATTGTTTCGAAACTACGGTCCAATTGTAATTGTCATTCTTCCTCGTAAAATGCTTCAACCCCCTTCGAAATACAGGTACAACTACCAATTTTTGAAATAGGAAGTATGGGCTCATGATACATCATTTGGGAGGTTTCGTCATTCTCTATTCACAAATGTTATGACTTTTATGTTCATTGCAAATATCAAATTAGAAACAAATAATATCAAGCAATGAGCCAAATTTGGTACAATATCAAAAAATGATGTAATACAAAATGTAATAAAAAGTGGGTTCAAGCCCTGTGGACAGGAGCTTTCTGGCGCTCTTGTTCAAACAGACAAATTATATCTCCGAAAGTATTGGTTTCTCAGAGTTCGGAATTATATCAATGTATTCTTATGATAGAACTGCATCATGAAGGAAATTCAATTCAAATAATAGTTTATTTATCAAGATTAAATGAGCAATCTGAGAATGAGAACTGAACCATGGAAGAAATCAAATTAAAATAGCTGAAATGAATTTGACTCTTTCTTATAAAACAGGATGAAATGTACGAGTATGAACACAGATCATATAATAAAGCTTAGATGGAATAATTATAGCATTCTTTGAAAACATAGAAGTAGAATTAAACGTCGGTACTTACCTGGGATATATTTTCTTAATTTTCACTTTTCGACATAAAATCGCCACATGGGGGTTTATTTGACGGTTTTTTACCCTTGTCTCTCTAAGTCGATTTTGACGTTTCTCGAACCAACTATAAGCAAGGAACTAGACAATGGAATATAAGTTGACATTATGACAATTCATACATAGAATAATTATATAATTCTGTGAAAACGTAGAAATACGATTTTTTATTGAAATTTTGAAAAATCATATCTCCGAAAGTATTAGCTTCTTAGAGTTAAAAATGATATCATTGGATTCTTATGGTAAAACTGCTTATTGAAAAAAATTTAATTTGGAATATGTTATGTAAAAAAAAATTTTTTTTTTGTTACTCCGAAACCATCTGTCCGATTTTTCCCAATAACGAACTTTGCCGAGATATTTACTGCCAAACCTACTCTGAAAATTTAAACTCTCTAGCTCATTCCGTTCGAGAGTTATCGTGCCTACGGCCGGCCGGCCGGACCGACCGGACAGAATAATTTCGACCACGGATTCTTGATCAGTGAGTCGAACCAAATCGTTTAAGACCATTTTCATCGAAAAATTCGAAAATTACAGACATTTGGGCACAAATGAGGAACTAGAGCGCCAAAAATTATGAATTTGAATGAAGTAAATTTTCAAAGTGTTCATCGCGAACGCCTTGGTATCATCCTAACCTCAAATAAAATTTTCTTCAACATTATTCAACATCTCAGGAGTGGTCGCAAGAGTCATTCGATAATTTAGGTCATTCAAATCAAGGGGTTTAGTTTTGTACACAATGCTCTTCACATATCCCCATACAAAAATTATGGGATACCAAAGACTCCACCATGGATACAGACTGTTTGAAAAATGATGAATATAGAGATTGTCATAGAGAATCCTTCAAGCGTGTTGTTCAAGTATAATAATATCAAGCAACACGCCTTCAGCATTCTCTATGACAAAATTATCTCGGTATTATTATTATTATTATTATTATACTGATCCTCCTGGGTCTTCCACAAGGAGACCCCTCATAAGCTCTAAGAGCTTGCTCTGAGTTAGGAGAACCAGTTGTGTTCTATGTAGGCTTTGTTACTGTGTCCTTACGCCACCTTAGGCACAGCATTGTTAATTTTTGACCCAACAGCGAATGGTGGCGATTACCGTGACTAGAAAATTTCTTTCCTAGCCTCGGAATTGAACCAAGGCCCTAGGGGTATTACTACTGAAAATTCAATCACTTGTGATACTACTAGAGACAATTATTACACGTCAGATTGACAATAAATTTGTTGAAATCTACAAAGTAAAAAATGATCTTATCGAATACCCCTCAGGCCTTGATAAATACTCAAAATTTTGTCATAGAGAATCCTTCAAGAGTGTTTCTCAAGGATAATATTATTATCAAACAACACGCTTTCAGCATTCTCTATGTCAAAATTATCTCGGTATTACCAAGGCCCTAGGGGTATTACTACTGATAATACGAGCTGTCTTTGGCCTGTGGTTAGTCAGATTTTGAAATGAGTGAAATAATCAACTTAATTCTGCAACATTTCAACAAAAGACCCCAACTGCTGTGATATAACTGCAGAGAAGATCACAGCTCGAACCAACAATTTTATCAATTCCATTACAGATGGAAGCGGCTATATTCCGAACATTGAATTCCTTCTTTTTCACCTGATAACACATCAATGAAGGGCAATTCGCCATTAGCGCTGCATTGAATAATTGAAAGTACCCATTACATTACATTATGTTCTCACTTTTATACGCCATAATGAAGGAATTTATATCGAGCAGACGAATAATAGATCTTCGGATTCGTATAATTCTGCCTAATGGCAACAATTACGCCTCTGAGTATCAGAGAAGAGTCCCGACTTTTTCAGAGTAATGGACTGGAGTTCTCAGCGGAATTAAATGCCGGTACAGAAGATCATTATAATCTATATTGCATTGGGAATCTTACAGACTTGTAGCTTACATCCTGCACCAATGAACGATCCCATTTATGCCGCGGTAATACGTTGTCAGTTGCACAATTGCATCTCATAATGGAAAATATTCAGTCATCGAACTGGAAAAGGTGAGGTTTTTGACTTTGTGAAGATACGTCGTTGATCGAAGGTCGAACAAAGAAGATAACCCAGGAATTACACGTAACTTCTGATTCCTATTTCCTCGTTACACCTACTTCCTTATTTTTGAACAATTTTGTGTTTCCCATTGAGTACATACTTGTATTTCTACTCGTATGTTAAACGTATATAGACAGGAACTTGCATTTTAACAATTTATGAAAGTCAATGAAAAATTATATACGATTTACACTTATTTATTCAATATTGTGACGCGTTTCGTCGACACAGCGACTTCATCAGACTACATCATACTAAATTCTTAACAAGTTATTATCTCCCTATACCTAGATGACATGGACACAGAATCATTTAAAACTAATTACAGGAGAAACTTATTTAAAACAAATTACATAATAGACTTATTTAAAACTAATTACATGAGATTTCACTGCTGGTTTCTTTGTACACATTAACAATAATTCATTCCTAATGCTTTTATTTATAAATTGATTCTCTATTTGAATAGATTGAGTAACGGTGAAAAATTTAGATCTAATTGTTCATTAACTAAATTACCCGTATGTTTTTCCCTATTTATTTCGACCATTTCCCAGTAATTAAGTTGCGCACCTTTATTCAAATTGTGTAGAATTTTGAAATCCGGGTTAAACTTATGTCCTTCTGCTAATAAATGATTCGAATAATTTGAAATAATTTTGTTGTTTTTGAAGCTGTGATGATGTTCCTTTATTCTTATGCCAAAATTTCTACCAGTTTTTCCTATATATGATTTGTCACAACTCCCGCAATTTAATTGATAAACACCGGATTTATCTTCTTTATTCCTTTTCGATTTATTGTTTTTTATGAATTTGGCAAGGTTATTATTTGTCCGGAATGAGATATTCACCTGTTGGTTTTGAAGAAACCTTTTAAGTTGGATTTGCATCAAGTAAAAGCCAGAAGCATTAAATTTATGAAAGCACTGTCAGCTTTATCGCGCTCATTCGTGCAATAATAATAGTAATAATATTTATTCTCAGCGTCAATAACAAGTACAAATTAGTATTTAATAATGTATCTATCAACAATATATAGTGCGTCCAGAAAGTTTCCGGATTTTATCAATTTTCATAATTTGAATGTATTTATTTTTTGTTACATTCTAAGACAATAGAAATGTATAAAATGGGTTTTGCAGATAGTCGGCTTTCACCAAAGTTGCATGGCAACACTATTTGTTAAATATTGTTGATTGTCAACAGGTATAGAATTTATGAAATAATGTCGCAACTAGAGAAAAGAAACAGGTAGAATATTTGTATAGAAAAGGTTTTCAAAACGTTAAAAATTAGTGCAATTGGCTGAACTCGGAAAAAGTGTAGTATATGAGACAAGAAAGAGGATAACAAATTGGTTCAAGCACTGACGTGAAGTCAGGAGCTTTTGCGTGTATGTTCTATTGTCCATTCTCCTGTATTGGACACTCTCAATCGATTAATCGAATTTACCAGGGTAAATTCGATCAAGAGTGTCCAATACAGGAGAACGGACAATAAAATTCACGATGGTAAATTCGATATTAAGTGTCCAATACAGGAGAATGGACAATAAGGCATACAAAATTTTACACACATCTTATTGCCGATTTCTACAACTAGTTAGCAAGCTTCAATTCGATCGAGTCTATATTTTTGGAGTTTTCACGGAAATAATATTCTAGATGGGTATAACTCCGAAACCGTTGGGCCGATTATGGCCAACAGCGAACTAAACTCTCACACTCAGATGCGCAACCTACCCTGAAAATTGCAAGTCCCTATCTCCTTTCATTAGAGAGTTATCGAGGCAACGGTCACCCATCCAGCTACTGAACTCACACAAGGCTGCTTGGATCTCCAACAATATAGATCCGATAGTGTTCGAACTTGTAACTTGGTAGAAGAGTTAGCTTCTGAAGGCTCTCGCAAAATTTCAGCCATATCGGATGAATAGTTTATGATGAATTTTTTTCAATGATTTTCAATGATTTCTTAGAGATTTTCTAGTGTTACGATCCTCACGAAATTCTGCAGGAATTTTCACGTTGGTGCTCTACCACTAATAACAGTCTTTGATTTGAATCGGTTCCACATTTTTCGAGTTATTGAAGAAATAACAACCAAATTTCAATTGGGTAATATGGTAATTTCAAAACCGTTCGATTGATTATGCTTGTTAACAAACTCAAATGTCGCATTCAGATGCAGAACCTACCCTTTAAAATTTCAAGTCGTTATCTCTTTCCGTTCTCAGGTTATCGTGACATAAATAATAGTTTTTAATATTTTTTTTTATTTATTAGTGATACGATTCTCACAAAATTCCACAGACATCCTTAGGTATGTATTCTACAATTACTCACCACGTTTCAATCGGATCTGTATTGGTTGAAAACAAAATTATTACTCGGAAAGCAAAGTTCTGAAGTTATCGTGACAACGGCCAGCCGGACAGAATCAAATTTGACCTCGAATTCTTCATTAGAGAGTTGAACCAAATCGTTTGAGACCATCTTCGGCAAAATATTGGAAAATTACAGACATTTGGGCAAAATGATAACGCGATGTGTCCAGAACATACGCGCAGAATGGGTTTCCAAGCTTTCACGTTCCATCCGAAAACATACAACAAACTCCAGAATAGTTTTAAAAAGGTTGATATAAAACTTACACGAAAATTAAACAACTTCTATGGAATACATTCGATAGAACACCGGGTATGTATATATTAAATTAAATGTTGAAATTGTAGCAAGTGCTACGTCGGGCAAACAACCAGAAACATTCTAGCATGGTAAAAATTACGTTTCAACAACCAGCCACTCAATTTCGGAAAATTCCGTCAAATTGTACCTATGAATTGTGAAGGAACACTTGAAGGTATTGAAATGAATAAGAGAAAAGATGTTTTACTTAATAATGATGCAACCTCTATTAACAACTCACTATTCTCACTAATAGCAAGTCGTTTAGAAAGAAAATTGGACTCTTATCAACCTAGAGAACAGGCGGGTTTTAGGGCAAACTTTGGCACTAACGACCACCTCCACTGCATAAAAGGCCTTATAGAAAAATCCATCGAATACAACCGACCCCTGGTCCTGGCCTTCGTGGACTTCCGCAAAGCATTCGATACTCTAGAAATAAACAGTGTCATGAAGGCGTTGAAGGAAAGTCGTTGTTGTGTCCTGATTAGTTTACCAGGATGTTATGGATTCGAAGGATCATATGTTGAGTCCTGATGCTTTTATCAGGATATAATTAATTTTCGAAGGACCAGAATTATACACCCTGATTGTTTTATCAGCGGGATGCTTGAGGGGGTATACCTAACTTTAAGCACCCAGTAGTAATCTCGTTGATTACTGCGTAAGTTGTTACTTGTAATAAAATAACAATTACGAGGATAGGAAGTGGTGAAATATTCGAACGCACTTTTAACACAACAACAAAATGTATTTTCTTGTTACCGACAATGTGATAACAAGCACGAAGTATTGTACAATGCAATATTGATACAATTGAAGTCTTCCTTCTATATGAAAATTTATAGCAAGGAAGAAGTGACTACTAAGTTGTCAACGAAGACAAGACAATGTTGTATCGCGACAGATCAAGAATAGTGATGAAATTGAACAATGTAATTGTACATAAAAGCCCAGATAGAAGGAAATATAGGAGGTTCCTTCATCTGGGTAAAAAAGGGGAAATATTAACAATTATTATTGGGGGTTCGATCTTAAAACCGCCCCAGATATGTTACAATAATACTCTCATTTGTCGATCGCGAAAAGGTAGTAGGAATGCATACTAAACGCACCAATCAGTGAACTTCTAGCGTGTTTAGTCTTAGGAATTCGAAATCTCGAAATTCCCCCACTATCGGGACCAAAATTCCCTCGTTTTCTGGATATGATCTATCAGCGAAAGCTGATAAATGACTTTCACAGACTAGGGGTATTCGAATAGTCTAGACAAAAGGACTAACGGCTCTGGCAATGTGTTAATTGTTGTATGCATTTTAGCACTATTTCACAGGAAATAGGCCATAAATACTTCTACAAGGGTAGAAACTTTACAAGATATTCCACTTGCAATTATCTTTTCGTGGAAAATATTAATTTCAAGGGTGATGCCACCCAGGGTACTTAACCAGTGAACCCAAAACATTTAAGTTTTACTAGCGAGCTGCTTTGTTTAGAAAAACAAATGAGTGCTTCCCAACATGTGAAGTCCTGGGACGCAACAGTCGTATATACTATCGGTACTCTGAGTTAATTAAAGACATATACAATAATGCTACCATGACTGTAAGACTGCATGAAGATACAAAATGCATAAATGTCGAAAGAGGAATTAGACAAGGAGACACGTTATCTCCCAAACTTTTTACGGCAGTCTTGGAACATGCTTTCAAGCAGCTGGACTGGGATAACAAAGGAGTCTGTATCGACTGTGAAATGCTCTCACACCTACGATTTTCCTACGACATAGTTCTAATAACAGACAATTTGGGAGATATAAGAACAATGATTGTTGAGTTAGATGCCGTTTGCAAAGAAGTCGGTTTAAACATGAACTTTGGAAAGACGCAATTTATGACAAATTTGATACCAAGTGAAAACCTAAAGGTTGGTAGCAACGAAATAATACTACTCCATAAATATAAATACTTATGTCATGAAATGCAAATTGCCAGAGATAACCAAACCACTGAACTGCAAAGAAGAATTAACTTTGCATGGGCTGCATATGGAGCTCTATCAGACATAATCAAGAGCAACATATTAAACCACCTAAAAAAGAAGACCTTCGACCACTGCGTGCTCCCAGTCATGACTTATGGCGCGGAGACACTATCCTTAACCCAGGCCACAGCAAAGAAACTCAGAGTAGCCCAAAGAAGAATGGAAAGGTCGCTTCTAGGACTGACTCTCAGAGATAGAGTCAGAAATTAAGAAATAAGAAGAAGAACAGGCGTCACGGATGTTATTGTGCGCGTGGCATGGCTTAAGTGGAGCTGGGCTGGCCATGCGGCCAGAATGACTGATGGGCGGTTGACCAGGAAAATAACAGAGTGGAGACCACGAGCAGACAGAAGGAGTAGAGGTAGACCACCAACACGCTGGACAGACGATGTCGAAAGAATCGCTCGCAACTGGATACAAGAAGCTCAGAACCGTCACAACTGGAGAATTTTGGGGGAGGCCTATGTTCAACTTTGGACGCTAAGGGCTGGATGATGATGCTGATGATGATTCTCTCTAATCGATTTATGACTGAGGTTATAATGTCAACCCATTCTTGAGTGTAGGAATTGATAATGCAGTACGATTGGCTCAGTGGTAGAGTAATTGACTTGGGAGCGGAAGCCCCAAGTTCAATTCCGAGGCTAGGAAAGAAATTTTCTAGTCACGGTAATCGCCACCATTCGCTGTTGGGTCAAAAATTAACAGTGCTGTGCCTAAGGTGGCGTAAGGACACAGTAACAAAGCCTACACAGAACACAACTGGTTCTCCTAACTCAGGGCAAGCTCTTAGAGCTTATGAGGGGTCTCCTTGTGGAAGACCCAGGAGGATCAGTATAATAATAATAATAATAATAATAATAATAACAAGCTTTGGTAACGCTTCATCTCAGAAGATTGAAACATCGTTTCCGAAAGATATGTCAAACGACAAAATTTGTACTGGATAAGAGTGTAGTTACTTTTATACAACTGAAACCAGAATATTCAGCGAAAATCTATTTTGATTCAGTCCTGACTATTTTACGGAGAGGATAGCGGTTTGTGGATAGCGAATGGTATAATTATCATAAATACTATTACCACTGTTCTGCTACTATTCAATCGATCATTGGCAAATGTAGGTCGTTTTTTCGTTTTTACCAGGCTAATGGCCACTGAAATACTCTCCTAATTATTATGTCTACCTTTGGAATGACACAAAAGAATTTGTCGTACTCACAGTTATCACATATACGGATTTTTGTGACTCATATCATACAATATATCACTTTTTTTCAGTGTGAGATGGCTGAATGAGGACATTGTGAATTTAGTTCAACCCAAATCGAAAACGGTCAAGATAATAACTTGGCTTTTATAAAAGGTTTAGAAGGCAAATGCTATGTGTTAAGTGTGATATAAGGTGTGAAATTAAAATAAAATTCTATGAAATCTTCCATGAATAGTGCAAGTTATTATTCCCTTCAACCTTGTAACATAAAACTTTTCAAGGTATTCAACTAATTATTCATTACATTCCATATAATGTATTTCAAAAATTTTCTTTAAAATACGTCCAATACACCCTATTTCAGGTATTTCAGACCAGTATTGCGTTTAGATATCGATAAGAAATCTTCGTAGTGAATCGGCAAAAATTGTCATAATCTGGACAATCTTAAAGATTATAAGTTACTCAAACTTTGCCACTGATTGTCGTTTTATTATTATATTATTGTACAGGGTGGGTCATTGGGAAACGGAAATATTTAACAGGCGAATAGAGGTGAACCGAGGTGGAAATAGATATACCACCTCTGTTGGTCTACAAAGCCGTAGGCACGATAACTCTCGAACGAAAAAAGCTACACAGTTGATTTTTTCGGACTAGGTTTGGGAGATAAGCCTCGATTTAATTAGACACGAGCTCCGTATCGATATACCATGAAAAAAATTTTTTGGGTCGGCACTTAGAAATATTTTTGACCCGGAATCGAAGAAAAATTCTTCGTTCCCGTCCGAAATCTATGATTTGCACATCTCGATATCCAAATTTTCCCCGATTATTGGTCGGTGGACGACGTTTAGATTTATGTATCCATTTGCTCTGTACCTCTATCCGTTCGGATAGGAAATGAGTAAATTCGTCAAACGCCAAAAAGTTTTCTCTAGTATCTAACCCAACCAAAAATTTAGAATTTTCCGATAAGATCGCCACGGCTTTGGCTATTCACTAAATCGAGGGCGTAGATTCCGAATCTGTAATTAGTTTTTCCGTATCTCGATTAATTTTGGTAATATGGCGAAAAATCAGACTGATTAGTCCATTTTCCGGAGGTAGAGCCAGAAATTGCGACTTTTTTCGTCATTGCTCCGAAACTAATCGAGATTCGGAAAATCTAATTACAGATTCGTGATCTGCGTCCCCGATTTAGTGAATAACCGAAGCCGCGTCGACCTAATCGGAAAATTGTAGATTTCTTTATGTGTTTGATACTTGAGAAAACTTTTCGCCGTTTGACGGATTCGCTCATTTCCTGAAATTTTTCGAACGGATAGAGATACAGAAAAAATAGATACATAAATACCTAAACGTCGTCCACCGAACAATAATCGGGGAAAATTTGGTCATTGAGATGTGAAAATTATAGATTTGGGACGGGAAAGAAGAATTTTCCTCCGATTCCGGATCAAAAATATTTCAAAGTGTCGACCCAAAAAATTTTTTTCATGGTATATCGATACGGAGCTCGAGTCTAATTGAATCGAGGTCGCTGATCACGAATATGTAATTAGTTTTTCCCTAAGTGGCGTACTTTGGGAAAATTTTCACTTAAAGTGAAAAAATTGACGAAAATAGGTCAATTTTGGAACTGTCCACCTCCCAAAAAAATCGGACTAGGGTGTTGCTGATTTTTAACGTCATATTTGGATCCTTTATCTATCGAATAATCCGAACAATAAATGTCCAGGTCGTACGCTTCGGAAATTATGATTTTTTTTCCCTAGGGTCTATTTTTTGGAATATTCTTTCTGCGATATTTCCTCGGAAAATTTTTGTAATAAATATCTGATGGAAGATTCGGAATCTGCGGCCCCGAATCTATAAGAATAAGTACCCGTTTCATAGTTTTGCGTCAAAAAATTTTTCTCGAAAAATGGGATTTTTTTAAGGCTAATGTATTAAAAAATTGCCAAAATTCTACTGATGTCCGATTTCGATGCAAATTACGTCATTTACTAATTCGGGGCCGTAGATTACGAATATATGATCGGATTTTTCATTAGAGACATTTCCGCGGAAATACCGCGAAATGAATTTTCCGAAAAACAGACCCTTGGGAAAATAATCATAATTTCCGAATAGTATGGCCTGAACATTTTCTGTTTCGATTATTCAGTAGATAAAGGATCCATATATGACGGCAAAAATCAACAACACCCTACTCCGATTTTTTTGGGCGGTGTGAACTTCCAAAATTGACCTATTTTCGTCCATTTTTTCACTCTAAGTGAAAATTTTCCCAAAGTAAGCCACTTAGGAAAAAACTAATTGCATATTCGTGATCAGCGACCTTGATTTAATTAGACACGAGCTCCGTATCGATATACCATGAAAAAAATTTTTTGGGTCGGCACCGGAATCGAATAAAAATTCTTCTTCCCGTCCGAAATCTATGATTTTCACATCTCGATATCCAAATTTTCCCCGATTATTGGTCGGTGGACGACGTTTAGATTTATGTATCTATTTCCTCTGTATCTCTATCTGTTCGGAAAATATTAGGAAATGAGTAAATCCGTCAAACGCCAAAAAGTTTTCTCTAGTATCTAACCCATACAAAAATCTAGAATTTTCCGATTACATCGCCACGGCTTTGGCTATTCACTAAATCGAGGGCGTAGGTTCCGAATCTGTAATTAGTTTTTCCGTATATTCTAAAAAATCGTGTATATCTAGAACGCTCGATGCAAAATATAGACAAAATATATTGGTAATTATAGTGGAAACTCTTCATATTCAATTGATTTCTGTGAGTGTTTCAAAAGTCGAGTCGTACATAAAACTTCATAAAAAAAAATTGACGATACCAAAAACGAGACTCTCGTATTGCGCTGTATGTGGTCTCGGTATCGCCTATAATATTTTTGAAAACGCCTCGTCTCGTCTCGCTTTTACGAGACGAGAACGAGACGAGACGAGAAAGATCTCGCTCTCGCGTGAAGCCCTACCAAAGCCTCCTGTGATGTTACAATCATTCATAAAGACCCTGTACATACTACGAAAATAATTACTGTTTATTAATAGTGGCAACTAAAAGACCATGAGAATTTCTCAACTTTGAATCGTTTACAGAGTTCAAACTTTCAGTTTCAAGAATAAGATTTTATAACCTGTCACGGCATTTTCCTTGTGTTTCTCACAGTACCACTTTCACACCTCGCATAACTGAACGGTGAAAGAATTTCGCTAACAATCGGATGATACCGATAATTCCTACATTAACTCCAATTTCGGAAAGTACAGTCGAATGGCATTGTTTCCAGTAGTTTCTCCTAAATTTTCACACAAAAACAAACACCGATTAATCACGACGATTATCATATTCCTTCCAGATAATTATCATAGAATACAGTTTCACTTTCTCTGGGAAATGAAAGAGGTAGAGATAACACGATTATTTATTCCAACTAAAATCAACATAAATGGAAAACCACCGATGTTTGTAACGAATGTCCGCTAATCGGATTCATTGAGAGATTCTGATTAGAATAATTCGAGATGTTGAGTTTAGGCGATCAATATTTTTATGTTCTTACGATTTCGTTTTTATTTTCATGTCATGGCGATCGTATATTTCCGAAGGATGTTGAACCGATAGATTTCACAAGTGTATCTTCTTCATCCGTTCGAGCTTCCGTCTGACCAATAGTAGAGCGAGACTTTTCTCGTCTCGTCTCGTTCTCGTCTCGTTCTCGTCTCGGAAAAGCGAGACGAGACGAGACGAGACGTTTTCAAAAATATTATAGGCGATACCGAGACCACATACAGCACAACAAGAGAGTCTCGTTTTAGGCCTCGTTAAATTTTTTGTATGAAGTTTTATTTATGACTCGACTTTTCTTGACACTTACAGAAAACAATTGAATATGAAGAGTTTCCACTATAAGTACCAATATATTTTGCCTATATTATTCATCGATTGTTCTAGAAATACACGATTATTTAGAAGATTATTAATTCGTTATGACCTTGCGATAATTGAGACTATTTTTCAAGAAAAAAACAGATTTCACAACATTAAAAACGGAAGCCACTATGAATTCAATACTTAACGGACAACTTTTATTGCCCCTAAATCTCAATGCTTTGAAAATTTCGTCTCTATCTGAACATCTGGAGAAATGTATTCTCTTGTGCTCCTTGTAGTGAAGATGTGAACAATTATTGTATACATCTGTGGAACTATGTATAATAAAAATGGTAAAGCAATGAAGCTATTCAATGTTTCGAAAATTGTTATGAGGAACACCCTCAATGATCTACCCACTGGGAAGGTATTCTTTGAAAACTATACCAAATTGTTCAATAATATTAAAGAATGTATCGACATCGACAGCCTATTTAAAACATCAACAAAACTTTCGAAATATTGGAAAGCTGAGTTTGAAGAATATTTGCTGTGAGAGAGAGCAAATAGGAATCAAAATATTTTACAGTGGTGGAGAGTGATGAAAAAGTTCTTCCTACACTTTCCAATATGGCCGATGATTTATTAATGGCTACATCCGTACCTGTTGTCCATTTGTACCATATTTAACTGGCCTTGACCAGAGATAGGCATTAAATATCGATTAAAATGTTTTTTTAAACAAAATGAAATTGTATCTCCCCAGATCAACATCACAGATTGTCACAGATACCCTACACATTTCCAATGTTTAGGAAAATATCAAGGAGGAAAGTGAAACTCATGAAAGACAGATATGTGAATGTCATTACTAATATGATCTATAGAAAGCACGAAATAAAATTCATGAAATAATTTACACTTTACACTCAAGTCAAAAATATAAAACTGTTGAAAACTTATTTTGTCGAGTGTAATACAGTTGACCAGTACATCTCGATCATTGGATTATATTAGAGGTAAACGCATTTGGTAGACGATAAGATTGATTTTTTCATAAACTTTCCAACGAGCCTACACATGACATATGTTTACATTTGAAAAACAAAAGTTGGGTAGGGTTGCAGCCAAGGGGATGAAGCTCAGGTTGAAGGTATATATTCCAATTTATCGCCAAACAAAAAAGGGAAAATTAAAAATCAATTGACAAGTTTCAGCGATTTTACTTTTAGTTGTTGGTTGGAAAAATATAAATATATATATAATTATTAAATGGACTATCACCCAACCCTGTATAAAATATCAGCAGTTTTCAAGGTTGAATCTGTATCTTCCAACAGAGTTTACTGTCAAAAATTAAGTACCTAAAGAGAAACTAGTAGATGGAATAAAAAAAAGTTTTTACCCAATATTTTCTACATTTAATTAAAATTAGGGCAACTTACCTTCTTAGGAACTCTTCGTTTGAATTGAGTGTGCCTGCAATGGAAAAACTTTTTATAAATCTCAATTATATAAGGATGATAAACTGGATATGTTGTTTATTCATTAGGAAAACAAAATTTTAATCAACGTATTTTACCCACAAACGAATTCAACCGAAATAACTACTCCCCAAACTCACCCTGCAAATTTCAACTCTATAACACAAGAGTTATCAAGCTCAAGACAACAAGTAAAGAAAGTTTGACTTCGGATTCTAGATGAGTGAGTTGAACTAAAACATTTTTATCCAAATATTTGAAAATTACAGACATTCTTGGCAAAAATGATGGCTCTCTACATGGGTAACAAGCGCGCCAAAGATAAACGGTTTGTGTACCATTGTAGTGAAATAATATATTCGAAGGGAAAGTCTTTGCGGAATCGGATGATATTAACGTAGATATTTCATATACAGGGTGTTTTATAAGATCCGAAAATATAATTCTACATCTCTGAGTCCTAGTCTGTAATATCTCGGTTCTCGGTATGGTTCATATGATCAATTTGATGACCTGGGACGACAATAACTGCCAAATTTGAAAAGAATTTATTACACGGTTCGGGAGTTAAGGCTTATCAAAAGTTCAGTTAATCATTAAATCACCCTGTATCTCAGAAACGAAGACCCTTATCTCATATTTAATTGTTATTTTCTGGCTCCCATAGGTACGGTCTATCCACAATAAAACTATGTACAGTTATTCATGGACCATCCTGTATAATTTATTTTTCGATTCTTTACTCGATTATGAACAGACACTGATTACATGCATTATTATAGCCTCTCTACCATACGAATTGGCATAGACTCTTTAACATGCCAGTACACGTTCAATTAATTAGGTATAATAAAAATCCATTGCAAATAT
This sequence comes from Halyzia sedecimguttata, assembly GCA_937662695.2. Taxonomy (NCBI): domain Eukaryota; kingdom Metazoa; phylum Arthropoda; class Insecta; order Coleoptera; family Coccinellidae; genus Halyzia; species Halyzia sedecimguttata. The sequence goes on along the minus strand of OW569411.2, from coordinate 2,104,310 downwards.
TTCCAAATTCGGGAAAATACATGATTAGAGTTATTACGCATACTTCCTGAAATTTTCAACATATACCTACACTAGCCGATCTTATGAAACCTTGCATAAATTTATACGGAAAAAATTGGTTCAAGCACTGACGTGAAGATAGGAGCCATATCCTTATATCCAACATCAATTGAAAAGCAGAAAGTGAAACTAGTGCTAAAAATTTTTAATCAAACCACATTATGGAAGTAATCATTAAAGGATACTGTGGGAGGTATACTCATTATTGAAATGTTTTTTTTCTGGGTTTTCTCTCCCAAACTCTGAAAAATATCTATAAAATAAAAATAAAGATTAATTATTTCGTGATTTGCTTCTGCGTAAGAAACACAAGATATTTGTCAGAAGCAAATTGGTGACAATTCTTGAATTTCACAAAATAACTATCAACAAAATAATTCCAAAGATTTTCATTAAGCGTCTGACGAAGGAGTCTGATATAGACTCCGAAACGTTACGATATAGTTGATTCTTCGTTGATGTTGTTTCGTTGTTGTTTCTTAGGCAACATTGTTCAATTGATTGCTTCTGACAAATATCTTGTGTTTCTTACGCAGAAGCAAATTACAAAATAATTAATTTTTATTTTTATTTTATAGATATTTTTCAGAGTTTGGGAGAGAACACCCAGAAAAAAACCTTTCAACACATTATGGAACTTGGTCCTAGGCATCACTTAAGTATCATGAAGATTAAGCTATTTTGGTTAAGATTCAATGTCATCCAATAGAGGACCAGTGGGAAATATATGTGCGCTTTCAAATAAAATGATTGCATGGCATGTATTTGTTTTGAGTATATTAATTTCAATAATGCGTTTATTGGGTTTTCGATTTTAAATTTCAATGAATATTCAGATTCACTAATTCACTATTCACTAATAATTTATATAAGATGTACAAGGTTAGGTTTTTTTATATTGAACGATTTTGACGTACAGCCGGGGAAGGCCGGGAATTCCCCACTCCTGCCATCTTATCTAGTCTCTAACAGCAATAAAGCTTTCTACAATGCGGTCGCTCAAGTACAAATAAATCGACTAGATGGCAGGGTCATCCTTATACTTATGTATAATAATAATCTTATGCAAGTAGTAGTTTAAAAAAATCTTTTTTTTATGTCGTTTTGCTATAGTTTTTCAACTATCAGCGGTCAATTTGGCGTCCTTTGAGATATGATCCGGGGGGGTGACTCCCCTCCCTCCCCACCCGGTAGTGACGGCCCTATCCTGGAGTACGAGGGATTATTTTTTGATGGTTAAAATCGATTAAGACTTCACCGTGTTTCTTTTATTTATTAGCAATCAGCTATAGTTTACCTGATTCTATTTTATTTTTGTTCTGCAATGCAAAGCAATCGGAGTAGGGTGTTGTTGATTTTTGCCGTCATATACGGATCCTTTATCTACTGAATAATCCAAACAGAAAATGTCCAGGCCGTACTATTCGGAAATTATGATTTTTTTCCCAAGGGACTGGTTTTCGGAAAATTCATTTCGCGGTATTTCCGCGGAAAATTCTCTAATGAAAAATCCGATCATATATTCGTAATCTACGGCCCCGAATTAGTAAATGACGTAAATTGCATCGAAATCGGAGACCGGTCGAATTTTGGCAATTTTTTAATACATCACCCTTAAAAACAAAATTCCAGGTTGAATTAATCACCTAGTGTATGGTGAAAGTTATTCAAAAACAATCTGCAGATATACATTCATCAGAGAAATATATCAATAGATTTCAAAATCACCTGCAAAAGTATCTTCGAAATCTCTGTTTCAATTTGTAAAATATCTAAACAATACTCTTCTGTGTAATTATACCGAAAAAACATTTTATGGGGAATTGTTTCACCTAAAAAACATTTTATGGGGAATCGAAATTGCCATGTCAAATCATCATTATCTACGGTACTAAACCAAGCTAATAGACCTCAAAGGAAAGTCATCAAAAAAATATGTCACATTTTTTCACAGTAGCCCACATCTATTTTCGTAACCATTCTTCGAGTACCATAATGGTATATTTTCCCAGTACGAAAATTATCATCTCATTAGCAATTTTTCTTCAATTTTAATGTTAGTAGGTTGAGTACTTACATAAACAAAGCGAAAATGTTATGACGATAACTGTCCTTCCTAATCGACGAAACTACTACTGCTGAACAATGATTCCCACAACTATTTCTCAATAAATTACTCGGATTGAAACGGCTTTATTAATGAATAATGATGGTCAACGCTTCGAGTCACAGTTAGTCAGATGCTTGTAGCGCTTCGCAAAGTATGAAATATCCATATAGGTTGCAGACGATTAGGTAAAAGCTGATTATAGTTCTTTCAGTAGGAAACGGGAAAAGATTATTCTATCGAAGCGATTGTCCATTGTTTGAAATTAACATGTACGGATTATTCACATCCACAAACGATTGATTTCAGTTAAATATCTGTATTTTCGTGAGGAATTTTATGTTATCATCCTCAAGTTGCAACCTGATATTGGTTATAGAATAGTTCGAAAATGTTTAAGCGATTCAAGGTTGTCCTGAGAATGAGTGTCTCTAACTGGTTGGTAGAGCGTTCTATTTCGATCTTGAGGCTGGGAAAAACAAGCACTGACGTGAAGTCAGGAGCTTTTGCCCTTATGTTCTATTGTCCATTCTCCTGTATTGAACACTCTTAATCGAATTTACCATGGTGAATTATATTGTCTGTTCTCCTGTATTGGACCCCCCTAATCGAATTTACCATGGTGAATTCGATTAAGGCTGTCCAATACAGGAGAATATACAATAGAATTCACCATGGTAAATTCGAATAAAAGTGTCCAATACAGGAGAATGGACAATAGAACATACGCGCAAAAGCTCTTGAATTCACTTCATTGCTTGAACCAATTTTTTTTTTCGTGAAGTCAGGATAGAAAGCAATGATGAAAAAATTAGCACATTATTGTCCACCTTCAATTCTTCCTTAGGAGAAGAATACATAATTATTCTTGAAAAATATTACTGGAATCAATGTCATATTTAAATAATCAAAGTAAAGAAAATTATAAGTTTAGTTACTAACATACTGAATGAAATTCAATTGAATTCCAGTTATATTCAATTACTTATTCTTAACCAATAAATGTCCATTGATAGATCTAAAGGTGATGAGGTGAAACATAAAGATATATTCTCATAGAAAAACTGGCCTAAAATTCCTCTCTACTCATCACGAGATTTAATATCCACAAATGAGCCTCTTCTCACAAGATCAGAAAGTGTGTTTAATTTAAAGTTAAGTTTTGAAGCCTTCAGCAAAATTTCAGCGATATCATATTAAAAATAATACATAACCTTTCAAAAGTCCCCTCTCACAAATATACTCCTCTGAAGGCACATGGATCTCTTGAAGAAGAATCGCCTCCTCTATTTCTCAAAGATATTCACTCTTGTTCATAGAAATTCCTTCAATATTTAGTTGCCTCCTCCTAAGGAGGATCTCTTTCAAAACCAGGTCTGACCGCTAATGTAGGGCTATCATCTCCCATAGATTTGTGAAGATATAACACGATTTTCCCAAGAACATACGCGCAAAAATATGTCATCATGACATTCATATTTTTGAAGGTTCTCGCAAAAATACGACCATAGACAACATATCATACGACGATTCGCATCCAGCTACCGAACTCACAAAAGGCTGCTCGGTTCTCCAACAATATGGATCCGATCGTGGTCAAACTTGGAACTCTGCAGTAGAGTTAGGTTCTGAAGGCTCTTACAAAATTTCAGCCATGCCAGACGAATAGTTTATGATATATAGAATTTTTTTCAATTATTTTCAATAATTTTTTTGAAATTTTCTAGTTATACCATCCCCACGAAATTCAGCAAGAATTTTCGCGTTGGCATTCTACAACTAACAGCCATGTTTGAATTCAATCGATTTTGTATTTTTCGAGTTAATGAGGAACAAAAAACAACCAAATTTCAGATGGCTATCACTCTAAAACCGTTGGGCCAATTATGTTATAAACGAACTCAAATGTCGCATTCAGATGCACAACCTAACGTGAAAATTTCAAGCCGCTATCTCCTTCCGTTCTCAGGTTATCGTGTCATAAATAATATTTTTTAATAATTTTTACAAAATTTTCTAGTGACACGATTCCCAAAAAATTTCACAAACGTGCTTAGGTTTATATTCTACAACTATTCACCAAGTTTAAATTCGATCGGATTTATTTTGGTTGAAAACAAAATTATTACTCGGAGACCATTGGGCCGATTATACCCATTAAAGAACTTGTCCGTCGTATTGGGATACGCCACCTACCCTGAAAATTTCAAGTTGCTAGCTCTTTCCGTTCTCAAGTAATCGTGGCAACGGCCGGACGGCCGGACGGCACCACTGAATTAAATTTCACATTTGGGCAAAATAATAACGCGATGTTCCCCAGAACATACGCGCAAAAATGACAACGCACAGAACACAACTGATTATCCTTACTCCGCTCAAGCTCTCAGGAGCTTATGAGGGGTCTCTTTGAGGAAGACCTAGGAGGATCAGTATAATCAGATGAATAATAATATAATTCTGAAGTTGCAGCACCGGACATGGAACAGCTGAGAGATGTTCAAGAGCTAATCGTCAATAGAAGGGAAGCATTTGAGGCTGCAGTAAGGAATCCTAACATAAAGACCACAAGGCAGAAATAAAGACTACCGGCTGAAGACCTAGCCGTGATGAATAACATAATCGACGATTACCTAAAGGAGGAATGTTCCCTAGAAGATGTCGTGGCAGCAGTGAGAGCTACTACTTCACAATATAAAGTAAAATATATATCTATGGGAGATGATAGCCCTTCTTAAGGGCCCTGTAGCGGGCTTCGAACATCTGAAGTTCTGAATAATCATCGCTTGGACTTGGACCGGTCAGACCTGGTTTTGAAAGAGACCCTCCTGGCCTTACGAGCAACATTTTCATTTTTGAATTCAAGTATTGAAGGGATTTCAGGAGTGAATATCTTCGAAAACTAGCGGAGGCGATTCTTCTCCACGAGATCCCATTCGCCTACAGAGATATATTTTTGTGAGAGGAGACTTTTGAAATGTTATGTATTATTTTTAATTTGTTCGTTTCCTCCTCTTGTCTTTTCATTTTTCAGGTTGAGTTTCGGGTACCTTGGAGAAACCTATCCGTTTTTTGACGAGGGAATCCACATTGAAGAAATATATCCCCATCAATATTTTTAAATTTCAGCAAATTTTGTAAACAATAGTTACAAATCACCACACTCACGGGGAGAAAGGGTTTTTTTGCTGAGGTTTTTCCCTAAGCTCTTGTATCATACGTCGAATTGTATGGTACCCCGTTACCCCAACCTCTGCTAACACATATACAGCTCTCAGTCAAAAGAATATATATATATATATATATATATACCGAAATATTTCAATATATCAATGACTTACTTTGTTTGTATTATACCTACTAGTAATTTGAGGGTGTTAAGTACCCATTCGCATACAAATGCAAATAGTGTAAGTATTCCTTTCTCGTGTTAGTTGGTACTTGGGAAAAACAGTAATGCCAATTGTCCGGCGAAATTTCACCCAATACCCTACTTAACATAATGCCATGATTGTTCTTCAACAATCACCGAAACAAGTGGATTGAAATTGGTCATCTAAATGGGTGAAATCTTCAGTTAACTATTTCTGCAAACGTATTATTACAGTAGCAAGACAATTATGTAAAGACATCGAAATTATCCTGCACGTAACTGTTATTTCATGAAAAATTGAACGTATGATGTAGTTCACTTTCGTAGCTACGTAATTTGTCAGTTTCCCAGAAGTGATTTTGTTATGTTTCGTTTCCATGTTTGGAGCAATACAGTGAGAAGCAAAAAACCTGCAAATCTCACACAAATATTCCGTCGTATTTAATAGATAACGGGTCAGCCAAATAACTTTTTTTTCTGAAAATGCTATAAAAAAAAGCTACTGAATATTTTCTCAAATTTCTTTTTTTATTTGAAAGTACAATCCCTCCGGTCTGCGCGCTGGAAAACATCCGATTAGGATACTCTGGCAAGTACATATATATATGTTGTGACAGTCAAGGAACGTTAAAATCCCTATATGATGTGAAAATAAACTCCTACTTAGTAGGCGAATGCAGGAAGGCTCTGCAAAGGCTGGGCGCTGGTAACGTTGTAAAACTCATCTAGTGTCCGGCTCACTCGGAGATTTCAGGTAATGTTAAGGCAGATAAGCTGGCGAAGCATGGGGCTCGGATACCATATATAGGTCCTGAGCCCTCGCTTCCAGTATGTCGTACCTCTGTTAAAACATTCTTCAAGAATCGTTTGGACAGGAATTTCTCCAGTGTCTGAAGTAAAGAAACTTCTTTCACTCGAAAGAAGAGAATTGAGCCTGGTGACTGGATTACTAACTGGTCACCAGTTCAACAAACATCTGAATAGGATGGGATTGGCCGATAGCGCTCTGTGTCGCTGGTGCAAGAGCATGGAAGAAACAGCTGAACATATTCTGTTCGACTGTAACAACCTTAAGGAATTGAGGGTCATACACCTAGGCAACCCAACACCTACGATTCCTACGGTGAGAGGGACTTCTCCTTTTAAGCTCGCGGCATTCCTGTCAGCGTGCTTTTTGGACTGAGTCTCACGAGTTTGGCAAGCGGGAGAACAATGGGCCTGAAGGCCTCAGTTCAGCCTGGGACGGCACCGCGGTAGAAGAAGAAGAAGAAGATCCCTCCGGTTGATAATGGAAAATAATTTCATTCAAATGGCTGCCTCTGCTGGCCATGCAGTAGCCTACACGATGGGTCCAATTTTTAAGCACATTATCGATTGTGTGCAGCTGTATTTCATCAATGGCTTCACGAATATTGTCCTTTAAAGCGTCAATTGTCTCTGGCTTGTTGGCGTAACACTTATCTTTGACGGCACCCCACAAATAATAGTCCAACGGTGTCAAATCGCTGCTACAAGGTCGCCAAACGACATCAACTCTGCCGCTGATAATGCGATCTTCAAAAACAGGGCAACTCCTGAACCAATTGGACTTTGTATGGCGTCATACCAAGGTCTTTATGTTCAATTCTTGAGGACGACGGTGAATTGATTTTGATGGCGCTTCACGCACACTTTCTGCCACAGCAGCAATATTCTCGGGTGTACGCACTGTTTTTGGCTTTTCACGCTTTGGTTTATCGATGAGGATGCCAGTTTCTTTCACTTTTTTCACAAGATAACGAACATACGGTGCTGACGGTGCTTCTCTTCTTCCAAAATCCGTACGCAATTCTCGCACACATTCTGCAACTTTACCATGATTTTCAAAGTAATGTCGCAATATTTCCCAGCGTTGTTCAAGCCTATACACAACCATATTCGTTCAGCGGAAGGATAAAACTAATTATCTGTCCAATCAGACATGAGCTAAGTGTTACCATTCACGAAATAAGCACTAGTAGAAAAAAAAACGTTAGATGACGGACCCTTTATATTACAATTATCTCGAGTTTTAAATCTGTTGAGAAGTTTTTGATATTTCTTGTAATTCAAGAAAGTAATAATTAATCAAATAGTTAAAGCGTTCTGCAAATAGGGTCTCGAATAAGGTTTTGAGTTGAGAGTAGAAATTGGCAACGTCTCAGAGAATTATTTTGACATTGACGATATTTCAGGAGTGCCAACCTGCCTTAGTTTTTGTTACAAAAACGTGACAGTCCTAAATCATGGTCAACCGGGAGACTTTATAAATGTGAAAGGAGTATACAGAAAATTCCACAGAGAATATTCGCCACAAATATTTTATCATACTTTTAATCATACGTCAATGACACCTATAATCTTCTCGTTTTTCACATCGATGACATGATATTGTGCAATACGTGATCTATCAGAAGGTGATGTCAGTTATATGTATCTTGTAACGGATTCATGACTTCGTATTTATCTGGAGCTGATTAATCGTCATGGATATTTCAAGACTTGCCTACGGGTGAGTTTTTCGAACTACTGGTTCCGCCTGACTGGATGATATGATAGCTCACCATTACGCTTATGGAAATTTGCTGATTTGCTAAATGATAGCGAGTCTTCTTGATTTTGAAAATTCCATCATCGAGTCTGATGGAATTTTCAAAATGGAATACAGCGACATCGCCAAATTATACTGATTCTCCTGTTAATCTATCCAAAAAAAAAACTGATAGTGACAGATTGTTTTGTATGAATCAAGTTACCTGAGGTACTAACCTATGAAATATTTCTTCAAAAGTAGATACACCTATGTGTAGGGTGAGTCTTCAAAATGTACATTAAATAAGACCATAGATCCCTTCCATCGAGCTACAAAAGTTTTTCATTTACCATTTTTCCACTGCACCGTTCTACATAGAAAATTGTTACTGATATCTACTGTAGATCAACAAAAAATTGGTGCAAGCACTGACTTGAAGTCAGGAGCTTTTGCACGCATGTTCTATTGTATATTCACCATATTCGGATGCGCAAACTACCCTGAAAATTACAAGTCGCTATCTTTTTCCGTTCTGAAGTTATCGTGATATACAAAATTTTTGTTTAATTTTCTAGTGGTACGGTTCTCACAAAATTCCACACACGTCTTTATGTCAATATTCTACAATCTTCAATTCGATCGGGTCGGTATTTTTTGAGTTGTCGAGTAAATAATATTGCAGATAGGTATAACTCCGAAACAGTTGGGCCGATTTGCCCAAAAACGAACTAAACTCTCCCATTCGGATGCGCAACATACCATGAAAAGTCCATATCTCTTTTTCTCCGAAAGTTATCGAGGCAACGGTTAACCATCCAACTTCTGAACTGACCCAAGGTTGCTCGGAAAATCTCAAAAAATATAGATCTGATCGTGTTGGAACTTGGCAGTAGAGTTTGATTTTGAAGCCTCTCGCAAAATTTCAGCGATGTCGGACGAATAGTTTCTGAAATATAGAATGTTTTTCAATGATTTTTTTTAAATTCTCTATTGATACGATCCTTACAAAATTTTGACTCGGCATTTTACAACCAACAACCATGTTTGAATTGGATCGGTTTCGTATTTTTCGAATTATTCAGGATATAATAACCAAATTCCAGATGGATATAACTCCAAAATCGTTTGGCCGATTAGGAGTCGTCCATTAATCACGTGATGTTTATTTAGCATTCAGAAATCGCGCGTTTGGCAAAGGGCGTGTTCCAACATTCCTGAACAGAACTGTGCAATAAATTCAGTCGTCTAATATTACTGATATTCACTGTCGATGCCTACTGTCACTTTCCGAAATTATTTATTCCATAAAGTACTGCCAGCAATATCGGAAAAAAAATAAATACAGGTAATATCTTACTACAGCACCCGTCCCTCCTCGTGATGTTTCGTGATTTTGCCCCCCCCCCTCTTTCGAGGCTCAGGTGATAAATGGACGGTCCCCTATGCTTATTAACAAAGTTGCTATCCCTTTCCATTCTCAGGTTATCTCGACATATTTGTTTAAATTTTTAATGATTTGATTCTCACATAATTTGACAAACTTTCAGTTTGTATTCTACAACTACTCACCGGATTTCAATTCGATCATTCGGAAAACATTAGGCCTATTATGCCCATTAACGAACTTGTCCGACTTATTGGGGCGCGCCACCTATCTCTTTCCGTTCTCAAGTTATCGTGGCAACGGATGGATGGCCGGATGGCCGGCTGGCAGGACAGAATCAAATTTTACCTGGAATTCTTCATTTGGGAGTCGAACCGAATCGTTTGAGACCATTTTCGGCAAAAAGTTCGAAAATTACAGACATTTGGACATAACGATAACGCGATGTACCCAGAACATGCGCGCAAAGAAGTTAAATCTGATATTTGAAATTCAATGAAATTGTTTGAGAATAGTATATTCTAAAACAAGTTGCAGAATGTGTTCCTATTCATACACGAATGCGAAATTCGAAAACGAGTGACGACGGAGTGAGTTTTCGAACGCATGAGTGTTGGAATTGCCTTCTAATTACATAGTATTAGACGATATTTTCTTTATTTCAGTCAAGTTTTTAAAATACTGTTGGAATTTAATGAAAAATTCGGATTGTACATTCTAGTGACTTTTGTATTGTATCTTGGCAGTTGGTGTGACTGTTACGAAAGTTGACAGATTAAGGAATTCGAATTTGAATCGTACGTAGGGCATGGAGATCAGAAACAAAACAGTTTCCTAATAGCATGAATGATACGAAATTAGCAAGGAGGAAAGCTCTAGTACCTTATTTTTTAATGAAAAAAATACTTTTTCTCTCAACAATTATTTCACTATATCCAGATTATATTATATTGTCAATTGACGTGTGTTGAAATTTGATAGGATCGAATGTCAGTGCCGACTACCACAAAACGAAAAACATAACTAGAAACAATGCGGAAATGAGTTCTTTCAGCACTGTTTTTAGTGCTGTAATGAACCCATTACGGTACTGAAATAATTTTTTTTTAAATAATCACAAAGATTAAAAATTTAAGAAAGGATATTTTCAAGCATACTTCATTAGCACAACCTTTCATTAATACTATTACTGCTTCATGATAATGCCAATTACCTATTATGTACTAATTTCCAGTTCCATAATAATTTCACATCGTTTATTTCTCGCATTCGTTATTCTGTTGAGAATCGCAGCATCAGATGTAATAAGTCAGTAACCTTTAACATTGTCTCATCGCTAGCTATAACGGACCCTCTATCTAATTGAGATTATCCTATGCAACTTGCAATTGTTGCCGTAATATTTATTTTCATTGTGGGGGATTTTCTACATGACGGTTTCGAATGACCTGTCCTACTTGTTTGCTCGCATTTGATAATGAGCTCGCCATTATATAACATTGATTGGAACGCATAGTGGGAAGTAGAGCCCAAAACAAAATCATATACTGTATGAAGGAATGAGGTGAGTAAGGCAATTCTCATCGACCTTAGAGGCTAAAAGATCTGATGCTGGTGGTCCTGTGACAATCCGACGCACAAATGGCACCGTAATCACAGAATTAACGTTTTCTTTAATAAATGCTAACCTTCAAATGGTAGCTGTCATAATTGTATGACGATCGCACGTTTGTTTCAAAATGTACAGAGGTTTTAATGAAACAACTTTTAAAAAAATTTTGAAAAGCACTGGCGTAGAGTCAGCAGCTTTTGGGCACATGCTCAATTGTCTATTCACGCCTCATCGTCGAGCATAGTTTCTGAAATAGGTATAATATTTTTCAAGATGGAAAAAATTGATATTTAACCTCAAACTCACTGTTAACAATATTTTATTCACCTCTATTGGCAGTTAGACACTCTTATTCGAATTTACCATCGATATTGACCGTTTTTTCAGCTTTTATAAAATATATACATTTCGTACCATTTTAATGACTGACTTGACTAACGAGATCACAGAATTTTTAATTCTGACATATGTATTCTATCTGAATTGAAATTCTTCAAATACCTGATGATATACGAAAAAAACAAATTTTCTAGTAATATGATTCTCACAAAACTTCGCAAACGTCTTTAAGTGTGTATTCTACAACTACTCACCAAGTTTCAATTCGATCGGATGTGTATTGGTTGAAAAAAAATTATTACTCGGAAACCAATTTTGATTATGCCCTAACGAACTTATCCCTCGTATTGGGATGCGCCACCTACCCTGAAAATTTCAAGTCGATAGATCTTTCCGTTCTCAAGATATCATGGCAACGGCCGGTCGGACAGAATCAAATTTGACCTCAAATTCTTCATCGGGGGGGGCCGAACCCATTTGCAAAAAATTCGAAAATAAATAACTAAATTTCGACAAACGTTTAAACTTTTCACTGTAACTGGAATAAACTCGAATTTAATTTGACAGGTCGCTAACTTTGTCCATAAAATTTCTACTGCCCGCATCTATCGTATGCACTCTGTTCCGGAGAACAAGAGCGCCATAAACAAGAAATAATACTGGAGATGTTTCACTGGTTTTTTGAAGGAGGAACAAAACAATCAGAAACGGAAGCTTGAAAGGACCTGAAGAGATATCACTAGTTATTGTAAGATATACTAACTGACAAAGAAACTGCAACACCCAGAAAGAGCTGTTTAAATTTTAAATTTTTTTTTCGGTAAAACAGATAGTATAGCAAGGAAATTATTAAAATTTTGAGAAAAATATCGTAAAGGTTTTTTCATGTAAACATTTTTTGTTCCATGCTTATTGTAGTCGTTTTTTGCAATTTTTTTTTAATTATTTACAACAAACCAGCTGTTCGAGGAGATCCAAAGTCGATGTTTAGTTGTTGCTTAAATGCCTAGAGCACGTGTACGCGGAATTTATCGCCAGCTAAGTGAATTTTAAAGAGGTCGAATTATTGATCTACGGGAGGCGGGGTTGTCATTTCGAGAAATCGCTAACCGTACGAACAGAAATCAAACTACTGTTATGAGAGGTTGTCAAGCGTGGTTTGATAATGCCAAAATCGAAGAAGAGTAGGCACCGGACGTGGAAGGGGCACAAATGAAAATCAAGATCGACGACTGAGACTTATGGCTATTAGAGACCGATTTGCGACAACTCGATATTTGGCTGATGAGTGGTTAGGAGAACAAGGCCATCTGTAACTGTCCGAACCTTTCACCGCCAGATAAGGTCTTTTGGACTGCAGCATTATCGACCCCATATTGTGTTACCTCTGACGGTTGAGCATCGCCGGCAACGATTACAGTGGTGCAGAGAAGGTCAACATTGGAATGTGAAATGGCATCAGGTCGTCTTTTCTGATGAATCTCGGGTCTCCTTGGGTGCACATGATGGCCGAAGAAGAGTTAGGCGAGGTCGGGGAGAAAGACGTGAACCTCAGTTTGATATTGAGCGTCATGTACACCGGACAGTAGGCGTTATGGTATGGGGTGCTATTGCACATGCAAGTAGGCCGCCTTTAGTTTCTATTCGAAATAACATGACAGCACTGCGTTACTTTCAAGAAATAGTGGAGCCATATGTTCTCCCTTACCTTAACCGACTCAAGAATCCAATATTTCGGCAAGATAATGCTCGACCTCATGTTGCCAGAGTTAGTTAAAAACTTTTTGAAGCGACCCATGTGAATCTTTTGCCATGGCCGCCCAGATCCCCCGATCTTTCACCCATACAGCATGTTAGGGACATCATGGGTTGAAAGCTTAGAAATTTACCTCAGCCCCCAAGGACTTTGGCGGCTCTGATACATTAACTACAGGTAGCTTGGGATAGTATCCCTCAAAAAGAAATAGACCATCTTATTGCATCAATACCAAGACGTGCTGGGGAGTGTATAGATAATCGCGGTGGACAAACACATAAGGTATTAACAATTTAAAAAAAAAATTGTAAACCTTTCGTCTTTTTTCTTCAGATTTCAATCATTTACTCCTTGCTATACTATCTGTTTTACCAAAAAAAAATATTAAAATTTAAACAGCTCCTTCTGGGTGTTGCAGTTTCTTTGTCAGTCAATATATATTTCATAAAATCAAAAAATAATTGGCGCCCAAGCAGTAGAAATCATATCACACACATGTATTTTCGAGCATTCTGGTAATAAAATTTTTATTATTATTATAACTGAAGTACGAACGCTATTTTACTTAAGAATCAGATTTCTAATATTTTACAGCCATAGAAAAAATTGGACCGAAGGTATTCAACACGTTCTTTACGATCGTTACAGGATAAATTAATTTTAGATAATTTATTAACGATTCACTGCAATCTATAAATTCTAAATTCCGACAAGTGACCTTTCAAAAATCGACCCAGTAAGGTCGAGATTTCTTCTCGAGAGGACGAATCGGGCAACGCAGCACATCCTGCCGTCTTTTCTAACAATCAGATCGTACCACAGAACGAACAAAATGGACTGATATTTCGTGATCTGGGATTCTTCTCCGTCTAACTGTAAATCACTTGATCGGCATGACGATGACGTGATAATATTCTGCTCACGATTCGTGGGATTGTGATTCGAATGTCTCAGATGGTGCGATTGAGATGTTCCTTCTGTCGTTTCTAACTCTTTTCGAATCCTAACGGAAGTAATGGTTTGAGATGAAGCAATCAGCGGTAAGATAAGCCGAAGGGATCATTTGGTCAAAATTTCGTTCGTTTCTGTGTTTGGAAGAGATTCTGTTCGGTTTCGCGTGAACACACCAGGACACTTTGCGTCTTCGTACAATCAAAAAGTAATTCTTAACATTTTCCAGAAACTTTTTGGCGTTCTAGTTCCTCGGAACTGAGTGCTTATCAATTTGCCCGAATGTCTGTAATTTTCGAATTTTTCGATGAAAATGGTCTTAAACGATTTGGTTCGACCCACTGATCAAGAATCCGAGGTCGAAATTCATTCTGTCCGGCCGGTCCGGCCGGCCGGCCGGCCGTAGGCACGATAACTCTCGAACGGAATGAGCAAGACAGTTGAAATTTTCAAAGTAGGTTTGGGAGATAAATATCTCGGCTAAGTTCGTTATTGGACAAAATCGGACAGATGGTTTCGGAGTAACAAAAAAAAATTTTTTTCACAAGGCAAATTCCAAATTAAATTTTTTTCACTAAGCTGTTTTACCATAAGAATCCAATGATATCATTTTTAACTCTAACAAGCTAATACTTTCGGAGATATGATTTTTCAAAATTTCAATAATAAATCGTATTTCAACGTTGTCACATAATGATATTATTCTATGTATGAATTGTCATAATGTCAAATGATGTTCCTGAGACATGACATTATCTAATCAATCGAAGAATTGTGAGCGAAGTGAGAAAAATCTCAGTTGTTTGCTCCGAAATTAGGTTTTCTCAGAAAATTCTTACATTTCGGAACGGAACATGAAGTAAGAGATCTGAGAATAGTGAGACTGCTTTTCATCCATAAACATAGATATAACTCTCGAACGGAATGAGGTAGGTACTTGAAATTTTCAGAGTAGTTTAGGGAGATGAATATCTCGGTTAAGTTCGTTATTGGACAAAATTGGCCAGATTTAATTTGATTTCTTCCATGGTACAGTTCTCATTCTCATGATTGCTCATTTAATCTTGATAAATAAACTATTATTTGAATTGAATTTCCTTTAGGATGCAGTTCTATCATATGAATACATTGATATAATTCCCAACTCTGAGAAACCAATATTTTTGGAGATATGATTTGTCTGTTTGAACTAGAGCGCCAGAAAGCTCCTTTCCACAGGGCTTGAACCCATTTTTTTTAATTTTTCTTGCGCCAAAAAGGTAGGTATTAGGTTAACAATAGTGTTAACGGCCGGACCGGCCGGACAGAATCGATTTTGACCACGGATTCTTGATCAGTGAGTCGAACCAAATCGTTCAAGACCATTTTCTGCCAAAAATTCGAAAATTACAGACATTTTGGGCGAATTGATGAAGGTATTATGCATACAATAGAATGGTTCACATTTCTAACATTTAATATTTTCGTTGAGATTTTGGAGCCCTCCTTGGCTGCTTGGGACATCTAAATAATTAAATTATATCGTAATCTAAAGATAAATAATTCCGACAATAGATCACTATGGAAAACGGTGAGTGTCAATAAAATCTAAATAGGGAAAGTAACCTTGAAGAAATCACCCTATTGGTTCTTATAACAATTCCGTCTATAATTAAATTCAAACCACACGAAATATATCATCCTCCAAGCTTGACCCGAATATCTCGCACACTACAAGAGATATTGAAAAAAAATTGGTTCAAGCACTGACGTGAAGTCAGAAGCTTTTGCGCGTATGTTCTGTTGTCCATTCTTCTGTATTGGACACCCTTAATCGAATTTACCATGGTAAATTATGTTGTCCATTCTCCTGTATTGGACACTTAATTCGAATTTATCATAAATTCGAATTTATCATAAATTCGAATTAAGAGTGTCCAATACAGGAGAATGGAGAACATAATTTACCATGGTAAATTCGATTAAGGGTGTCCAATACAGAAGAATGGACAACAGAACATACGCGCAAAAGCTTCTGACTTCACGTCAGTGCTTGAACCAATTTTTTTTTCTCGTGATTTTTTTGAAATTTTCTAGGGGTGCGGTTCTTAAAATCTTTTTTTTCGTCATTTTTTTCAAATTTTCTAGGGGTACGGTTCTGACAAAATTTTAAACACGTCTTTGTGATGATTTTCTACTACTAGTTACCAAGCTTCAATTCGCTCGAATATTTATTTTTTGAGTTATCAAGGAAATAATATTCCAGGTGGGTATAACTCGGAAACCGTTTGACCGATTATGCCCAAAAACGAACTCAACTCTCCCTTTCAGATACGCAACCTACCCTGAAAATTGCAAGTCCCTATCTCTTTTCGTTCGAAAGTTATCGCGACAACGGTCACCCATCTACTGAACTCACACACTCGACTCACACAAGAATGCTCGAATCTCCAACAATATTCAACTGATCGTGTTAAAACTTGAAACTTGGCAATAGAGTTAGGTTATGAAGGCACTTGCAAAATTTCAGCGATTCCAAACAAACAGTTACTGATATATAGAATTTTTTTTTCAATTTTCAATGATTTTTTTTTTTTAATTTTTTGCAAATACTATCCTCACGAAATTTTGCAGGAATTTTCGCGTTGGCATTCTACAAACTAATTACCATGTTTGAATTCAATCGGTTCAGTATTATTCGAGTTAATGAGGAACAAAAAACAACCAAATTTCAGATGGCTATAACTCTAAAACCGTTTGGCCGATTATGCTCATAAACAAACTGAAATGTTGCGTTCTGGTGCACATCCTAACCTGAAAACTTCAAGCCGCTATCACTTTCCGTTCTCAAGTATCGTGACAACAAAAATATTTTTTAATAATTTTTTTTAAATTTTCTAGTCATACGATTCGCACAAAATTTCACAAACGTGCCTAGGTTCATATTCTACAACTACTCACCAAGTTTCAATTCGATCGGATTTATATTCGTTGAAAACAAAATTATTACTCGGAAACCACTGGGCCGATTATGCCCATTTACGAACATGTCCGTCATATTGGGATACGCCATCTACCCTGAAAATTTCAAGTCGCTAGCTCTTTTCGTTCTCAAGTTATCGTGGCAACGGCCGGACTGCCGGCCGGACAGAATCAAATTTTACCTCGAATTCTTCATCAGGGAGTCGAACTTGTTTGAGACCATTTTCGTCAAAAAATCCGAAAGTTACAGACATTTGGGCAAACCTATAACGCGATGTTCCCCAGAACATACGCGCAAAAACACAAAACACCAATGTTTTCGCTTCACAATCAATAGGATTATTGAATTCATTCAATATCAATCATGAACTATGTCACTATAATAAGCTGTCCTACTTGTCCTACAGGTGCCTATTCACTTCGCAGTTAATTCAGGAAATTTTCCTGAATTCCTCGTCGTGTACCAACCATAAGGCTTGTTTCACATGCATACGGTTCCATTCGGTTCGTTTCGTTTTCGGTTTCAATTCGGTCGCTGGCGACAAGTGTGAAACGGTGCTCCGGTTTAGATTCGGTACCGAATAGAAACCGTACAGCACCGAATACTCCCACAACACGAATAGGTTTCTATCAGGTTTGGATTCGTGTGTAGGGATTACAGATCAACCGGGGCGTTCACACAAATACGGTTCAGTTTCGGTTTTAACCATAAAGTAATACATATTTCCATATGTTTTCTGTCTCGTTCTGTGGTTTTAACCTCAAATCGAGCAGATATCTTGCAATATTTCCCGCATTGTTCAAATATAGAAATATAAACATACATATTTTCGGGATATTGTTGCTATCTCAGTATTCATGAGAAAATGATGCTTTACCAAATGTGGATCGACTGATTTCTGCTGTAAATCTAAACCAGTGCTGCGGGACAAAACTTCCGAAAAATATAAAGATCAATAAAGACGTAGGATGCATTCAAAGATGTATGTGTTCAATTTTGAATGGCTTTGATGAATCTGACGTCGCGGAAAAATTGGAATTATGAGCCCGTGTCGGAAGATAACATTAAACCTAATATGAACCGTATATGTGTGAAAGGCATTCATTCGTTTTCGGTTGAAACCGAAAACGAACCGAACCGAATGGAACCGTATGCATGTGAAACAAGCCTAACTTGTAACAAGATGAAAGCATCACTGGGTGAACATCAATTTACGACATAATTACAAAATACGTGAAAGTATACATCATCTGGGGTTGTAAATCATTCCTGTCCATACAAAAAAGTGAATATTACGCGTGAGCTAGCTCAGATCCAAATTAAACGAATTAAATCGATACAAAATTGAAGACATAAATCATCGCGTCGAGGAAACTGAAAAACGCAGAATGAAGATAAACCGTCAATTTGAAATGTAGCAAAAAGCAAATTAGGTACGTAATGCCGGTGACCTAGAAGGTGTTCTATGTAGGTAACCTTCTAATGTTTTTCGTTGGATGCCAGGACGGATGTCCAATTCTAAATATTTGAATGGGAATGATTCGTTTCCGTTCAACGCATTTTGTTCAATAGATCTCTCGTAGAATCGACAGTGACATTTGAAATTTATATCTAGTATAGTTATTTTCCTAACAAGGGTGCAAAGTGATACTTTTCCGCACGCATTCACAATTAGAGGAACAGAGGCACGAAGTACAGTAGACCTTGGATCAAGGGCGTAGCCAGAGGGGGTTTTGGGGGTTCAAACCCCCCCCCTCCCCCCGAAATGTAATTTTTTTCTTGAAAACACAAAAATACTTGCTACAGAAAGCGCCTGCCCTTATAAAGTCAATTATGAAAATTCAAAGTCATCTGTAGAGCGTGAGGCTCGCCTCAGCCAGGATAGATGTATTGATTCCCCAAATTCTTCTGATACCATCGGATTTACTGATCCAATATAAACGCCTATAATTTCCGGTAAAGATATATTTTGCAATTACCATTAATAAATCGCAGTGTCCAACTTTCAACGCTCTAGGCTTATATTTGAGCGTTGAGTGTTTTCACATGGCCAATTATATGTCGCTCTTTCAAGAGTAACCTCTAAAGAAAACATGTTTGTATTGTCTAACGACAAAAATGCTGTGAACGTTGTATATAAAGAAATTCTGTAGTATATTTAGTATCAGCATTTCAACCGTGCGAAGCCGGGGCGGGATGCTAGTTATAAATAAAATCTGAGAAAACGATGCTAAATTCGTAGTAGAGTGTCCAACAGAGGTGAGTAGACAATAGAACATGCGCGCAAAAGCTCATGAATGAATGCAGTTATGAAACCGGAAAAATTGTTCTAACTCTTCTCTACCCTGATGCCAAATTACGTATAGACAGGATGGGTCACGTTCGATGGTACCATGGACTTTTACGCAGAACGGGAAGTACGATTTCATTAAAAATTTGGTTTCTTGGCTAGGGACCACTGCTCTATCGATCTAGAATATTTTCAGCGCTGCAGTGTTGCCAGTTATATAAAAAAGTACGAACAACGCACTTTTTATCGTTTAAGTATGTCTCGGAAATGCCCCGGATTTTGAACAACCCTGTATGATTAGAGATGTATGACATTACACGTAAAATATACACGGGATATTGGTAATCCATACCCGAAATTTCGGCTTTGTAGGATTCCAGTAACGAAGTAATGATTGTTGAATTGAAGCTATGTTTTGCACACAAAAGGAAGAAATCAATTAATAACTCGAAAACCCCTAGAGATAGGGCTGAGGAAGTTGATACGGTATTAATCAGGAAGCTACGTCGAATCGAAAAAAGCTATACCTAATGTATAGGGTGTTCCATTTGAAATATCAAAGTTGTTAGTACTTTTTATATAAGCGGCAACACCGAACCGCTGAAAATATTCTAGATCGATAGAGCAGTGGTTCTTTACCAACGAACCAAATTTTCAATAAAATCATACATCTCGTTCTCCGTAAAAGTCCAGGGTACCATCGACTTTGGCCCACCCTGTGCCCCTGCACCTTGCTTTCAACAAATACGTATCCACCGAGAGGTAAACCGCTAGGAATTCTGGTGTACAAGAATATAGAATTCCAATAGAATTTCAAAAGAATTCCTATTGAATTTCTAATGAATTCCTATTGAACTCCAATGAAATTCCGGTTGAGTTCTGAGGAATTCTGGGGTTCAAATTTTGGTCAGCGGTTTCCCCCTCGGTATCCACAAATTTTTCTACGAAACTTTCCATGAATATTTTTCTCATGACAGATGATAAAGAAGAACCCATTGCAATTCTAAAGATTGGTTCAAGCCCTGTGGACAGGAGCTTTCTTGCGCTCTAGTTCAAACAGACAAATTATATCTCCAAAAGTATTGGTTTCTCAGAGTTGAGAATTATATCAATGTATTCTTATTAACTTACCATTACCATTCCCATCATCAATGGATTGACCATCGGCATGAAAATATCAACCAACAAAAAGTATGATATTGAATTAGAATTCTCATATTTATAGGATTGCTGGAATGAATGACAATGAGACAACGCCATGTCTCACGAAACTAATCTGACATTATAACAATTCATAGAATACCCACAGAATAATTCTATCATTGTGTGAAAACGTAGAAATACGATTTACATTGAAAGTTTGATAAATCATATCTCCGGAAGTATTAGCTTGTTAGAGTTCAAAATAATATGAGTGGATTCTTATGGTAAAACTGCTTATTGAAAAAAAATTAATTTGGAATTTGTTTTGTAAAAAAAAAATTTTTTTTTTGTTACTCCGAAACCTTCTGTCCGATTTTGCCCAATAACGAACTTAGCCGAGATATTTATGCCCCAAACCTACTCTGAAAATTTCAACTGTCTAGCTCATTCCGTTCGAGAGTTATCGTGCCTACGGCCGGCCGGACAGAATGAATTTCGACCACGGATTCTTGATCAGTGAGTCGAACCAAATCGTTTAAGACCATTTTCATCGAAAAATTCGAAAATTACAGACATTTGGGCAAATTGATAAGCACTCAGTTCCGAGGAACTAGAGCGCCAAAAATGTTGTCGAAAACAACATCCCCTAGTTGAAAATAGGTGGTTGTGTATAAGATATTAGTTGTTCCTATTGAGCAATGACTTTTTTGCGCGTATGTTCTGGGCACACCGCGTTATCATTTTGCCTAAAAGTCTGTAACTTTCGAATTTTCTGACGAAAACGGTCTCAAACGATTCGGTTCGACTCCCCAATGAAGAATTCGAGATCAAATTTGATTCTGTCCGGCCGGCCTTTGCCACGATAACTTGAGAATGGAAATAGCTAGCGACTTGAAGTTTTCAGGGTAGTTGGCGCATCCCAATATGACGGACAAGTTCGTAAATGGACATAATCGGCCCAACGGTTTGCGAGTGATAATTTTGTTTTCAACCAATATAAATCCGATCCATTTGAAACTTGCTGAGTAGTTGTAGAATATGAACCTAAGCACGTGTGTGAAATTGTGTGCGAATCGTATGGCCAGAAAATCATTAAAAATTATCAAAAAATATTTTTGTTATCACAATAACTTGAGAACGGAAAGAGGTAGCGGCTTGAAGTTTTTAGGTTAGAATGTGCATCAGAACGCGACATTTGAGTTTGTTTATAAGCATAATCGGCCAAACGGTTTCAGAGTTAAAGCCATCTGAAATTAGGTTGTTTTTTTCTCCTCATTAACTCAAAAAATACTAAACCGATTGAATT
This sequence comes from Halyzia sedecimguttata, assembly GCA_937662695.2. NCBI lineage: Eukaryota > Metazoa > Arthropoda > Insecta > Coleoptera > Coccinellidae > Halyzia > Halyzia sedecimguttata. The sequence continues at coordinate 2,082,479 of OW569411.2, read as the reverse complement.
GAAACGTGGTTATTAGTTGTAGAATGCCAACGCGAGAATTTTTGCATAATTTCGTGAGGATAGTATTTGTAGAAAATTATTAAGAAATCATTGAAAATAAAATAAAAATTCTATATATCAGTAACTATTCGTCTGAAATTGCTGAAATTTTGCAAGAGCCTTCAGAGCCCAACTCTACTGTCCAGTTTTAAGTTTTAACACGATCGGTTAAATATTGTTGGAGATTCGAGCAGACTTGTGTGAGTTCAGTAGATGGGTGACCGTTGCCTCGATAAGTTTCGAACAAAAGGAGATAGGGACTTGCAATTTTCAGGGTAGGTTGCGTATCCGAATGGGAGAGTTAAGTTCGTTTTTGGGCATAATCGGTTTAACAGATTCCGAGTTATCGAATTGAAGCTTGGTAACTATTAGTAGTAAATCAACATAAAGACGTGTTTGAAAATTTTTTAAGAACCGTACCCCTAGAAAATTTGAAAAAAATGACGGAAAAAAAAATTTGTAAGAACCGTACCCCTAGAAAATTTCAAAAAAATTACGAAAAAAAAAATTGGTTCAAGCACTGACGTGAAGTTAGGAGCTTTTACGCGTATGTTCTGTCATCCATTCTCCTGTATTGGACACCCTTAATCGAATTTACCATGGTAAATTATGTTGTCCATTCTCCTGTATTGGACATTTAATTCGAATTTACCATGGTAAATTCGAATTAAGAGTGACACTAAATTCGAATTTACCATGGTAAATTCGAATTAATAGTGTCCAATACAGGAGAATGGACAACATAATTTACCATGGTAAATTCGATTAAGGGTGTTCAATAGAGGAGAATGGACAATAGAACATACGCGCAAAAGCTCCAAACTTCACGTCAGTGCTTGAACCATTTTTTTTTTAAATTAATATCTTTACTCCTTTTCCATAAACGCTTAATAGGCACTTCACCGTGAATGAACCTGTATGGTTCCCAACGTATTAATATCATGCTGAGATAGCAACTCACCACACCCGATTTAGTACAACAATCTTTCATTGCCAGCAAAGAATTGTAAAAGCCAATTCCATACTAGCTTTTGCCTTTTACGATCAAGAAATTCAACTGAATATCCTATAATTGTAATGAAACTACTCGGATTATTTTCATTTAGCGTTTTCGAAAATTTAAGTTTCATCAATTTGCAGACTAAAGATGAGGTGTACACAAGTAGGTTAAGGTTATCGAGAATGATTCAGATCCAGTTATATAAAAAATCGGCATGAGGTATCCAATATGCGTTAGAAAGTTGACGTCCCTCTTATTGCAGACCAAGGTTATGCGGAGTGTAAAGTTCAGTGTTTAACAGGCTTAAAAATTGGATTTGATTCGAGTTCGTGGTTGCTATTTTCGCAAATTGAAAATTCATGAAGTCAAGACCGCAGCAAATGTTCAACCACATTTATGAAAATTGACTTAAGTTGAGCTGTAGCGCATAAAAAACGCATAAATCTACAATTATGGGTTCCTTCTCCGAATAATTGTCTCTATTTATATCCAGATGAATACAGTGACATTAAAAAGTATGGAATAATGGATTCATTTTCTGCCCTTTCAGGTATATCGAAAAATGGTTTCATTGGTCAATGAAATTTATTTTTGGCGCTCTAGTTCCTCGGAACAGAGTCCTTATCAATTTGCCCAAATTTTCGAATTTTAGGCTGAAAATGGTCTCAAACGATTTGGTTCGACTCACTGATCAAGAATCCGAGGTCGAAATCGATTTGGTCCGGCCGGCCGTAGGCACGATAACTCTCGAACGAAAAAAGTTAGAGGATTGAAATTTGCAAAGTGGGTTTGGGGCGTAAATATCTCGGAGGAGTTCGTTAATAGGCGAAATCCATGAAGCGGTTTCGGAGTTATGGCCGATTTTAGTAAAAACATTTTTATGAATATTTCCGAAAACGATCACTCGATCTATTTGAAATTTAGCATCAAATTGTAGAATCATGACCTTTATACGCATGTGGAGTTTTGACCAGGTTACCGCAAATTGTCAAAAAAAAAAAATTGAAAATTATTTAAAAATTTTTCTACAATACTCTCGAACGGAATGAGCTAGGCAGTTGAAATTTTCAGAGTAGGTTAGGGAGATTAATATCTCGGTTAGGTTCGTTATTGGGCAAAATAGGCCAGATGGTTTCGGAGTAACGAAAAAAAAATTTTTTTAAGTAACAAATTTCCAATTCAGTTTTTATTTAAGATGCAGTTTCACCATAAAAATCCATTGATATCATTTTTAACTCTAACAAGCTAATACTTTCGGAGATATGATTTTTCGAAATTTCAATAATGAATCGTACTTCTATGTTTTCACAGACTGCTATAATTATTCTATCTAAGCTTTATTATATGCTCTGTGTTTATACTCGTACATGTCATCCTGTTCTATAAGAGAGAGTCAAAATCATTTCAGCTATTTTAATTTGATTTTTCCATGGCGCAGTTCTCATTCTCAGATTGCTCATTTAATCTTGATAAATAAACTATTATTTGAATTGAATTTTCTTTATGATGCAGTTCTATCATGAGAATACATTGATATAAATCTCTTCTGAGAAACCAATACTTTCGGAGATATAATTTGTCTGTTTGAACTAGAGCGCCAGAAAGCTCCTGTCCAGAGGGCTTGAACAAATTTTTTAAGAAAAATGTTCCCTTAATTCTTATTTTTCTACCATTTCCTGCTACGAAGCAGTGAAGTCATCTATATTTTTTTTTCAAATTGCCCCTATTCATTATCTTGATAAAGATAGATCATAAAATTCAGAATGCACATTGCACATGTAGCGCCATTTTGGTCAATAGTTCTTGAGATATGAATTTTTAGAATTTGAAAATTGTCTTCATCAAACAAACACATTCTTATTAACAATTAAGGGGAAATTTCTGTGGACAGGAGCTTTGGCGCTCTTGTTCGAACTTTGACAAATCATATCTCCGAGATTATTGGTTTCTCAGAGTTGGGAATGATAACAATGGGTTCTTATGATAAAACTGCAACATAAAATAAATTAAATTCAAAAAAGTGTCATTTAAAAAAAACAAAAGTGCCAACTTTCAAATGGCAGTAGCTTGAAGGGGAAGGGGACAAAAAAATACAGAACAAAATATTATATGAGAGAACCTCAATACTTTTGAACCATCCCCTTCAATTCGGAAATTGCATCATGAAGGGATGGTAAATTAAATCCTACAATGTTTTGCATCAGAACTTTTTCAATAGGACAAATTCAATATGCAACATTATTGTGCGTACATGTTCTGGGGAATATCGCGTTATCATTTTAACCAAATGTCTGTAATTTTCGAATTTCATTTCTTGGTCTCAAACGACTAGGTTCAACTCACTGATGATTAATTTGAGGTCAAATTTGATTCTGTCCGGCCGTCTGGCCGTCCGTCGCCACGATAACTTGAGAACGTAAAGCGACTTGAAATTTTCAGGGTAGGTGGTGCATCCCACTACGATGGGCAAGTTCGTTAATGAGCATAATCGGCCCAACGGTTTCCGAGTAATAATTTTGTTTTCAACCATTCCTTATCTGATCGAATTGAAACTTGGTGAGTAGTTTTAGAATACAAACCAAAAAACGTTCGTGAAATTTTGTGGAAATTGTATCGCTAGAAAATTAAAAAAAAAATTATAAAAAAATTTTATTCATGTCACGATAACCTGAGAACGGAAAGAGATGGTGTCTTGAAATTTTCAGGTTGAGTTGTGCATCTGAATGTGATACATGAGTTTATTTATATGCATAATCGGCCAACAGTTTTGGAGTTATCCCCATCTGAAATTTGGTTGTTATTTCCTAAATAACTGGAAAACTTCAGAACCGATCCAATCGAAACATGGTTATTATTATTAAATAATTAAGTGTATATCATAAATAATATTTGATTTGAATTTTAAATAATTCTCAAGAAGAAGAGCAGAAAAATTCTATATTCAGGTCATTGATGGTGCGGTATAAGGTATAAGGAGATCATTTCTTGAGTATGCTGATTACTGAAGTCACAATATTGAATAAATAAGTGTAAATGTATATTATTTTTCATATGAGTTGTACATATCTGCTAATGTGGTGGAACTGAACTTTTTGATAGAAAGCATTTTCCGAATGACGTGGCGGATAATAACCAACATCCGGTGAATTATTATTATTCATAATAATGAGTAAAGACATTGTCCTCAACCAAGAACGCAGAATAACCAAAATTGGAGCATTTAGGACATTTTGGTGAAAGTACACAATCATTACAGTCGCTACGTAAGCTGCAATTTAATGGTCACGACTGAATGGTTATTGAAGTGGCCAACTGTTATTGTGTAATAAAACGCATGTAATAGCAGTTGGTATTTTATCGAAAAAAACAACTTGCAGCACTTATAAGTTTTGCGAAAAGGTCGAGGAGTAGTATTTTTTTTTAATTTTATTCTCGCTTCGTAGATTTCTGAATTATTATGCATCTTATCATTCTTCATAAATAGATCCGGCAGCAATCGAGTGAAATGTTCACCAATCGGTCACTACATAGAAATTTAAATTTGGAGCGAACGATATCATCTTTGTATAAGAGGCTGAATATATTATATTCACATCTTAATTGTTATAAATTTGGTACATAAATTATTCTGTATCTGATCACAACTGATCTAATCTGATTCAAGATATTCCCAAATATTGATTTATAAAATTCTTGAAAATAACTGACCTGAAGTCAGAATCTTTTGCGCGCATGTTCTTATGTCTATTTACGCCTCACACTGCATGAATCTTTCGCCGCCTTTTTACGCGTATTTTCTGGGGAACATCGAGTTATAATTTTTCCCAAATGTCTATAATGTTCAAATTTTTGCCAAAAATGGTCTCAAACGTTTGGGTTCAACTCACTGATGAAGAATTTGAGGTCAAATTTGATTCTGTCCGGCCGGCCGTTGCTACGATAACTTGAGAACGGAAAGAGATAGCGACTTGAAATTTTCAGAGTAGGTGGCGCGTCAAAATACAACGGACAAGTTCGTTAATGGGCATAATCGGCCTAACGGTTTCCGAGTGATAATTTTTTTCATAAGCCAATACAGATCCAATCGAATTGCAACTTGGTAGCTAGTTGTAGAATACTGACACAAAGACAATTGTGAAAATTTGTGATAATCATTGAAACATTAGAAAATTTAAAAAAAAATATTATTTATGTCAATATAACCTGAGAACGGAGAGAGATAGCAACTTGCAAATTTTTGGGTGGGTTGTGTATCTGAATGCGACATTTGAGTCTGTTAATAGGCAGAATCGGCCAAACGGTTTTGGAGTTATACCCATCTGAAATTTGGTTGTTATTTCCTCAATAACATTGACAAATTTCGTAAGGAACGTATCACTAGAAACGAGTTTTAAAATCATTGAAAAAAATTATATATATCAGAAAGTATTCATCCGATATCGCTGAAATTCGAATATCATCGGTTCTGGATTGTTGGAGATCCGATTATATTAGTTTCGATTCACTGATGAAGAATCCGTTGCCCCGATAATTCGAACAGAAAGAGATAGCGATTTGAAATTTCCAGGGTAGGTGGCACATCCAAGTTCGTTAATGGGCATAATCGGCCCAACAGTTTCCGAGTACCAATTTTATTTTAGAAGAATACAAATCTGATCAAATTGAAACTTGGCTACTGGTTGTAGAATATTGGAATAAAGACGTGTGTAAAATTTTGTGAAGATCGCATCACTAAAGAATTTTAAAAAAATTATTGAAAAATATTATTTATCTCAAGATAACTTGAGAACAAAAAGAGAGACCGACTTGCAATTTTTAGGGTTGGTTGCGCATCCAAATGCGACATTTCTGATTATTAATAGGCATAATCGGCAGAACAGTTTTGGAGATATACTCTTCTGACATTTTTTTGTTGTTTCCTCAATAACTCGAAAAATACGAAACCAATCCGATTCAAGCTTGGTAGTTAGTTGTATAATGCCGACGTGAGGATCGTACCACTAGAAAATTTCAAAAAAATTATTGAAAATCATTGAAAAAAATTCTTTAAATCGGAAAGTGTTCTTCCGACATCGCTTACATTTTGGGAGATCCTTCAAAAATAAGTTTTTGAGCCATGCTCCAAATTCGAACATGATCGGATCCATATTGTTTGAGATCCGAGTTCAGTAACTGGATGGGTGACCGTTGCCATGATAACTTTCGAACGGAAAGAGATGTCGACTTGCAATTTTCAGGGTAGATTGCGCATCCAAATGAGACAGTTATATACGTTTTTGGGCATAATCGGCCAAACGGTTTCGGAGTTATGCCCATCTAGAATATTATTTCTCTCGATAACTCAAAAATACAGTAGTACTTGTTGTGAAATATCGACATAAAAACGTTTGTGAAATTTTGGGAGGATCATATAACTAAAAAATGTAAAAAAATTTATGAAAAAATATTACATATCTCAAGATAACTTCAGAACGGAAACAGATAGCGACTTGCAATTTTCCTCGCAATTTTCAGGCACATCCGGATGCGACAGTTCGTTAATAGCCCTAATCGACCAAACGTGTTTGGAGTTATACACACCTAAATTTTGTTGTTATTTTCTCTATAACTCAAAATATACAAATCTGATCCATTTAAAACTCGGTTATTACTTGTAAAATGCCGAATCGCTTCTTTTTGCGGAATTTCGTGAATATCGTATCCTGAAATTACTTGAGACGTGAGATTTTTCGTATATTATTAGATATTTAACGAATTTCATTTCCGATAGGATGTCAGAATGAAAAATTCTGTTATCTTAGAGACGATTCACTCAAGTCTGTCATTAAAATGGTACGAAATGCACTCGTACCATATAATAACAGAGGCGGATAGACAATAGAACATGCACGCAAAAGATTCTGGCTTCACGTTAGTGCTTTTCAAGATTTTTGTTCCAAATCTGTTGTAAACTCGTTGTCCTTGATGCTCTTAGTTCCGTACCCATCGAAGAGGAAAATATCACAAAAATGCGACATTATACTTGAAACCTTCAAAATGGCTGAGGTTTATAAAAACTTAATACAGGTACTTACATAAATGTCTGTCTTAAAGAATGTTCTAATTAGTGGACCGGTTACGTTATTTGAAAAATGTATTCGATATTTCACATCAATATTCCGCATATCTTCTAACTCTTTCTGCATCATTATTCATGCTTCATATAATCTGAAATTTATTCACTGCTAATGCTCTCAAACCTACAATCGATCACCTTTTACACCTTATACAAAGTGCATTCTTTAGAAGTCATATATTGAACATGATCCTCGGATCTGGTTGTAAATGTCAAGGAGTTATCTGAACCTAGCTTTTACTTCTTTGATCCGCCAATTTGAAAAGTGGGCACAGTGTTGCAGTCGTAATCCCAAGATGCATGTCTATAGAAGCTTCGATACATTTCGACTACAATCTCGTTGCAGTATTTTCTGAAATACATTTATTCATTGGAATGGAGATTTTTATCTGTTTCGAACCTCTCTGTAGGCAGAAAGCAATTTTTATGATCTCTATGCAACCATAAAGTTCATTTCCATAGAGACACTTGTTATCACAGAGGTCCATTATGAACATACCATAGATCACAGGGGTGGCCAACTTGATGAGACCCAAGATCTACTATTACTGACAAAACTCTGCGCGATCTATCAATATAGATATTATCTTCTAATACAGGGTGAGTCTTTGACCACTGCATTAATTTTAACCAAAGATTCCTCTCATCAAATGAAACACTTTTTTCATTTAACATTTTTCCAAATTCAGCTCAGGTAAAAAGATACAGGCTGTTGAAATTTTCAAAAAAAATCAGTTTTTATTTTGTAGCTTTGACATCCTTTTTTCGAATAAAATGAATGTTGGCGTAAAGTTTCCTATAACTATCGTACATATTTTCCAAATATTAGTTATTTTCTACTTCTACTGGTTTTCTAGTTATGGACTCGTGGATTCATAAAACTAAACGAAATTAGCATAAAGAAAGCATATAAAGTTTTTCTTGAGTCATTTCAAGAATACTTCATCGTTTTAGAACATTATATTATTCTTCATCATTTCTCCTTAAACGCACCGTTTTCGAGATATTCTTCATTGAATGTTTTAAAATGGAAAACTCCAGAAATTTCACTACTTTTATGGATCCGTCCCTGAGCGTTGGAATCCCGAATCAAGCTGTAAACCACGTTACCATGCCTTATTCTCGTCCGCCAACAATGTCATAGATAATTTATTTGCGGGAGTGTATTAGCACATTGTGAAATCTTTAAACGCTTGTAACTTTTTACCTGAGCCGAATCTGGAAAAATGGTAAATGAAAAAAGTGTTTCATTTGATGAGAGGAATCTTTGGTTAAAATTAATGCAGTGGTCAAAGATTCACCCGGTATATTCACCATTGTTTACCTGTTATAAAAAAATTCTCTCTATTCCATTCGCTCTATTCCATATTACCCTGCATATTTTTTTATCGAATACGAATTTTTGGCAAATTGATAAGCACTCTGTTCCGAGGAACAAGAGCACAATTTAAATATTCTCGCTTCTTTTCGGTCTCGCCACGGACATTCTTTTAACGAAGAATTATTCGTGAGAGTATACAGATTTCAAAAGTTTATCAAGCCACGAGCAGTTCCTGATGCCTGTAACGATTCCTAGGGTTGAAATGTACAAACGATAATTATAATTGAATCAACAATATCCCGAGAGCACATAATAACAGTTCGGTAAAATCATTAATGAGCTTGCACGACTCAAACAATTTAAATTATAATAATGTGTGATAACTGTTTGAAACGGTACATGCTATAATAATACCAATTCTAAATTGAATATAATTATCAATAGCTAGTGGCTAGTGGATTTTCATTGTTGGTAATAAATTCTTTCATTGGGCAAAGTGAAGTCGTCTTAGAGACTCCATTGTGTGTTTGAGACATTGGTTTCTTATTGTTTCAATTATTAACGTATAATTATATAACGTATGGAATCATGTGGGGAAAAATTCTGTATACCACACCTGAGATATTCAACGTTGAATGTTATGAAATCTGATAAAAAATTGAGGATTTGCTTTATTTTGGTTGATCCGCTGCTAACCTAAGATGACCTTGAATCGATATATCGCACGTGTATTTCAAAAGTGACACAAGTCAAAAAATGAGGATTCTGAGATTTTTGCTGTTTCCGTTTTGTGATCATCTCAGAAAGTGAGAATTTGTGTTCTCAGTTCAACGCTCACTTTTAAAAAGGAACACTTTCATCTGAAAGTGCGCGGTGAGCGTTGAACTGAGAACACAAATTCTCACTATCTGAGATGATCACAAAACGGAATACAGCAAAAATCTCAGAATCCTCATTTTTTGACTTGTGTCACTTTTGAAATACACGTGCGATATTTCTACGTTGCCACCGAGGTTGCCACACTTGGTTTTTTTTAACAAGATTTAGATAATCTATGCTCCTAGATTGAATAATATACCAATACCTGGTACACAATTTGAATGCCGCATGCGAATGAAGACATAGGATTAAGTCTTTGATGAGTTTCTGTGAACTTAAACTGACTATAATAATTATTCCTGTTAGTTGGAATCAAATATTATCTATTCAAGTAGAGTTGCAATGATAATAATAATGTTTCAAGAACGGGCGATGATCAAATTATGTATAATCTTATAGTGGAAACAATTGATGGATATTGAATGAAAATTGAGTTGAAGTTCATTGTTTTAATAGAGGTATATTACTTGGTATATTATTCAATGCTGCATTATAAGAATTGAGTGAGGAAATAAGTTTTTAATTTCATTGAATTTCAAGAAACTCAAGCTTTTTTTGGTACTGTAAAAGATGTCAATGAAATGTTTGTATGTAGAACGGTGTAGTGCAGGATTAAATTAGCACATTGTGATATACTTATTTAAACGATTTTAACTTTTTACCTGAGCCGAATCTAGAAAAAAGGTGTTCTATTTGATAAGGGGAATCTAGGTTTAAAATTAATGTACCTATTAAAGACTCACCCTGTATATTATTTGTTTCATCGTACACAACTGAAATTATTTGTTATTAGAGATCTGTTATATATTAAGAAATCGAAATTTTAAATTGACGATTGAATATTCAAAGTATATGTCACTTTCCTGATGAAAATCTATGGATTTTTGTTGCAGTTCACAAACATTTCACCAGAAATATAGGTGGATTTCCTTGCCAATATAATCTTCCAGTTCTGTTATGGTTTGCCCACAGACGTTGTAAATGGACTTAATTCAATTTGCCGTTTGAAAGCACCTTTTTTTCTTATTTTTTTTAAATCTTGTTACAATTGGATTTTTTCGTGTATTAGTTGAAGGAGCAAAATAGATCAACCATTACAGGATTTCATCATTCATATCACAGATGTCAATTAAAAATATTGTGAATAGGTATTCGATCGTAAAATGGCGGCTTGAAGCTTTGTCGGATTCTGACAAATAGTTTCTGAAATTTAACATTTTTGAAGAATTTTATTTTTTTTTCTATACTCACGAAATCTTGCATAAAATCGCGAGTTAGCATTACACAAATAATAAGCAAGTTTCAATTCGATCAGAGATGTATTTTTTGGATTATTGAGAAAATAACAACATAATTTCATATTGGTATAACTCCGAAATCGTTTGGTCGATTATGCCCATTAAGAACATAATTGTTGTATTCGGATGCGATAGTGGAGTCGCTATCTCTTTCCGCTCGAAAGTTATTATGAGATACCTAATTTTTTTTCGTAATGTTTTGAAACTTTTCTAGTGGTACAGTCCTCACAAAATTACACACACGTCTTTATGTCAATATTCCAGAACTAGTAACCTAGTTTCAATTCAATTAGGTCTGTATTTTTTGAGTTTTGAATATTCCAGATGGGTATAACTCCGATACCGTTGGAGCGATTATGCCCAACAACGAACTTAACTCTGCCATTCGAATGAGCAACCTAACCTGAAAATTGCAAGTCCCTATCTCTTTTCGTTCGAAAGTTATCGAGGCAAAAGTCACCCATCAAGCTACTGAACTTGCCCAAGGCTGCTCGGATCTCTAACAATATAGATCCGATCGTGTTCAAACTTGGAACATGATAGTAGAGTTAGGTTTTGAAGGGGCTCGCAAACTTTCAGAGATATCGGACGAATAGTTTCTGATAAATAGAATTTAGAAGTGATAAGATTCTGACAAAATTTCACAAACGTCTTTGTGTCAATATTCAACAACTAGCTACCAAGCCTCAATTCGAACGGATCTGTGTCGATTGATGACAAAATTATTACTCGGAAATCGTTGGGCCGATTATGCCCATTAACGAACTTGTCCTGTAAATTTAAAATCGCTATCTTTTTCTGTTCACAGGTTATTCGCAAGAATTAAATTTGACCTCGAATTCTTCATCAGTGAGTCGAACCTAATCGTTTGAGACCATTTTCGGCAAAAAATTCCAAAGTTACAGACATTTGGGCTAAATGATAACGTGATGTTTCCCAGCACGCGCGCAACAGACCTTTAAACTAAGGAATACTATGATCAAGTTTAAGCTTTCACGGATATACTGATTTCTATCAATATTTAGCCGATAGGTGAAACCTCCTTTCGATTTTACTGCTGTAGAAACATTTTCAAGGAAGCAAAGATATGCACGTGCCAACAAATAAAGGATATTACCGGCTGAAAAACTTGTCTGAAGAATCTGAATAGGCATTACATGAGCACAATCTACGAAAACAGCTTACAATTAACTGGGAGTTACTTAAGTCATTCAAATGAAATGCAGGAGTCAAGTTACAGTAATAAATAAAAATACCTTGACTTATGTTGAATATTTTATTTCGACTCGAAAACTGCAATTACAATTTGATTATACTTTTAATGGACACATGTATAGGTAAGGCATTCATTATAATTTGAAGAATATCATTGGTAAAACATGACAAGCAGAGAAGACAATGGTAGATGTAAATTAAATTTCATTCTGGAAAAATTTCAATAATAACCTTCGTTCTGTAGAATTTCATCAAAATACACGAATGTTTCATTGAAGTTGGTATATTTTCTTAATTACTTAAATCAATTCAATATTCATGAATTAATTAATCTCTATCCAATAATAATGATGAAAAATGGCGATACCGTTGTTAAAAATCAACAAGTTAAGAGCGTTCCTGCTAATCGGGTCCTTCATGAATGGCTTCGTATAATAAATATACTTGTGCATATATTTCACAAATCAAATAGACCCCAGAGGATTCATTGATCTGCCGAGATGATTTAATATCGAGTGAATGGTGGCATATGATTTCACGCTTCAAATATTCACTGGTGGGGAGAGGCTGATTTCCGTGTTTTGTTTCATAGGTGGCGTGGCCGATTATAATGATCGACCGAGCCGTCTCTGAAAGGCTTAACCCGGGTCAGTTTAGTTGAATTTGTCGGGAAAGCTACAGGGTACTGATGAAGGCCAAGAAGCCAGAAACGCGTCTGCTCTTGCTTTCTCGGCAGATCAATGAATCCTCTGGGGTCTATTTGATTTGTGAAATATATGCACAAGTATATTTATTATACGAAGCCATTCATGAAGGACCCGATTAGCAGGAACGCTCTTAACTTGTTGATCTCTATCCAATAGTTTAGGAGAGCGTTTTTTTTTTTTGAGTATACCAGACTGCTATTATTTTGAAAATAACTCGAGAACCTTTTATGGTCTCAAGCGATTAAATTATTATTATAATAGTCGGCGACTTTAGAAGTATTAAACCCAAATTTAAAAATTCTTAAAAAGCATTGACGTAAAGTCAGGAGCTTTTGCGCGCATGTTCTATAGTTGTTGAGTATGAATGAATGAAACATCAAAAATTTATTGGGCTGAATTCAAATTTTAAAATGTAATAATTCCAAGAATATGAAGCTGATCGAGCTGAAATCCGGTGATTGTAAAATGGCTGCTCGAAGGTTTGTGCGGAATTTCAGTAGAATCTGACAGATAGTTTCTGAAATACAAAATTGAAAACAAAAAATTTAATTTTTTCTCTAGTAATCAGATCCTCAAGAAATTCCGCACAAAGTTGTGTGTCAGCATTCTACAACTAATTACCAAGTTTCTGGTCGCCATCTCTTTCCTTTAGATAGTTATCGTGGCAGCGAACGGACCGAGGGACGGACGGCCGTCCCTCGTTCATATTTCTAATTATTATAATTTGATTATAAGCTCTTCTATCTAAATTCATGACAGAAGTATTCATGAATTGCCTCGGATTATTTTCACGAATTGTTATGAAGAAATCAATTTCATTATTTCGATTTTTACGAGTACAGCAAATTAGATTAGCTCTATCACAAAGTGTTTCAATAACACCTCTTTTCACACTAAGTTGATGATTATAATATAAATTCGAATATTTATTTGTACATGTCAGTTTTCTGGAGACATCACTTTTTTCAAAGTGGCTCGCATTGTAGTAAAGTAATCTGCTCGGTAATCTGGGTTAAATATCTTCTTTTACATTTTATTACATTATTACATTTTTTTACATTATAGCATTTAGCCTGAAAATAGAGTATTTATGTTTTGGATGGCGTATCATGGTGTATTGGAAATTTTATTTGTGATTCCTTAAATATTTTTATTTATAGTTTCGGATTTAGAGCTTCGTGAAACCCTCCATGAGAAACCAATACTTTCGGAGATATGATTTGTCAAAGTTTGCGTTATTACTCGCTAGTAGTTTGACAAGAGCGCCAAAACCCATGTCCACAGCGCTTTTCCACTTTTTTCTCATATTACTTGTTTATCAATTTGCTCGAAATTCGCATAGAAACAATAAAAGTGGGAAAGCCCTTTGGACACGATTTTGGCACTCTTGTTCAAACTTTGGCAAATCATATCTCCGAAAGTATTTGTTTCTCAGAGTTGGTAATGACATCAATGAATTCTTATAATAGAACTGCATCATAAAAGAAACTAAATAAAAATTAAATAATGAACTTATCCGAGATATTCATTCCTCAAATCCACTCTGAAAATTATATTACATCGATCGAAACTCAGCCAATATTCCAGTTTTGTTTTCACTGGAGATATTCTGAACTCAATATGAATAAGTAATCATTAAAGGATACTGTGGGAGGTATACTCATTATTAAAAGGTTTCCTGCCAATGTGACAATTCTTGAATTTCACAAAATAACTATCAACAAATTAATTCTGAAGATTTTCGTTAAGTGTCTGACGAAGGAGTCTGATATAGATTCCGAAACGTTACGATATAGTTTTTTCTTCGTTGATGTTGTTTCGTTCTTGTTTGTTAGGCAACATTGTTCGATTGATTAGTTCTGACAAATATCTTGTGTTTCTTACGCAGAAGCAAATCACAAAATGAATAATTCTTTATTTTATAGATGTTTTTCAGAGTTTGGGAGAGAAAACCCAGAAAGAAACCTTTTATCAATATGATTAACTTACCAAAGTATATACAGGGTGAGTCTTTGACCACTGCATTAATTTTAACCAAAGATTCCTCTCATCAAATGAAACAATTTTTTTTATTTAACATTCTTCCAAATTCAGCTCAGGTAAAAAGATACAGGCTGTTGAAATTTTTAAAAAAATCAGTTTTTATTTTGTACCTTTGACATCCTTTTTTCGAATAAAATGAATGTTGGCGTAAAGTTTCTTATAACTATGATACATATTTTCCAAATATCAGTTATTTTCTACTTTTACTGGTTTTCTAGTTATGGACTCGTGGATTCATAAAACTAAACGAAATTAGCATAAAGACAGCATATAAAGTTTTTCTTGAGTCATTTCAAGAATATTCCACCGTTTTAGAACATTATATTATTTTTCATCATTTCTCCTTAAACGCACCATTTTCGAGATATTCTTCATTGAATGTTTTAAAATGGAAAACTCCGGAAATTTCACTACTTTTATGGATCCGTCCCTGAGCGTTGGAATCCCGAATCAAGCTGTAAACCACGTTACCATGCCTTATTCTCGTCCGCCAACAATGTCATAGATAATTTATATGCGGGAGTGTATTAGCACATTGTGAAATCTTTAAACGCTTGTAACTTTTTACCTGAGCCGAATCTGGAAAAATGGTAAATGAAAAAAGTGTTTCATTTGATGAGAGGAATCTTTGGTTAAAATTAATGCAGTGGTCAAAGACTCACCCTGTATTTCCATCAAAATATGGATTATCCAAGGGCATATAGGGTAGGTTTATAATATAAGGTACATAATATCCTCGATAATATCCTATAATTGGTCATTTTGCATTCAATCATACTTTGTCAACTAGAACAGAATTTTGACAGGTCTGGTAGATAAGATGACATGGATGAATAGTGAACATAGATAGAACACACTGAATACAGACAGATGGAATTCGCGTATCTCCGAAATTATTAGCTTGTAAGAGTTGAAAATGATATTACTGGATTCTTATGGTGAAACTGCATTTTAAATAAAATTGAATTTGAAATTTGTGATGTAAAAAGGAAAATTTCAACTGTCTAGCTCATTCCGTTCGACAGTTATCGTGTTAACGGCCGGACAGAATCGATTTTGACCACGAATTCTTGATCAGTGAGTCGAACCGAATCGTTGAAGGCCATTTCCATCCGAAAATTCGAAAATTACAGACATTTGGGCAAATTGATAAATAAGCACTCTGTTCCGAGGAACAAGAGCGCCAAAAATCACTACCTCTTTGTACATCAGCATTGTGGGTCTTCAATTGGACTAAGGATTCTCGACCGATACAGTTGAACACTGGTATCAAAACTTATTGTTTACAATCGCTTTACTTGATCGAATTATGTTACAGCTGCTTCCGAAATTTAAAAGGATGACTGTACCAACCATTTACTGTTAGCCGCATACTCTCACGTTGAGATCCGTCAAATCTCAACACCAATTTAGCAAGAACACCATATTACAACATCGGGCAAACGCACGATCGAACAACTTTTAAAGGCCTGAGTTACCTCTCATCTCTCGTTTAACGGTCCTAGTACGCCTTAAGACATCACTTAAGTACCCTTCTATTCTTAGACGCGGCAATACCCGTACCCGACTCTTACCTCGATTTCTTCAGAAAATAATGCGAATATCCAAAATTATCCAAGGCACTGAACACAGACCACTCAAACGAACATAGAACAGGTACCGAGTCACAGGCACAAAGTCACAGAAGATGGGCGCGAGGGAAGACAACAAACTATCGTGATGTGAGAGAACGTTTTGCAGCAGGCATTCAACTCACCGCGCTCGCTCTCCGTCCGTAACGCGCCTCGAGAAAGCTGGCAAGAGAGTGAAGAATGAAGAAAGCTACGTCCGAGGCTTCGCGGTCACGTGATTCTTGAGCACCGTTCTTGCAGGCTGCAGGAGGGACTGCTGACAGTCCGGCCCGACCATCGCCGGATATCCTCTTTCTCTTATCGCATACGAATCGACGATGCCGTATCTTCGGATCTCTCCCGAAGGACTACATGGCTTCGAGATCCAGAGATAAGGTGTGTTAATTGGGGAACAATACCGTTGGTAATTTGCTGAAGATTCAATGAAATTGCTTAAACCGAAGTATCAGATCTTTGGTTATGAGAGTGAAGATCTAAGTCATCTTTAATTCAGTTTGTCTGAAGGTTTCACTTGTGATTCAAGGTAGTGGAAGGAGGAGATCCGATAGGGTGTCTCCATTTTGAAGTGTCATTGATTGCACATCTTCAATCGCACATACACAGGCAGACTACAAAATTGTGCGCTCTTATATACCTTTTCAAGTTCAATTTCGGAAGGAGTAAGACCAATTTTATGAGCGTCCACACACGGGCATACCCAAACGACTTGATTCCAATCTCCTGAGTCCTGCACTCGGTTTCCATGGTAATCGTACAGGTTGATTACTACAATCGTAATTCCAGCGTCGCCAGTCTACACGATTCACGTGAACGGCATAGAAGCAGAATGATCGAGTGATCCGAGCAACACTGCTTTCTACATTCTGTGCGCCAATACCTCGTCAAGGGATTTACAGGCCGGAATAATCTTCAATTCGGTCACTCTCATTCCGCCTAGACATCCTGGGATTTATACGACCAGCCTAACTTTATGCCTTGAATACACGGTTCCCATTTTTTTTTATTATTATACTGATCCTCCTAGGTCTTCCCCAATGAGAACCCTCATAAGCTCTCGAGAGCTTGAGCGAGAAAGGAGAATCAGCTGTGTTATGCGTAGGCGTTGTTACTGTATCCTCACGCCACCTTAGGCCAAGCACTGTTAATTTTTGACCCAACAGTGAATGGTGGCGATTGCTGTGACAAGGAAATTTATTTTCCAGCCTCGGAATTGAACTTGGGGCTTCCGCTTCCAAGTCAAACGCTTTACCCTTATTATTCTCGGCAGGGGAGAAAAATTCGATAACAAACAATTCCTTGAGCTCTTCGTCCAGCAGGACTTCACATAGTTCCAGTAGATGAGAGCTCCACCATTTTCAAAAACTGCTTCAATCTCCAGAGATACATAATATTATGGCAGTACTAGTTAGTTTTCTAAACCATAAACATCTCTCAGAGGGAAGTAGAGAATTCGGGGTGCCACATTGTGTTTTTCTACATATTATCCTGATGGAGCATGGACTCTGCAACTAGACAGAATCTGCATAACAGTCTCCTGCTGGCTGTGGCATGATCTACACGTTGTTGGGGTGTCCATTTTCCTGACGTTCTTTTTATACTATCTTGTATTAGCAGCCCATATTGACAAGCCATTTGAAATACCTCCATTTCCGACTTGAGTCCAGCGACTTCAAAATAAGCGAATGATAATTCTTCCGACAGTCCCGGATCTTTCAAACTCCTGAAATATGGGGAGTGCAGATTATTACTCATGTGGTCTTCGAGTAATATCTTCTGTTGTGCCTGTCTAATCTCTCTACCTTCTCTTCTTTGGTCTGTAGGCGAGATAGATGTTCCTACTAGCTCATGATAGATGGATATTACAGTTATACTGAGCTTCTCCAAGGCTCTCCGTCCAGCCCTAAATAGGAAAGATCCTTGATTTCTATAATGCATACAAAGAACGACAAAATTGAGAAATCTGAAATTTTCACCCCAGGTGATTATTTTATGCAATGTGAGACACTTGCAAGTTTATAAAACGCCAATCTTCAATTATTATTCCGGATATTAGCATTACTACAGCTTGAACAAATAGATATTCATAATGATATATTCTCAGGAACAATTTTATTAAGCAACAAGACTTTGACACATCATTATGCCAGAATTTCTCTCAGATTGTTTAATACCTCAAGCTTTTCTCTCATACCCAAATATTGTAAACATTGTTGAAAAGAACAGTTCTTGTAGTGATCTTCCACATTCCAGCATATTTAATTGGAAAATCCTGAGCAGTATACACTGGTCATAGTTTCAGACGTTCGGCTACTACACGAGTATGTTGGCCAATTCTGGAGAAGGAATAATCAATGTTAAGCGCCTGGGAGGCTGGAAATCTACCACTGTCACCAAGAATTACAACGACGATTCAACTAATCAAACAAAAAGTGGGTAAGCCCTGTGGACAGGAGCTTTGACGCTCTTGTTCAAACTTTGACAAATCATATCTCTGAAAGTATTGTTTTCTCAGAGTTGGGAATGATGTCATTGGAATCTAATGATAGAACTACATCATAAAAGAATTTAAATTCAAGAGCAGTGCCAAAAATTATTAATCCAAATCCAACAGACCAATTCTACAGAATAACGAACTTATCCGAGATATTCATCCAACAAATCTACTACGAAAATTATATTATATTAAAACTTAGCCAATATTCAAATTTCTGTTTACTGAAGATAATCTGAATCCAATTCGTTTAACTCACCATAGTATATATTTCTATCATCATCATCATCATAATAAGGATTATCATCATCATATGGATTATACAAGAGCTACCTACGATAGCTGAGGTTATTCCGTTGGTCATTTTGCATTCAATCATACTTTGTTTGACATAATATCTCTTATCTGTAGATGAGATGACGATGACGAGATGTATGAACACAAATAACATTCATAGATACGGATGTTAATTTTCGATACAGCATTCTGTGAAATCATAGAGTTACGATTTAATATTGAAATTTTGAAAAATCATATCTCCGAAAGTAATTACTTGTTAGAGTTTAAAATGATATCAATGGATTCTCATGATGAAACTGCATCTTGAAAAGAATTTAATTTAAATGTTGTAATGTAAAAAAAAAAATTTATTTGCGTTACTCCGAAACCATCAAGCCGATTTCGCCCAGTAACGAACTTAACCGAGATATCTATGTCCCAAACTCACTCTGAAAATTTCAACTGTCTAGCTCATTCCGTTCGAGAGTTATCGTGTCTATGGCCGGACAGAATCTATCTATCGTCTTAAATAAGATTTAAAATTGAAATTTTGAAAAATCATATCCGAAAGTGTAAGCTTATTAGTGTTAAAATGATATCAATGGATTCATATGGTAAAACTGCCTATTGAAAAAAATTAATTTGGAATTTGTTATGTAATGTTAATTCTCATAATTCTACGATTGCTGAAATGAATTAGACAATTTCATGTCTAAGGAAAATAAGTTGACATTATAACAATTCATAGATAGAATAATTTTGTCATTCTGTGAAAACATAGAATGTTTCCACAGAATGATATAATTATTCTATCTATGAATTGTTATAATTTATATTATTATTAATTATATTAAATTGACATTTTTTTTTTAGATTTTCTAGCTATATGATTCTTACAAAACTTCACGAACATCCTTAGGTTTTTATTATGCAACTACTCACCAAGTTTCAATTCGATCGGATTTGTATTGGT
This sequence comes from Halyzia sedecimguttata, assembly GCA_937662695.2. NCBI lineage: Eukaryota > Metazoa > Arthropoda > Insecta > Coleoptera > Coccinellidae > Halyzia > Halyzia sedecimguttata. The sequence goes on along the minus strand of OW569411.2, from coordinate 2,062,488 downwards.
TGAAAACAAAATTATTACTCGGAAACCATTGGGCCGATTATGCCCATTAACGAATTTGTCCGTCGTATTGGGATGCGCCACCTACCTGAAAAGTTCAAGTTGCTATTTCTTTCCGTTCTCATGTTATCGTAGCAACGGCCGGCCAGCCGGACAGAATCAAATTTGATCTCGAATTCTTCATCAGGGAGAATTACAGTCCAGGGTTTCAGGATTTTCATCTGAGTTCATCCAATTAAGGAATAATGCGGCATGATATTTTTAACGATATGAACGCAATAAAGTCATTAAAAAAATCAGTATATTCTGTCCGTACAATGCAGCATGATTTTTTCAATGATATGAACGCAATAAAGTCATTAAAAAAAAATAGTATATATTCTGTCAGTGCCAGTACGTAGTTTTACAGGATCTATGGCCTATGCTTCTGCGTCCCTTGAATTATGAATACAATTTCCTTCAGATTCATCGAATAAGATGGTTCCACACATGAATTATTACTATAATTACAGATATATTAGTCTGAATTTTCATGTCCGTTGAATCTTCAGCAAATTAATCAAGGTATTGTTGCTCAATTAACAAATCTTATCTCGGCTCGTGGAACATGCTTCAGGAGATCGACGATAGTTACCTAAGGATAGCGGGCAAGTACCTGAGTTAAATAACAAATTTTCTTCACCTCTATCTCGGAAATCGTTCACCCCAAAGTAACCTAAACTTAGGTAATTTATATAATTTCGAAAATATTGCTGGAGAAAATCTGTTAGTGATAAATAATGTTACCTGTCAACCTGTCATATAACCAAGCCTCAGTGTAAGTGAAGAAAACACACTTTTTAAAAAAAGTGGGAAAGCCCTGTGGACAGGAGCTTTGGCGCTCTTGTTCAAATGTTGACAATTCATCTCCGAAATTATTGGTTTCTCAGAGTTGGGAATGATATCAATAGATTCTTGTAATAGAACTGCATCATAAAATAAAATAAATTAAAATTAGATCACGAACTTATCCGAAATATTCATTCCTCGAATCCACTCTGAAAATTATATTATATCAATTAGGTATATATAACATGATGTTGTTCAAATCATTGGTACTTCCTCATGTGGATTATTGCTCGTCAGTAATGTTTAATTTGAATAAAGATAACATAGATAAATTGCAAAAGGTACAAAATAGAGGTATGAGAATTATTTTAAAATGTAATAAAAGAACTCCCATAAGAAATATGTTGAATGGTTAAAGTTAATGAGTGTCAATCAAAGAATTATTTATATAACTTTAGATTCAATATTCAAGGCCAGGAATGGTATGTTACCAGAATATTTGAGTGAAAATCTAAAATTTGCTAATGAGATAAATAATTATAATACACGACGTCGAGATGAAAAAGTTAATACTGCATTAATGAATAAATCCACATTTAGTAGGGGGTTTGTTCTTTTCAATGTACTACCTGAAAATATCAAATATTGCAATAGTTATAAGGAATTCAAAAAATGTTTAATAAGATATATTTTTGAAGAATTTGTTTAGGTTAGTGAATTTCATTTATAGAGTTTTCAATAGCCGAGTGCTAAATAAAGCTTATTTATTTATTTATTTATTTATTGAAACTTAGCCAATATTCCAGTTTTCTTTCCACTGAAGATATTCTGAACCCTTTTGATAAACTTACCTAATTATATATGTCCATCATCATATGGATTATCCAAGGGCATACAGGGTAGGGGTAATTATAATATCCTAAGACCTTAAGACCATTTTCAGCCAAAAGTTCAAAAATTACAGACATTTGGGCAAATTTACAAGGGACAAGAGACAAGGGCGCCAAAAAGAAATTCGATTTTTATTCAAATAAATCATATTTTAATAGAAAATACCTTCGAGTATATCCGTCTATCTATGAGACTAGATAAAAACAAATCTTGAAAAGTGGTTCAAGCCCTGTGGACAGGAGCTTTTTGGCGCTCTTGTTCAAACAGACAATTTATATCACCGAAAGTATTGGTTTCTCAGAGTTGGGTATTATATCAATGTATTCTAATGATAGAACTGCATCATAAAGGAAATTCAGTTCAAATAATAGTTTATTTATCAAGATTAAATGAGCATTCTGAGAATGATAACTGGAAGAAATCGAATTAAAATAGCTGAAATGAATTTGACTCTCTCTTATAGAACAGGATGACATGTACGAGTATGAGCACAGATCATATAATAGCATAGATAGAATAATTGTAGCATTCTGTGAAAACATAGAAGTACTATTCATTATTGAAATTTCGAAAAATCATATCTCCGAAAGTATTAGCTTGTTGGAGTTGAAAATTATATCAATGGATTTTTATGGTGAAACTGCATCTTAAATAAAAATTGAATTTGAAATGTGTTACTTAAAAAAATTTTTTTTTTCTTTACTCCGAAACCATCTGCCCTATTTTGCCCAATAACGAACTTAACCGAGATATTTATCTCCCTAACCTACACTGTGAATTTCAACTGCCTAGCTCATGCCGTTCGAGAGTTACTGTAGACTATTTTTTTTTTAATTTTTAAAATTTTTTTTTGACACTTTGCGGTAATATTCGGAAATATTCATAAAAAATGTTTGTACTAAAAACGGCCATAACTCTGAAACCGCTTGATGGATTTCGCCCATTAACGAACTCGTCCGAGATATTTACGCTCCAAACCGACCTTGCAAATTTCAATCCTCTAACTACTTTCGTTCGAGAGTTATCGTGCCTACGGCCGGACCGGCCGGACAGAATTGATTTCGACCTCGGATTCTTGATCAGTGAGTCGAACCAAATCGTTTGAGACCATTTTCAGCCAAAAATTCGAAAATTACAGACATTTGGGCAAATTGATAAGCACTCTGTTCCGAGTAACAAGAGTGCCAAAAAGCACTGGCGTTAAGTGGAACGGTCTCAAACGATTAGTTTCATCTCACTGATGAATTGAGGTCAAGTTTGATTCTGTCCGGCCGGCCGTTGCCACGATAACTTAATAACGGGAAGAGATAGCGACTTGAAATGTTCAGGGTAGGTGGCGAGTTCAAGTTAATGGGCAAGTTCGTTAATGGGCATAATCGGCCCAACGGTTTTCGAGCACGAATTTTATTTTCAACCTATACAGATCCGATCAAATTGAAAATTGGTAACTACTAGTTGTAAAATACCGACATGAAGAAGCATGTGAAATTCTCTGAGGATCGTATCACCAGAAAATTAAAAAAAAAATTATTAAAGAATATTTTACATCTCACGAAACTCGAGAACAGAAAGATATAGCGACTTGAAATTTTTAGAGAAGGTTGCACATCTGAAGGCGAGGTATATTATTTACTCGATTACTCGAAAAATACAGTTCCAATCAAATTGAAACTTGATCTAGTTGTAATCTAGTTGTAACTAGAAGATCACTAGAAAATATTATACAGGTTGATTCAAAACTCGTGGCGAAAGATTAAAGAGCGTATACAGGCTTCTTCATAAAAATGGAAAATGAAATTTTTGGATTTTTGGCTTTGTTTCCGAGATATCCTTTTCTGCATGTCATCAATTTTAAAACTTTAATACATAATATACAAAAAACGGTTCAAGCACTGATGTGAAGTCGGGAGCTTTAACGCGTATGTTCTATTGTCCATTGTCCTGTATTGGAATTTTGTGGTATTAAGAGTGTCCATTATTTACTGGAGAATGGACAATAGAACAAACGCGCAAAAGCTCCTGACTTCACGTCAGTGCATGAACCAATTTTTTTTTCTAAGAAACGGCTTTTGGCGTTTATTATATCAAGTGCTTCGAAGGACTTGCCTGGAGTCAATTGACATTTGTCAACATATATCTACAAATCAACTAAAATTATGGTTAATGAATACCAAAACTATGTACATGTTGATATTTGTAGATTCTTGACTTCGTCTTGACTTAAAGCCAACAATTGATATGATTTCAACTGATACAGAATAGGAAAAGTTGACTTTAGGTTGATTCATATGAAACTTGACAATCTAATGTCAAATAATCAACGTTGACTTCCAAGTCAACCTTTAGCGAATAGGCCTGAATCATTAACAAATATTTCTCATTAGGTTGTTCAATTCAGCCCCCACATAACAAAATTCTGGCTGCGCCAATGCTTCGGAATTAATTTCCAGGGTTAAATAATAAGGGAGTCACTCAAGGAATAAGTTGATACAATAATACTGGCAAAAATTTATTTCAATTCAAAGAATCAACAACAAATTATTCAGCACTATAGAAAATAGATTCTATGAAACTAACTACATTACTTTTTGCATTATTTCAATACGAACTCTTGTAATACCTCAATTATCTGTTTTCCGAATATATGAGGTGCTAACTACAAATAAGTAGCTATATAACTATGACATATTCGGAATCTTTCAGTGAATTTCTATTATAGTAGAAGCAGAGTTGATCTACTGTTATAAAAAATGATGACAATATTTACATTTTAAGTTAGTAAGTTCGTATATTCAGTAACAAGTTTGGATTGAGGCATATTCTGCAAGACATTCGATAAATGTTACTGACTATACTAACTTCTCAATGCCTATGAATAATTTCTTCAATTAAAAACAAATTAAAACAGTTTTATATATCATTTGTGAATTCATGTTAGACAATCCTGAATAAAAATAATGATCTAGATATCTTTTATAAAATTAAGTAATTATTATATTCAATGTAACCATTTCTATTCAAATGTCAACGTGAAATTAATAAATAAATTTCTTAATACGTTGGAAAACAGCTTTCCGAATTAAATGAATCTGTCGAAGTATTGCTGGTTGTATACTTAAGCAATCAACAATACCAACTTTGTTAAGCTTCTGACAATAGAAGTTGCATATCACTAACAGTAAGTGTTCTGTGATCAAATTGGGTGAAGGAATGGACATTTTTCGGCAAGGGAGATATGTAGGACATTACGTATATATCAGAATACTTGAATTCTGCCAAAGGAGTGTAGGAAACCTATAAGTACAATTAGGGATTCTATATGGAATGTTTTGAAGGGATATTGAAAAGTGTTTTATGCTTGACATTTATGTAGTAGGACCAAAAAGCTTTTTTCAGTTATGCTCATTTTGGTACTAACGTTTGAACTACTCCGTGATTGAACCAGACATTTGATATAGACAATTTCTTTCCCAGTCAAGCGTGTACTAAAAACGAAATGGGTAATGTTATGATATTGTGTATGAAGCGCATCCACCAAAACCCCACTACCCAACAAAAGTATGAAACTGATTCAAAATTTCTTATTGATATTACGAAAGTGAAAAAAGGTTTCGATTAAACAATCGACAAATATTCCCTCTTGATATGGGCTAGCCACTTCATCGTTCAGTGGCCCACCAAACAATTACTGAACATCGCTCAAGGTTTCCGCATCACAGAGGGTTGGAGTTCGTAAGGATCTATCTAGGTGTCGCTGGTAAGATTTCCTTTCCAGTAGTCCGCTACTATAGATTTTAAGTTTCCTAGACCTCCTTCTTTTTCATTCAGCGGCTAAGTTACGCAGATGATTGGTAACAACCATGAAACCATTGATTCGGACTGTCATGTAGATAATTTTTGAGAAAATTCAAGGGTCCACTCGAAAAAATGGCAAAAGTTATAAACTATTAAGTGAAAAAAAAGGGGTTTGGTTTTTTGCATATATCTCAAAAACTATTCGAGATTTTTCAAATTTGAAAGAAGATTCAAAAAGAGGTGGACATATCCAAAACAAATTTCATCTCCCGGAACTGTAGGCAATTTTTAGGATATTTTTTCCAGACGATTAAAAATATGCCCGATAACGGTTACCCTGACTTGTGCAAGCAAAGCACACTTCGGACCTTAAATGAATAAATACTATTTAAACTTATTAAACATAAAAATTAAGAACTGAAAAAATTCAGGCGCCTCCAGGATTGATGAATGAACGATAATCCGTAGTCCAAAAATTTTCATAGCGATTTTTCAAATAAGATATTCATCAGTTAATTAACAATTTTTTTTAACACAAACATTAACATTGCAAGTGCAATAATTGTTAATCTATTAATCTGAGAATGTTTTTCTTTCGTGGAGCTATTTTTCAAAGGCCTTAGAATAGATTTCTGTCAATCAAAGTATTGTTAATTTTCGCTTCGTTATTAACAATTTACCTAGGTCAAAAATTATCAAGCTTAATTAAACATTGAAAAAAACATTTTTTTTTTACAAAATTACTATTGATCCGTTTTCTCATGATCAGGAGCTACTTAAAAATGATTTTTATCTCTTATTGTTTCAAAAATTGTTATGAAGAAATGCGTTGCTTATAAGAGATTTCAAATTCTTTTTTTGGAAACATAATCTTTGATGAAAATCATGATTTAAAAAAAAACCGTTTCTTAAAAATATAATTATTGCTTACAAATGGACTTCTTAATCAAGAATTTTTTTCTACCACTTGTAATTAATATTAAGGAATCGTTTTTTTTTTCAAAAATAATTTTTTACCTTGGTCTTTGATGTTGAAAAAAATTGATTATTATTATTACATTTTCATTGTTTATTTAATGAACAATTTGTTATAAACAGATAAATTGTCTCTCTGTATTTTCATTATATTTCTACTTAAAAGAACAACAACAATCATGTACTATTTAAACATAAAATATATTTTTTATTGAATTTTATTTTTCTCTTCCATCTCATTATTCTCACCTGATTTTTTATGTTTCATTTCACTATTACTTTTAAACTAATGGGGACACTAATGGAAAAAATACTCAGATTAATAGTTTAACAATTATCGCACTTGCAATATTAAGGTTCAACTAATGGATAACTAATTGAAAAATCGCAATAAAAATTTTTGGACCACGGATTAGTGTTCATTGATCTATCCTGTAGGCGCCTGAATTTGTTCAGTTCTTAATATTCATATTTAATAAGTTTGAATAATATTTATTCATTAAATGTCACCCGTTTTCGGGCGTTTTTTGTTTTATCGTCGGTGTTGTTTCGTTACTTTTTACTAGGCATATCATTCTATATATTGCTTCAGACAAATATACATCTAGCTTTTTTAACGCAGAAGAATGTTTTGGAGAGAAAGATTACGATTACCTGACTGATTAAAGAAAAACAAAAAACATTAAAGTGCCCACACACGTTATGTTACAAAACGTTAATACCAAAATGAAAAAAAAAAGCAAATGTGAAGAAATATTCTGTTTGTATTCAATTTGAGAATGAACGATCATTTCTTATATTTCTACAAAACATTAATAATGCATGTTTTGTCTTTATTTCGAAAATAACAGTCTGGAATGCTATATTCATCTACTCATTGTCAGATATATTTTATCTACCTGTGATTGGAATACCTATGCACAGCTCAAATTTTTTACTTTGTTATTTTTTATATCTTTGCTTGGTATTTAACTTCCAATTAAAATTTATATAAATTATATTTGTAAGTGTTGTGTATTCCATACAGCTGTAGCCTTATATTTATGTGTATGCTGAGAATATAAATGAGAAATGGAAAAATACCATTAAGATTACAATCTCTTTCTTCAATCATGGAACGAACCCTGTTTTCATAAGGTATAGTCGGCGTTACTCAATTATCCCATTATTATATTATATTTAAGGCACTTATAACAAAAAATATTTCTTGAATTTGAAGGTCTTCTATAATCAGAAATTGATTTAAAAAAGCTTCTTCCTCGAGAACCTCTTGATTCCTAGCGAACAGGGTTGTTCCTCGTACACAAAGAAAGATATCTCAATTAATACATTAGAAAGATACATAAATTATTCGCTAAATTCAATAATCAACCTGAAGTTACAATCGAGAAAATCATACCTATTTTATATGTGAATAAATGCCATAATCAGAAAGATACATACGTATAGGAACCGATCAATAAATAAGAAACCGAAAACAATTCAGCTCAAACGAAACCATTCGGTGTGACAATTCCTATTTTTTTTTTAAGAAAAGGCGAAAGAAATGGTGAAAATCATGGGATAATTGTATAGGTACTTATGCAGCTTGATTTTTTGGCAAAATAATTACTTTTCCAATAAACATGAAAGTGATGACATCCCTGAATAGAGAACGACGAGACCTTTCAAAACGATGTATTACAAGCCCAAAATTGTACTCAGCTACGCATCACAAACATTATTAATTTTTTTTTCAGATGCGAATGAAATTTCTTGCAAATCGTTTCGTTCTTGATACCACGTTGCCAAATTTCAAGTTGAAGAATTTATTTCTTCTGGGTGTAACAATCACTGAGTCACTGAGTATATCTACCGAAATAGTGATAAAAAAAATGAATATTGCGTGTTCTTATTGATCAATTCTCGTACGTATGTCTAGTCTCTGATCAGCATATTTCTGGGATATGTAGAGCCAGCGTCGGACAAAGTTATATGTTACTTAGTATATAAGATTTCGTAAATAACAATCGAAATTCTCGAACTATATATATTCGAAATATGAGAATTCTAAAAAAAATATTTTGTACATATCCAACACTTCAAACTTCAAATATTGACTTCATATCATTCACCTTTCGAATTCGTACCTTCGAAAATTATATTTCTCGCATTCAAAGAATGAAATCTCATACGAAATATTCTAGAGACATCATAATAAAATCTATTATTAAGTATTTAATACTTTTCAAATATCTTGAGAATTAATCAATACATCAAATTATTCAGTCCTGTACTCAGTATGAATTGAACGGTGTCAAAGTATCACTTTTGGGAAAAAATTGTTTGGCATGGCGTTGGAGTGAATAAAAAAAATCTTAAAAAGCAATGATGTGAAGTTGGGAGCTTTTGCGCGCATGTTCTATTATATATTCAGGCCTCACACCCTCACGAAATACGGGTTTATAATGAGAATAAAATAAAATAAGAAATAAATTAAAATAAAATAAAAAGATGAACATTCACATTTCAATTATAGTGTTTATACACGAAATAAGTTAAATTAAGAAATAACAATAAGAACTAGACATGGCAAAATTTCATCTTTATTTCTTATTTGATTTTATTTTGTTTAGAAAATGACAATGCGCAGGCTCCTAGAGTGAAATGCACAAAACTTGCCTTAAATTTACAAAGAGCTACGATTTGATTAGTTCGTTCTTATTTCTTCTGATGCCAGATTGACCGTATAACCTCCGGCTAAGAAATCATAAAATAACGATTGATTATTGAAATTTTGAAAAATCATATGTCCGAAAATATTAGTTTGTTAGAGTAGAGAATGATGTCAATGGATTCATATGATGAAACTGTATCTTAAAAAATTGTGGGAAAGCCCTGTGGACAGGAGCTTTGGTGCTCTTGTTCAAACATAGACAAATCATATCTCCTAAAGTATTGGTTTCTCAGAGTTGAGAATTATATCAATGGATTCTTATGATAGAACTGCATGATGAAAGAAAATAAATTCAAAGAATCATAAAGCTGCGATTAATTATTGAAATTTTGAAAAATCATATCTCCCAAAGTATCAGCTTGTTAGAGTTTAGAATTATATAAATGGATTCTTATGATGAAACTACATGTTACAAAAAATTGAATTTGGAATTTGTAATGTCAAAAATATTTTTTTTTTCGTTACTCCGATACCGTTAGGCCGATTTTGCCCAATAGCGAACCTAACCGAGATGTTTATCTCCCAAACCTACTCTGAAAATGTCAACTGTCTAGCTCATTCCGTTCGAGAGTTATCGTGGTTACGGCCGGCCAGACAGAATCGATTTTGGCGTAAAAAAAATTGTTTTTATCGTTACTCCGAAACCACCAAGCCGATTTTGCCCAATAATTGAACTTATCCGAGATATTTATCTCCCAAACCTACTCTAAAAATTTCAACTGTCATTCCGTCTGAGAGTTATCGTGTTAACGACCGGACGGCCGGACAGAATCGATTTTGATCACGGATTCTTGATCAGTGAGTCGAGCAAAAAAATGTAAGACCATAAGCAAAATAGCAATAGCTCCGCATTTTTTTCAGGCGATGTAATTTTTTATTTACAGAACAGAGTCTTTACAGATATGGGTTTATATGAAGTAGAATACACCATTACATTTTCCTAACTCAATTTCGGTACACCACGTATAGTTTTTGTTTCTGTCGAAGAAGTTAAAAATAAAAGTTGACATACCAAACAATTTTTCTGCCCTGTTGAATAAAAGTTAAAATGGTAATGATGACTCCCCAAGTAAATAATTTAACTTTTCTGAAACCTTCAAAGTTCCCACACCTTACAATTTCAATTCAGTTCGTTCGAGTACAATCTTTATATTATTACTTTACAATTCACCACAAAGGCCAATAGTCGACTGAGACGCGTTTGGCCCTCGCAGTAAGTACATTTCTACAAAACACTTGTAGGTTATAAGGTACTATATTGTTCAAGTACAAAGTTGTTCGGAATGTAATTCCATCATATTAGTTCACAGCCACCTTTACAATTGTTTCTGGAAAAGTTGGTTTAATTCTGAGCAATGGCGTTATGCTTTGCAGTTCTATCAAATATGGAAGATTTTGAGTTCTGGCAAAATACTAGGTGAAATATTTTTGAATAAATATCAAAATAAAGAAACCAACCAAAGGATTTACAATATAATATATATGTTTTGGACATATGACCTGGGTTTTTTCTATTCTCAAGAGAAACCTCGAATATATCCCTTTTTTAGGGATAAATGTAACAATATTTTAAAAATTAGATAATTTGAATAATCATTAAAGGATACTGTGGGAGGTATATTCATCATTTAATGGTTTCTTTCTGGGTTTTCTCAAGACAAGATATTTGTCAGAAGCAATCAATTGAACAACGTTGCCTAACAAATAACAACGAAACAACAACAACGAGGAAACAACTATATCGTAACGTTTCGGGGTCTATATCAGACTCCTTCTTCAGACGCTTAACGAAAAAATCTTCCGAACTATTTTGTTGATTGTTATTCTGAGATTCGAGAATTGTCACATTGACAGTATTTCAAAATCATAGCTAACATAGTTTTACTTTGTATAGAAATTTCCAAGTTCCACCTCCTTTTTCAATAAATTCACCAATTGAGCAATTTGCAAAATTGCATTCTCTGTTCAATAAAATACAAGTTGATTCCTTAAGTTTCCTATTAATATAATCAGTTTCTGTCATCAGAATCCTTGTATTACTCCAATCCATCATGTGATCTCCTTGGATTGTACATACATGTTCTGCTATTTTTGATTTCTGTATGTCTCTATTTCTCAAGTTATTCTTATGCTCGACTTTCTTACTTCTAGTGGTCTTGATGTTTCTCCTGTGTATGATGTTGTTGTTGTTGATGTTGTTTCGTTGTTATTTGTTAGGCAACATTGTTCAATTGATTGCTTCTGACAAATACCTTGTGTTTCTTACGCAGAAGCAAATCACAAAATAATTAATTTTTTATTTTATAGATATTTTTAAAAGTTTGGGAGAGAAAACCCAGAAAGAAACCATTCAATAGATAATTTGAGTTATACCCAACTTTCGAAAAATTTAAGAGCGAAGCAAAGGCGACTAGTGAGGGAGACGTGCATACATAAACAATGAATTGGTATATTTCATATTCGTACTCTTCATACTGTATCCAATTAAAATTTAAACGTTTTTACCTAGCGATCATCTATACTTCACAATAATTACATTTGCGTTAAGCGTACACATAGACAAGGTATACTATGAGCGTCCGCACTATGCCGGGCTGAATCTCGATCGCCCAAGCGAAACCGCCGGTTACCATGGAGAGAAAAGTCCTCACTCAGAGACCAGCTAGTCCCGGGCGATTTTCAGTCATGATTCGGGCGTATTAGCAGAAGCCCAGAAAGGAATGAAATAGCGACGCTCAGTAGTAGTAACCTTGTTTATGGTTACGCTAAATAGATAGGTATTGTAGGTGCCAAATGTTCGGTGTTATAAAGTTGCGTTGAGGATTTAAGGACGGACACTAAGGTCGTGTGATCTAACAAAATTAAACTTTAGTTTGACACAAATATTAACGAAAAGACTTTATGATTATGCGGATGTGAAGAAAAACATGCGTTTTTTTGTTTTGTTTGCTTACAATTTGGTGGTGACGATAACTGGACAAAAGAAGGTGTACGTGATTTGAAACATCTGGGTGAGAAGATAAAAAAGCACGAGAAATCTGCCAAACATTTGAAGATGATTGTAAGCTTCCAGCTATCGGCCACAACTAAATCGCTTCTGGTTTAAGTAGTGCACATGTCGAAAGCTCAACGAAATGGTATCAAAAACCGAAACATCCTGTCAAAAATTATCGATAGTCTGAAGTTGTGTGGCAAATGCAATCTTGAACTACGTGGTCATAATGAGTCGGAAGACTCGATTAATAACACAAGAAAATGAGAACGTGACCGGTTGCTTAAGTACTTTAAATTTAATATAGTGTCGTATGGTTTGGGTTCAATGTTTTGTGAAATATGTAAAATTTTGGTTATTTTAATATCGATGCCAATGACAACCATAGAAACTGAAAGATGTTTTTCTACTTTAAAATTGATGAAGACGTTTCTAAGGAATACAGTATCGGAAGAAAGACTGACGGTGCTCGCAGTGTTGGCTATCGAACAAAATTTAGGTAAAGAAATTCCTGACTTCAACGAAATGGGGATCGATGAGTTCATCTACGACAAAAACAGAAGGATTGAGTTTCATTTTAGGATAAAGGCAGTTGGTAATTACATTTTAAAATATATCCAACGTATACTTTTTTGTATTCTTATCACCAGCCGCCACTGGAGAGAAGTTCGAAAGTTTAGAATCTGCCGCAAAGTTTCCTAAGCAAACACGACTTCCTTTGCTCACCCTCCCAAATATCGCAGCTTGATATCCGTTTCCGTTCCGAAAATATCGTGATTTGAATTTGGGTAAAATTTTCCATGTTTCAAAGCAACTATCCACCAATTTAGTTTATAGACTCCTTTTAATTATGTTTCGAGTCATATCGTTTCTTGATTTTTCCTCATCGAAATCTGGATCACTCTGAGTAATATTATAAAATTTGTTAAGGAAGCCATCTTTCAATTTCGAAAAACTAAATGGAATTAAATTCCGTACAATGATATACAATATCTTCCTTCAAATTTTGCTCAAGCGGTTCATCGCCTGTTGATTGGTGTTATAAACGTACTTAATTGAACATTTTTCCCGCATAATTCTACCTCTTCCTTTGTACCTTATTATGTTCCAAGTTCCACCTTACAGTCCTGCTTTCATAAGACATTCTATATCGGCGTCGGAATGATCACTCTCATCTGTGATTGAAGCAGAGGAGACGTTTCTAATCAACTTTGTTCCAATACTTGGTGTTCTACTTGCATTGGTCTTGGTCCTACTCGTGGTATTTGGTTGTAACCATGATGATTTTTTAACTGCGCCACCATTGCGGTTGGAACTTTCTTCAGGTATAGTAACTTGTGTTATTGATCTGTAATAAATTACTCTTATTTCAGAAGTAAAGTCAGAAAATATTTATATATATATATATATATATTCTTTTGAACTTGAGCATTACAATTTGTTTTTTATCTAACAATAAAGCATGTGTATGAAAAAAGTGTTAGCAGAGGTTAGTGTAACGGGGTACCATATAATTTGATATATGATACTAGAGCTTAGGGAAAAAACCTCAGCAATAAAACCCTAACTCCCCATTAGTGTTGTGATTTATGAAAATTGAAATTGTTAACAAAATATGCTGAAATATTAAATATTGAAGGGCATCTTTTTCTTTATTATCGCTTCTTCCTTCAACAAGCAGAGAAGATTCTCCAAGGTACCCGAAACCCAATCTGAAAAAGGAAAAGACTACGGGAGAAACCGAACAAATTAAAAATGGAATATTCTATATTTCATTAAATAGATTTGAAACTCGCTACCCATTCCAAAAAAGATTCAGAAACATTATGAATAGCCCTAAAACCATCTTTGAATCTATATATGCGACAATTATTAACTAAATGATCTATGGTTTCCTCTGCTTCCCCGCATTCACAACTAGGACTCTCAACTGAATTCCACCTGAAAAGCATGCTGTTGCAACGACCATGACCGGTTCTTAGACGATTCAGAATAGACCATATTCTCCTTGGAAGATCCAACCCCGGAACTCTATTTGAAGGATCAGAAATTAAATCTTTGTTGAATAAATTGCAAGAAATCCATTCAGACCGCCAAACTTCCTTGTCACTTTTATTCGAATTAAGAAAACAGTTGGACCATAAAGGGTTTCGTGACTTCAATCTGGGAATCTTATTGCCTGGAATGTAGGAGATAATCGGAAATGAATTCGGAAAAGAATGAAATTTATTCCAAGAATTTGAAACAGCAGTCTGCCTGCGAATGTGGGGCGGGGCAATGTTTGAAAGAACTGGCAACCAATGAATAGGTGTAGATCTAATAGTTCCAGTGATGATTCGCATAGATGAATTCAACTGTGCATCAATTTTTTGAGAATGAGCACTATTAAACCAGACAGGGCAACAATATTCAGCGGCAGAAAAAACCAAGGCTAAGGCTGCCGTTCGAAGAGTAGCTACATCAGCACCCCATGAAGTACCCGCTAATTTCTGCAGAATATTATTTCTCGTTTTCAACTTCAGACGCAAGTCATCCAAATGAGCTTTGAAATTCAAAGATGAATCTAATTTCACTCCTAGATATTTAGGATAAAAATTATGTCTCAAGAAAGAATCACCGAAAGTTACACTCAATGTTCTATATTTTTGGTGATTGTTCAAATGAAAGCAATAAACCTCTGTTAAATATTTATTCAACGTTAGAATGAAATATAATGAACCAGAAAGACGAATCATTGCAGTGGGCACAGAAAGCTGTGAAATTCGTCCGAACTGATAGCGTAGGCCGATAATATGTGTAGGTTTTACTACATATCGTTTCTGATAGATTCCGTAACACTATCGGCTTGAACATATTTTGGAAAAAGATTTCAATTTTACGCAAAGCAATGCTAAGAATTTCAGAATGAAATATTCACTAGTTCTCCAAATAATTGTAATAGGCCAAATTAAAAGGAACCCCCCCCCCCCCGTATAACCTGTACCTTTCTGGGTTGATTAATTTTCGGGACTTATTTACACCCTGCGGAGTGAATGTTTGTCGCCCAATAGGCAAAAGCAATAATTTCTGTTCATTAATGATATTTTTTCGTGTTCATTGAAAGCCATGGTGGGGTATGCTCTGGAGCACTTATAAATCTATTTCTTTTTAGTGTATAATCAATTTTCTTTACTTTATACTTTTGCCTCAAATTCAATTTATTTTGTTTGTTAATACTGTTCATTTTATATATCTTATGAATTTGTCCTGTAAATGGGTTAACTGTTGGACAATAAAGGCTATTATTATTATTATTATTATTATTATTATTAACGCACCCAGTAAGCTCGAGCATAGAACCCCTCCTGTTTTGTCTCCTTTGTCCGGGAGTTTGAGGGGGTTGTGGCAAGGGTGGAATGGTGTTAGCTGACAGCGTCTTTTGTATAACGCCTAGGGGGTCTGGGATCCCATCGTCAAGAAACGTCGTCGGGGTGATATAAGTACCTGATAATTCTCTTCTTTCTTTTTTTGGTGTCGAATCGTTACTGCTATAGTTTTCGGACCCTACACTCTCTCTTCTGAACAGTCCGATTACTGATGATCTATGGTTTTCTATTCCACCTTGAAAAAAAAAACAACTTTATTATTATTTGTATATATATATATTTCAACTGGTACATCGGCCATCTCGGAAAGTGTAGGAAGAACTTCTTCATCATTTCCACCACTGTAAAATATTTTGATTCCTATTTGTCCTTTCTAACAGCAAATATCCTTCAAACTCAGCTTTCTAGCTTTCGAAAGTTTTGTTGATGTTTTAAATAGGCTATCGATGTCGATACATTTTTTAATAGAATTGAACAATTTGATAGAGTTTTCAAAGAATATCTTCCCAGTTGGTAGATCATTGAGGGTGTTCTTGGCGTATTCCTCATAACACTTTTCGAAACATTGAATAGCTTCATTTCTTTACCAGTTTTATTATACGTATGCCGTGTTCCGATATTCCTGAACAGTACTGAGCAGTAAATTGAAAGGTGGGATATTAATGAAATTCACTGGCGATGCTTACTGTTACTTAAGAGCGTTCCGAAATTACTTACTGCGGCCAGTAGTGCCAGCCAGTCGGACTTTTCGCCATATAACCAAAATTAATCGAGATACGGAAAAACTAATTACAGATTCGGAATCTACGCCCTCGATTTAGTGAATAGCCAAAGCCGTGGCGATCTAATCGGAAAATTCTAGATTTTTGTATGGGTTAGATACTAGAGAAAACTTTTTGGCGTTTGACGGATTTACTCATTTCCTAATATTTTCCGAACGGATAGAGATACAGAGGAAATAGATACATAAATCTAAATTTCGTTCACCGACCAATCATCGGGGAAATCGATGATGTCGAGATGTGAAAATCATAGATTTCGGACGGGAAAGAAGAATTTTTCTTCGATTCCGGGTCAAAAATATTTCTAAGTGCCGACCCAAAAAAATTTTTTCATGGTATATCGATACGGAGCTCGTGTCTAATTAAATCGAGGTCGTTGATCACGAATATGCAATTAGTTTTTCCCTAAGTGGTGTACTTTGGGAGAATTTTCACTTACAGTGAAAAAATTGACGAAAATAGGTCAATTTTGGAAGTTCACACCGCCCAAAAAAATCGGAGTAGGGTGTTGTTGATTTTTGCCGTCATATATGGATCCTTTATCTACTGAATAATCCAAACAGAAAATGTCCAGGCCGTACTATTCGGAAGTTATGATTTTTTTCCCAAGGGTCTGGTTTTCGGAAAATTCATTTCGCGGTATTTCCGCGGAAAATTCTCTAATGAAAAATCCGATCATATATTCGTAATCTACGGCCCCGAATTAGTAAATGACGTAATTTGCATCGAAATCGGAGACCGGTCGAATTTTGGCAATTTTTTAATACATTAGCCTTAAAAAAATCCCATTTTTCGAGAAAAATTTTTTGACGCAAAACTATAAAACGGGTACTTATTCTTATAGATTCAGGGCCGTAGATTCCGAATCTACTATCAGATATTTATTACAAAAATTTTCCGAGGAAATAATGCGGAAGGAATTTTCCGAAAAATAGACCCTCGGGAAAAAAATCATAATTTCCGAAGCGTACGACCTGGACATTTATTGTTCAGATTATTCGATAGATAAAGGATCCAAATATGACGTAAAAAATCAGCAACACCCTACTCCGATTTTTTTGGGCGGTGGAAAGTTCCAAAATTGACCTATTTTCGTCAATTTTTTCACTTTAAGTGAAAATTTTTCCAAAGTACGCCACTTAGGGAAAAACTAATTGCCTATTCGTGATCAGCGACCTCGATTTAATTAGACACGAGCTCCGTATCGATATACCATGAAAAAAATTTTTTGGGTCGGCACTTAGAAATATTTTTGACCCGGAATCGGAGGAAAATTCTTCTTTCCCGTCCCAAATCTATGATTTTCACATCTCAATAACCAAATGTTTCCCGATTATTGGTCGGTTGACGACGTTTAGATTTATGTATCTATTTTTTCTGTATCTCTATCCGTTCGGAAAATATTAGGTAAAGAGCGAATCCGTCAACCGCCAAAAAGTTTTCTCTAGTATCCAACACATACAAAAATCTACAATTTTTAGGTCGACGCGGCTTTGGTTTTTCACTGAATCGGGGACGCAGATCACGAATCTGTAATTAGATTTTCCGTATCTCGATTAGTTTCGGAGCAATGACGAAAAAAGTCGCAATTTCTGGCTCTACCTCCTGAAAATGGACTAATCAGTCGGAGTGTTTTCGACAGACATTTTCTTCCTAATCTTTGTAATGTCTACTGACAACACCTCAAAAAGCACGGTGGCTGTTACAAGTATAGACACCCAATGTTGAGTTGCAATGCAGTAAACAATGCCTTGAGAACGGGCGCGTATCCATAATACAATAGTTACTACGTCTGAACACTTACCTGTACTAAGTCGTGGAGAGAGCATTGGTTAAGTCGTTCTTTACCGCGTTGCAACAACATGTTTGCGTTGCAGCATGGTAAACAATGCCAATACGCATACCGGCACAGTTATTTGATTTTGATTCATCCGTATACCAAATAGATGACTTTTTGTCCAATCGATTAAAGTCCACCACACTCAGACGGTCTCTTATGACCGTTGCAAAGGGTGTTTCGAAATCGAATATGATTGGCATAACATCTGAGAGCATTGCCAAAAAGCAACAGTAACTCATTCAGAACTTAAAACTCAATTTCTACAAGCGACAACGACTTACCTAAAAATGTTGCAGACGGAGAATTATAAGCTAGATACTCCTTGTTGGACGCCCAAGCAGGAAACTCCGATTGCTGCAAAGGAGCAGTATATTCTTCTTCACCGCGTTTCCACGGAAGCATTGTCTCAGTGGCTGTTGGAGTGGTGACACGCATCAAGTCCCCCCCTGCAACAAAAAACTTATATGAATAATGAAGATTGATTCTTCGTTCGATGATATGTTTGAAATGTATCATTGTCATTGTCATTTTTGGTGCTCAAGTTCCTCGGAACAGAGTGCTTAACAATTTGCCCAAATGTCTGTAATTTTCGAATTTTTGGCTGAAAATGGTCTCAAACGTTTTGGTTCGTCTCACTGATCAAGAATCCGAGGTCGAAATCGATTATGTCCGGCCGGCCGTAGGCACGATAACTCTCGAACGGAAGGAGTTGGAGGATTGAAATTTGCAAGGTGGGTTTGGAGCGTAAATATCTCGGAAGTTCGTTAATGGGCGAAATCCATCAAGCGGTTTCGGAGTTATGGCCGCTTTTAGTAAAAATATTTTTTATGAATATTTCTGAAACCTATCACTCGATCTATCTGAAATTTAGCATCAAGTTGTAGAATCATGACCTTTATACGCATGTGAAGTTTTGTATCGACCAGGTTACCGCAAAGTGTAAAAAAAAAATTTGAAACTTTTAAAAAAAAATGTCTACAATAACTCTCGAACGGTATGAGCTAGGCAGTTGAAAATTTCTCCTGTAATGGACACTCTATAATCGAATTTACCATGGTAAATTCGATTAAGAAAGTCTCCAATATAGGAGAACTGCAAAAAAATTTAATTCGAAAAAGTGTCATGAAGAAAACAAGATCGCCAACAATTATTAATCCGAAACCACGAACTTATCCGATATACTCATTCCTCAGATCCACTCTGAACATTATATTATATCAATTGAAAATTAGCCAATATTCCAGTTTTGTTTTTACTGGAGATATTCTGAACGCAATTTGATTAACTTGCCAAAGCATATGGATTATCTACGGGCATCAATACATAACCCAAAAAAGGAGACTCATAATTCTACGATAGCTGACATAAATTTGACATGTCTCTTATAGGAAAATAAGATGACACATATGAACACACATCATATAATAATTCATAGATAGAATAATTATAGCATTCTGTGTTAACATAGAAGTACGATTCATTATTGAAATTTTGGAAAATCATATATCCGAAAGTGATAACTTGTTAGAATTGAAAATGATAGCAATGGATTCTTAAGGTAATACTGCATCTTAGAAAAAATTGAATTCGAAATTTGTTATGCAAAAAAAAAATTTTTTTCGATTCTCCGAAATCATCAGGCCAATTTTTGCCCAATAACGAACTTAACTGAGATAGTTAATCTCCCAAACCTACTCTGAAAATATCAACTGTCTAGCAAGCTCATTCCGTTCGAGAGTTAGCGTGTCTATGGCCAGACAGAATCGATTTTGACCACGGATTCTCGATCAGTGAATCAAACCAAATCTTTAAGACCATTTTCATAAAAAAATTCGAAAATTAGAGCCATTTGGGCAAATTGATAAGCACTCTGTCCCGAGGAACAAGAGCGCTAGGAAGCAAAAGAGTTTACGCCTTGGTGTACGGTATACAATACCGTATGTGAGTGCATTCCAGTCACTTTCTGAGCGCTCTACTCCGAAAACGGTTAATTTTACAGAACACTTTACAGATTTTTTTTTAATGACCTCTATTGACCTCCGAGCAATAGGTTTCGAGATATTCGCGAAAAACTTTCCGTGACCTTTTGACCTTTATAACTTTTTTAGCCTGCACGATATCAATGTCGCTTTTCCACATCTTCATTACAAAAATAAAGATGTAATAATGTAATAAAGATGTATACAAGAGTTCAGTTCACTGGGGATTTTTCCGCAAGATTGGGCTTCAAAATCCTAAAATGACTGGACTAATATGCCCTTGAGCATTATGAGCAATACACTCATTACGCCCTAAGGCATTATGAGTATATTCATAGCAACCGTATTCAAGGTAAAATAATCAAATAATATACAAGTGAGAAATATAACTCGTTATGTTGATTTACACTATTTTTTACCAATTAAACGCGTTTCGCAACTGTACATACTTTTGAGCCTCCCTCCAGCAGAAAACTTACCGTCTATGGAGCTTCTTGAGGATCGTTTTCCTGAGCTCATGTTTTCACCTGCAACTTGAAACGGAGAAAGACATGAAAAGTTTTTTTTATTTCGAAATTGAAACGGGTGAGCAGCGGAACAAAGGAGCTACGTGAAAATGATAACTAGATTTCTATGAAATTATGTGTAGAAAAATCGATTCACGATTTTTTATGGGTATATCGCAACGATAGTGATTGATTCGTTAACTATAGTGCCATATTGGGTGTTTAAACCAGGCCAGGCCGACTGCTAAGACGAATATCGTGTAGGAAGGCTTAGGTAATATGTTGCCTGCGTCAGAATTAATGAAATAATGGTGTTGGATGACGTATAAACTCAAAATTCGGACATGGAAAAGCTGTGCACGATTCTTATAATGGATTGAAAGCAGCATCACAGCCCACTATAGAGATAGCCTGGAACACAGTCTGACAACGCCGCAACTTATCGTTTCTTAGAGGCATACTTCTTCAATGCGGTATCGTTGGATATCGTATATTTCCAATTTAAAACTCTAGTGAACTCATTGAATAGGTTTTCTTGCTGGGAATTCCTGGATGAATAAACAATTTGAGACCCTACTTTTTCAATAAATTGAAAAACTACATTTCATTCTGCACAATATTATTGAGATCAAGTTGAAATATAAACCTAGGTAGTTGTTATTCAATTCATTGTTCAGCAAGAACCACGAAAAGTTGTAGGGTTATCTATTGGCAAAAAAATTATAAACTTGAATTAAATTCTCAAAATAAAAATATATTCCCAAACATAACTATTATATAACACTAATAATGTAGGCTAATGAAAATTGTGATAATCATCTTAGAGTTTGTCTTGTTTTGGTTCTTACTATAATGGTGAGTTTCTGCTCAATCTACAAATGTTTCTGTTTATTTTCCATTCGGTGGACAATAACATTGCAATTCGTATTTTCTACAAAATTTTTCAAAATTAAATTTGCGAAAATAGAACAAAGTGAATTTAGAATGATTTACGAATGTAAACCACAACTACAAGTCTCTGTGAATTCGAAATATCAATTCAATGCTATAAAGAGTAAATTCAAATAAAATTATTTTTTGATCTGAACTGTGTAAAGATATTGATAAAACAAATTGATAAATTCCGAATCTGAATCCCCATTAATTATATTTCTGTAGCGGGAAATCAGATTAGTAAGTTAAGACCATCTGCTCGGGGTAAGATCTAATGGAAGAATCCATTTCAAATCACTGCAGGAAATCTGAACGTTCTTAATGAATAATTTAAGATGAATAAGGTCCTTATTGTTTTCAACTGAAGCATCTACAGATGCAGACTTTTGGAAATTGAATACATATATAAAAATAAATAGATTCTTTGAGCTTCTTGATCTCCCATCCAGATGTATCAATTTTTGTTGAAAAATTATTAGAGAGGTCATCAAAATGTTTTATTAAATCGGAAGAAATGAAAGTTCTATTTCACTCATATTTCTAGTCCATCTTGTTGTCTATAGTCTCAACTGAAATGTACTCATCTCAAAGTAGAAATAATCCACTATTTACACGCTGCAGTTTAATTAGAGAACATACAAATATCCGACCATATTCATCACTGCATTGCATTAATTCACATTTCACACCGTTATAAACAAAGATACCACGAAATGCCCGCGAAAAACAATAATGGTTAACTCCAGAATCAGAAATAATCGTCCATTTACAATAACAAACCTTTGACTGAATCGCTTGGCGTAAGACTCTTCTTCCAGGCCAGTAGATATAAGGGGCTGTGGCAGCATCGAACAGCTAGATCCAATACCGCCAGTTTGTTTCAAAGTAGAATATGTTTTTGCATTTATAAGATTAAAGCGAGAAGTTTTAAGGTGCAGCATACAGGGTTCTTCCTAAGGTTAGTTATTTAGTCTATGGGATGAAAATTAATCGCTAGCAAAATAAAGAATTGAAATTTTGTTCATGGTCATCAGTATCACGTCCTAATCGACACGATGATAAGTTATACAGTTTTCTGATTAAACATCAATATTTCAGGAGATGAACTACGCATGATTTTAAGTCAAAATATTCATGGGAACATAGTTCAATATTCGCTTTATTTTCAATCTAAAGAGTTTATTCAGAAATAACTTCTAAACTATTTTAGATTTTCCTATGCAACTCGGTGAGTGTAAAATATATATACACACATGTTAACCAATAGGCTTTTGCCTGACACTGCATTTGCAATTCATTCAACGACAAATAGGATAATTCATTTGCATAAAGTTAGCTGAGCCACTTGCAAGGATATCAATAAAACCTATTGCATTAATTGTCGAATAATTGTCGAGAATTTGTCGTGAAAGAAAAATATTTGTCATATACAAGTCATCTTATCTACCTATAACAGACATGTCAAATGTATTTCTGTTCTAACAAACAAAGTATGATTGAATGCAAAATGACCAATTATAGGATATTACAATTACCCCTACCCTGAATGCCCTTGGATAATCCATATTATGATGGAAATATATAATTTGGTAAGTTTATCAAATTGGGTTCAGAATATCTTCAGTGGAAAAGAACTGGAATATTGGATAAGTTTCAATTGATATAATATAATTTTCGAAGTAGATTGTAGGAATGAGTATCTCAGATAAGTTCGTTATTTCATTTTACTATAGGTTCCTTCGTGATTCACTTCTATTATAAGAATCCATTGATATCATTCCCCACTCTGAGAAACCAATCATTTCGGGGATGAATTGTCAAAGTTTGAACAAGAGCGCCAAACCTTCTGACCACAGGGCATAATAATATAAAATATGAAAATTGGTTCAAGCCCTGTCGACAGGAGCTTTGGCGCTCTTGTTCAAACTTTGACAAATCATATCTTCGAAAGTATTGGTAAGAGTTGGGAGTTATATCAATGGATTCTTATGATAGAACTTCATAATAGCAGATATTACATTCAAACATCATAAAAGAATTCAAATTCAACAAAAGTGCCAAAAAATATTAATCCAAAACCAATAAACCAATTCTACCCAACAACGAACTCATCCGAGATATTCGTTCCTCAATTCTATGATGAACGATATATTTTTTCCTCAAATCCACTCTGAAAATTATATTATATAAATTGAAACTTTAGCCAATATATCAGTTTTGTTTTTAGTGGAGATATTCTGAACTCAATATTAGTAACTTACCATTACCATTCCCACCGTCATATGGATTAACGATGGGCATTAAATATCAAAATTTGACATATTCTGTCTCAGGAAAATAAGTTGACATGTATCAACACAGATCATATTATTATAATTCATAGATATAATAATTATCGCATTCTGTGAAAACACAGAAGTACGATTTATTATTGAAATTTTGAAAAATCATATCTCCGAAAGTATTGGCTTGTTAGAGTTGAAAATGATATCAATGGATTCCTATAGTGAAACTGCATCTTGAGAAAAACTTATTTTGAAATTTGTAATGTAAAAAAAAATTATTTTTTTTGTTACTCCGAAACCGTCTGACTGATTTTGCCCAATCACGAACTTAGACGAGATATTTATATCCCAAACTTACTCTGAAAATTTCAACTGTCTAGCTCATTCCGTTCGAGAGTTATCGAGTTAACGGTCGGCCGGACTGAATCGATTTCGACCACGTATTCTTGATCAGTGCGTCGAACCAAATCGTTCAAGACCATTTTCAGCCGAAAATTCGAAAATTACAGACATTTGGGCAAATTGATAAGCACTCTGTTCCGAGGAACATGAGCGCCAAAAACTAAGCACGTGACAAATGTATTTCTATCACGAGAAATTCCCGAAACTTGATGAAATAGGTTCCATTGAAATTCTTGCAAGTGGCTCTGCTAACTTTATTAGTGTCAATCATTCTGTTCCTTGTAGGTACTAAGCCACAAAAGGATCACCTTTGAAAATACCCTGTATGCTAATCTGGTGTGCACAGTTCTTATCGTATACCTCAAAATGTGGAAGATATAAGAGGAAGGGTGCCTTCTGGTTGCTCTTCATTTATTGCTTGTTACTAATTAGGATACAAATCATCATTCAGATCGAGAAAACCAATCCTTTTCAAGCCCAAAACTGTAGTGTAGTGTTGGATGCAATAAAAGACAATGAAACTACCAATTCATTTCGCTTGCAAACTGATTCGCAAAAATATCTCTCATTATCTACTCATTAATCTACAAAATCTACATCACTAAGCATTGAATCTATTCATCGTAGCACCGTACCATTGGGAAGAGTGAGACGTTCTCTTTTCCAAGGAAGCACTGCCTCGGATATCGTACATTTTTTGCTCATCGAACCCATCAATGGAACTTTCTGGTTCGTAAAACTGCCACTCACGTCAGTTTCCGTACTGGCTAAAAATGAACGAATTCGATAATGTTATGATTATCATTTTGAAATATCTCATTTCATCGAGATATTTTCAGTAGGTATGTATTTGTTGTTGAAAATAATCTACGAAATACATAGTAAACTTATGTATGGCACATCTTCATCTCATTAAGGACATAAAAAAATATTGGAATTTTATGACTTTTTCTCTATAACATATATTCTGAAAAAAAGGTAATCCAACCAGAAAGTTCAAATCAAGAAGTAAGACTGGCGCCAGTTAATTTGCACTGGGAAACAATGAAAATCAACTGGCGCCAATCTCCTGTCGGCAAGCAGAAAGTAGTTATTATTGGCGCATGCTCTTGTTTTGTCAGCATTGTTTTCTAACCCTATTTTGATCCCTACTAAAAAAGTCAAGAGTTGAGAAGCCAAATACTTGAATAAAATGGATAAAACATGAAATAAAAAGTTTTTAGGGGTATACGAAGAACATTCATGCCTATGGAACTAACAACTACCATCATATGAAGATAGGAATCAATGAGATACAGGGTTGTGTTCGAAAATTAACTCCATGGAGTAGAGTAGAGTTTTTGAAAGTTTGACAGATTTACTCTGACACTGACACTGACAATGACAGAAGGTGCCAATATCGGAAAATAGGTTATGTTGGTTTGAGAAAGAACCTATTATAATAGGTTCTTCTAATAGGAAAACAATAATAATTATTATTGTTTTCTTCACGTATATGTAACCCTGATCATAAATATATATTGTGAGCAGAATTGAAACTATCAAATTACCTCACAAAACATTCATAAAACAGTGAGACAAAGATACTAGATTTTCCGTCCCATGAGTTATGTAAATTTTGACAGGAGTAAAATGAACTCGGAGTGGAATACTCTGACATTTCGAACGACAGTCATGGTGTAAAATTTACCCAACCTTTCAGTTTTCGAACGCAATGGAGTAAATATTACTCTACGGAGTTAATATTCGAACATAACCCAGCGTATGGAAAAATTCTAGAACAGGTGAAAAAAACATGTTGGTATTTCGTGCAGAATCATCAGAGCGCCAAATTTTGCAAAAAGTGGTGAATATAGATTTTTCCGAAAAATTGAATCGAGTAAACTGATTTTGGGACTATAAAAACTCCGACATATTTCTCCACCTGTTATTTCGATATGTGCACACAGCTCAAAAACTTCAATTTGAAAATTTCAGAGGCATCCGAAATCATGCCTCTATGATATATCCATCCATGAAGGGACCCACCATTCATCAGCACTGGTTTTTCAACTTTTTATGAGCTATGGTTTTCTACTTTCTGTTTTTTCTTTAATATTTTCGAAATTTGTAGGTGATGGTACAATTTTCACTTTCATACAGGGTTTTATAAATGATTGTAATATAGTAGTTGGTTCTAAATCCCTCTCATTGTGCCGCTTCATATGCATACTGTTCACATTTACAATTCCAGACACATAATTCATAATATATGCATAACCTCACTTTCACATTTGTTAAATTGGCAATGATAAATGATGACTGCCAAAATCAGTTTGGACCAAAAATGTGTATCATAAAAAATAAATTAATTTAATAGTTAATATAGTTCGCATTAAGTTTGCAGAAAGTGAAATCTTCAAAAAAACGATTTTTTGGATTTAAATTTTTATTACATGTGATTTCTGTTACATAGCATAATTGCTGAGCCTTACTCCTTCTCTGAGTTTACAAAAGTCAACAGACCTTGTGATGACCAAAGTGGGATAATTTGATTGAAAGAGTGATAAATGATACCGGAATTTTATTCCGTTATAAGGAATTCTCTTTCAGAAAATTTCAAGCTGATGGAATAGGGAGTGAATTATTCATTGGTTGGGATTCTATTCTCCTAAGTCATTTTCAAGAGACATCATATTAGCTATTGAACAGATATGAATAATCTGTTTCCTTGTGTTTGAATGGGAGAATTTTTGAGATCCTATTTAGAATTTTTGAGATGTAAGTCCTGCTGTCTAATTTTAATGTTCGAATGCAGGTAATAAACCAATACAAATGGGCAGAATACATTGAATAATAAGGTAAGTCCCAAATTAGGAGTTTGGCCATTCGGGAAAAATCTAACAATTAATTCACATATAATTTTCAAATTGTGCTCCATTATTCTCAAGGCATTTATGAATTCTATTTTGTTTGTGCATTTGTGGGACAATATTTTGGCAGCTCATTGTTATTGATAATTGGAGTTGCTTAATATTATCTATCATATTGTCTTTTGAAAACCGCATTTTAGAGATATGCGAAGTTGCTAAGGTCTAGGGGAGTCAAATCTTAAGAGCGTGTTGGAAAGAAAGGCTGGAGTCCTCGACATACTATACGGTTGACATAGAACTCCTGTAAATAGCTTAGATTTGCAGAAGTAGTGTGGGCAGTTGCCCCATCCTGTTAAAAATCTCCCAACCGTATTTCTTCGTCATCTACACTGCTCAACAATTGATAGGGATCACTTACTTTTTCTAAATTTATTTCTGAATTATTCGCTCCAAGATTATAAATTTAGTCAGATATCAGAGTATTTTCAGTTGATAATATGGTTCACTTGAGAAAAGAATGAAAAAATGGAAAGTTGGAGAGAAAAAAAGACTTTATTAGGAACACTCAAAATTCTGTGTTTGAATAACATAAAAATTTTATGATGACACCACAAGAAGGCTGAAGTTTCGGTTAAGCTAGTACCTAGTTGGCCCCCCACGAGCTCGTCTCAAGCATTCTACCCTACGAGGCATACTTTCAATCAAACGATTTATAAAATTTTGGGGCAAATTCGTCCAAATATCCCGTAAAGCGTTAGAAAGGTCCTCCAGGTTATTGATCGGTTGTTCTAAGGTTGACAATTGTCTAGACATCTCAGACCAGACATGTTCGATGCAATTCATGTCTGGAGAGTGAGCTGGCCAGTCCATCCTATCAATAGCATGAGTTTCTAGCGCTTCATTAACCAGACGACTACGGTGTGGACGGGCATTATCGTCAATTAAAATGAAATTCTCGCCCAAGGCAGCCGCAAACGGAACAATTATGGGTTCAATAATCATATCGTGATATCTCTGGCTGGTCATTGTGGTGTTCTGCAGAACAACCAACTCTGTGCGTTGGTTCAAACAAATGCCTCCCCATACACATATAGAACCTCCGCCAAAAGCTGTTGTGGGTACCATAAACTGTTCTGCATACCTTCGACCTCTTTCCCTCCAAGCAAGAATACGTCCATCGGAGTTGACCTAACGAAATCTAGACTCATCCGTAAATAAACATCGGCTCCAATCTTCAACTGTCCAATTGCGGTGCTCCTCAGCCCATTGCCGTCGATGAACCCGGTGTTCCCTATTCAAACGGGGATGTTGTACCCTCCTACGTGCTCTCAAACCACGAACATGTAGTCGTCGTCTTACAGTCTGGTTCGAAATTAGAACTCCTGTTGCAACTCTCAGTGATCTATTGAGCCGCGACGCCGGGTAAGTGGGATTTCTCCTAGCATTGAGGACCAAAAGACGATCTTGGGCAGCTGTTGTACTGCGCTGCTGACCTCCCCCATGAACATAAGCTACTGAGTCGTTTTGGATGAACCTATTCCAAGCCCGACTCACGACACTTTGCGAAACATTCAACCGCCGGGACACTTCTCGCTGGGACAAACCTTCCTGTATCCACCGTATGATTTGGTCCAGTTGCACAGGAGCCAAACGTCTTCTCGGCATGACTGATAAGCTAATATTGTTCTCATTTCTTCAATTATTGTCACCTTATGTGTTTGAACGAGAGAAAAAAACAGATTTAATAACAAATACCACATTGCTTTTCACTCCACATGTAACAGCCTACAGATAATAATCGATTTTGTGAACAAGAGCCGATGAAGTGAGGAAAAATTTGATATAATCAACTCAAAACATCTTAATTTTTCCTTAGAGAACATATAATGTACAGATATTCACGAGATAACTTGAAAAAAATACAAATGAAGAGAAGTTCATAAGTGATCCCTAGCAATTGTTGATCAGAGTAGTTGATTTATGAATGGAATAACTATTGGTAGGAGTTGCTGTACCATCGTTGTTGTGTAAATGTACAAATTTAGTTTTTCCAATACTTTGTTGCTATTTATTTTGTTACAGTGCCATCTCTCAATGTTGTAGGAGAAGTGGAATTCCAGAGAGTGTTTGAGATGGTAAATTTCATGGAATATTTCATTTTAAAGAACGGATGATGAGAAAAGCTTCAATGGTGATATGGGTGATGTTTGCATGAAATACTTACGTGACGATTTGGCTGTAAAAGTTATAGGACTATCCCAGTCTTCCTTATCACCCTTAGAATCCGCATTATCTTCCTGAAGTACGTCGTTAATGTAATCTGATCAAGAGAAATAAATATTCATTTTTACTCAGATGAATAAAAATTATTTATGATAGAAAATATGTGCGGGAGCGAGTAAATTGTGAGTTGAGGACAAATTAAAATAATTGTTCCTTTCCGGGTTTCGCCCAACCTCTGAAAAATATCCATGAAATAATTTTAATTATTATTTTGAAATTGCTTCTGTGTTAGAATTTTGTCTGAAGTAATTTATACAACAATTTCACTCAATAAAAAGTAATGACATACGATAAAAGAACTATTCTGTAACGTAAATCAACAAGTCCAGAGCGTTCCTGCCAATAGGGTCCTTCATAATGGCTGCTTATAATTAATATACTTATGCATATATTTCACAAGTCAAATAGACTCCAGGAGTTCATTGATTTGCCGAGAAAGCAAGAGCAGACGCGTTTCTGGCTTCTGGGCCTTCATCAGTACTCTGTAGCTTCTCAACAAATTCAACTAAACTGACCCTGGTTAAGCCTCTCAGAGCCGGCTTGGTCGATCATACCTAATCGCCCACGCCACCTATGAGACAAAACACGGAATTCAGCCTTTCCCCACCAGTGAATATTTGAAGCGTGAAATCATATGCTACCATTCACTCGATATTAATCGAGAAACGAGTCCCGCAGAGCTCAGACTATGCAATCTATGGCTCAGACAGTATCTTCCTATGGCCAGGAAGGCTGTCTAGCGTTCTGAAAAATAATGCTAGACAGCGTTCATGGCCATTGGAAGATACTGTCCATAGATAAATAATACTGTCTGAGCTCTGCGGGACTCGTTTATCGATTAGAATCGAGCGAATGGTGGCATATGATTTCACATTTCAAATATTCACTGGTGGGGAAAGGCTGAATTCCGTGTTTTGTCTCATAGGTGGCGTGGGCGATTAGGTATGATCGACCAAGCCGGCTCTGAGAGGCTTAACCCGGGTCAGTTTAGTTGAATTTGTTGAGAAGCTACAGAGTACTGATGGAGACCAAGAAGCCAGAAACGCGTCTGCTCTTGCTCTCTCGGCAAATCAATGAACCCCCTGAGGTCTATTTCTATTTGACTTGTGAAATATATGCATAAGTATATTAATTATACGAAGCCATTATGAAGGACCCTATTGGTAGGAACGCTCTGGACTTGTTGATTCATTAGTAACGGTATCGCCATTTTTCATTATTATTCTGTAACGTTTCGGAGACTAAATCAGAATCCTTCGTCAGACATCAAGCGAACTTCTTAAGAATTATTTTTTGTTGAGAGCTAGATGAGTTGGAGACGGTGCAACGACACACACTGCAAGAACATCGATAGCTGATTTTAGAAAACAGTTTCCAGATCACCTCATCTCAATTAGGGGCGATTTGGAGTGAGTGGCCGATCCGCTATCCCGATATGGCCCCTTGCGATTTTTTTCGATGGGTCTTTTGAAATGCCGTATTTATGTGAATCGTCCAAGGGTCCTAAAGGATTTGAAGACCAACAACCAGGAAGTAATTACCAACATAACGCCTGATATGTTGGCAAAAGACGTGACAAACGCCAGAAATCGGTTTACCCAGTGTATAGAAAATGAGGGACGTCACCTACCTGATTTGATGTTCAAAAAGTAAGTAAAACAAAACTTTAAGTATGTGCCTACATTATAAAGAACAAATTGAAAATTTCTGATTCATACAATATTCTCCTTCGGACTCAAAATATCAGAAGAGTGAAGTGGTTAGGTACGTACATAATGTAAACATGACTCACCATGAGAAAACTGTTTTGCAGTGCCATTCTGTTGAAACTCAGGAAAACTGACGTGATTGTGTTTACCTTCCTGCAAGATAAAATGAAAATTGAGACTAAAATATAGTTATCGGAAATCAATGCTTTCGATCTTGTTTCCGATGATGCATTATAAATGGATCATTCAGGGTTCTTGGACATATTATCTTTGAGAGATTGATAATAAGGAATGGTAAGGACCTTGACACGAAGAGGTCTGTGGTTGGAAATTTTGGGGCTGCTTAACCTCTCATAAAGATATGTCGCAATGGAAAATTTTCTGTTGCGAAAAATGTGCCCCAAATGTTGTTATGTTATATCATAATGATATTAAATTATAACGTAAATCTCCAGCTCATTTTTTCAATCTTTTGTATATTAGAAAGTGAGGGATATATCTATGGAGATGATAGTATTACATGAAGGTCCTGTAGTGGTCTTCGAACATCTGAAGTTCTCAATAATCATCGCTTGGATTTGTCAAATTTGTTTTGAAAAAAACCCCCTGGCAAGCAACGATATTTTCCCTCTCGAATTCCAATATTGAAAGGATTTCTAAGAAAAAGAGTGAATATCTTTGAAAATAAGCGGAGGTGATTCTTCTTCAAAACATCCATGCGGCTATATTTGTGAGAGGGGACTTCTGAAAGGTTATGTATTTTTTTTTATTAGTTCGTTTTTCTCCTCTTGTCTTTTCATTTTCCAGGTTGCGTTTCGAGTACCTTGGAGAAACCTCTCCGTTTTTTGTCGAAGGAATCCATATTGAAGAAAGAAATGCCCATAAATATTTCAAATTTCAGATATCTGATAGGCATTCTTTTCATGGGAACAAGCTCGTCAAAAATATCAACAAAAATTATTCACCTTATGCAATTTTTTACTATGGCGCTTGCTGTGATGGTGTTTCCTGTCAGCCACCAATCTCCTCATATTGTAATGCATCTTATAATTGACTTGTGTCGATAAATCCCTGTCGTTCACAGCATGTCGACTATAGCTCAGTCTTCGGTGCTGCAACAAGACCTGAACCAATTAGTAGTAATGGGAAATTAATGAGAGATATTAACTAATGTTATTGAAGGGTGATTCAATTAGTGTTTCAGGATTTTAAAGTGAAATATAGACAACACTGTTACGAGATACAAATACTTTGTTTGACTGTTTTGTAGGTAAGGTTAGTTCAAAACATGGAACATTTAGAACCACAACAACGTTGCCAAGATATCAAACAACCCTGCAAGAAAACTTATGGGAAAATGGGTCCCGGTCGAATTGTCCGATGGCTGATATATATCAGACATATAATCATTAAAATATTTTTATATCTACTCGATATTGCGTTGTCCCACAAGGAAGCCTCCTGGGTCCTTTTTTATTGCTGCAATATATTGCAGCTTCCACCTGTAATTTCGTCACCGAGTGTCATGTATGCTGATGATATCAAGGTCTACATCTATCCATTATCTCTGAGTATTATAGTATACGGAGTGAAAATTTCTATTTGGTGTTCAGACTGGCTCCCACCCCTAGACGTTGAGAAGTGCTGCTTGTTCTTATGGGTAAAAGCAACCCAAATGTGACCTATTCCATTAACCACGAAGATATAAGGTATGTTGATGGTTGCTGTGATTTGGGTTGGATTGTCTCAAAAGAAATGAGCTGGGCCAATCATATCTCATCAATCTCCTCCAGAGCTAGACAAATGATATAGCAAATACAGTATATGTTTCCTAGATGCCACACAACAACCTGCAAGCTTCTATATCTAACTTACGTCGGTCCTGCACGGTGGTGCTCTTGGAAGGGAAGTCGGATGTCTTGGAGTCAATTCAACGATAGAATACAAGGATATCTTTTGGTATTATGCTTTCATGAATCTCGTCTTTCTTCATTTGGTTTACCTACTTTCCAAGACCGCTACTCGAGAGGAGACTTGATAATTGCTTATAGGTGTCTCTATGGTTTGTTTGGTGTTGATATAAGTCATATTTTTCCTTTGAATACCAACCAATTGCGTGGCCGTAGCTTCGAAACCTATCAGAGAAAGTATTTTCTGACAAATCGAAATTTTGATGTCTGGAACAGCTCACCCAAGCGCATAGTAAATGGCGATACCATTAACACCTTTAAGCCCAAAGTGTTACTGTTTGTTTCTTTTTAAATTTATTGGTTTATCTTAACTGTAAGGAGGTCCAATAAATTTGGCGATTGTGTAGTTGGCTTTCGATTAAAGTGAAAACATGATTGCCCAACAATGTCTGTATATCTCATTTTTAAATTCTGAAACACTCATTGAAGAGGTATGTTTTTATGGTTCATTACAGTCTGAAACGAAAGGAAAAGGAAATGATGAAATTACGTGCAAAAAAATGCATAAAATTGTACCCATTACCTATCAAGTGAATCTATGATATCTGCTCTGAATGAACGAATTGCATGGTGAGAAATGTTCTCATATTGAAGACTGCCTCATTCTATGAACATCGAAAACGATGTTACCAAGCTGCTGATGTGTGGCGCAATATTTCAAACTACCTTATTCCGTATTTATCATTCAGGTTTCAAAAATTAATTTTCTTTTTCTGATTCGTGTTTCAGATTGTGCGGTAATGGGAATTATACGAACCCTTCTGTAAGGCTTCACTAATTCCTCGGCCAACAGGTGATGAATTCTAGCATCCGTCAAATCTTTCTTCGACGGGTTGTATTCTAATTCTTGCATGTCAATATTCCACGTACTGGAGTCCAATTGACTGAAGCTAGTGCTGAAAAAAAAATTATCGAGTGAGATAGGAACCTTTAGAATAGGTCAACGATATCTCGTTAAGTAAGGGTATCCAAAAAAATACACAATACTTTTTCCACTCTTGTGTATATATACAACACGCAAACGCAGCTAATTTACAATGGAAAACAAGTGCTTCAGTGCTAATTTCCTTCTGTTCTTGGTACGCTATCATGGGTGAATCCAATTGATGCGTTTTGGGCTGCATTTAACGAATTATTTAGAATTATGTTTTTCGAGGACCTCAACACTCATAAATTTTCGTTTAAGATATGATAAACAACTTTCAATATGTCCTCTTCTAGTTAGGGAAAGTATTCGCAGTAAATACCATTCACTAACCGCAGTCCAGAGTGTCGAATCCGACGTTTTACAGTACCTAAATAAGAAAACCAAGGATCCAAAAATGGAACCCTTTGGTACTCCAATCGTTAGTAAATGATGTGGTTGATGTGCTCGATGTTTTAGGGAAACATCGGCTATTAAACATATTTGTGGATTTCATTAATAGCATTCATCCAAATACAAATTCCCAAATTGGAAAATAATTGTGCAATTGATTTTTGCGCTTATGTTCTGGGGAACATCGTGTTATTATTTTGCTCAAATGTCTGTAATTTTCTGAATTTTCAGCGAAAATGGTCTCAAACGATTGGGTTCGACTCCCTGATGGATATTCGAGGACAAATTGTATTCTGTCCTTCCGGCCGGCAGGCCGTTCCCACGATTACTTGAGAACGGAAAGAGAAAGTGCCTTGAATATTTAGGGTAGGTGGCGCGTCCCAATACGATTGACAAGTTCGTTAATGGGCATAATCAGTCTAACAGTTTCCGAGTAAAAATTCTGTTTTCAACCAATACATATACAGAACAATGGATATGATCCAGAGTTAATTAGAAGAACGTTGAAGAAACAATTATGATATTATGTCCAGAAATTAAGGATATAAATATAATATTCAATAGCCTTACATATTTTGGAAAACTTAAAAAATACAGGTAAATATCTCATTCCGGACAGACCATAGCCTTGCAAAACTAAGAATAATAAATCAAAGACCAATGAAGAAGATAAATCCGGTGTTTATCAGCTGAAATGGAGATAGATGTTACAAACTACATATAGAAAAAACTTGGACAAATCATATCTCCGAAAGTATTAGTTTCTCGGAGTTGAGATTGATATCAATGGATTATTTTGATGGTAGAACTGCATCAGAAAGGAAATTCAATTCAAAGAATAGTTTATTTATCAAGATTGAATGAGCAATCTGAGAATGAGAACTGCACCATGGAAGAAATCAAATTAAAATACCTGAAGTCAATTTGACTCTCTCTCTTATAGAACAAGATGACATGTACGAGTATGAACACAGATCATATAATAATTCATAGATAGAATAATTATAGCATTCTGTGAAAACATAGAAGTACGATTCATTATTGAAATTTCGAAAAATCATAGCTCCGAAAGTATTAGCTTGTTAGAGTTGAAAATGATATCAATGGATTTTTACGGCGAAACTGCATCTTATAGGTTGCAAATTGAATTTGAAATTTGTAAGTTGGAATTTTTTTTTTCCGTTACTCCGAAACCATCAGGCCTATTTTGCTCAATAACGAACTTAACTGAGACATTTAACTACCAAACCTACTCTGAAAATTCCAACTGCCTAGCACATCCTGTTCGAGAGTTATTATAGAAGCGAAATTTTAAAATTTAAAAAAAATTTTTTTTGACACTTTACGGCAATCCTATCCTAAAGGTCATTATTCTACAATTTGATTCCAAATTTCAGATAGATCGAGTACTCGGTTTCGGAAATATTCATAAATTTTTTTTTTGCCAAAAACGGCCATAACTCCGAAACCGCTTGGTGGATTTCGGCCGTTAACGAACTCGTCCGAGATATTTACGCTCCAAACCTACCCTGCAAATTTCAATCCCTTAGCGCCTTTCGTTCGAGAGTTATCGTGTTAACGGACGGCTGGCTGGTCGGACGGCCGGACAGAATCGATTTCGACCATGAATTCTTGATCAGTGAGTCGAACCAAATCGTTTGAGACCATTTTCAGCAAAAAATTCGAAAATTACAGACATTTGGGCAAATTGATAAGCACTCTGTTCCGAGGAACAAGAGTGCCAAAAATGAAGAAAAAGCAGAACAGTTAGACACTATGTCCTGTTAATCGATGAGGTGAGGTATACTTGTTGAGAATTTATTATGGTGTAGCTGTAGCCTGATGAAGTCGCTGTGTCGACGAAATGCGCCACAATATCAAATGAGTAAATCGTATACAATTTTTCATTTGAGATATATTCCTATCGCATTCGGCTCCAGGTCATATATCTGTAGGTATGCCAACAGTAGCTGATGACTCCTTAGCAAATTAAATTCTCGAGTAAATTGATGAAGAAACTTCCACTATATAAATTAATGTACATTCTTAATATTGCGTGTAAATTTGAATCCACAAGATATGCAATGCAGCTAGACAACACAAATACGAATTAGAGAAGACATTAATAGAAGTTGAAATCGATAAACATCCAGCAGGCAGACAACAAAGGAAATAGAAAATTCATTCTGATAGATTTGGACTAATGAAAACACCCCCTCAGTTGATAAACATCAATTCGAAGGTATATCGAGCAGAATTTAAACAATGAGGGTAACATAGAATATAATTCATTCTTAAGGTACTTACATCAGTGTCTTAAAAAACACTCTAAATATGTTTGCGGAATTTGAAGGTTGATGGATTTTTTCCGGGACTGAAATAGAAACATCCACTCAGAATTGATCAGCAAAACTAGTACTCACTTCTTGCATGCATCGTTTGAAAATATAAGATTTCAGATCTTTTCATATATTTCTCCTGGTTTCTCTCAGGTGTTGAAATAACAGGATGAAGTATCCTTAAAGATAAATAACCTCACAAAAAATCGCTTAAATAGAAGTTGCAACGCAGGGAACCATTTCAAATTTCTATTAAGACAGCTATTTCAACCTGTTCTTGCGGTGTGCATTATGGTGTTCAAATATAAATAATAATATAAATATTTGAATATAGAAATAATTTGAAACAGGAAAAAGTGAAGGGAAATTGATTATATGTTTTCTATGAGAAATATATAAAAGTCAAACTTTTTGGAAGTGGTAGATAAAAAGGAGATAAAGGCTCTTAAAGAAAAATTGAACTGAAATTTGAAATCAAGATGAAGGGCAGATTGTTCTGAAGTAAATAAATTAAGAGAAAAGGCAAGGAATGATACGAAAAGGTCACTCAGATTATTTTGTGATTTTGTGGTGGGAAAGAATCCCACCAGCGCCACCTATGGAGATCCTTACGAACCTCGACCCT
Organism: Halyzia sedecimguttata; assembly: GCA_937662695.2. Lineage (NCBI taxonomy): Eukaryota > Metazoa > Arthropoda > Insecta > Coleoptera > Coccinellidae > Halyzia > Halyzia sedecimguttata. Next base: position 2,025,106 of record OW569411.2, on the reverse strand, counting down.
GCGCGATGAAGAAACCTTGAGCGATGTTCAGCGACGTTCATTCTTTTGCCGTAAGAGGGTCAAGGAATGGCAATGCCATCTATCTGTGAAGTGACCTTTACAGACTGAAAACGCCCGCTCCAGTGTGGTTAGATACACCACCAACCAGTGAACATTGAATGAGGTGAATTGTGGCTAATTGCCAATAACTAAAACAAGACACACGATGAAATATTTATTGATTTTAACAATCAAAAGATATTCCATCAACAAATAGCCCGGCCATGCGGAATATTTGTTGATGGTTAGAATCAATAAATATTTCATCGTGTGTCTTGTTTTAGTTATTGCCAATTAGCCACAGTTCACCTCATTCAATGTACTCTAAAGTCAGCAAGAAATATCCTTAATTCCGAACATTAATAGGGGATATTGAAGAACCTACCTTCCGTTGAGGTTGTTTGCTGTGTAGTTTTTGAATATCGCAGACATGCTCTCAGTTCCAGAAATATTTCCTATTGTGGATGCATTTCTGCGCATATAATCCATTGCATCTCTCATTGCCAATTTGGAGTAGGTTTCCAGAATCTTCGGTTCGGCACCTTGATGATTCCTCAGAAGGAGCGGCCTTATGAATTTGTTGTCGAATCGTTTGAATCTGTAACAAAAATTTCTTTAATAGGTATATTATTTAGTCGTCGAAATCTACATTTGCGCTCAAGAGTGTATGCCAGATCCATTTAAATGAAATGATGCTTCGTCACTAAATAAATTTCGAGCTAGAAACCCCTCTTCGGCATTGCAAATGTCCATTATTTGTTCGCAAAACTGATGGAATTGTATCTGCATAAGTTTGAAAGTTTGTTGTAAACTTAAACATAAAAAACCAAGTGGGAATATTGAAATGAAATAAAACGAAAAATTAAAAGTACAATCAAAAATTAAAAAAATATATATTTTTTTTAAATAATACATGCTTGTTCTTGTTTGTAATCTCGAGTAGGAATAGAAAAAAAGTACATAGAGACGATTAATTTGTTTATAACAAATTGTTTATTATATAAACAATGAAAATTTAAATAACAATATTTTTTCTAATAACAATATAATGATTTAAGAAAAATGATAATATTAATTACAAATGGTAGAAAAAAATTGTTAATTAACAAATCCATTTTTAAGCAATAATATTTTTTTTTAATCATAACTTTCATCAAAGATTATGTTTCAAAAAAAAATGTCAAATTATCTTATAAACAACGCATTTGCTTATTACAATTTTTTAAACACTAAGAGAAAAAAATTATTAAAAATAATTTTTAAGCAGCTTCTGATCAAGAGAGAACAGATCAATAGTAATATTATAAAAAAAATGTATTTTCAAGGTTTTAATTAAGCTTCATAATTTTATCCTTAGTAAATTGTTTTTAACAAAGCGAAAATTAACAATTTCCCAATTCTCAGATTAATAGTTTAACAATTATCGCACTTGCAATGTTAATGTTCGAACTAGAAAAAATTGTTAATTAACTGATGGATAACTAATTGAAAAATCGTGATAAAAATTTTTGGACCACGGATTATTATTCATTGATCTATCCTTTAGGCGCCTGAATTTTTTTAAATTCAATGAGTTTAAATAATATTTATTCCGAAGGGGGCGTGGCTTGCGCAAGCCGAAGTACCCGTTTTCGGGCGTATTTTGAACCTTCTGGGAAAATATATATAAACCTGTTGGTCCTACAGTTCCGGGAGTTAGGAATTCTTTGGGAAATTTCCTCTTCTTAAATATTCTTTCAAATTTGAAAAATCTGGAATAGTTTTTGAGATATTTGCAAAAAACCAAACCCCCCTTTTTTTCAGTTAATTGTTTATAACTTTTGCAATTTTTGCGAGCGGTCCTTGAATTTTCTCAAAAAATATCTTCAAGCCATCCCGAATCGAATGACACCTCAGTCATAATTTTCGGAGAATTCTAAAAAGTTCTACTGCCAACTCCAACGATTTGCAATATTCACTATAGGCCAGTTGGTACTAGGAGGACACACAATACATCCACATGGTCTAAAATATTTTTGTGAGTTTCAGTATCAACACCACTATCGTTTTTGTAATATAAATTGTTTATTATTTACAAATTCTCACACGATTTTCAAATTAAAAAAAAAATCAATATCTCGAGAATTATTGACCCAAATGGCGTTACTGCTTCACTGTGCTTCACTGAATTTAGTGTTTTATGATCCATCAACGTCAAGGAAAAAATAGGGGCTTAAAACTTAAAAATAATATCGATGCCGTCACTGCTTGGTGACGGGAAATGATAGAAAAATAATATTTACGGAAAAATGTCCCTAAAAAATAAATTGATTTGCTATCAAACAATTTTTAGATATTCCTGAAATGGGATAAAATAAATCCATTATTCCATAAGTTTGACGCTCACGGTATATAGCTAATTCTGTATTTCACCTCAAAACTACTTCATCTACCTTCAATATCCAAATATCAGATTCTGTAACTATTCCTTATGGAATTCATACCGTTTTCAAAAGACGTGTGAAGATATTGAGCAATGAATATGCTTTCGTATTCAAATGAAGCATGCGGAAACAATTTCCCTTCATATTCATCATAGCCAAATTAAATCCCAGCTTTTTAAAATATTGAATGTTATTTATAGCTGGTTTATCCGTTCTTCTCCATTTACGTAACTAACCTAATAAGCCGAATGCAGGCTATTCAGATATTGATCCACGTAAAACTATGCGGCACGGGGTTCGTATAGTTTGGAATCCCCACAGATATCCTTTGGATAAATGTTAAAAAAAATGTATATTTGTTTGTGCGGTATGCGTTTATTCGAATGTGATGAAACTTTGTTGGAATTGTTTTGAGGCTTGGGAAAGTTTTTGGAGTTATGATGAATCCTTATTATGACAGGTGGCGCTTGAGTTGTTCCAATAACGTATTTTCACCTACATAAAATTAGCAGAGCCTTCACTTGCGAAAATTTCAATGAAACCTAATGCATTAATTGTCGAGAGTTTGCAGTGAAAGAATAACAAGCACTGACGTGAAGTCAGGGGCTTTTGCGCGTATGTTCTATTGTCCATTCTCCTGCATTCGACACCCTTAATCGAATTTACCATGGTAAATTATGTTGTCCATTCTCCTGTATTGGACACTCTTAATTCGAATTTACCATGGTTAATTCGATTAAGGGTGTCCAATACAGGAGAATGGACAATAGAACATACGCGCAAAAGCCTCTGACTTCACGTCAGTGCTTGAACCAATTTTTTTTCTGTATCTCTATCCGTTCGGAAAATATTAGGAAATGAGCGAATCCAAAATTTTTTCCTCTTTTTTTTCAAATTTTCTAGGGGTACGGTTCTTAAAAAAATTTAAACACGTCTTTATGTTGATTTTCTATTAATAGTTACCAAGCTTCAATTCGATCGAATCTTTATTTTTCGTGTTATCGTTAAAATAATATTCCAGGTGGGTATAACTCGGAAACCGTTACACCGATTATGCCCAAAAATGAACTTAACTCTCCCATTCGGATACGCAACCTACCCTGAAAATTGCAAGTCCCTATCTCTTTTTGTTCGAACGTTATCGAGGCAACGGTCACCCATCTACTGAACACACACAAGGCTGCTCGAATCTCCAACAATATTTAACCGATCGTGTTAAAACTTAAAACTTGGCAGTAGAGTTGGGCTCTAAAGGCTTTTGCAAAATTTCAACACATTCCAGACGAATAGTTACTGATATATTATATAGAATTTTTTTTTATCTTCAATGATTTCTTAAAAATTTTCAACAAATACTATCCTCACGAAATTTTGCAAGAATTTTCGCGTTGGCAATCTACAACTAATAACCATGTTTCAATTCAATCGGTTTAGAATTTTTCGAGTTAATGAGGAGAAAAAACAAACAAAATTTCAGATGGATATAACTCTAAAACCGTTTGGCCGATTATGCTTATAAACAAACTCAAATGTCGCGTTCTAGTGCACATCCTAACCTGAAAACTTCAAGCCGCTATCTCTTTCCGTTCTCAAGTTATCGTGACAACAAAAATATTTTTTAATAATTTTCTATCCATACGATTCGCACAAAATTTCACAAACGTGCTTAGGTTCATATTCTACAACTATTCACAAAGTTTCAATTCGATCGGATTTATATCGGTTAAAAAAAAATTATTACTCGGAAACCATTGGGCTGATTATGCCCATTAACGAACTTGTCCGTCGTATTGGGATGCGCCACCTACCCTGAAAATTTCAAGTCGCTAGCTCTTTCCGTTCTCAAGTTATCGTGGCAACAGCCGGCCGGACAGAATCAAATTTGACCTCGAATTCTTCATTGGGGAGTCGAACTAAATCGTTTCAGACCATTTTCGTAAAGAAATTCGAAAGTTACAGACATTTAAAAATTTTGGTTACGGATCTGATTCATTAGATTTCAGAAATATTGAATAAAGGCGATAGTAAAGGGTGAGCAAACTTCAAAATTTGATATAATTCGGTCGATTAGTTCAAGATATTGAATAATAAATAATTCATAGTATCCGTTTGTCGCATTCTTCCTGGGACAGCCTGTATATAAGCAATAAGGAATGGAGTTTTTGCGTTGTTTTCACGTCAGATGGACGAAAACTCGACAATTATTCATAACCATCACGATGACATTTGACGTTTATTTATGGGTGGATCTGCTAACTTAATATTAAATTAACAGAGCCACCCCATATAAAAACAACTAAGGGCACGACAAATTTTTCTCTGTCACGACAAATACATTTCGGTCGTTCGACCATTATTTGCTTCATTTCTAGTTGAACAAAAATACAATTAGCCAAATCTATATTTATAAAAGAAAGTCGTGTTAGTTACTTCACTTATAACTCAAGAACGGCTATACCGATTTGGCTCAAAATTGGTGGGGAGGTAGCTTAGAACCAGGAGACGGACATAGGATACTTTTTTGTGTTATACAGGGTTATTCTTTTAACGTCAATTAAAACTTGCTGTTTTTCCTGCCATAATCGTACAATTTTAGTCATGTGTGTTTAAAAATAAACTTTCGAGGCATACACCATTGAAAATAAAGCATTACTATACAGGGTGTCCTTTTTCTCATGGCACAATTGTACGTGATTGAAGTGATTTGTGTCACAAAAAAAGCATTAACTAAATAGGTACCTTGGATGGATTCTCATAATGTATTCGTCCGAAATCTCCATACAGGGTGTTCTTCTTTTAACGTCAATTGCAACTTGCTGTTTTCCATGCCACAATCGTACAATTTCATTCATTTGTGTTAAAAAATAAACTTTAGAGGGATACATCATTGAAAATAAATCATTACTGTACAGGGTGTTTTTTTTCTAATTGCACAACTGTACGCGATTGAAGTGATTTGTACCACAAACAAAACATTAACTTAATAGGTACCTCAGATAGATTCTCATAATGTATTTGAATAGGGACCTTATGCGACCGCAGAAGCGGCGTCGATTATCTTCGAATGTTGCAAATTGATATATGATTAATTGGACGCAGTTAAGCAGAAATATATGATTATATATATAAACTATCTATATTTTATGACAAACGTGTATAATAAAATCTAAAATCTGCTTATTTATTGCCTCTAAGGCGGAACAGAGTTCGCTGGGTCAGCTAGTAAATAAATAAATTTTGAATCTTGAAAATTCCTGAAAATGTTTCGTTTTAAGTTGGCCATATTATTCACTTTGAACATTTTATCTCTTTGTTAATGAAGAAACTTACCGATCTCTGATGTGGTAGTTGCCATGTTGACCCAAAATATCCTCGATGGCGGCCATTGTATGATCCATTAACTGCAAGTTCAGGTCGGATATAAAAACTTGGGGATCTTTCCATAGGTAAAGCTTACCCTCTCGTGTATCCTCTCGTTCATTGAAGGTTTTCGTTTTTCGGCAGTTTTAACATTCAGTATTTTAACTAGAGGTTTAATTGTCATACCCTGGAAGAAAACTGTGAAGTATACAACAGCTATGGTTGTCGTTATGTACATGGACTTGTGTGGCACCACCTCTTCTTTTATGAGAAGTGCCAGGGCGAAGGCTACTGCACCTCTTAGGCCCCCATACGATAACACAAATTTCTCTACTTTATCCAATTGATGCAGGCGGAAACGGTTTGCTATCGCAGTGAAAATAATTACTCCTGGAAAGAATACGAAGTAATTAATCAGAAGAATAAACTTTTATAAAGAAACTAACACAGTCATTTCAACGACCATCATACAGTGAGCGTCAAAAATGTTTTTATTGTTCTAACATTTCCCTTCACCAAACAATGACGACATCAATATTTCATTAAATGGCAAGCCCCTATTTTTGCGAACATCTTCAAGGGAACAACGTATTATCAATTTGCCCAAATATCTGTGATTTCCGAAGTTTTTGCCGACAAGGGTCTCAAAAATAATCATAAAGAAAGAAATAAGAACGCTAAAAGGTTTCCAAGCTTCCACGTTCCATCCGAACAAATAACAAACCACACAATATTTTTGAAAAGGTTAATATAAAACTGGCTTTCAAATCTTACACGAAAATTGAACAACTTCTAGGAAATGAATTCCATAAAACTACTGACATGTTGAAATCGGGTATTTATGAAATAAAATGTTTAGATTGCAAAAAGTGCTACGTCGGGCGAATAACCAGAAACATTCTCACACAGTATACATTGGGAACAACAACATAGATAAATCGGCTGTTATAAATCACGTTGTAACAACTGGCCACTGAATTTCAGAAAATTAGTAATGCAATATTACGATAAATATTTTTTTGCCGGCTACACACATTGTGCCGAAAACTATTGAATATTGAATTCACGGCAACAAGAATGTGTACAAGGTTACATTGTGTTTATCTATATTATCCCGTTCCTATTGAATGCGGGCTTTGCATTTATTATCCGGTCAGGCGATCAAATTCCCTCACATTTTATGACAATTTTCCGGAAATATTCCAACTCCATTGACATTTTTCTAACTGCTTCGAAACTCTTTCCAACTCCTTCAAAATTTTTCTAACTGTGTTGAACCCTCCGTTCAACATTGGAGGGGGGGATATCCCCCCCCCCCTCAAGGCCCATGCCTGGCCTTGATTTGAATTTAGAACTCCTTTTACTGTGGAATTACGTCGTTATTTTATGGAGAGTAACTACACAGACCTTAGATTGAATATTTGAAACATAAAGGGTCCGCCATCTAACCTTTTTTTTTTTTTCAACTAGTGCTTATTTCGTGAGTGGTAACATTTAGCTCATGTCTGATTTGACAGATAATTAGTTATATCCTTCCGCTGAACGAATATGGTTGTGCATACGCTTGAACAACGCTGGGAAATATTGCGACATTACTTTGAAAATCATGGTAATGTTGCAGAATGTGTGCGAAAATTGCGTACGGATTTTGGAAGAAGAGAAGCACCGTCTGCTCCGCATGTTCGTTATCTTGTGAAACAAGTGAAAGAAACTGGCATCCTCATCGATAAACCGAAGCGTGAAAAGCCAAAAATACATTTCGGAGACATCATTGAGACGAATTCCGCATAAAGACTTCGGTATGACGCCATACAAAGTCCAATTGGTTCAGGAGTTGCCCTGTTGTTGAAGATCGCATTATCAGCCGCAGAGCTGATGTCGTTTGGCCACCTCGGAGCTGCGATTTGACACCGTTGGACTATTATTTGTTGGGTGCCGTCAAAGATAAGTGTTACGCCAACAAGCCAGAGACAATTGACGCTTTAAAAGACAATATTCGTGAAGCCATTGGTGAAATACAGCTGCACACAATCGATAATGTGCTTAAAAATTGGACCGATCGTGTAGGCTACTGCATGGCCAGCCGAGGCAGCCATTTGAATGAAATTATTTTCCATTATTAACCGGAAGGATTGTACTTTTAAATAAAAAAAGAAATTTGAGAAAATATTCAGTAGCTTTTTTTTTATTGCATTTTCAAAAAAAAAAAAAGTTATTTGGCGGACCCGTTATTTCAGTGAAGTGGTGACATAATTCAGATTGCTTGCGAATACCTTCTATGTGCGGTCGCCCATGACGATCACGCAATAATAGGATAGAAATTGAGCGTTAATATGGGTTAATAATGGATGATTTAGTGAACGTTCTCATTATTGCAAGGTCCACAAAAAAAAAATTATTGTCCCTGAATTATATTCGACTTCAAAATCATATAACATCAGAATAACTGCTGAAATACTCACCTATAACCCTATAAACTGAGCAAAATATGATTGTGAGTAGAACGAACCAGGTATTCCACTCATGAGTATTACTAACAGTTGCTACTCCTAACAACATGAAAATAATAGTTTCAGATGAACTACTCAACATCTTCATTGTATACTTTATTGTTGTATGGGATTTGTGGGATATGTTCGCCTCTACGTAGTTCTTCATGGTTATTCCACAAAATGTTATCCTGAAACAAAAATAAAATTATGTTAAAATCTGTCATGCATATGTTTCAATTATCCTCTCAATTCACCACTATCCAACTACTATAGTAATTAAACGTCTATATGAAAGGGGGAAAGCCCTTGACAGGAGCTTTCGCGCTCTTGTTCAATATTTGACAAACCATATCTCCGCAAGTATTGGTTTCTCAGAGTTGGGAATGATATCAATGGATTCTTATGATATAACTGCACCATAAAAGAAATTCAAATGATAGTTTATTTATCAAGATTACTTGAGCAATCTGCAATAATTTAACCTCATAGAATAGAACTCGGTGTATAGTTTTCACAACTCGAAATACCGAAAAGTATCATCGAAATGTCTAGAGCAAGGCTAGAGACAATCATAGCAGATTGTCCATTTATTCCTCATATTTGAATAGGTATAGGCGGACGAACAATTTATTTTAATAGTTCAAAATATATTAATAAAATCAATCCTCTTTTCATAATTTAATAGTTAATACCACTAACACATTCATTCTGTATTATGAACTTTAACTCAAGAAAGAGTATTTGATACACAATTGCAGATTAATATTTCAGTATTTTTTTGCTAGCAACATTATGAAAATACTGTATATAGGAACATGTCTCACTACTTAAGGAAGTAAAAGGTAATATTAACCTCGGTGGTCAACGAACAGTAATTTCTTTTGATGATTCCATTATGTTGTCCTTTCGTATTGCTTTCATGAACTACATCATTAAAATGATTCAATTATAAATCTTCTGAAACATCATCCCCAATATTTGCACATAAATTGATTCAATATGCACCAAGTCAATATTATTTTTGATATCAAAACAGTCTTGTATATATGTATTCACAAATTCAAGATGCAGAACCTTGTTTTCCAACACAAAATATTTTCAAAGTACGAATTATATAAACAAACTAGAGCAGCAATAAATATGACGTCTCTTGTAGGTAGATAAGATGACATGAATGAACAGTGAACATATATAGAATACACACAAATAGAATTCGCATTCTGTGAAAACATAGAAATATATTATTGAAATTTTGAAAAATCATATCTCCGAAAGTATTAGCTTGTTAGAGTTTAAAATTATATCAGTGGACTCTAATGATAGAACTGCATCTTAAAAAAATTAATTTGAGATTTGTAATGTAAAAACAAAAATTATTTCGTTACTCCGAAACCGATTTAGCCCAATAACGAACTTAACCGAGATATTTATCTCCCAAACCTACTCTGAAAATTTCAACTGTGCATCAGCTCATTCCGTCCGAGAGTTATCGTGCCTACGTCCGGTCGGACTGGTCGGCCGTAACTTTTTGCCACTTTACGGCAATCCGATCAATACAAAACTTCGCATGCATAGAAAGGTCATGGTTATACAATTTGGTGCTCAATTTCAGATAGATCGAGTGATCGGTTCCGGAAATATTCATTAAAAATGTTTTTACTAAAAATGGCCATTGCTCGGAAACCGCTTCGTGGATTTTGCCCGTTAACGAACTCGTCCGAGATATTTACGCTCCAAACCTACCCTGCAAATTTCAATCCTCTAACCCCTTTCGTTCGAGAGTTATCGTGCCTACGGCCTGCCGGACTGGCAGGAGAGAATTTATTTCGACCACGGATTCTTGATCGGTGAATCGAACCAAATCGTTTAAGACCATTTTTATCCAAAAATTCGAAAATTACTGACATTTGGGCAAATTGATAAACTCTCTGTTCCAAGGAACAAGTGCGCCAAAAAGTTGAATGCAGTTTGAGAAAACGGATATACATGGTGACCTGATGAAAAGTATATTGAGGGGGAGCGCATTGTATCCTATAATCATCATTGTAGAAGGGGTGAACACCCTTTCAAAAATATCAATAGGGAATATGAAATAATCTATACGTTATTTACTGTGCAAGTGGGTTCAACACAGCTCGGGATCTGTGCTATGTTTTAGCCGATTCTATGACATTGATGGGACACCTCGAATGAAGATAATCGAAAATATTCCGCCGTATTCACAAAGCATTCTATCTCCGTTAAGTCCTAACTGAGGTCCTCAGTTAAGGATAAATATGAATCGCAACCTCAGTTAACGTAACAGGTAGGCCAAATAACTTTTTTTTTTGAAAATGCAATAAAAAAAAGCTACTGAATATTTTCTCAAATTTCTCATTTTATTTGAAAGTACAATCCTTCCGGTTAATAATGGAAAATAATTTCATTCAAATGGCTGCCTCGGCTGGCCATGCGGTAGCCTACACGATCGGTCCAATTTTTAAGCACATTATCGATTGTGTGCAGCTGTATTTCACCAATGGCTTCACGAATATTGTCCTTTAAAGCGTCAATTGTCTCTGGCTTGTTGGCGTAACACTTATCTTTGACGGCACCCCACAAATAATAGTCCAACGGTGTCAAATCGCAGCTACGAGGTGGCCAAACGACATCAGCTCTGCGGCTGATAATGCGATCTTCAAAAACAGGGCAACTCCTGAACCAATTGGACTTTGTATGGCGTCATACCAAGGTCTTTATGCAAAATTCGTCTCAATGATGTCTCCGAAATGTTCAATTCTTGAGAACGACGGTGAATTGATGTTGATGGCGCTTCACGCACACTTTCTGCCAAAGCAGCAATATTCACGCTATGGTTTATCGATGAGGATGCCAGTTTCATTCACTTTTTTCACAAGATAACGAACATACGGAGCTGACGGTGCTTCTCTTCTTCCAAAATCCGTACGCAATTTTCGCACACATTTGGCAACATTACCATGATTTTCAAAGTAATGTCGCAATATTTCCGAGCGTTTTTCAAGCGTATACACAACCATATTCGTTCAGCGGAAGGATAAAACTAATTATCTGTCAAATCAGACATGAGCTAAGTGTTACCATTCACGAAATAAGCACTAGTTGAAAAAAAACGTTAGATGGCGGACCCTTTATTTAACGGTGGTGAAACAGACCTGTTTCACGTTGATTTTCACTTTAACTGAGGTTGCGATTCCAATGTATCCTTAACTGAGGACCTCATTTAGAACTTAACGGAGATTGAGTGCTTTGTGAATACGGGGGTAGTCTATTTTTGAAACCTCTCTGGATTAAGAAAACTGACAGTGAATTCTCCTTCTCCTGGTCAGCTTATTCGTGGATAAATTGCGTTTCACTCATGTAAGAATGTAAATTAATTAAATACAGTCGGTTATGAATTTTACAGCTACAGCCAACTAGAGATTTTCAATCTTATGCATTTTTGCAATTTAGGGATATACAGATACAGGTTCCTCATTTTTTCACTGAATAAGGCTGGTTTTCCAGTCACGCTGACGGTCGGCGCTGATGGGTCAATATGTATGAAGCTATAGGTAGCGTTTTCGAGTCACGCAGCGCTGACGGCCGTCAGCGCTGAGCTATATACGTGCACGTACGCGCCGGCGCGTCGGCGCCGCAGACTAGCTGGCGCCGTCAAGCCTCCACATTCAGTGAGCCAGAGACAATAGCATCCTTCTATTTCTCTATTTGATCAGCGCGATACTAAAACGATCCGAGCTGACCGATCAGCGCTGACCGTCAGCGCCGACAGTCAGCGTGACAGGAAAACCAGCCTTACAGTTCAAAATACGTAAATAAATCAATGAATCTATTATATTACCATCACAATTAATTTTTTTTTGGGGGGGAAAAGAACTGCCGTATCATTGTATAAATTGTATTTACCTTCTGTCGAAAACTACCATGCTTAATATTGAGGCCTATCAAATTTCATTCAAATGTCTACATCCGTGTGGCAAAAATTAATAAATTTGATTTAATCCAATCAAACATCAACGCCCTGTTCTTTGTAAATGAACATTTTCCGACTATAGTTCATCAAGCAAATTCATATTATTGTTCAATGCTCTATCGTCTCCTTGATTTGTCGCCCTTCAAATTGTATACAGCCTGTATAATATTCCATTTATGTCTAGTCTTTTATGTGCAAATATTCAAGACTATATTATGTTGTTAATGAACGAAGATCACAAACAACCTTGTTAGAACTCGAATTGCCAAGTAATAACTTTCTCAATAGGTCCTTTTTTTCCCAAACTTTTCCAAGAGCCATCCAATCTCTAATCGCAATTTACTGGCCACCAGATTAACGTTTGCTTTGTGCGACTGTAGCGACGTTAATCTCATGGAAAGTGAGCTCTTGAAAACGCACGTTATATAGCTATATATTTATTACGAGCAGCGATTCATCGTTATTGAATATTGGAAAGATATTCCTCTGTTTTAATTAACTCCAGAAGTTTTATCTGTATAAGAACGCTTCATATTGTTACATTGTACGAGACAGGTTTTAATATAGATTAATGTTGGATAGATTTTTCTATAGTGGAAAGGATATTTTAGTTAATTTAAGGAATATCTTTACGCCAATATTTAAAAGAAATTGGTTCAAGCACTGACGTGAAGTCAGGAGCTTTCGCGCGTCTGTTCTATCATGTCCATTATCCTGTATTTGACACTCTTAATCGAATTTACCATGGTAAATTATATTGTCCATTCGCCTGTATTGGACAATCTCAATTCGAATTTACCATGGTAAATTCGATTAAGAGTGTCCAATACAGGAGAATGGACAATAGAACATACGCGCAAAAGCTCCCGAATTCACGTCAGTGCTTGAACCAATTTTTTTTAATATTTTTTTTTAATTTTCTAGGGGTACGGTTCTTATAAAATTTTAATCACGTCTTTATGTCCATATTCTACAACTAGATACCAAGCTTCAATTCGATTGAGTCTATATTTTTTGGGTTATCGTGGAAATAATATTCAGGGTGGGTATAACTCTGAAACCGTTGGACCGATTATGCCCGTATTGGATCTTAACACTCCCATTCGGATACACAACATACCCTGAAAATTGCAAGTCCCTATCTCCTTTCGTTCAAAAGTTATCGAGGCAACGGTCACCCATCCATCTACTAAACTCACACAAGGCTGCTCGAATCTCCAACAATATATATCCGATCGTGTTCAAACTTGGAAATTGGCAGTGAAGTTAGGTTTTGAAGGCTTTCGCAAAATTACAGCGATGCCGGACGTATAGTTACTGATTTTCACTAGGATGTATAATCCGAATTTTTCATTAAATTTCAACAGTATTTTACAAAACTTGCCTGAAATAGAGAAAATATCGTTTAATACTCGTTGCAGAAGGCAATTCCAACACTAATGCCTTCGAAAACTCGCTCGTATATTCGAATTGTGCATTCGTTTTTTAATAGGAGCCCATTCTGCAACTTATTTTAGAATATACTATTCTATCTTTCTCGAAATTTACATTTCTTAGCGGAATATTAAATAACCGGCTAACGAGGTAATGGAATATTCCGCTAAGCAATGTAAATTTCAAGAAAGAAAGGAAAATGAATTTCCAAATCTGTTTCCAAACTGTAGTTACTTTCATAGTGTTCATAATAAGTCCACAGTGAACTCAAAATAGTTATGTATTTGTGAATGTGGATGACTTCACACCGGTATTCGTGTTTGAATAGAAGTCCATTCTGCAACTTGTTTTAGAATATACTATTTCAATAAATAAATTGAGACAAAAATTACTTACGAAAGTATCCCAGACATATGGAATATTTCAGCGTTCAGGTAGGCCAGGTAAGCCATAACAAATATAAAAATAGGTTCGATAACACGCACTTCATTCGTAAACCTCGTCACAAAACCAGTAGCGAGGCCCCATAAAACCCCTATCACAGTACCGCCGATGGCCACGACGAAAAAATTCGCGAAACCGGAAACCACGTCTGTGTAGACAACTTCTTCGATCCCCATCAGCTTGTACGATTCGAAGAGATGGTAGAGGACAACGGTCACGGCATCGTTGAGGAGGGATTCCCCGAAAACAACAATGTACAAAATTTCGTTCACGTGAATTTCTTCAAAGACAGCGAGCACAGCCACAGGATCCACTGCTGAGATCAGGGATGCGAACAGGAACATGTCCAGCAGAGGGGTGTCACAGGAATATAGTCCTGTCAGGCCTACTGCCCACAAGGAAGCACCTGCAACAGAAAGAGGCGAGTAAGACTTTGCCCTTTTCCCCTGGAAATAAATGCTTATATAATATAGTTTAGGTTATGCGAGAATGAAGTGAAAAGCATGTCACAGATTACCTCGTCCATCGGAAGCCACTTATTTTACCATATCGATCCCTTCTTCGTATTTTCATACAATTCAACCAGTGTCAGGTGATATTTATTATTATTATCAGAACTCAGTGGTCATCAACATCAGTTACTCAGCGGTCTTCAAGGAGGATATGCCTGCATCCATAATGATTCAATGATCCAAACACCTCTTGCGTTGGCTATCAATGCTAATACCTTCTATACGAGGTATCCAGGAGTTTCTCGTTCTAGCAAGATATTCTGCTGAAACTAATCTCTCTGGGAAACTCCTACCTGTTAAATGGTTATTTAAATATCTAGGGTTAACACTAGATAGTAAACTTCTGTGGAATAGGCATGTTGGAATCACTGCCAGTAAAGCAACAAAGTTTTAATGGCGTGCAATAATCTAGCCGATATGACTTGGGGCTGAAACCCTAAGAGACTGCGATGGATGTACGTCATGATTGTGAGACCCATAATTACGCATGGGGAAGTAGTCTGGTACTCAAAAACAAGCCAGAATAGTACCGGGAAAAACTTCGAAAAAGTACAAAGGCTGGCCTGTGTGTGTATCACTGGAGCTATGGGAACCTGTCCTACCAGGGCACTTGAGATTATAAGAAATCTTACACCACTTCATCTAGGGATAGAGAAAATGGTCCATGAAGCCATTCTCAGAATATCTAGGAGAGGAACAGGTAACGAGAGTATTAAAAACCAAAAAGCCTGGTCCTCTCTTATCGGGTACATTTCATTATCCAATCTTCCTTGTCACGAAATGAACAAGAAAGTAAGCATCGAAAAAAACTTCACTACAATGATCGGTAGGAAAAAATACTGGAACAGGAAATCCATCTCCCAAGTTCTTGAAAGAAATGCCATTAAATGGTACACAGACTGTTCAAAAACCTCTACAGGAGCTGGAGCTGGAGTATATGGGCCAGGCACCAAATGCTCACAATCGCTAGGCGCCTATCCGAGCATCCTTCAGGCAGAATTACTTGCAATAGAAAGATGCGTGGAAATTAACCTAGAAAGAAACTATCAGAGATGTGATATAGCAATCTACTCTGATAGTCAAGCTGCTATTAAAGCTCTTCACAAAAGTGAATTTCGGAAGAAAGAAGAAACTGAAAGAGGTATTTTCTGAAGAACCCTCCCCGGAATGTATCACTCTAAGAAATTCCTCCGGAACTGTGATAATGTCAAATCCAAGAAATAATTGGACCTCAGTAAGAACACGCTGCACCTCCTCACCGGTTTCCTCACAGGGCACTGCGGCCTTAGGAAGCATATAAGGGATTAGGGCAAGCAGAAACTGACGAGTGCAGATTCTGTTGCGAGGAGGATGAAACTCCTGATCACCTGATAACGGAATGCTTCGCCATCTCAAACCAACGCAAGGAATGCTTTGGGCTAGAAATCTGCAGGAGCAAAGACGTAGTCTCCTTGAAGCCATCCTAGATACTGGAGTTCATGAGAACTCTGGACCTGGAAGGCGAGCTGTAGATGGTAATGACATCAACGGTCATAAGAGACGATCTGAGTATGGTGGAACATTTTAATCGATTGGTCAAAAATTCATTCATTTGGTATATGGATGGATCAAAATCAGATAAGGTTGCAGATATTCGGGTATATGGTGCCGAACTGAGGATCTCTGTGCCCCTGGTACATGAGCCCTCTACCGTACAGGCAGAGATACTAGCTGTCTACATTTGTGCTCAGGAGCGTCTGAAAAGAAATCTCAAAGTGGCTTACTCTATATTAGAATGTCCTTTACGAAGGCCACAGAAAGGTTCTGATCCAACAGGTGGCTGTATAATATCAAGCTTGGCAAATTCATCTGCCCATTCATTTACTTCAAGACCACATCAGTGCCCCGGTACCCCTAAAGGGGTCACTTTCTTAGGCACCATTGCTTAATGGTAATGATTTGATTACCCACTATTATCCCAGCTGTCCTAATATATCCTTCTGGATGTATCGGATGTTGGCCAAGAGAAAGTTGTATTTTTATTTTTCACCCTTGTGAAACACATGCATTGTGTTGTCGAAACTTGCCGAGATGTCTTCGAAGTAGTTTCTTCGTTATTCAGAGTACTCTGCAAGACTTTGAGGAGCTGATACTGTGCGATCTCGGTTAATCTCCCAGCTATGAAAGCATGAAGACACCTCTTACGTGTTGCCAATAAGTGAAATTTATCTATTACTCGATGAATGAACGTGACAAAGCTTGATTGATTTTATATTGTTTTATAATATACACTCACCTATAGTCAAAGTATTAAAAATAGTGCCAATGACGGCGAATAACAAAATCGTCCCAAGATGATCGAAGAAAAGTCTATTGGGCATGAAATATCCGGCATCTAGAATGATAGGTGGAAGCATATAGAAGAAGAATGTATCCGGTGTTAAAGGTGAAACGTGAGCACTGTCTGTGAGGTGTACGCTGTCTGTGACATGGACTAAGATCACTCCTATGACCACTCCGACGAATATCAAGAGACAGGATTCGGGAAACTTCTTGCTTAGTTGGGGAGCCATGTGGAATCCTGAAAAAAAATTTCAATTTGAAGGTGTAGTTTCATCTTCATCAAGAACACTAAGAAGGGTCGTTTTCCTCCCATACAAAAAAAAATTAAGCTTTGACGTGACATCAGGAGATATCGCAATCATCAGTATATTTGACTAAACTGTATCTCTTTTAAATCATTGAAAATGCAAATATCGCCATTTTAAGATACAAATTTATAGATTTCGGATTAATTTGTCAAAGCAATGTATTCTATAGAGATTTTTCAGTGACACAAAATCATATCAATAGTAAATCAACCGAAAATCAACAGTTTCGGAGATTTTTGATAGATTTCTCACCTCACTTCATTTTTCGTCTATTTTTTCTACTTTGACCGAATTTGATTATAATTTTGGATTATTTTTAAACGATATATGTGTGAAAAAAACAAGGCAACAGTAAAGTATGCTGTATTAGATGTTGAAAAAAAATTAGGATGATTTGAAAGGGGTTTTAAGAAAGGAAAATGATGGATTAAATATGATGGGGGGGGGAGGGGATTGGGGGTGTAAGGGTCACTTTCTGCAACAAAAATTTTTTGTTGAGGGAAAAATAACATTTCGGGGGGGGGGTGTTGAACCCACAAACCCCCTCCTGGCTACGACCTTGACTCACACTATCACCTCCTCCAAGTTTCACGTCTAATTTGAATTCACCCTGTATATATTGAATACTTAGGGCCGGTTGCACACTCCTGTTGATCTGTGGTTCGACCACCAACTAAAAATTTTGTTGCAAGAAATTAAATTGACTCTGAACTATAGTTCCAATTAGTCGTTCCGCTGAACGCTCGGTATCGTATGTTCATGACATTGATCTCTCGAGTCTCCATTGAAGAAGAATGGTCTAACCTCAGTGTTCTGTTCCCATTTTGTATTATTATGGATATATTTTTTCTTTTCTTTTAAATTATAATTATATTGATTTGCGACAATGCAGTTGTATGATACGTGAAATAGTTCTCCCCGATGGGGCCTATATATTCTGACATTATCTTGCTGATTCTGCGCGTAGACATCGATTATGCATGACTTAGGCCAGACTAGTAAGAAGAAGTCGAAGGCCCTACCCCCACGGAACCACAGAGCCCAAGGGTTGACGGTACCTCTCTTGTTACGAGCTAGACCAGTTCGTTTTCAAATCTCACCGAAATAAGTCGCTCAAAATACCACCACGAGTTTTCTACTGGTAAGTCTAATCATATCGATTCTCATTGTGTTTGTCAGTAGTGATTTTATGATTTCTTGGAATTGTATTTCCCGGCTCAATATTCATATTGTCGGAATCGAATTAGCGAATCCGAAGAAATTATTGTTCATTTGGTTGAAATCAAACTACACAAGTTTTCGTAACCGGTCTTTAATCAGCTTTTGCGTGCAACTACACTTATAGTGTAAAGAGAACTGAAACGACTGTGAATAGTCAGAACAGAACGGATCGTGTAAAAACAAACCGTATTTCATACTGAAATTATTCGAGAACTGAAACCGAACCGAGAACTGATATAACCGTCTAAAATGCCCTCAAAGTGTTGTCAAATTCATCAGTTCCGCCCGTTGCAATATAATTGGTTATACGGTGGCATTGAATATGTAACAATAATCCCGTGATCACGTAATATGAGATAATTATTCCCATATCTCATAAGCTGTCAGATTACGATATTGCCTTTCAAGCAAGGGAATGCTGGAAAATGTGCCAGTAGACTTCGTAATGTTATGCAAGACCAGATGCTATGTCCACTTTGTTCTTCATTGGAAATCGTTCATGGACATGTGTTTAGTTCACGTGACATGAGTTGTGGTAAGGGGCTCTTCGTTAATCACGTGAGGCTAAATAAACAGCAGTGGGGAGTGGGGGTCTGGAGTAACATCACGATTATTCACAGTGGGAGAGGGGGGTTGTTTTTACATATCCTGTGTATACTGCGTGATTCTTTAAGTTGTAAATCAATTATAACCATTGATTCCTCTTATCAAGCAAAACACTTTTTCATTCATTTTTCCAGATTCGGCTCAGGTGAAAAGTTACAAGCATTTAAAGATTTCACAATATTCAACATAGAAAACTGAGACTGAAATCTAATGTTGAAGAACAAAAAAAACTTACTTTATCATTTGATACTTGAAATTCAAAGAAATTGTTCGAGAAGACATTTTAACACACTCAATTCTTATATTGCAGCATTAAATAATATCCCACTATTGAAACAAAGGACATCAACTTAATTTTCATTCAATATCCATCAATTTTTTCTAGTATAAGATGATGCATAATTTGATCATCGCCCATTCTTGAAATATTATTATTATTATTAGAGAAAATTCCATAAATTTCCATTAATCCATTCATTTCCAAGGAAATCTCAAATCGAATAGTTGAGATGTGATTCCTGCTGACAGAATAATCATAATAATTAGTAGGTAACGGTCTGAGAAACTCCTTGGATCATAAAATTTCGTCGTTCGTATGCCACATTGTTGAACTATGTACCAGGCTTCTGTATATTATTCAATCGAGGAGCATGGATTATCTATATCTTGTGAAAAAAAGCAAGTGTGGCAACGTAGAAATACATCGATTCAAGGCTAACCTACCTACATATGTCAGGAGCGGATCAACCGAAATAATGCAAATAATAATAATAATAATAAAATAATGCACAAAACTTCTAAGGATATCCCATGGCCCATTTTGCTCGAAAATGTTAAAAGTTCTTGGAATGAATCCCTATTTTGCACATCAGAAGAACAATGCCATCCCATCTTTTTCACTCAATTTCAATCCAATTCGACCATTTTTATCTGATTTACAGCAGTTTGAATAAATGCACAAAACTTCTAAGGATATCCCATGGCCCATTTTGCTCGAAAATGTTAAAAGTTCTTGGAATTACTTCCAATTTCACACATCGGAAAAACAATGCCATACCATCATTTTCCCTCAATTTCAACCCAATCTGACTATTTTTATCTGATTTACAGTTAGAATAAATGCACAAAACAGAACTAAGGATATCCCATGGCCCATTTTGGTCAGAAATGTTTTAAGTTCTTGGAATGACTCCTTATTTCTAACAACTGAAAAACAATAACATCCCATCATTTTCCCTCAATTTCAACCCCATCTGACCATTTTAATCTGATTATATATGACATCATATCTCAAATTTGCGACACGCTCTAAAACATATTCTTGGATCGAAAAGAGCGCAATTTAAGATACTTATCGACCTGTCCGAGCATATATACAAAAAAAAAACCATCCTTGATTTACTGAATTTATTCCAAGTTAGAGACTCGCAGTGTACTAGTTGACCTTTAGATGTTTTCAATTGATTTTGAAAGCACTTATGTGAGGTCAGAAGCCTAACTTTGATTTAAGTACGTAATTTATTCCAAGTAAGGGACTAGCGCCGCATATCTGATAAGTTTCAAATTTAATTAATAATACAAGGAACGACTTCACTTCAGAATATTATCAGTTTTCAGAGACATCAAATTTGAAGAAATCCAGAACTAACCGCTGAGGTAAATACCTTATGCAACAAATTATCGATTTTGATTCCCAAACAAACCATTTAAATTTTAAACAGTTGCATCCGTATTATGATATTTCTGTTTGAAAAGTAATAGAATTGGATGCAACAACTGTGTTCATCTTCATATTATTAAACATTTCCAGGACAAGAAAAACAAAACTATGGATTTTGGAGGCTGGATTTCTTCAGCATAAGCAGGTAATTCGCAATGACCTTGAAAGCTCAAACTTACCAATTTTCGCCAAGCTAGCACAAAATATCCACAGTCCAATTATGAAAGGCGTTTGCACCCTACTGAAGGAAACTTTAATCACGTGATATCTGTCCAAGTAAACAGACGAATCCGTCGTTGTTTTTTCCACAGATGGGTCAGAAGCCCCAGAGGCCACATCTGCATCCGAGCCGGAGGTCTGCATTTTAGGCTGGTCGGTCGAGGTCGCTTTGTACAGGACGTCCACGTCCTGGTGCCTGGAGTCCAAACTGACGGATTCGTGCTTGGAGGTCTCCGAAGCATGGTTGGGCGGTTTGGGTAGGCAGAAGGGCAACAACCAGAGCAGCACTAGTGAGAACAAACCGTGTCTACAGGCCCTTCTGGAGAGGATGGCGCTGTGACGCAGCAGATACATCACATATAGGCCTAGGCTAGGAGAGAAGAAGCCTGCCGGTTTCAGCCATGTGTGCCGTGAGACTGGGGCGTCGGGGCTACATGCTACAGCTGATGGCGTCTTCGGATGACGTCGGCGCAGGGCGTCCCTTCGATAAAATTCATCGGAACTATGTTTTCTACTGGGTGCATTGCACATGTCCGATCGTTGCGACGGAAGGGATGGAAATTATTTCGTTTCGTTGAATTCGGAGCGTTAGAGAGGTGCTGAATGATTTATGGGGACGATATATAGGATTAAATCACGACATTAAATCATGACATAAGTCGTAATTTGTCCGGCGCATTTTTTCATTCTTTTATACAATATAAAGTAAAATATAAATTTATGGGAGATGATAGCCCTTCTTAAGGGCCCTGTAGCGGTCTTCGAACATCTGAAGTTCTGAATAATCATCGCTTGGACCGGTCAGACCTGGTTTTGAAATAGACCCTCCTGGCCTTACGAGCAACATTTGTTGCTCGTACTGTTTTGAAATCGAAAATAATATTGACTGATTAGATATTGAATAATTTATGTATAAATATTGGGATGATGTTTCAGAAGATTTAGAATTGGATCATTTTAATGATGTAGTTTATGGAGGCAATAGGAAAGAAGAACATAATGGAATCATCAAAAGAAATTACTGTTCGTTGGCCACTGAGGTTAATATTACCTTATACTTCCTTAAGTAGTGAGACATGTTCCTTTATACAGTATTTTCATAATGTTGCTAGCAAAAAAATACTGAAATATGGATCTACATTTGTGTAACTAACATTTTTTCTTGAGTTAAGGTTCGTAATACAGAAAAGAATGTGTTAGTGGTATGAACTATTAAATTTTAAATTATGAAATGAAAAGAGGATAGTATTTTATTAATATATTTTGAATTAAGATAATTTGTTCGTAATCCACTACCTACTCAAATATCAGGAATAAATGGACAATCTGCTATGATTGTCTCCAGCCTTGCTCTAGACATTTCGATGATACTTTCCCTAGGTATTTCGAGTTGTGAAAACTATGCACTGAGTGTAAGTTGCAACAACCCATTCCACGAGGTTGAATCATTGCAGATTGCTCATTTAATCTTGATAAATAAATTTAATGACAATTTTTGAAGCATTAAGGCATTGAAGCATTGTAGATTGCTCTTTTTTTAAAGATAATTTTTGAAGCATTTATTTAAACGACACTTTTTTTTTATTTCTGTCATGATGCAGTTCTATCATAGGAATCCATTGATATAATTCCCAACTCTGAGAAACCAATACTTTCGGAGATGTAATTTGTCTGTTTGAACAGGAGCGTCAAAAAGCTCCTGTCCACAGGGCTTGAACCAATTTTAAATATATTTTTTCTTATTTTCTAGTTATGCCGGTATTTTTCAACTAACTGGCGTGCTTCAATTCGATCAGATCAGTATTTCTCGAGTTATTAGGAAAACAAAATTTCAGATGTCATTTAATGTTATTGGCCACCTGTAACGTCATCTGTGACTATTACGTCACCTCTAACGACTAGATGAGAAGCCAACATTTCTTCACTTCCTCCATCTAAATGTCATTATTAGAAGTATAAACGTTAAAAATATCAAGGGAGTAGGGGACTTCAAACTAGCACTGTATACCAGCCCTGTATAAATCGAATTAACAGATTCAGAATATTACAGATTTATTAACCAGTGAAAAAATTGTGCGATAAAATCCAACTTGCACATGTGTATAGTGTTATCCTCGAGGAATATAAACATTACTTCGAGAATAGCTGAGTGCTGTGGGCACTTGTGAAAATGTCAGGAGTTGTTGTTATGGTATGTGTCCCAACAGAAATAAAGGAAAATGAGTTCATGGTGAAAGAGACGAGGATTAAAATTATATCCCCGAAGAAAGCTACTGGAACAAATCAAGTGACTTGGTCGTTGGGGAATGAAAATACGAAAAATTCTGAATTTGGGGAGATATCTTCGTCTATACGAGTGCCCATGATAAAAGTGAGTTTTTCCTCATATTTTCGTAGCATTTCTTGGCACCTCTTTCAGCGAATATAGAGGGTGATTGAAAACTAGAGGCGAAATATTAAGCTACGTATACAGGCTGATATTCTTGATCAAAATGTAAAATAACATTTGTGGATTTTTGACTTTATTCTTCTAGATATGGTAGAAATTGAAGAATGTATTTGTGAACTGGAACAGATGCAACAAACAAGGAAGATTTGTATAAAACGGGATTCCTTTACAAAAAAAATATCCAAAATTACTAGCAAGTGTTATACCTTTTTTTTTATTTTTTTTTTATTTATTTTAAAAAAACAGTTAAATTCGGGCATATTATCAATTTTGAATTTTTAGTTGAGTGAAAAGTGATATTTTCTTCCAAGCTGCAGCAGTTGGCTTAAGATATCAGCCACCAATTAAGCGGAGCAATATTCAGGATACGTAATAAAACTAAAATTGAAATTAAAATAAATATTTTTAGTAGCAAGAGCTGAAACACCATCACAGATTTTCTAGATTTTTTTTAAATGCCAAAAATTTTGAAATTGCGTTACTCAGGTTTTTCTCAATATTTCACGGATAACTATTATATCTTGGCCTATCACCCACTTCCGGGTTGACGTTGAGTTTCAGGACATCCCTTATATTAAATGTTACGATTTTGATGAAATTTTGTATTTCAATCAATGCAGTTCCTGCTGGGACAACATGTTCATTGCCTATGCATACAAGATTATCAAAGCACCAATTCTCTCTGAAATCCGAACATCTCGTTATAACTTTGCCAAATGTCTGTAATTTTCGGATGTTTTGCGGAATAATCGTAGAATGCAAACTTAAAGACGTATGTGGAATTTTGTGAGAATCCTATCACTAGAAAATTTTCAAAAAATCATTGAAGATCTTTGAAAAACGTCTATATCTCAGAAACTATCTGCCCGATGTCGCTGAAATTTTGCGGAAGGCTTCAAAACCTAACTTTACAGCCAAGTTCCAAATTTGAACACGATCTATATTGTTGGTGATCTAAGAAGCATTGGGTGAGTTCAGTAGCTGGATGGTTGATTGTTGCCACGATCAGTCTCGAACGGAAAGAGAGAGCGACTTGCAAGTTTCAGGGTAGGTTGCGCATCCGAATGGGACCGTTATGTTCATTGTTGGTTATAATCTACCAAACGGTTTCAGAGTTATACTCACCTGTAATATTGTTTTCTCAATAACTCAAAAAATATAGATTCGATCGAATTGAAATTTGGTGATTAGTTCTATAATACTGACGCAAATTAGTTTGTGAAATGTTGTGGTGATCGTATCACCAGAAAATTGCGACTTGCAATTCTTAGGATTACCTGTGCATCCAAATGCGACATTTGACTTCATTGATAGTCATAATCGGCTCAAAAGTTTTTCAATGATAAAAAAAAAAAATTGTAGTGATACGAAATTTCGCAAGAATTTCCGTGTTGGCATTCTTCAACTAATAACCATATTTAAATTGGATTGGTTTGGTATTTTTCGAGTTATTAAGGAAATAACAACCAAATTTCAGATGGGGATAACACCAAAACCGTTTGACCAATTATGCTTATAAACAAACTCAAATGTCACATTCAGATGCACAACCTAACCTGAAAATTTCAAATCGCTATCTCTTTTTGTTCTCAGGTTATCGAGACATAAAAAATATTTTTTAATAATTTTTTTAAAATTTTCTAGTGATACGATTCTTACAAAAATTCACAAACTTGATTAGGTTCATATTCTACAACTATTCCCAAAAGTTTCAATTTGATCGGATTTATATTGGTTGAAAACAAAATTATTACTCGGAAACCATTGGGCCGATTATGCCCATTAACGAACTTGTCCGTCATGTTGGGATGCGCCATCTACCCTGAAAGTTTAAAGTCGCTAGCTCTTTCCGTTCTCAAGTTATCGTGGCAACGGACGGACGGACAGAATCAAATTTCACCTCGAATTCTTCATCAGGGAGTCGAACCCAAACGTGTATGTTCCCCAGAACATACGCGCAAAAATATAACTAAAAAGTTCACATGCTGAAAAATAATCAAATGCATTAATATTTGACACATTCACAAGATCACAAGCTCCTCCATTCGTCAAAAGAGTTCTTGAAACCATTCACAGATCCTGCCTCAACCACACCAACAGGCAAACGGTTCCAAGTCTCGAATACCCTGTTAGACAGGAAACCCTGACGTTGAGTGGTCCGAAAGTTTTCCTTACGAAGTTTGTAGTTGTGGCCTCTTAAGTTGTTGTGGTTTCTTTCGAACATGTGACAGATATCCTCTCCAAAATGACCGTGAAGGGACCGATAGGTAACAATTAAAAGGAATTTATATCTAATTCTCAGTTGAATAAATACGGCAAAAGCATATGCAGTATTTTTGTTTCGTACATTATTAAATATTTAATGAATTTCAATTCCGGTAGAATACATATGACAGAATTGAAAAATCTTTGATCTTAGACGATTCTCTCATTACTCAAGTCCCTAGAATTGTACGAAATCTATTCGTATCTTATAAAAGCTGAGAAACGGTCTATATCGATGGTAAATTCGATTAAGAGTGTCAATCAATTTTTGATTTGTTACAGATATTGGAAGAAATATTGGAATCGTTTGCCATCACGAATGCTGTTTGGTCGGGTGGTAGAGATTATGTTCAAGTTGTGTTTCCACTGGAATCCCAGACGCAATGCGAATCGATTCTGCACAAATTCAACGAAAACGATATTGGAAAAGCCTGCGACTCCGCCGTTAGCGTCTTACCTTGTTGCATACATTATTTTGGGCATAACAATAACGATAAAGATCCATCATCAAAGAAGACAGGGTGAGTTTTATGTAGCTCATTATGTTTTATCCTATATTCCTCTTTGCCGAGGAGCGATGGTATAGTAGAATAACGAGGTTTATTCTTTTAAGTCACGAAGTTTAGGAACAACAGTTTCATTAAAATGTTAAATGGAAATGATTCCCCAAGAGCTAGTGGATCTACATTATTGATAGGGGAACGTTTTTGAAAAGGTTAATTTTACTTATCCACAGTACGCTAACTATATTTTTATGTTTTGGAAATAAATCCAACAATAACTTGATATGATATACAGAGTAAGCCACGGTCTAAGGTACCCTGTACTTTTACGGAGAACGGGATGAACGATTTTATTGAAAATTTGGTTTATTGGCTAAGAAACACTGCTCCATCAATCTAGAATATTTTCAACTCTGCGGTGTTGCCGCTTATATCAAAAAGTACTAACAACTTTGATATTTCAAATGGAACACCCTATATGTTATTACATTTTTCGTCTCGCCGTAGGCTCCTGATTAATGCAGTATCAACTTCAGCATCCCTATCTCTAGCGGTTTTCGAATATTAAATTAATTTACTTGCTTTTTGACGCTCTTGTTCCTCGGAACAGAGTGCTTATCAATTTGTCCAAATGTCTGTAATTTTCGAATTTTTGGCTGAAAATGGTCTTGAACGATTTGGTTTGACTCACTGATCAAGAATCCGAGGTCAAAATCGATCCACTACCTACTCGAATATCAGGAATAAATGGACAATCTCCTATGATTGTCTCCAGCCTTGCTCTAGACATTTCGATGATACTTTCCTTAGGTATTTCGAGTTGTGAAAACTTTGCACCGATTCTAAGTTGCAACAACCCATTCCACGAGGTTGAATCATTGCAGATTGCTCATTTAATCTTGATAAATAAATTTAATGACAATTTTTGAAGCATTGATGCATTGAAGCATTGTAGATTTTTTTTTAAAAGATATGTTTCGAAGCTTTTTTTTTAAACGACACTTTTTTTTAATTTAATTTCTTTCATAATGCATTTCAATGATAGGAATCCATTGATATAATTCCCAACTCTGAGAAACCAATACTTTCGGAGATATAATTTGTCTGTTTGAACAAGAGCGTCAGAAAGCTCCTGTCCACAGGGCTTGAACAAATTTTTTGTGCAAAATATCGCTTCAATTCATCATTCATTACTTCGTTACTTGGAATCCTTGAAGGCCGAAATTTCGGTTATGAATTAATAATATCCCGTGTGTACGATTTACGTATATTGCCATACGTCCACATACAGGGTTGTTCAAAATCCGAGGCATTTCTGAGACATACTTAAACGATAAAAAGTGAGTTATTTTAAATTGAATGAACTGTATATCATATGATGTATTGAAAGAGAATAAAATTTCCTTTGAAACGATATAACATATTCCTATACCTTCATTGTAAGATTTTCGAATTAAAATCAAGTTGATGTCAATGGGAATTGAGCTACATTTTGTATTAGCTATCCATGAAATGTCATAGAACATGTAAATTATGATAATTTAACAATTGGTATCGATTGTAAAGTATAGCATTTATTAAAGGAGATTTTAATGAAAAATCATCCAAATGGAAGGTAATAATTATACAAATGAAGTTTTGATGAAACTGTTTATTCTTCACGGTCAATGCGATCAAATTGTAGCAAGATCATGTAGAATGTTCTGGTTAGGTACGCCTCAACATCTACATGATATACATTTCATTCCATTTGAAAAAACGCACTTTCTATCGTTTCAGTATTTCCCAAAATCCCCAAAAAATACTCGATGAGTCTTCGTGTTGATATTTCAATCCCGATGCTAGGAAGGAAATTTTCTAGTCACGGTAATCGCCACCATTCACTGTTGGGTCAAAAATTAACAGTGCTGTGCCTAAGGTGGCGTAAGGACACAGTAACAAAACCTACACAGAACACAACTGGTTCTCCTTACTCACTCAAGCTCTTCGAGAGCTTATGAGGGGTCTCCTTGGGGAAGACCTAGGAGGATCAGTATAATAATATACAATATACAATAATACAATAATAACTTACTACTGTGCTTTGATTTAGGCAGATCAGTATTTTTATAGCTATTGGCAAAACAAAATTCCAGATGGCTATAACTCTGAAAGCAATCGGTGATTTTGCACAATTACAGACTCATCCGGCTTATTTTGACCTCAAACCAACCCTGCGAATTTCAACTCTCTAGCTCATTTCGTTCGAGAGTTATCGAGCTTACGGCAGGATAGCCAGACGGGCAGAATTAAGTTGGATCTCAGATTCTTCATTAGTGAGTGGAAATCAAACGTTAAGGACCATTTTCGGCCAAAAATTCGAAAATTACAGACATCTGGGCACGTTGAGTGAAGTCCAGATAATCAACGATAAAATTGAACATTTCGGTGAACTTATATACTTCGCCATAAACCATGAGTATTTTCTATTTGCCAAACATGGGTGTTCACTCAAATAGGCGTGAATGTGACTTGATTTGTAACCAAAACGATCGAATTTTGTAGAATTAACATTATTCTTGAGGATATTCAAGATACACCAACCATTTTCCATTGTTGAGGGAAAACGTTGTCGTTTTAATCTTTTCTACTTTTCTAATTTTTTCTACAGAGATTTCAAACGAGATGAGAATACCTGGAACAGATTCGTTTCGTCGAAGAACACCAGACTCTCGGTGGATCAAATTGTAGAAACTGTCAAGAATAGAGCAGTTTTAACATTTGATTTCGTCTGCTTATTATTGATCTCTACGTAAGTAAGGCTAATTTTCAATATTTATGCGAAAACATTTTTGAACAAATGGAATTTCCAAAGGCGTATATAAAGAGACCAATATGAAAATAATAGTTACTTACCATACTCATCATGAAGTCATAATGTAATTTATTAAAGAAATGTTTTGTAATTTCAAATATTATCGGAAATAAACCGTTTTACTTCAATGGATATAATTATCTCTTATCTATTAAAAATTAGTGCTTCTTCAATATACAGAGCGATTCAAAAGTCAAGGCAAAAATTAAGGGATGTATACAGACTGATATTCTTGATAAAACGTAAAAGAATATTTTGATGAGGCTTCGTTTCCAATTTAATTTCATAAATAACAGTAAGCCTAGAAATAAAAAAAGTGAGTTAGTTGAGCGTCTCCTGGTGACAGAACAATATTTGTTTAACAATTTAAAAGTATTTTCGTTGGTTTAGGAGATTCCCTTAATGTGTTTTCCGACGCTTATAAAAGACACGACAGTTTGGAATTGGCAATTCCCGTACTAGTCTAGTCAACAATAAGAGCCTTTAAGGTTAAAACTTTTTAGGGCCGCTGAAGTGAAAAAAAAACGGGTTTGGTTTTTTGTACATATCTCAAAAACTATCTGAGATTTTCCAAATTTAAAAAAAGGTTCAAAAAGAGTAGGAAACTTCCAAGGAAAAGTGTCATTTCCAGAAACTGTAGGACCAATATTTATAATTTTCCCAGAGAGATGAATATACGCCCGAAAACAGGTACTCCGGCTTGCACAAGCTGGACCTTTAATGAATAAATATTATTTAAACTAATTAGATATGAAAATTAAGAACTGATAAAATTCAGACGCCTACTAGTTAGATCAATCAACAATAATCCGGGATCCAAAAATTTTTATCGCGATTATTCAATTAGTTATCCATTAGTTAATTAACAATTTTTGTAGCAGGAACATTAACATTTTGAATGCGATAATTGTTAAACTATTAATCTGAGAATGTTTTCCTTCCTTGGAGCTATTTGTCAAAAGCCTTAGAATAGAATCCCGTTGGAAAAATTAAAAAATTGTTTATTTTCGCTTTGTTATTAACAATTTCGTTAGGTTAAAAATAAAATAAACAGTGAAAAAAAAATTTTTTTTATAATATTACTATTGATCCATTTTCTCATGATCCGAAGCTAATTAAAAATGATTTTTAATAATTTTTATCTATTATTGTTTGAAAAATGGTATAAACAAATGCTTGTTTACTAGATAATTTAAATTTATTTGTGAAGCATAATTCTGATTTTAAAAAGGAAAACCGTTTCTTGAAAAAATTTTGAACATTATTTTCGTATTTATATACTATGCATTAAAGTTGAAGATTGATGACATGCAGAAGCTTCGAAGTCTAATATCTCGGAAACAAAGCCATATCCAACAATTCTCTTTATTAGCCTGTATACGTTCGTTAATTATTCGTCTCGAGTTTCGAAACACCGTGTATATTAATTGCTAGAAATTTTTTTCAATATTTCCAGAACGATGTGTGCGTTGGGCTTGGTAGAGAATAGCACAGTTTGTTTGCTCTCCAGCATGGTCATGTCACCTATGATGGTTTGTTGAACATTTCGATTTATCCCATATGTGCATTGGTGTATCAGTTTTATTTTTTAGGGTCCAGTTATGGCAGCAACTTTCGGTAATGTTATAAGAAATACTCATCTGAAAAAAATTGGTGTTCAAAATGAACTACTCGGCTTAGGAGTTGCTACCCTTGTAGGATTTTGCTACGGGACAATAACTTGTGTTATAACCGATAAATATGGAAATCAAGAATGGCCGACCTATGAAATAACTTCTAGGTAAATAATACTGGTTAGGTATATCATTACAGAGTAAAACATAATTTCTTCCATACATTTCGAATTTACCAGGGTAAATTCGATCAAGAGTGTCCAATGTAGGAGAACGGACAACAGAATCACCATGGTAAATTTGATTAAGAGTGTCGAATACAGGAGAATGGAAAACATAATTTACCATGGTAAATTTGATTAAGAGTGTCCAATACAGGAGAATGGACAATAGAACATAAGGGCAAAATCTCCTGACTTCAAGTCAGTGCTTTTTTAAGTTTGAACTATTTTGATGTTCTTTATGTCAATGAGTATTGCTACCTCTAATTTTATTGCATACAACTAGGTATGTAGTAGGGGTGGGTGGGGGAACTGGAGGATAAGTAAGCCACTAATCAGTCTTCTAGTTATCTTTCTTCCAGTTATTACTAAAAAATATTAAAAAAATTGGTTGAAGCACTATCGTGAAGTCCCTTTCAAATCCTACTAATTCTTTTTCAACACTTTATACAGCATAGTTCTACTTTTAACATACATCATATCCTTTTCTGATAAAAAATAATCCTAAATTATAATCAAATTTGATCAACGTAGAAAAAATTTGCGAAAAATTAACTGAGGTGAGAAATCTTATAAAAATTACAAGATCTGAAACTCGGAAACTGTTGATTTTTGTTTATCAATTAATCAACTTATTTTTCAAAATACCCCCTTTTAGTCCTCTCGAAGAATGTCCCAGAATCTTGAACGTTTATTCTGTTTAAATTGAATTTCGAACAACCTTGACCGATTCTACAATCTCGATTCAAGATCAATTTTTTTACGTTAGATTCTTCATCTCGGGTTTTTGCATGGATGAATACGTCGAAAAATCAAGGTGGAATATGAGGCCGAGTTAGGTGTAGCTTATTTGCATAAGTATACCGAATTTAAATACCACAGCAATTTCAGTATACCCACAAATTGGGAAATAATTTTCAAACATCATTACTAATATGTTACAGTTTTGTTATGTTTTATTCATTGATGAAATATTTCAAATTCTGGTTTGAGTTGTGTGTACACTGGTTACTTAGCACTGGTTATTTAGCGAATAACTACGCTCTGGTCCACTACAAATATTGTCGTCTGACATGTTTTGGAAACGATGTTCCCAACTTATGAGATAAGACGTTACTAAATCAAGCTATCTATTCATCAACCGATTACTGAGAACAAAGAGTTGTTAATTGGGGTTAGATCATTATTTAGTAAAACAACCCTCCTTTGATACATTTCGAGTGTTCCCAGCAGCTTTGAGGAAGGAGTATCGACAAGAAAATATTCTCCAATATAACGAAAATTTGAGCAGGTTTATTTTTATTTTTTATTAATTTCATAAAATACAACACATTGATTTAATGCTACGATAATTTCAAATTAACGGTTACAGCGTTGTCTTCACGAAAATAATCGGTAAATGAGGTGGAAATGGCTTTCTTTTTTGAGAAATTAATCATTTCATACAATATATACAGGGTCTTAAGGACATGCTAATATTTGAGGAGGTGATTTTTCTACTTATTTTGAGAGAAAAACTTCCTATGAACGTACATATGTCCTAAAATTCTTAACTTTTGAGATACGTGGTGCTACAATTTTGAAAAAAAATCAGTTTTCTAATGATAACTGAGATAATATTCTAAAAATCTTTATAAAATTCGCTTCTAAGCATCAAGGTGCATTTTGTGATGTACAAAATTTTCCATTTCCTCTACCAGTGGCGTCCATACGGATTTTGCATTGAATA
Source organism: Halyzia sedecimguttata (assembly GCA_937662695.2). Classification (NCBI taxonomy): domain Eukaryota; kingdom Metazoa; phylum Arthropoda; class Insecta; order Coleoptera; family Coccinellidae; genus Halyzia; species Halyzia sedecimguttata. The sequence goes on along the minus strand of OW569411.2, from coordinate 1,992,381 downwards.
TTTTTGGAAAAAATATACTACGCCACTGCTTTCTTTTGAAATGAAAATTACTTTTGAGATTCTCATTCGTTTTGAGCAAGTTGGATCTCGAGTGTTTTCTTTGTCCCACGCACGGTTTCTGCTAAAAAATAAAAATCGTTTTACTTCATGATCAAGTCGTCAAAAATCTGATGCGGTGTGGAAATGTTTATGTATCGTCTTAAAGCAAATTAAGAGATCAGATTTGTTTCAAAATGAGAATCCAAAAAATATATTATCTTCCAGATCCTCTCTTATGGATTAAAATAATCAATTCTTTGCTTCAAATCGCAGTACAAACATTTTATCACCCTGTATATCAAAACTTAGGACTTTAAGGACGTTCATAGGAAGTTTTTTTCTTAAATGAGTCAAAAAATCGCCCCCTTAAATATTAGCATGTCTTCGAGGAACACTCTGTATTGTGTATTCTTATGAACTTTAAGCATTACATCTTGTAGATCTAACAATCTGCGTCCTTAAAATCGACTATTATTGAAGGCAAATACTTTGCGGACCAGTAAGTACTTTCTTGCTCTTCTGTGGTCACTGTGAATACGGCATGATACAGTTCAATACAAACATATGTGTCTGTAAGAATAACTGTCAGTGTTGTGGTCACTACGGATACGGTTCAATACAAACATAAGTGTATGTGTTATTTGCTATTGTGAAATTACTCAAGAGGTCTGAAATTCATGATAATATGTGGAGGTCGACGAAAAAATGTAATATGAACCTCGAAGAAAAACTGTCTATTGTCTCGCCTGCTTGCTATCAATTTGCAGATTCGACTATAATAGACAGTTTTTCGTCCTTGGTTACATAAATAATTATTATTTGATTAGAGGAATCTATGGTTGAAATTGGTATACAACTTTAAGTTCCACCTGTATAGTTGTTCAATAAAATATTTCAACTGATTTCAGAGGGGAACTTCGATCATTATGGATTGGATTTGTGATAGCTTTACTCTCAGGAGCAGCTGTTGCTCTTGGTATATTGAGCGATAATGTCGCATCCCTTGTAGGGGTGGCCATTTCAACATCTTTGATGCCCCCTGCAGTAAATGCTGTAAGTAATTCTTTGGAATTTCGGAGGTGATTCACCTACATTCTGAAGGACAATTAAAATCAAATTTAAATTATTTTATCGTTCAAATATTCTCCTCGAATGGCTATCTATAGCAATACCGAATCCGATCAGTCCAATTTATGCAAATGTTTTTACACCTTTTGGCCGGTATCTCAAGAATAATAACCCCAATGTTGTTTTTTTAATGAATTGCTCTTGGATTATTAGCGTTGACCTTCGGCTTCGGGAAACCCCACAGCAAGTTTAAGGTCAAATTTTTTAATCGAAGAGCCATTCAGAATTCAAATAAGAAAAATTGGTTCAAGCACTGACGTAAAGTCAGGAGCTTTGCGGGAATATTCTTGCAAAATTTCGTGATGATGGTATCACTAGAAAATTTTTAAAAAATCTTTGAAAATCGTTGAAAAAAATTCTATATAACACGCAAATTCTTGCAAAATTTCAAACAATTTCATGTTGCGTATCCCAACACGACGGCTAAGTTCATTGATGGTCATAATCGGGCAAACGGTTTCAGACTTATACCCATCTGTAAGATTTTTTCCTCAATAACTCAAAAAATACATATCGAATTGATCGAATTGAAACTTGGTTATTTGTTATAGAATACTGACACGCAAATTTTTGCGGAAATACAAGAGAAAAAAAAATATTGTTACAAAATTTTATGTTCCATGAACTATCTACCAAATTCCATGAAAATTCCGCACAATCCCTCTAGTCCCTATTTTACAATAGAATACTCGATTTCAGCTCGATCAGCTTTGTATTTTAACAATTATTGTGAAAATAATATTTCGAACTACTACACTGCGCAAAAAAATTAACGCACATTCTGAAAATCTCAATTTTAATGAAAGTTAAACTCTATATTGACTTTATAACTTATTTTTTATGTTCTCTTGGGAAGGTTTTGAACGAAACAAGACACATTAAATGGAAGAAAAATTCAGGATTTCACCGAATCTTATGTGAAAGAAGAGAAATAAACAATTTTCAAAATACTGGAATGCTGACAAGTGATTTAATACTTGGTATTTCCACCCCTTGCGTTAATTACAGCTCGGCAACGACGGTTCATACTCAAAATGAATGATCTTAAAATGTTCTGATCTAATCCTTCCCAGATTTCTCTGAGTTGGATTCCTAAGTCATTAAGAGTAGCTGGATGATTTTCTGAACTTCTCAGCCTTCTATTGAGGTTGTCCCAACCCAAACCTGCTCAATCGGATTGAGATCTGGACTTCTTGCTGGCCATTCCATTCGAGAGACTTCAACCTCTTCAAGGTACTCCTGAACGATGCGCGCACGATGGGGTCTGGCATTATCGTCCATAAAAATGAAATTTTCACCAATGTATGGGGCAAATGGCACTACATGCTCTTCAAGAATGTTCCTTATATACCTATCAGCATTCATAGCTCCATTATCAAAGACCACTAGGTCTGTGCGAGCAGTCAAAGATATTCCACCCCATACCATAATCGATCCTCCCCCGAAACCAGTAGTATTCAGGAAATTGCACTGAGCATATCTTTCATGTGAACGTCTGTATACAAGGGAACGTCGATCACAATGGTAGAGGCAGAATCTAGACTCATCTGTGAAGAGAACTCTTTACCAATCAGCCTCTTCCCAATAGATATACTCTCTCGCAAAATCCAAACGCACCCTTCGATGGGCTGGGGTAAGAGCTGGGCCTCTTGCCGCGACACGAGGCCTTAAATCACATTCTCTGAGGCGATTTCTTATTGTCTGAGTGCCAATTTGCACCCCATGAGTTTGCTCAAGCTGATTTTGAAGGAGGCGAGCGGTTGCAAACCGTTGTCTCAACGAAGAAACTCTCAAGTAACGTTCTTGAATGGCAGTTGTTACCCGTGGTCTACCCTGTCCTGGTCTTCGGACATTCATACCTGTCTCCCTGAATCGCTGCAACATTCTGGACACACTTGTATCGTAAACTCCAAACCTTTCTGCAATTCTTGTGTATGTCCACCCTTCTTCTCGCAAAACTACCGCTTGGGCACATTCCTCTTAGGTCAAATTGCGTGTTTCGCGTTGCATAGCGATCGAGTGTAGAAAATCAAACGAAAGAAAAACTATTGATCACTAGAATTGATCGAGAACAACTGATTTCAGAATGGAGCCAATACATTCAAAATCTGATAATCTCATCTTTTTTTATTCCTGCTGGGAAAAAACATCTGTATTGAAGAAAAACGTTGAAAGTGGATAACATATGCATGCATAATTCTGATAAAAATAATTATCATTGAGAACACCTTCAGTTGTAGAATAAATTTGAGATTTCCATAATGTGCGTTATTTTTTTTTGCGCAGTGTATTATACTTCTTCTGAAATTTCATATCATGTAAAATACCTCGATGACCGAGATGTTAGCATGCTTGCCTGCCGCGAATGATATTCGGAAATTGAATTTTACCTCGAATTCTCTCTCCATCGCGAACATAATCGTTTGAGACCATTTTCAATCAAAAAAAATCGAAAATTACAGACATTTGGACAAAATAATAACGCAATGTTCCCTAGAACATGCAAGCAAAATGTTCCATGTTGTTTCGTATTTTTTAGAGTTCATTATATAAGTTTCTATTTCTTAACTGTGTTTTGTAGTTTGAAGTTTTTATGAAGTGATTCAAATTTCAAAATTTTGCTTTTCAAATTCACTGGGATCCCCTCATTTCAAAAACCATCCAATATTGGGACGGTATAACCTCAGGTATAGAAATTTTCCTGATGGGTATGCTCTCAAAACTCATCGAAAAATCAACATTATTGAATAGAAACGAATAATTTTCATTTCTGTCACAGGGGCTCCTATGGTCAATGGCATCTGTGTATTATATGAAAGGCAACTCGAGCACCAGGTACTACTCATTGGATTTCGAACGACAATATTCTGATAACGATTTCATCGAACTCTTAACATTAGGGTTCATCAGTATTTGCCTCACTGTGGTTAATATTGTATGCATATATCTTTCTGCCATCTGCATTTTCAAGGTAAGTAACGCACCTTTATACAGAATAGTAGTAACACTATAAAGTACTGGAATTTATGATCACCTCAGAGATCCGGCCGTCATATCAAAATGGGTTCAAGCCCTGTGGACAGGAGCTTTCTGGCGCTCTAGTTCAAACAGACAAATTATATCTCCGAAAGTATTGGTTTCTCAGAGTTGGGAATTATATCAATGTATTCATATGATAGAACTGCATCATAAAGGAAATTCAATTCAAATAATAGTTTATTTGTCAAGATTAAATGAGCAATCATGAGAATGAGAACTGCACCATGGAAGAAATCAAATTAAATCTGGCCAATTTTGCCCAATAACGAACTTAACCGAGATATTCATCTCCCTAACCTACTCTGAAAATTTCAACTACCTAGCTCATTCCGTTCGAGAGTTATTGTGGAAAAACTTTTTTTAAATTTTCAAAATTTTTTTTTTACACTTTGCGGTAATCTGGTCAATACAAAACTTCACATGCGTATAAAGGTCATGATTCTACAATTTGAACTAAATTTCAGATAGATCGAACGAACTTGTCCGAGATATTTACGCTCCAAAACCACCTTGCAATTTTCAATCCGCTAACTCCTTTCGTTCGAGAGTTATCGTGCCTACGGCCGACAGAATCGATTTCGCACTCGGATTCTTGATCAGTGAGTCGAACCAAATCGTTTGAGACCATTTTCATCGAAATATTCGAAAATTACAGACATTTGGGCAAATTGATAAGCACTCAGTGCCGAGGAACTAGAGCGCCAAAAAAACAAAAAATTAAATAGTCATATTCTCAACATTGTTTATAACATATATTATAACTAGATGAACCCAGCAGACGTTGTCCTGCCATAACACGATATTCCCTCAAACTGGTCAGTACTGGATCGGCACTCAACTTCAATGTACCACCCACTGCTATAGACCACCTTAGTTAGGTTAGAATCAGTCGCTTGGCGGGAGATCCATATTCAAATTTTTTAACAAGGAATTTCAACTTTGAGATGAAACCAGCCTATTTAAAAGAGAATGTTAGTACAGAGACAACAAGTATTGGATACCATCCTCATTAGTGCATGTTTTCATGTTATTTCCACATTAAAATCTACTTCTATTTATTCTTAAATCAAAATTGAAACCATTCTAGTTCGAAAGATTCCCGTATGTCGTAGATGACTTCTGTTGTGCGTCATTACAAGGCCGATTTAGGGTTATGTTATTATTTTTGACAGATTTCGAGTGAGATAAGACATACGTCAATCGAATTTGGTGAACACTTTTATATTTATTAATTATTTTGGAAATATACAAAGGTTCACAGATTCTATTTCAACCGAAATAAACCTTAAGAAATTAGCCAAAGTATCTAAAAACAGGCGAGAAATTCGCGTAAATAATAGGTCCATAAGAAATGCATGGGGAATTCAGTGCTCGGATCCACGGATGGATCGTAATTCAAATTTCCCGCCTAACCTAACTAATGTGGTCTATAATAATACAAAGTTTGTCCGAAATTTGATCAAAATCGGTCCAGTCACTTCGGAGTCCATAAGGAACATCCCGTTCTAATAATAATAATAATAATAATAATAGGCAAATATAGTGTAAACCGATTTTCACCGAAAACTCAATAATTTATCGCAGGTCAAAGAAGTCGCTCCGATCGCAGTGCTGAACAATCAGAGGAGGCAGTTCTGGAAATACGAAATCAAGAACGCAAGACAATTCAACACGTTACACAAGGAAGAAGGACGAAAAATACGTGCCAGACTTGCGGACTTCTCGGAAGTCAAGAAATCCTACAATTCGGAAGATATATCCCACTATTTCAGTTACATTCCCAAAAATAGGACGAGGTCGATGCTGAATACTGCTACTTGGTCTCACAGTTCCCATAAAATTGGAAGTTTGTGGGACGTTCAATTCGAACAACCCTTAATTCCAGAAGAAAAACCGAACGATCTTGCTATCGATATAAGAGATGAGAATTCACCAAGGATTTCAGAAAAATCTGAATCTAAAAATAACGGTGATACTAGAAGAAGTAAAAGGAAGAGTAAATTTTCGATATCACCTGTATTACCAACTCACAATACACCTGATGTTGAAGATTGTACAATGAAGACGAAGCTGATCGCAGAAGAATCAGTTCTTTCTAAAGATACAGACACCAAATTGATACAGACGAAGTGTAGAAGATTTTTAGTTTCCTCTTGTAAAGAAAGTGATAACGTTCAAATGAAGTAGTGAAGTACTACTATTATTCAATGTTCAACTGATGGGGTGCAGAATTATGAAGAACGTGCTAATTTTAAATTGAATGTATGTACCTCAATGTTGATGAAACTGTTGCTATATTTTTATTCTACTTCTGAAGTTTTTATAGATATATATTTTATATGTGAAGTGAGTATTTTATTAAATTGAAATTTTTATTGTTGGAAATATATGATGATCATTTATAATGCCATTTCATCAAGAAAACAAAATTTTAAGTTCATTGGAGAACCACGTTTAATTTTCACAAGGTATATCTGGTAGGAAAATCTAATAAACAAGAAAAATTCTCTTACATTATCTATATCTTCTAATATATAAAATTTCCATGTCACAATGTTTGTTACCGTACTCCTCCGAAACGGCTTTACCGATTTTTACCAAATTTTATATGCGTATTCAGTAGATCTGAGAATCGGCTACTATCTATTTTTCATACTACTATGTGATAAGGGTTGTTCACCCTTAAATTTTTTTTTTAATTTTTGGACGAAATTTTTTGTTTTTATTTTTTTATAATGTGGAATTACAAAATACATACAACCCTAAATTTTCACCCTTCTATCACCAACCCCTATTTTAATAGTCATTTTAGTAATTAATCATTTTTCACCCGCTCGATAACTGATCAATTATCACTTGGTAAGTTATCCCAGAGAAAGAGCTAATTAAAACCAAGTCGCCGTATTTTTTGTGAATGTTTTTCACTCTATTTCTATTAAAATTTGAAAATTGATTTGCCCAGTCCTCAAGCCACAAACCCAATATTTCCATTCCACTAAAGGACACGAAGAAGATAATTATGGCATTAAAATTTCCCTGAGCTTAAGGCAAAGCTAAAATTTTTGTACAAAAAAAAATATTTATTTTTATTAAAGTATCAAGGCAGTTTATTCCTGCTATAGTTAGTGCTAGATTTTTTTTAATTTCTGCGTCTTTCTGGATCAACACTCATTTGCCAGACTATACCGGTGTCACGTCCCAGTAAACAGCACGGAGTAGGGATGAGAACGAAGCCGGTCTCCCGTCTTTCTCACCTTTTCTCACTTTTCTTAACCAGATACGTTTGAGTGGATAGTTCGTATTCGCAATTGAACCCGGTAGGTGGCGCCGCAATCGGGTTCTAGGTATTTTTTAGAATTACGTGTTTGAGTGGGTCCCTGGATAACTTGGAAATTCAATTGTCCCGGTAGGAGGCACTGCAATCGGGTTCTAGGTTTTTTTTTGAGATTTTTCGCATTTGGAATTAAAATTGCAACCGCAATAACCGATTTGGCGCAGGCGAAGTTGCATGGGTCAGCTAGTTTATATATATATATTTGTAACTTTATTAGTTGAGTATCTAGGAATAATTTATTTAATCTAGACGTTTCGGCGCATCCGCCTTCTTCAGTATAATATAATCATCAAAATGGACATTTAAAAATTACATACAATTAATTACAATAAAATGGATTTCATGCAAACATCTCGCTATGCGTTATCGTTGTTGTTTAGGTTTCGTCAAGTGGGTACTGTCATGTTTATGTCATAGTTTCGAACGTTAGTGTGTTGTGGTGTCTTGTCTTCTTTTTAAATTCTGTGGTCTTTTCAGTAGTGGCATATAATGAATCCCTATATCCCTTGGTCACGCCATCACGCGTGAACGGCTGGACCGATTTCACTATTTTTTTTTTGTGTTTGTTATTGTTAGGAGAAGGTTCTTATGACAGAAAAAAATTAAGAAATTGCGGTGAAAATTAGAAAATATGAGAATCGTTATTTAAGAAAACTTAACAACCATATAATATTATTTCTAATCTAACCTTAGCGCTTTGGACCACAAACAAAGCATTAACTAAATAGGTACCTTGGATGGATTCTCATAATGTATTTGTCCGAAAATTTCATACAGGGTGTTTTTCTTTTAACGACAATTGCAACTTGCTGTGCTGTATTTCACGCCAATCGTACAATTTCATTCAATTGAGTTAAAAAATATACTTTCGAGGCATACATAATTGAAAATAAACCATTACTATACAGGGTGTTCTTTTTCTCACGGCACATTTGTACGGGATTGAAGTGGTTTTTGCCACAAACAAAGCATTAACTAAATAGGTACCTTGGATGGATTCTCATAATGTAACAATTTTGTTTTTCCTTTGATGTATGGACATGGCGCATGGACAATTATACGTCGCGAGTTCGCGCGTCGGAAAACCGTCATCTTTGTTTATTTATACGCACCACAAAACAAAACAAAAAATATAGCTTATCAGAAAGCTTTAAATTGAGTAAGATACTGTATCGTAACTGTGTGTGTCTGTCAATATCAAATTGAAACCTTATAAATAGCCAGTATTTCAGGAAAACTATGTTTTGTAAGTAAGCAACAACTCTTAATTCGAATTTACCATGGTAAATTCGAATTAAGTTTCCAATACAGGAGAATGGACAACATAATTTACCATGGTAAATTCGATTAAGGGTGTCCAATACAGAAGAATGGACAATAAAACATACGCGCAAAAGCTTCTGACTTCACGTCAGTGCTTGAACCAATTTTTAATTTAAGTTAGTTTCGTTTATGATGCAGTTTTATTATAAGAATCAATTGATATCATTCCCAAATCTGAGAAACCAATACTTTCGAAGATATGATTTGTCAAAGTTTTAACAAGAGCGCCAAAGCTCCTGTCCACAGGGCTTTCCCACTTTTTTTAGTGCTTTGATTTTACTTGTGATTTCATTTTGGTCTATTCCACTACAAATCAGTATATTTCAATTGGCTATGGGCTCACAATTTACCTGAGAATTTGAAGTGAAAACTCTGAAAATCCAGGCTAGACATACAGTTATTTGAAGAATCAAATTTGCAAAAATTTGTATATTTAAACATCATTATAAGAATTACAAATGAGTTAAACTCGAACTCACTAATGAGGGTTGCACCATTGAATAAGGATAATTATGATACATGGAAAATGCAAATGAAATGCATTCTGATAAAAAACAATATCTGGAAATATGTTAATGGTCAATTTGAAAAACCGGAAATTGTGAACGAAGGATACGAAAGAACAACTGCATAATTTTGTAAACTGGAAGGATAATGATGTAAAGGCTAAATCCCATATTATTATCAATTTTCAATATCAGAGTTGAAACAAATCAAACATTGTGAAAATTCTTAAGGATATCCGGAAAAAACTGGAAGAATTTTGCCTTTCAGATCATATCAAAATTCATCTAGATACCAATTCCTCCGAAACTTCTCACTTTCTTCCGTCAAAGATGTTTTTCTTCAAATAATTGTTTTTTTGGCGCTCTAGTTCCTCGGAACAGAGTGCTTATCAATTTGCCCAAGTGTCTGTAATTTTGGAATTTTTGGCTGAAAATGGTCTCAAACGATCAAGATCCGAGTGCGAAATCGATTCTGTCCGGCCGGCCGACCGGCCGTAGGCACGATAACTCTCGAACGAAAGGAGTTAGCGGATTGAAAATTGCAAGGTGGTTTTGGAGCGTAAATATCTCGGACAAGTTCGTTAATGGGCGAAAACCATCAAGGGGTTTCGGAGTTTTGGCCGATTTTAGTAAAAATATTTTTTATGAATATTTCCGAAACCGATCACTCGATCTATCTGAAATTTAGCACCAAATTGTAGAATCATGACCTTTATACGCATGTGAAGTTTTGTATTGACCAGATTACCGCAAAGTGTAAAAAAAAAATTTGAAAATGTGTTGCAGTTCTCATTCTCATGATTGCTCATTTAATCTTGATAAATAAACTATTATTTGAATTGAATTTCCTTTATGATGCAGTTCTATCATATGAATACATTGATATAATTCCCAACTCTGAGAAACCAATACTTTCGGAGATATAATTTGTCTGTTTGAACTAGAGCGCCAGAAAGCTCCTGTCCACAGGGCTTGAACCCATTTTTTCACTTAATTGTTTATAACTATAGCAATTTTTGCGAGCGGTCTTAGCATTATCTCAAAAACTATCTACATGTCATTCCGAATCGAATGACACCTCACACCTCAATCACAATTTTCGGAGAATAAGCAAAAATTTGGACCTAAAAAGCACTTGTTGCCTAGACTATAATTCAGAACACTGAACAACTTGAAAATGGGAAGTACCAGCAAATTGAATACGACTTAGTAGAAAATTCTTCAAGGAGACGCATAAATGGATTCTTTCACATTCTTTCACCTCGATCACGTATGTGACGAATTCAATAAGAATTCCTGAAAATACTTGAATTATGCATGCACTAATTTTGTTATGGAACGCCTTTACCTTGCATCAGTAACACTATAACCATTCAAGGTATCCTTTCTTACAATCCTTCTCAATTTCTTGAGTCAAACTTCTTCGATTTAAAATGACGGAATGTTTAAAATGTGCGAATCAATCTTCGCGCATGGCAACTCCACGAATTGGGCGATATTTGAACTTATGAGTATTCCCGGTCTAATGGCAGTCTGTGTCGGTCCGCGAATTTGTTAGGTTAGCGCTAGCGTTAGGTAAATAAATCAACAAAATGATTCAGGGGTATGGACCCGTCATGCAGGCATTCCTTGGTACCCTTTTCACCTGGGGATTAACTGCTGCAGGTGCTGCTGTTGTGATATTCATTCAGGGCTCGCAGGTGATGACATTATAACCTCAAAATATTGCAATGTAAACAATGTAAGATTTTCTTTTTAGCGTAAATTGCTCGATGCCAGCTTAGGATTCGCTGCTGGGGTAATGACAGCAGCTTCGTTCTGGTCCCTACTGGCCCCTGCGATTGAAATGGCCATAGATTCCAAGTTTTATGGAATAAATGGAGAATATGCCTTTGCCCCGGTCAGCTTTGGATTTCTGCTTGGGGCCCTTTTTGTGTACAGTACAGATCTTCTTATTAGGTACCTAGGAATCAGTTCACCTAATGTAATGCTAGGTTAGTTAATTCAATACCCATAAATCTGATTATCGAGTGTTCAGCTCTGATAAAATCTTATCATTATGGGGTTTTATGCAATCTTACATAATGAAATACTGACGAATTAATTCTTTGTAGCGCTCAACTCGTCATCCCTATCTCGTAAAGATAGAAGGAATAGCGTAAGGAAAGAGATTCATTATTCTTTACCTGACACGACTGCCATAGACGGGTTTCCAGATGCAGGAGGAGTTCATCAACGTCGAAGGGGTAAGTAATGATTTAGAATTCTTGTCGATAACAGTCAACTGGATAATATTCAACAGAAATATAATTTAAAGTTACACGTAGAAATCAACACAAGTTGATACGATGGGTGAGAAATTTTTGAGGTATGTGTATAGTTATAAGATGCATCTATTAAACTTCATGTTATATTCAGTGACAGATTCCTTTGATGTATCCTTAGTGGATTGATGAACAGGATATATATCGTTAAAGGAATTACGGTATTAAAATCATTTTCCATGAGTATGTTATGTACGTTATCCTACAAGTACAAAATGGGGAAGAATCATTCTGTGTGATTGTAGTCGTTTAATTTTTTTACTTCTATTATGGAAGTCCTGATCTCATTGCTTATCAAACGTTGTTCGTGTGAATCAGATGTGACAGTTTTGGTGAAACTGAATTCACAGAGCTTTATTGCTTTTTAGGAGTAAATCGAAACATAAAATTTGCTTCATTATTCAATCAGTGATACTTTCTCCTTAACTTTATAATCAGAAGAAATGAATAAGGTTACTAATAATTTAAGAAATGAAGAAAAATACAGCTCCACAGCTGTGTTTCGGACAAATATTTTGAATTTGTTTGAATCATTATTTCAATAATATTCTTCTATGATTGTTGAGCATTTGGCAATAATGATAGTTCATTCAAAGAGTTCATCCCATAGACATAGAATAACATGTTATTCTAAGTCTATGGTTCATACCTATTACTGGGATTTACAGTATTTACACATCCATTTTGAATTTTGTTTAAATAATAATAATATAGTTTATTGTGTCATAAACATAATATTGATTTAAATCAGTTTAAAGATTATTCTTATTATGATATGCCTATTATGTTTTCGGACAAAGTTAGTCTAGTGAACTCTTTACTGTCAGTTGCATAATAATCTTCATAGAAAATTGTATTAATGATTTAAATTATTAAATTCCAAAATAAAATTGCTCTTTATGTCATGGCCACATTGACAAACAATTTGTTTCTATGAAAGTGAAATTAGGTCTATGAATATGTAATGTCACAGAAGGAATTAGCTGGGAAGACAGTCCTGGCAAAGAAAAGAGTATTCTTTTTCCTTTACCTCAAGCTTTCGAACCAGTCATCTACATCTCATTATATGTAATTTCATTCTGATCGGAGATTTTTCTAGAGTATGTAGGTTGGAGGTGTTGATTGAGAGTCCTCTCATCTAGTGTTTAAAAAAAAATGTTTTTCTGAACCCCACTGATAGTCACAAACAAGATGCATAGAATAACAAGGTGTCGACACTCTCTACCAATACTCGTTAGAATTTTCTTCCGAAAAATTGAACTAGAATTGTCTAATAATGTTCTAATACACTCTGCAAACGATGATGGCGTTAGAGTCGATTTGCCAGATTCTGACAAGTGACAAAGCTTGATGTCATTCCACTGTTTTGTTATAAATCGGAATTAAAAGAATATAATCATAATCAAAGATTACAGAGTAGTTTGTAAATCAACCAGAGTGGTTATATACTCCAGTTATTTTGGATTTTGATTTATTTTTCACCTATGCTTCAACAAAGTGAGCACTTAAGTTAAAAGCATCATATATACTGAAATTTCCTGCAGCATCACAAATAACATTGGAGAACAGAATCTGTTCAGTCAGTAATATGTACACCCAAGACGTTAGGAACTGCAATTTTATCTTACTCAGATATAAATAGATCAAATAAGCAATTTATCGGTAGAGGAGTTTCATGGGAATCGGTTGATATCAATTTGAGAGGAATTGTAAATGAAAAAGCCAATGAATTCTTTATTTTTCTATTATACAGGGTGAGTCTTTGACCAATGCATTAATTTTAACCAAAGATTCCTCTCATCAAATGAAACACTTTTCATTTACCATTTTCCCAAAATTCGGCTCAGGTAAAAAGTTACAAGCATTTAAAGATTTCACAATGTGCTAATACACTCCCGCATATAAATTATCTATGACATTGTTGGCGGACGAGAATAAGGCATGGTAACGTGGTTTACAGCTTGATTCGGGATTCCAACGCTCAGGGACGGATCCATAAAAGTAGTGAAATTTCTGGAGTTTTCCATTTTAAAACATTCAATGAAGAATATCTCGAAAACGGTGCGTTTAAGGAGAAATGATGAAGAATAATATAATGTTCTAAAGCGATGGAATATTCTTGAAATGACTCAAGAACAACTTTATATGCTTTCTTTATGCTAATTTCGTTTAGTTTTATGAATCCACGAGTCCATAACTAGAAAACCAGTAGAAGTAGAAAATAACTAATATTTGGAAAATATGTATCATAGTTATAGGAAATTTTACGCCAACATTCATTTTATTCGAAAGAAGGATGTCAAAGCTACAAAATAAAAACTGATTTTTTTTCAAAATTTCAACAGCCTGTATCTTTTTACCTGAGCTGAATTTGGAAAAATGTTAAATGAAAAAAGTGTTTCATTTGATAAGAGGAATCTTTGGTTAAAATTAATGCAGTGGTCAAAGACTCACCCTGTATATTACAAGTGATCATATTCAATGTCAGAATAATAAAGCATTTCATTTTTGGCGGGCTTGTTCCTCGGAACAGAGTGCTTATCAATTTGTCCAAATGCCTGTAATTTTCGAATTTTTGGCTGAAAATGGTCTTAAACGTTTTGGTCCGACCCACTGATCAAGAATCTGTGTTCAAGATCGATTCTGCCCTGCCGGCCGTAACCACGATAACTCTCGTACGGAATGGGCTAGAAAGTTGAAATTTTCAGAGTAGGCTTGGGAGATTAATATCTCCGTTAAGTTCGTTATTGGGCAAAAGCGGAGGTTTCGGAGTAAAGGAAAAATTTTTTTGTTTACATTACAAATTTCAAATTCGATTTTTTTCAAGATGCTGTTTCATCATAAGGATCCATTGATAGCATTCTTAATTCTAACAAACTTATACTTTGGGAGATATGGTTGTAATTAAAAAAAAAATATTTTTTTTTCGTTACTCCGAAACTATTTGACCGATTTTGCCCAACAACGAACTTAACCGAGGTATTAATCTCCCAAGCCTACTCTGAAAATTTCAACTGTCTAGCTCATTCCGTTCGAGAGTTATCGTGGTTACGGCCGGTCGGACAGAATCGATCTTGATCAGTGAGTCAAACCAAATCGTTTAATAGCCCAGTCATATTAGGGCTTTCACCTCGGAATGAAAGATAATAAGCTGCAAATTGGTATGAACCTTTGTTTTGTCATTCTAAATGTTGTCTCAAAAGTCACAATCGTTATCGTGTCCGCGTCTCAAGATATTCAAGGTCAAAGGTCACAAAAATCGGTTTTTCGCGAATATCTGGCTTCCTATCGGTTAAATGAGATTTGCATTTATTATAAAAGTTGTAGGCTATAAAATTCCCTACAACTTTTGTTCAAACTTTTATTCCATACGACCAACCGTTTTGAAGGTAGTGCGCGAAGAGTGCACATCGTACAGTCATATACGACCTAATGCAAGGTCAAGCGTGAGTTATGGTTATCAGTACGTTATAAAGTCAATTATTTACTTGGAAATTATAATTATTAAACAATGCCCATTATTTATGTACTAACTATTAATTATTTATATTTAATTAAAGTAAGTAACTTGATTATTTATATATAATTATTCATATTTAACTATTCAAGTATAAAATATTATTAATTCTGGATTATATATTTTAGTTTTATTTTAAGTTAAAATGATAGTAAGAGTATATATTTTACACATATTTTTATTTATTATTAAATACGGCATAATATACATTTATCAAAATGTGAGTTCAAATATCAAAAGTATCTTTGTTGATTTTAATTGTAATGAAATTGGAAATAGAAGCTAATTATCTTCTTCTTCTTCGTCGTCTTCTTCTTCTTGTCGCTCAAAAATGTTCGATTCATTGTCATCGCGTTTTAAAGAAAAGATATATAATGTCGTGTTAACTTAAAATAAAACTAAAATATATAATCCAGAATTAATAATATTTTATACTTAAATAGTTAAATATGAATAATTATATATAAATAATCAAGTTACTTACTTTAATTAAATATAAATAATTAATAGTTAGTACATAAATAATAGGCATTGTTTAATAATTATAATTTCCAAGTAAATAATTGACTTTATAACGTACTGATAACCATAACTCACGCTTGACCTTGCATTAGGCCGTATATGAGTGTACGATGTGCACTCTTCGCGCTCTACCTTCAAAACGGTTGGTCGTATGAAAAAAAAGTTTAAACAAAAGTTGTAGGGAATTTTATAGCCTACAACTTTTATGATAAATGCAAATCTCAGTTAACCGATAGGAAGCCTGATATTCGCGAAAAACCGATTTTTGTGACCTTTGACCTTGAATATCTTGAGACGCGGACACGATAACGATTGTGACTTTTGAGACAACATTTAGAATGACAAAGCAAAGGTTCATACCAATTTGCAGCTTATTATCTTTCATTCCGAGGTTGACCCCTTTTTTTACCTAATATGACTGGGCTATAAGACCATTTTCATACAAAAATTAGAAAATTACAGACATTTGGGCAAATTGATAAGCACTCTGTTCCGAGGAACAAGAGCGCCAAAAACTGTAGTGGACAAGAGTGTAGTTATTTTGTAAATGGTGGAACCACGATTTTCTAGCGTATCACTGTCACATCTTAAGCCTAGTCCACACTAGTAGACATGTTGCGCGATTTTGGTCTCTGAGACGTGTCTCAGGTTGTCTACGTAGACAGATCTATAGACCGATCTCCGTCTACGAGCTTGTTGCGAGACCAAAAATCGCAGGTCTAAGGTCTCCCGATTGGATTGGGAGACTTAATGCAACGTTAGACATATTGCCCAACATTTTGACAGTGTGGACGTACTCAGCGTCTAGAGACGAGACATCTTCACTCTGTTTCCAGCTACCGAGTGGTGTGGTTCGGCTGTTTATTCAGTTTTTCAAAAGCGTTTGACTGCCAGTCGAAGAGAAGCTGGGATGGTTTCCCTAAACTTTGTATCTTGCTTCATTATTATTCTTCCAACCATCAGAAGCAAGTCTTCAAAATCAGTAGTCGTCAGCCGGGTAAAATTCCGAAAACCCATGGCGTCTTCCAATCTTAATTTACTTAATAGAGAGCATTACCGAATCTAGGCCCTAGTAGCTAAGTACTTCGCGCGTCCACCAACGTTTACGTTTTCGTGTTCTTTCACTTATAATTACCACTAAGCAGGGACTCATTCCACACAAAACAAAGTCCTCTATGGCGGACTGTGAACATGAGACTGAAATATTTACATTGTAGAGTGGACACTAGACAAGACAATGAACGGTGTCTCTAGACAGTCTATAGACCGTGTCTCGAAACCGTCTCTAGACGGTCTATAGACAAATCGCGCAACATGGTCTACTGGTGTGGACTAGGCTTAACACTACGATGTCGAGACACGTGAAGAATAGCTCATATTGATTTTGTGAATTTTTTTTCAGTAGGTAATCCGAAAAATATGTCGCGAAGTATTGAACAAGAGGTTTCTAAACAGAGTTTCGAGGACGCGTCTGTAATTGAAGAGATACAGCACGGCCAATGGAGGAGGATCCTCCTTCTGGTGATTGCTATCACGGTCCACAATATCCCAGAAGGTTTGGCCGTTGGAGTGGATTTTGGTGCCATAGGAAGTTCTCCTTCGGCAACGTTCGAAAAGGCTAGGTAAGGAATTTGCGTTCATCGTTGTATCTCTCGATTCTAAAAATAGCGTGAGTGTTTGTTTTCGCATTCGTACCTGGGCGCCATCATTTTGTTCGAATGTCTGTATTATGCATATACAGAGTGATTCCTTAGTAGTCTAGTCAGCAAGTGCCTCGTTGGTCAAAACTATTTAGATTTCTCCGAAAATTATAGTTGAGATGTCATTCGATTTGGAATGGCATGCAGATATTTTTTGAGAAAATTCGAGGGCCGCTTGCAAAAATTGCAAAAGTTATAAACAATTAAGTGAAAAAAAATCTCAAAAATTATTTCATATTTTTCAAATTTGAAAAAGATTCAAAAAGAGGAGTGAATTTCCCAAAAAAAGTACCAACTCCCGTTACAACAAATTAAGCCCAAATTTGAAGAAAAAAGAGAACAGAAAATTAAAAGTTCATAAAAAATATAATTTTTTCTTTAATAATACATGATGAAGTATAATAGAAATTTTTTAAGTATAAATAGAAAAAAAACAGAGTCAATCCATTTGTTCACAACAAATTGTTCATTAAATTAACATGAAAATTTAAACAATAATCCATTTTTTTTAAATATCAAAGACCAAGATAAAAAAAATTGGCTCAAGCCCTGTGGACAGGCGCTTTGGCGCTCTTGTTCAAACTTTGACGCACTCCGAAAGTATTGGTTTCTCAGAGTTGGACATGATATCAATGTATTCTTATGATAGAACTGCATCATGAAGGAAATTAAATTCAAATAATAGTTTATTTATCAAGATTAAATGAGCAATTTGAGAATGAGAACTGCACCATGGAAAAATCAAATTGAAATAGTTGAAATGAATTTGACTCTCTCTTATAGAATAGGATGACATGTATGAGTATGGACACAGATCATATAATAAATCATAGATAGTATAAATATAGCATTCTGTGAAAACAGAGGTACGATTCATTATTGAAATTTCGAAAAATCAAATCTCCGAAAATATTAGCATGTTAGGGTTGAAAATTATATCAATGGATTTTCATGATGAAAATGCACCTTGAAAAAAAATTGAATTTGAAATTTGTAAATTAAAAAAAAGTTTTTTTCTCGTTACTCTGAAACCGTCTGGCCTATTTTACCCAATAACGAATTTAGTCGAGATATTCATCTCCCAGATCTACTCTGAAAATTTCAACTGCCTAGCTCATTCTGTTAGAGAGTTATTTTAGAAACAAAATTTAAAAAAAAAAATTTCTTTTTTGGTAGTTTAGGGCAACCCGATCAATACAAAACTTCGCATGCGTATAAAGCTTAGTATTCTACAATTTGATGCTAAATTTCAGATAGATCGAGTGTTCGGTTTCGGAAATATTCACAAAAAACGTTTTTATCAAAAACGGCCATAAGTCCGAAACAGCGAATAATTTACTTGCAAATATTGGGGATGATGTTTCAGATGATTTTGAATTGGATCATTTTAATGATGTAGTTTATGAAGGCATTAGGAAAGAACAACATAATGGAATCATCAAAATAAGTTTCTGTTCGTTGACCACCGAGGTCAATATTACCTTTTGCTTCCTTAAGTAGTGAGACTTCTTCCTATATACAGTATTTTCATAATGTTGCTAGCAAAAAAATACTGAAATATTGATCGACATTCGTGTATCAAATATTCTTTCTTGAGTTCATAATACAGAATGAATGTGTTTGTGGTAACTATTAAATTATGAAAAGAAGATTGTATTTTATTAATATATTTTGAACTATTAAAATAATTTTTTCGTTAGCCTATACCTACTCAAATATCAGGAATAAATGGAAAATCTGCTATATGTCTCCAGCCTTGCTCTAGATATTTCGATGATACTTTCCTTAGGGTTTTCGAGTTTTGAAAACTATGCAGCGAGTGTAAGTTTGCAACAACTCATTCCACGAGGTTAAATCATTGGAGATTGCTCATTCAATCTTGATAAATAAACTATTATTAAAAGGTTTTAATAATGAGTATACCTCCCACAGTATCGTTTAATGATTACTTAAATAAACTATTATTTGAATTTAATTTCTCTTATGGTGCAGTTCAATTATAAGAATATATTGATATCATTCCCAACTCTGAGAAGCTAATACTTTCGGCGATATGGTTTGTCAAAGATTGAACAAGAGCGCCAAAGCTCCTGCCACAGGGCTTTCCCCTTTTTTATACGGGAGCGGTGAACTGATTACACAATTTCTCACTTCGTGAGGTTGATCATATTTCAGAATACACATCTTATAAAATTCTCGTGTCACAAGGTTCGTTCCCGTACTCCTCCGAAACGGCTTTACCGATTCTCATGAAATTTTGTGAGCATAATGCGTAGGTCTGAGAATCGGCCAACATCTATTTTTCATACCCCTAAGTGATAAGGGTTGTTCACCCTTAAAACATTTTTTTTTAATTTTTGGACGAAATTTTTTGTTTTTATTTTTTTATAATGTGGCATTACAAAATACATGCAACCCTAAATTTTCTCCCTTCTATCACCAACCCCTCTTTTTTAATAGTCATTTTAGTAATTAATCATTTTTCATCCCGCTCGATAACTGATCAATTATCACTTGGTAGTTATCCCAGTGAAAGAGCTAATTAAAACCAAGTCGCCGTATTTTTTGTGAATGTTTTTCACTCTATTACTATTAAAATTTCCCTGAGGTTATGGCAAAGCTAAAATTTTTATATTTATTTTTATTAAAGTATCAAGGCAGTTTATTCGTGTTACACTTAGTGCTAGATTTTTCAAAATTTCCGCGTCTTTCTGGATCAACACTCATTTGCCAGACTTTACCGGTGTCACGTCCCAGTAAACAGCACGGTTGAGAGTAGGGATGAGAACGAAGCCGGTCTCCTGTCTTTCTCACCTTTTCTCACTTTTCTTAACCAGATACGTTTGAGTGGGTAGTTCGTATTCGCAATAGAACCCGGTAGGGGGCGCCGCGATCGGGTTCCAGGTATTTTTTAGAATTACGTGTTTAAGTGGGTCCCTGGATAACTTGGAAATTCAACTGTCCCGGTAGGAGGCGCTGCTATCGGGTGGTAGGTTTTTTTTTAAGATTTTTCGCATTTGGAAATGAAATTGCAACCGCAATAACCGATTTGGCGCAGGCAAAGTTGCGTGGGTCAGCTAGTATAATATATTATTTTGACACTGGGAAGTTACCTTTCATGGCTTGCCTTTTTTTACCCGCCGAACGGAGCGAGGGACAACATGAGAAGTCATACTTTCCTACGCATAGATTAACATAATATTATTACTTTATTAGGTATGAATTATTCGTTACAGTTTATTGTTTTCCATCCAATATCAAAGGTTGATACTATAAACTGATTCACCTTGTAGTGAGTCGTTCGATCTTGAAACATATTCAATAAATTTTAAAAGATCAGTGCTTTGTGAGGAAACAGTTATCCATGATGAAAGTGATAATGGGAATATTTTACATGGGCAGTCCAAGAAGTACTCGACCTATATAATATTGAGCAAATGTTTCGCCCCACTGTGACTTCTGCGGGTATCTACATTACGACTGATTCAATATGAGAGCACTTGCACAAGATGTTAAAAGTTGAAAAAACGAATCTTGAATCACCTACATTGCCGATTATTTTAAAATAAATTTTAATTGCACAGCAACTTTCAGAACATCTGATGATTTAGGATTCACATCATAAATAACAATAATAAAAAAATTGGTTCAAGCCCTGTGGACAGGAGCTTTCTGGCGCTCTAGTTCAAACAGACAAATTATATCTCCGAAAGTATTGGTTTCTCAGAGTTGAGAATTATATCAATGTATTCTTATGATAGAACTGCATCATTAAGGAAATTCAATTCAAATAATAGTTTATTTATCAAGATTAAATGAGCAATCTGAGAATGAGAAGTGCACCATGGAAGAAATCAAATTAAAATAGCTGAAATGAATTTGACTCTCTCTTATAGAACAGGATGACATGTACGAGTATGAACACAGATCATATAATAAGTCATAGATCGTATTACTAGAATATTTTTAAAAAATCATTGAAAAAACTTCTATATATCAGAAAGTATTCGTCCGACAATTCGCTGAAATTTTACGAGAACCTTCAAAACCTCCCTCTAAAACCAAGTTGCCAAGTTTGAACACTATCGGATCTCTGTTGTTGGAAATTTGAGCAGAGTTCCGATATTTTAAAAGGAATTTAAATCTATAACTCAGTTGGATAAATACGGCAAGAGGATTTATGCAGAACTTTCTTCCTATATTATCAGATATTTAATTAATTTTAATTCCGATTGAGTACATGTCAGAATTAAAATACAAATACAAATCTCAAACGGCTCCCTCATTACTCAAGTCCTTAAAATGGTACGAAATGTACCAATATCTTATGAAACCTGAGAAAACGGTCTATATCGATGGTAAATTCGATTAAGAGTGTCGAATAGAGGAATGGACAATAGAACATGCGTGCAACAGCTCCTGAGCTCACGTCAGTGCTTTAACCAATTTTCCTATAAATCAAAATGATAAACCTAATTGGAAAACAATAACTTATGGAAATGTGTGAATTGGTGCATCGCAATGATAAAATTTATCTTTCCCCTTCGCCTAGTGCGGCAATTAATACCTGATTTCATCACTTTGAGGCTTCATCAAGTGCGCATAATACCTTTTCGCCGAATAAATAAATACTTAGATTATGTTAGATATGTATATTGGCTTATTTCTAATGATACCATTTCATGAATTCAATCAAGAATCATCTATTTCTCAGTATCAGAATCATGTATTTCTCTAACCATCCAACTTAATCTATAGTTAAATATTACAATGAGAAAAATATGTTATTATATTCAACTATTAATGCGTACTTCTTATTCCTGAGGTCTCGTCAGTGCTTTCATGTTTTTCCCATTTTTGCCGGTTTGTTTATGGAAAATTTAGTACTAAAACTCAGATTTGATGATTCAACAAGTTTTGTTTATTTAAGAATTTGTATCAAATCATATCCGATTTGGAATTTCCTTACTCTAGCAAATTGCACTGCAGTTTGTGATATCTACAATTAATTTCGATGATAATTGATGAACCAAATTCGCAATTACTCAGGATTTTATCGAATTTGTTTATCTGAGTATGCGTACGAGTTATCTCGATGCAATTCGATTATATCTATGTACAACAGTTGATCTTTGATTGATGTAATTAATATTTTTGGCGCTTTTGTTCCTCGGAACAGATTGCTTATCAATTTGCCCAAATGTCTGTAATTTTCGAATTTTTTTATGAAAATAGTCTGGAACGATTTGGTTTGACTCACTGATCAAGGATCCGTGTTCGAAATCGATTCTGTCAGGCCGGCCGTTAACACGATAACTCTCGAACGGAATGAGCTAGACGGTCAGAGTAGGTTTGAGGGATAAATATCTCGGTTAAGTTCGTTATTGGGCTAAATCGGTTAAATAGTTTCGGAGTAACAAAAAAAATATTTTTTTTCATTACAACTTTTGAATTCAATTTTTTTTAAGATGCAGTTTTATCATAAGAATCCATTGTTATCATTTTCAACTCTAAAAAACTAATACTTTCGGAGATATGATGTTTCAAAGTTTCAATAATACATCGTAAGTTCTATGTATTCACAGAATGTGAACAAAGAATCTGTCTGTGATCACTATTCATAAATGTCATCTATTAGAGATTGTCAATTCGTAGTTGTTATTTTCTCTTGGAAAGCAAGTATTCAATTCTTGAATTTGTGAATATATACAAGACTATTTTGATGTAGTTTATTGAGGCAATAGGAAAGAAACACATAATATAATCATCAAACGAAATTACTGTTCGTTGACCACTGAGGTTAATATTACCTTTTACTTCGTTCCTATATACAGTATTTTCATAATGTTGCTAGCAGAAAAATACTGAAATATGAATCTACATTTGTGTATCAATCATTTTTACTTGGGTTAAGGTTCATAATACAGAAAAAAATGGGTTGGTGGTATGAACTGTTAAATTTTAAATTATGAAAAGAGGGTAGTATTTTATAAATATATTTTGAACTATTAAAATAATTTGTTCGTAATCCAATACCTACTCAAATATCAGTAATAAATGGACAATCTGCTAAGATTGTCTCCAGCCTTGCTCTAGACATTTCGATGATACTTTCCTTAAGTATTTCGAGTTGTGAAAACTATGCACCGAGTGTAAGTTGCAACAACCCATTCCACGAGGTTGCATCATTGCAGATTGCTCATTTAATCTTGATAAATAAATTTAATGACAATTTTTGAAGCATTAAGGCATTGAAGCATTGTAGATTGCTCTTTTTTTTAAGATAATTTTTGAAGCATTTTTTTTAAACGACACTTTTCGAATTTGATTTCTTTCATGGTGCATTTCTATCATAGGAATCCATTGATATAATTCCCAACTCCGAGGAACCAATACTTTCGGAGATATAATTTGTCTGTTTGAACAAGAGCTCCAAAAAGCTCCTGTCCACAGGGCATGAACCAATTTTTCATTTCTATATTAACTTAAAAATGTAATGCTTGTGGCTTTTACTTGATGCAAATCCATATTAACTCAATGAAAAATTATATACGATTTACACTAATTTATTTAATGTTGTGGCGCGTTTCGTCTTATTTAAAACTAAATACATGAGAGACTTATTTAAAACAAATTACATGATAGACTGATTTAAAACTAGTTACATAATCTTACACTGCTAGTTCTTTGTACACATTTACGATAATTAATTCCTAACGCTTTCATAAATTGATTCTTTATTTGAATAGATTGAGTAACGGAGAAAAATTTAGATTTAATTTCTCATTAACTAAATTACCCGTATGTTTTTCTCTATTTATTTTCACCATTTCCCAATAATTGAGTTGCGCACCTTTATTCGAATTCTGTAGAATTTTGAAATCCGGGTTAAACTTATGTCCTTCTGCTAATAAAGGATTCGAATAATTTGAATTAATTTTGTTGTTTTTGTAGCTGTGGTGATGTTCCTTTATTCTTATGCCGAAATTTCTAC
The DNA here is from genome assembly GCA_937662695.2 of Halyzia sedecimguttata. Lineage (NCBI taxonomy): Eukaryota > Metazoa > Arthropoda > Insecta > Coleoptera > Coccinellidae > Halyzia > Halyzia sedecimguttata. The sequence goes on along the minus strand of OW569411.2, from coordinate 1,967,955 downwards.
CAGTTTTTCCTATATACGATTTATCACAACTCCCGCAATTTAATTGAGAAGCACCGGATTTATCCTTCTTTATTCCTTTTTGATTTATTGTTCTTTATGAGTTTAGCAAGGTTATTGTTTGTTCGGAATGAGATATTCACATTCAACATTTTTCTGATTAACTCTGTATTATATCCATTGTTCGCCGCTGTTTGTTAGATAATTTCTAATTCTGTACAATAATTTTCTTCGGATAAAGGTATATTAACTAGCCGGTATAACATAGTCATAACATAGTAACATATTATGTTACATCGGCTAATAAATATACCTTTATCCGAAGAAAATTATGGTACAGAATTATAAATTATCGAACAAATAGCGGCGAACAATGGAAATAATACAGAGTTAATCAGAAAAATGTTGAAGAAAAAACAATTCAGAGAAACAATTAGTTTAGTATTTCCAGAAATTAAGAATAAAAATAAAATATTCAATAGCTTAACATATTTTGGTACACCGAGTCAACAACTTGAAAGGTTTCTTCAAAACCCACAGGTGAATATCTCATTCCGGACAAACAATAACCTTGCAAAACTCATAAAGAACAATAAATCAAAAAGGAATAAAGAAGATCACCACAGCTACAAAAACAACAAAATTAATTCAAATTATTCGAATCCTTTATTAGCAGGAGGACATAAGTTTAACCCGGATTTCAAAATTCTACACAATTCGAATAAAAGTGCGCAACTGAATTATTGGTAAATGGTGGAAATAAATAGAGGAAAACATACGGGTAATTTAGTTAATGAGCAATTAGATCTAAATTTTTCACCGTTACTCAATATATTCAAATAAAGGATCAATTTATAATAGGAATGAATTATCGGAAATGTGTTCAAAGAACTAGCAATGTAAGATTATCTAATTAGTTTTAAATAAGTCGCAAGAAGAAGAAGGAAGAAGGAGAACAGAAATACTCGATGTCCAGGTCATCGAGGTGCAGGGAGATCATTACTTGTTAAACATTTAGTATGATGTAGTCTGATGAAGTAGCGCTTCACAATATTAAATAAATTAGTGTAAATCGTATATAATTTGTCATTTAGCTAAAAGTGTTTTATTTGATGAGAGGAATGTATGGTTAAAATTAACGTACAACTTGAAGACTCACCCTGTATATGATGCGTGTAAGATAAGTTTTATCCATCCACACACTAACTTTGTTTTTAGGAACCTAGCTATTGGAATAGGTATACAGAATTTTCCTGAAGGTTTAGCTGTTGCGCTACCACTTCAAGCTTCTGGATTCTCAACATGGAAAAGCTTATGGTAGGTACATAGAAATTAACACACAAATAGTTTAAACTCAATACCTACTCATATTTTGTGAAAGATATCTGCGTTCCATTCACAGACCACTATATATCCCCCTTTCACGTTAACGCCTGGAAAAAGAAATGAGAATGATAAAAACCATAGCTCCAAAAAAGTTTACGACATAAATTACAGATATACTGACTGACAAAGAAACTGCAACACCCAGAAGGAGCTGTTTTAATTTAAATTTTTTCTGGTAAAACATAGATAGTATAGCAAGGAGTAAATGATTGAAATTTGAAAAAAAAAATGGACAACATAATTTACCATGGTAAATTCGATTAAGGGTGTCCAATACAGAAGAATGGACAATAGAACATACGCGCAAAAGCTTCTGACTTCACGTCAGTGCTTGAACCAATTTTTTTTCGTGATTTTTTTGAAATTTTCTAGGGGTACGGTTCTTGAAATTTATTTTTTTCGTCATTTTTTTCAAATTTTCTAGGGGTACGGTTCTTACAAAATTTTAAACACGTCATTATGTTAATTTTCTACTACTAGTTACCAAGCTTCAATTCGATCGAATATTTATTTTTTGAGTTATCAAGGAAATAATATTCCAGGTGGGTATAACTCGGAAACCGTTTGACCGATTATGCCCAAAATCAAACTCAACTCTCCCTTTCGGATACGCAACCTACCCTGAAAATTGCAAGTCCCTATCTCCTTTCGTTCGAAAGTTATTGAGGCAACGGTCACCCATCTACTGAACTCACACAAGGCTGCTCGAATCTCCAACAATATTTAAACGATCGTATTAAAACTTGAAACTTGGCAGTAGAGTTAGGTTATGAAGGACATTGCTAAATTTCAGCAATTTCAAACGATTAGTTACTGATATATAGAATTTTTTTTTTTTTCAATGATTTATTAAAAATTTTCTACAAATGCTATCCTCACCAAATTTTGCAAACATTTTCGCGTTGGCATTCTACAACTAATGACCAAGTTTGAATCCAATCGGTTCAGTATTTTTTGAGTTAATGAGGAACAAAAAACCACCAAATTTCAGAAAATTTCAGATGGCTATAACTCTAAAATCGTTTGGCCGATTATGCTCATAAACAAACTCAAATGTCGCAGTTAGATGCACAACCTAACCTGAAATTTTCAAGCCGCTATCTCTTTCCGTTCTCAGGTTATCATGACAACAAAAATATTTTTTAATAATTTTTTTAAAATTTTCTAGCCATACGATTCGCCCAAAATTTCACAAACGTGCTTAGGTTCATATTCTACAACTACTCACCCAGTTTCAATTAGATCGGATTTATATTGGTTGAAAACAAAATTATTACTCGGAAACCACTGGGTCGATTATGCCAATTAACGAACTTGTCCGTCGTATTGCGATGCGCCATCCACCCTGAAAATTTCAAGTCGCTAGCTCTTTTCGTTCTCAAATTATCGTGGCAACGGACGGCCGGCCGGACAGAATCAAATTTGACCTCGAATTCTTCATTGGGGAGTCGAACTGAATCGTTTGAGACCAATTTCGTCAAAAAATTCGAAAGTTACAGACATTTGGGCAAAACTATAACGCGATGTTCCCCAGAACATACGCGCAAAAAAAACGAAGGGTTTACAATTTTTTTTTTAATGAATTTGTTAATAATGTGTTTGTCCACCGCAATTATCCATACACTCCCCACCACGTCTTGGCATTGATGCAATAAGATGGTCTATTTCTTCATGAGGGATACTATCCCAAGCTACCTGTAGTTCATGTATAAGAGCCACCAAAGTCCGTGGGGGTTGGGGTAAATTTCAAAGACTTCTACCCATGTTGTCCCAAACATGCTCTATGGGCGAAAGATCGTGGAGTCTGGGCGGCCATGGCAAAAGATTCACATGGGTCGCTTCAAAAAAGTTTAAACTAACTCTGGCAACATGAGGTCGAGCATTATCTTGCTGTAATATTGGATTCTAGAGCCGGTTAAGGTAAGGGAGAACATATGGCTTCACTATTTCTTGGAGGTAACGCAGTGCTGTCATGTTACCTCGAATAAATACTAAAGGTGACCTACTTGCATGTGTAATAGCACCCCATACCATAACGCCTACTGTCCGGTGTACATGACGCTCAATATCAAACTGAGGTTCACGTCTTTCTCCCCGACGTGGTCTAACCCTTCTTCGGCCATCATGTGCACCTAAGGAGAATCGATATTCATCAGAAAAGACGACCTTATTCCATTCCACATTCCAATGTTGACGTTCTCTGCACCACTGTAACCGGCGATGCTCAACCGTCAGAGATAACACAAGATGGGGTTGATAATGCTGCAGTCCAAAAGACGTTCTCCGGCAGTAAACAGCTCGGACATTTTCAGTATGGCCTTGTTCTTCTAACCACTCATCAGCCAAAGATCGAGTTGTCGCAAATCGGTCTCTAATAGCCATAAGTCTTGGACTTCGATCTAGAACTTCATTTGTGTCCCTTCGACGTCCGGTGCCTACTCTTCTTCGATTTTGGGCATTATCAAACCACGCTCGACAACATCTCATAACAGTAGTTGGATTTCTGTTCGTACGGTTAGCGATTTCTCGAAATGACAACCCCGCCTCCCGTAGACCAATAATTCGACCTCTTTCAAATTCACTTAGCTGGCGATAAATTTCGCGTACACGTGCTCTAGGCACTTTAACAACAACTAAACATCGACTTTGCTACTATCTATGTTTTACCAAAAAAAAAAATTAATTTAAACAGCTCCTTGTGGGTGTTGCAGTTTTTCTGTCAGTTAGTATGCAATACCTTGCAGCATAGCCATAACTATCCACTCCTTGAAAACGTTCAATATTCTAATGAATGAACGATGAAGAGCTCGATGAATTAACGAGAAGGCCATCTTCGATGGTTTTTCAGAAATGAGATATGTTCGCAGGTATGGCCAGCTTAGTGGCATGGTGGAACCGGTCTTCGGGGTACTGGGGGCTTTAGCTGTTGCTTATGCGAGACCTGCCCTTCCCTATGCACTGGCATTTGCAGCAGGCGCGATGATCTATGTGGTGATCGATGACATAATTCCGGAAGCCAACACTAAGTGAGTAGACAATTTTTATTTACGATCTCATTCGAAGAAAAAATTTTCGAAGTGCGCAAAGTAGTACTTTTTCGCACGCATCTGGGTTGCCGAAGTAACACTTTTCCGCATCGTGCGAAATATATATTTTCTCTATTTCAGTATCGTAATGAGTCCATTCCAGCACTAAAAACAGTGCTGGAATGAACTCATTCCCGCATTGTTTCTAGTTATATTTTTAGTTTTGTGGTAGTCAGCACTGACATTCGATCCTATCAAATTTCAACACACGTCAATTGTCAATATAATATAATCTGGATGTAGTGAAATAATTGTTGAGAGAAAAAGTTTTATTTTCATTAAAAATAAGGTACTAGATATTTCCTTCTTGCTAATTTTGAATCATTCCTGTTATTAGGAAACTGTTTTAAATCTGATCTCCACGCCCTACGTACGATTGAAATTCCGTAATCTGTCAACTTTCGTAGCAGTCACACCAACTGCCAAGATGCAATGCTAAAGTCACTAGGATGTATAGTCCGAATTTTTCATTGAATTTCAACAGTAATTCACAAAACTTGACTGAAATAGAGAAAATATCGTCTAATACTCGTTGCAGAAGGCTATTTCAACACTCATGCGTTCGAAAACTCGTTCCTTCGTCGCTCGTTTTCGAATTTCGCATTCGTGTTTGAATAGGAGCCCATTCTGCAACTTGTTTTAGAATATACTATTGCGGCTCGGAAATGTCAAACTAATGAAAGTTGTTGTTCCCCAAGGTTGTGTTCGAAAATTAACTCCACGGAGTAGAGTTTTTGAAGGTTTGACAGATTTACCCTAGAGTTTACTCTGACACAGACACTGACAGTGACAGAAGGTGACAATATCGGAAAATAGGTTATGTTGGTTTAAGAAAGAACCTATTATTATTGTTTTCTTACATATATGTAACTCTAATCATAAATATATATTGTGAGCAGTATTAAAACTATTAAATTACGTCACAGAACATTCATAAAACAGTGAGACAAAGATACTAGATTTTCCGTCCCATGAGTAATGTCAATTTTGACAGGAGTAAAATGAACTCAGAGTCGAATACTCTGACGTTTCGAACGACAGTCATGGAGTAAAATTTACCCAACCTTTCAGTTTTCGAACGCAATGGAGTAAATATTACTCTACGGAGTTAATATTCGAACACAACCCAATATTTCAGAAACGGGTGATTATATTATGCAATGTGAGACTCTTGCAAGTTTATAAAACTCCACTTTTCAATTATTATTCCCGATATTTGCATTACAGTCAGAACAAATAGATATTCATGATAAATTCTCCGGAACAGTTTTATCAAACAACAAACTTGTAGATTTTGACACACGATTATGTCAGAATTTTTCTCCAGCTTTTCTCTCCTACACAAACGTATTCCATGTTGAAAAGTGTACTTAAATCGAAGAGAAAAGATTTGAGTGAATATGTTAATCTCACTTCGTTTTTAAAGAAAAGCAAAATGACTTTTCCGCACGCAAAAGCTTATCCGAACTCCGCTTCGCGTTGTTCGTCTAACTGTAAATGCGTGCGGAAAAGTATCATTTTGCTTACTTGTTAGAAAAATAACCATTTTCAGCGATAAAATTTTGACATTTCACGAATTCAAAATTGAATATTTGTCACACTAGCATATTATTTTACGAACGGAATGAGCTAGGTAGTCGAAATTATCAGAGTAGGTTAGGGAGATGAATATCTCGGTTAAGTTCGTTATTGGGCAAAATTGGCCAGATTTAATTTGATTTCTTCCATGGTGCAGTTCTCATTCTCATGATTGCTCATTTAATCTTGATAAATAAACTATTATTTGAATTGAATTTCCTTTATGATGCATTTCTATCATATGAATACATTGATATAATTCCCAACTCTGAGAAACAAACACTTTCGGAGATATAATTTGTCTGTTTGAACTAGAGCGCCAGAAAGCTCCTGTCCACAGGGCTTGAACCCATTTTTGGCGCTCTAGTTCCTCGGAACTGAGTGCTTATCAATTTGCCCAAATGTCTGTAATTTTCGAATATTTCGATGAAAATGGTCTTAAACGATTTGGTTCGACTCACTGATCAAGAATCCGTGGTCGAAATTCATTCTGTCCGGCCGGTCCGGCCGGCCGTAGGCACGATAACTCTCGAACGGAATGAGCTAGAGAGTTGAAATTTTCAGATTAGGTTTGGGGGATAAATATCTCGGCTAAGTTCGTTATTGGGCAAAATCGGACAGATGGTTTCGGAGTAACAAAAAAAAAATTTTTTTTTTACGAAACAAATTCCAAATTAAATTTTTTTTAATAAAAAGTTTTATCATAAGAATCCACTCATATCATTTTTAACTCTAACAAGCTAATACTTTCGGAGATATGATTTTTCAAAATTTCAATAATAAATCGTATTTCAACGTTGTTACAGAATGATATTATTCTATGTATGAATATGAATTGTCATAATGTCAAATGATGTTCCTGAGACATTATCTAATCAATCGAAGAATTGTGAGCGAAGTGAGAAAAATCTCAGTTGTTTGCTCCGAAATTAGTTTTTCTCAAAAATTCTTACATTTCGGAACTGAACATGAAGTAAGAGATCTGAGAGTAGTGAGACTGCTTTTCATCCATAGACATAGATATAACTCTCGAACGGAATGAGGTAGGTAGTTGAAATTTTCAGAGTAGTTTAGGGAAATGAATATCTCGGTTAAGTTCGTTATTGGGCAAAATTGGCCAGATTTAATTTGATTTCTTCCATGGTGCAGTTCTCATTCTCATGATTGCTCATTTAATCTTGATAAATAAACTATTATTTGAATTGAATTTCCTTTATGATGCATTTCTATCATATGAATACATTGATATAATTCCCAACTCTGAGAAACCAACACTTTCGGAGATATAATTTGTCTGTTTGAACTAGAGCGCCAGAAAGCTCCTGTTCACAGGGCTTGAACCCATTTTTTTAATATATTCTTTTCCTTATTTATTTTTTAATCTTTTTTAAATCTTATGAAATTTACTATTTGAAATTTTTTTCGTCTTGTTACTCAGTTCTTGAGAATACGAGTTTGTACCGCCGAAACTAGTCGAGCCGACAATTTTTTGTAGTTATGATTAAACAAAAAGTTCCACCAGAAATAAGGCAAATAGATCTTTCAGTTGAATTGACCGAGATCGTAGAGAAAATATTTCTACATTCATTCACATATATCTTTTGTATCTTTTTCAGTGGCAATGGAAAGATAGCTACCTGGAGTGCCATGGTCGGCTTTCTGGTCATGATGTCCTTGGACGTTGGTTTAGGATAATTTTGGACGGTCCTGTGGAGACGACGAGCAATTTTTACACTAGGTATCATTTAGTTCAATCCAAGTACGAAGTATCAATGTCACTTCAGATCAACCCTGCTCAATCTCCGGAATTCAGGATAATTGTATTAAACTAATTGATTCATTCGCTCTTAAATCAAAGCGATTTAAAGATTTCAAACCCCATTTCCTGTATTTGTATACTGCCACCTGAGCGAGACTGTACGCTCAGATTTTACAGAACAGACAATATTGATGACTTGAAACAGAAAGACAGAAAATATAATAGTACAAGACTGAGGTGTCACACCTGGAAAATTATCAAATATTTACTGTTGTTATTGTACAGGCTGTTTTTAAATAGTTTTTTCTTAATGAGATGGACAACTCGGAGGCATGCGGTACATGGAAGCATTGCTTCCCCTGAACTTATCAACTAAACAAATATTCTCCATATAATAAACATTGGCAACATCGCACTGCATAAGCGGATCCATTGATGTCAAGTCAAGTCATTGAAAATTAATCCTTTGAAATTTCGCCGCTAGGATCACATTCAATGTCAGAAGAATACAAAGAAGTATTTAATTTATTTATTTTTTAAATACATCGGATAATACAGAATTTTCTGTAATACCTCTAAATAATATATTCCTATTTTATATTAATCTTCAAAAGTATAATTTACCTTTATTATGCACCTAAAGCTCATTTAAATTGAGCATGCTATTTATTATTTTCGATATACAGGGTGGGAGATATTTTAGTTTTTTAAATTTTTAAAGATTTCTCACCTTATTATTATTAATATTAAATAAGGAAGAGTTGAGGCACAGGGCTATAAACTCACAATAACAAATTTCAACAAAATAAGTACTTCAAGAGCAGAGCATTCAATTACAATGAAAAAAATTACAGAAAACAACCAAGTGGTAACGAAAGATAATAAGAGTCGAAAATTAGTGATTATTTCATCAATTTTTTCTACGTTGGCGAAATTTGATTGTAATTTTGGGTTATTTTTATCGGAAAAGGATATGATATATATGAAAAAGGGAAAATTATGCTTTATAAGATGTTGAAAAAGAGTTAGAGTATGATTTAAAATGTGGTATACGAATAAAAGAAAAATCATTTTCTAATATCCTTCTTTATTCTCCAAAAAACTTTCGTTAGAATGCCACTAGTTTCGTTTCAACAGATTTTTCATTAGCAACCTTTTGAATGTCCGGCATAAAAATTTGTGAATGTGTAATCAAAAGGCAGCGAGAGTAAATTTCAGGCGAAAATTAACAACTGAAGAAATTAGAAAGAGGGCACAAATGGTGGGGGTCATTTCGAACATAATTTATGATTACATTTTCTAATGAAATTTCATGTTTAGCTGCAAAAAAAAAATTTATTCGTTATTTTTCTTTATTTGCTTCTTATATACCCTTTCAAGTCAAACTATTTCTTTTCCAACATCTAATACAGCACACTTCCTTTACTGATCTGAATAATTCAAAATTATTATCAAATTTGGCCAGCGTAGAAAAAATTTACGAAAAATTAACGAAGGTGAGAAATCTTTTAAACATCACAAGAACTCAAATATCTCGGAAACTGTTGATTTTCGGTTAGCAATAAATATGGCTCAACCGACAGAAACTGTTCCATACTAACACCTCCTCCAAGGTTCACCTTTAATTTGGAATCACCCTGTATATACTTTACTACTTAGGAATTTAATAGGTAACTATAATCTCAAAAGAATATCAAGAACAACAATTGAAAATGACAAGTTATTTGTCATGCTACAAAGGAGATATATTTTTTATTTTTCTTATTTTCCTTTATCATATCTTATTTCTACATGTTTAATTCCTATTTTTTTTTATAATATTTAAATATTTTTTCCTTATTCAGGATTTATTTCATCAAATTTATAATAATAAGTTAATTTGGTCAGCCGAGAGTTGTTTCCTCAATTTAAATACTCCTCATATTTGTGATGCTTTTCTTCCTGTGGTCTGTTCTGTAAATAAATGATATTGTTACCATTTTTACCCCACATCCATCAGAAAAAATTATATTAAGTACTTAAATTTTTATTAGTTCCATTTATTATTTAAATAAATTAATTGAAAGTGTTATTATACAGTTTTGTAGTTGTTCATATGATTTCATGTAATTATTAAAGATATTTCAATTTCGTATCAACTACTGCTGTGATATTACGATTAGATGAAAATAAATATAATATAATTATAACTATGAGTCTTCATTTAGTCATTCAGAAGTTGAACTAATTAATCTAGGTTACTTTCCGAAGTCCTAGATATCTGAAATTTAGTAAGCAGCATCAAACTGCTGTGAATCAGATAAAAATGATCAGATTTGGTTGGAATTGAGGGAAGATAATGAGATAGTATTGTTCTTTCCTTGTGCGAAATTGGGAGTCATTCCAAGAAATTTTAAAATTTTTGACCAACATGGAACATGGGATATCCTTAGAAGTTTTGTGCATTTATTCAAACAGCTGTAAATCAGATAAAAATGGTCAGATTGGGTTGAAATTGAAGGAAGATGATGGGATGGTATTGTTGGTATTAGTGAAAATAATGAGTTGTTAATAGGGGTTATATCATTATTGAGTAAAATATCTTTTTGGCGGCGCTCTAGTTCCTCGGAACTGAGTGCTTATCAATTTGCCCAAATGTCTGTAATTTTCGAAATTTTCGATGAAAATGGTCTTAAACGATTTGGTTCGACTCACTGATCAAGAATCCGTGGTCGAAATTCATTCTGTAGGCACGATAACTCTCGAACGGAATGAGCTAGACAGTTGAAATTTTCAGAGTAGGTTTGGGAGATGAATATCTCGGCTAAGTTCGTTATTGGGCAAAATCGGACAGATGATTTCGGAGTAACAAAAAAAAATTTTTTTTACAAAGCAAATTCCAAATTAAATTTTTTCAATAAGCAGTTTTACCATAAGAATCCAATGATATCATTTTTAACTCTAACAAGCTAATACTTTCGGAGATATGATTTTCCAAAATTTCAATAATAAATCGTATTTCAACGTTGTCACAGAATGATATAATTATTCTATGTATGAATTGTCATAATGTCAGCTTATTTTCCTGAGACATGACATTATCTAATCAATCGAAGAATTGTGAGCGAAGCGAGAAGAATCTCAGTTGTTTGCTCCGAAATTAGTTTTTCTCAGAAAAGTCTTACATTTAGGAACGGAACATGAAGTAAGAGATCTGAGAGTAGTGAGACTGCTTTTCATCCATAGACCTAGATATAACTCTCGAACGAATGAGGTAGGTAGTTGAAATTTTCAGAGTAGGTTAGGGAGATGGATATCTCGGTTAGGTTCGTTATTGGGCAAAATTGGCCAGATTTAATGTGATTTCTTCCATGGTGCAGTTCTCATTCTCATGATTGCTCATTTAATCTTGATAAATAAACTATTATTTGAATTGAATTTCCTTTATGATGCAGTTCTATCATATGAATACATTGATATAATTCCCAACTCTGAGAAACCAATACTTTCGGAGATATAATTTGTCTGTTTGAACTAGAGCGCCAGAAAGCTCCTGTCCACAGGGCTTGAACCCATTTTTTCTCTTATACATTTCGATTCCTTTAGGTGTTCCTAAGTAGAATTTATTGGAATATTCTGAAATTGAGTGGCCAGTTGTTAAAACGTGATAGTAGGAAACTGGTGAATTCGTTAATATCAACAATTACTAAGATGTCATCTACGTATCTTGCCCAAAATTTTGGAAAATATTTGTGTTCTTTTCTTATTTCAAGTTCTAATTTGCTGAGGAACAAATAATCTAAAAAAGGGGAATGGGGGTTACCCATGGCCGTACCGAAAGTTTGTTTGTAATATTCACCATTAAAAGATAGTTTGCTCCATGCAAAGCGAGGTTAGCATCAAGTACTCTTTGATTACTATTGAAAGGTTTCTTTCTGGGTTTTCTCTCCCAAACTCTGAAAAATATCTATAAAATAAAAATTAATTATTTTGTGATTTGCTTCTGCGTAAGAAACACAGGATATTTGTCAGAAGCAATCAATTGAACAATGTTGCCTGACAAACAACAACGAAACAACATCAACGAAGAAACAACTATATCGTAACGTTTCGGAGTCTATATCAGACTCCTTCGTCAGACGCTTAATGAAAATCTTTAGATTTATTTTGTTGATAGTTATTGTGAAATTCAAGAATGGTCACATTGCTTCTGACAAATATCTTGTGTTTCTTACGCAGAAGCAAATCACAAAATAATTAATTTTTATTTTATAGATATTTTTCAGAGTTTGGGACAGAAAACCCAGAAAAAAACCTTTCAATAATGAGTATACCTCCCACAGTATCCTTTAATGATTTCATTGATTTCTATTTCGGAAATATCTAAACTAGAAAGCCAGTCTGCCAAATTTTCTATTGCGATTTTAACCGAGATAACGTTTGTAATATGAAGGCCAGTTTTATGCAACATGAAATAATATATTTCAGTACTTCCGCCAAAGTTGATATTTCTTTTATTGTGCATGGCTCTTTTGGGATCTCCTCCACCATTTAGACATATCATCTCAATATAAATATATTTATATTCGTCTAAATCGAGTGCTCTGTAAGTGGTAGCAGAAGTTAGTGTAACGGGGTACCATACAATTCGATGTATGATACAAGAACTTAGTGAAAACCCGCGGTAAAAAAACCCTTTCTCCCCATTAGTGTTGTGATTTGTAAAAATTGAAATTGTTTACAGAATTAGCTGAGATAGAGGATATTAAAGGGCATTTCTTTCTTCAATATAGATCATTCCGTCAAAAAGCGAACAGGTTTCTCCAAGGGGAGAAAAAAGTAAAAATAATACATAATCTTTCAGAAGTCGCTGCTCACAAATATTCTCCTCAGTAGCCGCAGGGATCTATAGAAGAAGAATCAACCCTCAATACAATAACAAGGATATAAGTTTGTCGACCTTGTTTAGTATATCTGAGAATGAGAACTAATTTTTTCATTCATACGACACACAACTCGTGGGAAAGAATTTTATTCGATTAATATCGACATTAGTTCTGCTACCATATAATAGATGTCACCGTATGGGAGGTTGCGAATCCACCAAAATCAAACCTTAAACTTCTTTTTCTATTATAATTAAAAATTACAATTCCAATATACAAATCTATGAGCTTAAAGTTTTGTTTCATTATTGGACTAGGGCAGAGAGCTTCTAACAGTTCCTACAGTTAGGTATTTTAAAGTTTTATTAAGGTAGGTAACTAGAACAATACATGTTAATACTTTCGGAGATATGATTTCTCAAAATTTCAATATTAAATCGAAATTCTGTTTTCATAGAATGCTGTAATTATTTTTACTATGAATTACATGATATGTATTCATACATGTCATATTATCTACCTATAAGAGACATGTCAAATTTATTTCTGGTTCATTACTCATGATATAAAATACCCCTCCTGTTCTAGAAAACAGAGTATGATTGAATGCAAAATGACCAATGAAATAACATTCTACTCTCTGCTTTCCTTTCAATAATGAAATGTAAATATCACATGCCAAACGTATACAACGCGTTGTCGTGTTGAAATTCAATGGTATTACAATATTTAATAGTTTTTAATTTAATACTAACTACACAGGAACAGATCATTGTTGAAATCGGGATTGTCCTACTGTTCATAGGTTTTCTATATATGTAGTGTAATTTTGGCATTCATTACAGTAAGTTCATTTTTAAATCCATTGGGTCAAAAATGGTCAGGCAAGTATATTCGAATAAAGCTGATGATAATAAAAATATAGATCACTAACAATAGGTATCGTATCATCAGTAATCAGCTAATCACTTACAGGTCATGTGTGAACTCTTATGTATCACAGAGCTTAGTACTGTCATCCCTGGGGGAAATGTTATTGTTTATGTTTATGCCTTCAATAACTGTGGTAACAAATCAAAATAAATTATGATAGGTAGTATTGATTATAGCGTTTGAGTAAAAAATGTAAGATAAAGTTATGAAGTTCTTACACTGATATTCCTTCCACAGAATTCCTTCATCGTATCATTGTTACGGTAATTTGCATACGTACATACCATTATTTCTACGAATTTTATTCTGCGGAGCTTCCATTTTCTTTTTTTTTCTAAGATTTAATCGTGAATATTCAGTATCCGATCAACAGTTATATCTCATTATTTTATTATGTGTATCCATTGCACCAATCAGTTTAAAATGCACGCACTTCTGATATCCTACAACAAGGTTAGTGGATGTATGAATTGGTAAGGTGGTGGTCAGATCGAAGATTGGAGCTAAGGTATGCAGGTTCGAATCCAAATGAGGAACGAAAATTTAATTTAATAAGTTAATTCAATATATGGCTATAGGGGTCAAATGAGAGGATGATTGGAGATATCCGAACGATGAAACGCAGAAATATAAGTGTGTTTTTCCACCGTTATTCTTATTAATTCTTGCTCCCAAAATAGGTATCTGTTCGATAAAGAATTTCTGTATTAAAACTTTACCGTTTGGATGATAGTTTTTCGTTATTTGATCTGTATCAAAGAAGTAGAGGTTTTTGTTAACGTTTTGTTGCTGGTTCAGATAACGATTTTTCGTTAGCGTACCGGACATTCAGATATTCTACCTGTAACGAATTGTTATACGGTCCTCGACGTTCAGTCAAGTGTTTACACTTAAATGGAGGTTTTTTTAAGTAAATAAGATGAATAATTCGTTATAATTTTCCAATTCAAGAATTAAAAATATATACTAAATAATTACAATTATTGAGCTTCGTTTTTTCCGGATTCTTCCTAGACGTACTATACTTTGGTAAGTTAATCAAATTGGTTTCAGAATATCTCCAGTAAAAACAAAACTGGAATATTGTCTAAGTTTTAATTGATATAACATAATTTTCAGAGTAGATTTGAGGAATAAATATCTCGGATAAGTTCGTTATTGGGTAGAATCAGTCTAGTGGTTGCGGATTTATTATTTTTGGCACTCTTGTTTTATTTCAACTGACACTTTTTGGCGCTCTAGTTCCTCTGAACTGAGTGCTTATCACATGTCTGTAATTTTCGAATTTTTCGATGAAAATGGTCTTAAACGATTTGGTTCGACTCACTGATCAAGAATCCGTGGTCGAAATTCATTCTGTCCGGCCGGCCGTAGGCACGATAACTCTTGAACGGAATGAGCTAGACAGTTGAAATTTTCAGAGTAGGTTTGGGAGATAAATATCTCGGCTAATTTCGTTATTGGGCAAAATCAAACAGATGGTTTCGGAGTAACGAAAAAAAATTTTGTTTTACAAAGCAAATTCCAAATTAAATTTTTTTCAATAAGCAGTTTTACCATAAGAATCCAATGATATCATTTTCAACTCTAACAAGCTAATACTTTCGGAGATATGATTTTTCAAAATTTCAATAATAAATCGTATTTCAACGTTGTCACATACTGATATAATTATTCTATGTATGAATTGTCATAATGTCAACTTATTTTCCTGAGACATGACATTATCTAATCAATCGAAGAATTGTGAGCGAAGTGAGAAAAATCTCAGTTGTTTGCTCCGAAATTAGTTTTTCTCAGAAAAGTCTTTTCGGAACGGAAAATGAAGTAAGAGATCTGAGAGTAGTGAGACTGCTTTTCATCCATAGACATAGATATAACTCTCGAACGGAATGAGGTAGGTAGTTGAAATTTTCAGAGTAGGTTAGGGAGATGAATATCTCGGTTAAGTTCGTTATTGGGTAAAATTGGCCAGATTTAATTTAATTTCTTCCATGGTGCAGTTCTCATTCTCATGATTACTCATTTAATCTTGATAAATAAACTATTATTTGAATTGAATTACCTTTATGATGCAGTTCTATCATATGAATACATTGATATAATTCCCAACTCTGAGAAACCAATACTTTCGGAGATATAATTTGTCTGTTTGAACTAGAGCGCCAGAAAGCTCCTGTCCACAGGGCTTGAACCAGTTTTTTAAATTTAATTTCTTTCATGATTGCAAGAATGCATTGATATCATTCCCAACTTTCGTAAATATAATTTGTCCAAGTTTGAACAAAGGCACCAAAGCCTCTGTCCACAGGGCTCCTCACTTTTATGTATCAATCTATAGAAATTCATTTTCTTGAGACAGAAAATGAACCGAAAAGACATTTTTATAAACCTTATCACATAATTTTCTCTTCTTAACTGTTCAATTCACGATAGAGCGAATCTCGAAGAATGCCAGAATCGGTAGTTTCGAAGCAAGATGCACAGTATGCACCAGATATCAGTGACTCCTTCAAGTACAAACTGCGAATTCCATCACGTTCATTATGTCTCATGTCGTCGACCGCACTCTTGTGCCAGGTAAAATGCTTGTGACCGTAAAATTGCTGAAATTCCTTCTTGGTTCTCTTCGAATACTCGACGAACAAGTGCTCATGAAAATGATCTTAGATACCAGATGGAAAATCCGAAGCTGATTTTGGGTCATTGCCGACATGATGCAGTCCACGAAAGAGGCAGGCATGTACTAGATATAAAGGTTTTTCCAATCAGAGGGTTAAATTTTTGAAGAAAACATTTTTTTTGTGGGAAATAATTCAATTTTTGTTTCATTCCATAGAGAAAGGTTTGTCAATAATAATTGAAAACAGCCAAATGGCCCCCTTTCCATTACATTTTCGCACATTTGGGGGCTCCATTTCATCGATAACGGCATAATTCCTCTCTATTAGTTCCAAAAATTGACTGAGGGACATCAGCATAAGCTTTATCTATCACGCAATTTCAAAGAAAAATGTGGGAAAACCCTGTGTACAGGGGCTCTGGCGCTCTTGTACAAACTTTGACAAATCCAAGGGCGTAGCCAGGAATTAATTTCGGGGGGTTTTGACATTTTTGTAATTGACTTTATAAGGGCGGGTGCTTTCTGTAGCTAGTATTTTTGTGTTTTTAGGAAAAAAAAGTTACATTTCGGGGGGGTTTGAACTCCCAACCCCCCCCCCTGGCTACGCCCTTGGACAAATCATATCTCCGAAAGCATTATTGATTTCTCAGAGTTGGGAATGGTATCATTGAATTCTTGATAAATTAAATTAAAAAAGTGCCATTAGAAAAAATGGTTCAAGCACTGACGTGAAGTCAGGAGCTTTTGCGCGTATGTTCTATTGTCCATTCTCCTGTATTGAACACTCTTAATCGAATTTACCATGGTTTATTCTATTGTCTGTTCCCCTGCATTGGACACTCTTAATCGAATTTCCATGGTGAATTCGATTAAGAGTGTCCAATACAGGAGAATGGACGATAGAACATACGCGCAAAAGCTCCTGACTTCACGTCAGTGCTTGAACCAATTTTTTTTTTCGTGAAGTCAGGATAGAAAGCAATGATGAAAAAATTAACACATTATCGTCTACCTTCAATTCTTCTTTAGGAGAAGAATACATAATTATCCTAGAAAAATATTACTGGAATTAATGTCATATTTAAATAATCCAAGTAAAGAAAATTATAAGTTTAGTTACTAACATATTGATAAATCTAAAGGTGTTGAGGTGAAACATAAAGATATATATTCATTAGTGATAGAAAAACTGGCCTAAAATTCCTCTCTACCCATCACGATATTTAATATCGACAAATGAGCCTCTCACCTTACAAGATCAGAAAGTGTGGTTAATTTAAAGTTAAGTTTTGAAGCCTTCAGCAAAATTTTAGCGATATCATATTAAAAATAATACATAACCTTTCAAAAGTCCCCTCTCACAAATATACTCCTCTGAAGGCACATGGATCTCTTGAAGAAGAATCGCCTTCTCTATTTCTCAAAGATATTCACTCTTGTTCATAGAAATCCCTTCAATATTTAGTTGCCTCTCCTAAGGAGGATCTCTTTCAAAACCAGTTCTGACCGCTAATGTAGGGCTATCATCTCCCATAGATTTGTGATGAAATAACACGATTTTCCCAAGAACATACGCGCAAAAATATGTCATCATGACATTCATCGTTTCATGATATGTTGTATATGCATCGTTTTGAAGGTTCTCGCAAAAATACGACGATTCGCATCCAGCTCGGTTCTCCAACAATATGGATCCGATCGTGTTCAAACTTGGAACTCTGCAGTAAAGTTAGGTTCTGAAGGTTCTACCAAAATTTCAGCCATGCCGGACGAATAGTTTATGATATATGGAATTTTTTTCAATTATTTTCAATATTTTTTTTGGAATTTTTTAGTTATACCATCCTCGCGAAATTCCGCAAGAATTTTCGCGTTGGCATTCTACAACTAATAACCATGTTTGAATTATATCGGTTTCGTATTTTTCGAGTTATTGAGGAAATAACAACCAAATTTCAGATGGGTATAATTCCAAAACCGTTTGACCGATTATGCCTATAGACAAATTCAAATGTCGCAAGAGAAAGACGTGAACTTCAGTTTGATATTGAGCGTCATGTACTTACACCGGACAGTAGGCGTTATGGTATGGGGTGCTATTGCACATGCAAGTAGGTCACCTTTAGTCTTTATTCGAGGTAACATGAAGCGCTGCGTTACCTTCAAGAAATAGTGGAGCCATATGTTCTCCCTTTAACCGACTCAAACATCCAATATTTCAGCAAGATAATGCTGGACCTCATGTTGCCAGAGTTAGTTCGATTTTTTTTTAAGCGACCAATGTGAATCTTTTGCCATGGCAGCCCAGATCCCCCGATCTTTCGCCCATAGAGCATTGTTTTAGGACATCATATGGGTAGAAGGCTTGGAAATTTACCCCAGCCCCCACGGACTTTGGCGGCTCTGATACATGAACTACAGGTAGCTTGGTATAGTATCCCTCAAGAAGAAATAGACCATCTTATTTCATCAATGCCAAGACGTGTTGGGGAGTGTATAGATAATCGCGGTGGACAAACTCATTATCAACAAATTCATAAAAAAAATTGTTCGAACTCGCTATACTATATATGTTTTACCAAAATGCATTTAAAATTTAAACAGCTCGTCCTTAGGATCGAATAAGTAGGGTAATAGAACAAAATATCGTATCATTCGTAGTTCTGAAGGGCTGAACCAAGCCTCACGACCCCGTTCTAATAATAATACCCTAACCTAATCTAAGGTAGATCTGCCGGCCATCTTGTTTACACTCGAACTCAAAATTATTGGAACAACGAGATAATTGAATGAAGTTATCCGAATGTGAAATCGCATATACATTCCAAGCGTCTGTTTGGGCGCTGCGTTCTACGCGCGACTGCGACGGCGTATGCGACTTTTAACGAGCGCGACAGAGACGCCATGAGGAAGTTGACGTTCTCCGCAGGGGAGCGTCTCGGCGCCTCCGGTCAGACGGAATATTTTTAGTGCGCAACAAATAGAAACGACCTTTTACACAATCGCCGTCTGCATTTTTCAGGCCGCTATGTAATGCTGTTACGTCTAAAATAAATCGTGAATCCGAGTTTGAACCAAGGGGAGCCTGGAACTCGGAATCTCGTCGAGGCTCTCGTTGTATTTTTAGTGTTACTAATAGGAGTGAATGAATTACAGCGCCGATCGAGTACTTTTCGTATTTATCGAATTATGTTGGTTCGTCTGTTTCATTGACGTTACTCGTGGATTTTGCCGAATTCACTAGTCACACAAATTGAAGGAACATGATTAAAAATGGGTTCAAGCCCTGTGGACAGGAGCTTTTTGGCGCTTTTGTTCAAACAAATAAATTATATCTACGAAAGTATTGCTCTCTCAGAGTTGGGAATTATATCAATGGATTCCTATGATAGAACTGCATCATGAAGAAATTAAATTAAAAAAACCGTGTCGTTTAAAAAAAATGCTTCAAAAATTGTCATTAAATTTATTTATCAAGATTAAATGAGCAATCTGCAATGATTCAACCTCGTGGAATGGGTTGTTGCAACTTACACTCGGTGCAGAGTTTTCACAACTCGAAATACCTAAGGAAAGTATCATCGAAATGTCTAGAGCAAGGCTGGAGATAATCATAGCAGATTGTCCATTTATTCCTGATATTTGAGTAGGTAGTGGATTACGAACAAATTATTTTAATAGTTCAAAATATATTAATGAAATACTATCCTCTTTTCATAATTTAAAATTTAATAGTCCATACCACTCACACATTATTTTCTGTATTATAAACCTTAACTCAAGAAAAAATGATTGATACACAAATGTAGATCCATATTTCAGTATTTTTTTGCTAGCAACATTATGAAAATACTGTATATAGGAACATGTCTCACTACTTAAGGAAGTAAGAGGTAATATTAACCTCAGTGGTCAACGAGCAGTAATTTCTGATGATTCGTTTATGATCTTCTTTCCTATTGCCTCCATAGTTAGAGATTAATTTTATATGAAATGTGCGATACAATTTCTTTTCTTTTTATTCTGTGAATGCTATTGTGGGTTTCATACCTGTTTGTATTCCGATTCTAAATAAATAAATAAATAAACTACATCAAAACAGTCTTGTATATATATTCACAAATTCAAGAAACGAATTTTTGCTTTCCAAGAGAAAATAACAACTATGATTTGACAATCTCTTATAGCTAGAAAAGATGACATTTATGAATAGTGATCACAGACAGATTCTGTGTTCACATTCTGTGAATACATATAGAACTTACGATGTATTATTGAAACTTTGAAACATCATATCTCCGAAAGTATTAACTTGTTAGAGTTGAAAATGATAACAGTGGATTCTTATGGTGAGACTGCACCTTAAACAAATTTATTACAAAGGTTGTGATATAAAAAAAAATATTTTTTTTCGCTACTCCGAAACTGTCCGACGGATTTTGCCCAATAACGAACGAGATATTTATCCCTCAAAACTACTCTCTCAACTGTCTCTCTTCCGCTCTTTCCGTTCGAGAGTTATCGTGTTAACGGCCGGACTGACAGCCGGCCGGACAGAATCGATTTCGACCATGGATTCTTGATCAGTGAGTCAAACCAAATCGTTCAAGACCATTTTCCGCCAAAAATTCGAAAATTACAGACATTTGGGCAAATTGATAAGCACTCTGTTCCGAGGAACAAGAGCGCCAAAAAGTGGGAAAGCAAATTATATCTCCGAAAGTATAGGTTTCTCAAAGTTGGGAATTATATCAATGGATTCGTATGATAGAACTGCATCATGGAAGAAATTAATTAAAAAAAAAGTGTCGTTTGAAAAGAAATGCTTAAAAAATTATCATTTAAAAAAAAGAACAATCTGCAATGCTTCAATGCTTCAAAAATTTTCATTAAAAAAACTTTGACAAATCATACCTCCGAAAGTATTTGTTTTCAGAGTCAGGAATTATATCAATGGTTTCTTATGATAGAAATACAACATAAAATAAATCAAATTCAAACATCATAAAAGAATTTAAATTCAACAAGAGTGCCAAAAATCATTAATCCAAAACCAATTTTACCCAATAACGAACTTATCCGAGATATTCATTCCTCAAATCTACTATGAAAACTATATTACATCAATTGAAGCTTAACCAATAATCAAGTTTTGTTCATACTGGAAATATTCTGAACCTAATTTACCTCTAAAGTATATATTTCCATCATCTTATAGATTATCCACGGCCATTATATTATCATCTTAAAAGTATAATATCATATCATCCCCATAATTCTACGATAGCAGAGGTTATATCATTGGTCATTTTGCATTCAATCATACTTTATTCTCTATAACAAGAAGGATATTTCATATCAAGAATAACGAACCAGAAAGAAAATTTGAAATGTCACTTAAAGCAAATTAAGATGACATGAATGAACACAGATCATATAATAATTCATAGATAGAATAATTAAGAACAGCGAATAAGCTCTATACTAGAGTATAGAGTTCTATGAAAACATAGAAGTAGGATTTATGTTTGAAATTTCGAAAACTCCTATCTCCGAAAGTATCAGCTTGTGTAGGTTGAAAATGATAAAAAAAAACGAAAAAACAAATGATACCAAAAAACTTTAATTTGAAATTTGTAATGTAAAAAAAAAATTTTTTTCGTTACTCCGAAACCATCATGCTTGTTCTGTCCAATAACGAACTTAACCGAGATATTCATCTCCTAAACCTACTCTGAAAATTTCAACTGCCAAGCTCAATCCGTTCGAGAGCTACCGTGTTAACGGAAACCAAATCAAATCGTTCAAGACCATTTTCATCAAATAATTCGAAAATTAAAGCAAATTTGGGCAAATTGAGCACTCTGTTCCGAGGAACAAGAGCGCCAAAAATTGGTTCAAGCCCTGTGGACAGGAGCTTTGGCGCTCTTGTTCAAACATTGACAAATCATATCTTCGAAATTATTGCTCTCTGGGAATGATATAAATGGATTCTTACGATAGAACTGCATCATAAAATAAATTAAATTCAAAGAGAGCGATTCTCCCCAATAACGAACTTATCCGAGATATTCATTCCTCTAATCCACTCTGAAAATTATATTATATCAATTAAAACCTAGACAATATTGCAGTTTTGTTTTTACTGGAGATATTCTGAACCCAATTTGATTATGTATCTTAGCAAAGAATATGTTTCTATCATCATATGGATTATCCACGAGCATTATATTATCACCTTAAAAGTATAAAAACATATTATCATCCTCATAAGTCTACGATAGCTGAGGTTATTTCATTGGTAATTTTGCATTCAATCATACTTTGTTTTCTAGATTAGGAAGTGTATTTTATATCAAGAATAACGAAACAGAAATAATTTTGACATGTATCTCTCATAGGAAAATGAGATGACATGTAAGAACACAGATCATATAATAATTCGTAGACAGAATAAATAAAAGTACAGCATTTTGTGGAAACAGAAGTACGGTTCATTATTGAAATTTTGAAAAATTATATCTCCGAAAGTCTTAGCTTGTTAGAGTTGAAAATGATATCAATGGATTCTTATGGTGAAATTGCATCTAAAAAAAAATTGAATTCGAAATTTGTTATGTAAAAAAAAATTTTTTTTCGTTACTCTGGAACCATTAGGCCGATTTTGCCTAATAATGAAATTAACCGAGATATATATCTCCTAAACCTACTATAAAAATTTCAACTGTCTAGCTCACTCCGTTCGAGAGTTATCGTGTTAACGGAGGGCCGGCCCGCGGCCGGACAGAATCGATTTCGACCACTGATTCTTGATCAGTGAGTCGAACCAAATCGTTTAAGACCATTTTCATCCAAAAATTCGAAAATTACAGACATGGGCAAATTGATAAGCACCCTCTTCCGAAGAACAAGAGTGCTAAAAATAAAAAAAAATGTTTTAAAAAATTCTATATTTTAGAAACTATTCTTCAGAATCCGCTTAAATTCCGGAATACCTTTGAGCCATCATTTTACAATCGATCACCAAATTTCAGCTCCAACGATGATGGAACATGCGCGAAAAAATGCTCTTTAAGATTTTTTCCATACTTATACTATGAAATAAAGAAAACACGATATTGTGGAGAAGTTTATTTAAATTATTTTTCGCCGCTCCTTCTGCGGAATTACCCTTCAAACTCTTCCATTTACTAATATTATGTTTCTCTCTTATTCCATCACTGCTATCTCCATTATTTCTCATTATTTTGGTCTTTATAAAAAATGATATATTTTTATTATGAGGGTATATTGTGAATAATTGCAAATATTAAGAATTATGCGGCGCTTTATTATACGTAGATTTAAAAAAAAATAATAATGATATTCAGAAGCTCAGACGATACATGAGTGCTTAAATTTTTTTTTTTAGAGCAATACATGCCTGCTGAATCTAATACACTAATTGGGTCTCAAACAAAAACGCTTCCAGTTACACGATCATGTTTCACCAGCTTTGCAACAATGAGTTCCGTTAAAGATTTCAAAAAGAAGGAAATATCAAATATGTTTATAATGTTCACACTTCGACGAATGTAAATTCTCATTAGTAAAACAAGTTAAGTTGAGCATGAGATACTCTGGTTTCTACATGATCTTCCACAAATATGGAGAAATTACTATCACTGGTGAAAATTCTCTTCTAATGATATAACTTATTGATTTATAATCATTAAAAACAATCAATTCATTATTTGTATAACAACGGTGAAAATTACTGAATCTAGCTAGAAAATGATTTATTGATTCTAAGGAAAGATGCTGGGCTCAAATACCACAAGATAATATAATAATATTTCAAGTTTTCAAGGGTTTCATACCTTTTCACTGTTAAGTCAAAAATAAATAGTGCATTGCCTAAGGTTGAGTAAGGTAATCATAACAAATCCTGCACTAGAAGCTTATAAAGGGTCGCCTTGGGTCAGTGTAATCATATCAAATCTAAAAAAATTGAAAAACCTAGTAGAATACACTTAAATGCAGATGAGAGAAGTGTGGATTGATAAAATTTCAATTAGTCATTAGTTACAGGTGAATTTTTTCTCTGAGAGTATGAATTTTCTATCTAAGAATCCAATATTTTTCTTTCATTACCTGAATGTCAAATTTTTGTTTGGTTCTTGTAACATTTATAATACGCACGGTGTTTCTAAATTTATCCAAAAGGTTTTAAGAGGTTTAGATTTAAGACCCTTCTTCGCCAAGCTACTGCCCTTTGAAATTGGGGTGAACATTTTGTTGTCATGTGAGTCCCTCAAATAAAAATTATCTAGACTTGAAAAATAAAATAATAAAATTCTCAGATTACTACTTTAACAATTATCGCACTTGCAATGATAATGTTCGTGCTACAAAAAATTGTTAATTAACTAATTAAATAACTTATCGAAAAACCGCGATAAAAAGTTTTGAGCCACGGATTATTGTTCATTGATCTATCCTGCAGAAGCCTGAATTTTTCCAATTTCTTATTCTCATATTTAATAAGTTTAAATGATATTTATTCATTTAAGGCCCGAAGGGGGCGAGACTTGCGCAAGACAGAGTACCCGTTTTCGAGCGTATTTTCAACTGTCTGGGAAAATTATAAATATTGCTCCTACAGTTCCAGGGGTTTGATCTTTTCCTCCTCTTTTTGAATCTTCTTTCAAATTTGCGATATGTCGGATAGTTTTTGAGGTATTGGCGAAAAACCAAACCTCCTTTTATTTTTTCACATAATTGTTTATAACTATTGCCATTTTTGCGAGCGGCCTTAGAATTTCTCAAAAATTATCTACATGCCATTCCGAATCGAATG
Organism: Halyzia sedecimguttata; assembly: GCA_937662695.2. Lineage (NCBI taxonomy): Eukaryota > Metazoa > Arthropoda > Insecta > Coleoptera > Coccinellidae > Halyzia > Halyzia sedecimguttata. The sequence goes on along the minus strand of OW569411.2, from coordinate 1,942,889 downwards.
ACGTCTCAATCATAATTTTCGGAGAATATGCAAAAAGTTTGACCAAAAAAGCACTTGTTGACTACACTATAAAGTTGAGATAGTGTTAAGTTAAGATATCGATATCTTAACTTAACACTAAGTCACTATGTGGATATCTTAACTTAATACTAAGTCACTATGTGGATCCACATAGTGACTTAGTACAAAGTCATGGGGTATCGTAGGGTTCAGCAAATAATATCAATATGACATAGATACATGCTCTCAAAATCAAACTTTTGACAGGTGGACAGGAAAGTATGGCTAAATATGAAAATTTTTAAAAAATTATTAAAAACAATTCTGTATCTCAGAAACTATTGGTCAGATATCGCTGACATTTTGCAAGAGCCTTCAAAACCATATTGTACAGCTAAGTTTTGATTTAACTCAGTTGGATTTATATTCGTGGAAATATACGGAAATAATATTTTTTTCCTGGAGTTAAGCAGTCTTGGGCGAGTTCAGTACCAGGATGGGTGAATGCTCTGGCTATACATTTGAACAAGGGTGCCAAAGCTCCTGACCACAGTGCGTTTCCAACTTGTTTTAATCTGTGATATTTCCGGCCAAGATATGGGCCACCATTCGAATCCGTCGAATTTTTGGCGCGCTTGTTCCGGCGTAGGCACGATAACTCTCGAACGGAATGAGCTAGACAGTTGAAATTTTCAGAGTAGGTTTGGGAGATAAACATTTCGGTTAAGTTCGTTATTGGGCAAAAATCGGTTTCGAAATAACAAAAAAAAATTTTTTTTATATTACAAATTTCAAATTCTATTTTTTAAGAGGCAGTACATCATCATACGAATCCATTAATATAATTTCCAACTCTAACAAATCAATACTTTCGGAGATATGATTTTTCAAAATTTCAATATTAAATCGTAACTCTATGATTTCACAGAATACTGAAATCGAAAATTAAAGTCCGTATCTATGAATTTCATGATCTGCGTTCATGCATGCCATCGATGTTCTCTCAACTACAGATAAGAGACATGTCAATCTAAGTATGATTGAATGCAAAATGAACAATGAAATAACCTAATTAATCTCAGCTATCGTATATAGCTCTTGGATAATCCATATGATGATGGAAATATATACTTTGGTAGGTTAATCAAATTGGGTTCAGAAGAGCTTCATTAAAGAAAAAACTTTATATTACCTAAGTTTCAATTGATATAATATAATTGTTTTCATAGTGGATTGGAGGAATGAATATCTCGGATACGTTCGTTATTGGGTAGAATCGGTTTGGTGGTTTCGGATTGGTGATTTTTTGGTACTCTTGTTGGATTAAATTTCTTTCATGATGCAGTTCTATCATAAGAATCTATTGATATAATTCCCAACTCTGAGAAACCAATACTTTCGGAGATATGAATTGCCAAAGTTTGAACAAGAGCGCCAAAGCTTCTGTCGACAGATCTTTCCCACATTTTTTCTTTTAGGAGGTACATATACTTCTGTATTCTTGTAATTTTTATATGAATTGAACGCGTTCAATCTTATATAATAAAATACCATCCTATCATAGATATACATCTGAGATTAAATATTAAAATACTTGGAACGCACTACCTTAAAAATATAAAATCGTGAAACAGCAGAAATAAGTAATATTTTAATCTTATAAGCATGTAGAAGTAATTTACATTTTTGTTGTTTGAAACTAATGAATTTTAACGATTATAGTATCTTATTTGTGGAATTATGTGAATTCTTATTCATTTTGAAGACCTTCATTAAATGCCCTATGTCGTAAATCCTAATTAAGGCTTGAAAACTGGCAGCAATATTGTAATATGTAATTCATTCCCATAAATAAATTGATATTTATTACCTAGGGTCACTAAGGATGCGTACTTCACGTAATTATCAATTGTCGATATCTCTTCGGCATTGACGAAATCTATGAACCCCAAGTTAGATAATTTTGAAAGCTGAATGATTATTTATATCACCAGAGCCTGCTGAAAACTCATTATATACAGGGTGTTTCAGAAAAAGATGTTTCGATTCCTTCTTGCAGATGTTCCCTGGAATTGATTCCAGTAGATTATTTGTCTATTGAATGAAGAGTTTATTCGTAAAATTGATTTGAAATCCATATCTTAATGTAATACAGGCTTAAAACACGTAAAATAGGGTATAATGGATGTCTTCTAATGAATTGGAAAGAATATTTCTCTATTTCAATATCGTATTGAGTTCATTACAGCACTAAAAACAATGCTGTAATGAACTTGTTCCTGCATTATTTCTAGTTATATTTTTCATTTTGTGGTAGTCAGCACTGACATTCGATCCTATCAAATTTAAACACACGTCAATTGTCAATCGTTACATAGTATAAAACAAAGTCGCTTTCCGCTGTCTTTCTGTCCCTATGTATGCTTAGATCTTTAAAACTACGTTAAGGATTTTGATGCGGTTTTTTAAAATAGATAGAGTGATTCTCATTGGGAAGGTTCATATGTATAATGCATGCATAATATATTAGAGAAACACTGATAATTTCAGAGGTTTCTAATGTGATGTCGTAAATAAACACATATTTTTGCGCTTACATTGCAAACGCTGGCTGAACCCTACGAGAGAGATCAAAATAATGTAGTACAGTATGGTACACCTTAAAAAGGTCTACAAAAAAGTTCGGGATGGTATATGTCTATCTCTTAAGGATAACCCACAATAACCATTTCTATCCTTTACATTCATCGACAAATAGTGGCTTGATTACGAAGCTATTTTAAGCAATACAGCATTGATCCTCATCCTATTAAGTACCTTAAATGCATTGTGCATTTAATATTGATCAATATGGCCCTTTACAGCATGTAATTTAAATGAATAATTTCGAAGATATTGCAGATTAAAAATGCAGAGACATAGCGGTTGCGGTGGTACCGACCGGAGAGCCGGCACAGCCGGGATAGGGATAGAAATCGAATACAGAGAGCCAGAGAATCATCTGTAGAGCGTGAGGCTCGCCTCAGCCAGGATAGATGCATTGATTACCCGAATTCCTCTGATACAATAGGATTTACTGATCCAATTTAAACGCCTACAATTTCCGCTAATGATATATTTCGCAATGACCATTAATAAATCGCAGGATCCAACTTTCAACGCTACAGGCTTATATTTGAGCGTTGAGTGTTTTTCACATGGCCAATTATATGTCGCTCTTTCAAGAGTAACCTCTAAAGAAAACATGTTTGTATTGTCTAACGACAAAAATGCTTTGAACGTTGTATGTAAAGAAATTCTGTAGTATATTTTTAGTATCAGCATTTCAACCGTGCGAAGCCGGGGTAGGCAGCTAGTATAATATAATAATAATAATAATAATATTTATTCAGCAATAGTAATAGTATTACAAATTACACTACAACTTTCAAATACCTCATGATAACAGATATATACATATACATAAAAACACAACAAAATAAGTAACCTAGTAATCCAAATAATATGTTAACAAAACTAAGAATATAAAATCAATAACTTTTCCTTATATTACTCCTACTGCTAAAAGTTTGGCGCACTATGGTATATTAATACTGTGTGTGCGCTTAAAGTAACTAGCAAAAAATATATATTTTCTCTTCGAGGCCAATGCTTCCTCTTATGTTTCTTTGGGTCACAAAGTCCCAAACCAAAATTTACCCAAAAATTAAACCAAAGAGAAAAAGAAACCCACTTTCTCCCCAATTAAAAAATTTTAGACCAAAGAACAAACATCATTCCATCCACTGACTCTATACTTGGTAAGTAATTTGAAAGTTAGTGTCTATAATCCACTTATTGATTTCTTTTTTTATTTTGAAATAAGGTTTGCACTTATATTCCTGTGGTAGAGAGTTAAAAACCTTCGGGCCAAGACAGTAAATATGGTTTTGACATAAGGTATGTTTGGGGTTCTGGAGACCAACATTATTATTAAGAGCAAATCTAGTGTTTTGCCCATGGGATATATTTACTTTGTAATCTTGATACTTCAACATGTATCTTATTACTGCCTTATAGTAAAGTTGCTTTATTGACATTAAGTTACTATCTTTGTAAACCAAGACTGATGGGTAATATTTACCCTTGAACAACATTATTTTTATCAACCATTTTTGAGCAATTTGCAATTTTTCCAAAAAAGTCACCCCAGCAGCACCCCAAACAACGATTCCGTAATTAAGAAGAGATTCTACTAATGCATAATAAATTGTTTTCAAGGTCTTCAGATGCACTACATTTCTCAACTCATAAAATTTAAAAATTAATTTCCTAATTTTGTCAGTAACTGCAATTACCTGTTCTTTCCATGTTAAATTTTCATCAATCAAGATACCGAGATATTTGAGGCTGGTTTGTCTTTCTATTGTTTTGGTGCATTTACATTTGAGTGTAAAATTAAGGCACTCTGGATCGTGGATTCTTAAGGATTGAAAGGTTGGCAAATGGCCGGCTGAGAGTGAAAAAGCAATAAATTTGGTTTTATTCACATTTAAGGAAAGTAAACTACCATCAAGCCACTGTTTAATTTTCTGAATGGCCTTTTCGGCTTTTGTTCTTGTTGATTCCCAATTTTTCCCACTGATTATTACCCCAGTATCATCTGCAAAACAATATACATCTCCTTCGGAGATAGCTGACATAATCCCATCAATGTAAACAACAAAAAGCAGTGGTGAAAGCACCGTCCCCTGAGGCACACCATACTCCACCTCAAGCTTATCACTATGTTCCCCAGAAATGACAACTTTTTGTGATCTTTTTTTTAGATATGAATTTATTAAGTCATTTGGGAGACCCCTGATACCTATGCAGTCCAACCTGCTTAGTAGAATATGATGAGCCACTGTATCAAATGCCTTCTGTAAATCAAGAAAAATACCTATTACTTTACTTCCAGTATCTAAGTTTCTCAAAATATTTTCAGTAACGCGACACAAAGCATTTTCAGTACTTAACCCCTCTCTGAACCCAAATTGATTTTTATTTATCAGTTTATGTTGTTCAAGGAAAAATACAATTTGTTCTTTCAAGCATTTCTCAATTAATTTACTCAAAGTGCTAGTCAAAGTAATTGGCCTATAGTTACTTAGTTCTTTTCTATCACCCTGTTTATGTAATGGAATAATTATAGTACTTTTCAGAACTTCTGGAAAAACTCCTGTACTAAAGACTATGTTAACTATATGTGTTAAAGGTTCTAACAAAAACTGATGGTATTTTTTTAATAAGTCTGAGCAAATGTAATCATCACCACCCCTTATTTTATTCTTTAATGATTTTATTTTGCCTAAAACTTCAATTTGTGATACGGGTTTCAAAAAAAATGAATCCTTTACTTTTGCCCTTTGATTCACTTCTCCTGGCTCTATTCCCTCCGCCATTTGTCTTGCAATGCTACCAAAATAAGCATTGAATTCTCCAGCAATTTGTTTCTTATTAGTAATTTCTGAATTATTTTTGTTTACAATGCTTTTGATTTCCAACTCACAAGATTGTTCATTTGTGGCCTCTTTAATTATTTGCCACAATTTTTTCGTATTATTTGCACTTTCCTCCGCTCTTGACCTATAGTATGAAAATCTTGAAAATTTTATAAGCTTTGAAAGAGTGTTTCTATACATTTTATACCTCTCCAACAAATCCCTATTATTTTTGTATACCATACATTCTTTTTTTAACCTATCTCTATACCTAATTGACACCAACAAGCCCTTTGTAATCCATGGTTTCAACCTTTTTGATTTATTTGTTACCGTTATTGTTTTTGTAGATTCTTGTATTAAATTTTTTAGCCTATTTATAAAATCAACAGTGCACTCATTTGCATTATTGTTGTTAATTACATCACTCCATTTTGCTCTTGAAATCAGTCTTAAAAATATTTTGTGATCAAGTAATTGATAATTTTTTTGTGAGTTGAAGCTATCTCCTGTTTCACCCTCCAGTTTAATATTGAGCAAAATGGGATCATGGTCTGTGAGTTTATGTTCTAATATAATTGAGTTGATGCAGTTAAAAAAAATTTCTCGACATTTAATAAAGTAATGATCTAAGCAGGATTTTGAATTACCTACCTTCCTTGTAGCCTTATTTATAACGCTCACAAAACCATGACCTTGAAGAGTTGTCAAGTAATTAATTGTGGATTCAGATTCATTTGCCAATAGGTCAATGTTCATGTCCCCGACAATAACTTGTATTCGATTTTGATTTGCTATTAATCCTTGTAATATGCTATTTAAATTTTCTATAAATTCATCTTTCGTAGTAAAGAAACACCGATATGTAGCTAGAATGTCAATGGTTATGTTGTTCTTTTGTAATGTTACCTTTATAATTTTAAGATTGTTATGTATTAAAAGTTCATGATCTATGTAAAATTCTTGCTTAATATATACCACACAACCATCACATCTGTTCAAATTACTACCATTAAAAAATTTTAAGTAACCCGGGATATTAAAATTATTAGTATTATATATATTGTGAGTTTCCGACATTACAATTAGATCAAATTTTTTATCACATGCTTCAAGGAACACCAGAAACTGATCAAAATTTTTATATAAACTTCTTATATTCACATGTATCATGTTAAAGTCACTAAGGTAATTATCGAATGCGGAATCTGGATATAGTGAAACAATTGTTGAGAAGAAAAGTTTTATTTTCATTAAAAAATAAGGCAGTAGAAATTTCCTTCGTGGTAATTTTGAATCATTCATGCTATTAGGAAATTGTTTTAAAACTGATCTCCATATGCACTACGAATGATTCAACTTAAAATTCCTGTCAATTTTCTGTCAACTTTCGTAACAGTCACACCAACTGCCAAGATACAATACAAAAGTCACTAGGATATATAAACCGAATTTTTCATTGAATTTTAACAGTATTTTACAAAACTTGCCTGAAATAGAGAAAATATTGTCTAATACTCGTTGCAGAAGGCAATTCCAACACTCATGCGTTCGAAAGCTAGCTCCTTTGTCGCTCGTTTTCGAATTTCGCATTCGTGTTCGAATAGAGCCCATTCTGCAACTTGTTTTAGAATATGCTATTTCATAATTCCGTAGAAAGTTCACGATTTCAATGATTTCATAGAATTTTCATGATATTTTTTTAACTTATATCATACTCCAAATATCGCTGAAATTTTCCAAGAGCCTTCAAAACATTATTTTACAGTCAAGTTCTAGATTTAGAGTATCGTGAAAATATGAATTCTGGCGATAACTTTCCGAGAGTGCATAAGGAAGAAGACGGAAACTAAGGACATTCCATTCCCATCATTGGTTTTCGGAACAAGTTTATATAAGCAGGTCACAATCATTTCAATCCTTATAGTGTTGCCTGATGAGGTCGCTCAATAATCGTGTAAATCAACATTCTACGTTTTATTTGATTGACATCAAATTTACGTTATTGACATTAAACGAAACTCCCGGATATCAGGTACCCAGAAAAGCTACAGTTAATTGTTTAAATTTTTCCCTCTCCTCAAGTCTCCTCGAGGAAACATGAGGAGGGGGAAAAACCGCGAATTTTGGAAAATATTCCCAGTTGATACTCTTGTTTCTCGGAACAGAGTGCTTATCAAGTGTCTGTAATTTTCGAATTTTTGGCTGAAAATGGTCTTAAACGATTTGGTTCAACTCACAGATCCAGAATCCGTGGTAAAAATCGTTTATGTCCGGCCGGTCCGTCCAGCCGGCCGTCCGGCCTTCCGTTAACACGATAACTCTCGAACGGAATGAGCTAGACTCTGCTAGACGGTTGAAATTTTCAGAGTAGGTTTGCGAGATAAATATCTCGGTGAGGTTCGTTATTGGGCAAAATCAGCCTGGTGGTTTCGGAGTTACAGAAAAATATATTTTTTTACATTACAAATTTTAAATTAGCGTTTTTTTGAGATGCTGTTTCATTATAAGAATCCATCGATACCATTCTCAACTCTAACAAACTAATACTTTCGGAGATATGATTTTTTCAAAATTTCAATAATTATTTTCAATTCTACATGATGTCCTATAGAATACCTGCTGATGTAAGTAAATCCAACATGAGGTGAGTCATAGACCTACGTTTTGATTTAATTACGAAAATTCTTGCAAGTTGACGCACAGAAGCCAAATTGAAAGAAATTTGTTCGAGCCCTGTGGACAGGAGCTTTTTGGCGCTCTTGTTCAAACAGACAAATTATATCTCCGAAAGTATTGGTTTCTCAGAGTTGGGAATTACATCAATGGATTCCTATGATAGAAATGCATCATGAAATAAATTAAATTTAGAAAAAGTGTCGTTTAAAAAAAAGCTTCAAAAATTATCCTATAAAAAATATGAAATTTTTTCTTTTACAAATACAAATAAGAAAAAAAGAAATTTGAAAAATAATTTCTAGAATATTGAAACAGATTCTAATTAAAAAAAAACAAGTTTCGTATGACAATTGCCCAAAACAGGTTCAAAGTACCTACAAATAGTAGATATTCCATAAAACATGTATGAAAGAAGAGAAGTAATAATGAAAAATTACCTTGTAATCAATCAAAAATTTCCTGATCTACATTCACCAAATTTTCTCCTCTCTCGAACTACAGAATTATGCTTTCAATATTCACGTAATATTTTCAAACATTTTTGGGTGAGGTCCCCGTTGCATCGCCAAAATACGGGTATTTTAACACAAACATAATATTTTTGAAGTTATAATATTCCCTTCCATCAGTCCCGTCATTAAGTGAGAGAACTGAGCATGATGAAAAGCAGTCTCACTTCTCTTAGATCTCTTACTTCATGTTACGTACCGAAATGTAAGACTTTTCTGAGAAAAACTAATTTCGGAACAAACAACTGAGATTTTTCTCACTTCGCTCACATTTCGGAATACACTCTATTCTCATAATTCTTCGATTGCTGAAATGAATCAGACAATGTCATGTCTCAGGAAAATAAGTTGACATTATAACATTCCATAGATAGAATAATTATATCTTTCTGTGAAAACATAGAAATACGATTTATTTTTGAAATTTTGAAAAATCATATCTCCGAAAGTACTAGCTTGTTAGAATTAAAAATGATATCATTGGATTCTTATGGTAAAACTGCTTACGAAAAAAAATTGATTTGGAATTTGTTATGTAAAAAAAAATTTTTTTTTTGTTACTCCGAAACCATCTGTCCGATTTTGCCCAATAACGAACTTAGCCGAGATATTTATCTCCCAAACCTACTTTGAAATTTTCAACTGTCTAGCTCATTACGTTCGAGAGTTATCGTGCCTACGGCCGGCCGTACAGAATGAATTTCGACCACGGATCATTTTGATCGAAAATTACAGACATTTGGGCAAATTGATAAGCACTCTGTTCCGAGGAACAAGAGCGCCAAAAAGAATTTTTTGTTATTGATAAATCTTGTACTTCCGAGATATCTTTCCTATTCATCATAAATTCTTCATGATAAACTTCAGCGCCCTCTGTTCACCTGATACACCATTTGCTCCCTCTATTCCAAATCTGTTCCCATACCTCGTCTCATCTCATCGGATACTGTTGTACAAATACCCACCTTTCACATCCACGAAGAAATTGTTCCACACTCGGAGCAAATAACACTTCGGGGTCATATTTTGTTACCTACTATGCTAGAAAGGCGAAGGGGACATTCCTCGTGCCGCATGCCGTACAAAAACAAAACGATAGCGGAAAGAAGGCAATGGCATTTCACAGACATGAATGGAAACAAGAAATATTCTTCAATTTCCCTCTCTACTGTTAGTAATGTAAAGAATAGCACATTCCTGAATGGCCATCAGCTCGTGGTTCGTGCAGCGGACTCGCATTCTCACACACACAGTAGTGCATCGACTTAGACCGGCAACGGTTAAAGTGGCCTGCTCGCCTCTTCCGCTCTTCCTCTATCGCAACGCAATGTCGCACATACCACAAGTGCAGCCTGCAGTATTGCACTCCAAGCCTTCGACAGGGCAATGTCTCTCGCCTGCTGATAATACGATCCCATTCACTGATCACTAAGAGACACTTTTTCGAGTGATACTGTGCTTCTTCCGTGTGGCGAAAGGAAACTCACGCTTAGAACTGCTACGACAAGGTTAGTAGTATTCTTCGTGCTGATTTTTCATGTTGGATGCCATAGAAACGATGTGTATTTATCGGAACATGTAAAACCCTGAGGTACTGTCATAAAAATACGGATTATAACCTCGTGACAGCTATTAGCTGTCACGTTCATTGTTTATTTTGATATTAAACGTGTGACAGGTAGAATGACAAGTAGGAGGTCGTGGGAAGGAATGGAATACAATTTTAAATTTAAAGAAGCTTACGATGCATTCAAAAATTATTGTAGAAAATGTTTAAGTAAGCATTGAATGATACTTTAGGAGATATATTCATTTTTCAATGGTTCCTTTCTGGGTTTTCTATCCCAAACTGTGAAAAATATCTATAAAATGAAAAATGGGTTCAAGCCCTGTGGACAGGAGCTTTCTGGCGCTCTAGTTCAAACAGACAAATTATATCTCCGAAAGTATTGGTTCTCTGAGTTGGGAATTAAATCAATGTATTCATATGAACTGCATCATAAAGGAAATTCAATTCAAATAATAGTTATTTATCAAGATTAAATGAGCAATCATGAGAATGAGAACTGCACCATGAAAGAAATCAAATTAAATCTGGCCAATTTTGCCCAATAACGAACTTAACCGAGATATTCATCTCCCTAACCTACTCTGAAAATTTCAACTACCTACCTCATTCCGTTCGATAGTTTTATCTATGTCTATGGATGAAAAGCAGTCTCACTACTCTCAGTCCTCAGATCTCTTACTTCATGTTCGGTTCCGAAATGTAAGACTTTTCTGAGAAAAACTAATTTCGGAGCAAACAACGGAGATTTTTCTCACTTCGCTCACAATTCTTCGATTGATTAGATAATGTCATGTCTCAGGAAAATAAGTTGACATTATGACAATTCATACATAGAATAGTTATAACATTCTGTGACAACCTTGAAATACGATTTATTATTGAAATTTTGAAAAATCATATCTCCGAAAGTATTAGCTTGTTAGAGTTATAAATGATATCATTGGATTCTTATGGTAAAACTGCTTATTGAAAAAAATTTATTTTGGAATTTGATTTGTAAAAAAAAATTTTTTTTTTGTTACTCCGAAACCATCTGTCCGATTTTGCCCAATAACGAACTTAGCCGAGATATTTATCTCCCAAACCATCTGCCAAAATTTCAAAACCCCTCCGAAATTGATTCCTGGCTACGCCCTTGAATCTACCCTAAACATTGCAAGTCGCTCTGTTTCCTTTCTCAGGTTATCGTGATTTTTGGCGCTCTAGTTCCTCGGAACTGAGTGCTTATCAATTTGCCCAAATGTCTGTAATTTTCGAATATTTCGATGAAAATGGTCTTAAACGATTTGGTTCGACTCACTGATCAAGAATCCGTGGTCGAAATTCATTCTGTCCGGCCGATCTGGCCGGCCGTAGGCACGATAACTCTCGAACGGAATGAGCTAGAGAGTTGATATTTTCAGAGTAGGTTTGGGGGATAAATGTCTCGGCTAAGTTCGTTATTGGGCAAAATCGGACAGATGGTTTCGGAGTAACAAAAAAATTTTTTTTTTACGAAACAAATTCCAGATTAATTTTTTTTAATAAGCAGTTTTATCATAAGAATCCATTCATATCATTTTTAACTCTAACAAGCTAATACTTTCGGAGATATGATTTTTCAAAATTTCAATAATAAATCGTATTTCAACGTTGTCACAGAATGATATTATTCTATGAATTGTCATAATGTCAAATGATGTTCCTGAGACATTATCTAATCAATCGAAGAATTGTGAGCGAAGTGAGAAAAATCTCAGTTGTTTGCTCCGAAATTAGTTTTTCTCAGAAAATTCTTACATTTCGGAACTGAACATGAAGTAAGAGATCTGAGTATAGTGAGACTGCTTTTCATCCATAGACATAGATATAACTCTCGAACGGAATGAGGTAGGTAGTTGAAATTTTCAGAGTAGTTTAGGGAGATGAATATCTCGGTTAAGTTCGTTATTGGGCAAAATTGGCCAGATTTAATTTGATTTCTTCCATGGTGCAGTTCTCATTCTCATGATTGCTCATTTAAACTTGATAAATAAACTATTATTGGAATTGAATTTCCTTTAGGATTCAGTTCTATCATATGAATACATTGATATAATTCCCAACTCTGAGAAACCAATACTTTTGGAGATATAATTTGTCTGTTTGAACTAGAGCGCCAGAAAGCTCCTGTCCACAGGGCTTGAACCCATTTTTTAATAATTTATTTCAAATTCTTTAGTCATACGATTCTCACGAAATTTCACGAACATCTTTAAGTTTGTATTCTACAACTACTCACCAAGTTTCTGATATATAGAATTGTTTTAAATGATTTTTTAAAAATTTTCTAGTAATTCCATCCTCACGAAATTCCGCAAGAATTTTCGAGCATTCGACAACTAATTACCATGTTTGAATTATATCGGTTTTGTATTTCTCGAGTTATTGAGGAAATGACCACGAAATTTCAGATGTATATAGCTCCAAAGCTGTTTGGCCGATTATGCCTATAAACGAACTTAAATGTCCCATTTAAATGCACAACCTTACCCAAAAATTTCAAGTCGCTATCTCTTTCCGTTCTCAGGTTATCGTGAGATAAATAATATTAAAAAAAAAATTTTTTTTAATTTTCTAGTGATACGATTCTCACAAAATCTCACAAATGTCCTTGGGTTTGTATTCTACAACTACTCACCAAGTTTCAATTCGATCGGACTTGTATTGGTTGCAAACAAAATTATTATTCGGAAACCATTGGGCCGATTATGCTCATTAACGAACTTATTGGGATGCGCCATCTACCCTGAAAATTTGAAGTCGCTATATCTCTCCGTTCTCAAGTTATCGTGGCAACGGACGGCCGGCCGGACAGAATGAAATTTGACCTCGAATTCTTCATCAGGGAGTCGGACCCAATCGTTTGAGACCATTTTCGGCAAAAAATTCGAAAATTATTTGGGAAAAATGATAACGAGATGTGTCCCAGAACATAACCGCAAAAATGTGGGCTCAAAAAGTTTTTTCTGATCTTATTCCTACTTGGCAAGAGCAAAAATGTTGATGAATTGGACTCTTGTTCAAATATGCTAGTTTGAGTTATCAGTACACGAATAACTACCCCCTCATACTCTACAAATGTTTTCGTCTGACATATAAGGTATAATTTATTGCAATGTTTCAACCATTTAATAGAATTTTCAGAAATTAAGTGACAGGTTATTAAGGCATGATTTGCAACAGCAGATTTATCGTTATTGTTCCACAGGCTATTTATACCTTGGGAGAATATTTCATAAAAGTTGTTATATATCCGTAACCAAGGCAATTACGTAAACATGGCGCTGATAAAAATTGTAATAAATTATGCAGCCACTCTGAAGCCAATGAGAAAAATTGGTAAGTTGATGGACACTGCCAATGTAACCGGAAGTGCGCCAAATTTGAAAACCCCATTATTTCTAACGCCGAGTCTAATGGGCCAATTATTTGAATGACCCTGTACTATATTATTATAGAGGGGGTGTGGTCTACCAATACATATTCGAAAGGGGGTGGACGATCATTTTGATCATATTTAACTATTTATATTTAAACTATACAAAGTGTTACACATTTCCATATATCCGTAGTCGTCTTTACGAATTCGCTGTCAACTTAAAGTCGACTTACAATCATGTTCTATCCGAACCTTTGATCGGGCTCTTTTCTTTTTGCGCGAATTTTCTAGTGAACAGCGTACTATAATTTTGCCCAAATGTCTGAATTTTCGAATTTTCTTCCGAAAATGGTCTCTAACGATTCGGTTCGACTCCCTGATGAATTATTGGAAGCCAAACTTGAACGGAAAGAGATAGCGACTTGAAATTTTCAGGGTGGGTGGCGTGTCTCAATACGACGGACAAGTTCGTTAATGGGCATAATCGGTCCAATGGTTTCCAAGTAATAATTTTGTTTTCAACCAATACAAATCCGATCGACTTGAAACTTGATGAGTAATTGTAGAATATGAACATAAAGACGTTCGTAAAATTTTTTGAGAATCGTACCACTACAAATTTTTTAAAAAAATTATTAAAAAATATCGTTCATGTCTCGATAACCTGGGAACGCAAAGAGATAGAGACTTGAAATTTTGAGGTCGAGTTGTGCGTCTAAATGCGACGTGTGAGTTTGTTTATATGCATAATCGGCCAGACAGTTTCGGAGTTATACCCATCTGGAATATTATTTCCTCGATAACTCAAAATATTTACTCTCGATCGAATTGAAGCTTGGTAACTAGTTGTAGAATATCGACATAAAGGCGTGCGTGAAATTTTGTTCTGACCGTACCAATAAAAAATTTTAAAAAAATTCGGAAAAAATATTATGTATCTCACGATACCTTGAGAACGGAAAGAGATTTGCAATTTTTAGGGTAGGTTGCGTATCTGAATGCGATATTTAAGTTCGTAAATTTATAATCGGCCAAAACTGTTTTGGAGGTATACTCATCTGAAATTTTGTTGTTATTTCCTCTATAGGTAATTCAAAATATACGAATTTGATTAAATTAAAACTAGATGATTACTTGATTGTAGAATCCCGACCCACTAATTTTCGCGGAATTTCGTGAATATCGTATAGCGAAGTTTTTTCATATTTCAATTCCAATAGAATTACAAATTGACGTCACTGAAATCTGTCATTAAAATGGTATGAAATTCATTAATCTATATATATAAAAATGGGTTCAAGCCCTGTGGACAGGAGCTTTCTGGCGCTCTAGTTCAAACAGACAAATTATATCTCCGAAAGTATTGGTTTCTCAGAGTTGGGAATTATATCAATGTATTCATATAATAGAACTGCATCCTAAAGGAAATTCAATTCAAATAATAGTTTATTTATCAAGATTAAATGAGCAATCATGAGAATGAGAATTGCACCATGGAAGAAATCAAATTAAATCTGGCCAATTTTGCCCAATAACGAACTTAACCGAGATATTCATCTCCCTAAACTACTCTGAAAATTTCAACTACCTACCTCATTCCGTTCGAGAGTTATATCTATGTCTATGGATGAAAAGCAGTCTCACTACTCTCAGATCTCTTACTTCATGTTCAGTTCCGAAATGTAAGAATTTTCTGAGAAAAACTAATTTCGGAGCAAACAACTGAGATTTTTCTCACTTCGCTCACAATTCTTCGATTGATTAGATAATGTCTCAGGAACATCATTTGACATTATGACAATTCATAGAATAATTTCATTCTGTGACAACGTTGAAATACGATTTATTATTGAAATTTTGAAAAATCATATCTCCGAAAGTATAAGCTTGTTAGAGTTAAAAATGATATGAATGGATTCTTGTGATAAAACTTCTTATTAAAAAAATTTAATTTGGAATTTGTTTCGTAAAAAAAAATTTTTTTTTTGTTACTCCGAAACCATCTGTCCGATTTTGCCCAATAACAAACTTAGCTGAGATATTTATCCCCCAAACCTACTCTGAAAATTTCAACTCTCTAGCTTATTCCGTTCGAGAGTTATCGTGCCTACGGCCGGACCGGCCAGCCGGACCGGCCGGACAGAATGAATTTCGACCACGGATTCTTGATCAGTGAGCCGAACCAAATCGTTTAAGACCATTTTCATCGAAATATTTGAAAATTACAGACATTTGGGCAAATTGATAAGCACTCAGTTCCGAGGAACTAGAGCGCCAAAAATGAATTGCTGTTCGTTAGTTTCGCTAAAACTCGAGAACGGCTGGACCGATTTGGCTAATTTTGGTCTTGAATTATTTGTGGAAGTCCAAGAAAGGTTTAAAAGGTAAATAAATATAAAAATGTCTACAGGGTGTTTTTCTTTTAACGTCAATGGCAACGTCCTCTTTTTCACGCCATAGTCGTACAATTTCATTCAATTGCGTTGAAACATATACTTTTGAGGCATTAATCATTGAAAATAAACCATTACTATACAGAGTGTTCTTTTCCTCACGGCACAATTGTACGCGATTGAAATGATTTGTGCCACCAACAAAGCATTAACTAAATAGGTACCTTGGATGGATTCTCATAATGTATTTGTCTGAAATTTTCCTACAGGGTGTTTTTCTTTTAATGTCGTATCTGTCCGAAATTTTCATACAGGGTTTTTGTCTTTTAACGTCAATTGCCACTTGCTGTTTTTCGCGCCAATCGTAAATTTCATTCAATTGTGTTAAAAAATATACTTTCGAGGCATACATCATTGCAAATTAACCATTACTATACAGGGTGTTCCTTATATCACGGCACAATTGTACATCATTGAAGTGATTTGTGCCACAAACAAGGCATTAACTAAATAGGTACCTTGGATGGATTCTCAATGTAACAATTTTGTTTTTCCTTTGGTGTGTGGACATTGCGCATGGACAAGTATACGTCGCGTGTTCGCGCGTAGGAAAATCGTCATCTTTGTTTATTCAAGCACCACCAAAACAACAAAAAATATAGTTTATCAGAAAGCTTTAAATTGATTAAGAGACTGTATCATAACTGAGTGTGTCTGTCAATATCAAATTGAAACTTTATAAATAGTCAATATTTCAGGAAAACTCTGTTTTGTAAGTAAGCAACATCATGTGCAATTCATCGAAAATAATAATAAAACTTCATTCATACCGAACATTTTTTTTTAATTATTATTATTATTAAGTTAGGCGGTACGAAGTTCGCCGGGCCAGCTAGTATATTATAAAAGCTGAGAAAAAGGTGTATATCGATGCTAAATTCCTAGTAGTGTCCAATAGAGGTCAGTAGATAATAGAACATGAGCGCAAAAGCACCTGACTTGACGTCAGTGCTTGATCCAATTTCTTTCACTTCCTTTGAAACTGTTAAAAAAATCTAGTTAAAAATTGTTATTGTTCTTCCTGATTCCTGCGCGTCTATCGCCCGATATTTACAGATTTGTACGTATTTTAAACTCCCCACAGGCTCGTTAAAGTTCCCATGCGTACCTGACCCACAAATTAGCGTAGGGGGAATTCTATTTTCTCGGAACAAAATATAATACAAATCAGTCTGGGTGAGGCGGAGTGCAAAGGCAAACCGTTCCAAAATATTACATTCCAACGACCTAAATCTATAAATAAAACTTCTCGGAAGTAGCGATCGCTCCCACAGACAAAACAAACTCCAATACGATGAACGAGGGTTATTTTGTGGCTAGGCGATACAGTTATGGGTCTTTCGTTACTGTGCGATACGAAGAAATCGACCGGTCGGAAGAAAAATGGTTTCCGGTGTCGGAAGTAACGCCAAAAAGGAACATTTTCAATAATTATTAAGGGGAGATATAATTGTTTTTCGAAACTTACGTTTTTTTTGGAATTGAATTAAAAAATGGGTTCAAGCCCTGTGGACAGGAGCTTTCTGGCGCTCTAGTTCAAACAGACAAATTATATCTCCGAAAGTATTGGTTTCTCAGAGTTGGGAATTATATCAATGTATTCATATGATATCACTGCATCATAAAGGAAATTCAATTCAAATAATAGTTTATTAGATAAGTAATAATAAATTACCTTGTAATCGATCAAAAATTTCCTGATCTACGTTCATCAAATTTTCTCCTCTCTCGAACTACAGAATTATGCTTTCAATATTTACGTAATATTTTCAAACATTTTCGGGTAAGGTCCCCGTTGCATCGCTAAAATACGAGTATTTCAACCCCAATATTCTTGAAGTTACAATATTCCCTTCTGTCAAGTTGACTTTATGACAATTCATACAAAGAATATACATAGAATAATTATATCAATCTGTGAAATACTATTTACATTGAAATTTTGAAAAATCATATCTCCGAAAGTATTAGCTTGTTAGAGTTAAAAATGATATGAATGGATTCTTATGATAAAACTGCTTATTAAAAAAAATTTAATTTGGAATTTGTTTTGTAAAAAAAAAATTTTTTTTTTATTACTCCGAAACCTTCTGTCCGATTTTGCCCAGTAACGAACTTAGCCGAGATATTCATCCCCCAAACCTACTCTGAAAATTTCAACTCTCTAGCTCATTCCGTTCGAGAGTTATCGTGCCTACGGCCGGACCGGCCGGACGGCCGGCCGGACAGAATGAATTTCGACCACGGATTCTTGATCAGTGAGTCGAACCAAATCGTTTAAGACCATTTTCATCGAAATATTCGAAAATCACAGACATTTGGGCAAATTGATAAGCACTCAGTTCCGAGGAACTAGAGCGCCAAAAACGTAACATTTCCGCCAACAACATATTATTTTTTAATGTTTTTGGCGCTCTAATTCCTCGGAACAGCTTATCAATTTGCTCAAATGTCTGTAATTTTCGAATTTTTGGCTGAAAATGGTCTCAAACGATTTGGTTCGACTCACTGATCAAGAATCCGAGGTCGAAATCAATTCTGTCCGGCCGGCCGTAGGCACGATAACTCTCGAACGAAAGGAGTTAGAGGATTGAAATTTGCAAGGTGGGTTTAGAGCGTAAATATCTCGGACGAGTTCGTTAATGGACGAAATCCATCAAGCGGTTTCGGATTTATGGCCGATTTTAGTAAAAAACATTTTTTATGAATATTTCCGAAACCGATCACTCGATCTATCTGAAATTTAGCATCAAATTGTAGAATCATGACCTTTATACGCATGTGAAGTTTTGTATTGATCGGGTTGCCGTAAAGTGTAAAAAAAAACATTGTTCGATAGCTTCCTTCTGACAAATATCTTGTGTTTCTAACGCAGAAGCAATTCACAAAATAATACATTTTCTCTATTTCAGTATTGTAATGAGTTCATTCCAGCACTAAAAACAGTGCTGGAATGAACTCATTCCCGCATTATTTCTAGTTATATTTTTCATTTTGTGGTAGTCAGCACTGACATTCGATCCTATCAAATTTCAAGACACGTCAATTATTGTCAATATCTGGATAATTTGGATAAGGAGAAATAACTGTTGAGAGGAAAGGTCTTATTTTTATCAAAAAATAAGGTACTAGAGATTTCCTTCTTGCTAATTTCGAATGATTCATGATATTAGGAAACTGTTAAATCTAATCTCCATGCTCTACTTACAATTCAAATTCCGTGATCTGTCAATTTTCGTAACAGTCACACCAACTGCCAAGATACAATACAAAAGTCACTAGGATGTATAATCCGAATTTTTCATTGAATTTCAACAGTATTTGACAAAACTTGCCTGAAATAGAGAAAATACCGTCTAATACTCGTTGCAGAAGGCAATTCCAACACTCATGCGAACGAAAACTCGCTCCTTCGTCGCTCGTTTTCGAATTTCCATGTGTTTGAAAATCAGCCCATTCTGCAACTTGTTTTAGAATATACTATTTTATGTAATTTTTTCGTTACTCCGAAACCACCAAGCCAATTTTGCCCAATAACGAACTTAACCGAGATACATATTCATCTTCCAAACCTACTCTGAACATTTCAACTGTCTAGCTCATTCCGTTCGAAAGTTATCGTGTCTACGGCCGGCCGATTTGCCGGACACAATTGATTTTGACCACGAATTCTTGATCAGTGAGTCGAACCAAATAGTTTAAGACCATTTTCTGGCAAAAAATCGAAAATAACAGACATTTAAGCAAATTGATAAGCACTCTGTTCCGAGGAACATGAGCGCCAATAAAATGTTGATATCGATATGGGAAAGTTTAACGGGTAATTCTGCAAAAGGAGCAGAGCGAAAAATCATTCTGCTAGGACAGGGCAACCAAGAAAATGATGGAAAGAAAAACTGAAAATAGGTGACACCACAACAGGAGCGAGCTACCAATTTGTGCCTCTAGGACTCTTCAATTCGAAGAAAAATATGGCATCGGCATTCTGAAGCTGAATGCACAAATTGGTTGCTCGCTACTGTTGTGGCGTCACCCATGTTTTTCTTTCAATGTTTTTCTTGGTTTCTTGGTTGCCCTGTCCTAAAGAAGACAACTAGCAGAAATTCGAGTCGTCAGGTACCTGCGGAATTATT
Source organism: Halyzia sedecimguttata (assembly GCA_937662695.2). Lineage (NCBI taxonomy): Eukaryota > Metazoa > Arthropoda > Insecta > Coleoptera > Coccinellidae > Halyzia > Halyzia sedecimguttata. Next base: position 1,922,683 of record OW569411.2, on the reverse strand, counting down.
TTTTTTATCCTTTTGCGGAATTTTCCACTTTAATATACTCTCCGCACTATTCTCCATTCCTTTCTATGGTAATATTGGTATTCTGAGTGGTAACATACGAAGAAAAATTATATCAATATGAGGTTGATCTAATTTGCGGAATTCTTATCCCACAAAGAATTTTCTGGATACCTATCTATATCTATTGTGGGTATGTTGTTCCCGTTGTAGGCAGAGGTCATTTATAATACCTATGTTTTTCTTCTGCACAACTTATTATTTATTATACGTGAAAATTGAAAAGCAATAATAGGAAACATCGAGAGAGATCATTATCAATCTGTACTTATTCGATATGACGCATGAGTCATAGTTAGGTGGTCAGAGGAGGCGTCAACGTGAGCAGACGCCTACTTTGCAGAGTTCATTTTGCGCAGTGTCGAGCATAAATAGGTCATACTTGCGAATTAAGCTGAATTCGATTCATATGTTTGTGTTTCGATAATGAGATCCGTAACATTGCGATATTCTGGTTTGAGTTGTCTGTGGACCGGTTATAAACAACTATATACCTAGCGTAACCATACTCTTGTCCACTACAAACGTTGTCTTATGTTTAAGGAATGATGTTCCCATCTTCGGAGATATATATATATATTCTTTTGACTGAGAGCTGTATATGTGTTAGCAGAGGTTGGTGTAACGGGGTACCATACAATTCGACGTATGATACAAGAGCTTAGGGAAAAACCTCAGCAAAAAACCCTTTCTCCCCGTGAGTGTGGTGATTTGTAACTATTGTTTACAAAATTTGCTGAAATTTAAAAATATTGATGGGGATATATTTCTTCAATGTGGATTCTCTCGTCAAAAAACGGATAGGTTTCTCCAAGGTACCCGAAACTCAACCTGCAGAACGAAAAGACAAGAGGAGGAAACGAACAAATTAAAAATAATACATAACCTTTCAAAAGTCTCCTCTCACAAAAAAAACTTCTCTGTAGGCGAATGGGATCTCGTGGAGAAGAATCGCCTCCGCTAGTTTTCGAAGATATTCACTCCTGAAATCCCTTCAATATTTGAATTCAAAAATGAAAATGTTGCTCGTAAGGCCAGGAGGGTCTCTTTCAAAACCAGGTCTGACCGGTCCAAGTCCAAGCGATGATTATTCAGAACTTCAGATGTTCTAAGCCCGCTACAGGGCCCTTGAGAAGGGCTATCATCTCCCATAGATATATATTTTACTTTATATTGTATAAAAGAATGAAAAAATGCGCCGGACAAATTACGACTTATGTCTTTCTTTTGAAGAGACAATTGGCCTTATAATGGGGAAGTAAAAATGATACGCTCATAAAAATTCTCACACGGAAGTTCTGGACCATAAACTACTTCGTCAAAATACTGGTAGTTTTCTATGGCTTCCGGTTATACCGAAAGTAGCGACCAACTCCCCTAATTTAAATGGCAATCCTCATTTTTGGCGCTCTTCTCCCTCTGAACAGAGTGCTTATCAATTTACCCAAATATCTGTAATTTTAGAATTTTTGGCGTAAAATGGTCTTAAACGATTTGGTTCGACTCACTGATCAAAAATCTGTGGTCGAAATCGATTCTGTCCGGCTGGCCGTTAACACGATAACTCTCGATCGGAATAAGCTAGACAGTTAAAATTTTTAGAGTAGGTTTGAGAGATAAATATCTCGGTTTTGTTCGTTATTGGGCAAAATCGGCTCGATGGTTTCGGAGTAACGAAAAAACGAAGCATTTGTTAAATTACAAATTTCGAATTAAATTTTTTTTAAGATGCAGTTTTATCATAAGAATACATTGATGTCTTTTTCAACTCTAACAAGCTGATACTCTCGGGGATATGATTTTTCAAAATTTCAATAATACATCATAATTCTATGTTTTCACAGACTATCTATCTGTGTTCAAACAGAGTATGATTGAATGCAAAATGACCAACTATAGGATATTATAATTACCGCTACCCTATATGCCCTTGGATAATCCAGATGATGATGGAAATATATAATTTTGTAAGTTCAAAATATCTTCAGCGGAAACAAAACGGGAATATTGGCGAAGTTTCCATTGATATGATATAGTTTTCAGAGTAGATTTGAGGAATGAATATCTCGTATAAGTGCGTAATCTTATTTTGAATTAGTTTCTTTTATGAATCAGTTATATTATAAGAATCCATTGATATAATTCCTAACTCTGAGAAACCTATAATTCCGGAGATGAATTGTCAAAGTTTGAACAAGAGCGCCAAAGCTCCTGTCCACAGGGCCTTCTCACATTTTTCTTTCACATTTAGATTCCTCTTCAAAAATTAAGGTATGTTTATTTACCCATATATTTACCATTGGTCGTTTTGGAGCTATTTGCATTTTAAGAAACGCTTTCACGCTTGTTGTACAAGAATTCCATGGAATTCCATTGGAATTCCATGGAATTCCATTGGAATTCCTATTGAATTCTTGGAATTCCTATTGAATTCCTGGAATTCCTATTGAATTCAGTGGATTCCGCAGAATTCCATGGAATTCCGCAGAATACCTATTGAATTATAAGGAATTCCTATTGATGCGACTCCTATCGGACAATCATGTATACAGTTCCAAATAGTTGGGTTTAACCGAGGGGTGAACCGCTAGGAATTCTGGTGTACAAGAATATAGAATTCCAATAGAATTTCAAAAGAATTCCTATTGAATCCCTAATGAGAATTCCTATTGAATTCCAATGAAATTCCGGTTGAGTTGGAATTCTGGTGTACAAATTTTTGTCAGCGGTTTCCTCCTAGGTAGCTACTTCCAGTATAACCAGAAGTGGTAGACAACTGTCAATATTTAAAAAAAAGGAGTTTGAGGTCCAGAATCCCTCTGTCTGAATTTTTATTGGCGTATCATTTTTAGTTTTCCATATAAGGCTAATTGTCCCTTTAAAAGAATGACCCTGTATAGACCGAGCGTGAATCTAGAACTTGGCTGTAAAATAAGATTTTGAAGGGTAAACGTTTCAGTGAAATATTTAACAACCTATTAATGAGGAAATGTAAACTGGCGTGAAACTAATCAATAGGTCAGTATTTTCACTAATTGGTTTTTGATTAAGGGCAAAGTCAGCACATATTCAAGTAAAGTGAACATAGAATAATGTGCAATATTCGTCGATCTCAGTATTCCCTCAAAGAGGAAAGTATAATTCAGGGCCGATACGTACCGGTTTCATGGTTGTTACCAATCATCAGCGTAACTTAGCCACTGAATGACAAACGAAGGAGAATGTTTGTAGATCGTTAAAAGCGATGACTATTTCACTGTATGTCATTTAGTTCGAGTAAATTAATAGATATAGCATGACTTAGCAATCTTTCATCTCAGAAGAAACATCGTTTTTGAAACATATGTCAGACGACAACTTTTGTTATTGTAGTTACGCGCAATAATGTTGCAATATTTGCTGTGGAATCTGCTCTTTGGTTCGGATAATATGGTCGTAGAATCTGTGATTTTACAGTTATGTTGTTTGTCTGAATTTCGCAGACGTAAACTTAAGGTATATAAAAAAAATCGTCGTTAACTGTTTTCTTGAAATATTTGCGATCAGTTATGACCTTGTATCTACGATTGACTTATTTGTATGCGAATGTCCCGTTCAGACGTTTGTTCGCACATCAAGGAAATGCTTAGCTAACAGTGGAGAAATCGTGATTTTTATTTTATTACTACTGAATAGATCCCAGTTCAGATTCTTCCGGTGATCTTGATGAAATTTATCACATGGGTGACGCATATCATATTTTAAATCATCCCATTTTCTTTATTTGTATCTGCAACAATTTTTTCGAATTTTTACTACATAATTCGCGATCTACCGAGCATAGAACATTGTAGTAAGATTTAGATTGAGTATTCCACATAGGTGTCGATTTTCATACCAATCCGTCGATAAGTATCCGAGATATTGCTGTAATCAGAGTTTTAAAGCATTTGGAATTATTACCTTTCCTTCTTTACTTATTCTTGAATCCTTGGTATTTGCCCACTCGAATAAACATACCTACATACAGTGTGGACAAGCCAAATGGAATAAAATCATTATCTTGGATACTGTACATATTTATGGAAAATATCTCGAAACACGTCAAATTCAAATTTTAAATTGTCATTTTCTTCGTAAAAATGCGATCGCTACCTACAACCCCCTTCGAAAGACAGGTACAACCACCAAGTATGGGCAGTGTGATACATCGATTGAAAGCTCGTGTCATTCTCTATTCAGAAATGACTTTCATGTTCATTGCAAAACTCAAAATAGAAAAAAATAGAATCATGTGATTACCGAAATTCAATATTTTATTCCCTCGAATATTTCCAAATCCTATTACGATAATATTAAACTTATTTGCCTTCAAGAAAATGAAAAAAAACCATAATATTGTGTTTTCCAGTTGGTACCATGAAAACTAGGTAAAACACTTTCTGTGTCAATGTTAGTTTCTTTAGAAGGCCTTCGCAAATTGTTTTGTGCTAATTAGTTGTAGTTTATAAATTGTCTAATTTGTGTTCGAATTTCATTAATTTCAATTTTGAATAAGAGGTCGATTAACGGAAATGCACAAAATAACAATTTTACAAATGATTGGTTACGGAGATAACACCCGAATACAAAAAGAAATAAATCGCTTGTTTCATGAGAAATTTCCGAATCTGCCACCCACAACCCAAGTATCATTAAGTAAAATAGAGAAGCAGTTTCGCGAGTTTGGGCATGTAAGGCAGAATAAAAAAGTAGCTGCTAATACACTGCGTGAGAATGTGAAATTAGATGTGATGCTTGACTTTGAAGAAAATCCACATAAATGGAGTAGAGATGCCTCCACAACATTCAATGTCAGCCATACATCAATTCTAAACATATTAAAACGAAATAAAATGCATCCCTTTAAAATGAGGAATGAGTATAGGCCTATGCATAATATCTCTTATAACCATGAGCACCCATACCTGGGAGCAACTGGGGGGTCGCCCCCCCCCCTTCTCTAGCTTTTAGGGAAAGAACAAAAATCATCATATGTGCAAAAAATTGTTTCGTCAAATAATTATACTCATTGAATATCTTTATGTCAAGCCCCCCCTAAAAATTTTCATATGGGCGCCCTTGCTCATAATGACTCGTTGATAGGGCATGTCCGAACTGAGAAAATTATATTCTTTATTCCACATCTTGTAAAACACTCAGAATCTGTAATAAATAATCTTTCAAAAAAGCCTATTGGCAATAATGGCACACTTCGTATCAATATTTTATGAAACATTGAATATTTTTGGAATTTTCAATTTATAATAAACAAGGATCTGTGAATCTCCAAATAATGCTTTAATTCATATTGAATCAATTGAAATTTTCAGTAACATCACCTAATTAGACACTGTATCATATTCCATCCAATACATGAATGCAGGAGTTCCTCATTTTATTACCTATGTACCTGAAAATAGAAATTATAGAAATACTCATTTTCGAATATTCATCTTTGAAAAGTCTTTTTTCGAATAAATTATGAAAATGCACCACATTCCTGAAGTCCTGATACTGAGAAATTCAATTCATTGTATCATTCGGAGGCACACAGGTCCGTGGTTACGATGAATTGAAAATTCCAGATATTCAATGGTTCACAATATATTTATGCGAAGTGTGCCATTATTTCAAGAGGCTTATTTAAAAGAGTATTTATTGTAGATTCTTAGGACAAGTTCACTTGTTGAAATTTGATGTACAGGGTTTTTTACAAGATGTGGAATAAAGAAAATAATTTTCTCAGTCTGGACCTGCGCAGTTAACTAGTCATTATGAGCGAATATTAGACATAGGTCTTTACTCATTCCCTGAAATTTTCATTAAGATCCATGTTGGCGTTCAAGAGTTATGCCAAGTTTTTGATAAAATACCTAAAATATCCTGTATCTCTTAAACAAATATTGTTAGGACATAATATTTCGAACACTGATTTAGACTCACCAAAATGTCCTGCGTCTGCACTGAAAGCTTGCAAATTCATTCGTGAAACTCCCTGTATATAGTCTTAAGAGGTCACTGTGTCATCAATCTATTAAATAAAAAGATCAAAAGGGTTCAAGCCCTGTGGACAGGAGCTTTCTGGCGCTCTAGTTCAAACAGACAAATTATATCTCCGAAAGTATTGGTTTCTCAGAGTTGAGAATTATATCAATGTATTCTTATGATAGAACTACATCATAAAGGATTTTCAATTCAACTAATAGTATTTTTATCAAGATTAAATGAGCAATCTGAGAATGAGAACTGCACCATGGAAGAAACCAAATTAAAATAGCTGAAATGAATTTGACTCTCTCTTATAGAACAGGATAAAATGTACGAGTATGAACACAGATCATATAATAATAGAATAATTATAGCATTCTGTGACAATATAGAAGTACGTACGATTCATTATTGAAATTTAGAACATCTTAGCAGAAAATGAATTCAAACATCATAGAAGAATTTAAATTCAATAAGAGTGCCAAAAATTATCAATTCAAAACCAATAGACGAATTCTACCCAACAACGAACTCATCCGAGATATTCATTCCTCAATTCTATGATGAACGATAATATATATCTTTCCTCAAATCTACTCCAATACACCAATATTCCAGTTTTGTTTTTAGTGGAGATATTCTGACTCAATATTATTAACTTACCATTACCATTCCCATCATCATATGGATTGACCATCGGCATGAAAATATCAACCAACAAAAAGTATGATATTATATTATAATTCTCATATTTATACGATTGCTGGAATGAATGACAATGTTATTAACTTACCATTACCATTCCCATCATCATATGGATTCACCAACGGCATGAAAATATTAACCAACAAAAAGTATGATATTATATTATAATTCTCATATTTATATGATTGCTGGAATGAATGACAATGAGACAACGTCATGTCTCAGGAAAATAAGTTGACATTATAACAATTCATAGAATACCCACAGAATAATTCTATCATTCTGTGAAAACGTAGAAATACGATTTAAATTGAAATTTTGAAAAATCATATCTCCGAAAGTATTAGTTTGTTAGAGTTAAAAATGATATGAATGGATTCTTATGATAAAACTACTTATTGAAAAAAATTTAATTTGGAATTTGTTTTAAAAAAAAATATTTTTTTTTGTTACTCCATCTGTCCGATTTTGCCCAATAACGAACTTAGCCGAGATATTTATCTCCCAAACCTACTCTGAAAATTTCAACTGTCTAGCTCATTCCGTTCGAGAGTAATCGTGCCTACGGCCGGCCGGACAGAATGAATTTCGGCCACGGATTCTTGATCAGTGAGTCGAACCAAATCGTTTAAGACCATTTTCATCGAAAAATTCGAAAATTACAGACATTTGGGCAAATAGATAAGCACTCAGTTCCGAGAAACTAGAGCGCCAATAATTGCAAATTGTTTATAAATTTTCATTTGTGTCAAAAAAGTTGTGTTTTCTTCATCGGACCGGGAAGTTACAAGCCGATGTGTGATTTCAGCTCTGATCTTCCTGCAATGTTTATTGGGAACTTCCAAAACTCTGGTGGCGGGATTCGGCAACTAACCACGCTAGTAATAAATGTAAACAATCTCGTGTTGGACAGGTCAGTCAACGAAGTTTGACCGAAATTTTCATGGAAAATTTAAATTATAATTGACTTGAGATCACTGTTGGATTACTTTGTGATATATATTCAAATATTGATCATTATATAACTAATTTTATGGCACTTGATAGATATAAAGACTACAACCAGTAAGTATATTCATATATGTTTGTCAAACTTACATTATATTTAAAAGTTCTTTCAGTTACTATTTGCGAATGATTAAGAAGGGACTCAGTTTATTAGAATTTCTGGAGTACATAGGAGCTTCAACTTCTAATTCTAGAGTCCTTGTAGAAGGAGAAGAGGTTCTATATGTAGATCATGTAATCGTGTGTGACAAAACAAATTGTGGTCCCAGTTTTATAGACATTTGTTCTTTATGTTTACAAAGTAGTGCCCTTAATTCAGTACCACATAAAATTGATAGTCCATTAATGTGGAGAATGGTAAACTTAAAATAAAAGGTATGGTATATTCTTGTAAAGTCGAAGCACGGAGGAGGTGTAAACATATTATTGATGTATTAATTAAAGTTCAGGTGCATGATGTTCTAGTTTATTTATGAGAATATAGTATCAAATTGAACCAGATAAAGCTTTTGTAAAACAGTTACCAATAATTGAAATGATTTTTTCAAAATATGATACATATATAATGTGAAAAGAATTATTAACAATAAGTGTAATGTTTGAGGTATAATAAAGTTTTTCATCTATTCAATTGAAAATATTAGAATTGTTTATATATGTGAAACTTTTCAAAGCACTGTCACTGTTAAAGATATCATTCAAAGTAGGTAGGTATATATCGGATGTATCAAGCATAACACTAACATCACAAATGTTAAGTGGTCTGGTAACAATGTACAAAACCAAGTCTACTACTAACATTATTATTGCTGTTTAACTAACTCAAGAGTGCTGGTGATGCTTATTTTTTCTTCTGAGGTTTTTCAGCACAGCAAACGTCATCTACACATTTCTTTCTCTTTCGAGGTACCTCCTTGTCCTCTGTTTGAAGATTATGTTGATGTAGTTCCATGTTAAGTACTCTTCGGTCTATTAGTTATCCTTCTAACGCATTTCCAATATTTATATTTGGTTTTCCGGAGGTAAGAAGTGAAAACTCAAACCTATACATTTTGGCATTTTTTTCGCCCATGAATTGCATTGAGGCATACAACAATAGTCGTTTCTGGTCGAAGACATATTAGGCAGGATAATATTCACTATTTCAACTTGAATTTTTCTTTCAAACAAAAGTTTATTGACGAATACTGAACAATTAAACTCGAACACGTGGCTCATTACTAGCTTGGTTAGTTGCCGAATCCCGCCACCAGAGTTTTGGAAGTTCCCAATAGAACCAGCCTCCTATCAATAGATAGTTCTTATTAACAGTCTTTCCATTATCCGAATCTGAGTTTCATAACATGTTGGCATATAACTATTTTTTATGGATCGATGACAAGAACGATATTTCGTGTTTGATACCCATTATTGGCTTGATGATATTTACGATGTGATACGATCGATCATAAATTGTGAATGTACCTCTTAAACCTCTCAAATCCTGCGTGTTAAAAATCACTTGAGGCTATGGTATGATCTACGCTGCATCCCATGACACTCTTCACATAAATTATAAGGCCGGCGCTTGCAAATGACTCAAAAATCTTATATGAGGCAATTTGCCAGAAACGTTGATAGACCTGGCCATCGTTATATGAGTACTTCGTAGGATCATATCGATTTGATAGTTGTCCAGTGAATCATCTCACCTGGCACCTTTCAATGCCCACCTCTTTCATTGATGATGTTCGAGATATTTTTCTGCAGTCGCATCATATGGTTCATTGTTTCCAATCGGTTCAAGCCATATGACGATCAGATGACTTTGAGTACGCATCCTTAATGTCGAATTTTTGGCGCTCTAGTTCCTCGGAACAGAGTGCTTATCAATTTGCCCAAATCGGACAGATGGTTTCGGAGTAACGAAAAAAAATTTTTTTTTTACTTATCAAATTCCAAATTAAATTTTTTTCAATATGCAGTTACCATAAAATATAATTTTTAACTCTAACAAGCTAATACTTTCGGAGATATGATTTTTCTAAATTTCAATATAAATCGTATTTCTATGTTTTCACAGAATGATATAATTATTCTGTATGTATTCTATGAATTTTTATAATGTCAACTTATTTTCCTGAGACATGGTGTTATCTAATTCATTCCAGAAATCGTAGAATTATGATAATTATAATATAATATCATACTTTTTGTTGGTTGATATTTTCATGCCGATGGTCAATCCATATGATGATGGGAATGGTAATGGTAAGTTAATAATATTGAGTTCAGAATATCTCCACTAAAAACAAAACTGGAATATTGGTGTATTGGAGTAGATTTGAGGAAAGATATATATTATCCTTCATCATAGAATTGAGGAATGAATAATATCTCGGATGAGTTCGTTGTTGGGTAGAATTTGTCTATTGGTTTTGGATTGATAATTTTTGGCACTCTTGTTGAATTTAAATTCTTCTATGATGTTTGAGTTCAATTTCTGCTAAGATGAAGTTCTTTCATAAGAATCCATTGATATAATTCCCAACTCTGAGAAACCAATACTGTCGGAGATATAAGCCATATGACGATCAGATGACTTTGAGTATACATCCTTAAAGAATTAGAAATTGCATATCAATGATCATGTCATTTTTATAAGGGAAGAGCTATTGGTTTAAAAGATGATTTTAAATCGATATTTAACATCTATTGTGGGTCGGGACGAGTTAAATATGGTTAATTATTGACTTAATTCATTAGGGCTTCACGCGAGAGCGAGATTTTTCTCGTCTGGTCTCGTTCTCGTCTCGTAAAAGCGAGACGAGACGATACGAGACGTTTTCAAAAATATTATAGGCGATACCGAGACCACATACAGCGCAACACGAGAGTCTCATTTTTGGTCTCGTGAAATTTTGTGTATGAAGTTTTATATACGACTCGAATTTCTTCAACACCCACAGAAAACAATTGAATATGAAGAGTTTACACTATAATTACCAATATATTGTGTCTATATTATGCATCGATCGTTCTAGAAATACACGATATTCTAGAAGATTGTTAATTCGTTATGACCTTGCGATAACTGAGATTATTCTTCAAGAAAAATTGAATTCACAACCATAAAAACTGATGCAATTATGAATTCAATACTTAACGGACGACTTTTATTACCCCTAAATTCCAATGCTTTGAAAATTTCGTCTCTATCTGAACATACTGGATTCTCTTGTGCTCTTCGTATAGTAAGGACGTGAACAATTATTGTATACACATCTGTGGAAGTACGTATAATAAAACTGGTAAAGAAATGAAAAATGAAGCTATTCAATGTTTCGAAAAGTGTTATGAGGAATAGGCTAAGAACACCCTCAATGATCTATACCCACTGGGAAGGTATTCTTTGAAAACTATACCAAATTGTTCAATTCTATCAAAAAATGTATCGACATCGATAGCCTATTTAAATAAAATTGGTTCAAGCCCTGTGGACAGGAGCTATTGGGCGCATGTTCATCTTCCTTGTGGCCAGTACTGACCAGTAAAGAAAAAAAGCAGTATCATGTTGAATACCTTAATATTATTCTGGAACACAAATTTTCCATTACAATAATCTTCATCTACCTTAATTTAGTATCAATTCCTGTAGAACGTGATCATAATAAGTGTTTTCCATATAATAAAATGTGTTTGAACTTGGAATGTAGGAAATCTGACATCAATTATTGGAATTAATTGATTTGACAAACAGCCGTCAAATGAGGTAAATAGATTTTTGTGACGATTTTCTGTGACCATAGAACGTCAAAACACGCTGGAATGTGAATTTTAAGCAATATCTTCTGGAATTGAGATCGTATCGAACTGAAATTTTGCACACTCGTGTAGAATGCTTGATTTAACGTCGGTACAAATTTTTTTATTAAAAAATTTTCCAACTGCCCGATCCCAACAATACTTAGATAATATTATATCCATAAATTAAGCATTTCATTATTGCTTTTCTTGAAATAGGTACCTTTTCAAGTCGATCAACATCGTCCTTCTTTCGACGTCTAAACTATGACTTGATTCTTTATGTTTATGTCTTTCAATTTGTTTTCGGTGGAATTCAAAGAGTTCATAGAATAATCGATGAAAATACTGAGAGAGACCCAGGAAATTTGACACATTTTGTCTTATATCTCCAGAAATTGAAATCGTATAGAGCCAAAATTTTGTACAATGTTGCAAAATACTACAATTGACGTTAGTACAAGTTTTTGTTGCAATCTGATTAATAGTTCACGAAAAAAAAATTTTTTTTTCGAAAAAATTAAAAGAAATATTTTTTTAAAAATTACCAACATTTCGATCATAACAGAATTTTGCCAAAAGTTGCGCGTTTATATCCTCGAACTGACTACCAAGTTTCGATTCAACATCTTCTTTAGTTCCTGAAATATCAGGGAAATAACCTCAAAATTTTAAATGTCTATAACTCCTAAACCGTCCGGCCGATTTTGCCCGTTAACGAACTTAACCGTCGCATTTTGATCAGAAACCTACCCTGAAAGTTTGAAGTCGATAGGATGTTCGGTGCTCCTGTTATCGTGCCTACGGCCGGAAGTACGGCCGGCCGGCCGGCCGGCCGGACGGCACCCAAAAATCTGACACCGGATTCGTGATCAGGGAGTCCGAATTAGTCTATTAGCCAATTTTCAGCTCGAAATTCGAAAATTACAGACATTTGGACGAAATGATAGGACGATGTTCCCCTAGAACATGCGCCCAAAAATCAACAAAACATTCGAAATATTGGAAAGCTGAGTTTGAAGAATATTTGCTGTTAGAAAGAGCAAATAGGAATCAAATTATTTGACAGTGGTGGAGAGTGATGAAAAAGTTCTTCCTACACTTTCCAAGATGGCCGAACATTTATTAATGGCTACATCCGTACCTGTTGGAAGATTATTTTCCACAGCAGGTATGATCATGGCAAAAACACGTACATCATTGGAAAATGATGATGTGATGCAAGCGTGATTATGTTTGAATTCTTTGTCATCAAGTAATTTGAAAGTTGAAATTATTAGTGTTTAAAATTAAAAATAATATGTACATGTACCTACAAATATTTTTTCATAAGAGCTTAATAAATATAGCTTTACAAAATTGTTCATTATTGTATACCATTTCGTTTATATATTACGATATTTATTATCGTTATTCAGAATTAAGCGAGACGAGACGAGACAACTGATAACGAGACGAGACGAGACAACTTATAACGAGACGAGACCGAGACGAGATTTTTTACACTCACGCCTACTCTCGTCTCGTGTGAAGCCCTATTTTCTACAAACTTAATGCGAACTATATCAACTATTAGATCTATATATTTTGTGCCTATAATAAAAATGTTTGGTCCAAACTGGGACTGCAGGGAAAGAAATTTCCCAGTGGCAACGATTTTTGACTCATCATATATCATTGCCAATGTATACAAAGGAGGAATTGAGGTTATGTGTATATTAAGAATTTTGAGGCTGGAATTGCAAACTTGAACAGCATGCAAAATGAGAGGGTTTCAGAACCAGTGATGTTACAATCATATAAAGACCCTGTATATTGTCGTAATTGTGGTATTCTAATTGAAACAAATGTTTTCATGTTCAGATTATAGTACGCCTAGGAATGCAGTGAATTCTACTCTTCCATATTTCACACGGAGAACTTTGCATTGTTATCCCCATTCGACGAATCGAATTGGCCATGTCGAATCATAAAATAATAACCGAGTTGCTGTTGCTGCACTCACACACCATAGAAAACCGTAAATCTTTGTCATTGAACCTGTGCTTGGAGGAAGTGTGATTTAAATGCAGTTATGTGGAAGCATGTACGACGAGGATTCTTGAGAATAGGAGACGTTGAGCTAAGACACCGTCGTCTGCATTATATGGAGAATGGGGCAGACAGGCAGCGCCTACGGTTGGCAGACCAAGCGCGACACAAATTGGCGTCGCGTCAACGACCCTAGGCCGTCTGACGCGGCTCTAGCCTCTTCCTCGGTAACTGTGTCGACGGAAATTACTTTTTCTATCGATGTTTAGGTCTGAAAATGGTCCATTTAGGTTGTGCGATTTTCTAAGCGCTCCAAAATTCACCAGGTGTAGAAGACATTTAAAAATGAAGATATAAAGGGTTTTCCAATAAGAGATGTTATTTTGATGTTCAAAGAAAAATGCCATTTTATTTTATTTCATTATAAAGAAGAAGCTATGCCGTTAATAGTGGAAAATAACATCAGGCAAATGACCACCACGACCACGCTTACAGGACCATATCCTTTTAATGAAATTTTCCATAACCAAATCGCAAAGTGGCTGCCCTATGTCCTCGATAGCCTCACGAATTCCATCTTTGAGGTTTTGAATTGACGCTGGGCTATTGGCGTAGACCTTTTTTTTCACGTGGCCCCAAAGGAAGAAGTCGCAAGGTGTTAAATCACAAGATCTCGGTGGCCAATTGTGATCACCTCTTCGAGAGATAACACGGTCCGGAAACTTTTCGCGCAAAAGATCAATGGTTTCGTTGCTTGTGTGGCACGTAGCGCCGTCTTGTTGAAAGTAAACGTTGTCCAGATCAATACCATCCAATTCCGGCCATGAAAAATCATTAATCATCTCTCGATAGCGCAATCCATTCACCGTAACTGTTGCTCCAACCTCATTTTCGAAAAAGTAAGGTCCAATGACTCCACCGGACCATAAACCGCACCAAACAGTCACACGTTGAGGATAGAGAGGCTTTTCAACAATAACTCTTGGGTTTTCCGAGCCCCAGATGCGACAATTTTGCTTGTTGACGAAGCCACCGAGGTGGAAATGAGCCTCATCACTCAAGATGATTTTTCGATGGAATTCCGGATCATTTTCATGCATTTCAACGACCCAATCAGCAAAGACACGACGTTGTTGATGATCGGCCGGCTTGAGTTCTTGTGTTAACTGAACTTTATAAGCCTTAAGACCCAAATCTTTATGCAAAATACGGTGTAATGACGTTTGTGGAATGCCTAATTCCAAAGAACGACGAGGAATGGACAAACCTGGGTTTTCTTCAACACTTTCAGCTACAGCAGCAATATTCTCGGCTGTTCTTGAGCGACGTGCACGGGTTTTATTCTTCACATAACTAACTTGTCCCAACAGGTCGAATTTTTCCACCAATTTCCTTATTGCGGTCCGACAAGGTGCTTCACGACGACCCAAAAATGTTCGAGTTTTACGAACCGTCTCTGCCAAATTTTCAACTTCAAGAAATATTGGAGCCATATGATCTCCCTTACCTTAACCGGCTCGAGAATCCAATATTTCAGCAAGATAATGCTCGACCTCATATTACCAGAGTTAGTTTAAACTTTTTTGAACCGATTTTATGTGAATCATTTGCCATGGCCGCTGATGACATTGCCCTTGCATTTCGTCATTCCGATTTCCAAAGTATAGAAAATAATCCAACAACCAATAAAATGTGCACTACAAAAGAAGAGAGTGGATATATCTATCATCTCCAAGTAATAAGTAAATAGGTATTAAAACAGTGGACAAAACCATCGTATAAGAACAGAATAAGAATGTTTTGAAAACAAAACAATAACATAACCTAGAGAACACTGGATCAAACATTGCATCTATTTATTATATTACTATTTATAGAGTTTAAATGGTCAAATTCCGATCTAAAATTAACACAGTTAGTTGATTTCCTAATGCAGAACATTCCTGCAAAAGCCTTCCTATTATTATCTCCTCTGTGTCTATGTCATCCAAATTAAAATTGAAAGAATGTCCTGTTTCTAGGCAATGCTCAACTAATACTGTTCTTTGATTAGATGCTGTATTACACAACGACAACGACTGGTTTGAAACTCTTTGGGTGAGATGTTGCTTGGTCGTACCAGTCTAGCATTTATTACAATGACTTCAGTTATTAATTCTGAGTTGAATGTGAGTTGTGAAAATTCTCGAATTTCAGAATAGCTATCAACAAAAAATAATTTTGAAGATTTTCGTTAAGTGTCTGAGGAAGGAGCCTAGTATAGTCTCCGAAACGTTACGAACAACGTCAGACAACAATAAGGGTAGGTACACGAGAAATGTTATACTAATAACAAACAAAGCTCAACTGCTAGAAATCCATTATAATATTATGGTAATATGTTTGATATTAATTTTGAAATCAAGAACCAAAAGTAGACCAGTGCTAAAGCCTTTGGAAATGGTATAAAGTGAAAAAAAAAATAACAGTAGGATGGAACCGAGGATGAAACCCATTGGAAGAGCAAGAGAATATAACAAAAATTGAAGGAAAAATAATTTAAGGGCGATCTGAGGTCGGTAAGGGGTAGGGGGTGAACTACAAGTTGAATGGCAAAGTTGTAGGGAATAAAAAGATCTACAACTTTTATATTCCCACTCATTTCAAATAACCTCAAGATTTATGGGAAAAAATGAAATACCTAACGAAGTTTTTGGTTTTTTATTTTCATCTTTTAGAAAAAAAAAATTGTTTCAGTAGATTCGTAAGGTCATGATTCTACAATTTGGTGCTAAATTTCAGATAGATCGAGTGATCGGTTTTGAAAACATTCATAAAAAATGTTTTTACTAAAATCGGCCCATTAACGAACTCGTCCGAGATCTTTACGCTCCAAAACCACCTTGGAAATTTCAATCTTCTAACTCCTTTCGTTCGAGAGTTATCGTGCCTACGGCCGGCCGGCCAGAATCGATTTAGACCACGGATTCTTGATCAGTGAGTCGAACCAAATCGTTTGACCATTTTCATCGAAAAATTCGAAAATTACAGACATTTGGGCAAATTGATAAGCACTCAGTTCCGAGGAACTAGACCGCCAAAAAGCTGTTTTTCAACAACTACGATTTCTGGTGGTTTATGTTGAAATATCTATTTGACCAACATATATTTATTTTCTGTGTCATAATTTAGTTGTTCTCGGTATCTGGCGTAGATAATTCCTCCAGATAAGAGAGCGGTTCCCTTACAAAAGTTGAGATAAGAAGGGGGGGCGATAGTATTATCTGTTCACAGATTTGTTTGAATGAAATTCTCCGAAATTTTCTTGGTCCGGGGTACTTGGACATGGTGAGATAATAATATTGTCGATCTTCACACTGGTAGGTTTATCTGTGCATTGGTGAAAACTTTACCGTGGGTTGTGATTTCTTTTCCGATGGATATTTTCATTTAGTTTTATGACTCCTCGAGTCTATAACTAGAAAACCAGTGGATTTAGGAAAAAACTGATAATCAGAGAATATGTGTCTTAATTATAGAAAATTTAACACCAAAATTCATTTCATTCTAAATATCCAAGTCAAAGCTACATAAGAAAAACTGATTTTCTACTGAAATTTCAACAGCCTGTATCTTTTTATCCGAGCTGAATCTGGAAAAATGGTAAATGAAACAAGTGTTTTATTTGATGAGAGGAATCTATGGCTAAAATTAATCTAACGGGTCCGCCTAACTTTTTGGCGCTCTAGTTCCTCGGAACTGAGTGCTTATCAATTTGCCCAAATGTCTGTAATTTTCGAATATTTCGATGAAAATGGTCTTAAACGATTTGGTTCGACTCACTGATCAAGAATCCGTGGTCGAAATTCATTCTGTCCGGCCGGCCGGTCCGGCCGGCCGTAGGCACGATAACTCTCGAACGGAATGAGCTAGAGAGTTGAAATTTTCAGAGTAGGTTTGGGGGATAAATAGCTCGGCTAAGTTCGTTATTGGGCAAAATCGGACAAATGGTTTCGGAGTAACAAAAAAAAAATTTTTTTTTTACGAAACAAATTCCAAATTAAATTTTTTTTAATAAAAAGTTTTATCATGAGAATCCAACCATATCATTTTTAACTCTAACAAGCTAATACTTTCGGAGATATGATTTTTCAAAATTTCAATAATAAATCGTATTTCAACGTTGTCACAGAATAATATTATTCTATGTATGAATATGAATTGTCATAATGTCAAATGATGTTCCTGAGACTAATCAATCGAAGAATTGTGAGCGAAGTGAGAAAAATCTCAGATATGATTTTTCAAAATTTCAATAATAAATCGTATTTCAACGTTGTCACAGAATTATATTATTCTATGTATGAATATGAATTATCATAATGTCAAATGATGTTCCTGATGGCGATTTCCATTGACACGCTCGGAGCACTCGAAATCGATCTCATCTGTCATGCATCTGTCCAATTGAACCGAAAATATCTGTCAAATATGTGAGTGTGACAGCTCCGAGTGATCCGAGCGGGTCAATGGAAATCGCCATAAGACTAATCAATCGAAGAATTGTGAGCGAAGTGAGTTAAATCTCAGTTGTTTGCTCCGATATTAGTTTTTCTCAGAAAATTCTTACATTTCGGAACTGAACATGAAGTAAGAGATCTGAGAGTAGTGAGACTGCTTTTCATCCATAGACATAGATATAACTCTCGAACGGAATGAGGTAGTTGAAATTTTCAGTAGTTGAAATTTTCAGAGTAGTTTAGGGAGATGAATATCTCGGTTAAGTTCGTTATTGGGTAAAATTGGCCAGATTTAATTTGATTTCTTCCATGGTGCTTTTCTCATTCTCATGATTGCTCATTTAATCTTGATAAATAAACTATTATTTGAATTGAATTTCCTTTAGGATGCAGTTCTATTATATGAATACATTGATATAATTCCCAACTCTGAGAAACCAATACTTTCGGAGATATAATTTGTCTGTTTGAACTAGAGCGCCAGAAAGCTCCTGTCCACAGGGCTTGAACCCATTTTTTTTTTTAAATGCAATAAAAAAAAACTACTGAATATTTTCTCAAATTTCTTTTTTTATTTGAAAGTACAATCCTTCCGGTTAATAATGGAAAATAATTTCATTCAAATGGCTGCCTCGACTGGCAATGCAGTAGCCTACACGATCGGTCCAATTTTTAAGCACATTATCGATTGTGTGCAGCTATATTTCACCAATGGCTTCACGAATATTGTCCTTTGAAGCGTCAATTGTCTCTGGCTTGTGGGCGTAATACTCATCTTTGACGGCACCCCACAAATAATAGTCCAACGGTGTCAAATCGCAGCTCCGAGGTGGCCAAAGGACATCAGCTCTGCGGCTGATAATGCGGTCTTCAAAAACAGGGTGCAAAACATCGAGTGTAGCTTCGGATGTGTGGCACGTAGCGCCGTCCTGTTGAAACCAAATGTTGCCAATATCCTCCTCTTCAATTATTGTGAACAAAAGCTCGTTCAACATGGCCCGATAACGATCGCCATTGACTGTAATGGCCACTCCTTGCTAATTTTCAAAGAAAAATGGCCCAATTATGCCTCTGGACCAAAATCCGCACCAAACAGTGACTCGTTTTGGGTGTATGGGCTTTTCAATGTATGCGTGCGGGTTTTCTGTGCCCCAAATGCGACAATTCTGCTTGTTTACATACCCGCCGAGATCAAAATGAGCTTCATCTGAAAAGATAATTTTTTTGGCAAAATTGGCATCTTCTGTGATCAATCGCAGGCCCATTTAGCGAAGCGAAAACGCATTGGATGGTCAGTTGGCTTCAACTCCTGAACCAATTGGACTTTGTATGGCGTCATACCAAGTTCTTTATGCAAAATTCGTCTCAATGATGTCTCCGAAATGTTTAATTCTTGAGAACGACGGTGAATTGATGTTGATGGCGCTTCACGCACACTTTATGCCACAGTAGCAATATTCTCGGGTGTACGCACTCTTTTCGGCTTTTCACGCTTTGGTTTATGGATGAGGATGCCAGTTTCTTTCACTTATTCACAAGATAACGAACATACGGAGCTGACGGTGCTTCTCTTCTTCCAAAATCCGTACGCAATTTTCGCACACATTCTGCAACATTACCATGATTTTCGCAATTTCGTAATGTCGCAATATTTCCCAGCGTTGTTCGAGCGTATACACAACCATATTCGTTCAGCGGAAGGATAAAACTAATTATCTGTCAAATCAGACATGAGCTAAGTGTTACCATTCACGAAATAAGCACTAGTTGAAAAAAAATGTTAGATGGCGGACCCATACAACTGAAAGACTCACCCTGTATGTTTCTCCACAAACTTCTAATTGACAATCCCGGTGGAAAACCCTATATATGGTAGTTATGATTTTATTAGTGAGAAAATGCTCATAGAAATCACAATTACCTACATCTTATTACCGACTTTCGAGAATTTTTCAGCATTTATTGGAGGAGTTTTAGATTGCATCAATTGAAATTAATTAAATTGGATTAGAGATCTACATAGTAGGTTTACCTTTCCTAAAACACTGATTTCACTATAATTGGATTTATTGCGCACCATTTCCAGATAATTAGTTATTAATATATATATATATATTACGAAGGATATATCCGATGATTTATGTTTCCCATTACTCATTTACTTTTTCCTCCGACTTGCGTTTGTATATTACGAGTTGTCCACAACTAGATATTGAACATAATTATTGAGTGAAATTCTAACTAATCTTGAAATAAACTGCTCCACAAGAGTTAGGGATAATCGTTTCAACTAAAATAACTGACATTCTGAAACCTTTGTTTGCGCTGAAAACGTAATTTAATATAGTTTTAGGTTCAAAACTATAATTACACGTAAGTTTTTTGGTCTGCAACATATACAGGGTGATTAACAGAATAGGGTCAAATTTAACGACTTTTATTTCCGGGCATTTTATTGTTTTTTTTTGTCTTTTTATGCCTTCAATACAAGTTATGGCCACCACGGGCATCAATGACCGCCTGACATCTTCGTTGCATACTGTCAACGAGGGTGTTGAGCATATCATAAACTAGGTAGTAGTGCTTCTAGGTCATTCAATGTTTCTGGTGGAGGTTGGTGATCATCTAGTCTTCTTTGTAGCATATCCCATGCATCTTCTATGCAGTTTAAGTCTGGCGAATGCGGAGGTATTGGTAAATGTGTAATACCATACTCGTCTCGCTCATTTTCTACTGTTGCTGCACGATGTGGTCTTGCGTTATCGTCAAGAAATTGGGAAGCTTCACCAATGGCAGCATGAAAATTTGACAATGACATGTTCCCTATAATGTAAAGCAGTCACATTGCCAGGACAAATGTGAAGGTCTGTGCGCCCGTTGTAACATATCCCAGCCCATACCATAACAGAGCCTCCTCGAAATGGATGAACCTCTTGCACATGACGGCGATTTCGGTGTATACGCGGCATAGTCCATACCCTTATTCTTCGAGAATCCTAAAATCGACCGTATCTGGATTCATCTGTGAAAAGTACACTACGCCATTGGACGTTCAGATTAACATGCTGCCTGGCCCATTCTAATCTTTCTCGTTTATGCTCACGTGTTAACGGAACACCCCTCAATGGACGTCTAGAAGCCAGGTTAATCTCCCCCAAACGACGTCGGATGGTTTCAAAGGAAATTTCAGGACCATTGTCATTTAAAAGTCGATTTCTCAGCATCCTACATGAAGAAAGAGGATATCTCCTCGCCGAAATGGTGACAAAACGGTCTTGTGCGGGTGTTGTTTTTCTTGGTCCACCAACCCTATGTCTTTCCTGCACCGAACCTGTCTCATTCAACCTATTCCAGAGTCGCGATATTACACTTTGCGATACTTGAAATGTTTCTGCCACAGCGACTTGAGTGTGGCCACCCTGTAGCATACCGATAGCCCTATTAGCCTCGGCGTTTGTCAATTTACGTCTTGGCATCTTAAGAAGCTCGTGAAATTTACTAAGTTCGATATCGCTAAGAGACTGACAATAAATTAACTGCATATTGAAATGCTCAATCCTACGAATATTGTGAAAAACTGCCAAACTCAAGAATAAAGACGACCAGATGGTGAAAAAATGCATTGAAATCGAATTAATAAGTTTTTATTGGCAGTTGATCATGTTTTTGATATTGTCTTTAAAATTTTACGCCCCTCAGAACAACTTAATATGATATCCCTAACTTTTGTGGAGCAGTTTATTTGAAACCTCTCACCTGCTCCGATAACTGCGCGTTATTAACTACAGAAAAATCATAAAAGCACTGAAGTTGGGTCAGGAGCTATAGAACACTCGTTCGTGTAATTATCAATAAATGATAAATGTATTTCACTGATTTTTGGCGTTCTTGGCCTCGGAACAGAGTGCTTATCAATTTGAACTGTCATTTTGAAAATGTAATTTTCGAATTTTTGGCTGAAAATGGTCTTGAACGATTTGGTTCGACTCACTGATCAAGAATACGTGGTCGAAATGATTCCGTTAACACGATAACTCTCGAACGGAATGAGCTAGACAGTTGAAATTTGCAAAGTAGGTTTGGGACTCAAATATCTTGGTTGAGTTCGTTATTGGGCAAAATCGGCCGGATGGTTTCGGAGTAACAAAAAAAATTTTTTTTTTTGCATTAAAAATTATGAATTAAATTTTTTTAAGATGCACTTTCATCATAAGAATCCGCCCAATCCACAATAACGAACTTAACCGAGATATTCATCTCCCTAAACTACTCTGAAAATTTCAACTACCTACCTCATTCCGTTCGAGAGTTATATCTATGTCTATGGATGAAAAGCAGTCTCACTACTCTCAGATCTCTTACTTCATGTTCCGTTCCGAAATGTAAGAATTTTCTGAGAAAACCTAATTTCAGAGCAAACAACTGAGATTTTTCTCACTTCGCTCACAATTCTTCGATTGATTAGATAATGTCATGTCTCAGGAACATCATTTGACATTATGACAATTCATACATAGAATAATATAATTCTGTGACAACGTTGAAATACGATTTATTATTGAAATTTTGAAAAATCATATCTCCGAAAGTATTAGCTTGTTAGAGTTAAAAATAATATCATTGGATTCTTATGGTAAAACAGCTTATTGAAAAAAATTTAATTTGGAATTTGCCTTGTAAAAAAAAATTTTTTTTTTGTTACTCCGAAACCATCTGTCCGATTTTGCCCAATAACGAACTTAGCCGAGATATTTATCTTCCAAACCTACTCTGAAAATTTCAACTGTCTAGCTCATTCCGTTCGAGAGTTATCGTGCCTACGGCCGGCCGGCCGGACCGGCCGGACAGAATGAATTTCAACCTCGGATTCTTGATCAGTGAGTCGAACCAAATCGTTTAAGACCATTTTCATCGAAAAATTCGAAAATTACAGACATTTGGGCAAATTGATAAGCACTCAGTTCCGAGGAACTAGAGCGCCAAAAATAGTGTTCTAATTTGACACAAAATTTGAAACACCCTGTGATGATATTTCTGAAATTCAAAAGACGCATGACCTTTCCACATTCTTCCTCTTCGGTGTTCTAAAAACGGTTCACGCTCAGGATGTTTAAAACAAGAATAATGAACATAATACTGACTAAACATATTTGACTTTTTTTCCGATATTTTTTCGATATTTTGAAAACTATTCGAATGAAAACAATGGTTTTAACAGAAATGTATTGGATATTTGATCATACCAGAAATGCAAAACTTGAAAACAAATTTTTTTCATCAAATTTATTTTCACTCCCTGTATAACCGGAAGTAATTGGGCTTCGAAAATATTTTAGCTCTGTAGAGAATTTCAAGCAATATCATAATCCCAATGTTCAAATTTCAAATATGTACAGTTCTCCAGAAACGTCTCATAGGCACTCGAACTTGGGACACCCTGTATAGCGTTATCCCAAAGCGGGTAGCTCTCTAGATGTTTGAGTTTCGTGGACTGGATTATGTCATAAAACAAACCCTCTGCTACCAATTTGAGCTGTTTCTGAGTTACGAGCGGCATTTTAAAAAGCTTTTATTTCTATTGAATTTAGCAACGTAAATATGTGAGTAAGCTACGCAGTAACTTACGCAGTTTGCTCCTTTCTTTTAATAATACAAGCACATAAGTTTCAATTCCGGAAAACAAGTTTTGATGTTTGTGCTTCTGGGTACTAAGGGGGTGGGGGGGGATCTTCCCAATGTTGAACGGAGTAGGCAAATTTTCAAAGCAGTTGGAAAAATTTTAAAGCCGTTGGAACCCCCCTCCCCTCCAATTCATCCAATCCAATTTGAAGACTGGTGAACATTGAAAAATTTATCGAAGGAAGACAGAAGTCATTATTGCTTAATTCTTGTTCGTCAACAGCATTTTCGAAATCATTATCAAGGCGATTTCTTCTTCATACGATAACATAACAAGAGGAGAAAGTACACAAAGTAAAACTTCTTGATATGGTTGGAAAAAAATATATAACGGAACCTTATCCTCTACTTTTTTCTCGAGGTGCCTCAGTTTGTTGCGATGTTTTTATTTTTTATCGCGAAGTATTTCCCATGCATAAAACTCGGTAATTTGTTTATCAATCTATGTAAAGTACATAATACGAGTGAAAATTTCCATTAAACGTATCATAAATCCTGTTGAAAGTTAAATGAGATACGAAACTGGCAAACTTACGATACTAGAACTAGTATCGCAAATTCAAATGTCTAATTCTAGGCAATCGAAAGTGAAATTAGTGAGAACATTTTATCTTGTCGTTTTACGAAACGGCAATCAAACCGAAGTGTGACTAATAGCCAAAACCAATTTGCAGGTGCAACAATTTAATTTATCTGTTTCGATTCTCACTACTACTACACCGTTTGCGGTCTCGATAGTAGTACAGGGTATTCCAATTAGAAGTTACATTTTGAATAACCCGCTATTTTGGCACCTGTCATATACTAACTGATAAAGAAATTGCAAACAAGAAGGAGCTGTTTAAATTTATTTTTTTTTGTTGGTAACACGTAGATAGTACAGCAAGGAGTAAATGATTAAAATTTGGAGAAAAAAATCGTGAAGGTTTTTTCATGTAAACATGTTTTGTTACTTACATATTGGGAACTTCCAAAACTCTGGTGGCGGGATGCGGCAACTAACCACGCTAGTAATAAATGTAAACAATCTCGTGTTGGACAGGTCAGTCGACGAAGTTTGACCGAAATTTTCATGGAAAATTTAAATTATAATTGACTTGAGATCATTGTTGGATTACTTTGTGATATAGATTCAAATATTGATCATTATATAACTAATTTTATGGCACTTGATTGATATAAAGACTACAAACAGTAAGTATATTCATATATGTTTGTCAAACTTTCATTATATTTAAAAGTTCTTTCAGTTACTATTTGCGAATGATTAAGAAGGGACTCAGTTGATTAGAATTTCTGGATTACATAGGAGCTTCAACTTCTAATTCTAGAGTCCTTGTAGAAGGAGAAGAGGTTCTAAATGTAGATCATGTAATCGTGTGTGACAAAACAAATTGTTGTCCCAGTTTTATAGACATTTGTTCTTTATGTTTACAAAGTAGTGCCCTTAATTCAGTACCACATAAAATTGATGGCCCATTAATGTGGAGAATGGTAAACTTAAAATAGAAGGTATGGTATATTCTTGTAAAGTCGGAGCACGGAGGAGGTGTAAACATATTACTGATGTATTAATTAAAGTTCAGGTGCATGATGTTCTAGTTTATTTATGAGAATATAGTGTCAAATTGAACCAGATAAAGCTTTTGTAAAACAGTTACCAATAATTGAAATGATTTTTTCAAAATATGATACATATAATATGTGAAAAGAATTATTAACAATTAGTGTAATGTTTGAGGTATAATAAAGATTATCTGGATGTA
This sequence comes from Halyzia sedecimguttata, assembly GCA_937662695.2. Lineage (NCBI taxonomy): Eukaryota > Metazoa > Arthropoda > Insecta > Coleoptera > Coccinellidae > Halyzia > Halyzia sedecimguttata. The sequence goes on along the minus strand of OW569411.2, from coordinate 1,897,146 downwards.
GTTCCAGGTTAAGTACTCTTCGGTCTATTAGTTATCCTTCTAACGCATTTCCAATATTTATATTTGGTTTTCCGGAGGTAAGAAGTGAAAACTCAAACCTATACATTTTGGCATTTTTTTCGCCCATGAATTGCATTGAGGCATACAACAATAGTCGTTTCTGGTCGAAGACATATTAGGCAGGATAATATTCACTATTTCAACTTGAATTTTTCTTTCAAACAAAAGTTTATTGACGAATACTGAACAATTAAACTCGAGCACGTGGCTCATTACTAGCTTGGTTAGTTGCCGAATCTCGCCACCAGAGTTTTGGAAGTTCCCAATTGTAGTCGATTTTTGCAATTTTTTTAAATTTACAACAAACCATCTGTGCATCACTTTTTTTAGTATGAGCACTATTAAACCAGGTGGGGCAACAATATTCAGCGGCAGAAAAAACCAAGGCTAAGGCTGCCGTTCGAAGAGTAGCTGCATCAGCACCCCATGAAGTACCAGCTAATTTCTGCAGAATATTATGTCCTGTTTACAACTTTAGACACAAGTCATCCAAATGGGCTTTCAAATAAAAGAGGAATCTAGTTTCACTCCTAGGTATTTAGGATTAAAATTAAGTTTCTCTATTTCAGTATCGTAATGAGTCCATTCCAGCACTAAAAACAGTGCTGGAATGAACTCATTCCCGCATTGTTTCTAGTTATATTTTTAGTTTTGTGGTAGTCAGCACTGACATTCGATCCTATCAAATTTCAACATACGTCAATTGACAATACAATATAATCTGAATATAGTGAAATAATTGCTGAGGAAGAGTTTTATTTTCATTGAAAAATATGGTATAATTCTTCATTAAATTTCAACAGTATATTATAAAACTTGCCTGAAATAGAGAAAATATCGTCTAATACTTACTCGTTGCAGAAGGCAATTCCAACACTCATGCGCTCCTTACCTAAAATACGATAATTGTAACTGCTTTTTGGTGAAAATAAAATGGTTTCAATATAAAGATTAGAGTTTCCTCTTCTCAATGAATGGTATCATTAACGATTTGGTTGTTTCTGTATAACTAACAGACAAAAGACAGAAGGCTAGGTTTATATGTAGATTTTTCCCTGAATTCTCGGAACGACACCGCCATAGCATCCAAGTCAAATATTTCCCATAGGTGAATGAAACAATTTTAATTTATTCTTCACCTATGAATTATTTTACCCGACTCCCTGCAGCGTTCGGCGTCTATGAAACCTATCAATTCTAGGATATCAACATATTTCAACATTCCAATAACGGATAATGCTATGAAAATATGTATGTTTGTGTGAGTTGTTGAAGAATCTGAGGAATTGCTACAGGTGCCTGAAGTTATAGGCTAGATTGCAGGTAAATGCATTCCTTGATATGTTAAGTTTTTGCGCGCTTTTGCGGTGGGGAACAGCTTGCTATAATTTTGCCCAAATTTCTGTAACTTTCGAATATTTTGCGATTAGGTTCGACTTACTGATGAAGAATCCGAGGTCAAATTTGTTTCTGACCGGATGGCCGTTGGCACGATAACTGTCGAACGGAAAGAGATGGCGACTTGCAACGGTTTTTAAGTTATACCCATCTGATATTTGATTGTTAATTGTCTTCAATAATTTAAAAACAACGAATTCAATACAATTCAAATATGGTACTTGGTTGTAGAGTGCAAACATTTTTGAAAATTTTTGTGAGGATCGTATCACTAGAAAATTCCTGTAAAAATCGGCTGAAGGTGAACTTTGTCACTTTGAACATATAATATGATCACAAATAGCACGAAAGAAATATTATTTATCGAAAGTAATCAACAAATTTGTTCATTACATTCGATGAATATTTTTTTCTTGCTATTTGTGATGTATTGCATTCGGCCTTTCGGCGTGTACCTTCTACTTATTAAATATGGTATTTGACTTGCTAAAATTTTAAAATTGTTCGATTTGTTACATTTAATTAATACTAGCTGCCCGCCCCGGCTTCGCACGGTTGAAATGCTGATACTAAATATACTACAGAATTTCTTTATATACAACGTTCACAGCATTTTTGTCGTTAGACAATACAAACATGTTTTCTTTAGAGGTTACTCTTGAAAAAGCGACATATAATTGGCCATGTGGAAAACACTCAACGCTCAAATATAAGCCTGTAGCGTTGAAAGTTGGAACCTGCGATTTATTAATGGTCATTGCAAAATATATCCTTACTGGAAATTGTAGGCGTTTAAATTGGATCAGTAAATCAGATGGTATCAGAGGAATTTGGGAAATCAATACATCTATCCTGGCTGAGGCGAGCCTCACGCTCTACAGATGATTCTCTGGCTCTCTGTATTCCATTTCTATCCCTATCCTGGCTGTGCCGGCCCCACGGTCGGTACCACCGTAACCGCTCTGTCCCTGCATTTTAAATCTTCGATATCTTCGAAAATATTAATTTAAATTACATGCTGTAAAGGGCCATATTGATCAATGTTAAATGCAAAATGCATTCAAGGCACTCAATTGGATAAGGATCTATGCTGTATTGCTTAAAATAGCTTCGTAATCAAGCCATTATTTCTCGTAGAATGTAAAGGATAAAAAATGGTTATTGTGCTTTATCCTTAAGAGATAGACATATACCATCGCGGACTTTTTTGTAGACCTTTTTAAGGTGTACCATCCTGTGGACATTATTTCGATCTATCTCGTAGGGTTCAGCCAGCGTTTGCAATGTAAGCCCAAAAAAATGTGTTTATTTACGACATCACATTAGAAACCTCTGAAATTATCAGTGTTTCTCTAATATATTATGCATGTATTATACATACAAACCTTCCTATTGAATCACTCTACCTATTAAAAAAAAAACCGCATCAAAATACTTCACGTAGTTTCAAAGATATAAGCATACATAGGAACAAACAAACAGCGGGAAGCGACTTTGTTTTATACTATGTAAGGATTTGTACCAGTTCTCAATAAAAATCTCAACTTTACATCCTCTTAATGGATAAACCTAAGGTCGAAAATAATTCCAACCTCTTTTGACTTTTGCAAGAAAAAACATGAGACCTTAATTGTTAAGAATGAATCAGGCTATCCAAAATCAATTTTTGTATTGTAAAATATGAATATGGAAAAAAGTTTCTTCCTCAACAAGGTTTAGGGGTGGCTTTTTCTACCCCTTTCAAGTTTGAGTGCTTATTAGACGTTTCTGGAAGACTGGACATATTTGAAATCTGAAAATTGGGATTATTATATTGCTTGAAATTCTCTACAGAGCTAAAGTATTTTCGAAGCCAAAGTACTTCCGGTTATACAGGGAGTGAAAATAAATTTGATGAAAAAAGAAATTTCTCAAGTTTTGCATTCCTGGTATGATCAAGTATTCAATGCTAAATACAGTTCTGTTAAAACCATTGTATTCATTCAAATAGTTTTCAAAATATCAAAAAAAACCGGAAAAAAGTCAAATATGTTTAGTCAGTATTATGTTCATTATTCTTATTTTAAACATCCTGTACGTGAAATGTTTTTAGAACAACGAAGAGGTAGAATGTGGAAAGGTCATGCTTCTCTTGAATTTCAGAAATATCATCGCAGGGTGTTTCAAATTTTGTGTCGAAAATTGTGATAAAAAATTGCCCATAACTTCTGTTTTTCAAATTAGAACCTTTTTTTTATGATTGCGTTGGATTCTGCGTTGAAAAATAACGATAGTTTTCAAATATGATTATGCTCTAAAATTCAAAATTTCTGAGCTTAATCATGTTAAAAAATCTATCATTATTTTTTCACCGCAGAATCCAACGCAATCGTAAAAAAATAGGGTTCTAATTTGAAAAACAGAAGTTATGGCCAATTTTCGATCACAATTATCGGCACAAAATTTAAAACACCCAGTGATGATATTTCTGAAATTCAAAAGATGCATGACCTTTCCACATTCTTCCTCTTCGATACTGTAAAAATGGGTTCAAGCCCTGTGGACAGGAGCTTTCTGGCGCTCTAGTTCAAACAGACAAATTATATCTCCGAAAGTATTGGTTTCTCAGAGTTGGGAATTATATCAATGTATTCATATGATAGAACTGAATCCTAAAGGAAATTCAATTCAAATAATAGTTTATTTATCAAGATTAAATGAGCAATCATGAGAATGAGAACTGCACCACATTTTCAAATTTTTTTTTTGACACTTTGCGGTAATCTGGTCAATACAAAACTTCACATGCATATAAAGGTCATGATTCTACAATTTGATGCTAAATTTCAGATAGATCGAGTGATCGGTTTCGGAAATATTCATAAAAAATATTTTTACTAAAATCGGCCATAACTCCGAAACCCCTTGATGGATTTCGCCCATTAACGAACTTGTCCGAGATATTTACGCTCCAAAATCACCTTGCAATTTTCAATCCTCAATGAAAAATTATATACGATTTACACTTATTTATTCAATATTGTGACGTGTTTCGTCGACACAGCGACTTCATCAGACTACATCATACTGTAGTATAAATAAGTGTAAATCGTATATAATTTTTCATTGATTAATATGGATTTGCATCAAGTAAAAGCCACAAGCATTAAATTTTCAATCCGCTAACTCCTTTCGTTCGAGAGTTATCGTGCCTACGGCCGGTCGGCTGGCCGGACAGAATCGATTTCGCACTCGGATTCTTGATCAGTGAGTCGAACCAAATCGTTTGAGACCATTTTCAGCCAAAAATTCCAAAATTACAGACACTTGGGCAAATTGATAAGTACTCTGTTCCGAGGAACTAGAGCGCCTAAAAAACAAGTTTCGTATGACAATTGCCCAAAGCAGGGTTTAAAGTACTTACAAATAGTAGGTATTGCATAAAACATGTATGAAAGAAGATAAGTAATAATAAAAAATTACCTTGTAATCGATCAAAAATTTCCTGATCTACGTTCATCAAATTTTCTCCTCTCTCGAACTACAGAATTATGCTTTCAATATTTACGTAATATTTTCAAACATTTTCGGGTGAGGTCCCCGTTGCATCGCTAAAATACGAGTATTTCAACCCCAATATTTTTGAAGTTACAATATTCCCTTCTGTCAAGTTGACATTATGACAATTCATACATAGAATAATTATATCAATCTGAGAAATACGATTTACATTGAAATTTTGAAAAAACATATCTCCGAAAGTATTAGCTTGTTGGAGTTAAAAATGATATGAATGGATTCTTATGATAAAACTGCTTATTAAAAAAAATTTAATTTGAAATTTGTTTAGTAAAAAAAAAATTTTTTTGTTACTCCGAAACCATCTATTCGATTTTGCCCAATAACGAACTTAGCCGAGATATTTATCCCCCAAACCTACTCTGAAAATTTCAACTCTCTAGCTCATTCCGTTCGAGAGTTATCGTGCCTACGGCCGGCCGGCCGGCCGGCCGGACAGAATGAATTTCGACCACGGATTCTTGATCAGTGAGTCGAACCAAATCGTTTAAGACCATTTTCATCGAAATATTCGAAAATTACAGACATTTGGGCAAATTGATAAGCACTCAGTTCCGAGGAACTAGAGCGCCAAAAACGGTTCACGCACAGGATGTTTAAAATAAGATTAATGAACAGAATACTGACTAAACATATTTGACTTTTTTTCCGTTTTTTTTTTCGATATTTTGAAAACTATTCGAATGAATACAATGGTTTTAACAGAAATATATTCAGTATTGAAAACTTGATCATACCAGGAATGCAAAACTTGAGAAATATTTTTTTTCATCAAATTTATTTTCAGTCCCAGTATAACCGGAAGTGCTTGGGCTTCGAAAATAGTTTAGCTCTGTAGAGAATTTCAAGCAATATCATAATCCCAATTTTCAGATTTCAAATATGTCCAGTTCTCCAGAAACGTCTAATAGGCACTCGAACTTGGGACACCCTTTATGTTCGAAACATGTCTTAGATATTAATCTTGTTTGAATAAAAATATGTGTGGAGACGACTTTGTCTTCCTTATTCCAAAAAACTTTATCTTCCACTTTGAGTATGGACGACTACTTTCTTATAAAATTGAATTGTAGCCGAAATCAATGCACAACTCATTAAGTGATATGTTACAAGAAATGGCATACAAAGTGACACCCTTTATGTTCGAAACATGTCTTGGATATTAATCTTGTTTGAATAAAAATATGTGTGGAGACGACTTTGTCTTCCTTATTCCAAAAAACTTTATCTTCCACTTTGAGTATGGACGACTACTTTCTTATAAAATTGAATTGTAGCCGAAATCAATGCACAACTCATTAAGTGATATGTTACAAGAAATGGCATACAAAGTGACACCCTTTATGTTCGAAACATGTCTTGGATATTAATCTTGTTTGAATAAAAATATGTCTGGAGACGACTTTGTCTTCCTTATTCCAAAAAACTTTATCTTCCACTTTGAGTATGGACGACTACTTTCTTATAAAATTGAATTGTAGCCGAAATCAATGCACAACTCATTAAGTGATATGTTACAAGAAATGGCATACAAAGTGACACCCTATATGTTCGAAACATGTCTTGGATATTAATCTTGTTTGAATAAAAATATGTGTGGAGACGACTTTGTCTTCCTTATTCCAAAAAACTTTATCTTCCACTTTGAGTATGGACGACTACTTTCTTATAAAATTGAATTGTAGCCGAAATCAATGCACAACTCATTAAGTGATATGTTACAAGAAATGGCATACAAAGTGACACCCTTTATGTTCGAAACATGTCTTAGATATTAATCTTGTTTGAATAAAAATATGTGTGGAGACGACTTTGTCTTCCTCATTCCAAAAAACTTTATCTTCCACTTTGAGTATGGACGACTACTTTCTTATAAAATTGAATTGTAGCCGAAATCAATGCACAACTCATTAAGTGATATGTTACAAGAAATGGCATACAAAGTGACACCCTTTATGTTCGAAACATGTCTTGGATATTAATCTTGTTTGAATAAAAATATGTGTGGAGACGACTTTGTCTTCCTTATTCCAAAAAACTTTATCTTCCACTTTGAGTATGGACGACTACTTTCTTATAAAATTGAATTGGAGCCGAAATCAATGCACAACTCATTAAGTGATATGTTACAAGAAATGGCATACAAAGTGACACCCTTTATGTTCGAAACATGTCTTGGATATTAATCTTGTTTGAATAAAAATATGTGTGGAGACGACTTTGTCTTCCTTATTCCAAAAAACTTTATCTTCCACTTTGAGTATGGACGACTACTTTCTTATAAAATTGAATTGTAGCCGAAATCAATGCACAACTCATTAAGTGATATGTTACAAGAAATGGCATACAAAGTGACACCTTTTATGTTCGAAACATGTCTTAGATATTAATCTTGTTTGAATAAAAATATGTGTGGAGACGACTTTGTCTTCCTCATTCCAAAAAACTTTATCTTCCACTTTGAGTATGGACGACTACTTTCTTATAAAATTGAATTGTAGCCGAAATCAATGCACAACTCATTAAGTGATATGTTACAAGAAATGGCATACAAAGTGACACCCTTTATGTTCGAAACATGTCTTGGATATTAATCTTGTTTGAATAAAAATATGTGTGGAGACGACTTTGTCTTCCTTATTCCAAAAAACTTTATCTTCCACTTTGAGTATGGACGACTACTTTCTTATAAAATTGAATTGTAGCCGAAATCAATGCACAACTCATTAAGTGATATGTTACAAGAAATGGCATACAAAGTGACACCCTTTTTGTTCGAAACATGTCTTGGATATTAATCTTGTTTGAATAAAAATATGTGTGGAGACGACTTTGTCTTCCTTATTCCAAAAAACTTTATCTTCCACTTTGAGTATGGACGACTACTTTCTTATAAAATTGAATTGTAGCCGAAATCAATGCACAACTCATTAAGTGATATGTTACAAGAAATGGCATACAAAGTGACACCCTTTATGTTCGAAACATGTCTTGGATATTAATCTTGTTTGAATAAAAATATGTGTGGAGACGACTTTGTCTTCCTTATTCCAAAAAACTTTATCTTCCACTTTGAGTATGGACGACTACTTTCTTATAAAATTGAATTGTAGCCGAAATCAATGCACAACTCATTAAGTGAAATGTTACAAGAAATGGCATACAAAGTGACACCCTTTATGTTCGAAACATGTCTTAGATATTAATCTTGTTTGAATAAAAATATGTGTGGAGACGACTTTGTCTTCCTTATTCCAAAAAACTTTATCTTCCACTTTGAGTATGGACGACTACTTTCTCATAAAATTGAATTGTAGCCGAAATCAATGCACAACTCATTAAGTGATATGTTACAAGAAATGGCATACAAAGTGACACCCTTTATGTTCGAAACATGTCTTGGATATTAATCTTGTTTGAATAAAAATATGTGTGGAGACGACTTTGTCTTCCTTATTCCAAAAAACTTTATCTTCCACTTTGAGTATGGACGACTACTTTCTTATAAAATTGAATTGTAGCCGAAATCAATGCACAACTCATTAAGTGATATGTTACAAGAAATGGCATACAAAGTGACACCCTTTATGTTCGAAACATGTCTTAGATATTAATCTTGTTTGAATAAAAATATGTGTGGAGACGACTTTGTCTTCCTCATTCCAAAAAACTTTATCTTCCACTTTGAGTATGGACGACTACTTTCTTATAAAATTGAATTGTAGCCGAAATCAATGCACAACTCATTAAGTGATATGTTACAAGAAATGGCATACAAAGTGACACCCTTTATGTTCGAAACATGTCTTGGATATTAATCTTGTTTGAATAAAAATATGTGTGGAGACGACTTTGTCTTCCTTATTCCAAAAAACTTTATCTTCCACTTTGAGTATGGACGACTACTTTCTTATAAAATTGAATTGTAGCCGAAATCAATGCACAACTCATTAAGTGATATGTTACAAGAAATGGCATACAAAGTGACACCCTTTATGTTCGAAACATGTCTTGGATATTAATCTTGTTTGAATAAAAATATGTGTGGAGACGACTTTGTCTTCCTTATTCCAAAAAACTTTATCTTCCACTTTGAGTATGGACGACTACTTTCTTATAAAATTGAATTGTAGCCGAAATCAATGCACAACTCATTAAGTGATATGTTACAAGAAATGGCATACAAAGTGACACCCTTTATGTTCGAAACATGTCTTGGATATTAATCTTGTTTGAATAAAAATATGTGTGGAGACGACTTTGTCTTCCTTATTCCAAAAAACTTTATCTTCCACTTTGAGTATGGACGACTACTGTCTTATAAAATTGAATTGTAGCCGAAATCAATGCACAACTCATTAAGTGAAATGTTACAAGAAATGGCATACAAAGTGACACCCTTTATGTTCGAAACATGTCTTAGATATTAATCTTGTTTGAATAAAAATATGTGTGGAGACGACTTTGTCTTCCTTATTCCAAAAAACTTTATCTTCCACTTTGAGTATGGACGACTACTTTCTTATAAAATTGAATTGTAGCCGAAATCAATGCACAACTCATTAAGTGAAATGTTACAAGAAATGGCATACAAAGTGACACCCTTTATGTTCGAAACATGTCTTAGATATTAATCTTGTTTGAATAAAAATATGTGTGGAGACGACTTTGTCTTCCTTATTCCAAAAAACTTTATCTTCCACTTTGAGTATGGACGACTACTTTCTCATAAAATTGAATTGTAGCCGAAATCAATGCACAACTCATTAAGTGAAATGTTACAAGAAATGGCATACAAAGTGAAACAAGCTCTCCGATTTTTTCAGCCCGCCACCGGAGGATACAGGTGAAGATAACTACAGGTCAATGTGTCCAAGAACGCAGGGCACTTAATTTTCAGAGCTTCAGGCGGCTGTTCATTTCGACCATGAGTTTATGGCACCCTATTAATGAATTCTTGGAAGCAGAAGGGTAAGATAATATACATATATTTAACGGCCCTTCTGGGAATTTGCCCATAGTCTTTCAATTCCCACACAAGAATTAATTCGGAGATAGTGCTGAGGGCAACCGGATTAGTTGAAAAATTTATAAAGGCACTATGACGTCGGATCAGGAGCTTTAGCGTGCTCCTTTCAGTAATAGTCTAGTGAACAATTTTTTTTTAGGTCAAAATTTTTGAGTATTCTCCGAAAATTATGATTGAGGTTTCATTCGATTCGGCATGGCATATAGGTATATAGTTTTGAGAAAATGCTAAGGCCGCTCGCAAAAATTGCAATAGTTATAAACAATTAAGTGAATTAAAAGGAGGGGGTTTGGTTTTTCGCCAATATCTCAAAAACTATCTGAGATGATTCAAATATACTACCAGGCTCAAATAGTTTTGCCCAATAACGAACTTAACCGCTATATTTAGCTCCCAAACCTACTCTGAAAATTTCAACTGTCTAGCTCATTCCATTCGAGAGTTATCGTGTTAATAGACGGACTGCCGAACAAAATCGATTTTGACCGCGGATTCTTGATCAGTGGGCCGAACCAAAACGTTTAAGACCATTTTCAGTCAAAAATGAAAATAACAGATATTCGGGCAAATTGAGCACTCTGTACCGAGGAACAAGAGCGCCAAAAATATTGGAAGCCGAGCAGGCTTGCCAGTAGCTGGTTGGGTAACCGTTGCCACGACAACTTTCCAATGGAATGAGATAGCGACTCGCAATTTGCAGGGTAGGTTGCGTATCCGAATGGGATAGTTAAATTCGTTAATACTGTTAATAGGCATAATCGGCCAAACGTTTTCGGAGTTATATCCATCTTGAATATAAATTATAAATATTTACTCAATAACTCAAAATATACAAATTCGATCCAATTAAAACTTGGTAATTACTTGTAGAATACCGACGCGTATTTTGCAAAATTTCGTGAATATCGTATCAATAATAAAAAACTTAAAAAAATGTTTTCTTCAAATATTTTATATTTCAAAAACTAACTCTCAGAATGCACTCAAATAATCCGCACGTAACTTTGAGCCACCATTTTGCAATCGGGTACTGGATTTCAGCTCGATTGACGTTTGTATGAGGCGTGAATAGACACGGAATATGCTCGCAAAAGTTACTGACCTAACGTCCGTATTTTTTAAGAATTCTTTGAAATATACTGTGCGAAGTCTATTACAAAACCACTGAAAAAAAACTAAACCTCCCGATGATTCTATGATTTTTCTTTATTCCAGAATGTTTTTGTGTTTCCTATCTTGCATCCAAAATATCTAATTTAATATAATTGAATTTATTAATAAAACATTATCTAGGTAGGTATATAAAATTATGAGATTTGACACATATGATATACAGCACATTGCAAGTGATTGTGCAATATTGCTTATATGTTCGTGTAGCGGTTCATCTAAGTATCGAATTGGACACTGTACCTGAACAATTGAATGAAGATTCAAATTTCGTGATACTTTGATAGTAAGGAATGAAAACATATACAGATCAAACCTCATTCTAAGATTCTTCAACGGTTAAAATACGCTTCTACTTAATATTATCATTTTCATCAAAAAAATACTGATTTGATGGAATTACAGTTCTGTAGTTAATTGACTACGACACAGAAACTTATGCAAAATTTCGTGGGGAGAAATTATTTGAAAACATTTTATATGTCTCAGAAACTATCCTTAAAATATGGTTGTATTATTGCGAGAGCATTATCAGTTATTTTGTAGGAAAGTTCTTGATTCAAACTCGAACGGATATATAGTGTTGGAGATATAGGCAAAAAATTGGTTCAAGCACTGACGTGAAGTCAGAAGCTTTTGCGCGTATGTTCTATTGTCCATTCTTCTGTATTGGACACTCTTAATTCGAATTTACCATGGTAAATTCGAATTAAGTCTCCAATACAGGAGAATGGACAACATAAATTACCATGGTAAATTCGATTAAGGGTGTCCAATACAGAAGAATGGACAATAGAACATACGCGCAAAAGCTTCTGACTTCACGTCAGTGCTTGAACCAATTTTTTTTTTCGTGATTTTTTTTAAATTTTCTAGGGGTACGGTTCTTACAAAATATAACGTCTTTATGATGATTTTCTACTACTAGTTACCCAGCTTCAATTCGATCGAATATTTATTTTTTGAGTTATCAAGGAAATAATATTCCAGGTGGGTATAACTCGGAAACCGTTTGACCGATTATGCCCAAAAACGAACTCAACTCTCCCTTTCGGATACGCAACCTACCCTGGAAATTGCAAGTCCCTATCTACTTTCGTTCGAAAGTTATCGAGGCAACGGTCACCCATCTACTGAACTCACACAAGAATGCTCGATTCTCCAACAATATTCAACCGATCGTGTTAAAACTTGAAACTTGGCAGTAGAGTTAGATTATGAGGGCTCTTGCAAAATTTCAGGAATTCCAAACGAATAGTTACTGATTTTTTTTTTCAATTTTCAATGATTTTTTTTTAAATTTTTTACAAGTACTATCCTCACGAAATTTTGCAAGAATTTTCGCGTTGGCATTCTACAACTAATTACCATGTTTGAATTCAATCGGTTAAGTATTTTTCGAGTTAATGAGGAACAAAAAACAACCAAATTTCAGATGGCTATACCTCTGAAACCGTTTGGCCGATTATGATCATAAACGAACTGAAATGTCGCGTTCTGGTGCACATCCTAACCTGAAAACTTCAAGCCGCTATCTCTTTCCGTTCTCAAGTTATCGTGACAACAAAAATATTTTTTAATAATTTTTTTAAAATTTTCTAGTCATACGATTCGCACAAAATTTCACGAACGTGCTTAGGATCATATTCTACAACTACTCACCAAGTTTCAATTCGATCGGATTTATATTGGTTGAAAACAAAATTATTACTCGGAAACCACTGGGCCGATTATGCCCATTAACGAACTTGTCCGTCGTATTGGGATGCGCCACCCACCCTGAAAATTTCAAGTCGCTAGCTCTTTTCGTTCTCAAGTTATCGTGGCAAGGGCCGGACGGACGGGCGGCCGGACAGAATAAAATTTGACCTCGAATTCTTCATTGGGGAGTCGAACTAAATCGTTTGAGACCATTTACGTCAAAAAATTCGAAAGTTACAGACATTTGGGCAAAACTATAACGCGATGTTCCCCAGAACATAAGCGCAAAAATATCGAAATATCACAGTGTAATGGTCCACCGTATTACACCCTAAAAACAATTTTTGGCGCTCATGTTCTTCGGAACAGAGTGATTATCAAGTTACCCAAATGTTTGTGATTTTCGATTTTTTGGATGAAAATGGTCTTAAGCGATTTGGTTTGTAATCTGATCAAGAATCCGTGTCAATTCTGTCCGGCCAGTCTGGCCTTTAACACGATAACTCTCGAAGGGAATGAGCTAGCGAGTTGAAATTTTCAGTGATGGTTTGGGAGATAAATATCACGGTTAAGTTTGTTACAGGAAAATGATTTCGGAGTAACGAAAAAATATATTTTTTTTTTACAATAAAAACTTCAAATTCCATTTTTTTCAAGATGCAGTTTCATCATAAGTAATCATTGGTATCATTTCTAGCTCTGAGAAACCAATACTTTCGGAGATATGATTTGTCAAAATTTAAACAAGAGTGCCAAAGCTCCTGTCCACAGGGCCTTCCCACATTTTCTTTCGAGTCGTAGTCGATCGAATTTCATGATGCAGTTTGAATTGAAAGAACTACAAATGTCATATCTGTGGTTATGGCATTTTTATAAGGGAAGAGGAATTTGTTGAAAAAATTGAAGTTGTCCTTTCATTTTTTGTCTCATTTCAAGTGGTGCGATTGTCTTGAAATTTTGCATGAGCCTTGAAATCCTTACTCTGGACTTGATAACCCATTTTCAACTTGATCAGATTTGTAGTTTTGGAAATATTGGAAATTTTTAATATTCCAAATTAATTAATCACCGAAACCGTCTGGCTGATTTTTCCCACGGACAGAATCGAATTTGGCTACGGATCCTTAATGGGCAAGTCAAATCGAATCGTTCGATATAATTCTCTGCTCGAAATTCGAAAATTAGAGACATTTGGGCAAAACGATAAGGCGCGGTACGAGCGTTCAAATTGTATTAATTCTTAATTACGGTGGCTACTCAGGGAATATTCATGAACTTGTGCAACATGCAGGTACCTTCATTATCGTAGTTTCATATCCAACAAGACCACTTACTCAAAGTGCCACATTGTTCCATGCCTTTTCACAGTAGGAATATCATTTGGTATTGATACATAATGTACATGTTATTAAAATTTCAGAGAAAGTTCAAATTCACGAATGCAAATCATTATATGAATATGAATTCTAAATATTGTCATTAGGAAATCGAAAGCAAATGGAAAATGTTTGTATCTTCGTTCATGATAGATCAGGAATATCAAATAAATAACCAGTTGATTGACAATATATTCAGATCGGTGCCTTTGAAAATGCTAAAAAGTGAAAAAAAATAATAGTAGGATTAAACCCGTTGGATAAGGAAGAGAATACAAAAAAACTTAAAAGAAAACTAATGTACAATCTTAGGTAGGGAAGTAGAAGGGGTTAGTTTTTGAGGGTAAGAAACGGTTTATTTTGATTTCCGGCAAAACTACAAGTCCTACGGAAATAATATAAATATAAAAAGTTTTTTTGCATTCTTATATTCAAATAACTGCCCGCCCCGGCTTCGCACGGTTAAATTCTGATACTAAATATACTACAGAATTTCTTTATATACAACGTTCACAGCATTTTTGTCGTTAGACAATACAAACATGTTTTCTTTAGAGGTTACTCTTGAAAGAGCGACTTATAATTGGTCATGTGAAAAACACTCAACGCTCAAATATAAGCCTGTAGCGTTGAAAGTTGGACCCTGCGATTTATTAATGGTCATTGCAAAATATATCTTCACCGGAAATTAAAGGCGTTTCAATTGGATCAGTACATCCGATGGTATCAGAGGAATTTGGGAAATCAATACATATATCCTGGCTGAGGCGAGCCTCACGCTCTACAGATGATTCTCTGTCTCTCTGTATTTGATTTCTATCCCTATCCTGGCTGTGCCGCCCCCCCGGTCGGTACCACCGCAACCGCTATGTCCCTGCATTTTAAATCTGCGATATCTTCGAAAATATTCATTTAAATTACTTGCTGTAAAAGGCCATATTGATCAATATTAAATGCACAATGCATTTGAGGTACTTAATTGGATAAGGATCAAGGCTCTTTTGCATAAAATAGCTTCGTAATCAAGCCATTATTTCTCGTAGAATGTAAAGGATAAAAAATGGTTATTGTGGATTATCCTTGAGAGATAGACATATACCATCGCGGACTTTTTTGTAGACCTTTGTAAGGTGTACCATACTATACTACATTATTTTGATCTATCTCGTAGGGTTCAGCCAGCGTTTGCAATGTAAGCGCAAAAAAATGTGTTTATTTACGACATCACATTAGAAACCTCTAAAATTATCAGTATTTCTCTAATATATTATGCATGTATTATACATGTAAACCTTCCTATTGAATCACTCTATCTATTGAATCATTGCATCAAAATCCGTCACTTGGTTTCAAAGATCTAAGCATACATAGGAACAAACAGACAGCGGAAGCGACTTTGTTTTATAATATGTAAGGATAACAAAATTTTTGGTTTTTTATTTTTCACAGAGAATTTTTTTTTAATGATATTCGATGAAAACTCAGAAACATCATGAATTGTGATTAAGTCAAAAAATAAAAAGAAAATTCCATGAAATCATGAATCTCCTATGGTGCAGTCATTGTTATTATTCAATTCAACGTATCATATTCCCATAGATTAAACAAGATATATAATATAATATTCCTCAAGAATTCCATAATTGCATTCAATGTAATCAATTCACATTTAATATAGATGTCATTAATACGATTTCCAACTTTATGTTATGGGATTGTTTCATAGATACGTCTATATTATAAAGTGCTTGTTAATAAGTATTGCTGGTGCAAAATTGGATGAAAATATGTGACTATGGAAATATTGTGGATATTCTCTGTATCCTTCCTTTAGGAGACATCCTTGTTATAATGAATCACACAAGAATCAAATCAAATCATTTATTCTTTTAATGGAATTAACATCGAGACCATTTCCGAGCAAAAAATCTAAGATTACAGACATATGACCAAAAATAGCTTATGTACAACAATCACGTGATGGATCGGAGTGAAACAAAGATTCTAATGACAGGGTCTGTTGGCATAAAAAGAAGGACTTGAGGAGTCGACTTTATTTTGTTGAACAGAGAAAAAATGTTTTGAAATTGCTCAATTGGAATTTGAGGAAATACTTAGAACTTGGAAATTTCTATGTCAAGTGGAAATGTGTTTCTATGTTTTTCAAAGACTGTCAATGTGACAAGAATCAGATTAACTGCCAACAAAACATAATTCTGAAGTTTTTGCTGAGTGTCTGATGAAGGAGTTACAGAGTAGGTAGTTGTTTTATAGTCAACTGTTTATTAGGCAATATTGTTCTATATATTGCTTCTGACAAATAGCTAGTGTTTCTAAAGCGGAAAAAAATTCGTAATAGTAAAATTCTTTATTTCATAGATATTTTACAGAGTTTGGGAGAAAAAACTTAGAAAAAACCATTAAGTGATTAACTTGCAGTTTTGCCAACCTTCAGAATGTCATATTTGTTGAAGTATCAAAATTTCAATATTTCACATAGAACAAATATCAACTAGTGTTAACAGTGAAATAACAATGAAATCACAATGGATATTCAGAAAATAAATTGAGTCTAAAAGTTATTTAATGAACATAATCATTGCTTTGTTGCCATACAGGAGAATCCACTTACTCAAAGCACTTATTAGGAAGAAATTTTGATGACCCTCAATTAAAATTTTTGATATTTTACACGTTCAAAACACAACATAAATTTAAATTCCTAGAAGCTTTATAGACCACATTAGTTAGGTTAGGCAGGAACTTTGAAATACGATCTATCCCTGGATCCGACCACTGAATTCCCTACGCATTTCTAATGGACTTATCACCTGTTTTCAGATGCTTTGGAAAATTTCTCACAGTTTATTTCTGTTGACACAGATTCAGTGAACCTTCCTCAACAAATTTTTATAACAAAATTGTATATTTTCGAAATAATTAACGAATATAAAAGTGACTATAGACGTATGTCTTAACCCATTCGAAATCACATAACATAGAATATACAGATATACAGAGTAAATGAAGATATATTGAGAATTTTTTTTATGATGTGTGTAGGATGTTCAAATGCCCAATTTCAAATTATTTTCATATATACAGGGTGTTCGAAAACAGAGATATAAACCGAAGTTACATTTTTGAAGCGTAACACCTTGTAGTTGACCTCAAAAATGGAATGGCAAGCTCAAATTATGATGAGTTTCTCCAGATTACTTTATACCTTAGAAGCACCACCTACGAAAAAAATTGGAAATATGGACTTTTGTAAGAAGCAATTAATGAAGAAACCAGTAATGCCAGCAATACAGACAGTATTCTTTCGCGTAGACAATTTGGCTACTCCTATACAGAAAAAAAATCAACTCTGTAATATACAGAGTGACCATAATTCATTTTCAAACATCAACTACAAATAATGGTCGAAAATTGCTGAGAAACTATCAGGTTTAGGTGTAGGAAAACCTAATGAAGATAGTTTCGAAATTAATTTTTACGTTCAATGAAATATAGGAATACCAGATGTGCCATTTGAAATTAGAATGTTTTTGACCATTATTTGTAGTTGATGTTTGAAAATTAATTATGATCACTCTGTATATACCAGAGTTAATTTTTTTTTCAGTGTAGGAGTAGCGAATATGTCTACTCGAAAAAATACTGTCTGTATCGCTGGCGTAACTGGTTTCTTCATTAATTACCATTTAAAAAACTCCATATTTTCAATTTTTCGCAAAATATCTTCATTTACTCCCTCACAACGAGCTCCTGTGGTGGGCCACCCGGTAGAATAATAAGGAAGGCGGTGATAGCCGATTTTCCTGGGAAACAGATTATAAAAGTCGGCCATTTTGAAAAACCAATTTTAATTGATTTGATTGGTGCATTATCGCTGTGTTATACAGTGCTTCCCAACAACTCGGCACCAAGAGGGACTCTTCTTTCTATTAATATTTCCAAATTTTATTAATCACAAAAAGTTGGTGCATCAAAAATGATGAAAAATGATACAGAACTCGGCTAACTGAGACTTCCGGTTTGAGCGGAAATTGCCATTTTCAAACAAAAAGCGCTCTAGGTAAACTTGTTAGAAATAAGACTTTTGATCCTTATGCCAATTTTCAGGTCAGAAAACCAACAAATTTTTTTTGCTCATAACTCTTTCAAAAATTGAATTATCACCTAATGGATTTTTTTTAGTTACTAGACGACATTAGTGTCAGTATGAATATGATTTCAACTAGCAAATTTTGTTTGAACTTGGTTTTTCGACATTTGTTCGAATTTTCCCTAAAAAGTAGTTTCATTCTGGTGCAAAATTGCTCCTATTCTTATTTTCGCCATTAAAATCTTTCAATCTCGCATTCAATTCACGTCAAAGAATACCAAGAATGCAAATCTTGCTGCAAATTGCTAATTTATAGCTAGATTTTCGATTGAAATAGAATTTTGTCATGAATATCCATCGTTAGTTCAATTTCACTGCCAGTTAATTATTTTCTATGATCACAGACTTGTGAAAATTCAAACAAAATGTTTTATAATTTTCAGTAAACATTCAATTTTTAAAAGAGTTATATGCAAATGAAGTAAAAATATTTTTTGAGGTTTTCCGACCTGAACTTTTACACATTGATCTAAATTGCAATTTCAAAGTTTACTTAGAGCGTTCCATACAAAAACTTCAAGTTTTTCGAGATAGTCGACATTTTTGTTTAAAAATGGCGATTTCCGCTCAAACCGGAAGTTGCACTCAGCTGACTTTTATATCATTTTTGATGCACCAACTTTTTGTAATAATTAAAATTAGGAAATATTAATATAAAAGAATAGTCCCTCTTGGTGCAGAGTTGCTGGGAAGCACCGTACAGGGTGTCCCAAGTTCGAGTGCCTCTTAGACGTTTCTGGAGAACTGTACATATTTGAAATCTGAAAAATGGGAAATATTTGTAATTGACGTTTGAAAATTAATTATGATCCCTCTGTATATTCCAGAGGTAATTTTTTTCTGTATTGCAGTATCCAATATGTCTACTCGAAAAAATAATGTATGTATCGCTGGCGTAACTGATGGTTTTATTAATTCATCTCTATTAAAAAAACTCCATATTTTCACAATTTTCTCGTAAATGGTGCTTCTAAGGTATAAAGTGATCTGAGGAAACATAATTTGAGCTTGTCATTCCATTTTTGAGGTCTATATCTTGGTTTTCGAACACCCTATACATATTAAAATAATTTTAAATTGTGCTTTTGAACACATCACAAAAAAATATTCTAAAAATACCTTCATTTACTCCCTCAAAACGAGCTACGCCTCTGTGGTGGGCCACCCGGTATAATGTATCGAATAGAAATTTAACTGATTTAAAATATAAAGGATGTGCACGAGAATTGAACCGAAAAACAAATCGAGAATAAGTTCCATCAGACTCAAACTATTATTTTTCATTTCCTTCATGGATTTCTCTAAAAAAGACGGGGAAGCCTTCCTAAAGGTATCATATACATATCTTCTTGTGCAATTTATTGAGGTATTTGGCACAAACTTGATAACTTCCGAAGAATCCTGATACTTGGAAAGTGAGCTTAGCTTTCAAAACAGATTGAGCACAGTTGAAAAACAAATACATACTTATCGTTTTTGACGTTGCAATTATTCATTTATTGCTTTCATTACTAATTGTATATGGTGATGAATCACTGAAATCAAGCTACTCTGAATATGTGTTTTAAACACATACTGAATCATGTAGAGTCTTGAATTAAACGATTTAACTCTGCACGTATATATGACAAACTGTAAAGACACTGCCATTTGATACAATATGAACAAAACAATAATTATAGATGAATTAACAACAGTCGATTGAAAGATTTGATAATAATTAAATCGGGAACTTAAGAAATAACATATTATGATTGGTTTCTTCTGGGTTTTTTGACCCGAACTCAATTGTACATACATATTCTGCTATTTATTCAGAAATTTTGGATTGGCAATGGGTTTTTTGTCGTTTGACATATGTTTCGGAATAGTATATTCTAAAACAAGTTGCAGAATGAGCTCCAATGAAAACACGAATGCATGAGTGTTGGAATTGCCTTCTGCAACGAGTATTAGACGATATTTTCTCTATTTCAGGCAATTTTTGTAAAATACTGTTGAAATGTAATGAATAATTCGGATTAAACATCCTAGTGACTTTTGTATTGTATCTTGGTAGTTGGTGTGACTGTTACGAAAGTTGACAGATTACGGAATTTGAATTTGAATCGTACGTAGGGCATTCGGAGATCAGATTTGAAACAGTTTCCAAATAGCATGAATGATTCAAAATTAGCAAGAAGGAAATCTCTAGTAGCATATTTTTTAATGAAAATAAAGCTTTTCCTCAACAATTATTTCACTATATCCAGATAATATGGTATTGTCAGTTGACGTGTATTGAAATTTGATATGATCGAATGTCAGCGCTGACTACCACAAAACGAAAAATATAACTAGAAACAATGCGGGAATGAGTTCATTCCAGCACTGTTTTCAGTGCTGGAACGTACTCATTACGAGACTGAAATAGAGAAACAAAGTTTCCATCTTCAAAGACGAAGCGTTACTAAAGCATGCAATCAATTTCTACATTCCAGTACGGGTTGACATTATACCCTTAGTCATAAACAAATTAGTGAGAATAATGGGTCGTTAATAGGGGTTAGGTCATTATCGAGTAAATTATTCTTTCCGATAACTCTCGAACGGAATGAGCTAGACAGTTGAAATTTTCAGAGTAGGTTCGGGAGATAAATATCTCGGCTAAGTTCGTTATTGAGCAAAATCGGACAGATGGTTTCGGATTAACAAAAAAAAAATTTTTTACATGACAAATTCCAAATTAAATTTTTTTCAATAAGCAGTTTTAAGAATCCATTCATATCATTTTTAACTCTAACAAGCTAATACTTCCGGAGATATGGTTTTTCAAAATTTCAATAATAAATCGTATTTCTACGTTTTTACAGAATGATATAATTATTCTATGTACAAATTGTCATAGTGTCAACTTATTTTCCTGAGACATGACATTGTCTAATTCATTTCAGCAATCGTAGAATTATGAGAAATATAATATGATATCATAATTTTTGTTGGTTGATATTTTCCTGCCGATGGTCAATCCATATGATGATGGGAATGGTAATGGTAAGTTAATAATATTGTGTTCAGAATATCTCCACTAAAAACAAAACTGGAATATTGGAGTAGATTTGAGGAAAGATATATATTATCGTTCATCATAGAATTGAGGAATGAATATCTCGGATGAGTTCGTTGTTGGGTAGACTTTGTCTATTGGTTTTGGATTGATAATTTTTTGCACTCTTGTTGAATTTAAATTCTTCTATGATGTTTGAATTCAATTTCTGCTAAGATGAAGATCTTTCATAAGAATCCATTGATATAATTCCCAACTATGAGAAACCAATACTTTCGGAGATATAATTGGTCTGTTTGAACTAGAGCGCCAGGAAGCTCCTGTCCACAGGGCTTGAACCAATTTTTTCAGCTAAGTAACTGGTACCTTAGATACTTTTTAAAAGGAACTGTTTCTTGTAACCTAAAAAAGTATGTTAGATACCGAAAAGTGTCTTAGATACCTGGAGACAAGCTTTGACTTATTTTAATTCATTTTATACTTCGCCAACGTAAAATGTTGAAAGCCCAAATGGATGTTTAGGTTGCGTCGTGAGTTCTATGAATTTTTTCATTGACATATTTATTTTGTTTCATTCTCATTCTACCTTATCATTAGCTGTAGGATGAAGGTATGTTAGCTTAGATGTTCTTGTTCATTATTCTATTTTATATAGAGTTTAATTTTGTTTCGTTTTGTCTGAAAATAGGTGGATGAAGACTTATGTTCGTTGAGATTCAATATACACCATTTCTATTAATCAATCATTGTTTTTTCAAGTATGTTGTCTTTACATGGTGCAGGGGGTTGTATATAGGGAAACTGTCTTAAAAATTTCAATTTTCTCTAATTCTGGTATATGATGTGTGGACTTAAATATGTTCTCTCTTTCCTGAATAATTAAGATAAGAAATACATTACCTTACTTAATATTACATCATATTACACCAAATAAACATTATTATTATTAGCAACTACAAATAACTAGACTAGATACTTTTCCAAAGTATCTTTGATAGCTCTGATTGTATGTAGATATTTGTTGTGTATGGATCAGGATCATTTCTGAATTTTCACCCATTCCGGACGAAAACATAAGCATGTATTGTACATAAAATTGAAAAAATTGTAATTTGTATCGAATCCGCATACAAAAACCCGAAATCAAGGTAGGTTTGTAACAACTATAACATTTGACACTGAATTAAATTAAAAAAATCGATATTTTCGATCGATATACCGTCAAAATCAGTCGCGATGTCCTTTGAAAGCGAAATGGCGATAGTAGCCATCTTGGGTGTCCCCCTTACCTCTCCCGCGTCTCCGACTTTGGTCATCTCCACATCGGATTTCACGTGTTTCGCGAAGAGAAATGTGCATCTTTTGGATTTCAGGTTGAAGCGGGGCTCTTGATCTATCAAGACAACCCGTCAAAAAGAGGGGTTGAACCCGATTAGGGGGTAAAATAGGTGTTTTTGTGGGATCCCCCCGACCAAGTTCGCGAAATCGCTTTTTGCGCCTGTGTGAATGACGTCAAGCATGCCGTCCTTGTTTGACGCGAAGCATTAGCACACTGCGACGTGCTACACGTTTGTCCGTGGGTTGCTATGCGGGACATTCACGAAACTCGCCAGTAAGTCAACAGTTGTTTAACAGATAGTTCGACTGCTGTGTTTTCTACTTGTTGCTACGACCGTAAACCCACAGCCCCACCACCTCGAATTAACGCAGTGAAATAATACGCAGAATTTTCGTAACCTTGCTTGTTTTCTTCAATAAAGGTGAGTTGTTCCGTTGATTTCATGTGTTTTTTCATTTTTGATGTGTGTAATTTCGCAGCCTCGATAACTGTCACTGCGTCGAGTTTTTTGCGTGTTAGTTTTTAGCTGGTACTGCGATCTACGTCTTGTTGTGTTGTGGATGATGTTGCGAATGTCGCCAGTAAGTTATTAACTGCAATTAAGTGTTTTTGCGATTGTGTCCGTCGTAAAATAACATGGGTATCACGTACCACCTAAGTGATAGCACAGCGAAGTTGTCAATTTTGGTTTTAATAACGTCGTAAAGATCGCGAAAACAAAAACTCGAAATCGAAGATTTTATCGCCGATTTCGCTCGTTTGCAGTGTCGCATACTTTGTAGAGTCGAATTGATATGTCGAATAAACAAAGAGGATATGCAGATCGGTCGTCTAAGGAGGTTGTGCTAATGTCCGCTTCTAAAAACGTACTGTCTGGGTCAGACCAGTCAGACAATGTCCGAATTCTTCTCGCAACCGTAATCCTTCGTCGCAAAGGTCTAGGAACTCTATAGATTATAATTGTAATAGATGTGTATGTATTTGTGTGGGGGAGCTGCGTCTGGCCCAATGGGGCACCGTTTAGGAGAAAAGTTAACACAGCTGACTATTCGCGAATTTTTCGATGAAACTCCATAGCTCACGACGATCCGAAAGTGTGTCAACTTCGCGTACGCGTTCGATTCATTTCGTCACTTCTCCGTTTATCGAAAAATTCCGCGATTACCGATTCTCACCCCGTTGGGCGGGCAGGAAGCTCGGGAAATCGTGTTATATTTCCCGGAACATCGCAATTTTCGTTAGCCGTGGTGCCTTTTGATTGGCACGGTCGATTAAAGGAGCGAGGTCATCGACCCAGAATGAAAAGCCGTCGCATAATGAGAATTTATGTGACATAGTTTCGGTTGTGATTAGAGATAAGGTTCCTAATTACTGACCTAATATGGAAGTCAAGCATTCGGTTCATTAGGAATTTCTGATATAATTCTAGCAATACCTGGCAGGGTTCAGGCATTTCACGTATTGTGTACGACTGATATGCCCTAAATACGCGTATAGACGTAATATTATACAATCTGCGCTCGGTATTATCAAGAAACCGACTAGGGTCATGCCATTGAGGACTTCATATCCGCTGCTGTAGAAAAACTGAATGAATAGAGTGAATGAATTGTGCCGTCACATATAGACATGTTAAATCGAAGAATTCATCCATTTTTGGCGCTCTAGTTCCTCTGAACAGAGTGCTTATCAATTTGCCCAAATGTCTGTAATTTTAGAATTTTTGGCTTAAAATGGTCTAAAACGGTTTGGTTCGACTCACTGATCAAGAATCCGAGGTCGAAATCGATTCTGTCCGGCCGGCCGGCCGTAGGCACGTAGGAACTCTCGAACGAAAGGAGTTAGAGGATTGAAATTTGCAAGGTGGGTTTGGAGCGTAAATATCTCGGACATGTTCGTTAATGGGCGAAATCCATCAAGCGGTTTCGGAGTTATGGCCGATTTAAGTAAAAACATTTTTTATGAATATTTCCGACACCGATCACTCGATCTAACTGAAATTTAGCATCAAATTGTAGAATCATGACCTTTATACGCATGTGTAGTTTTGTATTGACCAGGTTACCGCAAAGTGTCAAAAAAAAATTTTAAAATTTTTTTCTACAATAACTCTCGAACGGAATGAACTAGGCAGTTGAAATTTTCAGAGTAGGTTATGGAGATGAATATCTCGGTTAAGTTCGTTATTGGGCAAAATAGGCCAGATGGTTTCGGAGTAACGAAAAAAAAAATTTTTTTCAAGCAACAAATTTCAAATTCAATTTTTATTTAAGATGCAGTTTCACCATTAAAATCCATCGATATAATTTTCAACTCCAACAAGCTAATACTTTCGGAGATATGATTTTTCTAAATTTCAATAATGAATCGTACTTCTATGTTTTCACAGAATGCTATAATTATTCTATCTTAGCTTTATTATATGATCTGTGTTCATGTCATCCTGTTCTATAAGAGAGAGTAAAATTCAGTTCAGCTATTTTAATTTGATTTCTTCCATGGTGCAGTTCTCATTCTCAGATTGCTCATTTAATCTTTATAAATAAACTATTATTTGAATTTAATTTCCTTTATGATGCAGTTCTATCATAAGAATACATTGATATAATTCCCAACTCTGAGAAACCAATATTTTCGGAGATATAATTTGTCTGTTTGAACTAGAGCTCCAGAAAGCTCCTGCCACAGGGCTCGAACCCATTTTTTCTCAAAGATACTAATATACAGTGCGTGTCTCCAACTTGGAATCAGCAAATTCAGTAAATCAAAGACAGTTTTTGGAGCTCTTGTTCCTGTAGAAAAAAAAATTTAATTCATTTTTTTAAGATGCGGTTTCATCATAGGAATCCACTGATATCATTCTCAACTCCAACAAACTAATACTTTGGGAGATATGATTATTCAAAACTATTTTCAATTCTGTATGATTTCATAGAATATTCTAATTATAATTTGAGGAGGTATGTAAATCCGTAAATCACGAAAATTCTTGAAAATCGATGCACGGAAGCCGAATTGAAAAATTGTGGACAGGAGCTTTGGCGCTCTTCGAAAATACTCCGAAAATACTGGTTTCTCAGAGTTGGGAATGATGTCAATGGATTCTTATTCAATTAAATTTCTCTTTTTATGCAGTTTTTAAGAATCTTTTGATATCATTCTCAACTCTGAGAAACCAATACTTTCGGAGAAATCATTTGTCAAAGTTTGAACAAGAGCGCCAAAGCTCCTCCACAGGGTTTTCACACTTTTTCAATTTGATCTGGACAGGTCGATTAGTATTTTAAATCGCGCTTTTTTTGATATAAGAAATTATTATACAGCCTGTCCAAATTTGAGATATGAGGTCATCATTATTTTTTTAAATGGCACTAATTTTTTCATGACTATTCTTAAAGGGTATCAAATATCAAACTCTTATTTCTAGTCGTTAAAAAGATATTTAACAAACATCAACTAATTCGAAAATGAAAGAATTTTATTCAACTCATGGAAATAATTCAGATAGTTTAAAAATGAAATGTCATAAGGTATTTGTTTATCATGTTTTGTTGAAAAAAAAGTTCAATAAAAACAAAAGTAAGGAGAGCAGATCGAATCGAGCGAAGATTAGCGAGGATTTCATTAGTCTGTCGTTTTGTGAGTAACAACTTTTGTTGAAAAATCGGACAAAAAAAAACTCACAAGATTGAAATTTCAATGATGATTGGCTAGGATAACTAGGACAAGAAACACAAAATGTAGTTCTTCATGTATTCAGAGAGAAGTATCCTGATTTCCCGCTCATGTCGCCAAGTACCATAAGCAAGATTGAAAAACAGTTTCGAGAAAATGGGCATATAAGAAAAACAAATAATCATCCTCAGAGTGCCCTCAAAGATGTCAAAATGAATGTAGTCCTCTCTGTTCAAGAAAATCCTCATGTCTCCACTAGACAGATAGCTAGAGAACTCGAAATTAGCCAGAGACGAGAATTCTTAAAATACAGAAATTTCATCCTTATAAAATGACAATCCTCCAGGAACTCACCGAAGATGATCCAGGTAGAAGACTCCAGTTTTGCGAACAAATTGTGGATCTACTAGACAGATTTATTGTAAACAGTGAAAACGTATTGTTTTCTAACGAATCAACGTTTACGATAAATGGTGAGATAAATCGTTAAAATGGTCCTTATTGGGCAGAAAACAACCCACACTAGAAGAGGGAAGGCCACACTCAATATCAAGAAAAGCCAATGTTTGGGCAGCGATTGCTCGTGATCGAGTAATAGGACCAATTTTCTCCCAAGGAAATCTTAAAGCAGCTGGATATTTAGAATTCTTGCAGGAAGTACAAACTAGTTCCGAGTTTGGCTTCTCTGTTTCAACAAGACAGTGCGCTTTGCCATATTGTAGGACCTGTACGTGAGTATCTGGATGATGTATTCCTAGGCCAATGGATTGGCAGGAGAGGACCTTTTGAATGGTCTTCCAGATCTCCAGATTTAATCCTTTGGACCATTACTTTTGAGGGTACTTGAAAAGCATAGTTCTTAAGACCAAAAGATTGTGCAGCTACAAGAACGAATAACATTTCTCTTTTTCCTACTTCTTATACCAAGGAAGAATTGAAAATTCTTCTACAGAAAAGGCTGAAAAGTAAAAATTCAGGGATCTGATGGTTTACCCATGTTTTTGGTAAAAAGGATGATACCCTCTCGGATTAAGCCACATAAACATTTGGTAAACGTATCATTCACTTCAGGTTGATTCCTGGTAGTCTGAAGGGAGGGAAAATCATTTGAATCTTCAGGAGGAAAGACAATTGGTTACTTGAAAACTAAAGGAAATGAGAAGGCCGAAAGGAACCTACAGGGTAACAACTGCTGGACCAGAACTCGTATGTTAACACCATTGACAATGTACTTAGGATTGAATAAGTAGGTTAATAGAACAAAAGATGGTATCGGTCACAGACAGTTCTGCAGGGCTGGACCAAGCCCCACGACCCCATTCTAATGATAAAAATACTTGAGAACTATAAACCAGTGACTGTTCCAACCTCGATCTCAAAAATTTTTGAGTATGGTTTTTATCACTCGATAATTTTCTAAAAACATTTAAAATGTTAACGGAATATGGATTCCGGGCAGGTAGGTCGATTGGTAATGCAGTTCACTCTTCTTATGGTCAGATTATCAAATGTATTGTGGCAGCTAAGTGTCCTGTTGCGATCTTCAGCGATCTCAGCAGGGCATTCGACTGTGTAGACCGCGATATACTACTATCAAACTTATATGACTCTCGAATAAGAAGACAACCCTTAAACTGGATATCTTCTTTCTTGAAGTATAGAAAACAATTTGTTCGAGTAAACTTGACCGAAATATAATTCACACTGTTCTTTGGTGGGATATGGTGTGCCACAAGGCTTGGTGCTGGGTCCTTGTCTGTTTTTGTTGTATGTGAATGTCCTTGATATATTTTTGAGGGTTCAATTTTTCACAATGTGTGCGGAGGGTTTTCTTCATCATCAGCAAATAGTACCGACATCGGGGATGTTGGAGAGACATGTAAGTGGCTCAATGAAGATCAACTGTTTTTTGATATGGGAAAACTCAACTAGCAACATTTTATAACCGACAAAAAGTATGTACACCATTAAATATATCGGTCAATAACTGTGATATATATACCGGGTGGCCCACCACAGACGCAGAGCTCGTTTTGTGGGAGTAAATGAAAATATTTTGGGATTTTTTTTTGTGATGTGTGTAGGGTGTTCGGAAGTACAAGTTATTTTCATATATGTACAGTATATATTTTTTTATTAAATTCATTGCGATTTATGATTTGAAAAGGAATTGACATGGCATGGCAGCACTACCATATTTCACTACTTTTCCAATTATGGTGGCCTTTTTAATTCAATTGCTGCGCAATATTGTTCTCCAAAACCTCCAGAGTTATTGGTGTGTCAGCACAAATCCTGAATTAAACAAACCCCCAAAGAAAATAATCAGGTGGCGTTAAATCGCACGATCTTGGAGGCCAATTAACAGGACCATTTCCTAAAACCCAAACATTATGATCTTTGGAATTTTTTCTTTGGGTTGACGTAGAAGATTTTGTTTATACGAATCGACGAAATATAGCCCCAAATGTCTGAAACTGTAATGTCTGAGTTTTAATTGATATAATATAATTTCCAGAGTAGATTTGAGGAATGGAATATCTCGGATAAGTTCGTTATTGGGGAGAATCGGTCTGTTCGAATTCAATTTCTTTCATGATGGAGTTTTATCGTAAGAATCCATTTATATCATTCCCAGACACCAATAATTTCGGAGATATGATTTATCAAAGTTTGACAAGAGCACCAAAGCTCCTGTCCACAGGGCTTGAACCAATTTTTCATTATTGATGGCAAACCTTCCTCTGTTGAATGAAGCAAGAATTTAATAAAATGCCCGTTTTTCCTAAAGATGTGAATGAAAAATCAAATTGCAAATCTCCGTATATATTGACAATGTTTAGGAAAGTTAAATGAACGTAATTGAAGAACAGGACTGAAATCATTGTTGATAATTCAACTTATTTCACGGTGTGATTAAGAAGTGTGGGAATTTCTCACGTCTACAAATGAGATGTAGAGGAAAGGAAGTCGGACGTGGAAGCGACAAGAAAATTAGATAATTAAACTGTAAATCGGATGATTCAGATCCCTTTTCGAAAAAAATCCCATTCGATACCGCAATCTACCGCAAATTTAGTATGGTGACTGCTGGCTGATTATTTTGTTATCTAAGTTTTCATTTGATGATACTTTGGGAGGTCCATTCTTCATTCAATGGTTTATCTATAAAACGAAACATTTTTATTGTCATATAGGTCAAGGAACAGCGTGCTATTATTATTCCTCGAGTCTGTATTTTTGGAATGTTTTGCCGAAAATGGTCAAATCGGGGCTGGAATCCAATTCTGTACATGCGGCAGGCTCGTTAACTCTCGAACGAAATGAATTAGAGAGTTGAAATTTTGGTAGTTTTGGAGCGTAAATATCTCGGTTAATTTCGTTAATGGGCGAAATCCACCAAGCGGTTTCGGAGTTATGGCAATTTTTAATTAAAACATTTTTTATGAATATTTCTAAAACCGATCACTCGATCTATCTGAAATTTAGCAACAAGTTGTAGAATCATGACCTTTATATACACGCAAAGTTTTCTATTGATCGGATGGATATAAATTGATAAAAAAAATGATAAAACTTTAAATATTTTGATTTCAAGATAACTAGAAAATTACTGACCTGATTGAGATCGAACGGTTTCATTCGAACCTTCTGTATATCAGAACCTAATGTTACCTAAAAATTAAATTGTAGGAAAGCCGTGTGGACAGGAGCTTTGACGCTCTTGTTCAAATTTTGACAAATCATATCTACGAAAGTATTGGTTTCTCATAGTTGGGAATGATATCAATGGATTTTTATGATAGAACTGCATGCTAAAAGAAATTGAATTGAAAAAATTGGTTCAAGCCCTGTGGACAGGAGCTTTTTGGCGCTCTTGTTCAAACAGACAAATTATATCTCCGAAAGTATTGATTTCTCAGAGTTGGGAATTATATCAATGGATTCTTATGATAGAACTGCATCTTGAAAGAAATTGAATTCAAAAAAAGTGTCGTTTACAAAAAAATGCTTCAAAAAATATCATTTAAAAAAAGAGCAATCTGCAATGCTTCAAAAATGTTCACCTAATTTATTTATCAAGATTAAATGAGCAATCTGCAATGATTCAACCTCGTGGAATGGGTTGTTGCAACTTATACTCGGTGCATAGTTTTCACAACTCGAAATACCTGAGGAAAATATCATCGAAATGTCTAGAGCAAGGCTGGAGACAATCATAGCAGATTGTCCATTTATTCCTGATATTTGAGTAGGTAGAGCCTGACGAACAAATTATTTTAATAGTTCAAAATATATTAATAAAATACTATCCTATTTTCATAATTTAAAATTTAATAGTTCATACCACTTACACTTTCTTCTTTGTATTATGGACCTTAACTCAAGAGAAAATCTTTGATACAAAAATGTAGATCCATATTTCAGCATTTTTTTTGCTAGCCACATTATGAAAATACTGTATATAAGAACATGTCTCACAACTCAAGGAAGTAAAATGTAATATTAACCTTAATGTTCAACGAATAGTTATTTCTTTTGATGATTTCATTATGCGAGAGGCTTTTCAACAATAACTCTTGTGTTTTCCGAGCCCCAGATGCAACAATTTTGCTTGTTGACGAAGCCACCGAGGTGGAAATGGGCCTCATCACTCAAAATAATTTTTCAATGGAATTCCGGATCATTTTCATGCATTTCAACGACCCAAACAGCAAAGACACGACGTTGTTGATGATCGGCCGGCTTGAGTTCTTGTGTTAACTGAACTTTATAAGCCTTAAGACCCAAATCTTTATGCAAAATACGGTGTAATGACGTTTCTGGAATGCCTAACTCCAAAGAACGACGAGGAATGGACAAACCTGGGTTTTCTTCAACACTTTCGGCTACAGCAGCATTATTCTCGGCTGTTCTTGATCGACGTGCACGGGTGTTATTCTTCTCATAACTAACTTGTTCCAACAGCTCGAATTTTTCCACCAATTTCTTTATTGCGGTCCGACAAGGTGCTTCACGGCGACCCAAAAATGTTCGAGTTTTACGAACCGTCTCTGCCAAATTTTCACCATTTTTATAGCGAATATCAATAATTTCAATGCGTTCTTGAAGCGTGTATCGTTCCATTTTCATTAATGGCGTAGTTTCTACTTGTCAAATGTCAAAAAATGACAGCTTCAAAAGTGACATCTACCGAAATAGCGGGCTATTCAAAATAACACCTATTATTGGAAATTTAGTTTTGAAACTAATTCTTCCGACCAATAACATAAGAGCATTTATTGCTTCCTTGCATAAAACAAATTCTCAAATACGCGAAAACGGAACCATAATGATACACTTCATTTAATATTAGTTTCGGGGTCAAAAATACCGACACCCACACTCCCACAATTAATTGTACCCTACAGAAATAGTCGAATGACTCATATGAGTAAGTAGTATACGGTTTTCTGTGTGCTCACATTTGTATGCAGTATAAAACATTATTATACTGCCAAAAATGGGTAAGGAGCATGGATCGATTAATTTGTTCTCACAACTGTTAATATGCGTGTTTACAAGGGGAATGCAGATTTTTTATCCTTAGAAAATTCATAGCTACTGGTCAGACATATTATAATAATGAAATGGATATCAGTTATTTAGATCAAGTAAAGATGCATACAACAACAAGGTGTCGACACTTCCTACTAATTCCCGTTAAAATTTTCGTCAGAAAAACGGGACTAAAGTGGACAAATCTTGTTCTAATTCACTCTGTAAAAGATGGTGGCGCTCGTGTCGATTCTGACAAACGGCAGAATTTAGTCTCATTCCTTACTAGTTCGAAATTATTAAAAATATAATGTTTGAAACAAAAAGGGGGGAAAGCCCTGTGGTAGGAGCTTTTGCGCTCTTGTCCAATCTTTGACAAATCATGTCTCCGAAAGTATTGATTTCTCAGAGTTGGGAATGATATCAATGGATTATTATGAGAGAACTACATCATGAAATAAATTAAAATCTCTTTGCATCTTATCTTTATATGACGGTCCAATTTTGGATACAAGAGTTTCAAAAGTATGAATCATGTACTATCAGCCGAACGATTTCGAAAATATCCTATTTCAATTCTCGAAATCGCAACAACAACAAAATAGTTGACATTTTTCGATGCTGATGAATTTGTTTTGACTTCTGGCTATTTCATTCACGTCCTGACTGTTCCACGAAATAAAATAACTAAATTTTATGATGTCGGGTACAGAGAAACTATAAACATAAGTCACTCTCGTAGTGACTACCATAGCTGCTGATTCATGGAGTTTATGGAAATTTCTATAGCGTCATCAATGAATCAAGTTTAGGAGAAACAAAATTTGAAAAAATCTTTTTGGATGAGTCACTGCATAATTGATTAATTAGTATAGTCATAGTTTTATCGATATCTGGTGGTGCTGAAGTTCATCTCGACTCTCAATTAAGTTTTTTTTTTCAATTTCAATATTTAAACTTTTTTTTTTAAACTTCTTTGAAATTGTTTAATTTTAAATTTGTTCTGTTTCAGGTCCTACAATTTGTAAAAATATTCTGCGAAAAGGTGAGTAAGTTTATAATACCATTTCAATATAAATCGACCGTTTCAGAATATAGCTCTATCGCCTTTTATGTCAATGAAAACTGTTCATTATACTTAAATATACCTACCTGGTAGTAATTAATATCTTACAAGTGGGTTGCGTGATATTCCTTATATTAATGTAAATCAAGTGCTAAATGATGTAAGTTATACGTGAAATAATTCAATATTAGTATCATATGAACAGAATAATGTGTGTGGATCAAAAATATGTATCTTTAAATCTGGATATCAAATCGGCATACAAAGTTAATACAGAAATATTTTTAAATGAAATCAAGGACTTATAATAACCTATACTACAAATCTAGACGCCATTTTGTCGGTCATATTGAAATAACTCTTCCTTGGAAGTTTAGTTCAATATCTACGTATATCTGGGTATTCTTCATATACATGCAAGCTATTGATTTAACAAATTTGAATATACCTACTTTTTGTTTATATTCAAAAACTTTTAAGAAGTTCTCCGTTTTCATGTAGGTATTTTTTTTGCTTCAGTCAACACTTCTCTGTACCGGATTCTGTACAACTCTAATCAATATGATTATTAATTCGGATATCTTTTCATTGAATATCTAGCAAAGCGCTGTGAGTTTTACGCAAAACATATTTTTTTTTCTTATATTATAAGCTTTTCAGATTTGCATTTGAACAAATTTATTGTTGATGGTTCATTCGCCATTTTGTAACCAAATGAAGAAACACAAATAATTGTTGATACGATCCAACGATGCATTTTTCATTATTTAATAATTCATTCAATTATGAAAAAATTTTAGAAAATGCAGGAAAAATTAAATTTATATTTTCCTGTGCATAAAAATGTTCTCAACCCATGACTAAAGTATATCTACCTACATAGGTATATACCACAACGTATGGAATAACACAATCTACCATAACTAGGATCAAAAACCTTGTCGTGAGGTCGGCCTGCTTTGGCACGCTTGTTAAAATTCATAGCCAGAACGGTCACCCATCCAGTTACTGAACTCACCCAATGCTGCGATTTTTTGTTGAATTAAACGCAATATTTACTCACTTTTCTGGAGAATATCCATCTTGATTTCAATTTGAAAAATTGATTCAATTTTGAAAAATTAGAATCTATTGCAGAAAATGGCCCAAATGAACTTTATGGATAAATCCTCACCATATAAATACGATGTTCATTATACATTGAAATATAATATAAATAAATTGGCTTGTTGTAGATAAAATTACTTTTAATAATGATTTTTTAGCGGGGTTACCGCTGAATACCGTCCTTGATCGGTTATAATTTCAACATTTCAGCGAGTTGTTAAAAGCACTAACGGAAGTTTTTCTCCAAAGCCGTCATTTTGAAATTTGTTTCCGGTTTCAAATTTCATGACTGGGTCCTTGAGGTGGTTGACATCTGTTGAAAGTTTGAAATTGTCAAAAGTTTTGAAAATTTGAAACTGTTGAAATCGATTGAAATGACTGTGGCACAGAAAAAGCGTGAATTTTTTTTTATTTACTATTAGACACCAAGGAGTTGATTATTTCGTCATTACAGACCGCCAAATGGCGAATGTCTTATTAAACGGTTATAGAATGAAGGCGAACTGGCTTGGATATAGGTATACCACGAAAAGACTATTAGACTACGTTCTGGCGTCCACCTCGGCACGATAACTCCCGAACGAAAGGAGTTAGAGGTTTGAATTTGCAAGGTGGGTTCGGAGCGTAAATATCTCGGACGAGTTCGTTAATGGGCGACATCCATCAAACGGTTTCGGAGTTATGGTCATCTTTAGTAAAAACATTTTCAATGAATATTTCAGAAACCGATCACTCGATCTATCTGAAATTTAGCATCAAATTGTAGAATCATAACCTTTATACGCATGTGAAGTTTTGTATTGATCAGGTTACCGCAAAGTGTAAAAAAAATGTTTGAAAATTAAAAAAAAAATTCTACAATAACTCTCGAACGGAATGAGCTAGGCAGTTGAAATTTTCAGAGTAGGTTAGGGAGGTGAATATCTCGGTTAAGTTCGTTAGTGGGCAAAATAGGACGGATGGTTTCGGAGTAACGAAAAAAAAAATTTGTTTTTAACTTACAAATTTCTAATTCAATTTTTTTCTAGATGCAGTGTCACCATAAAAATCCATTGATGTAATCTTCAACTCTAACAAGCTAATACTTTCGGAGATATGATTTTTCGAAATTTCAATAATGAATCGTACTTCTATGTTTTCACAGAATGCTTTAATTATTCTATATATGCTTTATTATATGATCTGTGTTCATACTCGTATATGTCATCCTGTTCTATAAGAGAGAGTAAAATTCATTTCAGCTATTTCAATTTGATTTCTTCCATGGTGCAGTTCTCATTCTCAGATTACTCATTCAATCTTGATAAATAAACTATTATTTGAATTGAATTTCCTTTATGATGCAGTTCTATCATAAGAATACATTGATATAATTCCCAACTCTAAGAAACTAATACTTTCGGAGATATAATTTGTCTGTTTGAACAAGATTGCCAGAAAGCTCCTGTCCACAGGGCTTGAACCAATTATTTGTTAACAAACTTCAACACCTCCTCTAAATCTTAACGCCTAGCGACGTCTCTTCGGACATAGGCGTAGACGTGAGGTACGCAAATTATTTTCGCAAAATTATTTATGATCACTCCGAAAAATTTTCATCTTCCGCTCTCGAAATTAAAATACTGAAATTCTTGTTAACCCCAGGTCCCCTCCGGGTCGCACAGTGCCGCCCCAAGCGCCCAGTGGATGAACCGGCACTGATTAGGCATAAATAGAAATGTACGGATAATGAGCTTCATAGGAAATAAAGGTCTTAGGAACTTCACATCAGTAAGTACCACCAGTTAAGCCTTTGAAAAGTAACTTGAGGGCCTATTAACGGACCGGATTGCCTAATGAGTGAGTTAATTGTATACACCTGCTTTGGCTGCATCCAAATTACTCCCTAAATTAATCGCATATCCGGGGTCAGCCAATTATCTTTGAATTTCTTTAAGATCTTCGTTACCTTTCAACGTTGAACATAATTTAAATGTCCATATAAGATTATTAGTGATACGATATTTACCAGAGATAAAAAAAATATGTGAATAGTAGTTCGCTATTCATATACTCAAGGTCTTATAACATAGACTTACAGGGGGTTCGCTCACTGCAGTGCCAAACTGAAATGTCATATGTAGAATTGAATTATTAGCATAAAATAACGCGATGTTCCCCATAAGTCAAAACTTATAGGGCTGCACACGAGACGAGAGTAGGCAAGAATATAAAAAATCTCGTCTCTGTCTCGCCAATTCCCAAAAATATAAGTATCGGTCTCGTTATCAGTTGTCTCGTCTCGTCTCGCTCAATTCTGAATAACGATAATAATTATTATCCTTACATGGTATAAAACAAAGTCGCTTCCCGCTGTCTGTCTGTCCCTATGTATGCTTAGATCTTTAAAACTACGTGAAGGATTTTGATGCGGTTTTTAATAGATAGAGTGATTCAATAGGAAGGTTTATATGTATAATACATGCATAATATATTAGAGAAACACTGATAATTTTAGAGGTTTCTAAAATGATGTCGTAAATAAACACATTTTTTTGCGCTTACATTGCATACGTTGGCTGAACCCTACGAGATAGATCAAAATAATGTACTACAGTATGGTACACCTTAAAAAGGTCTAAAAAAAAGTCCGCGATGGTATATGTCTATCTCCTAAGGATAACCCACAATAACCATTTTTTATCCTTTACATTCTACGAGAAATAATGGCTTCATTACGAAGCGATTTTAAGCAATACAGCATTGATCCTTATCCAATTAAGTACCTTAAGTTCATTGTGCATTTAATATTGATCAATATGGCCCTTTACAGCATGTAATTTAAATGAATACTTTCGAAGATATTACAGATTCCTCTGATACCATCGGATTTACTGATCCAATTTGAACGCCTAAAATTTCCGGTAAAGATATATTTTGCAATGACCATTAATAAATCGCAGGGTCCAACATTCAACGCTACAGGCTTCTATATTTGAGCGTTGAGTGTTTTTCACATGGTGAATTATATGTCGCTCTTTCAAGAGTAACCTCTAAAGAGAACATGTTTGTATTATCTAACGACAAAAATGCTGTGAACGTTGTATATAAAGAAATTCTGTAGTATATTTAGTATCAGCATTTCAACCGTGCGAAGTCGGGGCGGGCAGCTTTGTTTATTACGCCCTTATACAAAAATAGTTGTACAAGTACATAATTTTTAAAATTTTAAACACTGTTAATTTCATCTTTTAAATTACTCGATGAGCAATAATTCAAACATGATCATCCCATCATCTTTCAATGATGTACGTGTTTTTGCCATAATCATACCTGTTGTTTAAAATAATCTTTCTATACGTATGGATGTAGCCATTAACGAATCATCGACCATCCTCGTTTAGAAGAACAACAACCCAAAATATTGAATGTAATACCATATTACAAATGTAATCCCTTATGTTCGTGGCCTTTCTGAAAAAATCAGGAGAAAAGGTTCTATGTTCGATAAAATTGGTTCAAGCCCTGTGGACAGGATCTTTCTGGCGCTCTTATTTAAACAGACAAATTATATCTCAAATTAAATCTGGCCAATTTTGCCCAATAACGAACTTAACCGAGATATTCATCTCCCTAAACTACTCTGAAAATTTCAACTACCTACCTCATTCCGTTCGAGAGTTATATCTATGTCTATGGATGAAAAGCAGTCTCACTACTCTCAGATCTCTTACTTCATGTTCCGTTCCGAAATTTAAGAATTTTCTGAGAAAACCTAATTTCGGAGCAAACAACTGACATTTTTCTCACTTCGCTCACAATTCTTCGATTGATTAGATAATGTCATGTCTCAGGAACATCATTTGACATTATGACAATTCATACTTAGAATAATATCATTCTGTGACAACGTTGAAATACGATTTATATATGAAATTTTGAAAAATCATATCTCCGAAAGTATTAGCTTCTTAGAGTTAAAAATGATATCATTAGATTCTTATGGTAAAACAGCTTATTGAAAAAAATTTAATTTGGAATTTGCCTTGTACCTTGTGCCGTAGGCACTATAACTCTCGAACGGAATGAGCTAGAGAGTTGAAATTTTCAGAGTAGGTTTGGGGGATAAATATCTCGGCTAAGTTCGTTATTGGGCAAAATCGGACAGATGGTTTCGGAGTAACAAAAAAATAATTTTTTTTTTACAAAACAAATTCCAAATTAATTTTTTTTTAATAAGAAGTTTTATCATAAGAATCCATTCATATCATTTTTAACTCTAACAAGCTAATACTTTCGGAGATATGATTCTTCATAATTTCAATGTAAATCGTATTTCACACATTGATATAATTATTCTATGTATGAATTGTCATAATGTCAACTTGACAGAAGGGAATATTGTAACTTCAAAAATATTGGGGTGAAATACTCGTATTTTAGCGATGCAACGGGGACCTCACCCGAAAATGTTTGAAAATATTACGTAAATATTGAAAGCATAATTCTGTAGTTCGAGAGAGGAGAAAATTTGGTGAACGTAGATCAGGAAATTTTTGATCGATTACAAGGTATTTTATTTATTACTCATCTTCTTTCATATTATTACTCATCTTCTTTCATTCATGTTTTATGGAATACCTACTATTTGTAGGTACTTTAAACCTGTTTTGGGCAATTGTCATACGAAACTTGTTTTTTTGGCGCTCTAGTTCCTCGGAACAGAGTGCTTATCAATTTGCCCAAGTGTCTGTAATTTTGGAATTTTTGGCTGAAAATGGTATCAAACGATTTGGTTCGACTCACTGATCAAGAATCCGAGTGCGAAATCGATTCTGTCCGGCCGGCCGACCGGCCGTAGGCACGATAACTCTCGAACGAAAGGAGTTATTCGATTTCTTCCATGGTGCAGTTCTCATTCTCATGATTGCTCATTTAATCTTGATAAATAAACTTTTATTTGAATTGAATTTCCTTTATGATGCAGCTCTATCATAAGAATCCATTGATATAATTCCCAACTGTGAGAAACCAATACTTTCGGAGATATAATTTGTCTGTTTGAACAAGAGCGCCAGAAAGCTCCTGTCCACAGGGCTTGAACCCATTTTTGTCTACAAATTTAATAATAATTTATAAAGGGAAAGAAAACACTTGGCTCTAGTTTCACAATATAATACTGCGTTGCTGGCATAGATATTTCGGGTCTTAGCCCATTTTCAGAACTGAGGGGAAATCATTCATTATTCAGAGAACATATAATTTATTCCAAAGCTGTTTGATCACATTTTGGCATAACTCGCCCGAATTAAAATACTTTCAGAATCACTGAATATCACTCACTTAACAAATAATAATGCATGACTAAATAAATTCACCGATCTGTAACACTCTACAGTAGGTAGGTAGTAAAATTATTAGGATCAGCTAAGAATCCAAGCGAGATAATCATAGAATTGTTTGCTTGGTCGAATACGCGAATCCATCGAATTAACTTCGCAGAAAGTGTAATTCCTTGTCTTTGTTATAGGTATTTGATTGATCAGATTTTGTGGCATCGGCAAAGTAAATTTGTTGAATGGATATTTGTCAAACATTAGACAGTACAGCGAATCGAATTCATAGCTATTTATTATTTGGATACACACTCAAATAACCCAGTCATGCGGTTTCCAGAAAAATGAGGTTTCTCTTCTGTTAAAAGCGACAAGATGACAGAGAACGTTTTTTCGTTTATATCGACGACGAAGGCACTCGACACCGGGCTAGAATGGGAACTCCTCCTCAATTTGGGTTAATAGTGTTAATACAGTTAATGCAAGTTTAAACTCGATGATTGTGAGTTTCGTTTATAATTTTTTCAAATTCGCTTCGGAAACTATCTGAACTCAGTGTTCAAATTTGGGGTTTCAAATTTTAAATAACTTATTTCTTGTTTCCAGATTGGCAACAAAGCCTACTACTTCTAGGCCTGACGTACTACACGTTTTATTTGCCAATATATCCCTAGTTTGTGCATAGGATAGATGAGTATATCTTCTTCATTATTTGTGCGCTAATGAAGAAAGTAAGCTAGTACGAAGAAACAACAAGTTGGAAAAGCACTGTAGCCAGGAGCTTTAGTACGCTTGTTCAAAATTTTTGACCCGGAATCGAAGGAAAATTCTTCTTCCCGTCCGAAATATATGATTTTCACATTTCGATAAACGAATTTTCTACGATTATTGGTCGGTGGACGACATTTAGATTTATGTATCTATTTCCTATGTATCTCTATCCGTTCGGAAAATATCAGGAAATGAGCGAATCCGTCAAACGGCAAAAAGTTTTCTCTAGTATCTAACCCATACGAAAATCTACAATTTTCCGATTAGATCGACGCGGCTTTGGTTATTCACTAAATCGGGCACGCAGAATCTGCAATTAGATTTTCCGTATCTCGATTAGTTTCTGAGCAATGACGAAAAAAGTCGCAATTTCTGGCCCTACCTCCGGAAAATGGACTAATTAGTCGTATTTTTCGCCATATTTCCAAAATTAATCGAGATACGGAAAAACTAATTACAGATTCGGAATCTACGCCCTCGATTTAGTGAATAGCCAAAGCCGTGGCGATCTAATCGGAAATCTTTAGATTTTCGTATGGGTTAGATACTAGAGAAAACTTTTTGCCGTTTGACGGATTCACTCATTTCCTAATATTTTCCGAACGGATAGAGATACATAGGAAACAGATACATAAATCTAAACGTCGTCCACCGTCCAATAATCGTAGAAAATTCGTTTATCGAGATGTGAAAATCATAGATTTCGGACGGGAAAGAAGAATTTTCCTTCGATTCCGGGTCAAAAATATTTCTAAGTGCCGACCCAAAAAATTTTTTTCATGGTATACCGATACGGAGTTCGTGTCTAATTAAATCGAGGTCGCTGATCACGAATATGCAATTAGTTTTTCTCTAAGTGACGTAGTTTGGGAAAATTTTCACTTAGAGTGAAAAAATGGACGAAAATAGGTCAATTTTGGAAGTTTACACCGCCCAAAAACATCGGAGTAGGGTGTTGTTGATTTTTGTCGTCATATACGGATCCTTTATCTACTGAATAATCCAAACAGAAAATGTCCAGGCCGTACTATTCGGAAATTATGATTTTTTTTCCCAAGGGTCTGGTTTTCGGAAAATTCATTTCGCGGTATTTCCGCGGAAAATTCTCTAATGAAAAATCTAATCATATATTCGTAATCTACGGCCCCGAATTAGTAAATGACGTAATTTGCATTGAAATCGGAGACCGGTCGAATTTTGGCAATTTTTTAATACATTAGCCTTAAAAAAATCCCATTTTTCGAGAAAAATTTTTTAACGCAAAACTATGAAGCGGGTACTCATTCTTATAGATTCGGGGCCGTAGATTCCGAATCTACGATCAGATATTTATTACAAAAATTTCCCGAGGAAATATCGCGGAAAGAATTTTCCGAAAAATAGACCCTTGGGAAAAAAATCATAATTTCCGAATAGTACGGCCTGGACATTTTCTGTTTGGATTATTCAGTAGATAAAGGATCCGTATATGACGGCAAAAATCAACAACACCCTACTCCAATTTTTTTGGGCGGTGTAAACATCCAAAATTGACCTATTTTCGTAAATTTTTTCACTCTAAGTGAAAATATTCCCAAACTACGCCACTTAGGGAAAAACTAATTGCATATTCGTGATCAGCGACCTCGATTTAATTAGACACGAACTCCGTATCGGTATACCATGAAAAAAATTTTTGGGGTCGGCACTTAAAAATATTTTTGATCCGGAATCGAAGGAAAATTCTTCTTTCCCGTCCAAAATCTATGATTTTCACATCTCGATGAACGAATTTTCTACGATTATTGGTCGGTGGACGACGTTTAGATTTATGTATCTATTCCCTATGTATCTCTATCCGTTCGGAAAATATTAGGAAATGAGTGAATCCGTCAAACGGCAAAAAGTTTTCTCTAGTATCTAACCCATACGAAAATCTAAAGTTTTCCGATTAGATCGCCACGGCTTTGGCTATTCACTAAATCGAGGGCGTAGATTCCGAATCTGTAATTAGTTTTTCCGTATCTCGATTAATTTTGGAAATATGGCGAAAAATACGACTCATCCTAGGTCTTCCTAGAAGTTTGAGTTGTGTTCTGTGAAGGCTGTGTTACTGTGTCCTTACGCCACCTTAGGCGTAATGTTGCCCAATGAACAATAACGAAACAACATCATGGATAAAGCAACTAACTCTAACGTTTCGGAGACTAAATCACTTTCATCAGTCACCAAGCAAAAATCTTCAATTGGAAAGGAATAATTGAAATCTTTCATGGAATTACTTCTTCTTCACATGCTGTTTCGATATTGCGTAAAGCAGGGATAGGAGTGGCAGACAATGGTCACAATTCACAATCATACTCCGCCTAATAGTCGTATGGTAACAAGATCAACAACCAAATAAGGTCGCAGCAAATGCAACTTCGGAACATATTTGGATACAACGGCAAATATAGAGGTTATGAAGATTCCTTTGTAGTATATCGTGCCGAATCGAGAAGTTTCCTACTGTTTATTAATTAATTATTAATCAAACAACATTCCATATAGAAACATTACGTTCCATGAAATGCCACAGTAGTTGCTTCATTGATAATAAAGGCTTTTCCAATAAGA
The DNA here is from genome assembly GCA_937662695.2 of Halyzia sedecimguttata. Taxonomy (NCBI): domain Eukaryota; kingdom Metazoa; phylum Arthropoda; class Insecta; order Coleoptera; family Coccinellidae; genus Halyzia; species Halyzia sedecimguttata. The sequence continues at coordinate 1,854,231 of OW569411.2, read as the reverse complement.
GGTGTTATTTTGAATTGCCCGCTATTTCGGTAGAACTTACTTTTGAAGCTGTCATTTTTGACATTTGACAAGTAGAAACTACGCCATTAATAAAAATGGAACGATACACGCTTCAAGGACGCATTGAAATTATTAAAATTCACTATAAAAATGGTGAAAATTTGGCAGAGACGGTTCGTAAAACTCGAACATTTTTGGGTCGTCTTGCAGCACCTTGTCGGATCGCAAAAAAGAAATTGGTGGAAAAATTTGAGCTGTTGGGACAAGTTAGTTATGTGAAGAAGAAAACCCGTGCACGTCGCTCAAGAACAGCCGAGAATATTGCTGCTGTAGCCGGAAGTGTTGAAGAAAACCCAGGTTTGTCCATTCCTCGTCGTTGAGTTGACATTATGACAATTCATACATAGAATAATTATATCACTCTGTGAAATACGATTTATCATTGAAATTTTGAAAAATCATATCTCCGAAAGTATTAGCTTGTTAGAGTTAAAAATGATATCATTGGATTCTTATGGTAAAACTGCTTATTGAAAAAAAAATAATTTGCAATTTGTTCTGTAAAAAAAAAAATTTTTTTTGTTACTCCGAAACCATCTGTCCGATTTTGCCCAGTAACGAACTTAGCCGAGATATTTATCTCCCAAACCTACTCTGAAATTTTCAACTGTCTAGCTCATTCCGTTCGAGAGTTATCGTGCCTACGGCTAGCAGGTCGGCCGGACAGAATGAATTTCGACCAGGGATTCTTGATCAGTGAGTCGAACCAAATCGTTTAAGACCTTTTTCATCGAAAAATTCGAAAATTACAGACATTTGGGCAAATTGATAAGCACTCAGTTCCGAGGAACTAGAGCGCCAAAAATAGTGTATAAATGTAATACATTCGTAAATCACCCTGTATATAATTACTAAATATCATAATTAAATCCCTCAACCTTACGAAGAGCATCATCAAATACGAACACAGATATATCAGTGTCGAACCACTGAATAACATAATGCGGCGGGCATATATTCCACAGAAAAATGAGTTCTGGCAAAATTCCCTCTAATGATCGAATTAAGATATCCAAATCTTGATCTCCGTCAATCAGTTTGCCACTTGTTGGCTACCTGTATAAGTTGAAAGTCACCGGCATTCACCTCTAATGAACAAATATATCTGGGCGAGTATACTCCACCTCCAAACGAACGCAATTTTAAACAATGATACAAGAGAATTGTCTGACTAATCCATCTGAATCACAAATTAGCATCTGTAGGTAACTCCATAGCCAACAATTTCGGTTGAACATCTAATGAAGACATAGTCATTGTTCCTGGTAATGTAAGAATCCGCAGAAGTCCGTGGTAATTTTCAAGGAAACCATTTGAATATATCGGTTTCAAAAGATCGGATTTACATACATTATAATTGAATCACCCACTTAACCAGCGTTTTATAGAGATATTCGTTCTTCTAAAAAATTCATTTAGTACACATAAAGTACCTTTTTTGCGCGTATGTTCTTGGGAACATCGCGTTATCATTTTGCCCAAATGTCTGTAACTTTCGAATTTTTTTATGAAAATGGTCTCAAACGATTTAGTTTGACTCCCCAATGAAGAATTCGAGGTCAAATTTGATTCTGTCCGGCCGTTGCCACGATAACTTGAGAACGGAAAGAGCTATAGCGGCTTGAAATTTCCAAATTCCAACTCCTTTTTTAATAAATTCAGCCAAATATGGTCAATACGAATTGAGCAATTTGCAAAGTTGCATTCCGGGTTCAACAGAATACAAGTTGACTCCTTAAGTTTCCTTTTGATATAATCAGGTTCTGTCATCAGAATCTTTGTATTACTCCAATCCATCATGTGATCTCCTTGGATTGTACATGTTCTGCTATTTTTGATGCCTGTATGTCTCTATTTCTTGAGTTGTTCTTATGCTCTGACTTTCTTACTTCTAGTGGTCTTGATGTCTCTCCTGTGTTCGATTCACTACAAATACAAGGAATATTATATACACAGTTTTTTCATTTTTGTTTTTCATTAAGGGATTTTGTCTTTGTTAATAAAGACTTAAGATCATTCTGTGTCTCAAAAACGGTTCTTATATTGAAATTAGAACCGATTCTTCTAATTTTTTTAGAAAGGCCACGAACATAAGAGATCACATTCAACAGATTGGGTTGCTGTTCTTGTTGATTATTCTGTTGTATTTGATTATTTGCTCTTATATCTAAATTCATGATAAAGGGTTTTCCAATAAGAGGTGTTATTTTGAATTGCCCGCTATTTCGGTAGATGTAATTTTTTGTCATTTGACAAGTAGAAACTACGTCATTAATAAAAATGGAACGATACACGCTTCAAGAACACATTGAAATTATTAAGATTCACTATAAAAATGGTGAAAATTTGGCAGAGACGGTTCGTAAAACTCGAATATTTTTGGGTCATCGTGAAGCACCTTGTCGGACCGCAATGAAGAAATTGGTGGAAAAATTCGAGTTTGGGACAAGTTAGTTATGTGAAGAATAAAACCCGTGCACGTCGCTCAAGAACAGCCGAGAATATTGCCGCTGTAGCCGAAAGTGTTGAAGAAAACCCAGGTTGGTCCATTCCTCGTCGTTCTTGAGTGATGAGGCCAATTTCCACCTCGATGGCTTCGTCAACAAGCAAAATTGTCGCATCTGGGGCTCGGAAAACCCAAGGGTTATTGTTGAAAAGCCTCTCTATTCTCATCGTGTGACTGTTTGGTCCAGTTTATGGTCTGGCGGAGTCATTGGACCTTACTTTTTCGAAAATGAGGCTGGAGCAACAGTTAGGTGAATGGATTGCGCTATCGAGAGATGATGATTAATGATTTTTTATGGCCGGAATTGGATGGTATTGATCTGGACAACGTTTACTTTCAACAAGACGGCGCTACGTGCCACACAAGCAACGAAACCATTGATTTTTTGCGGGAAAAGTTTCAGGACCGTGTTATCTCTCGAAGAGGTGATCACAATTGGCCACCGAGATCTTGTGATTTAACACTTAGCGACTTCTTCCTTTGGGGCCACGTGAAAGAGAGGGTCTACGTCAATAGCCCAGCGTCGATTCAAGACCTCAAGGATGGAATTCGTGAGGCTAGCGAGGACATAGGGCAGCCACTTTGCGATTTGATTATGGAAAATTTCATTGAAAAGATATGCCTGTAAGCATGGTCTTGGTGGTCATTTGCCTGATGTTATTTTCCACAATTAACGGCATAGCTTCTTCTTTATAATGAAATAAACATCCGATCATTTATATTGAAAATGGGTTCAAGCCCTGTGGACAGGAGCTTTTTAGCGCTCTAGTTCAAACAGACAAATTATATCTCCGAAAGTATTGGTTTCTCAGAGTTGAGAATTATATCAATGTATTCTTATGAAAGAACTGCATCATAAAGGAAATTCAATTCAAATAATAGTTTATTTATCAAGATTAAATGAGCAATCTGAGAATGAGAACTGCACCATGGAAGAAATCAAATTAAAATAGCTGAACTGAATTTGACTCTCTCTTATAGAACAGGATGAAATGTACGAGTATGAACACAGATCATATAATAAAGCTTAGATAGAATAATTATAGCATTCGGTGAAAACATAGAAGTACGATTCATTATTGAAATTTCGACAAAACATATCTCCGAAAGTATTGGCTTGTTGGAGATAAAAATCAATGGATTTTTATGGTGAAACTGCATCTTAAATGAAAATTGAATTTGAAATTTGATACTTAAAAAAAAATTTTTTTGTTACTCCGAAACCATCCGGCCTATTTTGACCAATAACGAACCTAACCGAGATATTCATCTCCCTAACCTACTGTGGAAATTTCAACTGCCTAGCTCATTCCGTTCGACAGTTATTGTAGAAAACAATTTTTTGAATTTTCAATTTTTTTTTTTGACATTTTGCGGTAACCTGGTCAGTACAAAACTTCACATGCGTATAAAGGTCATGGTTCTACAATTTGATGCTAAATTTCAGATAGATCGAGTGATCGGTTTCGGAAATAATCATAAAAAATGTTTTTACTAAAATCGGCCGTAACTCCGAAACCGCTCGATGGATTTCGCCCATTAACGAACTCGTCCGAGATATTTACGCTCCAAACCCACCTTGCAAATTTCAATCCTCTAACTCCTTTCGTTCGAGAGTTATCGTGCCTACGCTCGGACCGGCCGGACAGAATCGATTCCGCACTCGGATTCTTGATCAGTGAGTCGAACCAAATCGTTTAAGACCATTTTCATCGAAAAATTCGAAAATTACTGACATTTGGGCAAATTGATAACCACTCAGTTCCGAGGAACTAGAGCGCCAAAACTCCCCCGGATAAAGCAGTTGCCACGGCTCAAACTTCAAACACCATATCGCTATCACCGTTCAGGCGTTCCGTCAACACGATCGCGATTATTCCTGCCGTAAATAGCGTGCCAACATTGCGAAACATCACCGAAACAGCATCGGGGAGCTTTAAAAAAAAATTTGAGGAATTGAGGCGCCACCGATATTTGTTTGTTGAAACGGTTGCGTTCGGAGCTGGCGTCCGCCGCACAACACCAGATAGCTTAAATGGATATTAATAATTTAAATGGTAGATATCAACAACGCTTCCAACGTCAAACGTACGATAAAACATTCCATTGTTAATTGAACGCTGTATTTCTGGCTTTTAATCGTAGTCTCTTAATGACATTGATAACCTACGTAAATAAGCAACCCACGGACGCGTAGGGACCGAAAACAATGGTACTGGAATGAACGCTTGATTTTTCGTAAATCGCGTCATCGAGGCAGGCGCCTCGGTTCAGGCGAGCCGAATCGAAAAGGAAATTTGTGTCGGTTTGTTTCGGCTTACGTAGAAAATTCAGTGTCGTTCGATTTTTCGATTTGAAGACTCGTGAGCGAGTCCGAGGTTTGGTGTTGGTTAAAATGCACGTAGAAAACTAGGAATTTGCCTTTTGTTGTTGCTGTAGAATATTCGACAAGTGGTTTTTGTAATGTGATTCGTTGAGAAACGGAAAGGTCATTGTACGCTACTGGGACCATTGTACTAGTTTCACACGTATTGTCATATAGCTGGTGAGTGTTTTTTGGCAATAACTTTTGACGTCTTACCAACTAAAATATCTGTACAAAAAACCCAATTTCCTTTTGAAATATTTCTCCTAAAACGCATCGTTTTCCAAATATTCTTCTTTGAATGTTTATTTATTTATTTATTTCTGACCCTTAAACAACAAAAATCTGCTGGTAACAGAGCCGAAATTTATACAATACATTTCAAACAACAATAACTCTCAAATACAATACACCAAAATTTGCAAAACAAAAATATAATACTAATTCTGGGTACACGAAGAAATTAATGAAGTTTAAGATACTTTTTGAGGTCATGGCTTATTTTTCTAATATTTTTGCTGCAGACTATTTCGACAGGGACAGAATTAAAGACATCGACACCCCGCTACACCGGAGAATTTTGACAGACAAATGTTCTCGCAATTTTTTTTCTTCACTCATCTTTACTTCTAATATTGAAGTTATGCTTTTCGTTAACTAAGCTTAAAATAGTTTTATTTATTGATTAGTGAAAGGAACACATACAGGATAAATCCCATAAAAGGTATATTGGCAAAAAAAGTATAAAAGTGTTAACCTATTCCATAACATAATACTACATTTCTTAAACAAGAAAAAAAATAATTTAACCGATTGAAAGTTACAACAATAAACGTCTTCTTAGCATTTTTTGGCGTTTCTGTTCCTCGGAACAGAGTGCTTATCAATTTGCCCAAATGTCTGTAATTTTCGAATTTTTGGCTGAAAATGGTCTTTAACGATTTGGTTCGACTCACTGATCAAGAATCCGAGGTCGAAATCGATTCTGTCCGGCCGGCCGGCCGTAGGCTCGATAACTCTCGAACGAAAGGGGTTAAAGGATTGAAATTTGCAAGGTGGGTTTAGAGCGTAAATATCTCAGACAAGTTCGTTAATGGACGAAATCCATCAAGCGGTTTCGGAGTTATGGCCGATTTTAGTAAAACACATTCTTTATGAATATTTCCGAAACCAATCACTCGATCTATCTGAAATTTAGCATCAAACTGTAGAATCATGACCTTTATACGCATGTGATGTTTTGTATTGACCAGGTTACCGCAAAGTGTAAAAAAGAAAATTCAAAATTAAAAACAAATTTTCTACAATAACTCTCGAACGGAATGAGCTAGGCAGTTGAAACTTTCGGAGTAGGTTAGGGAGATGAATATCTCGGTTAATTTCGTTATTGGGCAAAATAGGCCAGATGGTTTCGGAGTAACGAAAAAAAAAATTTTTTTAAGCAACAAATTTCAAATTAAAGTTTCATTTAAGATGCAGTTTCACCATTAAAATCCATCGATATCATTTTCAACTCCAACAAGCTAATACTTTCGGAGCTATGATTTTTCTAAATTTCAATGATGAATCGTACTTCTATGTTTTCACAGAATGCTATAATTATTCTATTTAAGCTTTATTATATGATCTGTGTTCATACTCGTAAATTTCATCCTGTTCTATGAGAGAGAGTCAAATTCATTTCAGCTATTTTAATTTGATTTCTTCCATGGTGCAGTTCTCATTCTCAGATTGCTCATTTAATCTTGATAAATAAACTATTATTTGAATTGAATTTCCTTTATGATGCAGTTCTATCATAAGAATACATTGATATAATTCCCAACTCTGAGAACCAATACTTTCGGAGATATAATTTGTCTGTTACGATATCTTGCGATAGAACTGCATCATGAAGGGAATTAAATTCAAACAGACCGATTCTCCCCAATAACGAACTTATCCGAGATATTCATTCCTCAAATCTACTCTGAAAATTATATTATATCAATTAAAACTCAGACAATATTGCAGTTTTGTTTTTACTGTTTTTTTACTTGTTTTTACCCAATTTGATTATGTATTTTACCAAAGAATATATTTGCATCATCATATGGATTATCCAGAGGCATTATATTATCACCTTAAAAGTATAATATCATATCATCCTCATAATTCTACGATAGCTGAGGTTATTTCATTGGTCATTTTGCACTCAATCAAACTTTATTTTCTAGAACAGGAAGTGTATTTTATATAATAATAATAATAATAATAATAATAATAATACATTTATTGCAGAGAAATCTGAATAACGAACCAGAAATAATTTTGACATTCATCTCTCATAGAAAAATAAGATGACATGTAAGATCATAGATCATGTAATAATTCATAGATAGAATAATTAAGCACAGCATTGTGTGAAAACATAGAAGTACGATGATTCATTATTGAATTTTCGAAAAATAATATCTCCGAAAGTATTACCTTCTCAGAGTTGAAAATGATACCAATGCATTTTTATGGTGAAACTGCGTTTCACGTTTTTAATAAAAACGGCCATAACTCCGAAACCGCTTAGTAGATTTCGCCCGTTAACGAACTCGTCCGAGATACATACGCTCCAAACCTATCCTGAAAATATCAATCCTCTAACTCCTTTCGTTCGAGAGTTATCGTGTTATCGGCCGGCCGTACGGCCGGACAGAATCGATTTCGACCACGGATGCTTGATCAGTCGAACTAAATCGTTTAAGATCATTTTCAGCCAGAAATTCGAAAATTACAGACATTTGGGCGAATTGGTGAGCACTCTGTTCCGAGGAACAAGAGCGCCATCAATAAAAGTTTCTTGTCAAAGAATTTAATATTTCAGAAACTACTTTGAGCTGCCATTCTACAATGGAGTACCGTATTTCAGCTTGATCGACTTTGTATGAGGCGTGAATAGACAATGGAATTTGAGCGCAAAAGCTCCAGATTTTTCACGAATTTTTCATCTAGAATTTCTAGAAATACTGAACTAATTGTCTTTTTAATTTTTTCTTCTTCAATATACAGGGTGAGTCTTTGACCACTGCATCAATTTTAACCAAAGATTCCTCTCATCAAATGAAACACTTTTTTGATTTAATATTTTTCCAAATTCAGCTCAGGTAAAAAGAAACAGGCTGTTGAAATTTTGAAAAAAAATCAGTTTTTATTTTGTAGCTTTGACATCCTTTTTTCGAATAAAATGAATGTTGGCGTAAAGTTTCCTATTACTATGATACATATTATCCAAATATTAGTCATTTTCTACTTCTACTGGTTTTCTAGTTACGGACTCGTGGATTCATAAAACTAAACGAAATTAGCATAAAGAAAGCATATAAAGTTTTTCTTGAGTCATTTCAAGAATATTCCATCGTATTAGAACATTATATTATTCTTCATCATTTCTCCTTAAATGCACCGTTTTCGAAATATTCTTCATTGAATGTTTTAAAATGGAAAACTCCAGAAATTCCACTACTTTTATGGATCCGTCCCTGAGCGTTGGAATCCCGAATCAAGCTGTAAATCACGTTACCATGCCTTATTCTCGTCCGCCAACAATGTCATAGATAATTTATATGCGGGAGTGTATTAGCACATTGTGAAATCTTTAAACGCTTGTAACTTTTTACCTGAGCCGAATCTGGAAAAATGGTAAATGAAAAAAGTGTTTCATTTGATGAGAGGAATCTTTGGTTAAAATTAATGCAGTGGTCAAAGACTCACCCTGTATACTGATTTACCGCTATTTGTTCGATAATTTCTAATTCATTACAATAATTTTCTTCGGATGAAGTTATATTAATTAGCCGTTGTAACATACTATAAAACGTCTCTGTCTGAAATGATTTGGGCTACTCATCACGATTGAAAATATCAAAATTGTACTCGGATACTTACATGCATACATTTTATATTGTAATTGCATAATATGATTGAAAAAATTTACTTAATAGCTCAATAATAATCAATAATACTTAAGGATCGCTTATACCTCGAGGAAATGAGGATACGCAAGATGATGGTGCCTTTAACTGATGTAAATGACATGTTTTAGCTCTGGCTATTAATTGACCACTAGGAGTATTCAATAAATTTGACTTATCGCAATTACATTCAATGATGGTTAATTCGTTTAGTTAGACCAAGAACTGATTGTTTCCCAGAAGTTAATTTTCAATTCTTCTTGATTTTCAGGTCGACTGGAAGAAATCAGCTGAAAATAAAATCATGGGTGAGTGTTTCATTTAATATGTTGCAATATTAACATTTTTACCCGGCCGTCCGATGGAGAGAGGGTAATGTTTTTCGAGTGTGTACAGTATGGACAAGCCAAATGGAATGAATTATTTATCCTGGTCACTGTAAATATTTATGGTAAATCCCGAAACACGTCAAATTCAAATTTTAAATTGTCATTCTTCTTCGTAAAAATGCGAAGCCTACCTAAAACCCCCTTCGAAAGACAGGTACAACCCCCAATTTTTCAAATAGGAAGTTTGAAAGGTGTTCAAAAATGTTATCACTTTCATGTTTACTGCAAAACTCAAAATAGAACAAAATGAAATCATGTGGCTACCGAAATTCATTATAAAGGGTTTCCCAATAAGAGGTGTTATTTTGAATAGCCCGCTATTTCGGTAGATGTCACTTTTGAAGAAGTCATTTTTTGACATTTGACGAGTAGAAACTACGCCATTAATACAAATGGAACGATAAACGCTTCAAGAATGTATTGAAGATATTAAAATTCACTATAAAAATGGTGAAAATTTGGCAGAGACGGTTCGTAAAACTCGAACATTTTTGGGTCGTCGTGAAGCACCTTGTCGGACCGCAATAAAGAAATTGGTGGAAAAATTCGAGCTGTTGGGATAAGTTAGTTATGTGAAGAATAAAAGCCGTGCACGTAGCTCAAGAACAGCCGAGAATATTGCTGCTGTAGCCGAAAGTGTTGAAGAAAACCCAGGTTTGTCCATTCCTCGTCATTCTTTGGAATTAGACATTACACAAACGTCATTACACCCTATTTTACATAAAGATTTGGGTCTTAAGGCTCATAAAGTTCAGTAAACACAAGAACTCAAGCCGGCCGATCATCAACAACGTCGTGTCTTTGCTGATTGGGTCGTTGAAATGCATGAAAATGATCCGGAATTCCATCGAAAATTCATCCTGAGTGATGAGGCCCATTTCCACCTCGGTGGCATCGTCAACAAGCAAAATTGTCGCATCTGGGGCTCGGAAAACCCAAGAGTTATTGTTGAAAAGCCTCTCTATCCTCGTGTGACGTGTGACTGTTTGTTTACAGCTACTCTGGCATTGATTTTGAAAGATTGGGCTTATAACATGAAAAGAAAAGACGGAAATGATTATAAAGAAGCAGTAATAAAGACAATGTGGAATAAAACGGCAAAATTAGTTCAAGAACTTTACTGTAATAAGTATAACAGGTATAATTTTATGATAGTTTTATTCATCTTTTTTATTGGAAAAATTATTGAATCAAAAAATAATCTAGTCAAATATATCTCGCGAGTTCCATAAATTAGAAAATAATTTGACAGATTTTGTTCAAACTTGTTGTCATTTGGAAATAGCCACTCGAGCCCTGCGGGCTCTCGTGACTATTGCCCGGCAACAAGTTTTCAAAAAATCTGTCAAATTATTTTCAATTTATTCTCACTCTCTTGTTATATTATTACTGAAAATATTTTCATCTTTATGTTTGTTGATAATTTTCTGAACTAGTTGATGACTAAACCCGTTTGTTCTGTTACTATGGTGTATTATTTGAAAAAAAAAATGTACTTGATAAATTTCTTCATTTATAGCAGAAATCCTCCCACCGATATGACTTTCATCTCCTGAGATAATCAGATTATTTTTTTCCATTTTCTACTTGAACACGAAAAATTCAATCAGCGGAAGATTAGGTCCAATTTCATTCCCTCCATACAGTTCGCCGCAAAAATTTTTATATTGAATCCCCACGGCCCAGATATCCAACTCCTGGATATCGCCCCTGAAATCGATAGCTTGTCGGGAAATCTCTTTTCAAATTTCGTTACTTCATCCTCGTTGTACTGGAACCAGTCCAAATGATAAGAGATAGCCAGTCATTCATTGAATTATATTTATCAGATAGATTTGCTTCGGGAACTATGTTGTGAGTCGATTTCAAAACTGACAGTTAGATTACTGGTTTGAATGTGGTTAATGGAGTGCAGGATTGAAGATGTACAGGCTACCATACAGTTTCTCCTGGCGAGGACACAAGAATATATCTGGATTGATCCTGGAAGATACCACCAAGGTATTGGACTGTTTCGACCGTTACTATTTGGTGTTTGATCGTTATTAAAGGGTTTTCCAATAAGAGGTGTTATTTTGATATTCAAAGAAAAATGCCATTTTTCAATGTCATTGATCGGATGTTTATTTCATTATAAAGAAGAAGCTATGCCGTTAATAGTGGAAAATAACATCAGGCAAAAGACCACCACGACCACGCTTACAGGATCATATCCTTTTAATGAAATTTTCCATTACCAAATCGCAAAGTGGCTGCCCTATGTCCTCGATAGCCTCACGAATTCCACCTCTTCGAGAGATAAAACGGTCCGGAAACTTTTCCCGCAAAAGATTTTTTGACATTTGAGAAGTAGAAACTATGCCATTGATAAAAAATGTAAAGATACACGCTTCAAGAACGCATTGAAATTATTAAAATTCACCATAAAAATGGTGAAAATTTGGCAGAGACGGTTCGTAAAACTCGAACATTTTTGGGTCGTCGTGAAGAACCTTGTCGGACCGCAATAAAGAAATTGGTGGACAAATTCGAGCTGTTGGGACAAGTTAGTTATGTGAAGAATAAAACCCGTGCACGTCACTCAAGAACAGCCGAGAATATTGCTGCTGTAGCCGAAAATGTTGAAGAAAACCCAGGTTTGTCCATTCCTCTTCGTTCTTTGGAATTAGGCATTCCACAAACGTCATTACACCGTATTTTTCATAAAGATTTGGGTCTTAAGGCTTATAAAGTTCAGTTAACACAAGAACTCAAGCTGGCCGATCATCAACATCGTCGTGTCTTTGCTGATTGTGTCGTTGAAATGCATGAAAATGATCCGGAATTCCATCGAAAAATCATCTCGAGTGATGAGGCCCATTTCCACCTCGGTGGCTTCGTCAACAAGCAAAATTGTCGCAATAGGGGCTCGGAAAACCCAAGAGTTATTGTTGAAAAGCCTCTATATCCTCAACGTGAGACTGTTTGGTGTGGTTTATGGTCCGGCGGAGTCATTGGACCTTACTTTTTCGAAAAAGAGGCTGGAGCAACAGTTACGAGAATGGATTGCGCTATCGAGAGATGCTTAATGATTTTTTATGGCCGGACTTGGATGGTATTGATCTGGACAACGTTTACTTTCAACAAGACGGCGCTACGTGCCACACAAGCAACGAAACCATTGATCTTTTGCGGGAAAAGTTTCCGGACCGTGTTATCTCTCGAAGAGGTGATCACAATTGGCCACCGAGATCTTGTGATTTAACACCTTGCGACTTCTTCCTTTGGGGCCACGTGAAAGAGAAGGTCTACGCCAATAGCCCAGCGTCGATTCAAGACCTCAAAGATGGAATTCGTGAGGCTATCGAGGACATAGGGCAGCCACTTTGCGATTTGGTTATGGAAAATTTCATTAAAAGGATATGGTCCTGTAAGCGTGGTCGTGGTGGTCATTTGCCTGATGTTATTTTCCACTATTAACGGCATAGCTTCTTCTTTATAATGAAATAAACATCCGATCATTTATATTGAAAAATGGCATTTTTCTTTGAATAACAAAATAACACCTCTTATTGGAAAACCCTTTACATACATTCGTCGCAAGGTGTGAAAATTGCAGGGGAAAATGAAAATATTCTATCGCCGCACAAAATTCAAATGATTTTCCCTAAGGAAATACCTACCAAAACCGAAAACGCTCATCTTCCCCTACGAAATTTCGGACTTTCACATGATATAAAATTATGCAAGCTCCCGATTGAATCAGCGGAAGTCATAAAATGTAATAATGAGAACTGGTGTACGAGGTCGAGCTACTTCATTCAAGGAGGATATCCCACATGCTTCCCCTTTTCGGATATTTTTATCTTCCGCACAATTAACGTCGCGCTCAGAAAGGACTTGTTACGAGCTGCGAATCCACCTAAACATGATTCATAGCCATTCATGAAGTCGGTATGAATATCAGACGATGCGGGGAGTGACCACGTACTGGAAACTTGGCACTTTTGACAGACCTCAGAAAATAGGAGTTCCCCGGTTGGTGATTGTTGAAACTGCGAGTGGATTTATTCCAATGTTTTCCTCTCTAGAAGTTTTCTTTCGCGATCGATATTCGAGAGAGCCCTGTAAACAGGAGCTTTGGCGCTCTTGTTCAAATTTTGACAAATTATATCTCCGAAAGTATTGGTTTCTCAGAGTTGTGAATGATATCAATGGAATCTTATTGAAAGAACTGCATCATAAAATAAAATAAATTAAATAAGAATGCATTGATATAATTCCCAACTCGAACAAACCAATACTTTCGGAATTATGATTAGTCAAATTTTGAACAAGAGCGCCAAAGTTTCCTCCCATAGGCCCACTATTTCAATTTGGCTTCGGTGCGTCAATTCTCGTAATTAAATTCAGAACGTAGTACTATGACTCATCTCATGTTGGATATACAATATACAGGGTGAGTCTTTGACCACTGCATTCATTTTAACCAAAGATTCCTCTCATCAAATGAAACACTTTTTTCATTTAACATTTTTCCAAATTCAGCTCAGGTAAAAAGATACAGGCTGTTGAAATTTTGAAAAAAAATCAGTTTTCATTTTGTAGCTTTGACATCCTTTTTTCGAATAAAATGAATGTTGGCGTTAAGTTTCCTATAACTATGATACATATTTTCCAAATATTAGTTATTTTCTACTTCTACTGGTTTTCTAGTTATGGACTCGTGGATTCTAAAACTAAACGAAATGAGCATAAAGAAAGCATATAAAGTTTTTCTGCTGTTGAAATTTCAAGAATATTCCATCATTTTAGAACATTATATTATTCTTCATCATTCCTACTTAAACGCATAGTTTTCGAGATATTCTTCATTGAATGTTTTAAAATGGAAAACTCCAGAAATTTCACTACTTTTATGGATCCGTCCCTGAGCGTTGGAATCCCGAATCAAGCTGTAAACCACGTTACCATGCCTTATTCTCGTCCGCCAACAATGTCATAGATAATTTATATGCGGGAGTGTATTAGCACATTGTGAAATCTTTAAACGCTTGTAACTTTTTACCTGAGCCGAATCTGGAAAAATGGTAAATGAAAAAAGTGTTTCATTTGACGAGAGGAATCTTTGGTTAAAATTAATGCAGTGGTCAAAGACTCACCCTGTGTACATCAGGAAAAAATAATTAGAAATGAGAATATTTATTTAAATTTTGTAATATCATATCTTCGAAAGTATTAGTTTGTTAGAGTTGAAAATGACATCAATGGATTCTTATGATGAAACTACATCTTGAAAAAAATTGAATTTAAAATTAGTAATGTAAAAAAAATTTGTTTCTGTAACTCCGAAACCACCTGGCTAATTCTGCACAATAACGAACTTAACTGAGATATTCATCTCCTAAACCTACTCTGAGAATTTCAACTGTCTAGCTCATTCCGTTCGAGAGATATCGTGTTAACGGCCGGACGGACGGCCAGACGGACAGAATCAATTTTGACCATGAATTCTTGATCAGTGAGTCGAACCAAATCGTTTAAGACCATTTTCAGCCAAAAATTCGAAAATTACAGATATTTGGGTAAATTGATGAGCACTCTGTTCCGAGGAACAAGAGCGCCAAAAATGTGGGAAAGCCCTGTAGACAGGAGTTTTAGCGCTCTTGTTCAAACTTTGGCATATCATATCACCGAAAGTATTGGTTTCCCAGAGTTGGGAATGATATCAATGGATTCTTATGATAGAACTGCAACATGAAAGAAATTAAATTAAAAAAATTGTCTTAAAAAAAACAGAGTGCCAAAAATTATTAATCCGAAACCACCAGAACGATCCTACCCAATAACGCACTTATCCGAGATATTCATTGCTCAAACCTACTCTGAAAATTATATTATATCAGTTGAAACCCAGCCAATATTCCAGTTTTGCTTTTACTGGAGATATACTGGACCCAATTTTATTTTCACCAAAGTTAATATTTTCATTATCATATGGATTATCCAAGGGCATTATATTATTACCGTTATAATGTCCTATAATCTTCATAATCCTACGATAGCTGAAGTTATTTCATTGGTCATTTTTTATTCAATCATACTTTGTTGTAACGACTTTCGAATAGAACCAGAAATAAATATGACATGTCTCTTATCGGTAGATAAGATGACATGTATGAACACAGTTCATGAAATTCATAGATACAAATATGGACGTTAATTGTCGATTACAGCATTCTGTGAAATCATAGAAAACGATTTATTATTGAAATTTCGAAAAATCATATCTCCGAAAGTATTAGTTTGTTAGAGTTGAGATTGATATCAATGGATTCATATGATGAAACTGAATCTTAAAAAAAATTTAATTTGAAATTTGTAATGTAAAATATCCTTCTCCTTACGTTACTTCGAGACACCAGGCCAATTTTACCCAATAACGAACTTAACCAAGATATTTATTTTGATGTTCTGACTCCATTATACGTTAATTGTAATGTTCTTCAAATAAGAAGTGGAACAAATTTTCTGTAGGATTCGTACTTCTCGAGTTATGAGCGAAAACTGAAAAGGGTGCGAAAATGTCGCGGTTTTTAGGCTCTCAAATCTGAAGCACAACCGAGAAACCGTCTCAAACTCAGATACTTGTTATTCAGGACCCCCAAAAGGGGTTAAAATTGCTCTGGAGCAATTTTTAGGGGCTAAACCTCATTTTAGCATTAACTTTCCTCGGCTACCCGGGATTGGACTCAGGTTCTCCGGTTCAGAGTCCAACGTTCTAGCTGATCTAGAGGCATAGAGATAAAGTATTTTCAGCACCCTCACTAGGTTACTCGAAACACCAACAAAACAATTACGATCGTGGTTGTGTCTCAGTGATGACCTTGTGGACCCTTCGTGTACATATTTTCGAACGACCCATGAACAAATATCTCCCAGTGCACACACCAGAGTGGAAGATATGAGAGATGACGAAAGTGTACGTCCCAATTCGAACAACATATATGGGTATATGGTTACATAATTAGGTCGTCGACCTGAATAACTCGTAAACAAGTAATAATCAGCGCAGTATTACGTGCCCAGACAGTTCCGTAGTGGAACACCCAAACTTCGATCCATAAAATGATGTATGTTCCATTGGAATTTTAACGATTACTCTCCTCATATTTTTATCGCCTCCCTATAAAGCTTTGACCTCGCAGCATCTGT
Source organism: Halyzia sedecimguttata (assembly GCA_937662695.2). Lineage (NCBI taxonomy): Eukaryota > Metazoa > Arthropoda > Insecta > Coleoptera > Coccinellidae > Halyzia > Halyzia sedecimguttata. The sequence goes on along the minus strand of OW569411.2, from coordinate 1,837,773 downwards.
GCTGGGTCCAGGCTGCGTACAATTTTTTGGGGCTTCCTCAAAGCGGACCATGTATAGGGTGTTTTATAGCTACATGAGATATTTCGATAGGGATATACGAGGAGTTGTTGTTAAGTTCGCGGAATAAGGGATGAGGATGGTGAATAAAATTGGTTCAAGCCCTGTGGACAGGAGCTTTTTGGCGCTCTTGTTCAAACAGACAAATTATATCTCCGAAAGTATTGGTTTCTCAGTGTTGGTAATGATATCAATGTATTCTTATGATAGAACTGCATCATGAAATGAATTAAATTAAAAAAAGGGTTTATCTATCAAGATTAAATGAGCAATCTGCAGGGGCGGTGGGTGATTTATAATATCAAAGTCCATTTCGTGCAGGGCAGCAAAGGCAAGCCGACTATTGTGAACTGGAGCATTGTCATGCAGAAACAGATGACACTTTTCGTCAATTTTCCTGTTCTTATTTCTTTTATCGAAACCCTACTGTGGGGTAGGTAGATATACCTACCGAAGTCAATTTCGGATGTAAGAAGAAACTGAAAAAGGTATACTCTGTAGATTTCTCCCTGGAATGTATCACTCCAAAAAGTTCCTTCTGAACTTTGATACTGTCAAATCCGAGAAGTATATGGATCTCAATAAATAATAATAAATAAAATGCTGCGATTTTTTTGGGCGGTGTAAACTTCCAAAATTGACCTATTTTCGTCCGTTTTTTCACTCTAAGTGGAAATTTTCCCAAAGTTCGCCACTTAGGGAAAAACTAATTGCATATTCGTGATCAGCTACCTCGATTTAATTAGACACGAGCTCCGTATCGATATACCATGAAAAAAGTTTTCTCTAGAATCTAACCCATACGAAAATCTAAAGTTTTCCGATTAGATCGCCACGGCTTTGGCTATTCACTAAATCGAGGGCGTAGATTCCGAATCTGTAATTAGTTTTTCCGTATCTCGATTAATTTTGATAATATGGCGAAAAATACGACTAATTAGTCCATTTTCCGGAGGTAGGGCCAGAAATTGCGACTTTTTTCGACATTGCTCCGAAACTAATCGAGATACGGAAAATCTAATTGCAGATTCGTGATCTGCGTGCCCGATTTAGTGAATAACCAAAGCCGCGTCGATCTAATCGGAAAATTGTAGATTTTCGTATGGGTTAGATACTAGAGAAAACTTTTTGCCGTTTGACGGATTCGCTCATTTCCTAATATTTTCCGAACGGATAGAGATACATAGGAAATAGATACATAAATCTAAACGTCGTCCGCCGACCAATAATCGTAGAAAATTCGTTTATCGAGATGTGAAAATCATAGATTTCGGACGGAAAAGAAGAATTTTCCTTCGATTCCGGGTCAAAAATATTTCTAAGTGCCGACCCAAAATATTTTTTTCATGGTATATCGATACGGGGCTCGTGTCTAATTAAATCGAGGTCGCTGATCACGAATGTGTAATTAGTTTTTCCCTAAGTGGCGTACTTTGGGAAAATTTTCACTTAAAGTGAAAAAATTGACGAAAATAGGTTAAATTTGGAACTTTCCACTGCCCAAAAAAATCGGAGTAAAGTGTTCCTGATTTTTTACGTCATATTTGGATCCTTTATCTGTCGAATAATCCGAACAATAAATGTCCAGGTCGTACGCTTCGGAAATTATGGTTTTTTTCCCGAGGTTCTATTTTTCGGAAAATTCTTTCCGCGATATTTCCTCGGAAAATTTTTGTAATAAATATCTGATCGTAGATTCGGAATCTACGGCCCCGAATCTATGAGAATGAGTACCCGCTTCATAGTTTTGCGTCAAAAAATTTTTCTCGAAAAATGGGATTTTTTTAAGGCTAATGTATTAAAAAATTGCCAAAATTCGACCGGTCTCCGATTTCGATGCAAATTACGTCATTTACTAATTTGGGGCCGCAGATTACGAATATATGATCGGATTTTTCATTAGAGAATTTTCCGTGGAAATACCGCGAAATGAATTTTCCGAAAACCAGACCCTTGGGACAAAAATCATAATTTCCGAATAGTACGGCCTGGACATTTTCTGTTTGGATTATTCAGTAGATAAATGATCCGTATATGACGGCAAAAATCAACAACACCCTACACCGATTTTTTTGGGCGGAGTAAATTTCCAAAATTGACTTATTTTCGTCCATTTTTTCACTCTAAGTGAAAATTTACCCAAACTACGCCACTTAGGGAAAAACTAATTGCGTATTCGTGATCAGCGACCTCGATTTAATTAGACACGAGCTCCGTATCGATATACCATGAAAAAAATTTTTTGGGTCGGCACTTAGAAATATTTTTGACCCGGAATCGAAGGAAAATTCTTCTTTCTCGTCCGAAATCTATGATTTTCACATCTCGATATCCAAATTTTCCCCGATGATTGGTCGGTGAACGACGTTTAGATTTATGTATCTATTTCCTCTGCATCTCTATCCGTTCGGAAAATATTAGGAAATGAGTGAATCCGTCAAACGGCAAAAAGTTTTCTCTAGTATCTAACCCATACGAAAATCTAAAGATTTCCGATTAGATCGCCACGGCTTTGGCTATTCACTAAATCGAGGGCGTAGATTCCGAATCTATAATTGGTTTTTCCGTATCTCGATTAATTTTGGTAAGATGGCGAAATTCCTACTGATTTTTCTCGAGAAGTGGAATTTTTTAAAGGGTAATTTATTAAAAAGTTGCCAGAATGGGACCAGCCTCCGATTTCGATGCAAATCACGTCATTTACTAATTCAGAACATTAAATTACGAATATATGTTCGGTATTTTATATAAAATTATCAGCGGGGATATCGCGAAATGAATGTTTCGAAAAGCAGACCCACGGGAAGAAAATTATTATTTCCGACTAGTACGACCTTGAAATTTTTTAAATAGTGTTCAACCCTAACTACGGAGAGTATTCAGCGCTATACTTACAGATGGTATTATTCGTCAGGCACAGAACACTTAGATAAAATAGTAAGACAATTTAACTATACACAGTCAATACTACACGCAACGGCCAGAGACACGAAGACAGAATGACCCCTTCAAAACTTTCTATTCTAATTTCTCATCATTCCCACCCCTATTTTTGCAAACTTGGGATATCCCAAAAATCGCTGTACCTTCTCATTGGTTTCCTCACCGGTCAATGCTGTCTTAGGAACCATATAATGAGATTAGGAATAGCAGAAACTGAAGAGTGCAGATTCTGTTGGGAGAAGGATGAAACTCCTGATCACCTGATTATGGAATGCAACGCCATCTCAAACCAACGCAAGGAATGCTTTGGGCAAGAAATCTGCAGGAGCGAAGACGTAGCCTCCTTGAAGCCATCCCAGATACAGGAGTTCATCAGTACTCTGTAACTGGAATGCGAGCTGTAGATGATGTTGACATCGACAGCTCTGATGAGGGAGCACAATAAACCTTAAGGTCGCAGTGTAACTTTACCCCCTTCAACAATATACAATATGTTTATCCTAAACTCCATACCAAATCTCATTTTCTATAGGACTACGAGAAGTACCCTGGCTTTATATACAGATATGCACAACCCCTTGGGAGTTTGTTCGTTCATTCTAGTCTGCATTCTAGAAAATTTTCCTAATTTTATTAGTTCAAAACTCTGACGTGCACCCCTCTTTCTGGTGGTTAGAGGGAGATTTCTCAATTTTGTTGTTCTGTTTACGCTCATCCTAGACTACATACCGTATTTCAACCTTCTATACAGGGTGTCCCAAGTTCGAGTGCCTATTAGGCGTTTCTGGAGAACTGGACATATTCGAAATCTGAAAATTGGGATTATAATATTGCTTAAAATTCTCTACAGAGCTAAAATATTTTCGAAGCCCAGGCATATCCGGTTATACAGGGAGTGCAAATAAATTTGATGAAAAAAAAAAGTTTAAAAATTTTGCATTCCTGGTATGATCAAGCATCATATGCTGAATACATTTCTGTGAAAACCATTGTATTCATTCGAATAGTTTTCAAAATATCGAAAAAAAAACGGAAAAAAGTCAAATAGTTTAGTCAGTATTATGTTCATTATTCTTATTTTGAACATCCTGAACGTTTTTACAACATCGAAGAGGAAGAATGTGGAAAGGTCATGCATCTTTTGAATTCCAGAAATATCATCACAGGGTGTTTTATGTCAAAAATTGTGATCAAAAATTGGCCATAACTTCTGTTTTTCAAATTAGAACCCTATTTTTTTATGATTGCGCTGAATTCTGCGGTGAAAAATAATGATAGTTTCCTAACATGATTATGCTCCTAAATTCAATAATTTCTGAGTTTTTTCCATAAAAAATAGGGTTCTAATTTGAAAAACAGAAGTTATGGCCAATTTTTGATCACAATTTTCGACACAAAATTTGAAACACCCTGTGATGATATTTCTGAAGTTCGAAAGATGCATGACCTTTCCACATTCTTCCTCTTCGATGTTGTAAAAACGGTTCACGCTCAGGATGTTTAAAATAAGAATAATGACTAAAGATATTTGACTTTTTTCCCGGTTTTTTTTCGATATTTTGAAAACTATTCAAATTAATGCAATGGTTTTAACAGAAATGTATTCAGCATTGAATACTTGATCATACCAGGAATGCGCAACTTGAAAAAATTTTTTCATCAAATTTATTTTCACTCCCTGTATAACCGGAAGTGCTTGGGTTTCGATAATATTTCAGCTCTGTAGAGAATTTCAAGCAATATGGTAATACCAATTTTCAGATTTCAAATATGTACATTTCTCCAGAAACGTCTAATAGGCACTCGAACTTGGGACACCCTGTATAGGACTTTGGAAGTACCCTAGTTGTATTCTCAGATCTGCATTCCTCTTTATGAGGGGGTAGAAAGTGAAAATTACAGATCTCCCAATTTTTGGCGTTGTTATTATGCTTATCTTATCGTACATAACAAATCTCAGCTTTCTAGAAGTTCGGGAAGTTTCTTAGTTTTATTCACAGATCTGGACCCTCCTTTAAAGGGGTTGGAGGGTGAAAGTTACAGTTTTCCTATTTTTTCTATTGTTTGTGAGCTAATTCTAGTCTGCATAACAAACTTTAGCTTTCTAGGACTAGAGATTTCGATGATAAGGCAGTCAGTGGCAAAATTCAGGTACTAGATCAGGATCGATAATTTTTGAAACAAAAAAAAATGGGTTCAAGCCCTGTGGACAGGAGCTTTCTGGCGCTCCAGTTAAAACAGACAAATTATATCGCCGAAAGTATTGGTTTCTCAGAGTTGGGAATTATATCAATGTATTCTCATGATAGAACTGCATCATAAAGGAAATTCAATTCAAATAATAGTTTATTTATCAAGATTAAATGAGCAATCTGAGAATGAGAACTGCACCATAGCTGAAATGAATTTGACTCTCTCTTATAGAACAGCATGAAATGTACGAGTATGAACACAGATCATATAATAAAGCTTAGATAGAATAATTATAGCATTCTGTGAAAAGATAGAAGTACGATTCATTATTGAAATTTAGAAAAATCATATCTCCGAAAGTATTAGCTTGTTGGAGTTGAAAATGATATCGATGGATTTAAATGGTGAAACTGCATCTTAAATAAAAATTGAATTTGAAATTTGTTACTTCAAAAAAAATTTTTTTTTTCGTTACTCCGAAACCATCTGGCCTATTTTGCCCAATAACGAACTTAACCGAGATATTCATCTCCCTAACCTACTCTGAAAATTTCAACTGCCTAGCTCATTCCGTTCGAGAGTTATTGTAGAAAAAATGTTTTAAAATTTTGAACATTTTTTTTTTTGACTATTTGCGGTAACCTGGTCAATACAAAACTTCACATGCGTATAAAGGTCATGATTCTACAATTTGATGCTAAATTTCAGATAGATCGAGTGATCGGTTTCGGAAATATTCATAAAAAATGTGTTTTACTAAAATCGGCCATAACTCCGGAACCGCTTGATGGATTTCGCCCATTAACGAACTTGTCCGAGATATTTACGCTCCGAACCCACCTTGCAAATTTCAATCCTCTAGCTCCTTTCGTTCGAGAGTTATCGTGCCTACGGCCGGACCAGCCGGACAGAATCGATAAGCACTCAGTTCCGAAGAAGTAGAGCGCCAATAACAGTAGGTTGAAACCCATTGGAAAAGGAAGATAGAATAACAAAAATGAGATGAAAGAAATCGTTTCAAACCGATTCCAATCCTCCCATGACATGTCGAATTTTTACCATCCTTTTGAGTATTTTCTCAAGGATATGGAAGTTCAGAAAAAGCTCGTTAAGGTCGTTAGCCGATTATGTAAAGAACATTCCTTCTTGTTATAATTCTTCGTTCCACTGAACTTCCCCAGTTTTTTTGATTTTATGGCCCTAAAAAAGTGTGTGTGTGTGTGAACGCTTCAAATTTCAGAATTAATACACCACGCTTCAGCTATTTAATTAAATAACGCGTTTCTTCTTCCGAAAACAGGTGACTTCGGTAAACAACGCTTAAGGTTAAAATTTTTGGTAGATTATCGTTTCGATATAACTTTCGATCGCCAGATACGAAAGACTCAGAACTAGAAACAAATACGGAGAATGGGTATACAGGGGTGATTCAAACCTCGAGACGAAAAATTAAGGAACGTATACAGGCTGATATTCTTGTTGAAAAAAAATGGGTTCATGCACTGACGGGAAGTTAGGAGCTTTGCGCGTATGTTCTATTGTCCATTCTCCTGTATATGGGACATACGCGCAAAACCTCATGACTTCACGCCAGTGCTTGAACCATTTTTTTTTTCATATTTTTTTGAAATTTTCTAGGTGTACGGTTTTCACAAAATTTTACACACGTCTTTATGTCGATATTCTACAACTAGATACAAAGCTCCACAATTCGATCGAGTCTATATTTCTCAGATGAGTATAACTCCAAAACCGTTGGAACGCTAAATATGCTTGTCCCTATCTCCTTTCATTCGAAAGTTATCGAGGCAACGGTCACCCATCTACTGAACTCACACAAGGCTGCTCGGATCCCAACAATATAGATCCGATCGTGTTCAAACTTGGAACAAGGCAGTAGAGTTGGGTTCTGAATGCTCTCGCAAAATTTCAGCGATGTCGGACAAATAGTTTCTGATACATACAATTTTTTTTAATGACTTTCAATGATTTTTCAGAATATCTGGTTATACGATCCTTTCGAAATGTTGCAATTTGAATTATTGAGAATATAACAACAAAATTTCAGATGGGTATAACTCCACAACCATTTGGCCGATTATGCCTATAAATGAACTTAAATGTCGCATTCAGATGCACAACCTAACCTGAAATGTTCAAGTCGCTATCTCTTTCCGTTCTCAGGTTATCCTGACATGAATAATATTCTTTAATAATTTTTCAAAATTTTCTAGTAACACGTTTCTCACAAAATTGCACAATCGTCCTTAGGTTTGTATTCTACAACTAATCACCAAGTTTCAATTCGATCGGATTAGTATTGGTTGAAAACAAAATTATTACTCGGAAACGATTGGGCCGATTATTGCCATTAACGAACTTGTCCGTCGTATTGGGATGCGCCAACTACCCTGATCATTTCAAGTCGCTATCTCTTTCCGTTCTCAAGTTATCGTGGCAACGGACGGCCAGCCGGTTCGACAGAAACAAATTTGACCTCGAATTCTTCATCAGGGAGTCGAACTCAACCATTTTCGGCAAAAAATTCGAAAATTAGAGACATTTGGGCAGAATGATAACGCGATGTTCCCCAGAACATACGAGCAAAAATAATATCTGCATATTCTTCGTTAGAAAACTGCGTATTTAGGAACAAAAAAAGTGGGAAAGCTCTGTGGACAGTGGCTTTGGCACTCTTGTCAAACTACCAGCGAGTAATTATTTAAACTTTGATAGATCATATCTCCGAAAGTATTTGTTTCTCAGAGTTGGGAATGATATCAATGGAGTCTTATAATAGAACTGCATCATTAAAAATTAAATTCAAAACGTAGATCTGTTAATCACCTCATATGTTGGATTTACATACATTAGCAAATTATAATTAGAGCATTCTATGAAATAGTAAAAAGCTTTTTTATTTTAAAGCTTACTGTAATTTATTAAATTAAATTGGTCGCATACAGAAACTTCAAAGTCCAATAACTCGAGGACGAAGCATCATCGGCGAAAATTTCTTTTACGTTTTAACAAGGATATCAGTCTGTATACGTCCCTTAATTTTTCGCCTTGAGTTTTGAATCACCCTGTATCTTGAATAAAAAATAATAAACTGTCTGTAGAATCTTACCCAAATGTCCCTAATTTTCTATTTTTGCCGAAAATTGTCTGAAACAATTCCATTTTGGATAGGTTTATCGAATTTCCTATAATTGTGACCTTGTTGGCGCGCTTTTTCACCTGAACAGAGTGCCTATCAATTTGCCCAAATGTCTGTAATTCTCGAATGTTTGGCCGAGAATGATTTCAAACGTTCAACTTCGATTCACTGATTTATCTCAAACGGAATGAGTTAGATAGTTGAACTTTGAATACCTATGTTTGAAGTCCAAATGCCCTGTTGAGTTCGTTAATGGACAAAATCTGTCGAGTGATTCCGGAGTTATATCCATCCGAACTTTTGTAAGTTCAGAAAAATACTGCTCTAAACGAAGGTTTTGAAAAAAAATTCTGTATCTCAGAAATCATCTGTCAGATATCGTTGAAAGCCTTTAAAACCTTATTTCATAGCCAAGTGCTAGGTTTAAACTCTAACGTACCTATATTCACCTTCCAAGTAGGCATATTTCATATGCCCTGATAAAATGAATTTCCGATTTAATTCTTCGCCATTCCAAAGGTTTTTTATCGATAAAAAATATGCCAAAACCCTATCCGAACGATCGAAATACGAGTTTCTTAATTTCATCGTTAGAGGTCGTGACGAAACACGTACTGTACTCTCAAAATCGACATTCCTTCATGAAGTCTGAGATGGAATTTCACAGAATAAACATGAAATAAGATTGCTGCCTATCAAACATATTATGACATACGGTTGAATGCCCTACCACTTCCCCTCTGTTCTAACCAACCCATTTTATTGCTCTGGGACACGTGTGTGAGTGCGTAGATGCGGCGTTGTCAGATTGTGAGGAATTTCTTTGAAGAAGAATTCTATTTCCGGTCAAAACTTCATTCTTCGTTTTATCTAGGATTTTGATCGATTATTTTGTATTAAATGTTAGAGATCCTTGAAAAATTATAATTTTATTATGAATATATGCACAAATGTTCGTTATTTTAAATCCACAAGACTAAATTCTGGTCCACGAAGGAGAAATAAAGGAAAAATGCCAAGAGAGTGAAATATAGTCTATTGTCCCAATAACTGATCAAGTTATAACTTGAAAAATTGGGAAAGCCCTGTGGCTGTGGCGCTCTTGTTCAAACTTTGACAAATCATATCACAGAAAGTATTGGTTTCTCAGAGTTCGGAATGATATCAATGGATTATTATGATAGAACTGCATCATAAAATGAATTAAATTCAAAAACGGGTCATTTAAAAAAAAACAAGAGTGCCAAAAATTATTAATCCGAAACCACCAGACCGATTCTACCCAATAACGAACTTATCCGAGATATTCATTCCTCAAATCTAGGTACTCTTAATAGTATATTACGCACCGAGAGAGAAAAGTAGGACATTCACGCCCGCGAATGATTGTCTCCCGAGCCGGAGGCGAGGGTGACAATCGCGGGCGAGGATGTCCTACTTTTCTCCCTAGGTGCGTATACGATTTTTTTCTTCTCCGTCTAATTCACTTTAATCAGAGTTAATCAAATCCATTTTTTATTATATTTGTCGGTATTCACTGAAATAATTAACCTTTTTTTGACTCAGCTGTCATCAACTTGAGATATAAACACGCGGTTGCTAGGTAACCGCCAACCGGGAGATAAAGTAAAGTACTCGCATGCGCTCATTGGCCATCTCACCGGGAGAGAATTGGGTACTTTTCTCCCTTGTGACAGGGAGTAAAAGTGAACTTTTCTTCCCGGAGGAGAAAAAAATTATATTATCTCAATCGCAACTTAGGCCAATATTTGTTTGTTATTTTACTGGAGATATTCTGAACCCAATTTGATTTATTTACCAAAGTACATATTTCCATCATCATATGGATTATCCAAGGGCATTATATTATCACCAAAAAGGTATAATATCATATAATCCTCATAATTCTAAGATAGCTGAGGATATTTCATTGGTCATTTTGCATTCAATCATACTTTGTTTTCCAGAACAGGAGGACTATATTATATCATGAGTAACGAACCTGAATAAATTTGAAATGTCTCTTATAGGAAAATAAGATGACATGCATGAAGACAGATCATATAATAATTCATAGAATAATTACAGAATTCTGTGAAAACATAGAAGTACGTTTTATTATTGAAATTTTGAAAAATCATATCTCCGAAATTATTACCTTGTTATCAATGGATTCCTATGGTGAAACTGCATCTTAAAAAAACTGAATTTTTGAAATTTGTAATGTAAAAAAAAATGTTTTCGTTACTCCGAAACCATCAGGCCGATTTTGCCCAATATCGAACTCAACCAAGATATTTATCTCCCAAACCTACTCTGGGAATTTCAACTGTCTAGCTCATTCTGTTCGAGAGTTATCGTGTCTACGGCATTGTGTTCCGAGGAAGAAGAGCGCCAAAAACAAATGATCAGAATTGGTAATAGGTTAGTTTTAATTCAACGAATGTAATGAATCTTTCAAAAATTGATTATCTTGTGGGATTTACATCGAAACCAGTTATACGCCTCATACAAATATTTTAAGAATATACAGGGTGAGTCTTTGACCACTGCATTAATTTTAACCAAAGATTCCTCTCATCAAATGAAACACTTTTTTCGTTAACCATTTTTCCAGATTCGGCTCAGGTAAAAAGTTACAAGCGTTTAAAGATTTCACAATGTGCTAATACACTCCCGCATATTAATTATCGATGACATTGTTGGCGGACGAGAATAAGGCATGGTAACGTGGTTTACAGCTTGATTCGGGATTCCAACGCTCAGGGACGGATCCGTAAAAGTAGTGAAATTTCTGGAGTTTTCCCTTTTAAAACATTCAATGAAGAATATTTCGGAAACAGTGCGTTTAAGGAGAAATGATGAAGAATAGTATAATGTTCTAAAACGATGGAATATTCTTGAAATGACTCAAGAAAAACTTTATATGCTTTCTTTATGCTAATTTCGTTTAGTTTTATTAATCCAAGAGTCCATAACTAGAAAACCAGTAGAAGTAGAAAATAACTAATATTTGGAAAATATGTATCATAGTTATAGGAAACTTTACGCCAACATTCATTTTATTCGAAAAAAGGATGTCAAAGCTACAAAATGAAAACTTATTTTTTTTCAAAATTTCAACAGCCTGTATCTTTTTACCTGAGCTGAATTTGGAAAAATGTTAAATGAAAAAAGTGTTTCATTTGATGAGAGGAATCTTTGGTTAAAATTAATGCAGTGGTCAAAGACTCATCCTATATATATCAACAATTTTTAACGCCGAAGTATCACCCTTTATAGTACTATTCAAATATATCCTTATTTCTTTAATATAAGATATGTATATTGAAAACCGAAACTTTTGAAATTAACAGGATATAAATGCGAAATATCAGACAAATATATTGAAAACTTTCCGAAACAAGTTTCAACATATCTCTGAGAAAACTGAAGTAGAACAATATCTTTGTATTTTTACATTATTTCTTCCCAAAATATACCAAAGGGTGACTGCTCCATCTATTTCTATGCATCTGTGTTAGGAATAACGACAAACCATAGAAAAACAGACAAAATGTTTACCAAGTAAGGTTAAACTCTTCTTCCTTTTCACACAAAATTCAGCAATATTGCTGGGATAAAATTGACAATCATCATTGCTATAACAGAAGAATAGCAATATGACCTAAACAGCAATTTCTGTAGCAACAGGCAAACAGAATAGGTCTGACTGTACTGTTATGCAGAATAAGAATGCAATAAGATCTGACATATTTTGAATATTTATCAAGAGATCGTTTAGGAATAGGAAAGTTTGATAAATTGCATCAGGTCGGCTCTTTTGAATAAAAAAGCGACAAAAACAACTGTTTTTCGACCGAGGAATTTTCTATACTTTCTCCTGGTTCTATTAGAGGCCCGGCAAACATATTAAGATCCATATGATTCGTAGATAATACACGTAACCCGAAATAACAGTTTCTTTCGAGGCGGATTCCTCGCCGGTCGGTCCGGCAACGCCGCAGGTGCGTTTTCATTCATACAAATCTAGGAGTTCATTCATGATACCGCCAACAACTGTTGCTCTACGCGCTAATAGAAAGCAGCCGCAAGTCTTTGCTTTCCCTGGCACTCGTTTATGGTTTTATTGGGACTTTTGTATATTGCAACCACAAAAAATTTTGATTATCGTGCCATATCGTGCGAACTTGACTTGGATCCCAGGAAAAATAATGATCTTCCATTATTGAAATTCTACTTACCCACATTTTTCGGACGGTTGTTGGTGGGTATCAAGTGTTAACTTTTGCAGTGCGTTGACAGCTTTTTGGAGCGCTTGTTCCCGTGATCAGAGTGCCCATCTATTTGCCCAAATGTCTGTAATTTTCGAATGGTCTGAAACGATTTGTTTCGACCTAATCTGAGGTCAAACTTAATTCTGTCCATCAGAGCGATTATTCTCGAACGCAATGAGTTATAGCGTTGAAATTTGCAGGGTATGTTTGAAGATCAAATGCGTCGGTTAAGTTGGTTAATGGGCAGAATCCGTGGTTTCAGAGTTATCGTAATCTGAATTTTCTTTTCGAAATACTGATCTGACTGAATCAAAGCTCCGTAGTAAGTTAGAAAATACCGATACAGAGACAGAATTTCGAGAGGATCGTATGAGTAAAAAATTTCAAAAAATCTGTATCTCGAAAACCTTATATTACAGCCAAGTTCTAAAGTTAATCCGATCGGATCTATATTCATAATGGTTTCGTTCTGGGATTTCTCTCCCAAATCTTTCTGAATAATATCTATAACATAATTTTTTTTTATTTTGTGAATTGCTTCTGCGTAAGAAACACAAGATATTTGTCAGAAGCAATTTATTGACTCCTTCATCAGACACTTGACGAAAATCTCCAGAATTATTTTTTGTTGATAGTTATTCTGAAATTCGAGAATTATCGCAATATCAACAAAAAATAATCCTGAAAATTTTCGTTGTTTGCCTGATGAAGGAGTCTGGTACAGACTCCGAAACGTTATGAAATACTTGTTTTCATTGTTGATGTTGTTTCGTTATTGTTTATTAGACATTGTTCGATAGATTGCTTCTGATAAATATCTTGTGTTTCTTACTCAGAAGCAAATCACTAAATAATACATTTTTTATTTTATAGATATTTTTCAGAGTTTGGGGGAAAAAACCATTTAATAATGAATATACCTCCCACAGTATCCTTTAATGATTACGGATTTACCAGGTGGCCCACCACAGACGCGGAGCTCGTTTTGAGCGAGTAAATTAAGATATTTTGAGAACATTTTTTTGAAATGTGTGTAGAGTGTTCAAGAGCACAATTTGAAATTATTTTCTTATATACAGGGTGTCCGAAAACAATGATATAGACCAAAGTTTAAGTTTTTTAAATGTAACACCCTTTATGTGTCCCATAAAATGTAATGGCAAGCTCAAATTATGATGAGTTTATTCAGATCACTTTTTAACTTAGAAGCACCATTTACGAGAATAAGGCGAAATATGGAGTTTTTTAAATAGCAATTAATGAAGAAACTAGTTACGCCATCAATACAGACAGTATTTTTTCGAGTAGACATATTGGCTACTCCTATACAGAAAAAAAATTAACTCCGGAATATACAGAGTGATCATAATTAATTTTCAAACATCAGCTACAAATAATGGTCGAAAATTGCTGAGAAAACTATCAGGCTTAGTTGTAGGAAAACCTTATGAAGATAGTTTCAAAATTAATTTTTACGTTCTAAGAGATCTAGAAATACTAGGTGTGCCATTTAAAATAACAAAGTTTTTGACCATTATTTATAGTGGATGTTTGAAAATTATTTATGATCACTCTGTATATTCCAGAGTTAATTTTTTTTGTATAGAAGTAGCCAATATGTCTACTCGAAAAAATACTGTCTGTATCGCTGACGTAACTGGTTTCTTCATTAATTGCTATTAAAATAACCATATTTTCAATGTTTCGCCTTTTTCTTGTAAATGGTGCGCTTCTTAGGTATAAAGTGATCTGAAGAAACTGATCATAACTTGAGCTTGCCATTCCATTTTTGAGGTCAAATACAGGGTGTTACATTTTAAAAAATTTAACTTTGGTCTATATCTTCGTTTTCGACCATCCTGTATATATGAAAATAATTTTACGTTGTGCTTTTGAACACGTTACACACATCACCAAAAAATTTTCTCAAAATATCTTAATTTTCTCCCTTAAAACGAGCTCCGCGTCTGTGGTGGGGCAGCCGGTATGTTTGAGATATTGGCAAAATATCCAAAGATTATGACGATTACACTGTACTGGTTCAGTGTTCTAACCCTAAACAACTGAGTTGTCAAGGGGATTTGGTTTTGGTAGTCGAACGAAGTTCATGATACAGTTTGAATTTATAGAATTAGAAATGATGATTTTAAATTTTCATGATTTTCTAAACAATAAATTTATTATTTCCGGAATAGAATATTTACTCGAATATTGCAAATTGGCGGTATAACTACTTATTGATTTTATATAATGAGATATAATCGAACGAAATACTCAACATTTTAACTCCAGTTGACAAAACTTGTTGAGGGGAAACTCAGTGAAAATTGATATTGAATAAAACCAGTTCAGGCAGTTCTTTACAAAAGAGATTTTGCACATGAAGAATGACGGTTTAATCTCGCCGTCTACGACGCAGACGTAGAGTAAAAGGGTACGTTGAATTTCCGGGAATAAATATTTTTTGATACGTGCTGATACTTCAAAAACACTTTCCAACTATTGTGGAATTCACTTTGTTAATAGAGGTTTTTACATGAATTTTTAGTTTCTTATAAAGATATTTATTCATCTCATTATTTAATTGGCCAAGAAATCAATATTTATTTATTCAAAATACAGGTACATACAATAATAATAACAAAAAAAATTGAAAAGCATTGACGTGAAGTCGGGATCTTTTGCGCGCATGTTCTATTGTCTATTCACGCCTCATATACACTCACGAAATACTGCATGAACCTTCAAGCCGTATTCTTTCAACCGAGTACTAGATGTCAATTCGATCGGATCTGTGTTATTGAAAATATTGGAAAAACAAAATGCGGCTTGAAGATTGTTGGGGAATTTCAGTGAAATCAGACAAATAGTTTCTAAAATGTAATTTTTTTCAAGAAAAGATTTTTTTTTTTTTCTAGTGACACGATCCTTACAAAATTTTGGAAAATATGCGCGTCGACATTCTACAACAAATTATCAAGTTTTCAGTTCGATCGGAGCTGTTAATTCTTGAGTTATTGGGAAATAGCAACAAAATTACAGATTCCGCAAGTACTCGAACTGGTTAGTTCGCTTGTAATTTCCAATGCTATTTTTTGACATTGGACACTCTGTATAGCCAGCCAGAGCGCTTATGAATTCGGTAAAAATACAGAACCCACCCCATATTCCCTATTTAGATTTTTGAAGGGACGACATCCCCTTCTAGAAGGATGACAGTTGACTTTATTGTGTCTCCCCCTTTCTTAGTATCATTTTCGGTAGGACATCCTGTGGGATCACCTGGGCTCTCCAGAAGTATGAAACATTCTAAGGAAGATGTCTGGTCATACAAATAAAATTAAGAAAGTAAATTTCTGTGATGAATATATTGTTATTAAAAGGTTTTTTTCTGGGTTTTCTCTCCCAAACTCTGAAAAATATCTATAAAATATAAATTAATTATTTTGTGATTTGCTTCTGCGTAAGAAACACAAGATATTTTTGTCAGAAGCAATCAATTGAACAATGTTGCCTAACAAACAACAACGAAACATCATCATCGAAGAAAAAACTATATCGTAACGTTTCGGAGTCTATATCAGACTCCTTCGTCAGACGCTTAATGAAAATCTTTAGAATTATTTTGTTGATAGTTTTTTTTTTAAATTCAAGAATGAGTATACCTCCCACAGTATCCTTTAATGATTAGATATTGTGAAATATTTAAAAATCATAGCTAACATAGTTTTACTTTGCATAGAAATTTCCATGTCCAACTCCTTTTTCAATAAATTTATATATTAGCCAAATATGGTCAATACCAATTGAGCAATTTGCAAAATTGCATTCTCTATTCAATAAAATACAAGTTGACTCCTTAAGTTCCCTTTTAATTTAATCAGGTTCTGTCATTAGAATCTTTGTATTACTCCAATCCATCATGTGATCTTGGATTGTACATACATGTTCTGCTATTTTTGATTTCTGTATGTCTCTATTTCTCAAGTTATTCTTATGCTCTGACTTTCTTATTTCTAGTGGTCTTGATGTTTCTCCTGTGTATGATTTACCACAAATACAAGGAATATTATATACACAGTTTTTATTTTTGTTTTTCATTTATGGGTTTTGTTTTCGTTAATAAAGACCTAAGATCATTTTGTGTTTTGAAGACGGTTCTTATATTGAACTTAGAACCGATTCTTCTAATTTTTTTCAGAAAGGCCACGAACATAAGGGATCACATTCAACAAAGTGGGTTGGTGTTCTTGTTGATTATTCTGTTGTACTTGTTGATTATTTTGTTGTTCTTGTTTATTGGCTCTTCTATCTAAATTAATGATACATGTATTTATGAATTGCCTCGGATATCCATTTTCTTCAAGAAATTTTTTGATTAAATCAATTTCATTATTTCGAATTTCAAGAGTAGGTAGAACAAATTAGGTTCGCTCTATCATAAAGTGTTTTAATAACACCTCTTTTCACACTAAGCTGATGGTTTGAATATAAATTTAAATATCTATTTGTATGCATCTGCTTTCTGAAGACACTCGTTTCGAAATGGTTCGGATACTTGTTTATCGAAACATCCAGAAAAGAAAGCTGATTATTTTTCTCTATTTCCAAAGTGAATTATATTGTAGGTTCCTTTGAATTTATGAAATTTACGAAAAATTTGCCTAACTCTTCTCTACCATGTTGCCAAATTACAAATATATCGTCAACATATCGCCACCAAGCTTTTGGTTTCAACAAATATGTATCCACAAATTTTTCTTCAAAATTTTCCATGAATATATTACTCATGACAGGTGATAAAGGCGAACCCATTGTCATTCCAAAATTTTGTCGATAAAAAAACATATCCTAGTTGGAAATAGGTGGTATTCAAACAAACATCAAGCATTTCCATAATATCATTGGCTTTAAATTTTGAATCTTTAATTATCGAGTCATCATTTTCTAATTTCGTTCGAACTATTTGAAGCGACTTATCGTCAGGAACATTGGGGAACAAACTGACAACATCGAAGCTCACTAGAATGTCATTTTGGTTTAAATTTGAATTTGGTATGGGTTTAAAAATTGAAGTAAATATTTCGCTAAATTTTGACATGGAGATCCAATAGAACTTACTATTGGTCTCAGTGGAATTAGAGGTTTGTGTATTTTTGGAAGACCATATAAATGTGGTGTACCCCTTTATGTAATTTCAATGAATTCTGGCATTTGCGATATATTGAATTTTTCTTGAAAAAACATTTTTTCCGCTTCTAGCTCTAGACTTTATTTCATTAATTAATAATTATTGATATATGTAATTATTAATTAATGCTATTATGTTCAACTCGAATGTAAACGATCTCTGTGATGTTTGATTCAAATTTTGTTCAGTATCTTGTCCACTCGACTGAACTCGCATTCGATAACATTTTTTTTGTTTGTTTCAGATATCTTCAATGACGCA
This sequence comes from Halyzia sedecimguttata, assembly GCA_937662695.2. Taxonomy (NCBI): domain Eukaryota; kingdom Metazoa; phylum Arthropoda; class Insecta; order Coleoptera; family Coccinellidae; genus Halyzia; species Halyzia sedecimguttata. Next base: position 1,819,691 of record OW569411.2, on the reverse strand, counting down.
AAGATTTGTTCATCTGTTGGATAATGCAGACTTTTCAGAGAAGAATGAGCATTCAGCCATTATGACATGCATCCACATTTTTTGTGAGGTGAGTAGATAGCATTTCAATTTACCATTCAGAAAATATGATGTGGGCGTTGTCAAATACGCCTATTTAATATAAAACACGTACTCATCAAGAAGTTTGTGATGATTTCAATGAAAAATATCCTAATGCTGAACCGGTAACTCAGGATTCGGTTAGTAAAATAATCAGGAAGTATGAGTAATTTGGATACGTGAAGGATCATCCAAAAAGTGGTCGACCCACAATTTCTGAGGAGGTAGAATTGATTTTATTATTGTTGGTGGAAAATCCTCATTTGTCTTGGAAGGCTATCGCGGCAAATAAAAATATATCGCAAAAATTTGTTTTGAGAAAATTAAAATGCCATAAAGATTCAGTATTAACAAATAACGGACTTTTGCAATGCCGATCAGTGGTCTCCAGCTCGAATTTTACACTGCGCAAAAAAATTAACGCACATTATGGAAATCTCAAATTTATTCTACAACTGAAGGTGTTCTCAATGATGATTATTTTTATCACAATTATGCATGCATATGTTATCTACTTTCAACGTTTTTCTTGAATACAAATGTTTTTTCCCAGCAGGAATAAAAAAAATGAGATTATCAGATTTTGAATGTATTGGCTCCATTCTGAAATCCGTTGTTCTCGATCAATTCTAGTGATCAATAGTTTTTCTTTCGTTTGATTTTCTACACTCGATCGATATGCAACGCGTAACACGCAATTTGACCCAAGAGGAATGTGCCCAAGCGGTAGTTTTGCGAGAAGAAGGGTGGACATACACAAGAATTGCAGAAAGGTTTGGAGTTTCCCATACAAGTGTGTCCAGAATGTTGCAGTGATTCAGGGAGACAGGTATGAATGTCCGAATACCAGGACAGGGTAGACCACGGGTAATCAACTGCCATTCAAGAACGTTACTTGAGAGTTTCTTCGTTGAGACAACGGTTTGCAACCGCTCGCCTCCTTCAAAATCAGCTTGAGCAAACTCATGGGTTGCAAATTACCACTCAGACAATAAGAAATCGCCTCAGAGAATATGATTTAAGGCCTCGTGTCGCGGCAAGAGGCCCAGCTCTTACCCCAACCCATCGAAGGGCGCGTTTGGATTTTGCTAGAGAGCATATCCATTGGGAAGAGGCTGATTGGGAAAGAGTTCTCTTCACAGATGAGTCTGATGAGTCTAGATTCTGCCTCTACCATTGTAATCGACGTTCCCTTGTATACAGACGTCCACATGAAAGATATGCTCAGAGCAATTGCCTGAATACTACTGGTTTCGGGGGAGGATCGATTATGGTATGGGGTGGAATATCTTTGACTGCTCGCACAGACCTAGTGGTCGTTGATAATGGTGCTATGAATGCTGATAGGTATATAAGGAACATTCTTGAAGAGCATATAGTGCCATTTGCCCCATACATTGGTGAAAATTTCATTTTTATGGACGATAATGCCAGACCCCATCGTGCGCGCATCGTTCAGGAGTACCTTGAAGAGGTTGAAGTCTCTCGAATGGAATGGCCATCAAGAAGTCCAGATCTCAAATCGATTGAGCAGGTTTGGGACAACCTCAATAGAAGGCTGAGAAATTCAGACAATCATCCAGCTACTCTTAATGACTTAGGAATCCAACTCAGAGAAATCTGGGAAGGATTAGATCGGAACATTTTAAGATCACTCATTTTGAGTATGAACCGTCGTTGCCGAGCTGTAATTAACGCAAGGGGTGGAAATACCAAGTATTAAATCACTTATCAGCCATCCAGTATTTTGAAAATTGTTTATTTCTCTTCTTTCACATAAGATTCGGTGAAATCTTGAATTTTTCTTCCATTTAATGTGTCTTGTTTCGTTCAAAACCTTCCCGAGAGAACATAAAAAATAAGTTATAAAGTCAATATAGAGTTTAACTTTCATTAAAATTGAGATTTTCAGAATGTGCGTTAATTTTTTTGCGCATTGTATTTATTGACGAAGCAACATTTCATTTGAATGGAACTGTCAACAGACAAAACTGTCTATTGTCAAATCACGATCCAACTTGGATGATGGAAGCACATACACAATTTCCTGAAACAGTGGAAATGTAAACCTGATAAAATCGAAACTTGGTAATTACTTGTAGGATACCGATCTGCAAATTTGTGCAAATTTTCGTGAGGATCGTTCGACTGGTAAAAAAAATAAAAATTTATCTTAAAAAAAAAGAAAAAATCAGCCGATATTGTCATTATTTAATTTCAAAATTTTAGTTCAATTGATGACCAATGCATTTCTTAGTGAGGGTGTGTGAGGGTTGAATAGATAATAGAACATGCGCGCAAAAGCTCCTGACCTCACGTCAGCCTTTTTTAAAGAATTTTTTATAACCAGTTCACAGAGAACAAACCAGAATGTGTATAGCTTTGTTGGTATTCCTTAGACCTCTCAATTCTATTGTCGATGATTTCGAGTATGAAATAAGGAATCTCCGAGCAAAATCTGCGGTGTTTTAATTTCAACTCGCCTCCTACGAAAGTACGAACTACGAAAATCGAAAGATTTTATCGTCACGCTATCTAAAATATCTCTTCCGGTAAAAAGAGTGGAAGCAATAACAACAAAATTGAAATTCGAACAGTTTTCCTCCCGCAAATAGGCTTCGAGGAAGCGAATAAGAAATATCCGTGCAGGATACCCAGGAGGGGCCCCTATCGACGGTCACGTGTGTATATAAAGCTGCTTACGACGACTCCCATGATTCGCGTGATATATTGGTGGGAAGCCCAGGATAACAAAGATATTCGGTTCGCATCCTTCTTCACTTGATGCCGAGCTTCAAACGTGGAATAATTGTTTGAATACTTTTCACATTCATATTGTGTAATTGCGGGAAATATTTCTGCTGCTATAACATCGAATTACGAAACTAAACGAACGGTATAGCACGCATCCAAATCAAGACTTGGAGAAAAGTCGTGGAAGGCAACTGCTTATACAGGATGGTCCACGGTCGATGGTACCCTGGACTTTTAAGGAGAAAGGGACGTACGATTTTATTGAAAATTTGGTTTCTTGGCTAGGAACCACTGCTCCATCGATCTATAATAATTTCAGCGCTGTGGTGTTGCTGCTTATATAAAAAATTTGTTCAAGCCCTGTGGACAGGAGCTTTTTGGCGCTCTTGTTCAAACAGACAAATTATATCTCCGAAAGTATTGGTTCCTCAGAGTTGGGAATTATATCAATGGATTCCTATGATGGAACTGCATCATGAAAGGAATTAAATTAAAAAAAAGTGTCGTTTAAGAAAAATGCTTCAAAAATTATCTTTTAAAAAAAAGAGCAATCTACAATGCTTCAATGCTTTTAAAATTGTCATTAAATTTATTTATCAAGATTAAAGGAGCAATCTGCAATGATTCAACCTCGTGGAATGGGTTGTTGCAACTCACACTCGGTGCATAGTTTTCACAACTCGAAATACCTAAGGAAAGTATCATCGAAATGTCTAGAGCAAGGCTGGAGACAATCATAGCAGATTGTCCATTTGTTCCTGATATTTGAGTAGGTAGTGGATTACGAACAAATTATTTTAATAGTTCAAAATATATTAATAAAATACTATTATCCTCTTTTCATAATTTAAAATTTAATAGTTCATACCACTAACACTTTCTTTTCTATATTATGAACCTTAACTCAAGAAAAAATGATTGATACACAAATGTAGATCAATATTCCAGCATTTTTTTGCTAGCAACATTATGAAAATACTGTATATAGGAACATTTCTCACTACCACTACTTAAGGAAGTAAAAGGTAATATTAACCTCAGTGGTCAACGAACAGTAATTTCTTTTGATGATTCCATTATGTTCTTCTTTCCTATTGCCTCCATAAACTACATCAAAACAGTCTTGTATATATTCACAAATTCTAGAATCGAATACTTTGCTTTCCAAGAGAAAATATACGAATTGACAATCTCTAATAGCTAGAAAAGATGACATTTATGAATAGTCACACAGACAGATTCTGTGTTCACATTCTGTGAATACGTTCACGATGTATTATTGAAACTTTGAAACATCCTATCTCTGAAAGTATTAGCTGGTTAGAGTTGAAAATGATAACAATGGATTCATACGATGAAACTGCATCTTAAAAAAATTTGAATTCTAAAGTTGTATTGTAAAAAAAAAATTTTTTTTTCGACCTAGCTCGCTCTGAGAGGCTTGACCCGGGTCAGTTTAGTTGAATTTGTTGAGAAGCTACAGAGTACTGATGAAGGCCAAGAAGCCAGAAACGCGTCTGCTTTTGCTTTCTCGGCAGATCAATGAACCCTCTGGGGTCTATTTGATTTGTGAAATATATGCATAAGTATATTTATTATACGAAGCCATTTATGAAGGACCCGATTGGCAGGAACGCTCTGGAATTGTTGATTTATTATCAACGGTATCGCCATTTTTCATTATCATTTTCGTTTTGTTTTTTAGTGTCATCTTTACGAAATGGCGAATGCGCTCATCCAGTTCTGACCGGTTTTTAGAGACGTCTAGCAGGTTCAGCTATGGCTAGAATAAATTAAAAAGGAACATAGGTATTATAAGTGAGTCTAATTTATTGAATATGTAACTTAAGATGAGTAAGTTAATGAAATTCCTATTTTTAAAAAGTAGCTAACTATACAGGGTGATTCACGAAGACCGTTCGTTAGGATATTTCAAAGAAAGACTCGAGATATACACTTGAAATTTTATAGTTAAGCTTGGTAAGGAGAGATGAACGAATGGAATGGAAAAAATTGGAGATTCCTTCAACTTTCGTTTTTTCATTCATAATCAGATTACCATTGAATTCTACATTGCTTTAATGTGCCACTTAAATATTATTCTCAGAAAATTCGTGTGAAATCTGAAAAAAACCTTTAAATTTTCTCTAATAGGGCTGAATTCCAATGTTAATAACTTGCAGATTTTTACAACAAAATTCATAATTTTCTAGCTCCTATCAGAAAACATACCAATGCTTCTCCTTCGTTAATTAAAAATTTAATTGAACATACAGGGTGTTTCTATTTCAATGTCAAAGTCAGTCATGACAAAAACCTCAAAACTTATTTTTTTCAAATGAGAACCCATTTTTTTATTGTCCAGCTGGAACTTCAGATACTCCCTCAAAAGAAACTTATCTAGTAAGTAGATTCTGTTCCAAATTTATTTTGACAACTCTGTACAAAATACTTCTTCTTCGTCTCGACGAAAAATTCGGAGCCAGAGCGGTCGTATTTTCGAAGCCTTATGCGAATTAAAGTCGGTCTCGCTTTTTCGCCGGGCGAAGGAGATAAAAATTACATTTTCGTTCGTTACGGGAAAATCGCGATAGATATCGACTTAGGGTCTCTCTAAGATTCGATATCCACCCCCTTCGAACCTCGATCCGTCCTTTAGATTTTTAAAACAATTCCCAAAATTGCCGATTTACTTAGGAAAAATCGCAAAAATTTCGTCGATTTCTCGATTTTTGTTAACGCATAAGGACCCCTCCGAAAAATCTTCTTGATAGCCTTCATTGTGTAGAAATCTTTCCCCTTTCCCCTCCCGTCGTAATATAGCGGTTATATAAGAGGGTTAAGCCATCCAGATAACGCCGGTTTCTACACAATCTTTCCCTAAGTAATCGGTTGCCATGACTCAATTTCAATGAGTAGGTATATATATGGAAATATCGTGATAAATATAAAACCTTCAAATATTTGCTTGTTGAGGTATATGAGTATTAGAGATGACGTTAATTAAGTTTTTTTTCTGGAAGAATCTTTATCATTTGATGAGAATAATTATCAAACCCGTAAGTGTTGATAATTTTATGTATATACCCAATTCCGGTACATATATCTAATTATGAATTAAACTCATGTGTAGGTAAAATAATTTTAAAGGGACAACGCAGAACACAATTGAGCAGTCCATTAGTGGCAACACAGTATGCATTCGTCGACAACCTCGAAATCGTTAAATACTCGAAAAATTTCGCTACGAACATCGCTTGGCACTAAGTATTCAATGCAAACTGCTTAATCGTCTTTAAACAATTCTTTTGGCCTTGGACTTTATGGCAGCCATAAAAAACACAATAGATATATTATGTTGAAGAGAAAAATTACTGTCGCATTCATCAATGTTCTGACCTACTCTAGTTATTGTTTATTTGGAAATTGGGTCGTTCGGTTCCCCCTTTCTTATCATGAATCGATTCCTACTTTCGTTGTTCTATAGAAAATTTGATGGCGAAGGTGCCAGTCGTTTTGGGTTGTTCCTATTACTTCCGAATGTGATGCCTTAGGAATCTTACATCTAAAAAAATGAGAATAGCACTTAGGTGAAGTCAGGAGCTTTCGCGCGCATGTTCTATTGTCTACTCACCCATATTGGACAGTCTACTACGAATTTAGCATCGATATATACCGTTACTTCAGCTTTTATATCAATATGGTGAATTCTATTGTCCGTTCTCCTGTATTGGACACTCTTAATCGAATTTACCATGGTAAATTCGATTAAGAATGGACAATAGAACATACGCGCAAAAGCGCGGCCGTTAACACGATAACTCTCTTACGGATTGAGCTAGACAGCTAGACAAATTTTCAGAGTAGGTTTGAGGGATGAATATCTCGGTTTGTTATTGGGCAAAGACGGTCTAATAGTTTCGGAGTAACAAAAAAAATTTTTTTTACATAACAACTTTTGAATTCAAATTTTGCAGTTTCATCATAAGAATCCATTGTTATCATTTCCATCTCTAAAAAGCTAATACTTTCGGAGATATGATGTTTCAAAATTTCAATAATACATCGTAAGTTCTATGTATTCACAGAATGTGAATACAGAATCTGTCTGTGATCACTATTCATAAATGTCATATATTCTAGCTATTAGAGATTGTCAATTCATAGTTGTTATTTTCTCTTGGAAAGCAAGTATTCGATTCTTGAATTTGTGAATATATAAAAGACTGTTTTGATGTAGTTTATGGAGGCAATAGGAAAGAAGAACATAATGGAATCATCAAATGAAATTACTGTTCGTTGACAACTGGTTAATATTACCTTTTACTTCCTTAAGTAGTGAGACATGTTCCTATACAGGGTGAGTCTTTGAACACTGCATTAATTTTAACCAAAGATTCCTCTCATCAAAAGAAACACTTTTTTCATTTACCATTTTTCCAGATTCGGCTCAGGTAAAAAGTTACAAGCGTTTAAAGATTTCACAATGTGCTAATACACTCCCGCATATAAATTATCTATGGCATTGTTGGCGGACGAGAATAAGGCATGGTAACGTGGTTTAAAGCTTGATTCGGGATTCCAACGCTCAGGGACGGATCCATAAAAGTAGTGAAATTTCTGGAGATTTCCATTTTAAAACATTCAATGAAGAATATCTCGAAAACGGTGCGTTTAGGGAGAAATGATGAAGAATAATATAATGTACTAAAACGATGGAATATTCTTGAAATGACTCAAGAAAAACTTTATATGCTTTCTTTATGCTAATTTCGTTTAGTGTTATGAATCCACGAGTCCATAACTAGAAAACCAGTAGAAGTAGAAAATAACTAATATTTGGAAAATATGTATCATAGTTATAGGAAACTTTACGCCAACATTCATTTTATTCGAAAAAAGGATGTCAAAGCTACAAAATAAAAACTGATATTGTTTCAAAATATTAACAGCCTGTATCTTTTTACCTGAGCTGAATTTGGAAAAATGTTAAATGAAAAAAGTGTTTCATTTGATGAGAGGAATCTTTGGTTAAAATTAATGCAGTGGTCAAAGACTCACCCTGTATACAGTATTTTCATAATGTTGATAGCAAAAAAATACTGAAATATAGATCAACATTTGTGTATCAATAAATTTTTCTTGAATTAAGGTTCATAATGCAGAAAAGAATGTGTTAGTGGTATGAACTATTAAAATTTTAAATTATGAAAAGAGGATTGTATTTAATTAATAGATTTCGAACTATAAAATAATTTGTTCGTAATCCACTACCTACTCAAATATCAGGAATAAATGGACAATCTACTATGATTGTCTCCAGCCTTGCTCTTTTTTTTATAAGATAATTCTCGAAGCATTATTTTAAACGACACTTTTTTTTAATTTAATTTCTGTCATGATGCATTTCTATCATAGGAATCCATTGATACTTACGTAGATATAATTTGTCTGTTTGGACAAGAGCGCCAAAAAGCTCCTGTCCACAGGGCTTGAACCAATTTTAGTCAACATTCAAGCATCAGTCGATATTTCTACCATCCACGTATAATTTTTCATTGAGATTCCGTATAGCGGTAGAGAAGGACCGGAAAATTAAATACCATCAGATCATTTCTTAATGAGTGTGTGGGCGACGGTGCCCAGAAATGAAATGACGATAAAGAAACCGTGGGCTCCTCTAAGTAGAACTATACGATACCGTCAAATTCATGAATTGATTATTATGAATGGAGCTCACCCCCCCGAATACCTCCTACGGAGACAGGAGAGTAGAAACCAATCTGCGCGCTTGCTCCCTCTTCTCTCTTTGGAACTGGTACAGTTAGGAATCTGAAATTTCTTCGGCTTGTTGTTTTTGTTGAACCTCTCTCTTTTCGTCTCCTTCTGCGTTCTGCCTTGGAATGCATATCGGAATTTAACCAGTTTTCAATCCGTCGTGCGACGTTGTCGTGATGATGCCTGCAGAGCCTTATCGCGGGGCTCATTATTTTGTGATAGGTACCTTCGGTTAAGACATTTTTGTGCGAGTTCCAGACTTTGTGCCCACGTTCTCTGGTTTCTACCACCTTATATCCAGCTTCTTCGTACTTCAGCTTAGGTCAACTCAACAGAGTGAGTATTCATTATTACGTACTTTTTCAGTGAAATACCGGAAAATTTTATTGGACTATGACTCGGTTTTGACAGCTGACTTAGAGCAGAATTAGAATTTGAATCCTTAGTTTTGGTACTCCTTGTATACTTGAATTTCAATCAGAAATGGAAGGTTTTGATTTACTGTTATTTCCAAATAGTATGAAACAGATCGTTATGCCCCAGAATTTACTAAATTTCAGTAGTGTATGGTATTATAATTCGATGAAATATATTGATAATTTAATGAACTAGCGCGCTAAAGATCCTTACGCCACGTCACTGCAGGTAAAATCCCGAATAGTTTTATTGGAACAGGACTTTGAGTTAAAATTTAAAACTTTAGTTTTGGAACTCCTTGTACACTTGAATATCAATCAGAAAATGTTCAGTTTTATCATTATTTCCAAACTATACACCTTCAAAATTGATCATAATACATTTTTTATGCCCCAGAATTTAATAAATTTCAGTAGTATACGGTGTTGTAATTCAGTGAAATATATTGTTGATTTAATGAACTAGCGCTCTAAAGATACTTACGCCACGTCAGTGCTTTTATAATTTTGCTTCCGTGTCTTCACTGCTGTATAAATACGAGATAAATATTAATTTTAAAATCCCAAATAATTTTATTGGAATCGGACATGGTTCTTGACAGCAGACTTTTAGTAAAAATTCGAAACTTTAGTTTTGAAACTCCTTTTACACTTCAATTTCGGCCAGAAATTTGAGGTTTCGATTTATTATTATTTTCAAGCATTAAGACACTTTAATTTCAGTCAACAATTTAATTAATTTCAATAGTGTATGGCGTCATGATTCGGTGAAATATATTGACGATTTAATGAACTATCGCGGTGAAGATCCTTACGCCACGTTGGTTCTTTTTATAATTTTGTATCCATGTCTTCGGTGCTGCCTCCACAAAGTTGGTATTTCATATAATGGACCCTGTATAAATGGGAAATACATATAAAATGTAAAATACCGACTAATTTTATTGGAATTGTTTCTTTATTTAACGGACCCTGTATAAATACGAAATAAATATTAATTGTAAAATCCCACATAATTTTATTGGAATCGAACATGGTTCTTGACAGCAGACTTTTTGTTAAAATTTGAAACTTTAGTGTTGAAACTCCTGGTACACTTTAATTTTGGCCAAGAATTGGGGGTTAAGATTTGTTATTATTTCCGAAGCATAAACTTTCAAAATCGAGCTTAAAACATTTTTTATGCCCCAGAATTTCATAAATTTCCATAGCGATTTAATGAACTATCGCGCATAATATCCTTACTCCACGTCTGTTCTTTTATAATTTTGTATCCCTGTCTCCATTGCTACCTCCACAAAGTTGGTATTTCAGATAACGGACCCTGTATAAATAGGAAATACATATAAATTGTAAAATACCGACCAATTTTATTGGATTCGGTCTTCGTACTCGACGGTAGACTTTCATTTCGGTCAGAAATTTGAGGTTTAGATTTATTATTATTTTCAACACTTTAATTTCTGCCAGAAATTGGTGGTTAAGATATTTCCACATCTTACACCTTTAAAATAGAGTATAAAACATTTTTTATGCCCCAGAATTTAATAAATGTCAATAGTGAATGGTTTTCTGATTCAGTAAAATATACTATTGATTTAATAAACTATCGCGCTGAAGATCCTTACGCCACGTCAGTGCTTTTATAATTTTGTATCCGTGTCTTCAGTGCTGCATCCACAAAGTTGTTACTTCATTTAACAGACCCTGTATTGACCGCAGATTTTTAATTAGAATTTGAAACTTCAGTGTTGAAACTCCCTGTAAGCTTTAATATCGGCCATAAATTTTATGTTTAGATTTATTATTATTTTCAAATCATACACCTTTAAAATCGAGCGTTAAGACACTTTAATTTCAGCCAGAAATTGGGGGTTTAGATATTTCCAAATCGTACACCTTTAAAATCGAGCATAAAACATTTTTTATGCCCCAGAATTTAATAAATGTCAGTAGTGAATGGTTTAATGATTCTGTGAAATATACCATTGATTTAATCAACTATCGTTGTGCTTTTGTAATTTTGTATACGTGTCTTCAGTGCTGCCTCCACAAATTTGGTAGGTACTTCATTTAACAGACCCTGTTTAAATTAATTGTAAAATACAAAATAATTTTGCTGGAATCGGACATGATTCTTGACAGCAGACTTTTTGTTAGAATTTGAAACTTTAGTGTTCTCCTTATACACTTAAATTTTGGCCAGAAATTGGAGGTTAGCTGTTAACCGCAGATTTTCAGTTAGAATTTGAGACTTCAGTATTGAAACTCCTTGTACAGTTTAATTTTGGTGTGAAGTTTTCTATATCTATGACACATATTCTCCGATTCAGTGTTCTCCTACTTCCACTTCTTATAGACTCATAAAACTAAATGATATTAGCATAAGGAAAGGAAATGAAGTATATCTTGAGTCATCATAAGAATCTTCAATCATTTTATGAAATTAAATTATTCTTCATCATTTCCTCTAAAACTCATTGTTTTTGAGATATTCAACGTTGAATGTTATAAAATCTGATAAGATTCTGCGTATTTGCCTTATTTTGGTTGGACCGCTCCTGACCTAGGATAGCCTCCAATCGATGTATTTCTACGTTGCCACACTTGATTTTTTTTCCATAAGATTAAGATAATCCATTCTCGTCTATTGAATAATATACCAATGCCTGGTACACAGTTTGACAATACCTGATGCGAACGGAGACATTCAGTCTATGATCCAAAGAGTTTCTGTGGACGTAACCTAATAATTATTATGATTTTTCTGTCAGTTGGACACACATCTCAACTATTCGATTTGAAATTTTCTTGGAAATGTATGGATTAATCGATATTTATGGAATTTTCAATAATAATAATATTTCAAGAATGGGCTGTGATCAAATTATGAATAATCTTATAGTGGAAAGAATTGATGGATATTGGATGAGTTAAGTTGAAGTTCGTTGTTTCAATAGAGGGATATTATTTAATGTTCCATTATAAGAATTGATTCAATAAATAAGTTTTCTCATACAATTTCATTGAATTTCAAGTATCGGATGATCAGGTTTTTTTGTTGTTTTGCAATATGTATCAGCAATAGTGTTATATGTAGAACGCTGCAGTGCAGGATTGTATTACCACATTGTGGCATCTTTAAAGGCTTTTAACTTTTTACCGGAGCCGAATACGGAAAAATGGTAAATGAAATAAGTGTTTTGCTTGATTAAAGCAATAATCTATGGTTAAAATTAATGAGCAACTTAAGGACTCACCCTGTATATTCAAATTCTTGTTGAAAATAAAACAAACAATGAAAAATTGGTTCAAACCCTGTGGACAGCAGCTTTCTGGCGCTCTAGTTCAAACAGACAAATTATATCTCCGAAAGTATTGGTTTCTCAGAGTTGGGAATTATATCAATGTATTCTTATGATAGAACTGCATCATAAAGGAAATTCAATTCAAATAATAGTTTATTTATCAAGATTAAATGAGCAATCTGAGAATGAGAACTGCACCATGGAAGAAATCAAATTAAAATAGCTGAAATGAATTTGACTCTCTCTTATAGAACAGGATGACATGTACGAGTATGAACACAGATCATATAATAAAGCTTAGATAGAATAATTATAGCATTCTGTGAAAACATAGAAGTACGATTCATTATTGAAATTTAGAAAAATGATATCAATGGATTTTTATGGTGAAACTGCATCTCAAATATTCATTAAATTTGAAATTTGTTACTTAAAAAAAATATTTTTTTTTCGTTACTCCGAAACCATTTGGCCTATTTTGCCCAATAACGAACTTTACTGAGATATTCATCTCCCTAACCTACTCTGAAAATTTCAACTGCCTAGCTCATTCCGTTCGAAAGTTATTGTAGATTTTTTTTTTAATTTTCCAAATTTGTTTTTGAAACTTTGCGGTAACTTGGTCAATACAAAACTTCACATGCGTATAAAGGTCATGATTCTACTATTTGGTGGTGAATTTCAGATAGATCGAGTGATCGGTTTCGGAAATATTCATAAAAAATCGGCCGTAACTCCGAAACCGCTTGATGGATTTCGCCCATTAACGTACTCGTCCGAGATATTTACGCTCCAAACTCACCATGCAAATTTCAATCCTCTAACTCCTTTCGTTCGAGAGTTATCGTGACTACGGCCGGACCGGCCGGACAGAACCGATTTCGACCTCGGATTCTTGATCAGTGAGTCGAACCAAATCGTTTGGGACCATTTTCAGCCAAAAATTCGAAATTTACAGACATTTGGGCAAATTGATAAGCACTCTGTTCCAAGGAACTAGAGCGCCAAAAAGTGTTTTGCTTGATGAAAGGAATAATCTATGGTTGAAATTAATGAGCAACTTAAAGACTCACCCTGTATATTCGAATTCATGTTGAAATTAAGACAAATAATAAAAAAGGGACAGATTTCAATCCAGATTCTCAAGCAGGCCATGACGGCCTTTGTAATTTCTGGATATCAGACTAGAATCTAAACACAAAACACTTTTTCGGAATAAAAATTGATAAGATAGAATAGATGATAGCGAACTCAACAGATCCATCATTCCGATAGATAGTTATCAGGAGAAAATTATACGGACGATATACAATGTATTGTTCCAAGAGCAATAAAATTAACATAGGTAACAAGAAGGATGTTCTAACAACTTCTCGCTGGAATAATGGAATACGGAAAAAAATTGCTCGAAGGAGGATTATTCAGCGACCAGTATGATAAACGGTCTGTTGGAGGAATTCACGGCTCATTGTCCAAAATGTTGCATATAATAATTAGTACTCGTTTTAGCGAATTATGGATAGCGATTTTTACTGTTTCGCTGGACGGGTACTCGTCGAAAAGGAAAACATTCTCGGTACCTTCTGAGATTACTAATAGAACAGTCTCTGAAATGGTAAAAAGTGAAAAAAAAAATATAGTAGGATGAAACACATTGGATAGAAAGAGAATATAACAAAAATTAAAGGAAAAATAATTTACGGGTGATCTGAGGTCGGGAAGTAGAAGGGGGTGAGTTTTTAAGGGTAAGAAACGGTTTATCTCGATTTCCGGAAAAAACTACAAGTCCTAGGGAAAAAAAAATGGGTTCAAGCCCTGTGGACAGGAGCTTTCTGGCGATCTAGTTCAAACAGACAAATTATATCTCTGAAAGTATTGGTTTCTCAGAGTTGGGAATTATATCAATGTATTCTTATGATAGAACTGCATCATAAAGGAAATTCAATTCAAATAATAGTTTATTTAACAAGATTAAAGGAGCAATCTGAGAATGAGAACTGCACCATGGAAGAAATCAAATTAAAATAGGTGAACTGAATTTGACTTTCTCTTATAGAAGAGGATGAAATGTACGAGTATGAAAACAGATCATATAATAAAGCTTAGATAGAATAATTATAGCATTCTGTAAAAACATAGAAGTACGATTCATTATTGAAATTTAGAAAAATCATATCTCCGAAAGTATTAGCTTGTTTGAGTTGAAAATTATATTGATGGATTTTAATGGTGAAACTGCATCTTAAATAAAAATTGAATTTGAAATTTGTTGCTTAAAAAAAAATTTTTTTTTTCGTTACTCCGAAACCATGTGGCCTATTTTGCCCAATAACGAACTTAAGCGAGATATTCATCTCCCTAACCTACTCTGAAAATTTCAACTGCCTAGCTCATTTCATTCGAGAGTTATTGTAGAAAAAATTTTTGAAAATTTTAAATTTTTTTTTGGCACTTTGCGGTAACCAGGTCAATACAAAACTTCACATGCGTATAAAGGTCATGATTCTACAATTTGATGCTATTTCCTATGTATCTCTATCCGTTCGGAAAATATTAGGAAATGAGCGAATCCGTCAAACGGCAAAAAGTTTTCTCTAGTATCTAACCCATACGAAAATCTACAATTTTCCGATTTGATCGACGCGGCTTTGGTTATTCACTAAATCGGGCACGCAGATCACGAATCTGCAATTAGATTTTCCGTATCTCGATTAGTTTCGGAGCAATGACGAAAAAAGTCACAATTTCTGGCCCTATCTCCGGAAAATGGTCTAATTAGTCGTATTTTTCGCCATATTACCAAAACTAATCGAGATACGGAAAAACTAATTACAGATTCGGAATCTACGCCCTCGATTTAGTGAATAGCCAAAGCCGTGGCGATCTAATCGGAAAACTTTAGATTTTCGTATGGGTTAGATTCTAGAGAAAACTTTTTGCCGTTTGACGGATTTACTCATTTCCTAATATTTTCCGAACGGATAGAGATACAGAAAAAATAGATACATAAATCTAAACTTCGTCCCTCGACCAATAATCGTAGAAAATTCGTTTATCGAGATGTGAAAATCATAGATTTCGGACGGGAAAGAAGAATTTTCCTCCGATTCCGGGTCAAAAATATTTCTAAGTGCAGACCCAAAAATTTTTTATATCGATACGGAGTTCGTGTCTAATTAAATCGAGGTCGCTGATCACGAATATGCAATTAGTTTTACCCTAAGTGGCGTAGTTTGGGAAAATTTTCACTTAGAGTGAAAAAATTGACGAAAATAGGTCAATTTTGGAAGTTTACACTGCCCAAAAAAATCGGAGTAGGGTGTTGTTGATTTTTGCCGTCATATACGGATCCTTTATCTACTGAATAATCCAAACAGAAAATGTCCAGGCCGTACTATTCGGAAATTATGATTTTTTTCCCAAGGGTCTGGTTTTCGGAAAATTCATTTCGCGGTATTTCCGCGGAAAATTCTCTAATGAAAAATCTAATCATATATTCGTAATCTACGGTCCCGAATTAGTAAATGACGTAATTTGCATCGAAATCGGAGGCCGGTCGAATTTTGGCAATTTTTTAATCCCATTTTTCGAGAAAAATTCTTTGACGCAAAACTATGGAGCGGGTACTCATTCTTATAGATTCGAGGCCGTAGATCCCGAATCTACGATCAGATATTTATTACAAACATTTTCCGAGGAAATATCGCGGAAAGAATTTTCCGAAAAATAGACCCTCGGGAAAAAGACCATAATTTCCGCAGCGTACGACCTGGACATTATTTATTGTTCGGATTATTCGATAGTCGAACCAAATCGTTTGAGACAATTTTCAGCCAAAAATTCGAAAATTACAGACATTTGGGCAAATTGACTCAGTTCCGAGGTACTAGAGCGCCAAAAAGTTGAATGACAAAGTTGTAGGGAACAAAAAGGTCTACCACTTTTGAATGTACACTTTTTCACATAACCTCAAAATTTATGTGAAAAATAGAAATAAACAAGTTTTTTTTTGCAAGAAATTTGGTAAAAGCTTTCCTTTTTATGTATGTATGTATTTATTGCATTCAATCATACTCTGTTTGACATATATATCTTATCTGTATATGAGATGACAAATGATTCAATGTATTAATTTGTTAGGGTTGAAAATTATATCAATGGATTCTTATGATGAAACTACATCTTGAAAAAAATTTAATTCGAAATATGTAATGTAAAAAAGATTATTTTTCTTTTCGTTACTCCGAAACCATCCGGCCTATTTTGCCCAATAACGAACTTAATCGAGATATTTATCTCCCAAACCTACCCTGACAATTTCAACTGTCTAGCTCATTCCGTTCGTGTTAACGGACGGCCGGCCGGACAGAATGAATTTTGACCACAGGTTCTTGATCAGTTAGTCCAACCAAATCGTTTAAGACCATTTTCATAAAAAAAATCGAAAATTACAGACATTTGGGCAAATTGATAAGCACTCTTCCAAGGAACAAGAGCGCCAAAAATGTTGAAATCTTGGGAAAAATAATTTTCATCAATGAACATAAAATCCAGTCTCTCGGGCCTGGTACCTCCTCCAGGTACCAAACCTCCGACCCCATACAGGTGAGAAGGCCGTTCCGTGGCCGCTCGAACTGGAAACGGAGATCCGGCAACGCCGCAAATTCCTCGGCGTACGGAAACCACCGCGGGGACCGTATTCTTTGCGACGCCCCTTTTTTGAAAACTAGTTCGCGAAAAAGACTCTAGCACCACGCATTGTTCGCGCTCAAACCACAAACGGCCGACACCGGATCATCGAACTGGATGCTGACGTTCTGCATTTGCACCATAATTCTCTGGGGTCACTCATTCAGGTTATCGTGGAAACCTCTTTGGCGATTGTCGGTCTGACGGGTAACAGATACGGCTGGGACGGACCAGGGCGTCAGGAATGTTACAAATGTTACATTTTTGTAACGATTCATTCACGATGGAGGTACGCAATCTCTTCTGTTGGGATGACATTTACGCCTTCTTCGAATATCATTGAGCAGCTTGGCGATATTGAGGTGATCCATCGATGGAATGGCGGATTATCTGCCTTTGGCCTTTTTTTGGTTAATCAACCGATATAATGGAGGATTATCCGCCTTAGGTGATACTGGGGCGATCTACTGATAGAATGGTGGATTATATACTTTTGGCGATTTCGGGGTAATCCACCGATAAAATGGGAGATTATCTGCCTTTGGCGACATTGGGATGATCCCCTAATATAATGGTGGATTATCATCCTCCGGCGAAATTTGGTTGATCCTCCAATAGAATATCGCATAGATGTTTTTGGCAATATTGTGGAGATCCTCCAATAAAAGGGTGGATTATCTACCCCTGATATTGGGGTAATCCACTAATAGAATGGTGGATTATATACCTTTGGCGATTTTGTGGTAATCAACCGATAGAATGGCAGATTATCTACCTTTGGCGACATTGGGATGATTCCCCAATATAATGGTGGATCATCAACCTCCGAAGATATTTGGGTGATCCACCGATAGAATTGCGGATTATCCTTTTTTGGCAATATTGTGGAGATCCCCCAATAAAAGGGTGGATTATCTACCTCTGATATAGGGGTATTCCACCGATAGAATGGCGGATTATTCACCATTGGCTATATCGTGGAGATCCACCGATAGAATGGCGGATTATATATCTTTGGCGATTTCGGGGAAATCAACCGATAGAATGGCAGATTATCTGCATTTGTCGATATTGAGGTGATTCCCCAATAAAATGATGAATTATATACCTACGGCGTTATTTGGGTGATCCTCGGATAGAATGGCGGATTATCTGACTTCGGCGATAGTGGAGTAAGCCACTCATAGAATGGCAGATTACCTACCTTTAGCGATAGTGGGGTGATCCACCAATAGAATGGCGGATTATCTACCTTTGTCGATATCGGAGCGATCCTCCAATATAATAGTGGATTATGTACCTGTGGAGATATTGGTGACCCACTGACCCAACGATAGAATGACGGATTATCTACCTTTTTCTTCATGAAATCCTTGGAATGGTACTTACATGTTGGCAGCTTATTTATTTATTTTATTTTTTTCTTCACTCCGATACCATCAGTACGATTTTGCCCAATAACGAATTTGACCGAGATATTTATCTCCCAAACTTACTTCAAAAATTTCAACTGTATTTCATTCCATTCGAGAGTTATCGTGTTAACGGCTGGTCGCACAGAATTGATTTTGACCATGGATTCTTGATCAGTGAGTCGAACCAAATCGTGTAAGACCATTTTAGTCCGAAAATTCGAAAATTACAGACATTTGGGCAAATTGATAAGCATTCTGTTCCGAGGAACAAGAGCGCCAAATACACTGTATTTTCCCTTGATTGTTATTCAATATTCAATTGTTTTCTATAAGATTATACACAATTTTATCATCGCCCATCATCATAATATTGAAAATTGTATAAACATGCAAAATTCACAAAAATATTGCAAATTCTCAAATTTTATCAGATTTTTGATTGACATTCAACTTTGAATGTCTCACAATCAGGAGAAATGATGAAGAATAATGTGCAAAATTAAAGACTGGCCCTGTATACCGGGTGTTTGGTAATTCGACGTGATCCTTTAGCGGGGTTATACTAGACATCATTTGCCACGATTTGAGTCCAGTGAACCATGGTCCAAAAGTTTATGTTTACTGAGAAATATTGATATTTCGACTTTTTGAAAGGTTTTCGACTTACCATCGAAAACAGTTAATTTTTGGAAACTACTCAACACTGAATATAGAAGTAGAGAAGAGTTTTTTTGAAAGCTGATGAGATGAGGATCATTTCCAGAGAAAAATCATTCACCAAAAGTTACAATTAATTTTTTTTTAAGTGAAAATACCTTGGTTGATCAACTTTCCATAAAGGTACATATTTCATAAATTTTCCCAGGAGATAAAAAATTTTACCTGAAATCCGTGCAAGTAACAAACTTTTCCGATACTTGGTCATCTCTCTTCTCTTCTCATTTACTTGTTATGAATGTGATT
Organism: Halyzia sedecimguttata; assembly: GCA_937662695.2. Classification (NCBI taxonomy): domain Eukaryota; kingdom Metazoa; phylum Arthropoda; class Insecta; order Coleoptera; family Coccinellidae; genus Halyzia; species Halyzia sedecimguttata. Next base: position 1,800,269 of record OW569411.2, on the reverse strand, counting down.
ATTAGTTGCTTGTTAGGAGTAGGACTAGTACGAATAAAATTCAAAGTTTTCCTCAGATGAAAATTGAAATAAACCGCAATTAACTGAGAGTAACTCTAAAGAATTTCATTTTGAGGACAATTAGTTACAATGAGAACAAATTCTGATATTTCATTGTGTTAGGGGTTGCGTCCCTGGAATAATATTTTTCGATTTCGTATAGGAATTCTTGACATGTACCTTTTTGAAAAGCTAATGAAACAAGGAAGTTTTTTCCTGAATTTTTACAACAAGTTCATAATACTTCTTTCGAGTAATTCTCAATTCTTTCATCAAGATTTTATATGGAAAACAGTTGATGCCATTTTTGACCGTTTATATCTCAGGTAAGCAATCTTTTAGTAAATACTTCTTCGCATGAAACGATACCCATCTCTTCAGCTTTAAAAAATATATTCATTGAATATTTAGATTCCAGTAGTTTTTACAAAATTAATTATTTTCGATATCAAAGCAGAGAATTTCCAAAAAGTTGAAAAATGGTCATATCTTCGTAACCATAGATTTTCGGACCATGGTTCACTCGACTCAATTCGTTGCAAATGACGTCTAGTATATCTCCTTTGAAGGATCACGTTGGATTACCAAACAGCCTGTATTTGTATGGCTACAAGTTTTCTGTCAGTAGAAAATAGCGCCGTGCTTGAAAAATTTCAAGTATTTGTTTTTGCGGACCTCCAAACTATGCAGTAATTTTTATTGGCCCGGAGTCGTATCTGCTTCGGACAGCTCTCCGGTTTAGCATATCGCAGAGAAATTCCGAGGATGCGATGCTGCGGCGTCCGAAGGAATGTGTTAGAATGGAAATAATTCGGTCAAGGCTCCCAGTCTTCAGTCAGCTGTTGAAGGACTAATGACAATGAAAGAATGCAGAATGAAAGAAAGCCGAACTTTCTTCTCGTTCTAATATCTATTCACGGCCATTTTCAAGAAGGAATCCGATACGTAATCTTTAAAATCGTTCCATGTATGGAAGCCGGGCTGATTGCCTCGATATATTCGTTTCATCTGAGGCCGTTACCGAAGCATTCCACGACCGTCGGCGGTCTAAACGCCAGTGACGTAGAGCGGGGGCAAACGGCGCCTCTTTCGGTCCAGACTTCGGCTCGGAATTCTATTCGAATGGTTCGAATACTCGACGATCGTAAATTTGAATTTTGTGTTAGTGAGAATGGATGTTGGACTAGTTGGGTATTCGATTTTTAAGTTATAGGTAATCGATTATGGGAATATTCGATTATTCGATAGTGCTCGGAGTTGTATTCGATGTTGTGTTAGTAAAAATATTGGTCTATTCAAATATTCAGGCATTTAAATATAGAGTATTTGACCATTTTCTGTGAAACTGTAAATATTAACGTATAAAACAAAGATACTTTTCAAGATTCAGTTTTAAATTTTAACTGTTGAATAATTTATTAGGATTAATTCGATAGTAGTATCGAATAATTCATCTCTGATGAAAATAGAAATGAATTTCTTCTATGATTTTGGGGAGTTTGTCTCTGCGGAATACATCATTGACATTGCAACGAACGTAAAAAAAATTGGTTCAAGCACTGATGTGAAGTAAGAAGCTTTTGTGCGCAAGTTCTATTATCTACTCACCTCTATTGGACACTGTTAATAGAATTTAGCATCGAAATATACCGATTTCACAGTTTTTATAATTCAGTGTGGAAAAGTTCATTATCTTGGTTACTGTGCATATTTATGGAATATCCCGAAACACGTCAAATTCAAATTTTAAACTGACATTCTCCTTCGTAAAAATGCGAACCCTAAATTCAACTCCCTTCGAAAGACAGGTACAACCCCCAATTTTTAAATAGGAAGTGGGCTTGTGATCCTTCGTTTCAAATGTTTATTACAAAACTCAAAATAGAAAAATATCAGATCATGTGATTATCGAAATTCATTATAATACTCCCTCGAATATTCCCAAATCTTATTACAATAATACTAAAGTTATTTGCCTTCAAGATGTGATAGAAAGAAAATGAAAAAGAATCATAAACATTGTGTTACCATGAAAACTACGTAAAACACTTTCTTTGGCAATGTTAGATTCTTTAGAACGCCTTCGCAAACTGAAGTGCCCATAAATTGTAGTTTATAAATTGTCTAATTTGTGTTTGAATTTCATTAACTTCAATTTTGAATAATGGTTCTATAAACGGAAATGCACAAAATAACAATTTTACAAATGATTCGTACGGAGATAACACACGAACACAACATGAAGTAAGTCGCTTGTTTCATGAGAAATTTCCAAATTTGCCGCCTCTAACCCTAGGGACCATAAGTAAAATAGAGAAGCAATTTCGCGAGTTTTGCATTTAGGGCAGATTAAAAAAGCAGCTGCTAATACACAGTGTGAGGATTTGAAATTAGATGTGATGCTTGACATTGAAGAAAATCCACAAATCGAGCAGGGATTTTTCCCCAATATTCATTGTCAGCCATACATCGATTCTAAACTAATTAAAACAAAATAAAATGCATCTCTATAAAATGGAACCTACCCAGGAACTCTGAGAAGACGATTTTGACAGGAGAACTTATTTTTTTTGAACAAATGATCGACTTGTTGGTCAACAATATAATCCAATTAGTAGGCGTTTAGTTTTCTGATGAGTGTAATTTTTCTCTTAACGGCCTTGCTAATCGTCAAAATTGCCGCTACTGTCTACCGAAAATCCTCATTGGATGGGAGAGGAACACACACAATTGACTCAAAAAGTTGATGTTCCTTACCTAGATATTCTGAGAATGGCTCATGGGCCATTTTCTCTATCACTAGATAAAGTGCTGTGAGATTTGTTATAATCTCAAGTGCCCTGGTAGGACAGGTTCCCATAGTTCCAGTGACACCAACACAGACCAGCCTTTGTAACGGGTCCGCCATCTAACTTTTTTTTTTTTCAACTAGTGCTTATTTCGTGAATGGTAACACTTAGCTCATGTCTGATTTGACAGATAATTAGTTATATCCTTCCGCTGAACGAATATGGTTGTGTATACGCTTGAACAACGCTGGGAAATATTGCAACATTACTTTGAAAATCATGGTAATATTGTAAAATGTGTGCGAAAATGGCGTACGGATTTTGAAAGAAGAGAAGCACCGTCAGCTCCGTATGTTCGTTATCTTGTGAAAAAAGTGAAAGAAACTGGCATCCTCATCGATAAACCAAAGCGTGAAAAGCCAAAAACAGTGCTTACACTCGATGTTTTGCGCCCTGTTTTTGAAGATCGCATTATCAGCAACAGATCTGATGTCGTTTGGCCACCTCGGAGCTGCGATTTGACACTGTTGGACTATTATTTGTGGGGTGTCGTCAAAGATAAGTGTTACGCCAACAAGCCAGAGACAATTGACGCTTTAAAGGACAATATTCGTGAATCCATTGGTGAAATACAGCTGCACACAATCGATAATGTGCTTAAAAATTGGACCGATCGTGTAGGCTACTGCATGGCCAGCCGAGGCAGCCATTTGAATGAAATTATTTTCCATTATTAACCGGAAGGATTGTACTTTCAAATAAAAAAAGAAATTTGAGAAAATATTCAGTAGTTTTGTTTTATTGCATTTTCAAAAAAAAAAAAATAATTGGCGGACCCTTTACTTTGTCGAGGGTTTTCCTCGTACTATTCTGGCTTGTTTTTGAGTACCAGACTACTGCCCCATACGTAATGATGGGTCTCACATTCATGACGTACATCCATCGCAGTATCTTAGAGTTGCATCCCCAAGATTAAGCCCATTAACGAACTCCGTTCTTCTTGGGCGTCGAGGAATTCGATTATTCCCGAAACGCCCGGCATGCGCCCCGGGTGGCGGAACGTAAGTCACGCCACTGGCGGAAGCGGATTAATCGTTGCCGGTGCAAACGTACCGACACTCACGTTAACATTATTTGTGTGGCCCCCCGATCCAGTTAGCAGTGTAAAGATATTCGGCGGTCGGGCGCATGCCCGCGGACCGTGCGACTTTTTCATGGGCGCCTGTCCCACGGTCCGTCGCCCCGCCGCCTGCGAGCTTTCGAATCTACCTATATACTCCGACTTGCAATTTCTTCGCTCCTTTAATCTCCAGAGACCAATCTATCTGCGGCGGAGCTTTTCGCCCGCGTGGGACCTGTTTTTGCGCCGATGAAAGTTGGATCGCCGATTGTTTTCTGGGACGTTTGTACGGACTTATTCATCGTCTCGCGGAATAATAAAACAATCTCTCATAACTATTATCATACATTATTTCGAGAGAATTATCTATAAAGCGCCATATATGGCAGGACCTAGACATGTTACTTCGAAATTATTGGATTTATTAGAAGAGAAACCTTGCAATCTTGTATTGTTGCATGTATGGCCTATGGGTTATTTTCTCGGATCATTATGGCACATAACAAATTTCAAAGGTCTCCCGTGACTTCAGTAACTTCGCGAGCACGTTCATTCAATAATCTATAGCGGGTGGCCCACCGCAGACGCGGAGCTCGTTTTGAGGGAGTAAATGAAGATATTTTGAGAATATTTTTTTGTGATGTGTGTAGGGTGTTCAAAAGCACAAATTAAAATTATTTTCATATATACAGGGTGTTCTACAACAAAGATATAGACCAAAGTTACACTTTTTTAATTGTAACACCCTGTATTTGCCCTAAAAAATGGAATGGCAAGCTCAAATTATGATGAGTTTCTTCAGATCACTTTATACCTTAGAAGTACCATTTACGAGAAAATGGCGAAAATTTCAAAATTCGGAGAAATCAGTTATGCCAGCGAAACAGACAGTATTTTTTCGAGTAGACATATTAGCTACTCCTATACAGACAAAAAGTTAACTCTGGAATATACAGAGTGATCATAATTAATTCCCAAACATCAACTATGTACAAATAATGGTCGAAAATTGCTGAGAAATCTATCAGGCTTAGGTGTAGGAAAACCTTGTGAAGATTGTTTCGAAATTAATTTTTACGTTCTACGAGATATAGAAATACCGGGTGTGCCATTTGAAATAAGAAAATGTTTGACCATTATTTGTTGTTGATGTTTGAAAATTAATTATGATCACTCTGTATATTATTAAAAGGTTTCTTTCCGGGTTTTCTCTCCCAAACTCTGAAAAATATCTATAAAATAAAAATTAATTATTTTGTGATTTGCTTCTACGTAAGAAACACAAGATATTTGTCAGAAGCAATCAATGGAACAATGTTGCCTAACAAATAACAACGAAACAACATCAACGAAGAAACAACTATATCGTAACGTTTCGGAGTTTATATCAGACACCTTCGTCAGACGATTAACGAAAATCTTTAGAATCATTTTGTTGATGGTTATCTAACTATCAACAAAATAATTCTAAAGATTTTCATTAAACGTCTGACGAAGGAGTCTGATATAGAGTCCGAAACGTTACGATATAGTTGTTTCTTCGTTGATGTTGTTTCGTTGTTGTTTGTTAGGCAACATTGTTCCATTGATTACTTCTGACAAATATCTTGTGTTTCTTACGCAGAAGCAAATCACAAAATAATTAATTTTTATTTTATAGATATTTTTCAGAGTTTGGGAGAGAAAACCCAGAAAGAAACCTTTTAATAATGAGTATACCTCCCACAGTATCCTTTTATGATTACTCTGTATATTCCAGAGATATTTTTTTTTTCTGTATAGGAGTATCTAATATGTCTACTCAAAAAAATACCGTATGTTTTTACGCTGGCGTAACTGGTTTCTTCATTAATTGCTATTTAAAAAACTCCATATTTTCAATTTTTCGCCATTTTCTCGTAAATGGTACTTCTAAGATATAGAGTGATCTGAAGAAACTCATCATAATTTGATCTTGCCATTCCATTTTTGAGGTCAAATACAGGATGTTACAATTAAAAAAATGTAACTTTGGTCTATATCTTTGTTTACGAACACCCTGTATATATGAAAATAATTTTAAATTGTGCTTTTGTTTGCAGTTCAAATGCGTCACTAATGGGTAAAATTGACGATTTGTTTAGGTGGTTTAACCATTTTTCCCAATTACTCGAATAATTCTAATCTGATCGAATTGAAAGTAGTTATTTGTAAAATACCGGCTAAAAAATGCCAAATTTGGTAAGGATCGTATGAAATCTTATTTTACAGAAATTCTAAAAAAATTCTGTATCTCAGAAACTATCCTTTAAAACATTTTTCTAAATTCAGAGTATATCCGATCTGTATTGTTGGAAATATTGGTAAAATATAATTCTTGTTTTCACAAAAACAGGCAGGAAGGAATCTCTTCAGTATTGAGTGAAATTCCACAATAAAGAAAAGTTTTGAATTGTTCTTTTATTCTTTCTTGTATAATTTTACTTTTTTGTCTTTTGTCCTTCACTAAAAGTTAAAAGTTCCACCAAAACAAAAATAGTGGCGTCAAATTTTGATTTTTGTTATTTTATTATAGGACAATTTTTGGAATTTCAGTATTCATCTGGCGTTTTAGAATAATTTTTTCAAGAATTAGTATATTTTCTTGAAATTTAATGTCTCTAGATGAACATTTTCATTAGGTTCAAACGGGCAAAATATGAAAATAATAACCTAATAATTTAATCTCTTGATCTGTACTTCTTGAATAAACATCAAATGTATCGAAAACGACTAAAGCTTCGGTTTATCATCAAATCTACGAGTGAATAAAGCCGAAGTCCGATATAAACAAAACTCGTATTAGCATTTTCCAAAGCGAACTAACTGAATGTCTTCATGTCGGTGGTCAATGATGCCAAGGCAAGAAAGGCAGTGCTTCGAAGTAGGCGGTTGGTTACCTCTGATCAGTTTCTAGGAATTGGGCCAGACTCATTTCAGAATCAGGGGATGGATGCAGGTTGCACATCTGCTTTTTTTTTATTTTAAAAACGTAACCAAACGAAATATTCGACATTCAGACATACCTTTTATAGCGTAGTGCTATGAACTTCCCTCTGGTGCAAATTTCCGATATAATATAGCTAATGGGCTGATGCAGCATATTATCTAATTATTCATTATGTAAAATATTAATTTTTTTCGACTTAATCAGGGTGAGTCTTTGACCACTGCATTAATTTTAACCAAAGATTCCTCTCATCAAATGAAACACTTTTTTCATTTACCATTTTTCCAGATTCGGCTCAGGTAAAAAGTTACAAGCGTTTAAAGATTTCACAATGTGCTAATACACTCCCGCATATAAATTATCTATGACATTGTTGGCGGTCGAGAATAAGGCATGGTAACGTGGTTTACAGCTTGATTCGGGATTCCAACGCTCAGGGACGGATCCATAAAAGTAGTGAAATTTCTGGAGTTTTCCATTTTAAAACATTCAATGAAGAATATCTCGAAAACGGTGCATTTAAGGAGAAAAGATGAAGAATAATATAATGTTCTAAAACGATGGAATATTCTTGAAATGACTCAAGAAAAACTTTATATGCTTTCCTTATGCTAATTTCGTTTAGTTTTATGAATCCACGAGTCCATAACTAGAAAACCAGTAGAAGTAGAAAATAACTAATATTTGGAAAATATGTATCATAGTTATAGGAAACTTTACGCCAACATTCATTTTATTCGAAAAAAGGATGTCAAAGCTACAAAATGAAAACTGATTTTTTTTCAAAATTTCAACAACCTGTATCTTTTTACTTGAGCGGAATTTGGAAAAATGTTAAATGAAAAAAGTGTTTCATTTGATGAGAGGAATCTTTGGTTAAAATTAATGCAGTGGTCAAAGACTCACCCTGTATATTATCTTCCAGTCATTTTCTAATCATCAACCTTCAAGTCGCCATCATTTTTCCACAGAGTAAATGTGACAGATATTAGAAACGAACTTTTTTTTAAAGTTAAATTTATATTTTTTTTTTCTGGTGTTAAGATCCTGATTTTTTATGTTTGAATATTCTGTGTTTTGTGAAGAGAAAAAAGTCGGCCAGACCAAATCAGGGGAATGGGGGCGTCCATAAATTACGTGAGGCATTTTTAAAGATTTTTGACCCCCCTAACCTGCCCTGCTGAGATGTCGTTAAGATTTTCCTCGACGACCTCCCCCCCACCCTCTCAATCTCACATGAGATCGGTTGAGTAGTTCGGAAGTTGAGAACGGAAAGAGAAAGCGTCTTGAAATTTTTAGTTCATTAATGGGCATAATCGGCTCAATGGTTTCCGGGTAATAATTTCGTTTTGAACCAATACAAATCTGATCGAATTGAAACTTGGTGGGTATTTGTAGAATACAAATCGAAGGACGTTTGTGAAGTTTTGTGAGAATCGTATAACTAGAAAATTTAAAAAAAATTATTATAAAATATTATTTATATCACGATACCTGAGAACGGAAAGAGATAGCGACTTTTCAGGGTAGGTTGCGCATCCGAATGGGAGAGTTAAGTTCGTTTTCGTGCATAATCAGCCAAACGGTTTCGGAGTTATACCCACCTGGAATATTATTTCCTCGATAATCCAAAAAATATAGACGGGATCGAATTGAAGCTTGGTAACTAGTTGTAGAATATCGTCATAAAGACTTAAAGATAAAAAATAAGAAAAAAAATTGTTCAAGCACTGACGTGAAGTCAGGAGTTTTTGCGTGCATGTTCTATTGTCCATTCTCCTGTATAGGACACTCTTAATCGAATTTACCAGCTTACAATTTCAGCACTTCAGCCTTCAGCACACGAAATAACAATCGCACAGCGAACTCTGAGACAAATTCTAAATTCGATATTTTATCCATTGTAAAAATCGCAAACACGGTAAACTCCATCTACAAACAAAATGACAGATGACAGAGAACAGTTGTGCCAACTTAGCAACAAAAAGAATTTCAGCAAACACTTTAAGCAAGTGCTCCAAGTGATTAATTCCCGATAATTTCTTTAGAGTATGTACACGGAAACTTGAACTGTGATTACAATTTTGTTCGATAAAAATTCCCGTTCAAACGGATAGCTAACAATGTGCAAGAACTTTATGTAAATAACTCGAATACTTCGATAGGCCAAGCCTCGACTTCTAGAATTCCTGGTATCTCATTCATAAACAGCACTTTCTTCGTTGAAAATAATGTACTGCCAAAGCAGAAGGAGGGGCAGGATATTAGAGACCGGTATCATTGACCTTAAAAATGAATTCGTCATGCGAACACTACAATGGTGGAACTATTGTGAACTATTATCTAGGTTTCCTAGAAGAAATAATCCGCTCGGGCCATAACAAAATCTCCCATAATGCACGCTGGTAAACGACAAACAAACTAATAATTGTCTACGGTTACAGCTCTTTAAGGTGACATTTTAAGCGCTCGTTTAAGACACAGGCGTGAACAATATGGTTAATAATAACATTTAAAAATACTCACGTGACGTCAGGTGCTTTAGAGTGCTCGTTCATTCATATTCTTATTAAAATTTATTCATCATGTTAATTGCATAAGAATGTTCACAATCTTGAGCACTTACAACTATATACATAATATTAGTTGATACCGAGCGATATAAATTTGCCTCCGTGTAAAGGTACACTGCAAAGGAAGTGACTTAGAGATCGGTATCAAGATAGAGAAATTATCGACAAAATTGCAACATTTGTATCCAGTCATGTAATCAGGAAAATCATTGATGAAGATTAAAAATAGAATTGGGCCCAATATTGAACCCTGTGGTACTCCAACGATGATCTTCTTATCATTATAGACAAATTGATGGATATCCACGAGGAAGGAACCAATCATATTCCATAAGCTTCTCCTATAGAGCACAGTCGAAAGTCTAAGATCTAAGAATCCACTCAACGAGCAAAACATTGTATTGTATTATTTACAAAATCTTCCAACGCATAACAAGTAGGTACTCCTTCCTTTACGGAAAGCATATTGTTGCAACGAAAAATGACCATCTTGTTCGAAAAACACAGCGTCTGAGTACTGCAAACCTTGTTAGCCTTGAAAATTATATGAATGGATTCTTATGATGAAACTGCATCTTAAAAAATTAATTCGAAGTTTGTAATGTAGAATAATGTTTTCTTTCTTTACTCCGAAACCATCCGGCAGGTTTTGTCCAATAACGAACTCAAACGAGTTATACAGGGTGAGTCTTTGACCACTGCATTAATTTTAACCAAAGATTCCTCTCATCAAATGAAACACTTTTTTCATTTACCAGTTTTCCAGATTCGACTCAGGTAAAAAGTTACAAGGATTTAAAGATTTCACAATGTGCTAATACACTCCCGCATATAAATTATCTATGACATTGTGGGCGGACGAGAATAAGGCATGGTATCGTGGTTTACAGCTTGATTCGGGATTCCAACGCTCAGGGACGGATCCATAAAAGTAGTGAAATTTCTGGAGTTGTCCATTTTAAAACATTCAATGAAGAATATCTCGAAAACGGTGCGTTTAAGGTGAAATGATAAAGAATAATATAATGTTCTAAAACGATGGAATATTCTTGAAATGACTCAAGAAAAACTTAAAATGCTTTCTTTATGCTAATTTCGTTTAGTTTTATGAATCCACGAGTCCATAACTAGAAAACCAGTAGAAGTAGAAAATAACTAATATTTGGAAAATATGTATCATAGCCAACATTCATTTTATTCGAAAAAAGGATGTCAAAGCTACAAAATAAAAACTGTTTTTTTTTTAATTTCAACAGCCTGTATATTTTTACCTGAGCTGAATTTGGAAAAATGTTAAATGAAAAAAGCGTTTCATTTAATGAGAGGGATCTTTGGTTAAAATTAATGCAGTGGTCAAAGACTCACCCTGTATATCTCCAAACCTACTCTGAAAATTTCAACTCTCTAGCTCATTCCGTTCGAGAGTTATCATGTTAACGGCCGGCCGAACAGAATCGATTTCGACCACAGATTCTTAATCAGTGAGACGAACTAAATCGCTTACCACTATTTTCATCCAAAAATTCGAAAATTACGGACATTTGTACAATTAATTGTTCCGAGGAACAAGAGCGCCAAAAGAGTTTTTTTTCGATATTAATGATATGATTCTTGTTCTCATGTCATGCCTTCCATCTTTTTCCCAACCAGGTTCACTTCCGTTCTACCGGTATATATTTTCTTTTTCCTAATTCTGTTGAGCGATGTAACATTATGATATTTCATTAAGAATTTTTGTATTTACAATGTATTACTTTATTCAACAGGTTATCTGTTTGTTTCAGGGTGTAGAAGGAATCCGGCACACGGAGAATCTCGTCCGTCTTCGGTGCAACATCTTGGATTGGCATTCTTCGACCTGCATCTATACCTTCCTGTCTGGTGTATCGAGTACTGACCGACCAAGACCCTTCGCCTTATACATAATTCCGTGAAACACATTCCTGATTTTGCAGATCCGCATTGAGGTAAGCAGAATGCCTTCTCGATCTTATACTGCTGGAAACGAGCGCGTGCCCGGCAACAATCTTCAAGCCATAACTTACTGCAGTGTCAAAAAAGTACCGGAAATCGTTTAACGAAACACAAAATTTGAGAAAGAGTGGCTAAATTAGATGTTTTCCTCAAAACAGGTGAATATCTCACTACACTATTCGTCCACTACAAATTTTGTCGTCGGACATGTTTCGGAAACGATGTTTCCATCTTCTGAGACTAAGCGTTACTAAAGTATGTTATCAATTTCTACACTCACTGGGTTGACATTATACCCTTAGTCATGCACCGATTAGTGAGAATAATGTGCTGTTAATAGGGGTTAGATCATTATTGAGTAAAATATCTTTTCTCTTATACATTTCGATCCCTTCAAGAGTTCCTAAGTACACTTTATTGGAATTTTTCAACAATTTGACGGAATTTTCTGAAATTGAGTGGCCAGTTAACTGAAACGTGATCTGCAACAGCAGATTTATCCATGTTGTGTCACGTATGCTCTTCATACCGTCTGAGAATGTTTCTGGTTGTTTGCCCGACGTTGCACTTGTTGCAATCTAAACATTCAATTTCATATACACCCTATTTTAACATGTCCGGAGTTTTAGCGAATATATTTCCCAGAAGTTGTTCAATTTTCTTAGGAGTTTTGAAAGCCAGTTTTGTATTAACCTTGTTTAAAAATATTCTGGAGCGTATTGCTTCACTAAGGCAGAAAGATGGACCAAGTTTAAATCGAGAACTTGGGTGTACAATAAGTTACATATCATAGACAAGATATATCAATTTTCACTAGGTATTGAGCGAATGTTATTACTGACGTATCGACTAATTCATTAAATTCTCTCCGCCATATCAAAAATCAAAAACTGTTCACAACTTCGCTGGTCGTGTGTAAAACCAGTGGAGTAGTATATCCCGATCGTTGGAATATTTCGATATTTAGGCAATATCTTCACGAATATAGATCCCATTGAGTTCAAATCAAGAACTTTACTATAAATTAAGATTTTGAATGCTATCACAGAATGTCAACGATAGCTGACGGATTGTTTCTGAGATACATAACATAAGTCTTCGAGTCGGTATTTTTCAACTAGCTACCGCGCTTTAATTCGATCAAATCAGTATTATTCGATTTACTAGGAAAACAAAGTTTTAGATGGCTATAACACTGGAAGCACTCGGAGGATTGTGCCCATTAACGAACTTAGCCGGTGCATTTGGACTCCAAACCCTGAAAATGTCAACTCTCCAACTCATTGCGTTCAAGCGTAATCGTCCTGACGGCCGGACAAAATCAATGTTGACCTCGGATTCTTCATCAGCGAGTGGAAAATATTCGTTTGGGACCATCCTCGGACAATTATTCCAAAATTACAGACATTTGACTTGATTTCAGTCTGTTCATCTGAACACAGCCAAAAAATTAGATCTTCTTTCGACTTATTTTCAAATTGCCGAAATGGAGCATGACACTGGCGCCTTCACCAATTTGCAACCAATGTGTGCACATGTACAACTAAAAATTGGTTCAACTTTCAACTCCAACAAGCTAATACTTTCGGAGATATGATTTTTCTAAATTTCAATAATGAATCGTACTTCTATGTTTTCACAGAATGCTATAATTATTCTGCCTAAGCTTTATTATATGTAATCATTAAAGGATACTGTGGGAGGTATACTCATTATTGAAAGGTTTTTTCTGGGTTTTCTCTCCCAAACTCTGAAAAATATCTATAAAATAAAAATTAATTATTTTGTGATTTGCTTCTGCGTGAGAAACACAGGATATTTGTCAGAAGCAATCAATTGAACAATGTTGCCTAACAAACAACAACGAAACAACATCAACGAAGAAACAACCATATCGTAACGTTTCGGAGTCTATATCAGACTCCTTCGTCAGACGCTCAATGAAAATCGTTAGAATTATTTTGATGATAGTTATTTTGTGAAATTCAAGAATTTTCACATTGACAATTGATCTGTGTTCATACTCGTACATTTCATCCTGTTCTAGAAGAGAGAGTCAAATTCAGTTCAGCTATTTTAATTTTATTTCTTCCATGGTGCAGTTCTCAGATTGCTCATTTAATCTTGATAAATAAACTATTATTTGAATTGAATTTCCTTTATGATGAAGTTCTATCATAAGAATACATTGATATAACTCTCAACTCTGAGAAACCAATACTTTCGGAGATATAATTTGTCTGTTTGAACTAGAGCGCCAGAAAGCTCCTGTCCTCAGGGCTTGAACCCATTTTTTTTTGATAAATTTTTATTTTTTAACATCTCAAATGGGCGGATTTGACCCATTCGTGGACTCAACGCAACGCTTACGCACAGTCGTTTGAGAGTTATAAAAGGGTGAATATTGAGTTGCCAAATTACCCTATTTCTTAGTGACTGTACTCACGAGAGTGGTGTTGACTGTAGACGGCACACTACGGAAGAAATAGTGCCCAGTTCGAATCTGGTTTCGCCGGAATTCTCGGAGCCGTTTCCAAATTAAACTAATTCAACAGTAAACATCGGAGTATTCGAAATACTAACAGTAAGTAACTACGTAATAACGAAATGCTGTAACCCTTTGAAAGTACAAGAATCTTGGCATCTCGGCACACGGAGATCATTCCGAAGGTAAACAGAGAATAGAATGAGAACTCGTTCCACGAAAAGAGATAAGTAAGCTGTGGAATGCGAAGAATGCTCCATGCAGCCTCACACAAATATTTACCTTAGAGCAATGATCAAACACATCGGTTGTACCAAACAGGAAACGGCGGTGTGTTAATCCAAGTTCGACCACGTGCGTCTTTGTGGCACTTGAAGAGCAGGGATGGCGTCAGGTTGCGTGTCCTCGACTGTTTTTTGCGCGCATGTTCCAAGGGACTGCGTGTTATCATTATCAATTTTTTTTTGGCGAAAATGGTCTTCCGAATAGGATAAAAAATTCGATTCTGTTCGGCCAGGTGGCCTTCCGTTGCTACGATAACTTCCGAACGGAAATTAATGACGACTTGAAATTCCCAGAGTAGGTCGGGTCTCCATCTACGATGGCTGAGTTCGTTAATGGGCATAATCGGAAGATTAGCTCCGGGTTATACCCATCTGAAATATTGTTTTCGCATTAACTCAAACAAACACCGACGTGAAGTCTGAAGCTTTTGCGCGTATGTTCTATTGTCCATTCTTCTGTATTGGACACCCTAAATCGAATTTACTATGGTTAATTATGTTGTCCATTCTCCTGTATTGGACACTCTCCAATTCGAATTTACCATGGTAAATTCGAATTAAGTGTCCAATTCTTGAACCAATGTTTTTTTTTTTCGTGATGTTTTTGAAATTTTCTAGGGGTACGGTTCTTACAAAATTTTAAACACGTCTTTATGTTGATTTTCTACTACTAGCTACCAAGCTTCAATTCGATCGAATATTTATTTTTTGAGTTATCAAGGAAATAATATTTCAGGGGGTATAACTCGGAAACCGTTAAACCGATTATGCCCAAAAACGAATTCAACTCTCCCATTCGGATACGCAACCTACCCTGAAAATTGCAAGTCCCTATCTCCTTTCGTTCGAAAATTATCGAGGCAAAGGTCACCCATCTACTTAACTCACACAAGGCTGCTCGAATCTCCAACAATATTTAACCGATCGTGTTAAAACTTGAAACTTGGCAGTAGAGTTAGTTTCTAAAGGCTCTTGATGAATTTCAGCAATTTCAGACGAATAGTTACTGATATATAGAATTTTTATTTCAATTTTCAATGATTTTTCAAAAATTTTCTACAAATACTATCCTCACGAAATTTTGTCTTATTTTTCGCGTTGGCATTCTACAACTAATAACCATGTTTGAATTCAATCAGTTTAGTATTTTTCGAGTTAATGAGGAAGAAAAAACAATCAAATTTCAGATGGTTATAACTCTAAAACCGTTTGGCCGATTATGCTCATAAACAAACTCAAATGTCGCATTCAGATGCACAACCTAACCTGAAATCTTCAAGCCGCTATCTCTTTCCGTTCTCAGGTTATCGTGACAACAACAATATTTTTTAATAATTTTTTAACAATTTTCTAGCGATACGATTCTCACAAAATTTCACAAACGTGCTTAGGTTTATATTCTACAACTATTCACCAAGTTTCAATTCGATCGGATCTATTTTGGTTGAAAACAAAATTATTACTCGGAAACCATTGGGCCGATTATGCCCGTTAACGAACTTGTCCGTGGTATTGAGATGCGCCACCTACCCTGAAAATTTCAAGTCGCTAGCTGTTTCCGTTCTCAAGTTATACCTAGTGGTTACAGTTATGTAGTGCATTATTTCGTGAGTGAATGTGGGGCGTGAATAGACAATAGAACATGCGCGCAAAAGCTTCTGATATTCCGATCCGATAATTGTGGCTGTATTTCATCATCAATGGCTCTCTCAATATTGTCCTTCAATTTTTGCAGAGTTGTTAGTTTGTCAGTATGAACCATTGATTTAACATATCCCCAAAGAAAATACTCAGTGTTAAATCACACGGTATTGGAGGCCAATAGACTGTGTGGAACACAGCTTTCCGTTCAACGATTCTCATAAAATATACCAAATGTCAACTCGATCGGATCTGTAGCTTTCGAAATATTTGGAATGAGTTCATTCTTTCGAAAGTTATCTTGTTTACACATGTACAGATTTAAATGTTATTGCGGATTCTTCATCGGTAAATCGAGTGGAATCGTTTGACACAAATATTGCCTAAAAATTTCGAAATTGCCGAGTATGGTCTAAGGTCGGCCCTGTAATCAGGCTTCAGCTGCTACATCCTCAAATTAATAGATAACTTTGGCATACTTTTCGGAGGTCGCTAAATGATCGATTGATATTGCTCACACATGAATGGAATGTGACTTTGTTGATGGCACAACCATGTTACACCATAAGATCATACATTTTAGATGTAGGTATCTATTCAATAATTATGTTTTCTATGCGCTCTACATCAACTTGACTTATTGTAACTACACTCTTGTCTACTACAAAATTCTTCGTCTGACATATGTTTCGGAAATGATGTTTCCATCTTCTGAGACGAAGCGTTACTTACTAAAGCATGCCATAAATTCCTACACTCAAGTATGGGTTGACATTATACCCTTAATCATAAACCGATTAGTCAGAACAATGAGTTGTTAATAGGAGTTAGATCATTATTGAGTAAAACATCTTTTATTGGCGCTCTAGTTCCTCGGAACTGAGTGCTTATCAATTTGCCCAAATGTCTGTAATTTTCGAATTTTTCGATGAAAATGGTCTTAAACGATTTGGTTCGACTCACTGATCAAGAATCCGTGGTCGAAATTCATTCTGTCCGGCCGTCCGGCCGGTCCGGCCGGCCGGTCCGGCCGTAGGCACGATAACTCTCGAACGGAATGAGCTAGACAGTTGAAATTTTCAGAGTATGTTTGAGGGATAAATATCTCGGCTAAGTTCGTTATTGGGCAAAATCGGACAGATGGTTTCGGAGTAACAAAAAAAAATTTTTTTTTTTACAGAACAAATTCCAAATTAAATTTTTTTCAATAAGCAGTTTTACCATAGTAATCCATTCATATCATTTTTAACTCTAACAAACTAATACTTTCGGAGATATGATTTTTCAAAATTTCACTGATAGAATTATTCTGTGGCTATTCTATGAATTGTTATAATGTCAACTTTGACGTTGTCTCATTGTAATTCAGTCCAGTAATGGTATCAATATGAAAATTAGAATATTATCATACTTTTGTTGGTTGATATTTTCATGCCGATGGTCAATCCATATGATGATGGGAATGGCAATGGTAAGTTAATAATATTGAGTTCAGAATATCTCCACTAAAACAAAACTGGAATTGAGGAATGAATATCTCGCATGAGTTCGTTGTTGGGTAGAATTCGTCTATTGGTTTTGGATTGATAATTTTTGGCACTCTTGTTGAATTTAAATTCTTCTATGATGTTTGAATTCAATTTCTGCTAAGATGAAGTTCTGAATTTCAATAATGAATCGTACTTCTGTTTTCACAGAATGCTATAATTATTCCATCTAAGCTTCATTATATGATCTGTGTTCATACTCGTACATTTCATCCTGTTCTATAAGAGAGAGTCAAATTCATTTCAGCTATTTTAATTTGGTTTCTTCCATGGTGCAGTTCTCAGATTGCTCATTTAATCTTGATAAATAAACTATTATTTGAATTGAATTTCCTTTATGATGCAGTTCTATCATAATTATTTTATACATTTCGATACCTTCAAGTGTACAATTTATTGGAATTTTTCAACAATCTGATGGAGTTTTCTGAAATTGAGTGGCAGGTTGTTGATACCTGATTTGCAACCGCAGATTTATCGACGTTGTTGTTCCGAATATGTCCCGTATCCTCTTTATACCGTGTGAGAATGTTTCTGGTTGTTTGCCCGACGTACAAGTGTTGCAATCTAAAAATTTAATTTCATATATACCCGATTAACATGTTCAAAGTTTTATCGAATGTATTGTTAAGATAATATTAATAATTCACTTATTTTGTTTCTAATTATATTAGAATAAGTCTCTTAAACTCTTCTGAGGGTTCTGGAAACACAATCTAACTCTTATTATGTCTGAAATTCTATCGAAATATCTGAAAGCAACTGACACTTCGCTATCAATTCATATATTTTTTTACTACTCCAATTGTTTTCATTATTATTTCCATAGGTACTTTTAAATTCTGAAATAATTCTAACTCTACAATAGATATCATGACAGTATTTCATTTTCATCAGTCCACAATGAACCCAAACCAGAATATTTACTTGTTATGAATGTAAAGCATTCCCGCAACCTTCTTTTTGCACCTATTTCCAGAAAATTTTGAAAATTTCACGCACGTATTCAAATCCATTCGCAGTTAAATAATGACGAAAATATTTCAATTTTTCATTCATAAAAGAACATTGGTGCATTCGCCATTTTGTAGTAGCTTATTTTATCCCCTTACCCAATTCTAATTTTTCAGATTAATGTAATTCTTGCTCAGGTATAAAAATCCTGGTTTTTCTGTTCGAGCTTGAGATCTTATATCGCTAATTTCGTGTTCGTAAGATATCTCTTCCGAATGTAATCGTGCGTATAGTGATCTTTCTTGAGTTCAATGAAGTGTGACACCAAATTTGTCGATTAATGCTTTTTAAGTAAGTGAAACCTTGTGAGAATGTTTTCGGTGGAATGTTCGGAAGATAAACTTAGACTTTTTCATGACTACGAACTACTGATAGATCTTTTAAACGCATTTTCAGACATCGATTTCAGTACTCGTCGCGAATTATTACCTATTGACTGAAAACGGGTGTCTCAAGGGGTCATTTCTGTTTTAAAGAGAGAAAACAGACGGCTGAGGCATATCAGAGAAATACGGTTGTCCGTTGATAAATCTAGTCTCTCTCGAACGCCACATTACGATGCAACGCCTTATGTAATATAGATACGAAACTTAATTTGAAAAAAAAATTAAGACAGAGTCTTTGTTCGATATTTTGATCCATTGTAGTAAACGCAAAACAGGTAAAGCTCCAACTCCACTTAAGTTTAAAGGACAGCGACAACCCCTTCAAGAGGGCTTCTGAGTGGTCAATTCCAGATACTTTCTTGACGGTATGAGGAGTAGGTTGTTCTTTAATTTTAACAATATATTCCTCTCGTCAAACTAAACATTTTTTTGTACAACTGCCATTAAAAGTGACACTTTTCAATTTGTTCATGTGTGATAATTTTTAAATATTTTTGGGACTATATCCTTCATTTTTCCGTTTTAAATATGCCATTACCTTGAGATATGTACTAACATTAACACCATTTTTAACAAGGGTGCTTGACTTTATCATTAAAAATTTGCTCCACAAAGTTGATAAACTCCATATTTTTTATTTTTCTTTAAGTATGCTAAGAAAGGTTCACTGAAGTTCCCTTCTACATTTTCCAATTTACACCAGACCAGGAAATTGGTATATGCAATGTCGTACTGCTGAGCTGATTTTTTATAGGTAAGAGTTCCAAAGTTGCTCTTCTTGCAGACTCTTCAATATCCTCAGGAACCAACCAAATCAACACTTTTATTAATTATTCCACTGTCGACAAAAATATTAAGCAGTCAAGAACCAATGACAAAAATTGGACAAGAACGCAATTTAAATGACAGCGTCTTTTTTATTTGTAAACAACCGTTTGTTACTAAACATTATATTCATAACAACTGTGTGATTATTTGAATATCAAAATGCATTTCGAAGTTTAATGTCATTCCAAATTTGCCTATTTTATTATCAAAATAGGACAATTATACAAAAAACATTGTATGATGTTCAATGTTCAATTCGCTCCGCTCATTTCACAAACCTTTTCACTCACAAAATAACACATCAATTTTAACACTCGCATCATAAATAACTATTTCCCTCATCTACTATTTTACAAGATTCGGCTCAGGTAAAAAGAAACAGGCTTTTTAAATTGCCTTTTGCAGCTTTCACATGGTCATTCAGAATTAAATGAATTTTGGTGTGAGGTTTTCTATAACTATGAAACATTATATCCAATTAACAGTTTTTTTCCTAGTTATTTACTTGCGAATTCATAAAACTATGGAAAATTAGCACAAAGAAAGCAGGTAATGTTTATCTCAAGCTATTACAGGAATCTTTAATCATTCTAGAAAATTAAATTATTCTTTATCATGTACCCTAAAACGTACCGTTTTCGAGATATTTTTCATTGACTGATATAAAATCTGTTTACAATTCCAGAAATTTAAAGGCTCTTATTAATCTGGCCCTGAACTAGAATCACAGATGATATATACTAGAATCCTCGAATAGAGGTGAAAACTACGCTGCCTTCGTTCAAAGATAAATAAAGCTCACAACACTGACACACGAAAACGTCGAATGGAGACATGAAAACAGCGTAATGATCTCAAAGTCGATTATAGAATAGAACACTTCTAGAACTGAAGAATCCAGAAATTTAAAGGCTCTTATTAATCAGGCCCTGAACTAGAATCACAGATGATATATACTAGAATCCTCGAATAAAGGTGAAAACTACGCTGCCTTCGTTCAAAGATAATTAAAGCTCACAACACTGACACACGAAAACGTCGAATGGAGACATAAAAACAGCGTAATGATCTCAAAGTCGACCATAGAATAGAAAACTTCTAGAACGGAAGAATTGGTAACTTCCTTATCTTATATGATTATGATGCACTTGAATCTCGTTTGTTTCAAAATTGGTGATATTAGCATCTTAAAACGGAATAAGTTAATTAACTAAACATCATCTAATAATCAAATTTCATCTCTTGATAGATGTTTTAAATTTCAGCTCGTTCGTAAATTGTGCAAATTCACCCGTTTACCGGCAAACCATAACCTTTTATGTAAGTAGCGCCATCTAACCTACTTTCTGGTAGTCAGCGCATCCACGAGTTCGTCCTCAATTGCGAAATTAAATATGAATCAAGCAGGTATGTGATGATCTCAGTCTTACTGCATCAAATGACAATATAAACTGAATATTACATGTATGGTTAGGATCTGTAGTACCATCAACGGTCTCACAGGAGGCGGATTACCATAAGAATGTTAGCATATGCATTCGCACATTCCTACAGATGACCTTAGAACTTTCTAGCGGTGACGTAAGTTGCATTATTAACTGCTCGGATGCATTTTTTTTCCGTAGCGACCCACGCTGTTCTTCGAAATAATTCTATTTAAAGGTGCAACGCAATTGAAAAGTATAATGGGAGGTGGGCGGATAGTATAACCTAATGAGTCCGTGAACTACCTTGTCACTATGACGGCTATATTTATAGAAACTTTCCGTGATAGGGATCGGTTCTCTTCGGATATCTGGAATTATTTATCTTCCGAGTTTTGTACTACTTGGGGCTGGGAATTTTCGAAGTAAGTGCATTCGAATATTCCGGTAATCGATTACCTGTAATTTAAAGGGTTTTCCAATAAGAGGTGTTATTTTGATATACAAAGAAAAATGCCATTTTTCAATATAAATGATCGGATGTTTATTTCATTATAAAGGAGAAACTATGCCGTTAATAGTGGAAAATAACATCAGGCAAATGACCACCACGACCGCTCTTACAGGACCATATCCTTTTAATGAAATTTTTCATAACCAAATCGCAAAGTGGCTGCCCTATGTCCTCGATAGCCTCACGAATTCCATCTTTGAGGTCTTGAATCGACGCTGGGCTATTGGCGTAGACCTTCTCTTTCACGGTCCGGAAACTTTTCCCGCAAAAGATCAATGGTTTCGTTGCTTGTGTGGCACGTAGCGCCATCTTGTTGAAAGTAAACGTTGTCCAGATCAATACCATCCAATTCCGGCCATAAAAAATCATTAATCATCTCTCGATAGCGTAATCCATTCACCGTAAATGTTGCTCCAGACTCATTTTCGAAAAAGTATGGTCCAATGACTCCGCTGGACCATAAACCGCACCAAGCAGTCACACGTTGAGGATAGAGAGGCTTTTCAACAATAACTCTTGGGTTTTCTGAGCCCCAGATGCGACAATTATGCTTGTTGACGTAGCCACCGAGGTGGAAATGGGCCTCATCATTCAATACGTTTTTCCATGGAATTCCGGATAATTTTCATGCATTCCAACGACCCAATCAGCAAAGACACGACGTTGTTGATGATCGGCCGGCTTGAGTTCTTGTGGTAACTGAACTTTATAAGCCTTAAGACCCAAATCTTTATGCAAAATACGGTGTAATGACGTTTGTGGAATGCCTAATTCCAAAGAACGACGAGGAATGGACAAACCTGGGTTTTCTTCAACACTTTCGGCTACAGCAGCAATATTCTCGGCTGTTCTTGAGCGACGTGTACGGGTTTTGTTCTTCACATAACTAACTTGTCCCAACAGCTCGAATTTTTCCACCAATTTCTTTATTGTGGTCCGAGAAGGTGCTTCACGACGACCCAAAAATGTTCGAATTTTGCGAACCGTCTCTGCCAAATTTTCACCATTTTTATAGTGAATTTTAATGATTTCAATGAGCTCTTGAAGAGTGTATCGTTCCATTTTTATTATATAACTCAAGATATACAAATCTGACCCAAATAAAACTGGGTGATTACTTGTGGAATGCCGACCCAATAATTTTCGCGGAATTTCGTGAATATCGTATCCTGAAATCACTTGAGAAGTAATCTTTTACTTGATACAAATCCATATTAAGTCAATGAAAAATTATTTACATACATACGATTTACAAATAATTTATTTAATATTGTGACGCGTTTCGCCGACACAGTGACTTCATCAGACTTGCTTATTACCGGTGTGAACCTAGCAGACTGTTTCAGCAGACCGTTTGGCGGAAACACCCGAACGCTCCAGGCCAGTGGCGTGCAGGCTGATTCTAGTTTCTCTCTCATATTATCGTCTGTTCGCCAGAGCACTTGAATATTTTGGATGTGGGTTCCGTATAGCAATGGAAATATCACCTGAAAAAAATATATCGACTTCCCGAGGGGCTGCGGGATAGTCTTTTCAACCCTTAAAGTTCAAAATTTAATATCTCTGGAACTATTCGCCGGAGCACATACAGATTTTGCATGTGGGTTAGTAATACGGATAACCACATTCCCTGAAAAAATTATCGACTTCCCGAGGAGCTGCGGGGTAGTCTTTTCAACCCGTAAAGTTCAAAATTTAATATCTCCGGAACTATTCGCCGGAGCACATACAGATTTTGCATGTGGGTTAATAATACCGATAACAACATCCCCTGAAAAAATTATCGACTTCCCGAGGGGCTGCGGGGTAGTTTTTTCAACCCTTATATTTAAAAATTCAATATCTCCGGAACTATTCGCCGGAGCACATACAGATTTTGTACGTGGCTTAATAATACCGATAACAACATCCCCTGAAAAAATTATCGACTTCCCGAGGGGCTGCGGGGTAGTTTTTACAAACCCTTGAAGTTCAAAATTTAATATCTCCGGAACTATTCGCCGGAGCACATACAGATTTTGCATGTGGGTTTATGATACCGATAACAACATCCCCTGAAAAAATTATCGACTTCCCGAGGGGCTGCGGGGTAGTTTTTTCAACCCTTAAAGTTCAAAATTTAATATTTCCGAAACTATTCGCCGGAGCACATATAGATTTTGCATGTGGGTTAATAATACCGATAACAACATTCCCTTAAAAAATTATCGACTTCCCGAGGGGCTGCGGGGTAGTTTTTTCAACCCTTAAAGTTCAAAATTTAATATTTCCGAAACTATTCGCCGGAGCACATACAGACTTTGCATGTGGGTTAATAATACCGATAACATCATCCCCTGAAATAATTATCAACTTCCCGAGGGGCTGCGGGGTAGTTTTTTCAACCCTTATATTTAAAAATTCAATATCTCCGGAACTATTCGCCGGAGCACATACAGATTTTGTACGTGGCTTAATAATACCGATAACAACATCCCCTGAAAAAATTATCGACTTCCCGAGGGGCTGCGGGGTAGTTTTTACAAACCCTTGAAGTTCAAAATTTAATATCTCCGGAACTATTCGCCGGAGCACATACAGATTTTGCATGTGGGTTTATGATACCGATAACAACATCCCCTGAAAAAATTATCGACTTCCCGAGGGGCTGCGGGGTAGTTTTTTCAACCCTTAAAGTTCAAAATTTAATATTTCCGAAACTATTCGCCGGAGCACATATAGATTTTGCATGTGGGTTAATAATACCGATAACAACATTCCCTTAAAAAATTATCGACTTCCCGAGGGGCTGCGGGGTAGTTTTTTCAACCCTTAAAGTTCAAAATTTAATATTTCCGAAACTATTCGCCGGAGCACATACAGACTTTGCATGTGGGTTAATAATACCGATAACATCATCCCCTGAAATAATTATCAACTTCCCGAGGGGCTGCGGGGTAGTTTTTTCAACCCTTATATTTCAAAATTCAATACCTCCGGAACTATTCGCCGGAGCACATACAGATTTTGCATGTGGGTTAATAATACCGATAACAACATCCCATGAAAAAATGATCGACTTCCCGAGGGGCTGCGGGGTAGTTTTTTCAACCCTTAAAGTTCAAAATTTAATATCTCCGCAACTATTCGCCGGAGCACATTCAGATTTTGTACGTGGGTTAATAATACCGATAACAACATCCCCTGAAAAAATTATCGACTTCCCGAGGGGCTCCGGGGTAGTCTTTTCAACCCTTAAATTTCAAAATTTAATATCTCAGGAACTATACGCCGGAGCACATACATACTTTGTATGTGGGTTTATGATACCGATAACAACATCCCCTGAAAAAATTATCGACTTCCCGAGGGGCTGCGGGGTAGTTTTTTCAACCCTCAAAGCTCAAAACTTAATATTTCCGAAACTATTCGTCGGAGCACATACAGATTTTGCATGTGGGTTGATAATACCGATAACAACATTCCCTGAAAAAATTATCGACTTCCCGAGGGGCTGCGGGGTAGTTTTATCAACCCTTATATTTCAAAATTCAATATCTCCAGAACTATTCGCCGGAGCACATACAGATTTTGCATGTGGGTTAATAAAACCGTTAACAACATCCCATGAAAAAATGATCGACTTCCCGAGGGGCTGCGGGGTAGTTTTTTCAACCCTTAAAGTTAAAAATTTAATATCTCCGCAACTATTCGCCGGAGCACATTCAGATTTTGTACGTGGGTTAATAATACCGATAACAACATCCCCTGAAAAAATTATCCACTTCCCGAGGGGCTGCGGGGTAGTTTTTCAACCCTTAAAGTTCAAAATTTAATATTTCCGAAACTATGCGCCGGAGCACATACAGACTTTGCATGTGGGTTAATAATACCGATAACATCATCCCCTGAAAAAATTATCGACTTCCCGAGGGGCTGCGGGGTAGTTTTTTCAACCCTTATATTTCAAAATTCAATACCTCCGGAACTATTCGCCGGAGCACATACAGATTTTGCATGTGGGTTAATAATACCGATAACAACATCCCATGAAAAAATGATCGACTTCCCGAGGGTCTGCGGGGTAGTTTTCTCAACCCTTAAAGTTCAAAATTTAATATCTCCGCAACTATTCGCCGGAGCACATTCAGATTTTGTACGTGGGTTAATAATACCGATAACAACATCCCCTGAAAAAATTATCGACTTCCCGAGGGGCTGCGGGGTAGTTTTTTCAACCCTTAAAGTTCAAAATTTAATATTTCCGAAACTATTCGCCAAAGCACATACAGACTTTGCATGTGGGTTAATAATACCGATAACATCATCCCCTGAAATAATTATCGACTTCCCGAGGGGCTGCGGGGTAGTTTTTTCAACCCTTATATTTCAAAATTCAATACCTCTGGAACTATTCCGGGTGAGAAAGATTTATAGAAATACATGATAGTTGTTCTCTCTAACTCATATTGGAGCTTGCTAACATTATTTTGAAGAAAATTATAATTATGTTTTGGTTTCTTTAGATGTTCATATTTTGTTTTAAGTTTGTTGATTTCAACATATTGATATTGTAAAATGGGGGATATCCCGTTTATTCGATATATATTGTTGTAATATAATGTCGAAATAAATAAATAAATAAATAAATAAACTATTCGCCGGAGCACGTACAGATTTTGCATGTGGGTTAATAATACCGATAACAACATTCCCTGAAAAAATTATCGACTTCCCGAGGGGCTGCGGGGTAGTTTTTTCAACCCTTATATTTCAAAATTCAATATCTCCGGAACTATTCGCCGGAGCACATACAGATTTTGCATGTGGGTTAATAATACCGATAACAACATCCCATGAAAAAATGATCGACTTCCCGAGGGGCTGCGGGGTAGTTTTCTCAACCCTTAAAGTTCAAAATTTAATATCTCCGCAACTATTCGCCGGAGCACATTCAGATTTTGTACGTGGGTTAATAATACCGATAACAACATCCCCTGAAAAAATTATCGACTTCGCGAGGGGCTCCGGGGTAGTCTTTTCAACCCTTAAATTTCAAAATTCAATATCTCCGGAACTATACGCCGGAGCACATACATACTTTGTATGTGGGTTTATGATACCGATAACAACATCCCCTGAAAAAATTATTGACTTCCCGAGGGGCTGCGGGGTAGTTTTTTCAACCCTCAAAGCTCAAAACTTAATATTTCCGAAACTATTCGTCGGAGCACATACAGATTTTGCATGTGGGTTGATAATACCGATAACATTCCCTGAAAAAATTATCGACTTCCCGAGGGGCTGCGGGGTAGTTTTTTCAACCCTTATATTTCAAAATTCAATATCTCCAGAACTATTCGCCGGAGCACGTACAGATTTTGCATGTGGGTTAATAATACCGATAACAACATCCCATGAAAAAATGATCGACTTCCCGAGGGGCTGCGGGGTAGTTTTCTCAACCCTTAAAGTTCAAAATTTAATATCTCCGCAACTATTCGCCGGAGCACATTCAGATTTTGTACGTGGGTTAATAATACCGATAACAACATCCCCTGAAAAAATTATCGACTTCCCGAGGGGCTCCGGGGTAGTCTTTTCAACCCTTAAATTTCAAAATTCAATATCTCCGGAACTATACGCCGGAGCACATACATACTTTGTATGTGGGTTTATGATACCGATAACAACATCCCCTGAAAAAATTATTGACTTCCCGAGGGGCTGCGGGGTAGTTTTTTCAACCCTCAAAGCTCAAAACTTATTATTTCCGAAACTATTCGTCGGAGCACATACAGATTTTGCATGTGGGTTGATAATACCGATAACAACATTCCCTGAAAAAATTATCGACTTCCCGAGGGGCTGCGGGATAGTTTTTTCAACCCTTATATTTCAAAATTCAATATCTCCAGAACTATTCGCCGGAGCACGTACAGATTTTGCATGTGGGTTAATAATACCGATAACAACATTCCCTGAAAAAATTATCGACTTCCCGAGGGGCTGCAGGGTAGTTTTTTCAACCATTATATTTCAAAATTCAATATCTCCGGAACTATTCGCCGGAGCTTATACAGATTTTGCATGTGGGTTAATAAAACCGATAACAACATCCCATGAAAAAATGATCGACTTCCCGAGGGGCTGCGGGCGAGGGGTAAATTTCTACGGAATTCTTTCGGAATTCACGGGATTCTTTTAGAATTATTTCGCAACAGAGTGCAATAGTTAAGTATATATTGGCAAGTTCGTGCGACTTGGGAGTAAAAATTAATTCTAAAGAAAATTCGAAAGGAAAAAAAACAGTAAATAATTTTTTTGCATTGATGGTATTTCTTCATCATCGAATCTCGAAATTCCAGAATTCCTTCAACTTCATTTAAACTTTCATTCTTTGAACAATATTCCAGTGTTGAGTTCGCTCTCTAATGAAGAAATAGATGAAATTCATGAATAGGCAGAAATTTTACAAGCACTGAAAGTTTTATAGCTATCTGATCAACGGACACCACAACTTAATGGAGCACTAAAAGTGGGAAATCCCTGTGGACAGGAGCTTTGGCGCTCTTGTTCAAACTTTGATAAATCAATTCTCCGAAAGTATTGGTTTCTCAGAGTTGGGAATGATATCAATAGATTCTTATGATAGAACTGCATAATAAGTGAAAATTCCAAAAGTATCATTTACAGCAAAATGAAATTGCTAAAAATTATTATTCCGAAACCATCAGACAGATTCTACCAAAAAACGAACTTATCCGAGATAATCATTCCTCAAATCTACTCTGACAATTATAAATTATATAAATTGAAACTTAGCCAATATTCCAGTTTTGTTTTAACTGGAGATAATCTAAACAAAATATTGACTACCCCGCAGCCCCTCGGGAAGTAGATATTTTTTTCAGGGAATGTTGTTATCGGTATTATATACCCACATGCTAAATCTGAATGTGCTCCGGCGAATAGTTGCGGAGATATTAAATTTTGAACTTTAAGGGTTGAAAACACTACCCCGCAGCCCCTCGGGAAGTCGATAATTCTTTCAGGGGATGATGTTATCGGTATTATTATTAACCCACATGCAAAATCTGTATGTGCTCCGGAGAATAGTTCCAGAGATATTGAATTTTGAAATATAAGGGTTGAAAAAACTACCCCGCAGCCCCTCGGGAAGTCGATCATTTTTTCATGGGATGTTGTTATCGGTATTATTAACCCACATGCAAAATCTGTATGTGCTCCGGCGAATAGTTCCGGAGATATTAAATTTTGAACTTCAAGGGTTGAAAAAATTACCCCGCAGCCCCTCGGGAAGTCGATAATTTTTTCAGGGGATGTTGTTAACGGTATTATTAACCCACGTACAAAATCTGTATGTGCTCCGGCGAATAGTTCCGGAGATATTACATTTTGAACTTTAAGGGTTGAAAAGACTACCCCGCAGCCCCTCGGGAAGTCGATAATTTTTTCAGGGGATGTTGTTATCGGTATTATTAACCCACGTACAAAATCTGTATGTGATCCGGCGAATAGTTCCGGAGATATTAAATTCTGAACTTTAAGGGTTGAAAAAACTACCCCACAGCCCCTCGGGAAATCGATAATTTTTTCAGGGGATGTTGTTATCGGTATTATTAACCCACATGGAAAATCTGTATGTGCTCCGGCGAATAGTTCCGGAGATATTAAATTTTGAACTTTAAGAGTTGAAAAGACTACCCCGCAGCCCCTCGGGAAGTGGATAATTTTTTCAGGGGATGTTGTTATCGGTATCATAAACCCACATACAACGTATGTATGTGCTCCGGCGTATAGTTCCGGAGATATTAAATTTTTAACTTTAAGGGTTGAAAAGACTACCCCGCAGCCCCTCGGGAAGTCGATAATTTTTTCAGGGGATGTTGTTATCGGTATCATAAACCCACATACAAAGTATGTATGTGCTCCGGCGTATAGTTCCGGAGATATTAAATTTTGAACTTTAAGGGTTGAAAAGACTACCCCGCAGCCCCTCGGGAAGTCGATAATTTTTTCAGGGGATGTTGTTATCGGTATCATAAACCCACATACAAAGTATGTATGCGCTCCGGCGAATAGTTGCGGAGATATTAAATTTTGAACTTTAAGGGTTGAAAACACTATTCTGCAGCCCCTCGGGAAGTCGATAATTTTTTCAGGGGATGATGTTATCGGTATTATTATTAACCCACATGCAAAATCTGTATGTGCTCCGGCGAATAGTTCCGGAGATATTGAATTTTAAAATATAAGGGTTGAAAAAACTACCCCGCAGCCCATTGGGAAGTCGATAATTTTTTCAGGGAATGTTGTTATCGGTATTATTAACCCACATGCAAAATCTGTATGTGCTCCGGCGAATAGTTCCGGAGATATTAAATTTTGAACTTCAAAGGTTTAAAAAATTACCCCGCAGCCCCTCGGGAGGTCGATAATTTTTTCAGGGGATGTTGTTATCGGTATTATTAACCCACGTACAAAATCTGTATTTGCTCCGGCGAATAGTTCCGGAGATATTGAATTTTGAAATATAAGGGTTGAAAAAACTACCCCGCAGCCCCTCGGGAAGTCGATAATTTTTTCAGGGGATGATGTTATCGGTATTATTAACCCACATGCAAAATCTGTATGTGCTCCGGCGAATAGTTCCGGAGATATTACATTTTGAACTTTAAGGGTTGAAAAGACTACCCCGCAGCCCCTCGGGAAGTCGATAATTTTATCAGGGGATGTTGTTATCGGTATTATTAACCCACATGCAAAATCTGTATGTGCTCCGGCGAATAGTTCCGGAGATATTAAATTTTGAACTTTAAGGGTTGAAAAGACTACCCCGCAGCCCCTCGGGAAGTCGATAATTTTTTCAGGGAATGTTGTTATCGGTATTATTAACCCACATGCAAAATCTGTATGTGCTCCGGCGAATAGTTCCGGAGATATTGAATTTTGAAATATAAGGGTTGAAAAAACTACCCCGCAGCCCCTTGGGAAGTCGATAATTTTTTCAGGGAATGTTGTTATCAGTATTATTAACCGACATGCAAAATCTGTATGTGCTCCGGCGAATAGTTTCGGAAATATTAAATTTTGAACTTTAAGGGTTGAAAACACTACCCCGCAGCCCCTCGGGAAGTCGATAATTTTTTCAGGGGATGATGTTATCGGTATTATTATTAACCCACATGCAAAATCTGTATGTGCTCCGGCGAATAGTTCCGGAGATATTGAATTTTGAAATATAAGGGTTGAAAAAACTACCCCGCAGCCCCTCGGGAAGTCGATAATTCTTTCAGGGAATGTTGTTATCGGTATTATTAACCCACATGCAAAATCTGTATGTGCTCCGGCGAATAGTTCCGGAGATATTAAATTTTGAACTTCAAGGGTTGAAAAAATTACCCCGCAGCCCCTCGGGAAGTCGAAAATTTTTTCAGGGGATGTTGTTATCGGTATCATAAACCCACATACAAAGTATGTATGTGCTCCGGCGTATAGTTCCGGAGATATTCAATTTTGAACTTCAAGGGATGAAAATACTACCCCGCAGCCCCTCGGGAAGTCGATAATTTTTTCAGGGGATGTTGTTATCGGTATCATAAACCCACATACAAAGTATGTATGTGCTCCGGCGTATAGTTCCGGAGATATTAAATTTTTAACTTTAAGGGTTGAAAAGACTACCCCGCAGCCCCTCGGGAAGTCGATAATTTATTCAGGGGATGTTGTTATCGGTATTATTAACCCACGTACAAAATCTGTATGTGCTCCGGCGAATAGTTCCGGAGATATTGAATTTTGAAATATAAGGGTTGAAAAAACTACCCCGCAGCCCCTCGGGAAGTCGATAATTTTTTCAGGGGATGATGTTATCGGTATTATTAACCCACATGCAAAATCAGTATGTGCTCCGGCGAATAGTTCCGGAGATATTACATTTTGAACTTTAAGGGTTGAAGAGACTACCCCGCAGCCCCTCGGGAAGTCGATAATTTTTTCAGGGAATGTTGTTATCGGTATTATTAACCCACATGCAAAATCTGTATGTGCTCCGGCGAATAGTTCCGGAGATATTGAATTTTGAAATATAAGGGTTGAAAAAACTACCCCGCAGCCCCTTGGAAAGTCGATAATTTTTTCAGGGAATGTTGTTATCGGTATTATTAACCCACATGCAAAATCTGTATGTGCTCCGGCGAATAGTTCCGGAGATATTAAATTTTGAACTTTAAGGGTTGAAAAAACTACCCCGCAGCCCCTCGGGAAGTCGATAATTTATTCAGAGGATGTTGTTATCGGTATTATTAACCCACGTACAAAATCTGTATGTGCTCCGGCGAATAGTTCCGGAGATATTGAATTTTGAAATATAAGGGTTGAAAAAACTACCCCGCAGCCCCTCGGGAAGTCGATAATTTTTTCAGGGGATGATGTTATCGGTATTATTAACCCACATGCAAAATCAGTATGTGCTCCGGCGAATAGTTCCGGAGATATTACATTTTGAACTTTAAGGGTTGAAAAGACTACCCCGCAGCCCCTCGGGAAGTCGATAATTTTTTCAGGGAATGTTGTTATCGGTATTATTAACCCACATGCAAAATCTGTATGTGCTCCGGCGAATAGTTCCGGAGATATTGAATTTTGAAATATAAGGGTTGAAAAAACTACCCCGCAGCCCCTTGGGAAGTCGATAATTTTTTCAGGGAATGTTGTTATCGGTGTTATTAACCCACATGCAAAATCTGTATGTGCTCCGGCGAATAGTTCCGGAGATATTACATTTTGAACTTTAAGGGTTGAAAAAACTACCCCGCAGTCCCTCGGGAAGTCGATAATTTTTTCAGGGGATGTTGTTATCGGTATTATTAACCCACGTACAAAATCTGTATGTGCTCCGGTGAATAGTTACGGAGATATTGAATTTTGAAATATAAGGGTTGAAAAAACTACCACGCAGCCCCTCGGGAAGTCGATAATTTTTTCAGGGAATGTTGTTATCGGTATTATTAACACACATGCAAAATCTGTATGTGCTCCGGCGAATAGTTCCGGAGATATTAAATTTTGAACTTTAAGGGTTGAAAAGACTACCCCGCAGCCCCTCGGGAAGTCGATAATGTTTTCAGGGAATGTGGTTATCCGTATTATTGACCCACATGCAAAATCTGTATGTGCTCCGGCGAATAGTTCCAGAGATATTAAATTTTGAACTTTAAGGGTTGAAAAGACTATCCCGCAGCCCCTCGGGAAGTCGATATATTTTTTTCAGGCGATATTTCCATCGCTATACGGAACCCACATCCAAAATATTCAAGTGCTCTGGTGAACAGACGATCATATGAGAGAGAAACTAGAATCAGCCTGCACGCCACTGGCCTGGAGCGTTCGGGTGTTTCCGCCAAACGGTCTGCTGAAACAGTCTGCTAGGTTCACACCGGTTTGCTTATTGAGGTATAGGACGGGTTAATAACTCTAATCAAGACCCCGGTAAGAATCGACACCCAACTTGGAAAATCTAACAGCGGTTATGAATTCTAAACAGTGGTTTCCCGGGGTTTACCCTCCGTTCTTGGCTTTTGCCGTTTCCTGGGTCCAACGAATTGGACGTCATATCATTATCATTGAATTCCTGTTTTGTTGTTAGTCACGTTATACAGGGGGACTTGATTTTCAACTGCGTACAGATTTGTGAAAATGGTTTAAGTCAACTAGTTACTAGTTGTACGCTGTTTGTAATACCTTAAAAAAAAATTTAACTTGGAACTTGGCAGTAGAGTTAGGTTCTGAAAGCTGTCGCAAAATTTCAGCGTTCTCGGAAGAATTGCTTCTGATATACAGGGTGAGTCTTTGGCCACTGCATTAATTTTAACCAAAGATTCCTCTCATCAAATGAAACACTTTTTTCATTTAACATTTTTCCAAATTCAGCTCAGGTAAAAAGATACAGGCTGTTGAAATTTTGAAAAAAAATCAGTTTTCATTTTGTAACTTTGACATTCTTTTTCCGAATAAAATGAATGTTAGCGTAAAGTTTCCTATAACTATGATACATATTTTCCAAATATTAGTTATTTTCTACTTCTACTGGTTTTCTAGTTATGGACTCGTGGCTTCATAAAACTAAACGAAATTAGCATAAAGAAAGCATATAAAGTTTTTCTTGAGTCATTTCAAGAATATTCCATCGTTTTAGAACATTATATTATTCTTCATCATTTCTCCTTAAACGCACCGTTTTCGAGATATTCTTCATTGAATGTTTTAAAATGGAAAACTCCAGAAATTTCACTACCTACTTTTATGGATCCGCCCCTGAGCGTTGGAATCCCGAATCAAGCTGTAAACCATGTTACCATGCATTATTCTCGTCCGCCAACAATGTTATAGATAATTTATATGCGGGAGTGTATTAGCACATTGTGAAATCTTTCAACGCTTGTAACTTTTTACCTGAGCCGAATCTGGAAAAATGGTAAATGAAAAAAGTGTTTCATTTGATGAGAGGAATCTTTGGTTAAAATTAATGCAGTGGTCAAAGACTCACCCTGTATAGAATTTTTAAAAAATTAACGATTTTGGAGTTATACCAATCTGAAATTCAGTTGTTTTTTCCTCAATAACTCGAAAAATACAAAACCGATCCAATTCAAACATGGCTATTTGTTGTATAATTTCAAGGCGAAAATTCTTGCAAAATGTCGAGAGGATCGTATCACTAGAAAATTTTAAAAAATCATTGAAAAAATTTCTATATATCAGGAACAATTCGTTCGACATCGCTGAAATTTCGCGACAGCCTTCAGAACCTAACTCTACTACCAAGTTCCAAGTTTTACCACGATCGGATCTATATTGTTGGAGATCTGCGCAGCCTTGTGAGAGTTCAGTAGCTGGATGCTTGATCGTTGCCTCGATAACTTTCGAACGAAATGAGATAGGAACTTGCAATTTTCAGGGTAGGTTGCGCATCCGAATGGGAGGGTTAAGCTTGTTTTTAAGCATAATAGGTCCAACGGTTTCGGAGTTATACTCACCTGGAAGTTTATTTCTTTGATAACTCAAAAAATATAGTCTCGATTGAATTGAAGCTTGGTAGCTAGTTGTAGAATATCGACATAAATACGTTTGCGCAACATACCTGCAAATTACAGACATTTGGGCAAAATGATAACGCGATGTTCTCCAGAACCTAGGCGCTAAAATAAATTTATTTAAACATTTCTCTTAATAGGAATGAAATTGTTATTATAAGCTCGCGAAATTTTGTTTGTTAATATGGTATAAAGTTTATTTTTTTATTCATTTATTTATCAGCAATGGAGTCGATGTAGTTGACTAATGACACAAGTACAAGTTTGAAATGGTATAGAATGTTGAAACAGAATAAATTTGAATGAATAAGTGATCTTAAAAAACGATATCAATTATCAATAATTAGATTTTCACTGCAACCATTCAGTTATGACCGTTTATTCAATACTTAGTTGGGGTATTCATGCACTAATGACTCAATTAGCACGATTACAAAGTACGGATAATAATTAATGAAAATTACACAACTGTCCTTAAATGAAATATAGTAGTGAATTATTTTTGGCGCGTTCTTAGTCTATCATATATTCTGGGTGAGTCTTTGACCACCGCATTAATTTTAACCAAAGATTCCTCTCATCAAATGAAACACTTTTTTCATTTACCATTTTTTCAGATTCGGCTCAGGTAAAAAGTTACAAGAGTTTAAAGATTTCACAATGTGCTAATACACTCCCGCATATAAATTATCTATGACATTGTTGGCGGACGAGAATAAGGCATGGTAACGTGGTTTACAGCTTGATTCGGGATTCCAACGCTCAGGGACGGATCCATAAAAGTAGTGAAATTTCTGGAGTTTTCCATTTTAAAACATTCAATGAAGAATATCTCGAAAACGGTGCGTTTAAGGAGAAATGATGAATAATAATATAATGTTCTAAAACAATGGAATATTCTTGAAATGACTCAAGTAAAACTTTATACGCTTTCTTTATGCTAATTTCGTTTAGTTTTATGAATCCACGAATCCATAACTAGAAAACCAGTAGAAGTAGAAAAAAACTAATATTTGGAAAATATGTATCATAGTTATAGGAAACTTTACGCCAACATTCATTTCGAAAAAAGGATGTCAAAGCTACAAAATAAAAACTGATTATTTTTCAAAATTTCAACAGATTGTATCTTCTTACCTGAGCTGAATTTGGAAAAATGTCAAATGAAAAAAGTGTTTCATTTGATGAGAAGAATCTTTGGTTAAAATTAATGCAGTGGTCAAAGACTTACCCTGTATGTATCATGGAATCATTTTTTTTTTCTTTATTCACTATTTATCTTGGTCTTTGATACTAAAAAAAAATTTATTCTTATGTGAATTTTCATTGTTTATGTAGTAAACAATTTGTTATAAACAAATGAATTTTCTCTCTGTTTTTTTTTCTATTTCTACTTCAATATCAAAAACAATCTTGTATCAATAGTAATACTCAATATAAAAAAAATATTTCTTTCAATGTTTAATTAAGCTTTATAATTTTTAACCTGAGTAAATTATTAATAACAAAGCGAAAATTAATAATTTATCCAACGGGAATCTATTCTCAGATTAACAGTTAAACAATCATCGCACTAACAATGTTAATGTTAATTTTCATATTTAATAAGTTTAAATAATATATTTATTAATTGTAGGGCTGAAGTGGTTTGCGCAAGCTTGAGTACCCGTTTTCGGGCGTATTTTCAACCATCTGGTAAAATTATAAATATTGGTCCTAAAGTTCGTGGATTTGAGACTTCTTTGGGCCATTTCCTCCTCTTTTTGAATATACACTGATCAACAATTGCTAGGGATCACTTATGAACTTCTCTTCATTTGTATTTTTTTCAAGTTATCTCGTGAATATCTGTACATTATATGTTCTCTAAGGAAAAATTAAGATGTTTTGAGTTGATTAAATCAAATTTTTCCTCACTTCATCGGCTCTTGTTCACAAAATCGATTATTATCTGTAGGCTGTTACATGTGGAGTGAAAAGCAATGTGGTATTTGTTATTAAATCAGTTTTTTTCTCTCGTTCAAACACATAAGGTGACAATAATTGAAGAAATGAGAACAATATTAGCTTATCAGTCATGCCGAGAAGACGTTTGGCTCCTGTGCAACTGGACCAAATCATACGGTGGATACAGGAAGGTTTGTCCCAGCGAGAAGTGTCCCGGCGGTTGAATGTTTCGCAAAGTGTCGTGAGTCGGGCTTGGAATAGGTTCATCCAAAACGACTCAGTAGCTTATGTTCATGGGGGAGGTCGGCAGCGCAGTACAACAGCTGCCCAAGATCGTCTTTCGGTCCTCAATGCTAGGAGAAATCCCACTTAACCGGCGTCGCGGCTCAATAGATCACTGAGAGTTGCAACAGGAGTTCTAATTTCGAACCAGACTGTAAGACGACGACTACGTGTTCATGGTTTGAGAGCACGTAGGAGGGTACAACATCCCCGTTTGAATAGGGAACACCGGGTTCATCGACGGCAATGGGCTGAGGAGCACCGCAATTGGACAGTTGAAGATTGGAGCCGATGTTTATTTACGGCTGAGTCTAGATTTCGTTTGGTCAACTCCGATGGACGTATTCTTGCTTGGAGGGAAAGAGGTCGAAGGTATGCAGAACAGTTTATGGTACCCACAACAGCTTTTGGCGGAGGTTCTATATGTGTATGGGGAGGCATTTGTTTGAACCAACGCACAGAGTTGGTTGTTCTGCAGAACACCACAATGACCAGCCAGAGATATCACGATATGATTATTGAACCCATAATTGTTCCGTTTGCGGCTGCCTTGGGCGAGAATTTCATTTTAATTGACGATAATGCCCGTCCACACCGTAGTCGTCTGGTTAATGAAGCGCTAGAAACTCATGCTATTGATAGGATGGACTGGCCAGCTCGCTCTCCAGACATGAATTGCATCGAACATGTCTGGTCTGAGATGTCTAGACAATTGTCAACCTTAGAACAACCGATCAATAACCTGGAGGACCTTTCTAACGCTTTACGGGATATTTGGACGAATTTGCCCCAAAATTTTATAAATCGTTTGATTGAAAGTATGTCTCGTAGGGTAGAATGCTTGAGACGAGCTCGTGGGGGGCCAACTAGGTACTAGCTTAACCGAAACTTCAGCCTTCTTGTGGTGTCATCATAAAATTTTTATGTTATTCAAACACAGAATTTTGAGTGTTCCTAATAAAGTCTTTTTTTCTCTCCAACTTTCCATTTTTTCATTCTTTTCTCAAGTGAACCATATTATCAACTGAAAATACCCTGATATCTGAGTAAATTTATAATCTTGGAGCGAATAATTCAGAAATAAATTTAGAAAAAGTAAGTGATCCCTATCAATTGTTGAGCAGTGTATTTGAAAAATCTGAAATAGTTTTTGAGATATATGCAAGAAACCAAACCTGCTCTTCTTTCACTCAATTGATTATAACTTTTGCAATTTAATCGGGTGGCCCTTGCATTTTCTCAAAAAATATCTACATGCTATTCCAGAGAAAAAGTTTTGACCTAAAAGGCATCTGGTTGACTAGACTATCAAAAGTTATCCCTATCGAAAGATCTAATGCAGCTATAAAAGCAGCAAATATCACGTTTGTTAACCGACAAAAATGAATTTCCAAAGTTGGCATCGAATTTATGAATGAATATATTGTAGGTCACAATGTGAAAACTATCGAACATTCTAAACAAAGGAAAGGCCTGCAAATTTATTGAATGGATATAATGAATGCAAAGCATAATCTATTCGATATAATTATACCGAGTCTCTCTGGTAGAATGGCATTATATAGGAAGTAGACGATAATGAGCAGATGACCCACATGACCTCATTCTTCATTGATTATCATTCGGAATTTGAATATCTCCAATAAGAATTTTGCTCTTTGATATGATCTATTTTTCGGTGGTATCGAAAACATGAATAAATTAGAAACAGGAAGTGCTCGATTCTGGTCTATTCGACAGTATTTGCGATTACCTCCGTGTTATTCGTATTTAATGTGGTCGAAACAAAATATTTTCGTTCTGATGATGAAACTGTAGGATTAATTGAAGTCGTTATCACTCAGAAGCCAGAAAGCAATTCGATTCGAACATGAAATAAATCAGTATTGATGTTTCTACAGTTGTTTTGTAATAAGTTCCTTGAAATGTATAAGGAGAAATTCCATTTTGACCCGACTGTCCGAAGGATTTAGGGTTATGTTTTTCGGGTGTATGTCTACAGGGTGTCCAGGTACTACGTGACACTTTCTCAGGTGTACATAAAGTATACAGTGTGCGTTAAAATTATGGAACAAATTCATTTTCATTATGGCATTCATTTTCTCAGAAGAAAAATATTTGGCAACAAAATCCTGAAACAGGTCAATTTTAGTATCACTTTTACCTAATGTATGCATTTTGAAGGATTTTTGTTACACATTGTGCCATCCCCATCAACCCTCTAAATTTTTTTAATAGGGAAAGTGGGTCATGTGGTACTTTTTTTGGCAAGGTCTTTGTATCTTCTTTACAGGCGTGCAAAAATTTTCAAGAAAAAATTTTTCTTTTTTGAAAAATAGTTAGTTCAAAGAGGTTTTCAGTATGTGCACTTGGTCAAGGCTCATTTACTTTGAGACGATGGTGACTGATGAAATTTGTCACCGAATGAAAGTCAACCATTACAGTTTTGTTCATGCACAACTCTCAAACCCTTTCAACCCCCTCACGCCCCCCCCCCCCATTTTTTTCTCCATTGAAGGGTTCGTAGGAGTTGAAAGTTGTGCATGAACAAAACTGTAATGGTCGACTTTCATTCTGTGACAAATTTCATCAGGTACCATCGTCTCAAAGTGAATGAGCCATGACAAAGTGCACATACTGAACCTCTTTGAACTAACTATTTTTCAAAAAAGTAAAATTATTTCTTGAAAATTTTCAGAGTAGGTTTGGAAGTTAAATATCTCGGATAAGTTCGTTAATACAGGAAAAAATCCAAATTTAATTTTTTTCAAGGTGCAGTTTCATCATAAGGATCCATTGATATTATTCTCAACTCTTATCAATATTTTCGGAGAGGATTTTTCAACATTTCAGATGTTTTCCTAGAATGCTCTGATTATAATTTGTTGATGTATGTAAATACAACATATGAGGTGAGTCATAGACCTACGTTTTGAATTTAATTATTTTTAATGCAGTTGTATCCAAATAATCCATAGATGATATCATTCCCAACCCTGAGAAACCAATATTTTAAGAGTATGATTTGTCAAAATTTGAACAAGTACTCGCTAGTAGTTTGACAAGAGCGCCAAAATCTCCCTGTCAACGGAGCTTCCCCAAAGTTTTATAATTTTGTTTATTATTATTATTGGCTAAGACATAATTTGAGACCATTTTTAGCAGCATGGAAAGATTTCGAATGACGTTCATCTAAGCGACAGCTTTTTGACATTTGTATTCAGAAAAGTTAGTCATTTTAATCAAGAATTGATTACCAGTTGAACGCTACCAAACTTTGGATATTTATTTTCAAAATCAAAGGTCAGTTCACGCAACTTCTAGAGCCCTTCGTCCAGTTTATGGTCGATAAAATCTTCCTTCTGTAGAGGCTATTCGTGCTGTAATGGACATTTTTGTTTCCGAAACCCCAAGAGTTTAACATCGACGACCTATGGTTCCAACAGAATGGTGCTACGATGCCACACGGCAAACGAAACCATCGATTTATTTGAGGGACAATTTTTCAGTGTTTTATTTCAATTTGAAGTTATCAAGCTCTATAAAAATTGAATCAATTCTGTCACTAAAAATGGGTTCAAGCCCTGTGGACAGGAGCTTTCTGGCGCTCTAGTTCAAACAGACAATTTATATCTCCGAAAGTATTGGTTTCTCAGAGTTGGAAATTATATCAATGGATTCTTATGATAGAACTGCATCGTAAAGGAAATTCAATTCAAATAATAGTTAATTTATCAAGATTAAATGAGCAATCTGAGAATGAGAACTGCACCATGGAAGAAATCAAATTAAAATAGCTGAAATGAATTTGACTCTCTCTTATAGAACAGGATGAAATGTACGAGTATGAACACAGATCATATAACAAAGCTTAGATAGAATAATTATAGCATTCTGTGAAAACATAGAAGTACGATTCATTATTGAAATTTAGAAAAATCATATCTCTGAAAGTATTAGCTTGTTGGGGTTGAAAATGATATCGATGGATTTTTATGGTGAAACTGCATCTTATATAAAAATTGTTGAATTTGAAATTTGTTACTTAAAAAACATTTTTTTTTCGTTACTCCGAAACCATTTGGCCTATTTTGCCCAATAACAAACTTAACCGAGATATTCATCCCCCTAACCTACTCTGAAAATTTCAACTGCCTAGCTCATTCCGTTCGAGAGTTATTGTAGAAAAATTTTTTTTAAATTTTCAAAATTTTTTTTTGACACTTTGCGGTAACCTGGTCAATACAAAACTTCACATGCGTATAAAGGTCATTATTCTACAATTTGATGCTGAATTTCAGATAGATCGAGTGATCGGTTTCGTAAATATTCATAAAAAATGTTTTTACTAAAATTGGCCATAACTCCGAAACCGCTTTATGGATTTCGCCCATTAACGTACTCGTCCGAGATATTTACGCTCCAAACCCACCTTGCAAAGTTCAATCCTCTAACCCCTTTCGTTCGAGAGTTATCGTGCCTACGGACCGGACAGAATCGATTTCGACCTCGGATTCTTGATCAGTGAGTCGAACCAAATCGTTTGAGACCATTTTCAGCCAAAAATTCTAAAATTACAGACATTTGGGCAAATTGATAAGTACTCGGTTCCGAGGAATTAGAGCGCCAAAAAGTCTACATTAATAAGACAGTTGTAAGATCTATAGAACTAACAAAATTACTTTCTTTTCAGGGTTAATTCGAATCTTCCAAGGATATTGGAACATACTTTTCTCTGGAACTCCTTCTATCTACAACAAAATATGAGGAAATTGACCCTCAATATAGCGGATAATATAGGTTTGTATCGGTCAGAACAACATAGTATTGATTAATATCTCTTCATTACTTGCCTCTATACCTAATCAAAACTCAAACAAGTCAGTTTCTGTTTACCTTCCCTAGAAATAAATTTAACACTAATTGGAAATGTCCACTTCATTTGTTGGGCTCTGAGCTAACGGTGAGACCATTGTAACCAACGCATTCCTAACAGTACCACATTCTTTTCAGTTTGTAGTAAACACCAGCAGTCACATAAGTTAGTAGTACGTGGTATGTGGTAATCATCCCGTTTGAGAAGTAATT
Organism: Halyzia sedecimguttata; assembly: GCA_937662695.2. Classification (NCBI taxonomy): domain Eukaryota; kingdom Metazoa; phylum Arthropoda; class Insecta; order Coleoptera; family Coccinellidae; genus Halyzia; species Halyzia sedecimguttata. Next base: position 1,758,269 of record OW569411.2, on the reverse strand, counting down.
TTAAATTAAATATAATACTGGATGGTCCACTGTTTCGTACGGAAACAACAGTCGATTAAATGTTCGATTTCAAGAGAAAGCTCTCCTACAAACATAGGTTCATAAATGCTTCATAAACAGGCTGAAGGGTGTTCAAGTTTCTAGATTTATTTCATTTATTCCTAATTGCTCTTGTGGTTTCCAAGATTTCAGATCAAATTAGGAAGATGAGAAACTTTTTGGGGTTGAAATGGAATGATAGAATTGTTCTGAGAATTAGCACGTAAAATGTCAATTTTCATAGAGGTCGACGAAAAAATCTTTTATAAAGGGTTATTTTGATATTCAAAGAAAAATTCCATTTTTCAATATAAATGATCGGATGTTTATTTCATTATAAAGAAGAAGTTATGCCGTTAATAGTGGAAAATAACATCAGGCAAATGACCACCACGACCACGCTTACAGGACTATATCCTTTTAATGAAATTTTCCTTAACCAAATCGCAAAGTGGCTGCCCTATGTCCTCGATAGCCTCACGAATTCCATCTTTGAGGTCTTGAATCGACGCTGGGCTATTGGCGTAGACCTTCTCTTTCACGTGGTCCCAAAGGAAGAAGTCGCAAGGTGTTAAATCACAAGATCTCGGTGGCCAATTGTGATCACCTCTTCGAGAGATAACACGGTCCGGAAACTTTTCCCGCAAAAGATCAATGGTTTCGTTGCTTGTGTGGCACGTAGCGCCGTCTTGTTGGAAGTAAACGTTATCCATATCAGTACCATCCAATACCGGCCATAAAAAATCATTAATCATCTCTCTATAGCGCAATCCATTCACCGTGACTGTTGCTCCAGCCTCAATTTCGAAAAAGTAAGGTCCAATGACTCCGCCAGACCATAAACCGCACCAAACAGTCGCACGTTGAGGATAGAGAGGCTTTTTAACAATAACTCTTGGGTTTTCCGAGCCCCAGATGCGACAATTTTGCTTGTTGACGAAGCCACCGAGGTGGAAATAGGCCTCATCACTCAAGATGATTTTTCCATGGAATTCCGGATCATTTTCATGCATTTCAACGACCCAATCAGCAAAGACATGACGTTGTTGATGATCGGCCGGCTTGAGTTCTTGTGTTAACTTTATAAGCCTTAAGACCCAAATCTTTATGCAAAATACGGAGTAATGACGTTTGTGGATTGCCTAATTCCAAAGAACGACGAGGAATGAACAAACCTGGGTTTTCTTCAACACTTTCGGCTACAGCAGCAATATTCTCGGCTGTTCTTGAGCGACGTGCACGGGTTTTATTCTTCACATAACTAACTTGTCCCAACAGCTCGAATTTTTCCGCCAGTTTCTTTATTGCGGTCTGACAAGGTGCTTCACGACGACCCAAAAATGTTCGAGTTTCACGAACCGTCTCTGCCAAATTTTCACCATTTTTATAGTGAATTTTAATAATTTCAATGCTTTCTCGAAGCGTGTATCGTTTCATTTTTATTAACGGCGTAGTTTCTACTTGTCAAATGTGAAAAAATGACAGCTTCAAAAGTGACATCTACCGAAATAGCGGGCTATTCAAAATAACACCACTTTTTGGAAAACCCTTTTCATGCATATCTTCTGTATAAAATGACCGAATGAATGAAAGCGTTTCCGCTGCTCGCTTTCAAAGATCCATTATTGCGAAATACCAAACCAAAATTCCGTAGTTGTCGCTCAAAACCGACGATAACGTTTGGAAACCGAAACCTTATCTTGTTTAACTTCTAGGAAACACCCTTCCAATCCAACGACGAGTCGAACTTGGGAAAGGCGCCATGACGTCAACAATTTGCATTACTACATTCTTGGCGGTACTAAGATATTTGATCAATTATCGCGTTATGTTATGCAAGGCATGAATCATGAATGGGCCAATGTAAGAACTGTTACAGCCTCGACCAGTGAGTGTCTGAGTGATCAGCGCAGCACTCATACCCGCGAAGCATCAAAGAAGAACCTACGCCGCGATTGCAACCGTCGACCGAAACGGGCACTTAGTAAAAACGTGATACGTATATTTAAATATAGAAAAAATAAAGACGTGACTTCAGTTCCTGATAATGCCGGTATTGATAACAGCAGGATTCGTTTCATTCATAACTACGGAGTGAATTCGCTGGTCACAGTGTGTTTACGTTGTTTCTCAAGGTGTTTCAACGCGGAATCTATTGTTTTTCGCTGGTGCCGGCTGTTCGGATCTGTTATCACACGGTTGAGTAATTTTTTATCAATGAAAATTCTAATTCATTCATTCGAGTTATTAGTACCTTCCAATCGGCACATACGCCGTTTCCTATAGTTCAACGGAACAGGAAGTAACTGAATGGTGCGGTTTGTGAATGGATTGTAGTGTCTTGAATACTTACGGCGTAGTCCGGTCAATCTAGACCAAAAAATTAGAGTGAAGGTACATAAAATCCCATCAAGCTGAAAATAAGTAAAATTGTTCAAAATATAATTATAAATAAAATTTAAAAGTTAAAAGTATGGAAAAAATTTTATTCAAGGTCAAAGGTAATAAAAAATGAGATTTTTGCGATTTTCAGCAAAACGGTAAGTTTTATCATAGAAGTAAATTGTAAACCATAAAATTATCTATGAAAAATGTATCAATACTTTTTCCTACGAGCCTCTGTTTCTGAGATATATCGATTCAAAAAGTTATAAAAGTTGTTATCGTCATAATATGCATGAGTACGCCACGTATATACATCTCGATAGTTGTTATATATAATAATATAAGTATAAGAGAATAAAGCTTTGAAAGCTAGTCCTGATATATTATAATATATATATATTATAGTATATACAGTGCGTTTCAAAAAATACGCACCAAGAGAAAATTTTCTCGCCTGTATAGTTTATTGAAATTTGGGTTTTCGAGAAAGTTCGTGCTCAAGAAACGATGATTTTTGACATATATGTCATTGATCGTGTTTCTCCGAAAACCTGTCAAAATTGACATTTTTTTAGAAAAATTACCAAACGACGTAGAAATCAGAACAATATCAAAAGAATTTCATTTTATACCAAACTGCCAAATTTCATAGTGAAAATTAAGAAATTTTTTGATATTGATATTTTGATGACAGCACGTAAGTGGCAGCTGTGGGCTTTGCGGAAATTTCAAAAATAATTCGGAATGTAAGAATATCACAATTCAAATAAAGTTAATATTAATTTAATGTTCCTCACAAATTATGATTTCTATAGTGAAAGCCTCACAATCTTGGTGCAAACCGAATTATACTTGAGAAATTTAATGCGCAAAAAGCTAATATCTTGCTAATTATTCTTGGAACATCATAAGAAATTAAATTCTTCGATTTTATATCTGAAGAATAATTCTCCAAACCCTGTACCGCTTTTGAATATATTTTCTCAAATACTCGCTCAAATACCACTAAAAAAGCAATACAGACCTCTTCTAAAACAAAGATACCTGTGAAAATGAAATCGAGTTGATAGGCGGATAATTTCTTATGATGTTTCAAAAATAATTAGGGAGATATTAGCTCTTTGCGCATTTAATTTCTCAAGAATATTTCGGTTTGCACCAAGATTGTGGTGTTTTCACTAGAGAAATCATAATTTATGAGGAACATATTTTTAATATAAACTTTATTTGAATTGTGATAATGTCTCTTTCATTGCAATTACATTCTGAATTATTTTTCAAATTTCCACAAAGCCCACAGCTCTCTCTAACGTGCTGTCATCAGAATATGAATATAAAAAAATTTCGGAATTTCACTATAAAATTTGGCAGTTTGGTATAAAACGAAATTCTGAGCAACATTTATTTCAGAAACTTTTCGATATTGTTCTGCTTTCTACGGCTTTTGGTAATTTTTCTAAAAAAATGTCAATTTTGACAGGTTTGAAAAGTAACACGATCAATGACATATATGTCGAAAATCATCGTTTCTTGAGCACCAACTTTCCCGAAAACCAAAATTTCAAAAAATTATACAGGTGAGAAAATTTCCTCTTGGTACGTACTTTTTGAAACACACTGTATATACAGGGTGAGTCTTTGACCACTGCATTAATTTTAACCAAAGATTCCTCTCATGAAATGAAACACTTTTTTCATTTACCATTTTTCCAGATTCGGCTCAGGTAAAAAGTTACAAGCGTTTAAAGATTTCACAATGTGCTAATACACTCCCGCATATAAATTATCTATGACATTGTTGGCGGACGAGAATAAGGCATGGTAACGTGGTTTACAGCTTGATTCGGGATTCCAACGCTCAGGGACGGATCCATAAAATAGTGAAATTTCTGGAGTTTTCCATTTTAAAACATTCAATGAAGAATATCTCGAAAACGGTGCGTTTAAGGAGAAATGATGAAGAATAATATAATGTTCTAAAACGATGGAATATTCTTGAAGTGACTCAAGAAAAACTTTATATGCTTTCTTTATGCTAATTTCGTTTAGTTTTATGAATCCACGAGTCCATAACTAGAAAACCTAAGAAGTAGAAAATAACTAATATTTGGAAAATATGTATCATAGTTATAGGAAACCTTACGCCAACATTCATTTTATTCGAAAAAAGGATGTCAAAGCTACAACATAAAAACTGATTTTTTTTCAAAATTTCAAGAGCCTGTATCTTTTTACCTGAGCTGAATTTGGAAATATGTTAAAGGAAAAAAGTGTTTCATTTGATGAGAGGAATCTTTGGTTAAAATTAATACAGTGGTCAAAGACTCACCCTGTATATTATATTATATATTATATGTTGAAATATTTTTCTATCGGTCATTGTAACTTATACTTAAAATATAAAATATACATAAGTTAAAACTATAAGAATATCAGGTAAAATGAAACATCAATCAGATATACATATAGTCATCAAAAAGTTTATCTACTTTTGTAGAGTTTCAAAATCATGTACTATTTTTACACGCAATAACTGGCTGTGATACGACATCTGCATTTTACAGGAGGGGTAAAACAGCAGTTTTCAAAATGTTTGAAAAACAAGATTTAGTTCAATGTGCTGAAGTTTTTAAAAAGAGTAATTCAACTCAACAAGAAGTTATCACCAAACGGCATCCGCTCTCTTCTTTCTATGTACAGAGCTCCTAAAAAAACTACCTGTTTGGATAAGCATCGATATGCATGTTTCGTTAAAAATACTAAAAATAAAAAAAAAGTTCAATTAGCTTGTCTTCCTCCAACCTCAGTTGCTGCTCATCAACACCTTCTTAGGGTATATTACCAAGTTCAAGTGTGGCTTGGTTATCAGCTAGACCCTACAGACTAGAGTTGGAAGTTGGTCAACAATATATTAGAGCCAGTTCAAACTTTACTCCCACCTGCGCCGAAGAAACTGCTAAACACAATATTTTGCAACTGCAAAAAGAGACGCAGTGCTATAAATGTGGTTGCAAAAAAGTAAGACTGTTTTGTTCTCTGGCATGTCAAGGCTGGTCGTGCTCTAATGTTGAATCACAAACAATGGAGGATTCGTTTGATTCCGACGAAGTGTCATGCGATACATCGCTATTGATGCAATTTACTTGCATCCAAAATGAAGATGATGAAGAAAAAGAACAAGAAGAATTTGAAACTTACGAATCAGGCGAATGAACTTCACCACTTTTTTTTAATTTACATCGCTTTTATCTTTTCCAATCTTTGAAACTTTCCGTTATTTTGCGATACTTTCACATTAAACAAGATCACAACTGACTCTTGGAGTAGGCCTACTGGGGAAACTACGTTAAAAAAACGCGCTAAGTACACTACCACCTCATAGGTGGCGTGGAGCGTGTGCATATTATGACGATAACAACTTTTTGAATCGTTATATCTCAGAAACGGTGGCTCGTAGGAAAAAAAGTATTGTTACATTTTTTATAGATAATTTTATGATCTACAATTTTTGTCCAAGGTACTTTTATGATAAAACTCACCGTTTTGCTGAAAATCGCGAAAAACTCATATTTTTGACCTTGAATAAAATTGTTTCCATACACGGGAATGATGTGGAACTTTTAACTATTATTTTTAATTATGTTTTGAATAATTTTACTGATTTTCAGCTTGTTGGGATTTTATGTACCTTCACTCTCATTTTTTGGTCTTGATTGACCGGACTATGAGTAATTTTATTATCAATGAAAATTCTAATTCATTCATTCGAGTGATTAGTACCTTCCAATCGCCGCATACGCCGTTTCCTATAGTTCAACGGAACAGGAAGTAACTGAATGGTGCGGTTAGTGAATGGAGTGTAATGTCTTGAATACTTACGGCGTAACCTAAGCTATATTCGTACGATCGTCCATCCCCTCGCGTACTTCCCTACCTTTACGCTCGTGGTAGGATCTTAAATGTGAACTTTGAACTTAACAAACTCGTTTATGTTTCAGGTATCGGTGGTGATTTCTCGTTTGGTCCAGGAATTGGAGGATGAACCCGAGCTTCAGTTAGCACGTTACTAGGAGTTATCCCGAGATAATGTTGAAACGAAACGGGTTTTCACAGTGATTTACCAGATTTATTCGATTTCTGAGATCATTGTGAAAGCTGATTTCGTCAACACATCTTCGAATCGAATAGTTTAGTGAATGTTTTTTTTTTATTTCCAACGAATTATTTGCATACTATTTAACTTATTTGTATATTCTTTTTCACCTTCAAATGTATCCTATAAACTGTCAATGGTAGGTTTAATTAGGTTGTTTCTCACTATCGTTTTCTTAGTATTCTGCTCTACCTTATATTGAAAGTAGCAACAACTTTAATGTTTTGAATGAAACTGTCACTATATTATTCAATTCTTTGCTTTGCTATTGAATTCTGTAAGATATTTTCCATATTTTCGTGCAAATCTTAGCTTCAATTTAATGTTTATTACTGCTGAAATGTTGTGCTTAGTTCATCAATGCATATTCTATTTTGAGTTCACTGTGGACTTATTATGAACACTATAAAACTAACTACCCACACTCTGACATATGTTTCGGAAACAAAGTTTTTCAATTAGCGTTCAGCGCTACCTATTACACCATGGAAATATTTTTGTAATAAAACACAATGATATTAGATGGCAGTATCTACCTACACTCAATCCGAAATAACCGACCGAATCACAAAAATATGTATGATTTTAAAATGGAAAATGAGTCTGAAAATACTGAATATGAGACTATTGAACATGAAAGTGAAAAATAATTTCACTTTAATTTTTGTTTTTTATTATGTTCTGATCAATGCTATAATATAACAATGTATGTGAGTCCTGGTAACTAATAAAAGTAGGTAGTTGTTTTAATTATAGGAACAAAGTATGAAATCAGTCTATTTCTTCTTTACCTACTGTTTTCTCCTGTTTTTTTATTGGTGAGCTGTTGTTTTTTAGTTTCTTGGGGTTGGCAACACTGGATGTGAACTATATAAAGTATAACTTATAAAAAATGTCTAAATCTGAACTCTAAAAAGTCCAACCTATAAACCCCGAAGTCATGAAATCGTCATTATTTTTGATTAATTCGTTTATGAAATTATATTTCTTTTCAAGATAATCTTATGACTATAGCAAGGGCGTAGCCAGGGGAAGGGGTTTGCGAGTTCAACCCCCCCGAAATGTTATTTTTCACTTAAAAAAAATTTTTTGCTACAGAAAGTGACCATTTTCATCGTTCCACAACAACTGTTAGATAGCAACATTTTTGTTAATATATCTAGTCCACTAGTGATGTTTTCTCAATTTGAATAAATGTGATAAGGAAGTTTGGCGATCTGAATGGATTTCCTGCGATTTATTCAACCAATATTTAATTTCTGATCCTTCAAATAGAGTTCCGGGGTTTGATCTTCCAAGGAAAATACGGTCTATTCTGAATCGTTTAAGAACAGGTCATGATCGTTGAAACAACATGCTTTTCAGATGGAACTCAGTTGAGAGCCCTATAGTTGTGAATGCGGGGAAGCAGAGGAAAAAAGATCATTTAATTAATAATAATCCCATATTTAGATTCCAGGATGGTTTCAGGGCTATTCATAAAGTTTCTGAATCTTTTTTAAAATGGGTAGCGAATTCAAAATCTATTTAATAAAACATGGAATATTCCATTCTTAATTTGTTCGTTTTCTCCTTTTGTCTTTTCCTTTTCCAGATTGAGTTTCGGATACCTCGGAGAAACCTCTCTGCTTGTTGAAGGAAGATACGATGATGTATTACCTATACTTCCACTGTGTGTTTGCCAAGCTGGTTTGATTTTTGAGACAATAAAATGAAATATCTCTAGCTTTCAAAACGTAATATGTGCGTTGAGATTGACTGGAAGCGCATAGGGTTTGGAAAATAAACCCTGTACTAGTTCACTCTTGAACTTACTTTCAAATTTTCACACATTTTCCTTTCACTGTACCCTTTGATACATTTTTTGAACAATTAGAAGTCGATATCAGCTTCTTCACATGCAGCAAGTAGATACTACGAGTATATATATATTTTCGCATTGAACTTCAACCTGAACAATAAACTATTTGGTGATACGATAAATGCTTTCCAAGAAATTAATTTACTTCTATTTTGATGTAGTATTCTGATCCAATTAAGATAAAAAGCAGCTCATAACCCCTTGATAACTTTATCCAAAACTGGGAATGAAAAATAATGTTTCGGTTTTTTCGTTCCATTCTGTTTAGATTAGAAATATATTTTGCAGAATATGATCAGTAGAAAATATGTGTTTTCTCATAAAACTCTTTATATTTTCAAATATTGGGCTGAAACCACAAGAGTGACTAAGCCTGTATGTTTACTATTAAAAAAATCTGCAAAATTCAACATGTTTTTGTATCTCTCGAATCACTGAGTTTAGACATTGAACTAATTCTATTCATCTTTGGATTGAGCGTGACAACATCGATATACTGGGGTATTTCAGAAAAATGTGGTTATTGCTAGGGGAAGTAGAACAATGAAAAATAAATGGTGTTAAAAATAAAGTTTTCATAATATTTTTTACGATTATGTTCATAGAATATAGATCTTATTTTTGCCACAGATCAATTGATTTTATCTATCCAATATTAGGCGTCAATAACGGAATTTCCACTTTGGAATTTTTGGCAGGTTGATACCATAAATTCCTGTCAAAAAATTCGGAATTAATTTATTTAAGTGCAACTTTTTGCTGGTAATCTCAAGTATGACTCTAAAAAATCTAGCTCTTGAGACTAGATGATTTCACGAGCGTCTACGGACCCCACCTTCATGAAACACGTAATATCTTGGTGGCAACTCATGGGTACACAACAAACACATGCAAATAAGTCCACTGTTTTCAGGAGGGGGCCTCGAAGACGATTTGTTTCAAATATCAATGTTACAGTGGAATGAAAATAATATGAAAATTCTTGTGCATTCCGAAGCCCAAAAACTTTAATCTTGCTCTTTAAAATGATACAAGCCGAAATATTTATTGATTTTAACTATCAACAAATATTCCCCCGTCATATTATCTGCCCTGAATGACATTTTCCTCTTCGAGGGAACACACATAATTTGGAGAAATCCTTAATTTATACAGAAGTATGAAATTCGCTTTGTATCAGAAGATGGAAACATCATGATGAAAATTTATGTATTTGTTTCATTTCATGAAATGCATCATCGTATTAATATGGGGACTTCAAATGTATCTTGAATCACATGATATACAGAAGAAATATCTTCAGGAGCATTAGAATAGGAAAGTCTGCCAAATTCAAAGAAATTTAGAAATCTGTAATCCACACTAACGCTTAACGACTGTACCTTTCAGCCTCTAGTGTCAGCTGAGTATGCAACCCAAATTACTTACTCGAGTATTGAAGAAAATCGCAAAACATTGAATCAAACTTCATTCATTTGGGAAAATATTATGCTTATTTTTATTATATACATGTCATATTTAACGACATATTGACATTACCAATAATACATTGTACAAAATACACAGATCTGGGCTAGCTAATATGTCGTCTCACGTACAGAGCCGGACTGAGGGTGTCCAGCCAGGGGGTATCTGAAAATGGACCCTATAAAGAAGCTCCTATTTAAATGGACATTAGCGCCCTGAATGCTTGCATAAGCATAAGTTGCATATGCAGTGCAGCAAATTGTGAGGCTGAAGTACACCTCACAAAAAGAGTGGGTAGGTATCAGCTATGTAGAAGGGCGGAGCTTGAAGGGACTGAAGTGACTGTGCCACTATAACTTTCGAACGGAAATAAAATAGTGCAATTTTTAAGCTGAGCAGTGCATCAGAATGCGATGGATATAATCGGCCTAACGTTTCGAAGTTATAACCATCTGAAATTTTGATATTATTTCCTCAATAATTCAAAGAATACAGGTGAACTTTCAAAAGTCTTCTCTATACCTAACTGCAGCCGTTATTCAGATATTTCAACTTTACGATTTCCGCCATCTATTACTATTGTCATCACCTTTGTTGATACAGCGCTAAAATTGCGGAGATGCTTCTTGCCCTCGATTTCGATGCAAAATTAAATAACCTATCAACCATGAATAGCGTCTCTATCTATCTGCCATGGCTTTCAAGTTATTAAGGATATTTATAGATTTTGAGATTTCGTTTGGAAATAATTGGAAAGCAAGCCTTGGAAATGAAAATTCTCACATCAAACGTCAAAACAAATAGTAATTGTCAATATTGATTATCAATTTTTGTGATTGTTAAATATTGAAAATGGAAAATCAACATTATCCAAACACAGATTCTGAATTTATTTTTTATCCATAGAGAATGTAATAAAATCATACAAAGAACCTGTCGTACGTTAAATGATGGAACTAATAAAGTTAACACACACCACACACGCATATTTCAGTGTAGGTTAAACATATTCTACTGTTCAAAGAATATTGGAAAAACATAAAATGCACAACTATTCTTTTATTACAGTGCAAGAACTTCAATCAGGAAACGATGCAAGAAGAATTGAATATTCCTAATAATACAAAAAGATCTTGTTGAATCCAGACCATATTTAGAAATTTACTAATTTGGCATCAAAATCGAGGAATGAACTCATAGCATCTAATTTGAACAAATAGAGTTTCTGTGGTTTGAAATTGTGAATTGAATTGGAATTGTGATCCAAATATTAATGATTCTGCTGTGCATCTCCCCAATTATAGCGCTTTATTTACAAAGCTGACGACGGTAGATGACTTCAAGCGTGACATTGCACAGGAGCTTTTTCTCTACTCACCTCTGTTGGACACTCTTTATCGAATGTAGCATCGATATATATTATGTATAAGTTATCCTGAGATACATAATATTTTTTCGTAATTTTTTAAAAATTTTCTAGTTGTATGATTCTCACAAAATTTAAGACACGTCTTTAGGTCAATATTCTACAATTATATACCAAGTTTCGATTCGATCGCGTCTGTATTTTTTGAGTTATAGAGACAATAATATTCCAGATGTTTATAACTCCGAAACCGTTGTGCCGATTATGCCCAACAACAAACTTAACTCTCCCATTCGGATGCACAACCTACCCTGAAAATTTCAAGTCCCTATCTCTTTTCGTTCGAATGTTATCGAGGTAACGGTCAGCCATCCAGCTATTGAACTCACACAAGATTGCTCGGATCTCCAGCAATATAGATCCGATCGTGTTCAAACTTGGAACTAGGCAGTAGAGTTAGGTTTTGAACGCTCTCGCAAAATTTCAGCGATGTCGGACGAATTGTTTCTGATATATAGATTTTTTCTCATCGATGTTCAATGCTTTTTTTAAGATTTTGTAGTAATACGATCCTCACGAAATTCTGCAGAAAATTTCGTGACGGTATTCTACAACTAATTATGTACCATGTTTGAATTGGATCGAAATTGTATTCTTCGAGTTATTGAGGAAATAACAACCAAATTTCAGATGGGTATGGTATAACTAACTCCAAAACGGTTTGGCCGATTATGCCTATTAACAAATTCATATGTCGCATTCAGATTTCAGATGCTCAACCAACCCTAAAAATTTCAAGTCTAAGTCCAAGCCGGACAGAATCAAATTTGACCTCGAATTCTTCATCAGTGAGTCGAACCCTTAGATCAATAAGTAAAGTTTACTTATTGATCTGAGGTCGAACCTAATCGTTCGAGACCATTTTCGGCGAAAAATTCGAACATTACAGAGTTTTGGGCAAAATGATAACACGATGTTCCCCAGAACAGGTGCGTAAAAATATTCGTAAAATCGTAAAGTTGAAATATCTGAAGAACGGCTGCAGTAAGGTATAGGGAAGGTTCATGAAAGTTCTCAAATTAGCTGCTGAATCCAATAAAGAAATATATTTTAACGTATTTGAAATAAGAGAGTATGTGTCAACTTCCGGTATTTTCGGAAAAATACCGGAAGTGGTACCATCTTGAAAATATTTTCATCAGAAAGATCACACCGGATTTTGGCTAACACCAAAATTTCAGTACCATATGATTTTACAATCTCTATACCTACATTCTTCTAATATACAGGGTGAGTCCTTGACCACTGCATTAATTTTAACCAAAGACTCCTCTCATGAAATGAAACACTTTTTTCATTTACCATTTTTCCAGATTCGGCTCAGGTAAAAAGTTACAAGCGTTTAAAGATTTCACAATGTGCTAATACACTTCCGCATATAAATTATCTATGACATTGTTGGCGGACGAGAATAAGGCATGGTAACGTGGTTTACAGCTTGATTCGGGATTCCAACGCTCAGGGACGGATCCATAAAAGTAGTGAAATTTCTGGAGTTTTCCATTTTAAAACATTCAATGTAGAATATCTCGAAAGTTTAAGGAGAAATGATGAAGAATAATATAATGTTCTAAAACGATGGAATATTCTTGAAATGACTCAAGAAAACCTTTATATGCTTTCTTTATGCTAATTTCGTTTAGTTTTATGAATCCACGAATCCATAACTAGAAAACCAGTGGAAGTAGAAAATAACTAATATTTGGAAAATATGTATCATAGTTATAGAAAACTTTACGCCAACATTCATTTTATTCAAAAAAAGGATGTCAAAGCTGCCAAATAAAAACTGTTTTTTTTTTCAAAATTTCAATAGCCTGTATCTTTTTACCTGAGCTGAATTTGGAAAAATGTTAAATGAAAAAGTGTTTCATTTGATGAGAAGAATCTTTGGTTAAAATTAATGCAGTGGTCAAAGACTCACCCTGTATAGTTTCCAATAAACACCCTGTATATTTACTTTATAGCTCGGAGGTTTTCGAGTCGAATTTCGCACCGTAAGAAAGGGTAATTTTATTATGTTGAATGTACGGATTAATCAGTTTGAACCTTTGACTATGTCTATAGTCAGGTTCGAACACGACAAAAGACAAAACCGCTCAATTCGCCGCCCGCGTGCGGAGCACGCCTTCCATGTCCGCATATGGGGGCCCTGACGATATCTATGCCGCTGAGATTTCATCTCGATATGCAGAAAGATATATCGACCCCAATATAGATCTGAGACAATTCGGTACATGGTACATTAATCACAAAAGATATTCCTGACAATGATAAGCATGAAATAGTAATTACTCATTGTGAAAAGCGAATGATGAAACCTTTCTTCGAGAATAACTAATGAAAGTCATGATCGGAGAGGGATCAAAATTGATTTAAATGATAGAAATGACATCATGATGTTGGGAATATTTCATGGCCTTCCAGTGATGACTTGCCAATAATTTGCTTCATTACTGTGATGCATAATACTGGTACCTATAAAAGTTATTGGATTGGTGCACAATAATTATAATTATTTGAACTGTTTCAAACAATTTTTATGCAAAAAAAGATAACAACATTAAACGAAACGATCAGCTTTGTTGTCGGAGAGTTATTGATGGACTCATCCTATCAATTTCTATATTTATTCGAGGGTCTTGGTCGAAATAATAAAAATAATAGATAATAAATATTTTATTTCCAATGCTGGAGAATTCATTGTGGAAAAAGTCAAACCAAACATATCACATACGAAATTCAAGAGGAAATATTTCAATGTAAAAATTCAGATGGACCAAGTAATCATTAAAGGATACTGTGGGAGGTATTCTCATTATTGAAAGGTTTTTTTCTGGGTTTTCTCTCCCAAACTCTGAAAAATGTCTATAAAATAAAAATTAATTATTTTGTGATTTGCTTCTGCGTAAGAAACACAAGATATTTGTCAGAAGCAATCAATTGAACAATGTTGCCTAACAAACAACAACGAAACAACTATATCGTAACGTTTCGGAGTCTATATCAGACTCCTTCGTCAGTATATATAGTATATAGTTGTTTCTTCGTTGATGTTGTTTCGTTGTTGTTTGTTAGGCAACATTGTTCAATTGATTGCTTCTGATTTTTTACTCTATGGTTCGCTGTCTAACGAACTTTGACAGACCACAAAGTTCAAACAATACCACAACTACTACAACAGGTACTGAGAAGACCTAATCAAATATTCCTGAGTAGGTACTGAATAAAAGTTCAATATTCATTAATGATTTTTGTCGTACTTTAATCTTTGTGTCTGAAGTATGGACACAAATATTGGTTCTCAATCGTGGTTCATATCTTCCGATGGGTACATTATACCAAATGGTTATTTCCTTATAGAAGGACGGCGGGATCTATGGTGATAATTTCAGTCTCAGGCCCCAAATAATTCAATCCGCCCCTGGTAACGCCATCATATTCTGTACTTCACAGTAGCCGTTCTATTTAAATGTATCTGATGAGCAATAGAGGACGCCACTTATATCAGAACTCGCATGATTTTTATTTTTTCGAATTTATTCAATGAAAGGAGATTCATCGAATCGTCTTACCATATGCAGGACGTCGAATAAAATTTGTACAATCTCACAGATTCAGATAGATTAAGGAAGAAAGTTCCTTAATAGTTTCTAAAATATTTTTTCCTATCAGCCCTCGTTGGAAATCAATTTTTGCGCGCATGTTCTGGGCAACAGGATGCTATCATTTTGCCCAAATGTCTGTAATGATCGAATTTTTGGCCGAAAATGTTCTCAAACGATTGGGCTCGACTCACTGATGAAGAATTCGAGGTAAAAATTAATGTTGTCCGATCCACGATAACTTTCGAACGAATATAGATAGTGACTCAAATATTATTCAGGGTAGGTGGTGCGGCCGAATGCGACGGAGAAGTTCGTTAATGGGCATAATCGGCCCAACGGTTTCCGATTACTAATTTTGTTTTCAACCAATACAGATCCGATCAAATAGAAACTTGCTAGCTAGTTTTAGAATACCGAAGTATGTGGAATTTTGTGAAGATCATATCACTAGAAAATTAAAAAAAATATATTAAAAATATTATTTATCTTATTAAAAATATTATTATTTATTTTTAGGGTAGGTTGCACATCCAAATGCGACATTTGAGTTTATCAATTGACAGAATCGGTCAACCGGTTTTGGAGTTATACATATCTGAAATGTTATTGTTATTTCCCCAATAACACAAAAACTACTCTTCCGATCCAATTCAAACATGGTTATTAGATGTAGAATGCTGACGAGCAAAGTTTCGCGAAATTTCATGAGAATCGTATCACATGAAAATTTAATAAAATCAGTACCCTCACACTGGCAAAAATTTGAAGATGTCGATTTTATTCAAAACTATTGAAAGCGTGCGGACAAATATTGCGCAAAAAAGGCTCCACGAACATTCAATATTTTCACAAAAATAAGCTCAATATATGTGTCAGTGTGAGTGTCATTTTACTTTACAGC
Organism: Halyzia sedecimguttata; assembly: GCA_937662695.2. Classification (NCBI taxonomy): domain Eukaryota; kingdom Metazoa; phylum Arthropoda; class Insecta; order Coleoptera; family Coccinellidae; genus Halyzia; species Halyzia sedecimguttata. The sequence goes on along the minus strand of OW569411.2, from coordinate 1,742,429 downwards.
CAGGTTCCAAATTTGAACACGATCAGATCTATATTGCTGGAGATCCAATTGGATCTGAAAACGGTTTCGGAGTTATACCCATCTGGAATATTATTTAAAAAAAATGGGTTCAAGCCCTGTGGACAGGAGCTTTCTGGCGCTCTAGTTCAAACAGACAAATTATATCTCCGAAAGTATTGGTTTCTCAGGGTTGGGAATTATATCAATGTATTCATATGATAGAACTGCATCATAAAGGAAATTCAATTCAAATAATAGTTTATTTATCAAGATTAAATGAGCAATCTGAGAATGAGAACTGCACCATGGAAGAAAACAAATTAAAATAGCTGAAATGAATTTGACTCTCTCTTATAGAACAGGATGACATGTACGAGTATGAACACAGATCATATAATAAAGCTTAGATAGAATAATTATAACATTCTGTGAAAACATAGAAGTGTGATTCATTATTGAAATTTCGAAAAATCATATCTCCGAAAGTATTAGCTTGTTGGAGTTAAAAATGATATCAATGGATTTTTATGGTAAAACTGCAATTGAATTTGAAATTTGTTGCTTAAAAAAAATTTTTTTTTCGTTACTCCGAAACCATTTGGCCTATTTTGCCCAATAACGAAATTAACCGAGATATTCATCTCCCTAACCTACTCTGAAAATTTCAACTGCCTAGCTTATTCCGTTCGAGAGTTATTGTAGAAAAAAAAATTTTTTAACACTTTGCGGTAACCTGGTCAAAACAAAACTTCAAATGCGTATAAAGGTCACGATTATACAATTTGAAGCTAAATTTCAGATAGATCGATTGATCGGTTTCGGAAATATCCATAAAAAATGTTTTTAATAAAATTGGCCATAACTCCGAAACCGCTTCATGGATTTCGCCCATTAACAAACTTGTCCGAGATATTTACGCTCCAAACCCACCATGCAAATTTCAATCATCTAACTCTTTTCGTTCGAGAGTTATCGTCCCTACGATAACTCCCCCGGCCGGCCGGCCGGACAGAATCGATTTCGACCTCGGATTCTTGATCAGTGAGTCGAACCAAATCGTTTGAGACCATTTTCAGCCAAAAATTCTAAAATTACACACATTTGGGCAAATTGATAAGCACTCAGTTCCGAGGAACTAGAGCGCCAAAAAGGGTGAAAGCTTGTGGCGGAAGCGTTGGAGCTCTTGTTAAATTATTGACAAACAATATCTCCGAAAATTTTGGGGATGATATCAATGGATTCTTATAATATGACTGCACCATTAAAGAAATTAAATTCAAATAACAGTTCATTTATGTGGAATGGGTTGTTGTTATTCCTCGCTATTGCCTTCATATATTACATAATTAAAATGATCCCATTCTAAATCTTCTGAAACATCATCCCTAATCATCATCATAGTCATTACATCTTGGCAGATGTGTTGTGAACTCATAACTCATGGCTCTTTTTCTTTTAGCTGTTAGGTATTATCTGGGGGACCATTGGTGTTCAATACATCTATTGCTCTCCTAACGGTGTCACGCCATCTAACTCGATTTGGTGTCAGTTTGGTTGCTCGGGTGACGCTAAGATCGAGACACTTCTTTGTCAGATCCACCCAGCGTGTGGGAGATCGACCACGTCGTCGACCCGTGGGGGGATGACCTTGTACCACTAGTTTCTCCATGTTATCCTTTCTATGAATGTGTCCAAAAAATGAAAGAACTCTTGCCAAAACTATGGAGGACAGGCGCTTTGGACTACCAATCTCATTCAGAACTGAAGCGTTCGTTCGGTGTGCCATCCACGGAATTCTCAGCATCCTCCTCCAACACCACATCTCAAAGGCATCTATGCGATGTCGATCAGCCTGCTTGGTAGTCCACGTCTCCGATGCGTATAGAAAGATGGAGAAAACCAACGACCGGACCAGAGCTATTTTAGTCGTTTTGGTGATGTGAGAGTCGCGCCATATTCTATTTAGTTTTGTCATGGCTACACGTGCTTGCTGGATGCGACGGCGGATTTCTTTTTCGCTGCTTCCTGTGTTTTCAATCAGCGAGCCGAGGTACACAAAAGTTTGGACCACTTGACAGGCACCAACCTGAGTTTTCTGAGGATGGTTGTTATGCTCCCTATCTACAATCATCACTTTGGTTTTGCTGTAGTTGATTTTAAGTCCAAAAGCCTCACTGACATTTTCCAAGTTATCAAGGAGAGACAGTAGTTCATCCTCTGAAGTTGCTAGCAAAGTTGTGTCGTCGGCAAACCTTAAATTGGACATCCTGGTTCCACCGATGGTTATACCTCCTTCCCAGCCATCCAGCACTTGTCGCATAATGAACTCGGAGTAAATATTGAAGAGCATAGGGGACAATATGCAGCCCTGGCGAACTCCTTTTCCTGTTTTTGTTTTGGCTGATAGCGTGCCGTCAATTCGTATATGAGCTATGTTGCCTTCATAGAGTTTCTGTATAAGTGATATTAGATGACAGGGGACTCCCATGATGTGCAGAACATCCCACAATTTGGTCCATTGTACATTGTCAAAGGCTTTAGAGTAGTCTACGAAACACATATATACTGGGAAGTAGTGTTCTCTTGCTTTCTCGATTATCTGTCGCAAGTTTAAGATCTGCTCGCGTGTGCCGCGTCCCTTAACAAATCCGGCTTGTTCCGGAGCTATTTGCCAGCTCACGAAGTTTTCCAAACGAGCCTGTAGGATATAAAGCATCACTTTGCTAGCATGTGAGATCAAAGAAAGCAGGCGGTAGTTGTCTGGGTTCGTTGGTGATCCCTTCTTGTGTAGCGGGACAAATATTGAAGTTTTCCAGTCATCCGGCCAACTACAGGTAGTCCAGACTCTCTGACATATTTTATGAAGGAAACACAGGCCGTCGTTGCCCAAACACTTCAGAGCTTCAGCAGTAAGCAAATCAACACCGGCTGCCTTATTGGTCTTCAGTTTTTCCACAGCACGTACTACTTCTGAGAGCAGGATATCAGGCTCAAGTTCTCTTGTTATATAGTCAGTTGAAATATTGTTGTCTGAGTAAAGTGTCTCGCAGTATCTGCGCCATGTCTGAACCACGTCATCTATATTTGTTACCATATTACCGTCTTCGTTCCTAATGGACCACGTTTTTGGTTTAAGGTCGTGATTTAGCTTTTTAATTTTCAAGAACACATCTCTTGGCGAGTTTGTATCTGCATGAGATTGAATTTCTTCAGCTATTCTTTGATAATATGAGTTTCTATCGTGCCGGGAGAGTTTTTGGATTCGACCTGTAAGTTCTGCATACTTAGCTCTTTTCTGATCAGAGTTTATACCGGAGGCCTTCAGTTCTCTGCGTTCCTCGACCGCTGACAGCGTGTGAGCCGTCATCCATTGCTGTTTGGGCTGTATAACTGATTTCGGCTGTGTTGTTTGTATAGAACGTATTAAGGCATTTTTAAAAGAGAGCCAAATCTCGTTCGGAGAGGCGTTATCTGAGATTGGATCGACGTTTTCATCAAGGAATTCGGAGCATTTTATTTGGTATGAAGTCGTATCTGAGATAGTCCGTAAGAATGATCTCTTAGATTGCGAACATATCTTCAGTTTCAAGCGAAACTCGCACATTAGCAGCTGATGATCCGAACCGCAATCTGCACCTGGCAAAGTCTTGCAGCAAGTAATCGACGATTTCCAACGCAGTTTCGTCAAGATGTAGTCGATTTGGTTGCGGTGCTTCCCGTTCGGTGAGGTCCACGTGTACAAACGTCGTTGATGTTGGGCGAACATGGTGTTTGCGATTGCAAGGTTATTGTCAAGGCAAAATTGAGATAACCTTTGACCTCTTTCATTTCTGAGTCCTAGGCCGAATCTACCTATATGAGCACGAATCAATTCTTCTTCCTCAGTTTGACCTATTTTGGAGTTAAAATCTCCTAAAATGATGGTGACTTCCCTATTGCTAATAGAATCAATTGTGGACTCAAGATCCTTGTAGAATGATTCCATGACATCGTCATCAGCCGAGGAGGTCGGTGCGTAAACTTGTACTAGATTAATGGGATTGGGAGTCGCATGGATACGTAGAGTTATTAAACGGTCGCTTATACAGTTGTAGCCAAGAATCATCTTTATGAATGGTTTTGCCACCCAGAAGCCCACGCCGTTGTTACTTTGATAAGGATTTCCTGAAAAGCATATGAAATTGCCCTTCGTAGAAATTAAGTGTCCCCCGTCTCTGTAGTGCGTTTCAGCGAGACCTGCAATGGCAATGTTATTTCTCTCTAACTCACTTTCCAAGATATTCAATTTGCCCACCATCAGCAAACCTCTGACGTTCCACGTCGCTAGGCGATGTTTTTGTCGAGTCTTGAGTTTATTAAGATTAAGTTTGAGTTTGTCATCAGTAGCATAGTTTCCATGAGAGGCCTGATGCATCCGCCCATGGCCGGTAGCCAATTTCTCACCGCCTCCCCCGGACGGAGAGCAGCGCCGGTTGCCAATCGGAGAGCGAAGCCTTACCGAGGCTTCATTGTCGCACATAGTCATGAGTTTCTCTAGGGATATCCTTGCGGATCTTTAATGCAGTGTTTTCCCCTTTCCTTCTGCATCTTCATGCCGTTGACCAGTTAATGGTTCTTCCGTCTTTGAGAACAGTTTCCTATTCCAGGGGCAAGGAGGTGCCCTATCCTTCCCATCTCTTCCGCCCGAAGCCGTTGGATGGTTAGGGGAGACTGTTTATACCGGCAGTCGTTCGGTTGGATTCAACTTTATATTGGTTCAAAATCCGGGTTGTCACTCGCTGGATCCACTGTACCAAGGTGCCACCTCTCCACCTTCACCAGCGTTGTGAACTTCTATAGGAAGTGGTTAGGGAGTAATTTTGGAAATGGGCAGGTATGTGGTTTGGGACATGATTTCCCTCAGTAAAAGGAGTGAAGGGAGAATCAAGGCTCGCGTGGGCAGGGTCGCATCCCTGAAGTAGGTCTATCCACACCGGGATCGTGAGGAGTACCTACCCGCTACCCGCTATCCCTAATATTTGCACATAAATTATTCAATATGCAACAAGTCAATATTATTTTTGGTATCAAAACAGTCTCGTATATATTCACAAATTCAAAGGGCGGAACCTTGTTTTCCAACACAAAATATTTTCGAAGTACGAATTATATGAATAAACTACAACACAAATAAATATTCCTCATAAGTAGATAAGATGATATGAGTGAATAGTAAACACACATAGAATACAGACAGAATTCCATTCTGTGAAAACATGGAAAGAAGTACGATGTATTATTAAAATTATGAAAAATCATATCTCCGAAAGTATTAGCTTGTTAGAGCTGAAGATGACATCAATAGATTCATATGATGGAATTGCATCTTAAAAAAAAATTGATTTTGAAATTTCTAATGAAAAAAGTTTTTGAAAATTTTTTTGCTACTTTACGACAATCTGATCAATACAAAACTTCGCATGTATATAAAGGTCATGATTCTACAATTTGATGCTAAATTTCAGATAGATCGAGTGATCGGTTCCGGAAATATTCATAAAAAATGTTTCCACTAAAAACGGCCATAACTCCGAAAGGGCTTGGTGGATTTCGCCTGTTAGCGAACTCGTTCGAGATATTTCTGCTCCAAGCCTACCCTGCAAAAGTCAATCCTTTAACTCCTTTCGTATGAGAGTTATGGTGCCTACGACCGGCCGGACATAATTTATTTCGACCGCGGATTCTTCATCAGTGAGTCGAACCAATTCGTTCGAGACCATTTTCAGTCAAAAATTCGAAAATTACAGACATTTGGGCAAATTGATAAGCACTCTGTTCCGAGGAACAAGAGCGCCAAACATAGTATGTATCTCACGTTAACTTGAGAACGGAAAAGATAGCAACTTGCAATTTTCAGGGTAGGTTGCGGTAAGTTCATTAATAGGCATAATCGGCCGAACGGTTTTGGAGTTATACTCATTTGAAATTTTGTTGTTATTTCGTAAATTCCGTATCCTGGAATTACTTGAGACGTACGTATTTTCGTATATTATTGGATATTTAATGAATTTCAAATCCGATAGCATACATATGGCAGAATTAAAAATTCTGTGATTTTAGACGATCCTCTCATTACTCGAGTCTTTCATTAAAATGGTACGAAATGTATTCATATCTTATAAAAGCTGAGAAAACGGTCTATATCGATGGTAAATTCGATCAAGAATGTCCAATAGACCACATTAGTTAGGTTAGAATCAGTCGCTTGGCGGGAGATCCATATTCAAATTTTTTAACAAGGAATTTCAACTTTGAGATGAAACCACCCTATTTAAAAGAGAAAGTTAGTACAGAGACATCAAGTATTGGGTACCATCATCATTAGTGCATGTTTTCATGTTATTTCCACATTAAAATCTACTTCTATTCATTCTTAAATTAACATTGAAACCATTCTAGTTCGAAAGATTTCCGTATGTCGTAGATGACTTCTGTTGTGCGTCATTACAAGGCCGATTTAGGGTTATGTTATTATTTTTGACTGATTTCGAGTGAGCTAAGACATACGTCAATCGAATTTGGTGAACACTTTTATATTTATTCATTATTTTGGAAATATACAATTTCTTTATGAAAACTTGATTCTAGATGGTTGAGAAAGGTTCACAGAATCTATTTCAACCAAAATAAACCTTAAGAAATTAGCCAAAGTATCTAAAAACAGGCGATAAATTCGCGTAAATTTCAGGTCCATAAGAAATGCATGGGGAATTCAGTGCTCGGATCCACGGATGGATCGTAATTCAAATTTCCCGCCTAACCTAACTAATGTGGTCTATAGAGGTGAATAGAAAATAAAACATAGCTCCTGACTTCACGTCGGTACTTGTTTCAGCACAAGGTTCAAGCTACCCAGAAATAGTCTTTAGGTCCTTATCGTATCATTTTTATTAGGAAATATAAATAATAAACATTTAAAAATTTGAGAATCAGTGCTAACAGTCACCACCACGAGTTTTTTCCTACACACTTCAATTAGATCTCATTGAACCATCAGTATGTTCTACCGCACCCTACCTGTATATTTCTCGCCCATCTCTTGGGATTCAACTATCAAACGTATTCCGTCGATCTTAATAATTGAACTTTCCTATATCCGCTTATATCTCCTCTGTTTGTTCAAAATATAAATGTTCGATAAGGTTATTTTTCAGCTAAACAAAGTTAATTGACACCCTTAAGGTAAACTTCGAATAGTCTAAGATAAGAGGGCCATATATTGTATATTACCTATTGCCAAGTTTATCGTTTTGATTCTTTAAATCCCCCTTATTTGTATAACAATTTCCCATGGTATATTTATTCTGATATCTTATACGTTCTACGTATGCTTCACATTAATATCATGAAAATTTACCGCGATATCATGTCTCGCAGATTGGTGCGATCCAAAGATAAAGAGACTCTCTATTGTCTCTGGTATATGATGGCCAGATAGATTTTCGTTCGCGAAATTGAATGCTTTCGAATATACAGTGCGCGTCAACATTATGGTCAAATTCATTTTCTCAGAAGAAAAATATTTGGCAATAAAATCCTGGGACAGGTCAATTTTTGTTTCACTTTTACCAAATTTTTATGCAGGCTACATGCTCCTTGTCTATATTGCACAAAAAACGCCTATGTGGAGGATTTGTTTCCTCAAATTCGCAAATTTATGCGTAAAGCTAGAAATGATATCCATGATTCGTTTCATTGGAAATAACGAATATTCTCGGTGAATTGTTTTTGGTGTCCGGGATTTTGACCACTATCAAATTGCCCTTGTCCTATACAGGGTGAGTCTTTGACCACTGCATTAATTTTAACCAAAGATTCCTCTCATCAAATGAAACACTTTTTTCATTTAACATTTTTCCAAATTCAGCTCAGGTAAAAATATACAGGCTGTTGAAATTTTGAAAAAAAATCAGTTTTTATTTTGTAGCTTTGACATCCTTCTTTCGAATAAAATGAATGTTGGCGTAAAGATTCCTATAACTAAGATACATATTTTCCAAATATTAGTTATTTTCTACTTCTACTGGTTTTCTAGTTATGGACTCGTGGATTCATAAAACTAAACGAAATTAGCATAAAGAAAGTATATAAAGTTTTTCTTGAGTCATTTCAAGAATATTTCATCGTTTTAGAACATTATATTATTCTTCATCATTTCTCCTTAAACGCACCGTTTTCGAGATATTCTCCATTGAATGTTTTAAAATGGAAAACTCCAGAAATTTCACTACTTTTATGGATCCGTCCCTGAGCGTTGGAATCCCGAATCAAGCTGTAAACCACGTTACCATGCCTTATTCTCGTCCACCAACAATGTCATAGATAATTTATATGCGGGAGTGTATTAGCACATTGTGAAATCTTTAAACACTTGTAACTTTTTACCTGAGCCGAATCTGGAAAAATGGTAAATGAAAAAAGTGTTTCATTTGATGAGAGGAATCTTTGGTTAAAATTAATGCAGTGGTCAAAGACTCACCCTGTATATGATCAATCATTATTTTGCAGAGTTCATCGCGCTGCAGGCATCGGCGAACCCAAAAATGGTAGCAACTTTGATGAGGAGGTAAATTTCATCAGGATCATCTTCCATAAATCTGAAACCTTCAATTTTTTCAAATATTTTGGTTTTTTTGGTACGGTACCCAACATTGCTTCTTTAAAACCGAAGTGAGTTTAAAATATTCACTCAAATCTAAGTTTCTCCTCACTTTAAGTACACTTTTCAACATGGAATATGTTTTGCTCCATAGTGTACCTACAGGGCTGAAATTTATTCTTCGAATATAAAAAGTATGTTACCAATACTTTGTCCTCGTGGCTTGTTGTCCCTTTACTTTGAGCCCAGTTTTCAAAATTCTGATATTCTGCTACATTTGACTTGATTTTTCAGGTAATAAACTCAAACTCGCTTCATTAGCCGCCTGCAATATGAAATGTGGAAGATTACTACAAGAACTGTTCATTTCAATAGTGTTCATAACGTTTGTGTAGTAGAGAAAAGCTTGAGGTATTATAAAATCTGAGAAAAATTATGACATAATCAAATCTATAAGTCTTGTTGCTTGATAAAATTGTTCCTGAGAATTTAACATGAATATCTATTTGTTCAGGCTGAAATCTAAATATCGGGAATAATGATTGAAAAGTGGAGTTTTAGACACTTGCAAGAGTCTGACATTTCATGAAATAATCACCCGTTTATGAAATATTCATGAAAATTTCCCCTAACAACAATAACACATCCGTGTCGCAAAATATTTTTTCCGCACAACGCGGAAAAGTGTTACTTTAGGCAACCCAAATACGTGCGAAAAGTACTACTTTGCGCACGCTCGTAGGAAATAGTTATTCTCCTAACAAGTGCGGAAAGTGATACTTTCGCGCACGAAACGGCCGTTAGCCGAACGACGCGAAGCGGAGTTCGGATAAGCAGTTGAGTGCGGGAAAGACACTTTTCGCTCGAGTTAGGAACAATGTTTTTTCTACAAGCACTTTTATTATAGGTATGAGATCGATTTGAGTTCAACACACAGAACAAATTTGATATTATTAATTCATAATACCTACACATGAATGACAAGCGTAATCCTTGCATGTCGTTACCATCATACCTATACTGTCATCAATGTCATCGTTGTCGTTCGGTCCATAGAGACATATGAAATATTTATATCTATGAACTGGAATATTCATTTATTCTTTATTATTAATAATATTAATTGGAAATAAAACGAGGATAACTAACAGCAAACAAAAATAAACTGCAATAAGGAAATTAAGAATAGCTATGTATATACATATTAGTATCTAATATTTAGTTATTAGTTATATATTTATTGTAAACGTGCAGTTGGTCGCATTATGCAAGTTTATAGCAGAAGCCATCATGTTGGTCGAAGTCAGCTGCTCAGTGGAAGGAGATAATTCTGAATTACCGGTTGAAGTGGAAGGAACATGGGAAGGAGCATTCAAATTCAGAATTTTGGTAGCCATCATGTTGGTCGAAGTCAGCTGCTTTGTCGAAGAAGATAATTCTGAATAACAGGTTGAAGTTGAAGGAGCATTCAAATTAAGAATTTTGCTAGACATTTCTTTTTTCTTGTTTACTGATTCTTCCAAATAACCCTCAGCAACAGAAGTTGACTTCCACCCTCCTAATCGTTTTATATTGGTGATTCCCTCTCCACGGTTAGCTAGGAATGTAGCAGAAGAGCGCCTAAAACTGTGACCTGTGTATAATTCTGGATTTTGTAATCGTAAAAATCCGGCTATTTCGGAAGGTATTCTTCCTATCGTATTTATTCCTATAGGTTGCATTGTACATTTTCCTTTATTGTACCTTAAGAAAAATCGGCGATGGTCTATTTCCTTCGGACGTAAGTTGGCATATTTTCGATATATATTTAAAAAATGTCCGTCGTTGGTGTCTTGGGAGATAACGAATGATCTCGATGAATAATTTTTGAAGTCCTTAATGTTGACAATAATCATGTTTCCTTTATCATCTATATCGTCGATAGTTATTTTTGTTAATTCTTCCCGTCTGCAAGCACCAGCCAATCCAAAAATCGTTACCACCTTGATCATTAGGTAAATTTCATCAGGTGCCTCACTCATAAATTTGGATATGTCCTCTTCATTAAAAATTTTGGCTTTTTTCGGACGAAAACCAACATTTTGTCTTTTAATGAAGGCAGTTAATTTAAGGAATTTTCCAATATCCAAATCTTGCTTCAATTTACAAACACTCTTTATCATAGAATATACGGACCATAATGTGTTCGGTTTAAAAATTTTCGAAATTTCCAAAAAATAAGCCAAAAAGACTTCCTCCTTCCTGGGTTTTACTTTCTTGGAATCACACCAGGCAATGAATTGAGAATAGCGCTTCTCATATTTTTCGATTTATTTGGGTGGAAGCAACTTCAAATTGGCTTCATAAGATGCTTCTAATATGTCCGAGGGCAGGTCATCATCAGATATATCCATTCTTACCGAAAATATTACGTACGGATTGAAATCAATTTGCTATTTTCAAATAAATTAATGACAATTGTCAATTCACATGTTGTTTCCATAGTAACCTCGTCGTAAGCGTTCGATACATAGAAATATTAGATAATTCAGTATATTCTATATAAAAAGTGTGCGGAAAAAACGCCTGCTAATCCATTTCCGCACTGTTAACAGTGCGGAAATGGATTAGCAGGCGTTTTTTCCGCACTGTTTGGAAATGTGACTCTTTACGATTCGAAATGTGTGCGGAAAAAGGGTTGAACGCGCACCCTCGTAGGAAAAAGTTATTTTGAGGCCGCAAAGTACTTGTCTACAAAAATAATCGTTTTTACGTCACTTTTCACAGAGGTCGACGAAAACCGAAATTTTTTCACTTCGTTTATAAATCATCAATTATTTTCTCCGAATGCTTCATCATCCGAAGGTGGATCTCGAGTGAAGGATTTGCATATCCAGATGTTGAGAATCGAACATTTCACAGTCCTATATCTTTAATTTCATGGATTGGAAACCTCTTCATCCGATCATGTTCGAATAGAAATCCGAAAGTCATCACACATCACGACTTCTTTCAACAGTCGGATTCTCAATCAAGTAAACAATCCGTGAGGTCGTCATCTGAACCCACGACGATGGCCCTCTATTTTATTATTTTCTTGACCCTTGGGTGTCACTTCATCAACTCATTTGATACATTGGAGTGGTTTGAATACTCAATCAAACGCTCGTAGGGTGTTCGACCAAATTCTTTGGATTCGTTTTCATTGTGGATATTTTCCATACGACTTTATTATTGGGAACTATTGCTTGTGAGATGTGCTGGTGAAATGTGAGGAAATTAGCGATTAGGTTTCATATTTAATCTCAAGTTTTAGTTGGACTACATCCTTCAGAATCTACAAATAGCAAGGGATGAGACGTAATCAGAGTCATGAAACATTAGTATATTAAATAATTTTTGGTGCTCTTATTCCTCGGAACAGAGTGCTTATCAATTTGTCCACATGTCTGTAATTTTCGCAATTTTGAGTGAAAATGGTCTCAGACGTTTTGATTCGACTCCCTGATCAAGAATCCTTGATCAAAATCGATTCTTTCCGGCCATACGTCCGTGAACACGATAACTCGCGATCGAAATGAGTTGAAATTTTCAGAGTAAGTTTGGGAGATAAATATCTCGGTTGGTTTCGTTACTGGGTAAAATCAGCCAAGTGGCTTCGGAGTATAGAATACAATCCCAGGGGTCTTTTTTTTATCCCGGAATTACGGGATTTTTTATGCACAATCCCGGGATTTCGGGATTAGACTATGTGGTTTCTAAATGAGCTGAAATGGAAAAAAAAACATGTGTAACTTATTTAAAAATGTTTATGATGTAAAAAAACAAATCACAAACAATATTAAGAAAGACGAAAAGAAATACTACTCAAACAAAAAACTATAATTTGAAAAAAAAAATTAGTACATGGAAAAATACTTAGAATTTTTTAAATTTAAAGGCAGGCAGAAAAAACAAAAAAGTTTTCCTTTTATCGTGTGCCGTAGATACATACGAGTTGAAGCTATATAATTAAAATGAAAAACCAGTACTTTTTCTCGAGCTTTCGCTCAAGCGATCAATATTTTTTTTATTTTGCCTGATTTTTACAAGTTTGGGTTCAAGAAACTGTAAGAGAAACTTTACCTGATCACCCCCATGGTTTCTACTGACCTGTGAGCATTATTTATTGAAACAATTTTTTCATATTCGTTTGAGTTTTGAATACTTCTCAATAATTCAAATCATATCATGAAATTATATCCCCCGGAATATTCTGCTTATTCTTTTATTCATATCACCTTCAATTACTCATAATTATTACGTTATGAGATCGCGTTTATTAATGTTTGAGACAATCCCGAAAATCTCGGGATTATCCAAGTACAATACCGGGATTTTCAGGGTCAGAAAACGGCCGGGATCCCGGGATTGTATTCTCTACAAAAAATTTTTAGAAATTGCATACTTCAAATTCAATTTTTTTTGAGATGCAGTTTCATTATTAGAATCCATTAATATCACTCTCAACTCTAACAAACTAATACTTTCAAAGATACTATTTTTCGAAATTTCAATAATTAATCGCAATTTTATGATTTCATAGAATGCTCTAATTATAATTCGTTTATGTATGTAAATCCACCATATTAGGTGAGTCATAGACCTACGTTTTGAATTTATTTTTTTATGATGCAGTTCTATCATAACAATCCATTGATGTCACTCCCAACTCAATTCTGATAACCAATGCTTTCGGAATATGATTTGTCAAAATTTTAATAATTACTCGCAAGTAGTTTGACAAGAGCGCCAAAGCTCCTGTCCACTGAGCATTCCCACATTTTTTTTTATAAATAATTAAGTTTATTTTATAAATCTCATTACGCAAAGTTTTTACAATTTTGTTTAAAATTGACAAAATTTAAACAATCGATTAAAGTATTATTGAATTTGAAAGGAAATTTAATTCTCTTCCAATGTATCTTATGATATACAGGTCATTCCATTTCAAAAACGCACTTTTTATCGTTTAAGTATGGCTCGGAAAAGCCTAGGATCTTGAACAACCCTATATGATAAGGGACGTATATATCATTAAACGTAAATGATACACGGGCTATTGTAAATCCATGCCCGAAATTTTGGCTTTCTAGGATTTCAAGTAACGAAGTAATTAATGTTGAATTGAGGCTATCTTTTGCACAAAAAATGGGTTCAAGCCCTGCGTACAGGAGCTTTTTGGCGCTCTTGTTCAAACAGACAAATTATATTTCCGAAAGTATTGGTTTCTTAGGGCCGATATATTCACTTATCTGTAAACTGTCAAGTAGCCTTACCGAAAGGAAAGTATTCTGTAAATGTTTATTCACCTTTCAGTTACACAAAGTGATATTCATCTCCCTAACCTACTCTGAAAATTTCAAATGCCTAGCTCATTCCGTTCGAGAGTTATTGTAGAAAACTTTTTTTTTTAATTTTCAAAAATTTTTTTTACACTTTGCGGCAGCGTGGTTAATACCAAACCTCACATGCGTATAAAGGTCATGATTCTACAATTTGATACTAAATTTCAGATAGATCGAGTGATCAATTCGGAAATATTCATAAAAAATGTTTTTACTAAAATCACCATAACTCCGAAACCGCTGGATGGATTTCGCCCATTAACGAAGTCGTCCGAGATATCTACGCTCCAAACCCACCTTGCAAATTTCAATCCTCTAACTCTTTTCGTTCGATTGTTATCGTGCCTACGGCCGGCCGGACTGGCCGGACAGAATCGATTTCGAACTCGGATTCTTGATCAGTGAGTCGAACCAAATCGTTTGAGACCATTTTCAGCCAAAAATGCGAAAATTACAGACATTTGGGCAAATTGATAAGCACTCTGTTCCGAGGAACTAGAGCGCCAAAAAGGAAGTAATTAAATTCATTACTCGAAAACCGCTAGAGTTAGGGGTTATGAAGTTGATACTGAATTAATCAGGCTACGGCGGATCGAAAAATGCAATAATATGTATATAGGGTGTTCCATTTGGAATATCAAAGTTGTTGGTACTTTTAGATATAAGCGACAACACCACAGCGCTGAAAATATTCTAGATCGATGGAGCAGTGGTTCCTAGCCAAGGAACCAAATTTTAAATGAAAACGTATGTCCCATGGCCCACCCTGTATTTAAAAAAAATTCCGAGCCATAGTTGAAACTTCTGCAGCGTCTCAATCTCGACGAAAAAGTCAAGAACACCCACCGCACTGCAGTGTGTACGAATTTAATGACACACTTGTTATGTTTCGCTTCTTTTCAATATCAATAAAATCCATGCTTTCGAGGTTTATTGGTGCACGATAAATCAGAAAACGTAGATAACGAAAACAAAATAAGAACAGAGTCCTACTTAAAACGTCGTAAAACCGACATAAAAATCGCGTTGCTCAACCCTGGGAAGCCTCGAGTTCCAGCCCCACACATGCTTTACTTTAAAGTCCGAAATTGAGGCGCGTATCGAATTTTCATATTCCGGATCGGGTAGAAGGGGGTGGTGGAGCTGTCAATCAATGGCGTCAAAGTGTCATAAGGTAATGGGATAGATATGACCCGGACCGGTCCTGGTTAATTTCAGAGGGTTGTAAAACGAAAACGGATTAGTTTTTTTTTTGTTCCCATTTACGAGGCGATGCATGAAACTGAACCATTAACTTGGGATTGTTATCGAAGGGGGTTTTCAAGTCTGGAATTAGTGGAGTTTCCAACCAAAGTTTAACCTCGTCACTGGATCGTGAAACACACCCAATTTTAATTCAATGAAAAATTATACAGCGTGCCAAAAAAGTAACGTAACTCTTCAATGATTCTTGTACGAATTAATATTAAGGAAAATCCTCGCACCAGTCGATTTTTAATTTCAAGAGTATTTTATTCTGTGCTTTTTTGAATTTGATATTTCTCATCCCGCACCCCATTACTTTATTTTTTCAAATGGGAATATATAGATTGTGATACATCAAATGAAAGGTAATTTGATTACCTATTCAGCGGTGCGAACAAAAGGAAAATTGGTTGTGCCGTTTTTTCATTAAATTAAAAATATTATTAGAAAATAATCAATTGGGTATGGTTACTCGCTTTTTGAAATCGACGAGTTTCCTATTCAAGGATGGAAAATAATTTTAATGTGTTAAATTTTCGAATTGAGCACCGTTGACTGCTTGACAATGTGCAAGCCGTTCTTCGAAACTCCTCAATGAATTATTCAATGCAGCAACAGGGTATTATTCCGACATCTGTCTGAAATTTAAATCACAGGTCTTCCAAATTATCTGGATTTTGGTAAACAGTACTTTTCAAATGGTCCCACAGAAAATAGTCGAGAGGGTTCAAAACTGCAGATCGGGGTGGCCATTCAACTGATCCTGTACTACACCAATCCGTTTCTCAGGAAATATGCCATCAAGAAACCTCCTCACTTCAATTCCATAATGCGGAGGCGCACCATCTTGTTGGAACCAAATATTGTCAGCTACTTGTCGACCATTCACACCGGGAAAGAGATCAATGACTGCAGGTAATATTTGATTCCTCGGTAACTCTAGATAAGAGTCACTAGTCAAATTTCCTTCTTTAAAAAAAGGTCCAATAAAATGATGGCCAATTGCGCCCAGCCACACATTTAACTTGGGTTGTGGGTGTGAACTGTCTGCATACCGAATGAGGATGTGCTGTGGACCAGAAACGACAATTATGTCGCTGGACAGACCCATTCAAGTAAAACGTAGCTTTATCCGCAAAAAGAATTCTCGATGAAAAGCTATCATCCTCATTGCATCTCTCCTGCATTACTTCACAAAACTGCGCTCGTCGGTCGAAATCGTCATCAGATAATACTTCTGTGCTTTGAATCCTGTATGGGTGAAACATAGTTTTTCTAAGGAGATTACCAAGGACTGCTGACATTGGCCAGTTTTCGTGCAGATTGTTTCGGATTCTCTTCTATGGAAAGTAATATATTGAGGGCCTTACTTATCGCCATATGTCGTAGTTGAAGGTCTACTAGATTTTGGAGAGTTTTTAACATTTCCAGTTTGTTCGAAATGTTCAACCACGTGACAAACAGTAGTTTTACTGTCTTGATAACGCTCATAAAAAATTTCGCACACTTGTTGCATTGAAGCATTGCAGATTGCTCAATTTTTTTTAAATGTCAATTTTTGATGAATTAAATCATTGAAGCATTGCAGATTGCTCATTTAATCTTAATAAATATACTATAATTTGGATATAATTTCCTTTATGATGCAGTTCTATCATAAGAACCCATCGATATCATTTCTAACTCTGAGAAATCAATACTTTCGGAGATATAATTTGTCAATTTTGAACAAGCTCCTGTCCACAGGGTTTTCCCACATTTTAGTTTATTAATAAAATATTGTTGCAATAATTGAACACTTTTGCAGTTCAATGAGCAGCGATAACAATTAATTGTAATTGAAATAAAATTACAAATACATTGCAATTGAACCTAATTAAAGTAAAATTGATTTCAATAACAATTAATTGTTATCGCTGCTCATTGAACCGCAGATTTTGTATTGGTTAAGGAAATGAATTAATTAACGCCCATCTGTGCTGTCCACCTGCCTTAATTTTTTCTCTATTATAATGCCTATCAGTTTATCTGTTGTGAGTGCTGATATTTTATTTCTGGTTTGCGAGATGCAATTTTATTATGGAGTCTGTATGGTTATCTAGTTCGATTGAAAATGCCATCATCTAAAGATAAACCACTCGAACACCCCTCAGGACTCACAGGACTCCTTTTCATTTATAGGAAGATCATCCAAAGAAATTGAGAAAATAATTTTTAAGCATTTTATTATTTTATAGAATCGTTCAATTTTGTTTTCAAATTGAAGCGTTTATGGACTCGTTCTTATTTTGTTTACTAGTTTAAGCGTTTAAGCCCTCCTTTTTTAACTTGTTCGTAAACATCTTCAGTGTTCAGTTTGTGAAATATTCACTTATTTTTATTGCCAAATTTATTCAGTGTTTATAATTAAGAATGTTGAATCAGTTTCAATCAAATATTAAGTTTGAACAATGTTCTCTTAGCTTGATCTTATTTTATGAGCATCTAATATACTCAAACTCATTGGTATTTCACAATATGTCAAGGTCGAATATTTATTTATACCTGCCACCCAATTCAGGTTGTTTGTTTTCCATGAAATGAAGTGAACCTGGAACAATCATGCCCCAAAATTTTGTGAGGACGAAAGAGGAAAAAAAATTATAATATCCGGATTTGCAGTATTTCAATCGAAATGAACCAGCATGGGGAAAGCTGGAAAATAAAAAAATGTCTTAGATTAAAGGATTATTATCGAAATTACAATAATTATAAATTAATAAATCATTCAAGAATATTTATGGATAAATAAATATCTAATTACGGAGTAATGATTAATTCATATTTTCGCGCTTGTGAATCGAATCTCCACTATAGCCATATACATTGCTAATCAAATAAATCTATTATCTAATTTATTGGTTTGAAATAAAATAACAATATTCATTAATAAATCCATTTCTAATATGTATCTATAAATTAATTTATTTATAATTACCTATTGAAATCTCATTTTCACACAATCAACTTAGATAATAGATGTTTTCGACTAGAAATGTATCTATTTATAATAATTGACATTCCATTCTGAAACGACATCTTTATGCGCGTATGTGTAGGGAACTTCGTGCTATGATTTTGCACGATAACTGTCGAACAGAAAGAGATAGCAATTTTCAGAGTAGGTTACGCGTCCGAATAGGACGGTTAATTTCGTTAATGGGTATAATCGGCCAAACGGTTCCGAAACTATAACCACCTGAAATTTTGTAGTTATTTCTCAATAACTCGAAAAATACAGATGCGATCGAACTGAAACTTGGTAATCAGTTCTTAAATGCTAACGCGCAAATTTTGCAAAATTTCGTATCAATAAAAAAAATTAAAATGTTTCATAAAAAAATCAAAATTTTTCTTCAGAAATATTATATTTCAAAAAATATCTTGTCAGATTCTGCTGACATTACGCACAAAGCACTATTTTATTTTTCCAATATTTCCAAAAAAATGGATCTCTTCGATTGAAATCTAGAACTCGGTTAAAAAAAGTGCGAAAGCCCTGTTGCCCGCAGCTTTGGAGTTCTTGTTCAAACTTTGACAAATCATATCTCCGAAAGTATTGGTTTCTCAGAGTTCGGAATGATATCAATAGATTCTTATGATTGAACTGCATCATGAAAGAACTTAAATTCGAACATCATAAAAGAAATCAAATTCAACAAGAGCCAAAAAGCCGAAAATTGTTAATCCGAAACCACCAGACCGTTTCTACCCAATAACGAACTCATCCGAGATATTCATTCCTCAAATCTATACTCAGAAAATTATATTATAGGTATTAATTGACACTTGACCAAAATTTCAGTTTTGTTTATACTGGAGATATTCTGAACTCAATTTGATTAGCTTACTAAAGTATATATCTCCATCATCATTATGGATTATCTACGGGCATTAAAATATCACCCAAAAAGTATAATATCATATTATAATGCTCTTAATGCTACGATAGCTGAAATAAATCTTATAGGAAAATAAGATGATATGTATGAACACTGATAATATAATAATTCATAGATGGAATAATTATTGCATTCTGTGAGAACATACGATTTATTATTGAAATTTTGAAAAATCATATCTCCGAAAGTATTAGTTTGTTGAAAATGATATCAATGGATTCTTAAAATAAAACTACCTCTTAAAAAAAATGAATTTGTAATTTGTAATGTAAAAAAAATGTTTTTCGATACTCCGTGACCATCAGACCGATTTCGCCCAATAACGAACTTAACCGAGATATTTATCTCCCAAACCTACTCTGAATATTTAAACTGTCTAGTTCATTCCGTTCGAGAGTTATCGTGCTTACGGCCGGCCGGACAGAATCGATTTTGACAACGGATTCTTGATCAATAAGTCGAACCATTTTCATCAAAAAATTCGAAAATTACAGACATTTGAGCAAATTGATAAGCACTAAACGGCTTGAAGGTTCATACAGTATTTCTTAAGAGTATGTGAGGTGTGAATAGACAAAAGAACATGCGCGCAAAACTTTACGTCAGTGCTCTTCAAGATTTTTTACATACAAAATTGTTGTGCTCCTTTTAAAAAAAATTGATTCAAGCCCTGTGGACAGGAGCTTTCTGGCGCTCTTATTCAAATAGACAAATTATATCTCCGAAAGTATTGGTTTCTCAGAGTTGAGAATTATATCAATGTATTCTTATGATAGAACTGCATCATAAAGGAAATTCAATTCAAATAATAGTTTATTTATCAAAATTGACACTTTACGGTAACCCGATCAATAGAAAACATCACACGCGTCTAAAGGTCATGATTCTACAATTTGATGCTAAATTTCAGATAGATCGAGTGATCGGTTTCGGAAATATTCATAAAAAATGTTTTCACTAAAAACGGCCATAACACCGAAACCGCTTGATGGATTTCGCCCGTTAATGAACTCGTCCGAGATATTTACGCTCCAAACCTACCCTGCAAATGTCAATCCTCTAACTCCTTTCGTTCGAGAGTTATCGTGTTAACGGACGGCCGGCCGGACAGAATCGATTTCGACCACGGATTCTTGATCAGTGAGTCGAAACAAATCGTTTGAGACCATTTTCAGCCAAAAATTCGAAAATTACAGACATTTGGGCAAATTGATAAGCACTCTGTTCCGAGAAACTAGAGCGCTAAAAACAAAGTATGATTGAATTCAAAATGTCCAATGAAATAACCTCAGGTATCGTAGAATTATGAGGATGATATGATATTATACTTTTAAGGTGATAATATAATGCCCGTGGATAATCCATAATTATGATCATGGAAATATATACTTTGGTGGGTAAATTGGGTTCAGAATATCTCCAGTAAAAACAAATCTGGAATATTGGCTTAGTTTCAATTGATATAGGTAATATACTTTTCAGAGCAGATTTGATGAATGAATATCTCGGATAAATTCGTTATCAGGTAGAATCGTTCTGCTGGTTTCGGAATAATAATTTTTGGCACTCTTTTTTTTATTAGACACATTTTGGAGCTCTCGTTGTAATTTTATGATGCAGTCCTATTATAATAATCCATTGATATCATTGCCACCCCTGAGATTCCAATACTTCGTGAGATATGCTTTGTCAAAGTTTGAACAAGAGAGACAAAGCTCCTGTCCATAGGGCTTTCCCACTTTTTTTAAAAACATAATTGTTGTGCTCCTTTTGAAAAAAACCGATAGGTATACCTATACAAATATAGGAAGAAACGAAATAAAATATGAAACTTAACAATTTGAAAATGGGCAAGCTGAGCAAAGCGAAAAGATAAAGTTATTTACTGTTTGTGCACGTGTGAAAGAAACCACCTGCCTGATATAAGTCGATGATAAGATTGAACTCGCTCACATCCTACTGACTCGAGATGATCCCGATCAGACTAAACAACTGACAATCAATGGGTCTGTCAGACAGTGCGAGGGTGGACGGATAATTAAGAAGCATCCTTCCAATCACCTACGTGTGATTCCGTACGAAACTCCGAAGTCACTTCGGATATGTTAATTATACCCTTTTCATGCAGTCGATAGGTTGATTTTATACAGGGTCATTCACGGCGATGGCCTTTTCGGCTCACGTGGAGATTAGGTGGAGGTATCCTCATTCTTCACTACACTCTAGCCCACAACTAATTTTGTCGTCTGCGTCTGACATATATTTTGGGAAACGATGTTTCCAGACCCCCCAATTTTCATTAAAGGTGACACTCTTTTTCGGTATTTTCAACTTCCCAACTTTCATCTTCCACTACAAAAGTAACTACACTCTTATTGAAAGGTTTTTTATTTTGGGTTTTCTCTCCCAAACTCTGAAAAATATGTATAAAATAAAAATTAATTATTTTTTGATTTGCTTCTGCGTAAGAAACACAAGATATTTGTCAGAAGCAATCAATTGGACAATGTTGCCTAACAAACAACATCGAAACAACATCAACGAAGAAACAACTATATCGTAACGTTTCGGAGTCTATATCAGACTCCTTCGTCAGACGCTTGATGAAAATCTTCAGAATTATTTTGTTGATAGTTATTTTGTGAAATTCTTGAATTTCATAATTGTTTGCTTGACAACATTGTTTGATAAATTGCTTCTGACAAATATCTTGAGTTTCTTACTCAGAAGCAATACACAAAATAATAAAAAATAATTTAAGAAATTATATTTTTTTCTGGAGCTAAGCAGCATTAGGAACACAGTGAACTCAAACTAGAATAACATTAAGGCAATTCGCAAACTAATAAATTTTTTATATTATAAATATTTTTCAGAATTTGGGAGAGAAAACACAGAAAGAAACTATTTCTTACAATAATATTTGCAGCTTTTTTTCAACACAGTAATACGAGCGTATTTTCAGAATTGAGTTGTCCAGCAGGAAACACAGATGATGTATGACATTTTCGAAAAAAGACGTCTGCCTTCGATGAATCTCATCTCCCTGCCGGTCGCCAACGCGCTAATTGGTCGGATACTTCTGCACCCAACCTTATCTGTCATCTTCTCTCATTTGTTTTTGAAAATGAGACGAACAGAAGAATGTTTCGAATTAATTTGTCTGGCCGTAATACGATCCCCCAGTCGGTGGCTCGTCGGTCAGCAGATTTGAACTTCATCTGACCGGAAGTGCGTCAGATTAGGATTCTCTTAGCTCGCGCCAACCTCGAATCGGTCTGCGGTTGCTGTTTATCCTATCGGTACATTCCGAAGCAGACTGCATCGTTTCTAATTGACCTCATATCCTCAGAGTGGTCGTAGATATGGATGGAAGTCTCTAGCTTGAAAATTGCACAATATTACTGCGGCTTAAGTTCCCGTTCTGACGCAAAGATGGCGTCACAAATACACAATTAATGTTTTCTTTAATAAGTACTTACCATCAAAAGCTAGCCACTCTTAATCGAATTCACCAAGGTAAATTCGATTAAGAGTGTCCAATACAGGAGAACAGACAATAGAACACACGCGCAAAAGCTCCTGACTTCACGTCAGTGCTTGAACCTTTTTTTTTTCGTGAAGTTAGGATAGAAAGCAATGATGAAAAAATTAACACATTATTGTCTACCTTCAAGTCTTCCTTAGAAGAAGAATACATTTGAAAAATATTACTGGAATTAATGTCATATTTAAATAATCAAAGTAAAGAAAATTATAAGTTTAGTTACTAACATATTGAATGAAATTCAATTGAATTCCAGTAATATTCAATTACTTATTCTTAACCAAAAAATGCCCATTGATAGATCCAAAGGTGTTGAGGTGAAACATAAAGATATATTCTCATTAGTGATAGAAAAATTGGCCTAAAATTCCTCTCTACCCATCACAAGATTTAATATCGACAAATGAGCCTCTCACCTTGCAAGATCAGAAAGTGTGGTTAATTTAAAGTTAAGTTTTGAAGCCTTCAGCAAAATTTCAGTGATATCATATTAAAAATAATACATAACCTTTCAAAAGTCCCCTCTCACAAATATACTCCTCTGAAGGCACATGGATCTCTAGAAGAAGAATCGCCTTCTCTATTTCTCAAAGATATTCACTCTTGTTCATAGAAATCCCTTCAATATTTAGTTGCCTCCTCCTAAGGAGAATCTCTTTCAAAACCAGGTCTGACCGTTAATATAAGGCTATCATCTCCCATAGATTTGTGATGAAATAACACGATTTTCCCAAGAACATATACGCGCAAAAATATGTCATCATGACATTCATGCTTTTGAAAGTTCTCGCAAAAATACGATGATTCGCATCCAGCTACCGAACTCACAAAAGGCTGCTCGGTTCTCCAACCATATGGATCCGATCGTGTTCAAACTTGGAACTCTGCAGTAGAGTTAGGTTCTGAAGGCTCTTCCAAAATTTCAGCCATGCCGGACGAATAGTTTATGATATAGAATTTTTTTCAATTATTTTCAATAATTTTTTTGAAATTTTCTAGTTATACCATCCTCACGAAATTCCGCAAGAATTTTCGCGTTGGCATTCTACAACTAATAACCATGTTTGAATTATATCGGTTTTGTATTTTTCGAGTTATTGAGGAAATAACAACCAAATTTTAGATGGGTATAATTCCAAAACCGTTTGGCCGATTATACCTATAGACAAATGCATATGTCGCATTCAGATGCACAACCTAACCTGAAAATTTCAAGCCGCTATCTCCTTCCGTTTTCATCAGGTTATCGTGTCATAAATAATATATTTTTATAATTTTTTTAAAATTTTCTAGTGACACGATTCTCGCAAAATTTCACAAACGTGCTTAAGTTCATATTCTACAACTATTCACCAAGTTTAAATTCGATCGGATTTATTTTGGTTGAAAACTAAATCATTACTCGGAAACCATTGGGCCGATTATACCCATTAACGAACTTGTCCGTCGTATTGGGATGCGCCACCTACCCTGAAAATTTCAAGTCGCTAGCTCTTTCCGTTCTCAAGTTATCGCGGAAACGGCCTGACGGCACCACAGAATTAAATTTCACATTTAGGCAAAATGATAACGCGATGTTCCCCAGAACATACGCGCAAAAAACTAAATTTGTACCCTCACATAAATTACGATGGTACAGCATTGAGACTCAATTACATTCGCAAAAAGTTGATGTGTGGTTATCAGTTTCTCGTCGCAGAATATATGGGCCAGTTTTCTTTCATGATAGCATTGATGGTAAAAGGTAAAAAAGCTGGAGCCATTTATGAACCAACTAGATGACGAAGAAATGCAGTTGGGATATTCTCAACAAGATGGGGTAACTGCCCACACTACTTCTAATCAAATCAAATCTAAGCATTTTGCAGGAGTTCTATGACAACCGTACAATAAATAAGTCGAGGACTCCAGCCTTCTTTGCATCTTTGCATGCATGTCTCAAAGATGAGGTTTTCAAAAGATAATACGATAATATTTAGGACTTCCAATCGTCAATAACAATATGCTACAAAAATATTTGCTCACAAATGTTAAAAAAATATATTTGACAACAAACGAAAATTAATTTATAAATGCCTTGAGAATAATGGACAACATTTTGAACATTTGATGTGAATTAATTGTTAGAATTCTCACAAATGGCCAAACTCTCAAACTGGGAGTTATCTTGCAGTTATTCAATGTATTCTGTCCATTTGTATTGCATTCGAATATTAAAATTACACAAGTCTTCAAATCGCACAGAATGAGCTCAAGGATTCCCTTGCATTAATCTGAAGGAATCCAGAATGTAAAATATAAAGATTAAGTTCGTGAACTGCAATAATATGCAATATGCAAAGGTTTGTGCTCTTCAAACAGACTTGCCGAACACCATTCGTAAGACGATACGTGGTAGGCTGAGCATATTAAAATTTCAAATCGATTAAACCCATTGAGATAATATAATGGACGCATTCCATAAACAATTAATTCAGTTCTCATGGGTGGCAATGTTTTATCTCGCCGTAAATTGAACGTGGATTATTTCAGTGTAACCCACTTGACTACCGTTTAAATTTTTTCTCACCGTTTGAGCTTATCGGCTTGCATGTAAATGTAAACAGAATTTCAGTCCTGTGTTGTCTGGGACACCGCGTAAATCGGTCGATAATAATACCTGAGACACTATCGACTGGTGTTTTGTTACTGGGTGATAAAAAAATTCTCATAGTCAACCAACCATTTAGTATCCGAGATGAAGTCTGCATATGTATAACAATATAATTCTTAAACAAATAATCCCCGAGTTTTTATTGGGTCAGGTTTGTAAATTTTGAGTTATAGAGGAAATAACAACAAAATTTCAGATGAGTATAACTCCAAAACTATTTGGACGATTATGCCAATTAACGAACTTAAATGTTGCATTCGGATGTGCAACCTATCCTGAAACTTTCAAGTCGCTATCTCTTTCCGTTCTCAAGTTTTCGTGAGTTTTCAGAGTAGGTTATAATAATATTATACATACTGTACTGATTAGTTCTGCTGTTTATTAGCATCTAGCCTTCTTTACGGCGTTGCTTTGATTTCCGTATCAAAAACCAATCTAAAATTGAATAATTGGATAAATTTATCATCAATGAAACGGATATACAGTAACAACTTGGTGTTCGATTTTGAAGAGAATATTAATAAAAATAAGTCTCTATCTCGATATGATTAATGAATATCCTTGCCAAAGTGGTAAACAAAATAGATATCTCTATTATCTCAAAATGATTATTTTAAACGGGTATAAACGACGGCAGGTACTCGCTAACTGGTCATCTACATTACATTACTGTACATAATAGGATAATCAGACCTATTCTGTTTGCGCATAGCAATATTGCTAAGAAAAAGATATTGTTCCCACAGCAAGATTGGAAATATTGCTATTCTGATCATCGATTTTGAGCAATATGATCTGTCAATTTTAGAAACATATTGCTATCCACATTGCTATCTCAGCAACCTCATAATATTACTTGCTAAGGGGATAACAAGATTTGGAATATGGCAGAGAACCACTTTTTTTCTTCCAAGAATTCGAAAATAATGAAGGTAGGTCCTTTAATAAATATATAGGTATACATAATCGTTTATATTGGTTAAAGGTACTTTTGAAATATTTAATTTTAAGGAAATCTCTAAGACTTAGTTCTGACACTATCAATCCCTTATACTTGTAAACAGAAAAGTTCACAACTATTCAGCTTTGATTATAAAATTGATGCTTTTGATTTAATTGAAGAGCTGAGTGAATTTTATTCATTTATTTATTTTTTCATGAACAAACTAGGAGAGATACTGCTTCTTTTAAGTTAGAGATATGTACTCTTAAATAAACTATGAATTACCTTAATACAAATATGACTACTTTTGGTTTAATTGAAGAACTAAGGGAATTTGTTCAGGAGAAAACTAGAAGAGATACTGTTCCGTTTCACTCGGAAGTGAGCATTCGAAATCTGACTGACGGCAGGAAAAAATTAAAATTTAATATTTGTTTAGGTGTTTGCAAGTCTTCATTTTTTCGGTCATGGTAGCGGTTATCAATATATGGCGTGTTTCCTGAAAATTGATCAATATCTCCATCATGGCATTTTCATAAATAACATTAGTTAGTTTTTCGCCTTCTTCTATTTCACATATAAATCATGAAATACAGTGTTGTCAGCTCTAAAATCAATGAATTTTGACCTACTTGATAGCAATATTGCTGGGAGAAAATTGATAACCAACATTGCCATTACAGTCCGAACAGAATACTTAATACCATAGCCATATTGTAAAAAATTAGCAGGATAGCAATATGACTTGAATAGCAAAGTTTCTAGCAATACGCAAACAGAATAGGTCTGAATGTGGGTGTGTTAAGTGTTATAGTGAAAGATGGTAATAAAGGCATTTCAAACATTTCCAATTCAGATCTCTCCCATCAGAATTTTTTCCTTGGTACGGATTTGAGTTATTAAAAGGTTTCTTTCTGGTTTTTCTCTCTCAAACTCTGAAAAATATCCATAAAATAAAAAATTTATTATTTTTGCGTAAGGAACACAAGATATTTGTCAGAAGCAATCAATCGAACAATGTTGCCTAACAAAAAACAACGAAACAACATCAACGAAGAAACAACTATATCGTAACGTTTCGGAGTCTATATCAGACTCCGACACTTAACGAAAATCTTCAGAATTATTTTGTTGATAGTTATTCTGAATTTCGAGAATTGTCACATTGACAGTATTTGAAAATCATAGTAACATAGTTTTAATTTGCAAAGAAATTTCCAAGTTCCAACTCCTTTTTTAATAAATTTAGCCAAATATGGTCAATACCAATTGAGCAATTTGCAAAATTGCATTATCTGTTCAATAAAATACAAGTTGACTCCTTAAGTTTCCTTTTAAAATACTCAGGTTCTGTCGTCAGAATCTTTGTATTACTCCAATCCATCATGTGATCTCCTTGGATTGTACATACATGTTCTGATATTTTTGATTTCTGTATGTCTCTATTTCTCAAGTTGTTCTTATGTTCCGACTTTCTTACTTCTAGTGGTCTTGATGTTTCTCCTGTGTAGGATTTACCACAAGTACAAGGACTACGCAGTTTTTTTATTTTTGTTTTGCATTAATGGGTTTTGTTTCTGTAAATGAAGGCCTAAGATAATTTTGTGTTTTGAAGACGGTTCTTAAATTTTGAACCGATTGTTCTGATATTTTCAGAAATGCCACGAACATAAGGGATCACATTCAACAGATTGGGTTGCTATTCTTGTTGACTATTTTGTTGTACTTGATTATTTGCTCTTCTATCTAAATTAATGATTGATGTATTTATGAATTGCCTCGGATATCCATTATCTTCAAGACATTTTTGATGAAATCAATTTCATTATTTCGAATTTCAAAAGTAGAACAAATTAGGTTAGCTCTATCATAAAGAGTTCTAAGAACACCTCATTTCACACTAAGTTGATGGTTTGAATAAAAATATAAATATCTATTTGTTGTGTATGGTTCCTGAAGACACTCGTTTCGAAATGGTTCGGATACTTAATAATCGAAACATCTAGAAAAGAAAGCTGATTATTTTTCTCTATTTCCAAAGTGACTCTTATTGTAAGTTCCTTTGAATTAATGAAATCATAAAATGTGCCTAACTGTTCTCTACCATGTTGCCAAATTACAAATATATCTTCAACACATCGCCACCAAACTTTTGGTTTCAACGAATATCTATCCACAAATTATCCTAAAACACGATAATGATAAGAAATTCATAATGAAACCTCCAAAGAAGCGCGAGCATATCGGGAATTGTTACTTTTGACCCACAATTCGGCGAGTCATTTAAGGAATGATTTTAACGACCCATCCAAGTGGTCTGAAAGTAAACAATGGCAATGGTCGGGTCCTGGTGAATGTTTATGGTCCTGAGTTTATGTAGTAATCAGAGGAAGTCAAGTGCATAAACCTCTGGCTATAAAACATCCTAAGTTGACAAGTGTTACTGGGAACTTTACGAGCCCTATTTGCTGATTGAAAGGGAAACACTTAATTTCCAGAGTTCAAACATTGATCTGTTGGATAAAAAATTATTCAGAAGTAAACGTTCGGAGTTTTATTGAGAATTTGAAGGAACGTAAGGAGGGAATGCAGTATCTATGATAGCGTATAACAGCGTTAGTGATTTAGTTCGTCCACTAAGGTTAGATATCAAAACTGTGAGCACCATAAAGATAAAAATAAGTATTATCAAAACAAATCCTTAAAAAAATTGGTTCAAGCCCTGTGGACAGGAGCTTTGGCGCTCTTGTTCAAACTTTGACAAATCATATCTTGGAAAGTATTGGTAAGAGTTGGGAATTATATCAATGGATTCTTATGACAGAACTTCAAAGTAGCAGAATTTAAATTCGAACATCATAAAAGAATTCAAATTCGACAAGAGTGCCAAAAATTATTAATCCATAACCAATAGACCAATTCTACCCAACAACGAACTCATCCGAGATATTCGTTCCTCAAGTCTATGATGAACGATATATTTTTTCCTCAAATTCACTCTGAAAATTATATTATATCAATTGAAACATTGGCCAATATTTCAGTTTTGTTTTTACTGGAGATATTCTGAACTCAATATTATTAACTTACCATTACCATTCCCATCATCATATGGATTAACCATGGGCATTAAATATCAAAATTTGACATATCATGTCTCAGGAAAATAAGTTGACATGCATCAACACAGATCATATTATAATAATTCATACATAGAATAATTATCGCAAGCATTCTGTGAAAACACAGAAGTACGATTAATTATTGAAATTTTGAAAACTGATATCCCCGAAAGTATTAGCTTGTTAGAGTTAAAAATGACATCAATGGATTCCTATGGTGAAACTGCATCTCGAGAAAAATTTATTTTGAAATTTGTAATGTTGTAATGTGACCTAAAAAGCACATGTGGACTAGACTAGGAAGGAACCATTTAGTGATGAAATCTCCATCCAAAGTATATGTATTTTTGCGCGTATGTTCTGGGGAACATCGCGTTATCATTTTGCCCAAATGTCTGTAACTTTCGAATTTTTTGACGAAAATGGTCTCAAACGATTTGGTTCGACTCCCCAATGAAGAATTCGAGGTCAAATTTGATTCTGTCCGGCCGGCCGTCCGGCCGTTGCCACGATAACTTGAGAACGAAAAAAGCTAGCGACTTGAAATTTTCAGGATGGGTGGCGCATCCCAATACGACGGACGAGTTCGTTAATGGGTATAATCGGCCCACTGGTTTCCGAGTAATAATTTTGTTTTCAACTAATATAAATCCGATCGAATTGAAACTTGGTGAGTAGTAAAGTTGTAGAATATGAACCTACGCACGTTTGTGTAATTTTGTGCGAATCGTATGGTTAGAAAATTATTAAAAATCATCAAAAAATATTTTTGTTATCACGATAACTTGAGAACGGAAAGAGATAGCGGCTTGAAGTTTTCAGGTTAGGATGTGCACCAGAACGCGACATTTCAGTATGTTCATGAGTATAATCGGCCAAACGGTTTTAGAGTTATAGCCATCTGAAATTTGGTTGTTTTTTGTTCCTCATTAACTCGAAAAATACTAAACCGATTGAATTCAAACATGGTAATTAGTTGTAGAATGCCAACGCCAAAATTCTTGCAAAATTTGTAGAAAGTTTTTAAAAAATCATTGAAAATTGAAAAAAAAATTCTATATATCAGTTACTATTCGTTTGAAATTGCTGAAATTTTGCAAGAGCCTTCATAACCTAACTCTACTGCCAAGTTTCAAGTTTTAACACGATCGGTTAAATATTGTTGGAGATTCGAGCATTATTGTGTGAGTTCAGTAGATGGGTGACCGTTGCCTCGATAACTTTCGAACGAAAGGAGATAGGGACTTGCAATTTTCAGGGTAGGTTGCGTATCCAAAAGGGAGAGTTGAGTTCGTTTTTGGGCATAATCGGTCTGACGGTTTCCGAGTTATATCCACCTGGCATATTATTTTCTTGATAACTCAAAAAATAAATATTCGATTGAATTGAAGCTTGGTAACTAGTAGTAGAAAATCAACATAAAGACGTGTTTAAAATTTTGTAAGAACCGTACCCCTAGAAAATTTGAAAAAAATTACGAAAAAAAAAATTTAAGAACCGCACCCCTAGAAAATTTAAAAAAAAAACACGAAAAAAAAAATTGTTTCTAGCACTGACGTGAAGTCAGAAGCTTTTGCGAGTATGTTATATTGTCCATTCTTCTGTATTGGACAGTTGGACACCCTTAATCGAATTTACCATGGTAAATTCGAATTGAGAGTGTCCAATACAGGAGAATGGACAACATAATTTACCATGGTAAATTCGATTAAGGGTGTCCAATACAGAAGAATGGACAATAGAACATACGCGCAAAAGCTTCTGACTTCACGTCAGTGCTTGAACCAATTGTAATGATTTTTATTTCGACCTTCGATTTATTAATTGGATGTATCAAACCCACAAATCTTTCCCGCGGGAAAATCGACGACCATCCCCGGTCCCAATAAATCACTCCGAACTTCAAATGGCGTAAAGCTGCAGAGGCAAAAACTGAGCGCGATGATCAACGGTGGATAATTAAGTCAGGGCGAGCTTATCATCAAAGAAGTGCAATTTGTACGGTGCATTGATTGCGAATAAGTGGGCTCTGTTCGTGGCGGACCGGACGCGAGAGATGATCCCGATTCCTTTTTTACGGCCCCTCTCACATTGTGACGGTTAACGACGTTGTGTCTGATGTGTTTCAAAGGAATTCTTCCAAAAATTATGTCATCTTTCAGTATAATTAAAACTGTCTATTTTAAAGGCACGCGTCGGCACTTTTGCATGTCGACCCATGCAGAGGGCGTGCGGGCGGTGTGTTCGACGGGTTTGTCATGTTCGAACTAGTTAATGGGAGCATACAGGGTGAGGAAGTGGGCATTTTCAGTGGAATATGAGGATTTGTTTTCAATTTTACGCCCTTTTTGCGCGCGTGTTCCGCAAGGAACAGCGTGCTATCATTTCGTCACAATGTCTGTATTTTTCGAATTTTTTTTCGAAAATGGTCTCAAACGATTGGGTTCGACTCCCTGATGAAGAATTCGAGGTCAAATTCAATTCTGTCCGTCCGGTCCGGCCGGCCGGCCGGCCGTTAGCACGATAACTCTCGAACGGAACGACTTAGAGCGTTGAAATTTGCAGGGTAGTTTCGTAGCGTAAATATCTCGGACAAGTTCGTTAACGGGCAAAATCGACCGAGCGGTTTCGGAGTTAAGGCCGTTTTTAATAAAAACGTTTTTTATGAATATTTCCGGAACCGATCACTCGATCTTTTTGAAATTTGGCATCAGATTGTAGAATCATGACCTTTATATGCCTGCAAAGTTTTGTGTTGAACGGACGGCCCTAAAGTGGCAAAAAAAAATTTTGAAAATTTGAAAATTTTATTTTCACGATAACTCGAGAAATACTGATCTGATTAAATTGAAACTCAGTAGTTAGATGCAAAAGACCAAAGCAAACACTTTTGCAAAATTTCGTGAAGATCACGTGACATGAAAAAAATAAAAAAATTACTACTATTTTGCGGAATACTTTGCTTTTAATGCCGAAACATATGTTATTGAGGTTCATGCTGCCCTTTCCGGGCATTTTCCGTATTGCGCATGCGCAGATGAGAAGTCCTTTAACTGCTGTAGTTTTCGTCAGAGAGGATTGGGGTTTTGGGGTGGCGGATGCTATTCCTCCATAGACTTCAGATCCCTGATGAGGGTCTGCGCATGCGTAGATTAAAGATGCGATATCTTCCGAACCACTAGTGTTGGAGAATCGGAGTTTTTTGTAAGGTGTGTTATTTTGAGAGGACTTTTAGCCGCCAGTAAATTGCGCATGCGCAGAAGAGAAGTGACTGTTTTTGGGTTGGATGGGTTATGTTGGGAGTGCTGAGTCGATATTATGAGGTTTTAAAAGAATATTCATAGCAGTTCAGTGCAAGGACAAGTCAGTTTGGGGGATGTAGCGTTGTTTCCGAGTTAAAGTGTCCGTACTGTGGCCCTGGGGCTAATTTTGAAATTGATGTTACCCCTTACAGGCATTTTTCGTTATGCGCATGAGCAGACCATCAGTGATTTAACTGGTGGTGTTTTCGTCAGAGAGGATTAGGGTTTTGGGGTGGCGGATGCTATTCCTCTATAGAATCCCTTGTTGAGGGTCTGCGCATGCGTGGATTAAAGATGTGATATCTCCTGAACCACTAGTGTTGGAGAATCGGAGTTTTTTGTAAGGTGTGTTATTTTGAGAGGACTTTTAGCCGCGAGTAGATTGCGCATGCGCAGAAGAGAAGTGACTGTTTTTGGGTTGGATGGGTTATGTTGGGAGTGCTGAGTCGATATTATGAGGTTTTAAAAGAATATTCATAGCAATTCAGTGCAAGGACAAGTCAGTTTGGGGGATGTAGCGTTGTTTCCGAGTTAAAGTGTCCGTACCGTGGCCCTGGGGCTAATTTTGAAATTGATGTTACCCCTTACAGGCATTTTTCGTTATGCGCATGAGCAGACCATCAGTAATTTAACTGGTGGTGATATCGTCAGAGAGGAGTAGGGTTTTGGGGTGGCGGATGCTATTCCTCTATAGAATCCCCTGTTGAGGGTCTGCGCATGCGTGGATTAAAGATGTGATATCTCCGGAACCACTAGTGTTGGAGAATCGGAGTTTTTTGTAAGGTGTGTTATTTTGAGAGGACTTTTAGCCGCGAGTAGATTGCGCATGCGCAGAAGAGAAGTGACTGTTTTTGGGTTTGATGGGTTATGTTGGGAGTGCTGAGTCGATATTATGAGGTTTTAAAAGAATATTCATAGCAATTCAGTGCAAGGAAAAGTTAGTTTGGGGGATGTAGCGTTGTTTCAGAGTTAAAGTGTCCGTACCGTGGCCCTGGGGCTAATATCGAAATGGATGTAACCCCTTACGGGCATTTTTCGTTATGCGCATGAGCAGACCATCAGTGATTTAACTGCTGGTGCTTTCGTCAGAGAGGATTGGGGTTTTGGGGAGGTTTTGGGAGGTTTTGGGAGGACCCACAACCGAATTTTTTTCTGATCTACGGTAAAGCTAACAGCCAAACTGTATTGATAGCTATATTTGTTAAAGGAACTTGAAAAAAAAAAAAAAAAGCACTGACGTGAAGTCAGTACTCTTTGGCGCGCGTGTTCACGGTGGCTAATTTGAATTGAATGATTCAAAAATTAACAGTGCTGTATCTAAGCTGCCATCAGGATAGAGTAACAAAGTTGGAAAAGAACACAAGTGACTCTCCTTAGTCGCACAAGCTCCTAGAAGATTTGGGAGGGTCAGTATAATCCTAATCATGTTTATAGCACGCGCGCAAAAGCAGATTGACTTAACAATGAAAGAAAAAGTGTAAAAAGTCAATCTGCTTTGGCGCGCGTGCTATAAACATGATTAGGATTATACTGACCCTCCCAAATCTTCTAGGAGCTTGTGCGACTAAGGAGAGTCACTTGTGTTCTTTTCCAACTTTGTTACTCTATCCTGATGGCAGCTTAGATACAGCACTGTTAATTTTTGAATCATTCAATTCAAATTAGCCACCGTGAACACGCGCGCCAAAGAGTACTGACTTCACGTCAGTGCTTTTTTTTTTTTTTATATTTCATAACATCATTTCAAAGAGAAGCCCCCCGTATCTCTACAATATAGTTATTTACCACATTAGTTAGGTAAGAATCAGTCGCTTGGCGGGAGATCCATATTCAAATTTTTTAACAAGGAATTTCAACTTTGAGATGAAACCACCCTATTTAAAAGAGAATGTTAGTACAGAGACAACAAGTATTGGGTACCTTCATCATTATATAGTGCATGTTTTCATGTTCTTTCCACATTAAAATCTACTTCTATTTATTCTTAAATCAAAATTGAAACCAGTGTAGTTCGAAAGATTTCCGTATGTCGTAGATGACTTCTGTTGTGCGTCATTACAAGGCCGATTTAGGGTTATGATATTATTTTTGACTGATTTCCAGTGACCTAAGACATACGTCAATCGAATTTGGTGAACACTTTTATATTTATTAATTATTTTGGTAATATACAATTTTGTTATGAAAACGTGATTCTAGATGATTGAGAAAGGTTCACATAATATATTTCAACCAAAATAAACCTTAAGAAATTAGCCAAAGTATCTAAAAACAGGCGAGAAAATCGCGTAAATTTTAGGTCCATAAGAAATGCATGAGGAATTCAGTGCTCGGATCCACGGATGGATCGTAATTCAAATTTCCCCCCTAACCTAACTAATGTGGTCTATTGCACACAGTGATACAGATTTTGCGTTCGGAAAAGTCACTTTGCGCACGTGTTAGGAATGATGTTTTTCCTTTGAGAGTCTTACCTATAATAACAAGAAGAAACCAAATTGAAATGTAATAATTTAATCTGAAACTTTCAATTAATCCGGAATGAAACAACTAAACTATTCAAAAATAAATAATAACTGGAAAAAACAAGAAATATCAAATTATTCGTTCGTAATATTTATGACGGAATAACAATTATTTAATCATTAAAGCATACTGTGGGAGGTATACTCATTATTGAAAGGTTTATTTCTGGGAATGCTCTCCCAAACTCTGAAAAATAAACAAAAATAAATTACTTTGTGATTTGCTTCTGCATAAGAAACACAAGATATTTGTCAGAAGCAATCAATTGAGCAATACGTTACGATATAGTTGTTTCTTGGTTGATGTTGTTTCGTTGTTGTTTGTTAGGCAACATTTTTCAATTGATTGCTTCTGACAAGTATCTTGTGTTTCTTAAGCAGAAGCAAATCACAAAATAATTAATTTTAATTTTATAGATATTTTTCAGAGTTTGGGAGAGAAAGAAACCTTTCAACAATTATTTATATAGGGTGTTCCTTAAAGACATACTAATATTTAAAGGGGTGATTATTTGACTCATTTCTAGAAAAAAACTTCCTATGAAAGTATGTCCTAAAAGTATTAACTTATGCGATACAGGGTGAGAAAATTTTGGTACTGCGATATGAAGCAATTTTAATGTAATTATTTCAATCAAGAACAGAGCATCTGACAAGAAAACATATTTTTTGGATTCTTATTCATTTTGGAACAAATCTGATTTCTCAATTTGCTTTCAGTCGATACACAAACATTTTCACATCGCATCAGATTTTTGAGGAATTAATTCTGAAATAAAACGATTTTTATTTTTTCAGCGGAAACCGTGCATTGGCCAAAGAAAACCCATGATATCAAATTTGCCCAAAAATGAATGAGGATCTTAAAAGTAATTTTTATTTTAAAAGAAAGCGGTGCCATAGTATTCATGTCTCCAAAAATATTCAATACAAAACCCGTATGGACACCACTGGTATACAAAATGAAAATTCGCTTACATCACAAAATGCATAGAATGCATGTACCAAATTTTATAAAGATGTCTGCCATATTATCTCAGTTATTGTTAAGAAACGGCGCCCCCCCCCCCTGACTTTTAGGGAAAGAACAAAAACATCACATGTGCAAAAATTGTATTGTCAAATAATTATACTTATTGAATACTCGCTCAAACTCTTCCAGAGTTTATGAGGGGTCTCCTTGGGGAAGACCTTGGAGGATCAGTATAATAATATACAATACAATACAATACAATATCTCTATGTCTAGCCCCTCCTAAAAATTTTCATATGGGCGCCCTTGATCATATGTCAAAATCTACAATTCTTGTTGCTTGATAAAATTGTTCCTGAGAATTTATCGTGAATATCTACTTGTTCAAGCTGTAATGCTAGGTCGTTCTGATAATACTCTGTGATGCTGTTGACAACAGATTCCTCGGCAAGTATATTCTTGGATAACTTGTTTGCAAGGTAGCCAGCGTGAGCACCACAGGTGAGTTTTAGATCCATGATCATACCCAAAAAACATACCTACTCGATCAGAAACCTCAGATTTTCGGATCGTAAAGGTAACTCCCTCAGAATTATCACAAATTAAATATTGTTGTCCTCTTTTGCCCAATATTTAATTTATAAAACTACTCAAATTCAACCAAATAAATATCGAATAAAACAACTCATTACTTTAGAACAAATAATAATTCGTTATACGATTTAGAAGCATTCCCATATTGGGCAACTCTGACCTATCTTAGTTCGTACCAGCTCGCTATAGATACTCGACCCCGCTGTAAGAGTATTATGACTATGCATATTGTTGGTTAATATGTTTAAGTGGAAAGATTCGAGTATGGGTTCTTCATAATAATAATAGTAAACATTTATTTTCATAATAGTTGTGAGTACAACAACAAATACAATGAGAAGATAACACCTAATCTCGATATTTTATTACAACATCATCTACTCAGATATTCATCTATATCGTGTGGTGCTAGCTGATTAAGTTTTCACATGATTATGTATTGAAAATGACAATAAACTAAACAAATTATACCTCTATTTTTCCTTACTTTATATGAACTGTTGGAAATCTATATATACCTATATTTATAAAAGAAAGTCGTGTTAGTTACACCACTTATAACTCAAGAACGGCTAAACCGATTTGGCTCAAAATTGGTGGGGAGGTAGCTTAGAACCAGGAGACGGACATAGGATACTTTTTTGTGTTATACAGGGTGTTTTTCTTTTAACGTCAATTAAAACTTGCTTTTTTTCCTGCCATAATCGTACAATTTTAGTCATGTGTGTTTAAAAATAAACTTTCGAGGCATACACCATTGAAAATAAAGCATTACTATACAGGGTGTCCTTTTTCTCATGGCACAATTGTACGTGATTGAAGTGATTTGTGTCACAAACAAAGCATTAACTAAATAGGTATCTTGGATGGATTCTCATAATGTATTCGTCCGAAATCTCCATACAGGGTGTTCTTCTTTTAACGTCAATTGCAACTTGCTGTTTTCCATGCCACAATCGTACAATTTCATTCATTTGTGTTAAAAAATAAACTTTAGAGGGATACATCATTGAAAATAAATCATTACTGTACAGCGTACTTCAATCATTAGTGTACAGCGAACTCTGTTCCGCCTTAGAGGCAATAAATAAGCATCCAAATTACTTTAATGTTTTACACAAATAAAAATCATCTAAGGCGGAACAGAGTTCGCTGGGTCAGCTAGTTATACCTATTAAAAAAGATTCAAAATGAATCTACGTCAAAATTTTCAACATAGTGACTTATCACAAATCTTTGGGGTGTTGCCAGGTATAGCAACTAATATCAGTATGACATAGATACCTATATATTCTGCATGAAATTATTTTCAATCAATCAAATTCAATCTTATAGTAAATTTTGTGAGTATCGTTTAACTAGACATTTTTGAAAAGATTATTAAAAATTGGTTCAAGCCCTGTGGGTAGATGCTTTCTGGCGCTCTAGTTCAAACAGACAAATTATATCTCCGAAAGTATTGGTTTCTCAGAGTTGGGAATTATATCAATGTATTCTTATGATAGAACTGCATCATAAAGAAAATTCAATTCAAATAATAGTTTATTTATCAAGATTAAATGAGCAATCATGAGAATGAGAACTGCACCATGGAAGAAATCAAATTAAATCTGGACAATTTTGCCCAATAACGAACTTAACCGAGATATTCATATCCCTAACCTACTCTGAAAATTTCAACTACCTAGCTCATTCCGTTCGAGAGTTATTGTAGAAAAACTTTGTTTGAATTTTCAAATTTTTTTTTGACACTTTGCGGTAATCTGGTCAATACAAAACTTCACATGCGTATAAAGGTCATGATTCTACAATTTGATGCTAAATTTCAGATAGATCGAGTTATCGTTTTCGGAAATATTCATAAAAAATATTTTTACTAAAATCGGCCATAACTCCGAAACCGCTTGATGGTTTTCGCCCATTAACGAGCTCGTCCGAGATATTTACGCTCCAAACTCACCTTGCAAATTTCAATCCTCTAGCTCCTTTCGTTCGAGAGTTATCGTGCCTATGGCCGGCCGGACAGAATCGATTTCGACCTCGGATTCTTGATCAGTGAGTCGAACTAAATCGTTTGAGACCATTTTCAGACAAAAATTCCAAAATTACAGACACTTGGGCAAATTGATAAGCACTCTGTTCCGAGGAACTAGAGCGCCAAAAAAACCAGTTTCGTATGACAATTGCCCAAAACAGGTTTAAAGTACCTACAAATAGTAGATATTCCATAAAACATGTATGAAAGAAGAGAAGTAATAATGAAAAATTACCTTGTAATCGATCAAAAATTTCCTGATCTACGTTCACCAAAATTTCTCCTCTCTCGAACTACAGAATTATGCTTTAAATATTTACGTAATATTTTCAAACATTTTTGGGTGAGGTCCCCGTTGCATCGCTAAAATACGAGTATTTCAACCCCAATATTTTTGAAGTTATAATATTCCCTTCCGTCAGTCCCGTCATAAATTGAGAGAACTGAGCATTCTATGTCTATGGATGAAAAGCAGTCTCACTACTCTCAGATCTCTTACTTCATGTTCCGTTCCGAAATGTAATACTTTTCGGAGAAAAACTAATTTCGGAGCAAACAACTGGGATTTTTCTCACTTCGCTCACAATTCTTCGATTGATTAGATAATGTCATGTCTCAGGAAAATAAGTTGACATTATGACAATACGATTTATTATTGAAATTTTGAAAAATCATATCTCCGAAAGTATTAGCTTGTTAGAGTTAAAAATAATATCATAAGTTAAAAATAACATCATATCAAATAATAACCTTATGAAATTTCTTACATATTTGCACGTTGACATTATACTACTAATTACTATGTTTGAATTGAATGGGTATTATATTTTTTGGGTCTCAAAACCGTTTGTCCGATTATGCCTTTAAACGAACTCAAATGTCGCATTAGGATGCACAATCTACTCTAAAAATTGGAAGTCGCTATCTCTTTCCGTTCTCAAGTAATCGTGAGATAAATAATATTTTTAACTAATTTTTTAAAAATTTTTTATTGATACGATCCTCACAAAAATTCACAAACTTCTTTGCGTCGGTATTCTACAACTACTTACCAAGGTTCAATCTGATCTGAGCTATATTTATTGAGTTATTGATTAAATAACAACAAAATTCCGATTTGGTCGATTATGCCTTTTAAAGAACTTAATCGTCGCATTCAGATGCGCAACCTACCCTGAAAATTGCAAGTCGTTATCTCTTTCTGCTCGAAAGTTATCGTGGCAATGCCTGGCCAGATAGACTTGAATTTCACCTCGATTTCTTGATCAGTGAGTCCGAAGCTTTGAGATAAGTCGAGCTTCGAGATAATTTTCGGCAAAAAAAAAGTATAAAATGGTAACGTATTTTCTGCGGTAGGTAGCAACAATTATTCAAAAAACTATTACGCAAACTGTAACCACAAGTACTCGATGTTTTGTATGTCTGAGGAAGCTTCTTAGTAAGCGCAACAATTGTTATATGTAAAATAAATAGGTGAAAATTAGAAAAATCTATTAAAATCTTCCATAATCCTTCGTGGAAATATTATGAAACAACAGTTGCCCTTATTGATTTGCTAGGAATAGCCTTCCTACACTTCAATCTTAAATATAATTATTTGAGAGAAATAACGAAAAATACTATACAAAAATATTTATTGTTAGTATAAAATTGTCGATTATTATGGTCTAATCTATCATAATTCAGTATCAGAACTATTTTACTATGTTATCAAACGCCAAATATACAGCAATAACATTAACTATTTGTACATTATCAAATAAAATATAAAATCACACAATAAATCATACAAACTAACATTTTACAATTCTTTCAATAAACTTAAAAATATCACAAACACAATAATGTGCCTGTTTTCTAACAGAATTCCTTCCATGCGGATGGGACATATAAATACAACGAATTTTTTTGAGGGGACAGTAAAGGAATTATAAGGTCCTATGAAAACATGAATCAAATTCAAATATCATAATTGACCATAAAGGAAAGTATTTTATTTCCATGGCATCGATAGAATCCATAACTAATAAATGAAAAATTCCAACAATTAATTCAAACGCAAAAGTAGGAGGCGTGGCAACTTGAACCTTCTAAGGCACATGCGCGAAAATAATTTGAGTGCTGTCCATCGAAATTTTTATTCTAACAGGATTTTATGCACCTGGATCCTAATTTTCTGGATATATACAAAATTGTAGCTTATGATCCCTGAAATATCCACTTGAAGACAGCAATTTTGTAATCTTGTTGCAATATTGGACATATAACAATAGTCCCTATTTTTCATTGCACCACCTCGTATATTTAGGATTAGCTGATTACAAGTATCGAATTTTCATTGGAATCAACTGGCCATTTTTCTATTCATCTTGATACTAAAATAATTAACCCATTCTGAGATCATAGTAGATTTGTTATGGAAGTATTTTGCAGTTAAACAGAATCTAGAGAATATTGATCCAATTATTGCTCTATGATTTTGAAGTGTGTGTGAATAGTCTGTGCAATCTCATTCGAAGTAAATTACAGCTTTTCCTTGAAATTTCGCCGG
This sequence comes from Halyzia sedecimguttata, assembly GCA_937662695.2. Classification (NCBI taxonomy): domain Eukaryota; kingdom Metazoa; phylum Arthropoda; class Insecta; order Coleoptera; family Coccinellidae; genus Halyzia; species Halyzia sedecimguttata. Next base: position 1,700,994 of record OW569411.2, on the reverse strand, counting down.
TTCGACATTAGAAATCAATAGATCCACGCATTATAGTCAATATTATTTTCAACTCAAGTAAGCACCTTAATAAGTTCGCCTATGGAAGCGGCGAAATGTCAAAGAAACAGCTGTGGATGATTTTTAAAGATTTCTTGAAGTAAGATTGCATAGAGTACATGTAGCAAATACATTAGTTGACAGTTTTGCAAGTCAGTTGATTACAGAACAACATGGAACATTCAACACCACAAAAATACTTTGCAAAACCCAGTGGGGTACCGTTCAGGGAAAGAAAGGGGATTATTTTGCGAGTTATAATTTTGAATTGCGAATAGTATCAAAGATACAGGGTCGTTCGTGAAAAATGGAAAATTTTCTGAATTAAATACGATGTACGATAATTTATTTAATATTGTAACGCGTTTCGTTGACACAATGACTTCATCAGACTACTTTATACTAAATTCTCAACAATTGATGATCTTCCTATATCCCGAAATCGATGACCTGAAATTTTTTTTTCTGAAATCATTCGTAGATTTAATTTATAGCAGTCATCCAAAAGTTCACAGTAGAAATGAAAAATGATGGTATAATTAATTTTTTGGATTTAAATATAACGCGGAAAAACAATAATCATGATTTATCAATATTTAGGAAACCATCCCTTACGGATATAATTATTTATTGATTCTCGTGTCAGCCATTCCAACATAAAGTCGATGCATTTCATAGTATGTTACACCGGCTAATTAATATACCTTTATCCGAAGAAAATAATTGTGAACAATTAAAAAATATCAAACAAATAGCTGTAAACAACGGATATTATCCAGAGTTAATCAGAACAATTTAGAGAAATAATTAGTTTAGCATTTCCAGAAATGGAGGATAAAAATAAAATATTCAATAGCTTAACAGATTTTGGCAAACCTAGTCGCTAAATCAAAAGGTTTCTTCAAAACCAACAAGTTAATATATCATTCCGGATAAATAATATCCTGGCAAAGCTCATAAAGAATAATAAATCAAAGAGCAATAAAGGAGATAAATCCGGTGGTTATCAGTAAAATTGCGGTAGTTGTGGTAAATTATACCGAGCGGAGCTCGTTTGGAGGGAGTAAATGAAGATATATTGATAATATTTTTTGTGATGTGTGTAGGGTGTTCAAAAGCACATTTTAAAATTTATTTTCATATATACAGGGTGTTCGAAAACAAAAGTTATAGACCAAAGTTAATTTTTTGTAACACCCTGTATATGACCTCAGAAATGGAATGGCAAGCTTAAATTATGTTTCTTCAGATCACTTTATACCTTGAAGCACCACTTACGAGAAAACGGAGAAAAATTGAAAATATGGAGTTTTTTAAATAGCAATTAATGAAGAAACCAGTTACGCCAGCGATACAGACAGTATCCTTTCGAGTAGACATATTGGCTACTCCTATACAGAAAAAAAATTAACTCAGGAATATACAGAGTGATCATAATCAATTTTCAAACATCAACCACAAATAATGGTCAAAAACTTTCTAATTTCAAATGGCACACCCGGTATTTCTATATCTGGTTGAACGTAAAAATTAATTTCGAAACTATCTTCATAAAGTTTTCCTACACCTAAACCTGAAAGTATCTCAGCAATTTTCGACCATTATTTGTAGTTGATGTTTGAATATTAAATTATGATCACTCTGTATATTCCAGAGTTAAATTTTATTTTTCTGTATAAGAGTAGCCAATATGTCTACTCATAAAAATACTGTCTGTATTGCTGGCGTAACTGGTTTCCTCATTAATTGCTATTTAAAAAACTACATAGTTTTGCCATTCTATCGTAAATTGTGCTTCTAAGGTATAAAGTGATCTGAAGGAACTCATCATAATTTGAGATTGCCATTCCATTTTTTAGGCCAAATACAGGCTGTTACATTTAAAAAAATTTAACTTAGTTCTATATCTTTGTTTTCAAACTGTATATATGAAAATAATTTTAAATTGTGCTTTTGAACGCCCTACACACATCACAAAAAAATATTATCGAAATATCTCCATTTACTCCCTGAAAACGAGCTCCGAGTCTGTGGTGGCCACCCGGTATATAGCAAAAACAGTTAGAAATGTTGGCATACGAATTGAGGAGTGCCATGACAGCTACCAAAACAACAAAATTAATTCTAATTATTCAAATCATTTATTAGCAGAAGGGCATCAGTATCGGCATAAGTTTAACCCGGATTTCAAAATTCTTCATAATTTGAATAAAGGTGAGCAAATTATTGGAAAATGATGGAAATAAATGGAGAAAAACATACGCGTAATTTAGTTAATGAACTGTTAGATCTCAATAATTATAATTGTTTACAAAGTACAAGCAGTACTAGAATATGTAACTAGTTTTAAATAAGTATTAAGAAGAAGAAGAAGAGGGAAAAGAACAAAAAGTCTCTATGTCTAGGTCATAGGGAGATCATAACTTGTTAAGAATTCTGTGAAAGTCCCTGCATCGACGAAAAGCGACACAATATTAAAAAATTAGTGTAAATTCCTGAACGGTGTTCCAAGACCCCTTGCCACAAGACACCCTGTATTAGGAAACTGGCAATACCAACTGACTACAGGAGCCAGATGTCACTACCTTCAGGGAAGAATGTAGGTTATTCCATAAACAAAATGGATATCCGAATACTGGCATTCTACCATATGCATTGAGAAAATGGGTTATTGTAATGAAAATAAATTCAGTTATAAAATCAACTTAATCACACTCTATTTATTCTTTCGAAAAATCATCAATTAAGCAGTCACCTTGATAGTCATTTACTGTTTCGAGATTCTAGAGAAAGATCTTTCGATAAAAATTTGATAAAGCATTTAAAAGATATACAGCGTTTCATCGACAATAGCTGCCACATAGTTTCCTCCGATCGAATAGTTCTCTTCACGTTCATATCACACTTAACCTCACATTGAGTAGTGGTTCCAGGTATCTGAGGCACCATCTACCCCAAATCCACTCAACGAGCCGTTCCCGAAGACCGAACGCTGCGGAAGATACTGGTAAGATTGTAAATACTGATTGTTGCTATAATATGTCGTAGATGGTGTAATGGGCATACTGCTCTGATAATTGTACACCGATGAAGCTGGAGGAAGGAATCTTTCCGACTTAACTCCGCTGGGTTGCAACTCATGGTACCTCGAGTAAGATGAGTGAACCCCCTCCTCGAACGTTTCATTCGTATGTGGAGTCGAGAAATTTTCTAAGCATAACCTCTTACTCTTCTGATTGTTATTAGTCTCGTCGTCATCTTTGTTGTAACTATGGTACCCAGAATAGTGTCCGTTGCTTTCGGAAGACAGATACTGATCGAAATCGCTGCTATCTACCCCATCTTCCGCTATATAACTGTTCTCTATTTCCGGTAATCGAGCAATATTGAAATCCAAGTTGTGAGGATCCAGACACCTAAACACCTGATTTGGGCTTTGTGGTTGCGATGAACAACTTGAGGGAGACGTGGAGGTGTGGCTCCGAGGGCTCCCTGGAGGATCTTCCTGCTTCAAATTTCTGGTGAAGGTGACATTTTGACCCTGGGGTGCTTGGGTTAGACCTTCGTGCGCTTTGTTCTGCTTTCTTCTCCTCGGTTGGTATTTGTAATCCGGGTGTTCTCGCTTATGTATAACTCGTAAACGTTCGGCTTCTTCCATGAACGGTTTTTTATCGGCGTCGCTGAGTAATCTGGAAAAAAAGAGAAGTGTATATTAGAATTACGAAACAACAAAGAAGTTCGATAAGGGTTCTCCCCTCGTCGTCTTATTGAACCAGGTGAATAATCGTTGGAGATTAGGAAAATTGAATAAATAAAGGGCATCGAGAATTGCTCTGTATTTCTACAGGCACTGGTTCGATCATGCAAAACTAGAAATGCTGGATATTCGTTTACAACGATAGCTGTTTCGGGTAAACATTATATTTCCTGCATGTTATTCCAAAAATAGAAACAAAACGAATTAATTATCTAACAACCATTAATTTTTTCATTTTGTGTCACATGAAACAGTTTCACCCAATCATGTCAACATTAATTTGAATATTTCCCTCATACATATCATGACAAAAATGCCATTATCGAAAAATTACAGTGGTAATTGCACTGCAGAGCGAACATTGCATCCGAAAACATCCCGTTGCCTTGACAACACAAACAAATAAACTTCAAAGTGTCTAAAAATGTGGCGTTTCGGTGCATGAGTGCTCAATACAGTTGAATTTGTTTAAGAGCATGATTTTATTTATAGTCTTCGTCAGTAACTTTTGGCGCTCTAGTTCCTCGGAACTGAGTGCTTATCAATTTGCCCAAATGTCTGTAATTTTCGAATTTTTCGATGAAAATGGTCTCAAACGATCTGGTACGACTCACTGATCAAGAATCCGAGGTCGAAATTATTCTGTCCGGCCGGCCATAGGCACGATAACTCTCGAACGAAAGGAGTTAGAGGATTGAAATTTGCAAGGTGGGTTTGGAGCGTAAATATCTCGGACAAGTTCGTTATTGGGCGGAATCCATCAAGCGGTTTCGGAGTTATGGCCGATTTTAGTAAAACACATTTTTTATGAATATTTCCGAAACCGATTACTCGATCTATCTGAAATTTTGCATCAAATTATAGAATCATGACCTTTACACGCATGTGAATTTTTGTATTGACCAGGTTACTGCAAAGTATCAAAAAAAAATTTGAAAATTAAAAAAAAAATTTCTACAATAACTTTCGAACGGAATGAGCTAGGCAGTTGAAATTTTCAGAATAGGCTAGGGAGATGAATATCTCGGTTAAGTTCGTGATTGGGCAAAATAGGCCAGATGGTTTCGGAGTAACGAAAAACAGAAATTTTTTTTCAACCAACAAATTTCAAATTCAATGTTTTTTCAAGATGCAGTTTCACCATTGAAATCCATCGATATCATTTTCAACTCCAACAAGCTGATACTTTCGGAGATATGATTTTTCTAAATTTCAATAATGAATCGTACTTCTATGTTTCCACAGAATGTTATAATTATTCTATCTAAGCTTTATTATATGATCTGTGTTCATACTCGTACATGTCATCCTGTTCTATAAGAGAGAGTCAAATTCATTTCAGCTATTTTAATTTGATTTCTTCCATGGTGCAGTTCTCATTCTCAGATTGCTCATTTAATCTTGATAAATAGACTATTATTTGAATTTAATTTCCTTTATGATGCAGTTCTATCATAAGAATTCATTGATATAATTCCCAACTCTGAGAAACCAATACTTTCGGACATATAATTTGTCTGTTTGAAGTAGAGCGCCAGAAAGCTCCTGTCCACAGGGCTTGAACCCATTTTTTTTGTCTTTTGTCTGCGCAGTCTCAAGACGGAATGAAAACGAAGCAATTTTTAGTGCGTCCACACTATGTAGATATACCTATCTGTATATTTCGCACAGTTTTAGTGATATCGTCATGGAGGCAGTACTACCATTGTCAATTTTAGCATGGTGTTACCACAATTACCGTCTACATGCTGCGACCATATACATAAAATAATATGGACTGGATGTGAGAAAGAGACCATTGATATCAGCATTGAAAAAAGACAGAATAGTTAAAGGCAAACCATAGTATAAGAATATATTCATATAATTTGGCGATTGGCAAAATCACAGGATACGAAACATTGGTTTCCTTTATCCTTTGACATTTCTTGTATACTGTATTGTTTGGTTTCATGTATTGTGTATATGTGTTTTGGTGATTTGTAGACAGAATAGTTAAAGACAAGATGATTTCATTTAAATCCGAGACTCGTTTCTGAATATTCTGATACTTATAATCAGAAAATATTTCTCATAAATTTCCTTACTGTAATTCATTCAGCTTTTTCGATTCTCATTAAAAATAATCAATATTCCTCTTAAAAAAATCGGGATTTTCCAATATACCCCAATTTCCAATTTGTGTATTTGCCCATGGTATAAAAACACCATTGTTTTTATACCATTCTTTGCCTTTACTTATTCTATCCTTCATAACATCTCTCTTTCTAATGTATTCCGCAAAGAACTGTGTGATAAAGTTACGTGAGGGCCAGTCCATGTTATTCTATGTCTATGGCTGCGACAAATTCGCGCAGTTCACGAATATCTATGCTGTCTAGCTCAGTTTTCGCTGCCACTAAACGTCTCCACGCCGCTTGCAATTTTCCTATCTACAACACGCAACGTTTTACCTGTAACGTGTTGAACTGTGCAGGCAAAAGGTTGTGCAAAACGTAGCGTATGGACCGGCCTTTACAATTGACCAACAAACTTGTCGACTTTTTGATGCAGAGTTGATAGAATTTTATGATGAAAGAATTGGAAATATCACGTTTGTGGTCATGTAATTTTTATAGGAGAACAGCAATTTGTTTAAAAAATGATATCTGTATTTGTTGTCTTCCGATTGAAAGCCTTTGATATTTGCGAAAAATTAATGATGCATTTAATGAATTGTGAAATTGATAAATTAGATGCCCGATAAAATATTGTTTTTTATTCGTTACTAACGGACCTGGTGAACTACGTACTTTGAAAAAATTTCAAAGCCATTGGAATAATTTCGAAGCAGTTGGAAAAGTTTCAAAGCAGTCGGCAAAATATGTTCTATTTTCACCTATGTATTATTTTTCAATACTTACTCTAGCTAGATCTAGAACTTGGAGTTTCGGAGTAACGAAAAAAATTTTTTTTTTACATTACAAATTTCGAATTCAATTTTAAGATGCGGTTTCATCATAAGGATCCATTGATATCATTTTCAACTCTAACAAGCTAATTCTTTTGGAGATTTGATTTTTCAAAATTTCAATAATACATCGTTCTTCTACTTCGACTACCTGATAAAGATTCGAGGACAAATTTGATTCTGTCCGGCCGTCCGTTGCCACGATAACTTGAGAACGGAATGAGACAGGGTAGGTGGCGCTGGCGCATCCGAATACGACGCACAAGTTCGTTAATTGGCATCATCGGCCCAATGGTTTCCGAGTAATAATTTTATTTTTAACCAATATAAATCCGATCAAATTGAAACTTGGTGAATAGTTGTTTAGAATATGAACGTCTGTGAAATTTTGTGAGAATCGCATCACTAGAAAATTTAGGAAAAAATTATTATGAAATATGTTTTGTCACGTAAACTGAGAACGGAGGAATATATTGACTTAAAATTTACAGGTTAGGTTGTGCATCTGAATGCAACATTTGAGTTTGTTTATAGGTATAATCGGGCAAACGGTTTTGGAGTTATAACCATCTGAAATTTGGTTGTTATTTCCTCAATAACTCGAAAAATACGAAACCGATCAAATTCAAACATGGTTCTTAGATGTATAATGCCAACGCGAAAACTCTTACCTAGTTTTGTGAGGATCGTATTAATAGAAAATTTTTGAAAAATCCTTGAAAATCAGTGAAAAAAATCTTATATATCGGTAACTATTTGTCCGACATCGCTAAAATTTCGCGAGAGCCTTCAAAACCAATCTCTACTGCCAAGTTCCAAGTTTGAACACGAATATATATTGTTGGAGATTCGAGCAGCCTTATGTGTGTTCAGTAGATGGATGACCATTGCCTCGATAACTTTCGAACGAAAGGAGATAGGGACTTGCAATTTTCAGGGTATGTTGCGTATCCGAATTTGAGTGTTCGATTATGGGCATAATTATTAAATGGTCCAACGGTTTCAGAGTTATACCCACCTGGAATATTATTTCCTCTATAACTCAAAAAGTATAGACTCGATCGAATTGAAGCTCGGTATCTAGATGTAGAATATCGACGTAAAGACGTGTTTGAAATGTTATAAGAACCGTACCCCTAGAAAATTTTTAAAAAATTATGAAAAAAAACAGACAAATCATATCTCCGAAAGTATTGGTTTCTAGGAGTTGGGAATTATATCAATGTATTCTTATGATAGAACTGCATCATAAAGGTATTCTATTCAAATAATAGTTCTTTTATCAAGATTAAATGAGCAATCTGAGAATGAGAACTGCACCATGGAAGAAATCAAATTAAAATAGCTGAAATGAATTTGATTCTCTCTTATAGAACATGATGACATGTACGACTATGAACACAGATCATATAATAAAGCTTAGATAGAATAATTATATCATTCTGTGAAAACATAGAAGTACGATTCATTATTGAAATTTCGAAAAATCATATCTCCGAAAGTATTAGCTTGTTGGAGTTGAAAATGATACCAATGGATTTTTATTGGGAAACTACATCTTAAATAAAAATTGAATTTGAAATTTGTTGCTTAAAAAAAAATTTTTTTTTTCGTTACTCTGAAACCATCTGGCCTATTTTGCCCAATAACAAACTCAACCGAGATATTCACCTCCCTAACCTACTCTGAAAATTTCAATTGCCTAGCTCATTCCATTCGAGAGTTATTGTAGAAATTTTTTTTTTAATTTTGAAAATTTTTTTTTTACACTTTGCGGTAACCTGGTCAATACAAAACTTCACATGCGTATAAAGGTCATGATTCTACAACTTCATGCTAAATTTCAGATAGATCGAGTGATCGGTTTCAGAAATATTCATAAAAAATGTTTTTACGAAAATTAGCATTAACTCCGAAACCGCTTCATGGATTTCGCCCAATAACGAACTCGTCCGAGATATTTACGCTCCAAACCCAACTTGCAAATTTCAATCCTCTAACTCCTTTCTTTCGAGAGTTATCGTGCCTACGGCCGGCCGGACCGGCCGGACAGGATCGATTTCGACTTCGGATTCTTGATCATTGAGTCGAACCAAATCGTTTGAGACCATTTTCTGCCAAAAATTCCAAAATTACAGACACTTGGGCAAATTGATAAGCACTCTGTTCCGAGGAACTAGAGCGCCAAAAAATGGTTCAAGCACTGATGGGGCGTCCATAAATTACGTGAGATGTTTAAGGGGGGGAGGGAGTCGACTCAAATCTCAGAGAGGGGGGGTCTCAGCAAATATCACGCAATTTTTTTTGATTGAAACAAAAAAAAATTATACTATTTTGGTCCATTTAATCCAGATTATACATGCTTAAGATTTAATCTTAAGCGTATATCGCAATACGATTAAGATCATTCACTAATTCGTTGGAAAGAAAATAATTTCATTCAGCAATATTGATTACTAGTCGTAAATAAAAGTACGAAGTAAATTTTCTTTTCTTTTTACAATAACAATTCAACGCGTTTACGTAAGAAACCCACATTTTGAAAAATCTCACGTGAGATTTGGGGATGGGGGAGGGGGTTGAATAATATCTCACGACATCTCACCAGGGGGGGAGGGAGGTACAGAAAATTTAAAAAAACACCTCACGTAATTTATGGACGCCCCCTGAAGTCAGGAGCTTTTGCGCGTATGTTCTATTGTCCATTCTCCTGTATTGGATACGTGTCCAATACGTAGGTAACTAAAGAAGGAGAAGTTTTTCACTTTGATCAATCATCCAGTATAACTTTCTCGCCAACCCAGTCACATACAGTAGTACATTCCCAGCATACTCCATCCATATACACACACTTGTGCTCTGTTTAGAATCATCTGTAAGCTTTCCCAGATCATATAACAGTTACATCGACCGAGTAATGCCGATAAAAACAAAAAGGATAGAGGAAAAAAATCGTCTCATGAGTCTGAGGTCGGTACCGAATAATCCCAGCAATTAAGGGGACCATGCTCTCGGCGGGTGGCAAAATCAAAGTCACCGCCCGCCCGGCGGTGCCGGAGCAGCCAAACATCCAGATAACAATTCGGCGTTCGCGATCACACGGAATTGTCGGTCATTAGAGGACCAACCGGCGTGGGCCGAAAATATACCGTGGAAATTTTGAGCGATCGATAATCTGTTCCTCCTTATTATCATACGTTGTCCGTTGCATTATCATATTCATACCGTACTGCATTATCATATCCATACTATACTTCCGGTTTAACCGGAAATACCCTCAACTTTTTCGAATTAAATGGAACACCCTGTATATGTATGCAGATTTTAAACGACCTTATTGCTTCGAATTTGAACATACTAAATTTAGTGGGAATAATTTGTAACGGGTCCGCCAAATAACTTTTTTTTTTGAAAATGCAATAAAAAAAAAGCTACTGAATATTTTCTCAAATTTCTTTCTTTATTTGAAAGTACAATCCTTCCGGTTAATAATGGAAAATAATTTCATTCAAATGGCTTCCTCGGCTGGCCATGCAGTAGCCTACACGATCGGTCCAATTTTTAAGCACATTATCGATTGTGTGCAGCTGTATTTCACCAATGGCTTCACGAATATTGTCCTTTAAAGCGTCAATTCTCTCTGACTTCTTGGCGTAACACTCATCTTTGACGGCACCCCACAAATAATAGTCCAACGGTGTCAAATCGCAGCTCCGAGGTGGCCAAACGACATCAGCTCTGCGGCTGATAATGCGATCTTCAAAAACAGGGCAACTCCTGAACCAATTGGACTTTGTATGGCGTTATACCAAGGTCTTTATGCAAAATTCGTCTCAATGATGTCTCCGAAATGTTCAATTCTTGAGAACGACGGTGAATTGATGTTGATGGCGCTTCACGCACACTTTCTGCCACAGCAGCAATATTCTCGGGTGTACGCACTGTTTTTGGATTTTCACGCTTTGGTTTATCGATGAGGATGGCAGTTTCTTTCACTTTTTTCACAAGATAACGAACATACGGAGCTGACGGTGCTTCTCTTCTTCCAAAATCCGTACGCAATTTTCGCACACATTCTGCAACATTACCATGATTTTCAAAGTAATGTCGCAATATTTCCCAGCGTTGTTCAAGCGTATACACAACCATATTCGTTCAGCGGAAGGATAAAACTAATTATCTGTCAAATCAGACATGAGCTAAGTGTTACCACTCACGAAATAAGCACTAGTTGAAAAAAAACCTTAGATGGTGGACCCTTTATTATATTGCAATTTAAATTGGTAAATAATATGCGCTACCTACCCTGAAAATTGCAAGTGATACATAATATTTTTTCATAATTTTTTTATTTTTTTTGTGGTACGGTCTTCACAAAATTTGTATTTCTGTCGATATTCTACAACTAGTTACCGAGTTTCAATACCATCAGGTCTGTATTTTTTAAGTTATCTAGAAAATAATAATCCAGATGGGTATAACTCCGAAACCGTTGGGCGGATTATGCCCAATAACTCTCCCATTGGGATGTACAACTTACCACGTTCGAAAATTATCGAGACATATATATAACTCGGAAACCGTTAGACCGATTATGCCAAAAAACGAACTCAACCTACCCTGAAAATTGCAAGTCCATATCTGCTTTCGTTCGAAAGTTATCGAGGCAACGGTCACCCATCTACTGAACTCACCTAAGGCTGCTCGGATCTCTAACAATATAGAACCAATCGTGTTCAAACTTGGAACTTGGCTGTAGAGTTAGGTTTTGAAGGTTCATGCAAAATTTGTCGGACGAATAGTTTCTGATAAATAGAAAGTTTTTCTATAACCTTTGCGCGCTTGTTGGGGGGAACATCGTGTTATAATTTTGCCCAAATGTCTGTAATTTTCGAATTTTTTGCCAAAAATGGTCTAAAGCGATTGGGTTCGACTCCCTGATGAAGAATTCGAGGACAAATTTGATTCTGTCCGATGCCACGATAACTTGAGAACGGAAAGAGATAGCGACTTGAAATTTTCGGGGTAGGTTGCGCGTCTCAATACTACGGACAAGTACTTTAATGAACATAAGAGGCCCAACGGTTTCCGAGTAATAATTTTGTTTTCAACAAATACAAATCCTATCGAATTGAAACTTGGTGAGTAGTTGTAGAATACGTTTGTGCAATTTTGTGAGAATCATATCACTAGAAAATATTTAAAAAAATATTCATATACTAGTAAGCTTTTCCATAAAAGCGCTATACTCTTCTATTATTAAAAATAATATTATTTATGAGACGATAACCTGAGAACGGAAAGAAATAATGACTTGCAAGTCGTTTAGGTTAGGTTGTGCATCAAACGGTTTTGAAGTTATACCCATCTGAAATTTGGTTGTTATTTCCTCAATAACTCGAAAAATCCAAAACCAATCCAATTCCAACATGGTAATAAGTTGTAGAAGTCCAACGGAACAACTTTCGCGAAATTTTGTATCCTATCACTAGAAAATTTTTAAAAAATCATTGAAAATTATTGATTAAAATGGGGTGACCGTTGCCTCGATAACTTTCGAACGTTTTCAGGGTAGGTTGTGCATCTGAATGGGAAAGCTAAGTTCGCTTTTGGTCATAATCTGCCCAATATTATTTCCTCGATAACTCAAAAATTATAGACTCGACTGACTTGAAGCTTCGTACTAGTTGTAGAATATCATACCCCTAAAAAATTTAAAAAAAAATACGAAAAGAAAATTGGTTAAGAGTGTCCAATACAGGAGAAGGGACAATAGAACATGCTCGCAAAAGCCCCTAACTTCACGTCAGTGCTTGAACCAATTTTTTTTTTATTTTAAAGTGATACGATCCTCACCAAATTTTGCAAAAAATTTCGCGTCAGCATTCCTACCCTTCAAATTTCAACTCCTAAACTCATTGTGTTCGAGACTTATCAATGCTTATTCCATTCACGTCCAAAAATTCGAAAATTACAGAGATTTGGGCAAATTGATAGGCACTCTCTCTAGATGAACAAGCCCGCCAAAAACTCAATTTAATTCAACTAAAAAGTTAACATAACATTCATTAATTCTGGGCCGTATGAAGTTCACCAGGTCAGTTAATAATGACATAAAAGCAATATTTTATCGGGCCTCTAATTTACCAATAATTTCACGAATCGTTTAATTTTTCATTCATTTTTCGCAAATATCAAAGACTTTAAATCGGCAGACAACAAATACCGATATCTAGGTAAATAATTTGCGCATAAATTAACTGAATCCTGCTCCAGTAAAACTAATTAGGTGAACCTCAGTATCATTTTGTTTATTTCATGTATTTGCATATTGTTTTGATTGAGATTGGAATAAATGTCGAGAAAATTGTAAACACATCTGGATACTTTTGGCAAGCAGGCTGTTTTGTTACTTGGATTTATCTCGAACATTCTTAAATATTCCCAACTTGTTCGTTTGTATTCTTTAGAAATCGGATCTGTAGTTTTAGAAATATTGGGATTAAAATACAGCTTGAATGATGTTTGTGCGGAAACATTTTTTTCGTTACACTATCCTCACAAAATTTGCGAGGCATTCTACAACTGATTACCAAGTTTCATTTAAATCGTGATATTCAATCACTTATTCTTAACCAATAAATGCCCATTGATAGATCTAAAGGTGTTGAGGTGAAACATAAAGATATATTCTCATTAGTGATAGAAAAACTGGCCTAAAATTCCTCTCTACCCATCACGAGATTTAATATCCACAAATGAGCCTCTCACCTTACAAGATCAGAAAGTGTGGTTAATTTAAAGTTAAGTTTTGAAGCCTTCAGCAAAATTTCAGGGATATCATATTAAAAATAATACATAACCTTTCAAAAATCCCCTCTCACAAATATACTCCTCTGAAGGCACATGGATCTCTTGAAGAAGAATCGCCTTCTCTATTTCTCAAAGATATTCACTCTTGTTCATAGAAATCCCTTCAATATTTAGTTGCCTCCTCCTAAGAAGGATCTTTTTCAAAACCAGGTCTGACCGCTAATGTAGGGCTATCATCTCCCATAGATTTGTGATGAAATAACACGATTTTCCCAAGAACATACGCGCAAAAATATGTCATCATGACATTCATGTTTTTGAAGGTTCTCGCAAAAATACGACCATAGACAACATAATACGACGATTCGCATCCAGCTACCACAAAAAGCTACTCGGTTCTCCAACAATATGGATCCGATTGTGTTCAAACTTGGAACTCTGCAGTAGAGTTAGGTTCTGAAGGCTCTTCTAAAATTTCAGCCATGCCGGACGAATAGTTTATGATATATAGAATTTTTTTCAATTATATTCAATCATTTTTTTGAAATTTTTTAGTTATACCATCCTCACGAAATTCCGCAAGAATTTTCGCGTTGGCATTCTACAACTAATAACCATGTCTGAATTATATCGGTTTTGTATTTTTCGAGTTATTGAGGAAATAACCAAATTTCAGATGGGTATAATTCGAGGGGTTAATTTCAAGGAAACAAAGTGTACACATGACTTCCCATTTCGAAATTTCCTATGATTTCCCAATGAATTCCCGGGAATTCCCATGAATTCCCAATGAATTCCCATGAATTCCCATGAATTCCCATGAATTCCCAATGAATTCCCATGAATTCCCATGAATTCCCGGGAATTCCCGGGAATTCCCAATGACTTCCCATGACTTCCCGCGATTTTCCATGACTTCCCCCACAGCAGTGTACACAATACACATAGTTCCCAGGAAATTAACCCCTCGTTATCAGGATGGTTCAGATTCACAATTCGGCAAGGTAGGTGGCGCTGCGATTAGTTTATAGGAACTCGAAAACGGATTGATCTATTTTGATGAAATTTTGTGTATGTGAGTCTCAGAATGGTTCCAATTCACAATTGGACCAGGTAGGTGGCGCTGCAATCGGATTAGAGGAACTCGGCTCAACAGATCTTATTGAAATTTTGTTCGTGGGAGTAGGTCTCAAGGTGGTTTTTATTCACAATTTGTCCCAGTAGGTGGCACTCCAATCACTATGTAAAAACTGAAAAACGTCCTGACCAATTTTTATGAAATTTTGTGTGTGCGTGTGTGTGTTTTAGTGTCTCTCCAGGTGGTGAAGATTGGGCCTGATAGGGTTCCTTTATGACTTATACCTCGACTCATTCCAAACTATTTCGCATATTATAACAGAATATCGTTTGACGATTACACGAGAAATGAACGGCACTAGATAACGAGAAATTTGACTAATTTTGATCTGATTTGAGCAACAGCATATCGCACAATTAAAAGGCATTAAGATTGAAATATAAGACTTGGGTCAATTTATTTCACTCATATGTGGGTTTAAAATTACATTATAATAATGAAAATGCCTGTGCTGGACCTCGGAACCCCCTTAATAGCCAAAATGCAAATGTTTGGGAATGACAACGTCTGTTGTGAGTCGTTATACAGGGTGAGTCTTTGACCACTGCATTAATTTTAACCAAAGATTCCTCTCATCAAATAAAACAGTTTTTTCATTCACAATTTTTCCAGATTCGGCTCAGGTAAAAAGTTACAAGCGTTTAAAGATTTCACAATGTGCTAATACACTCCTGCATATAAATTATTATCTATGACATTGTTGGCGGACGAGAAAAAGGCATGGTAACGTGGTTTACAGCTTGATTCGGGATTCCAACGCTCAGGGACGGATCCATAAAAGTAGTGAAATTTCGGGAGTTTTCCATTTTAAAACATTCAATGAAGAATATCTCGAAAACGGTGCGTTTAAGGAGAAATGATGAAGAATAATATAATGTTCTAAACGATGGAATATTCTTGAAATTACCCAAGAAAAACTTCATCTGCATTCTTTATGCTAATTTCGTTTAGTTTTATGAATCCACGAGTCCATAATTAGAAAACCAGTAGAAGTAGAAAATAACTAATATTTGGAAAATATGTCTCATAGTTATAGGAAACTTTACACCAATATTGATTTTATTCGAAAAAAGGATGTCAAAGCTACAAAATAAAAACTGATTTTTTTTCGAAATTTCAACAGCCTGTATCTTTTTACCTGAGCCGAATCTGGAAAAATGGTGAATGAAAAATAGTAAACAAAAAAAAAGCCAATATCAGCCAAAATAAGTCAACCAATTGATACATCTATTCAATAGAACTAACATATAATTGAACCACTTTGCCTATAGAATCTACAGTTAAATCACATTTATCAGCTACAGTGTTATAAATACTACACATAAAATTAATCGGTGATTGTAGGTTCAAATTAGTCCTACCAAAGTTCAAGTAAAATAAATAATTATTCCTACTTTCTAGCCGCGGAGCAAAATTGGTAACCTCTCCAACAATGCTGGGCAGTCAATCCTGTTATTCAACAAATTGTAGACCATCTTAAGGGCCAATATTGCCAATATTATCTTATTATAAAATGTTATCGTAAAAATACTCAAAAATATATCACAAAGTTTCCTGTTTCTTAAGTAGTTTGTACTTTTTGTTGATAATATTTTTGTCTTTCTCACTTATAAAAAAATTTGGGAAAGCCCTGTGGACAGGAGATTTGGCGCTCTTGTTCAAACTTTGAGAAATCATATCTCCGAAAGTATTGGTTTCTCAGAGTTGGAAATGATATCAATGGATTCTTATGATAGCACAGCATCATTAAAGAAAATAAATTCAAAAAATCACAAAATTCCGACTAAATTGAAATTTTGAAAAATCATATTTCTCAAAGAAGATAAATTGAAAAAATCATAAAATTACGATAAATTATTGAAATTTTGAAAAATCATATCTCGTATATCGTATGTAAAAAAAATTGTTTTCGTTATTCCGAAACCACCGGGGGCCGATTTTGCCCAATAAGGAACTCATCCGAGATAATTATCGCCCAAACCTACTCTGAAAATTTCAACTCTCTTGCTCATTGCGTTCGAGAGCTATCGTGGTTACGGCCAGACGGAGAGAATAGGTTGAGTGTGAATATCAAAAATGTGGGAAAGCCCTGTGGACAGGAGCTTTTGCGCTCTTGTTCAAACTTTGACAAATTATATCTCCGAAAGTATTGGTTTCTTAGAGTTGGGAATGATATCAATGGAATCTTATGATAGGACTGCTTCATGAAATAAAATAAATCAAATAAGAATCCATTGATATCATTCCCAACTCGGAGAAACCAAAACTTCCGGATTTATAATTTATCAAAGTTTGAACCAAATTTGCCAAAGTCCACAGGACTTTCCCACTTTTTTGCGCGCGTGTTCCGCAAGGAACAGCGTGCTATCATTTCGTCACAATGTCTGTATTTTTCGAATTTTTTTTCGAAAATGGTCTCAAACGATTGGGTTCGACTCCCTGATGAAGAATTCGAGGTCAAATTCAATTCTGTCCGTCCGGTCCGGCCGGCCGGTCCGTCCGGCCGGTCCGGCCGTTAGCACGATAACTCTCGAACGGAACGACTTAGAGCGTTGAAATTTGCAGGGTAGTTACGTAGCGTAAATATCTCGGACAAGTTCGTTAACGGGCAAAATCGACCGAGCGGTTTCGGAGTTAAGGCCGTTTTTAATAAAAACGTTTTTTATGAATATTTCCGGAACCGATCACTCGATCTTTTTGAAATTTGGCATCAGATTGTAGAATCATAACCTTTATATGCCTGCAAAGTTTTGTGTTGAACGGACGGCCCTAAAGTGGCAAAAAAAAATTTTGAAAATTTGAAAATTTTATTTTCACGATAACTCGAGAAATACTGATCTGATTAAATTGAAACTCAGTAGTTAGATGCAAAAGACCAAAGCAAACACTTTAGCAAAATTTCGTGAAGATCACGTGACATGAAAAAAATAAAAAAATTACTACTATTTTGCGGAATACTTTGCTTTTAATGCCGAAACATATGTTATTGAGGTTCATGCTGCCCTTTCCGGGCATTTTCCGTATTGCGCATGCGCAGATGAGAAGTCCTTTAACTGCTGTAGTTTTCGTCAGAGAGGATTGGGGTTTTGGGGTGGCGGATGCTATTCCTCCATAGACTTCAGATCCCTGATGAGGGTCTGCGCATGCGTAGATTAAAGATGCGATATCTTCCGAACCACTAGTGTTGGAGAATCGGAGTTTTTTGTAAGGTGTGTTATTTTGAGAGGACTTTTAGCCGCCAGTAAATTGCGCATGCGCAGAAGAGAAGTGACTGTTTTTGGGTTGGATGGGTTATGTTGGGAGTGCTGAGTCGATATTATGAGGTTTTAAAAGAATATTCATAGCAGTTCAGTGCAAGGACAAGTCAGTTTGGGGGATGTAGCTTTGTTTCCGAGTTAAAGTGTCCGTACTGTGGCCCTGGGGCTAATTTTGAAATTGATGTTACCCCTTACAGGCATTTTTCGTTATGCGCATGAGCAGACCATCAGTGATTTAACTGGTGGTGTTTTCGTCAGAGAGGATTAGGGTTTTGGGGTGGCGGATGCTATTCCTCTATAGAATCCCTTGTTGAGGGTCTGCGCATGCGTGGATTAAAGATGTGATATCTCCTGAACCACTAGTGTTGGAGAATCGGAGCTTTTTGTAAGGTTTGTTATTTTGAGAGGACTTTTAGCCGCGAGTAGATTGCGCATGCGCAGAAGAGAAGTGACTGTTTTTGGGTTGGATGGGTTATGTTGGGAGTGCTGAGTCGATATTATGAGGTTTTAAAAGAATATTCATAGCAATTCAGTGCAAGGACAAGTCAGTTTGGGGGATGTAGCGTTGTTTCCGAGTTAAAGTGTCCGTACCGTGGCCCTGGGGCTAATTTTGAAATTGATGTTACCCCTTACAGGCTTTTTTCGTTATGCGCATGAGCAGACCATCAGTAATTTAACTGGTGGTGATATCGTCAGAGAGGAGTAGGGTTTTGGGGTGGCGGATGCTATTCCTCTATAGAATCCCCTGTTGAGGGTCTGCGCATGCGTGGATTAAAGATGTGATATCTCCGGAACCACTAGTGTTGGAGAATCGGAGTTTTTTGTAAGGTGTGTTATTTTGAGAGGACTTTTAGCCGCGAGTAGATTGCGCATGCGCAGAAGAGAAGTGACTGTTTTTGGGTTGGATGGGTTATGTTGGGAGTGCTGAGTCGATATTATGAGGTTTTAAAAGAATATTCATAGCAATTCAGTGCAAGGAAAAGTTAGTTTGGGGGATGTAGCGTTGTTTCAGAGTTAAAGTGTCCGTACCGTGGCCCTGGGGCTAATATCGAAATGGATGTAACCCCTTACGGGCATTTTTCGTTATGCGCATGAGCAGACCATCAGTGATTTAACTGCTGGTGCTTTCGTCAGAGAGGATTGGGGTTTTGGGGTGGCGGATGCTTTTCCGCTATAGAATCCCCTGGTGAGGGTCTGCGCATGCGTGGATTCAAAAAGCGATATCTCCTGAACCACTAGTGTTGGAGAATCGGAGTTTTTCATGAGGTGTGTAATTTTGGGAGGACTTGCAGCCACGAGTATACTGCGCTTGCGCAGACGAGAAGTGAATGGTTTTGGGTTGTTTGGGTTATGTTGGGAGTAAAGAGCCGATATTGTGAGGTTTTAAAAGAATATTCATGTCAATTCAGTGCACGGACACAAGTCAGTTTGGGGGAAATAGCGTTGTTTCCGATTTGAAATGTCTGTATGGTGGCCCTGAAGCGAATTTATAAATAACTATATTCGGTAGATCTATATTAAAATGCGTTCGGATTTGGAGAAGATGCAATTGCGTCCCTAACGGAGGACCCACAACCGAATTTTTTTCTGATCTACGGTAAAGCTAACAGCCAAACTGTATTGATAGCTATATTTGTTAAAGGAACTTGAAAAAAAATAAAGCACTAACGTGAAGTCAGTACTCTTTGGCGCGCGTGTTCACGGTGGCTAATTTGAATTGAATGATTCAAAAATTAACAGTGCTGTATCTAAGCTGCCATCAGGATAGAGTAACAAAGTTGGAAAAGAACACAAGTGACTCTCCTTAGTCGCACAAGCTCCTAGAAGATTTGGGAGGGTCAGTATAATCCTAATCATGTTTATAGCACGCGCGCAAAAGCAGATTGACTTAACAATGAAAGAAAAAGTGTAAAAAGTCAATCTGCTTTGGCGCGCGTGCTATAAACATGATTAGGATTATACTGACCCTCCCAAATCTTCTAGGAGCTTGTGCGACTAAGGAGAGTCACTTGTGTTCTTTTCCAACTTTGTTACTCTATCCTGATGGCAGCTTAGATACAGCACTGTTAATTTTTGAATCATTCAATTCAAATTAGCCACCGTGAACACGCGCGCCAAAGAGTACTGACTTCACGTTAGTGCTTTTTTTTTTTTCAATTTGGCTTCTGTTCGTCAATTCTCAAGAATTTTCGTAATTAAATTCAAAACGAAGGTCTATGACTCATCTCATGTTGGATTTATATACATTAGGAAATTATAATTAGAGTACTCTATGAAATCATATAGAATTGAGAATAATTATTGACATTTTGAACAACCAGATCTCCGAAAGTATTAGTTTGTTAGAATTGAGAATGACATCAATGGATTCTGATGGTATAACTGCATCTTGAATAAGTTGAATTCAAAATTTGTAATGTAAAAAAAAAAGTATTTTTTTGTTACTCCGAAACCACCTGGCCGATTTTGCCCAATAACGAACTCAACCGAGATATTTATCTCCTTAACCTACTCTGAAAATTTCAACTGTCTAGCTCATTCGTTTCGAGAGTTATCGTGTTAACGGCCGGATGGACGACCGGACGGCCGGCCGGACATAATCAATTTTGACCATAAACTGTTGATCAGTGAGTCGAACCAAATCGTTTAAGACCATTTTCAGCGAATTTGGGACATTTGGGCAAATTGACAAGCACTCTCCGAGGAACAAGAGCGCCAAAAACATGTTTTCTCAGTTGGAATTTACATAATTTCACAACTATTTCTGGTGATTTCCTATGAATTCCCATGACTTCCCATGAATTCCCATGACTTCCCATGAATTCCCATGACTTCCCATGAATTCCCATGACTTCCCATGAATTCCCATGACTTCCCATGATTTCCCATGAATTCCCAATGAATTCCCATGAATTCCCGTGATTTCCCATGAATTCCCAATGACTTCCCACATCAGTGTACACATATTTCCCAGGAAATTAACCCCTCGGTATAATTCCAAAACCGTTTGGCCAATTATGCAAATTCAAATGTCGCATTCAGATGCACAACCTAATCTGAAAATTTCAAGCCGCTATCTCCTTCCGTTCTCAGGTTATCGTGACAACAAAAATATTTTTTAATAATTTTTTTAAAATTTTCTAGTGACACGATTCTCACAAAATTTCACAAACGTGCTTAGGTTTATATTCTACAACTATTCACCAAGTTTCAATTCGATCGTATTTATTTTGGTTGAAACAAAATCATTGTTCGGAAACCATTGCCGATTATACCCATTAGGGAACTTGTCCGTCGTATTGGGACGCGCCACCTACCAGGAAAATTTTAAGTCGCTATCTCTTTCCGTTCTCGAGTTATCGTGGCAACGGCCGGATTGGCAGAATCAAATTTACCTCGAATTCTTGATCAGTGAGTCGAACCCAATCGTTTGAGACCATTTTCGGCGAAAAATTCGAAAATTACAGACATTTGGGCAAAATAATAACGCGATGTTCCCCAGAACATACGCGCAATGATTGGTAAGGAAGATATGATTTTTGGAAAATTATGAAATCATCAATACCAGAAATACGAAGTTTAATTCTAATACGTACGGATAGATAACCCCGTTCTCCTATATTCTGACAGGAAGTCAACAAAAATTACGTGACGTGAAGCATAAAATCGGCGATTATCAGAAATGATAATTTCCCATTTATTTTTAATACCAAAATTAAATTTGTCGGCTTCTACGTAAATATCCCTTTCATCTGCATCGAAAATGATTCGTCTCCCAATTTAAATAGTTTATCGCATCAAGCCAAGATACTGACAATTTCAAAAGTAATTGTTTCCCGATAAAATAAAGAAGGTCATCGTGGGGTCAGGTATATCACAACAATCGGTCTGGTTGTGTCAATGATCGACTCTATTTGACTTCTCGTTCAGTTATCATCGAATGTATCCGTTGCAAAATTGAGATAAAGATCCATTCATAAGAACCATGTGGTCTTGCTGTTCAAACGGAGTAAAATTCTAGTATATTTGCCTTCGTTCGAGTAATTATATATTCGGTTCATTCATAATTATGTATATTGTCCTGATATCGGGAATTTATTGTGTTATTATGCGTCGACTGGCGTCAACTAGTCTTGAATCGCTCTCGTTCCTGTAATATCAATACAAGGTGTTTGGCTGAACGTTGAACACACGAAAATGGTGGATAGGTGGGGTCGTCTGCTACGCACTCAGCCCTTATTAATAGAGTTCCTTCGAAAATTCCTTACTTGATAAAATTATGAAATAACTCTTGAAGGTTTTTTTTTGCGCGTATGTTCTGGGGAACATCGCGTTATCAATTTGCCCAAATGTCTGTAACTTACGAATGTTTTGACGAAAATGGTCTCAAACGATTTGGTTCGACTCCCCGATGAAGAATTTGAGGTCAAATTTGATTCTGTCCGGCCCGCCGTCTGGCTGTTGCCACGATAACTTTAGAACGAAAAGAACTAGCGACTTGAAATTTTCAGGGTAGGTGGCGCATTGCAATACGACGGACAAGTTCGTTAATGGGCATAATCGGCGCAATGGTTTCCGAGTAATAATTTTGTTTTCAACCAATATGGATCCGATCGAATTGAAACTTGGTGAATAGTTGTAGAATATAAACCTAAGCATGTTCGTGGAATTTTGTGAGAATCGTATCGCTAGAAAATTTTGAAATAATTATTGAAAAGTATTTTTTAATACGCGATAACCTGAGGACGGAAAGAGAAAGCGATTTGAAGTTTTCAGGTTAGGTTGTACATCTGAGTGCGACATTTGAGTTTGTTTACAAGCATAATCGGCCAGACGGTTTTGGAGTTACACCCATCTGAAATTTGGTTGTTATTTCCTCAATAACTCGACAAATATAGAAGCGATCCAATTCAAACATGGTTATTAGATGTAGAATAATAACGCGAAAGTTCCTGCAAAATTTGGTGAGGATCGTATCACTAGAAAATTTTTTAAAAATCATTGAAAATTATTGAAAAAAATTCTATATATCAAAAAATATTCATCCAATATCGCTGAAATTTTGCGAGAGCCTTTAGAATCTAAGTTGACTACCATGTTCTAAGTTTGAACACGATATATATTCTTGGAGATTCGAGCAGCCTTGTGTGAGTTCAGTAGATGGATGGGTGACCGTTGTCTCGATAACCTTCGAATGACAGGAGGTAGGGTATTGGTCTTTTCCGGGTATGTTGCGTATCCGAATGGGAGAGTTAAGTTTGTTTAAGGACATAATCGGTCCAACGGTTCCGGAGTTATGGAATATTATTTCCTCGATAACTCAAAAAATATAGACGCGATCGAATTGAAGCTTGGTAACTAGTTGTAGAATATCGATATAAAGACGTGTTTGAAATTTTGTAAGAACCGTACCCCTAGAAAATTTAAAAAAAAATTGGTACTTAGTCGAATTTACCATGGTGAATTCGATTAAGAGTGTCCAATACAAGTATACGTGTGGACACATAGATTTTCTTCAAGTATAGAGATACTATGTATCTCTATCCGTTCGGAAAATATTAGGAAATAAGTGAATCCGTCGAACGGCAAAAAGTTTTCTCTAGTATCTAACCCATACGAAAATCTACAATTTTCCGATTAGATCGCCACGGCTTTGGGTATTCACTAAATCGAGGGCGTAGATTCCGAATATGTAATTAGTTTTTCCGTATCTCGTTTAGTTTTGGTAATATGGCGAAAAATACGACTAATTAATCCATTTTCCGGAAGTAGGGCCAGAAATTGCGACTTTTTTCGTCATTGCTCCGAAACTAATCGAGATACGGAAAATCTAATTGCAGATTCGTGATCTGCGTGCCCGATTTAGTGAATAACCAAAGCCGCGTCGATATAATCGGAATATTGTAGATTTACGTATGTGTTGGATACTAGAGAAGACTTTTTGGCGTTTGACGGATTCGCTCATTTCCTAATATTTTCCGAACGGATAGAGATACAGAAAATATTGATACATAAATCTAAACGTCGTCCACCGACCAATAATCGGGGAAAATTCGTTTATTAAGATGTGAAAATCATAGATTTCGGAAGGGAAAGAAGAATTTTCCTCCGATTCCGGGTCAAAAATATTTCTAAGTGCCGACCCAAAATATTTTTTTCATGGTATATCGATACGGGGCTCGTGTATAATTAAATCGAGGTCACTGATCTTGAATATGTAATAAGTTTTTCCCTAAGTGGCGTACTTCGGGGAAATTTTCACTTAAAGTGAAAAAATTGACGAAAATAGGTCAATTTTGGAACTTTCCACCGCCCAAATAAATCGGAGTAAAGTGTTCCTGATTTTTTACGTCATATTTGGATACTTTATCTATCGAATAATCCGAACAATAAATGTCCAGGTCGTACGCTTCGGAAATTATGGTTTTTTTTCCCGAGGGTCTATTTTTCGGAAAATTCTTTCCGCGATATTTCCTCGGGAAATTTTTGTAATAAATATCTGATCGTAGATTCGGAATCTACGGCCCCGAATCTATAAGAATGAGTACCCGTTTCATAGTTTTGCGTCAAAAAATTTTTCTCGAAAAATGGGATTTTTTTAAGGCTAATGTATTAAAAAATTGCCAAAATTCGACCGGTCTCCGATTTCGATGCAAGTTACGTCATTTACTAATTCGGGGCCGTAGATTACGAATATATGATCGGATTTTTCATTATTGAATTTTCCGCGGAAATACCGCGAAATGAATTTTCCGAAAACCAGACCCTCGGGAAAAAAATCATAATTTCCGAATAGTACGGCCTGGACATTTTCTGTTTGGATTATTCAGTAGATAAAGGATCCATATATGACGGCAAAAATCAAAAACACCCTACTCCGATTTTTTTGGGCGGTGTAAACTTTCAAAATTGGCCTATTTTCGTCCAGTTTTTCACTCTAAGTGAAAATTTTCCCAAAGTACGCCACTTAGGGAAAAACTAATTGCATATTCGTGATCAGCGACCTCGATTTAATTAGACACGAGCTCCGTATCGATATACCATGAAAAAAATTTTTTGGGTCGGCACATAGAAATATTTTTGACCCGGAATCGAAGGAAAATTCGTTTAGATTTATGTATCTATTTCCTACGTATCTCTATCCGTTCGGAAAATATTAGGAAATAAGTGAATCCGTCGAACGGCAAAAAGTTTTCTCTAGTATCTAACCCATACAAAAATCTAGAATTTTCCGATTAGATCGCCACGGCTTTGGCTATTCACTAAATCGAGGGCGTAGATTCCGAATCTGTAATTAGTTTTTCCGTATCTCGTAGAGTAGACACATGTGGATTTTCTTCAAGTGTGCACACGTATACTTGAACGTAGTGGGTCCCGGGGCACTCGAGCATTAAGGGTAATGAGATGGCGGACTCATTGGCGGCACGGGGGGCTTCCATGGTGCTCATTGGACCCGAACCGGCCTGTGGTACCTCTCTCAGAGCAGCGGCGAAGGAAAATAACAGATGGGTGGACCAAAAGGTCCAAGAAATCTGGAGCAGCATACCTGGACACAGAAATGTTTGCTCAACAATTACTGCCCATCAGCTGAAAGAGCCAGAAAATGGCTCTAATTCTCTAGGGTAGACCTGAGAATCCTTACAGCTGTACACACGGGCCATTGTGGCCTCAGGAAACACCTCAATACGCTGGGGTTGACTGAGGACACCGAGTGCAGACTTTGCCTGGAGGACTACGAGTCTATCGAACACATCTTGTGTGACAGTTCCGCTTGGGACAGGATCAGATTGGAAGAACTAGAAATCCACAAACTGACACTGAGGGAACTGGACAAGTTCTCACCCACCAGACTCATATCCCTCATCAAGACTCTTGAACTTGCGGGTGAAGTATAGATTATATACTATAGATGTGCCACAATGGACCGATTGGTCAAAGTGGAGGGGCGGGCTTCGTAGGCCCAGCACAATCCATATTATAATGAATAATAGTGGGGTGCTACTGCACATGCAAGTAGGTCACTTTTAGTCTTTATTCGAGGTAACATGACAGCGCTGCGTTACCTTCAAGAAATAGTAGAGCCATATGTTCTCCCTTACCTTAACCGGCTCGAGAATCCAATATTTCAGCAAGATAATCCTGGACCTCATGTTACCAGAGTTAATTTAAACTTTTTTGAAGCGACCTATGTGAATCTTTTGCCATGGTTGCCTCTTTCGCCCATAGAGCATGTTTAGGACATCATGGGTAGAAGGCTTGGATATTTATCCCAGCCCCCACGGACATTGGCGGCTCTGATACATGAACTACAGGTAGCTTGGGATAGTATCCCTCAAGAAGAAATAGACCATCTTATTGCATCAATGGACATTTACTCCTTGCTATACTATCTATATTTTACCAAAAAAAATTAAAATTTAAACAGCTTCTTCTGGGTGTTGCAGTTTCTTCATCAATCAGTATATTTGATTTCAAATAATCAAATGAAATATAAAACTTTCCGTTTGTTATTTGTTTAGAAATCGATCAAACTCCAATAATCGAAAATATTTTGATAGTATAATTTTTCATAATATTATCGAGAACCGCTTCGGATCTACAGTTGATGGCAGTATCGCTGGAATACATGTTGACACTGCAGATACCCTTCATATGCTTCTCTTAACCTCTTCCAGCCAAAGTGAATTATGAAATATCTAGGATGAACGCCAACGTATCAATGTTCGAGGTTGTTGCGTCTTGGGTAATTATTGGAAAACTATAAAAAAAATTGGTTCAAGCACTGACTTAATCGAATTTACCATGGTAAATTCGATTAAGAGTGTCCAATACAGGAGAATAGACAATAGAATTCACCATGGTAAATTCGATTAAAAGTGTCCAATGCAGGAGAATGGACAATAGAACATACACGCAAAAGCTCCTGACTTCACGTCAGTGCTTGAACCAATTTTTATTTCGTGAAGACAGGAGCTTGTGCCCGTATGTTCTATTGTCCATTCTCCTGTATTGAACACTCTAAATCGAATTTACCATGGCGAATTCTATTGTCTGTTATCCTGTATTGGACACTCTTAATCGAATTTACCATGGCGAGTGTTTTCATCTGTACTCTGCATCTAACTACCGAGCTTCAATTCAATCGGATCAGTATTTTTCGAGTTCAAGTGAAAACAAAATTACAAATTCAAATATTTGACAGTTTATTGCCATTCGATCAATACAAAACTTCGCACGCATATAAAGCTCATTATTCTACAATCTGATGCTAAATTTCAGATAGATCGAGTGATCGGTTTCGAAAATATTCTTGAAAAACGTTTTAACTAAAAATGGCCATAAATTATTCAATATGCAGCCAGTCAATATTATTTTCGGTTTCAAAACAGTCTTGTAGAAAATATTTTCAAACTACGAATTGACATATCTCTAATAGCTAGATAAGATGACATTTATGAACAGTGAACACAGACAGATTCTGTGTAAATATATATATATAGAACTACGATGTATTAATGAAATTTTGAAAAATCAAAGTATTACCTTGTTAGAGTTGAAAATGATATCAATGGATTCGTATCATATAACTGCATCTTAAAAAAATTTAATTTGAAAGTTGTGATGTAGAAAAAAATTTTTTTTTCGTTACTCCGAAACCATCTGTCCGATTTTGCCCAATAACGAACTTAGCCGAGATATTTATCCCCCAACCCTGTTCTGAAAATTTCAACTGTCTAGCTCATTCCGTTCGAGAGTTATCGTGTTAACGGCCGGACGGACGGACGGCTGGCCGGACAGAATCGATTTTGACCATGGATTCTTGATCAGAGAGTTGAACCAAATCGTTTAAGACCATTTTCAGCCAAAAATTCAAAAATTACAGACATTTGGGCAAATTGATAAGCACTCTGTTCTGGAGGAACAAGAGCGCCAAAAATCGAGAAATACAGACGAAATGATAGCACGCTGTTCCTTGCGGAACACGCGTGCAATAAGGAAAGTGTGGTAACTCGCCAAATCCGAACATAAAGTTGTAAATAATACATCGGTAAAGTGCATTTCGGAAATATACAGCATTGAGCAATATTCTCTCTTTTCTTCGATGGCCTGCAACTGTGCCATAAACATTATCGATTAATGCCAGATAATTCACAGATCATTGAATATATTTCCATTTCAGTAAACAGGAAGCGGATGATATCAGCTCGAGCTGTAAAAAATCATCGTCATTAAATATTAATTGAACGTGTTATATGGGAAGTTCGTTGGAAGTAGGATGAAATCTGAGTTGAATTAATCATTTTAATTGCATTGATAAAAGTCGAGAAGATATCGTAAGCACTGATGATATCGAATCCTATACAGACTACTTTTGAAACTGATTTGTCAACAGCAACCATCGCATCAGTTGAGGTTTAATGTTCAGATTGATGCAACACCGCAAGCTTCTATTATCATTTGACTAATATACAATTATAAAGATTTCCTGACACAGCGAAGGTGAAACTCAAAATAATCAATTTCATCGAAAACTTCCTTATAGAGGTTTTGATTTCACAGCTATTAAGAGCTATCATTTTTTGGCAGATGAAAACTAAAAACTGTGCCATTAATAACAAGCACTGACGTGAAGTCAGGAGCTTTGGCGCGTATGTTCTATTGTCCATTCTCCACGAGTTTGAAATCAACACTATGGGAATGTTATAATTTTTGACACTTGAACAAATGTTTACGTTTACTATAGGGTGGTTCCATACGAGATCGATTGCGCGTACATTAAAAATATACCATCCTTAATCTTGATCGAATTATATATCTCAAAGAGTATGAATCAACAACGAACAAATGCCAAGTGGTGGAAAAGCCATTGAATAAACAAAATGAGAGACATCCGCAAAGCACGATAAACAAACCATGACACAGGGTGATAAGGAAGGTATTCGTTTCTTGTATCGTATTTCGATAATTTCAGGTCATGGTGCGTACCAAGTAAATTGTTTATTTGATAGAGGTAATTATTATTATGATCCCTGCTTTCGCATCGAGCCATTCGAATCTGGTACGGATTTATTTATGTTGACTTATCAATAACTGAGCATCTTCATTGTAACTTGCAACGTTCATAAGATCTCAAGGTTGTCAGCGGATATTCCATCATGGAACGTAACACACCTATGGATGATGTAAAATAGGGTGTGAAAGAATGATAATTAAGTATAATACAAAGTGTCGAATAGATAAAATTATATGAATAGCAAAGAACCCGATTTCTGTTCTAACATTAATTGAAAACTTTCGAAATTTTGCTGACAGGACAAACGAAAATTACCGAAAATACTTGTTGTTAAATTCGAAATATTTCAGAGAGACCAATAGTCAATACTGATAAATTGGGTTTCACAAAGCTTTGACAGTGCTTAATTGCCAAATTAGTGTGATTCTATGTCGATTCCCAGTTCATTTTTGCACGTATGTTCTGGGGGAAATCGCGTTATCATTTTGCCCAAATGTCTGTAATTGTCGAATTTTTTGGTCTCAAACGATTTACATAGTTCGACTCCCCAATGAAGAATTCGAGGTCAAAATTGACTCTGTCAGCCGGCCGTCCGGCCGTTGCCACGATAACTTGAGAACGAAAAGAGCTAGCGACTTGAAATTTTCAGGATAGGTGGCGCATCCCAATACGACGGACAAGTTCGTTAATGGGCATAATCGGCACAGTGGTTTCCGAGTAATAATTTTGTTTTCAACCAATATAAATCCGATCGAATTGGAACTTGGTGAGTAGTTGTAGAATATGAACCTAAGCACGTTTGTGAAATTTTGTGCGAATCGTATGGCTAGAAAATTATTAAAAAATATTTTTGTTGTCACGATAACTTGAGAACGGAAAGAGATAGCGGCTTGAAGTTTTCAGGTTAGGATGTGCACCAGAACGCGACATTTCAGTTTGTTTATGAGCATAATCGGCCAAACGGTTTTAGAGTTATAGCCATCTGAAATTTGGTTGTTTTTTGTTCCTCATTAACTCGAAAAATACTAAACCGATTGAATTCAAACATGGTTATTAGTTGTAGAATGCCGACGCGAAAATACTTGCAAAATTTCGTGAGGATAGTATTGGAAGAAAATTTTTGAAAAATCATTGAAAATTGAAAAAAAAAATTCTATATATCAGTAACTGTTCGTTTGAAATTGCTGAAATTTTGCGAGAGCCTGTATAACCTAACTCTACTGCCAAGTTTCAAGTTTTAACACGATCGGTTAAATATTGTTGGAGATTCGAGCAGCCTTGTGTGAGTTCAGCTTGGTAACTATTAGTAGAAAATCAACATAACGACGTGTTCAAATAAATTTTTTTAAGAATCACACCCCTAGAAAATTTGAAAAAAATTACGAAAAAAAAATTTTGTAAGAACCGCACCCCTAGAAAATTTCAAAAAAATTACGAAAAAAAAAATTGGTTCAAGCACTGACGTGAAGTCAGGAGCTTTTGCGCGTATGTTCTATTGTCCATTCTCCTGTATTGGACACCCTTAATCGAATTTACCATGGTAAATTCGAATTAATAGTGTCCAATACATGAGAATGGACAACATAATTTACCATGGTAAATTCGATTAAGGGTGTCCAATACAGAAGAATGGACAATAGAACATACGCGCAAAAGCTCCTGACTTCACGTCAGTGCTTGAGCCATTTTTTTTAAATTTCGGTAGAAGATGATATCAGTGTGAAATTTTATTTTCACAATTCTTGCTAAAACACGAAGCCGATTGGGCTGAAATCTGATACTCGATTTGAAAATGGCGGCTTGAATGTTTGTGCAGAATTTCAGCGTAATCAGATACATATTTCCTGAAATATAAATTTATAGTGAAACGATCCTTACGATATTTTGCAAAAATTTTCGCGTCGCATTTTACAACTAAATAACGAGATTTAGTTCAATTGGGTCTGTATTTTTTAAGATATTGAGAAAACAATATTTCAGATGGGTATAACTCCGAAATCGTTCGACCGATTATGCCCATTTGGAGGCGTAACCTATCCTGAAAATTACAAGTCACTATCTTTTTCCCCTCGAAAGTTATCGTGGCAACGGACGGCCAGACATTAGCTAATTTGACCTCGAATTCTTCATCAGCGAATCGAACCTAATCGTTTGAGACCATCTTCCACAAAAAATTCGAAAATTACAGACAAATATGAAAAATGATAGCATGCTGTTGCCTAGAATATGCGTGCAAAAATTATACTCTGATTTCGTTTTCATTATGAATTTTGAGCATTATATAACATGTTCTTCTGTTCTTGTCAATTCATAATAATAATATTAATAATAGATAATCCATTTTTTTAATCGGGAGCAACAGTTTTGAATTAAAACTCTTAAAATCCCTGACGATATTTATGTCCAACGCATTGTTATAATAATGAATGCAAATTCCGATTTAATTGAAATCTATTTGTCATCTTGGCATCAAAAAGCGACAGAATGAGTCGAAAATGAGACCACAAATTTATTTTTCGAGCTCACCGATTGTCACAAAGTTATTATTTTTCTACTTGGATCATATCCAAGGTACTTCATCATAGTGAGGTTTATAATAATTATACGAGCAAAATATTTCCTAAGAATGTATGTTTGAAATTCTTGTTGTATATATATTTCGGAAAGAGCTAATGCTATTTTGATTACTACAAATTTGGATAAAGCGAATTTATTTAGTTTCTTTACTAAATAAACGGTTAGTTCAGTCAAATATAGTGGTTATTTTGTCAACCAGATCTTTTGAAAATTCTTTCCCTTAAATTCGGGCTATCGGATAAAAATGTAACTATAAATGTAAGGGGTCTATGAGTCGGAAGGACAATAGAATTTCACCACTATCAAAAATCAGGCCTAGTGGAGTGATGCTCCCAAAAGTAAAATAACAATTATTTATGCTATACGCATAGAAGTTGGCCAATTCAATAAGAGTACCTACTTTAATAAGTAATAAGTTTGTGCACAAATTAACGTATTTCAGATCTAAATATACATAGGTATATTTACAAAAATAACAAGGAGTTTACTACTTAATACAACAGTTCATCTGTTTTATGACGCTGACAATAAAGGGTTGAAATTACCTCTTCTCGCAGCTTACTCGGTGGTAACCTCTCTGCTAAATACTCTCTATTCTCTCAAACCCCATAAGTTATTTAAGGGGTCGATTAATCGATTGTTATCTAACTCAAGAGTGCTTTATTGGTAGAAGATGGCGAAATCAGGGATGACCTAACTCCCAACATCAGAAACGAAGTCATCAACAGGACAGAATCCTCCACGGGGTGAAAAAAAAGTCACAGCTTCCCACGCCAGTAATAATCCACATAAAGTGTACACTTAACTGGAACTATAACCACAACTCGATGACCAAACAATAAGATAATCCAGTTAATTTTCCTCACTTGGCTTGGATAATCTGTTCGAATCCGTCACTAATAAGATAATTAATTTACCAAAACTATCATTCGGACTATTATTTTTTTTCGACTAGGAAAAGATTCATTTACTCACCTCCATAATTTTCCTAATGTTTTTGATAATTCTGCATTGTGAAGTTGTGGATACTGATCTGCCAATTTTCTCCTAGCTGCCTGTGCCCAAACCATGAATGCATTCATTGGCCTTTTAACGTGCAGCTTCTTTTTGTCTGAGGCTGCCCTGAAAACACAACGTTCAATCAAATTTAAAAGGAACACTATCCAATGGATCAGTTGACTATTGTGCAAAAATCGAGAATTATCCTGGGACGATCCTCTGATATTTTCATCTGGATCGGATAATACCAAGTGGTGAAAATATACAATATACAATACAATGAAATATACAATTATTGAAGACAAAAACATTTTTTTCTAGTGATACGATATTCACGAAATTTCGCAAAAAGTTATTGGTTGGAGCGGATTTGAATATTTTGAGTTATTGAAGAAATAACAATAAAATTTAAGAAGGGTATAACTCCGAAATCGTTCGACCGATTATGCCCATTAACGAACTTAACTGTCGCATTCGGATGCGCAACCTACCCTGAAAATTGCAAGTCGTTAACTCTGTTCGTTCGAAAGACGTCTTGGCTACGGTCACTCACCCAGCTACTGAACTCACCCAAGGCTGCTCTACCAACAATTTTTGCGCGTATGTTCTGGGGAACATCGCGTTATAGTTTTGTAACTTTCGAATTTTTTGACGAAATTGGTCTCAAACGATTTAGTTCGACTCCCCAATGAAGAATTCGAGGTCAAATTGGATTCTGTCCAGCCGTTGCCACGATAACTTGAGAACGAAAAGAGCTAGCGACTGGAAATTTTCAGGGTGGGTGGCGCATCTCAATACGACGGACAAGTTCGTTAATGGGCATAATCGGCCCAGTGGTTTCCGAGTAATAATTTTGTTTTCAACTAATATAAATTCGATCGAATTGAAACTTGGTGAGTAGTTGTAGAATATCAACCTAAGCACGTTCGTTAAATTTTGTGCGAATCGTATGACTAGAAAATTTTTGAAAAATTAATGAAAAATATTTTTGTTGTCACGATAACTTGAGAACGGAAAGAGATAGCGGCTTGAAATTTTCAGGTTAGGATGTGCACCAGAACGCGACATTTCAGTTTGTTTATGAGCATAATCGGCCAAACAATTTCAGAGTTATAGCCATCTGAAATTTGGTTGCTTTTTGTTCCTCATTAACTCGAAAAATACCAAACCGATTGAATTGAAACATGGTAATTAGTTGTAGAATGCCAACGCCAAAATTGTTGCAAAATTTCGTGAGGATAGTATTTGTAAAAAATTTTGAAAAAATCATTGAAAATTGAAAAAAAAAATTTCTATATATCAGTAACTATTCGTTTGAAATTGCTGAAATTTTGCAAGATCCTTCATAACCTAACTCTACTGCCTATTTTGAAGTTTTGACACGATCGGTTGAATATTGTTGGAGATTCGAGCATTCTTGTGTGAGTTCAGCAGATGGGTGACCGTTGCCTCGATAACTTTCGAACGAAAGGAGATGGGGACTCGCAATTTTCAGGGTAGGTTGCGTATCCGAAAGGGAGAGTTGAGTTCGTTTTTGGGCATAATCGGTCGAACGGTTTCCGAGTTATACACACCTGGAATATTATTTCCTTGATAACTCAAAAAATAAATATTCGATCGAATTGAATCTTGGTAACTAGTAGTAGAAAATCATCATAAGGACGTGTTTAAAATTTTGTAAGAACCATACCCCTAGAAAATTCGAAAAAAATGACGAAAAAAAAATTTTTAAGAACCGCACCCCACAAAATTTGAAGAAAATTAAGAAAAAAAATTGGTTCAAGCACTGACGTGAAGTCAAAGCTTTTGCGCATATGTTCTATTGTCCATTCTTCTGTATTGGACAACCTTAATCGAATTTACCATGGTAAATTATGTTGTCCATTCTCCTGTATTGGACACTTAATTCGAATTTACCATGGTAAATTCGAATTCTGGATCAGGGAGTCGAACCCAATCGTTTGAGACCATTTTCGGCAAAAAATTCGAAAATTACAGACATTTGAGCAAAATGATAATGCGATGTTCCCCAGAACATACGCGCAAAAATGAGCGCAAAAGTGTTTCAAAGGATTACTATTTGAAATTTAAAATTATTTACATGCAGGTTATCTGACAACCATAATTAGATTTAAATGAACGAGAACGTTGAAGCTCCTGACGCCACGTTAGTGCTTTTATAATTTACTTAAAATAGAACTGAGGCACCGAGTTTCGCACACTGTGTACACAACTCACTCATAACTTTATACCATGTGAAAATTCGTCAATTAAGAAAATGAATCATCCAAAATGATGACGACATGGAAAATTTCTTTCTCGCGGCAAGAAACTTTGTCCTGTTAATATTTTTAGTCCATCATATTTTTACTAAGTGGAACTGAACATTTCAAATATCTTCCACAAAGCCATTCGCACCGTTCAAATGTTTTCACTCCCAATTAGACAACGTGAAAGACAAACATCACAAGATTGTGTTCTTCTATTTCACTTAATGAGTAATTTTAAAACAGTTGGTGTTAATTAGTGCTATTGCCCGTTTCAGTAGCCACTTAGTTTTAATTTCATTATGTTTTACGGCGGTACTTCTTGACAGTAATCGCTAATTTGCACCTCTCGAAAATGTTTGTACACGCCGATATTATCGCTACAGATTTCGAAGAGTGTTTCGTAATAATCATGGTAGACCAGATTTCATAGATATCTTTAAGTTAGTTTTACACGACGAAGAAATTCATGAATTTCTTCGCGAAGTTCTTCATGAAGTCACTTCATGAAGAAATTGTCCGTGTAAATGCTCTTATATGCTCTTTATACCGTGTGAGAATGTTTCTGGTTGTTTGCCCGACGTAGCACTTGTTGCAATATAAACATTTAATTTCAAATACCTACAGTGTGGAAAGGACAGATGGAATAAATTCATTATATGGGTTACTGTATACTGTACATATTTATTTAAAATCCCGAAACATCGTTAACTCGAGATGCGTGTAGAAGTCGGCGTAAAAAACAAAGATGGCTGGCGTCGCGGCGCCGTCAATTTTTTTTCCCAGGAACATACCTTTTTGGCGCTCTAGTTCCTCGGAACTGAGTTCTTATCAATTTGCCCAAATGTCTGTAATTTTCGAATTTTTCGATGAAAATGGTCTTAAACGATTTGGTTCGACTCACTGATCAAGAATCCGTGGTCGAAATTCATTCTGTCCGGCCGGCCGGCCGGCCGTAGGCACGGTAACTCTCGAACGGAATGAGCTAGACAGTTGAAATTTTCAGAGTAGGTTTGGGAGATAATTATCTCGGCTAAGTTCGTTATTGGGCAAAATCGGACAGATGATTTCGGAGTAACAAAAAAAAATTTTGATTTTTACAAAACAAATTCCAAATTTAATTTTTTTCAATAAACTGTTACCATAAGAATCCAACGATATCATTTTTAACTCTAACAAGCTAATCTCTTCTTCTTCTACCGCGGTGCCGTCCCAGGCCGAACTGAGGCCTTCAGGCCCATTGTTCTCCCGCTTGCCAAACTCGTGAGACTCAGTCCAAAAAGCACGCTGACAGGAATGCCGCGAGCTTAAAAGGAGAAGTCCCTCTCACCGTAGGAATCGTAGGTGTTGGGTTGCCTAGGTGTATGACCCTCAATTCCTTAAGGTTGTTACAGTCGAACAGAATAAGCTAATACTTTCGGAGATATGATTTTTCAAAATTTCAATAATAAATCGTATTTCACAGAATGATATAATTATTCTATGTATGAATTGTCATAATGTCAACTTATTTTCCTGAGACATGACTTTATCTAATCAATCGAAGAATTATGAGAATAAAGTGTATTCCGAAATGTGAGCGAAGTGAGAAAAATATCAGTTATTTGCTCCGAAATTAGTTTTTCTCAGAAAAGTCTTTCGGAACTTTTCGGTCTGTTTCGGAACGGAACATGAAGTATTTTAGCGATGCAACGGGGACCTCACACAAAAATGTTTGAAAATATTACGTAAATACTGAAAGCATAATTCTGTAGTTCGAGAGAGGAGAAAATTTGGTGAACGTAGATCAGGAAATGTTTGATCGATTACAAGGTAATTTTTCATTATTACTCTTCTTTCATACATGTTTTATGGAATATCTACTATGTGTAGGTACCTGTTTTGGGCAATTGTCATACGAAACTTGTTGGCGCTCTAGTTCCTCGGAACTGAGTGCTCATCAATTTGCCCAAATGTCTGTAATATTCGAATTTTTTGATGAAAATGGTCTTAAACGATTTGGTTCGACTCACTGATCAAGAATCCGAGGTCGAAATCGATTCTGTCCGGCCGGCCGTTGCCACGATAACTTGAGAACGGACAAGTTCGTTGATGGGCATAATCGGCCCAATGGTTTCCGAGTAATAATTTTGTTTTCAACCAATATAAATCCGATCGAATTGATACTTAGTGATTAGTTGTAGAATACAAACCTAAGGACGTTTATGAAATTTACCATTTTCGGCAAAAAATTCGAAAATTACAGACATTTGGACAAAATGATAACAAGATGTTCCTCAGAACATCGCGCAAAAATGGAATAGAATTAACATAAAACGCCCTGTAGATCGCTAATGGTTTAAAATGAGAAAAAACGGTATTCAGAGATAAAATTAAGAATTGAATCATCTTTCGAATGGCATAACACAGAAGGTATTCCTGGGAAAAAAAAAATTAACGGCACCGCGACGTCAGCCATCTTTATTTTTTACGCCGACTTCTACACGCATCCCAAGTCAACATTGACTTGTACAAAACAGCGTTTACAGAATTAAAATATATTCGGCCGTTTCCGACCAAGATAAGTGAATCACCCTGTACAGTAACCAAGATAATGAATTCATTCCATTTGGCTTTTTCACACTGTATTATACTATACCGTTCTCGGAATGTTCATACTGGAAATTTACAAGGATGATTTAACGATAAAATGGAAAGATGGAGTTTGGAATATGCATCATCCGCGTCCAGTGATATACAGGCTGAGTCTTTGACCACTGCATTAATTTTAACCAAAGATTCCTCTCATCGAATGAAACACTTTTTTCATTTACCATTTTTCCAGATTCGGCTCAGGTAAAAAGTTACAAGCGTTTAAAGATTTCACAATGTACTAATACACTCCCGCATATAAATTATCTATGACATTGTTGGCGGACGAGAATAAGGCATGGTAACGTGGTTTACAGCTTGATTCGGGATTCCAACGCTCAGGGACGGATCCATAAAAGTAGTGAAATTTCCATTTCAAAACATTCAATGGAGAATATTCGAAAACGGTGTGTTTAAGGAGAAATGATGAAGAATAATTGAATGTTCTAAAACGATGGAATATTCTTGATGACACTAGAAAAACTCTAAATGCTTTCTTTATGCTAATTTCGTTTAGTAAATAATATCTAATATTTGGAAAATATGTATCATAGTTATAGGAAACTTTACACCAACATTCATTTTATTCGAAAAAAGGATGTCAAAGCTACAAAATAAAAGTCGCATTCAGGATTTCCGAAATTGATATGATTTACTCGAAATAATAACAAATCTTCCTGAAAAACCCTTCAGCAACTATTTATCTGAGAGTTAGCACTTCACCTTCTGGTTATATTGTGTTCTTACGCCACCTGAAGAACAGCACCGATAATATTCGATCCAACAGCAAAATGGGTGACTAGAAGTCCGAAAAGGAAAATTTTATGTACGCTCCTAGCCTAAATACCTATTTTCATATACCTCTCGGGCAACATATCTTATCAATAAATCTTTAGATGACGACAGATTTTCGTTTCTACAGCACACCTTGTGTATATTTCCAAATCAATTCAGAACTAATTACGGTACGTACCTGCAGAGGATAATTAATTAAAATTAGAAATGAAAATTAATATCAGCAATGTTTATTCTGAAACGAAGTGTATGCCAACGAATATTCTTTAGGTTAAATATACATTTCAACATAATTGCAGGTTTCAATTATTTTGAGATATTCGGATGTTAAAAAAAGATTAACACAAAATACATATTAGAGTCTTCTAATTTTGTTGATGTTGTCCGTCCACTCAAATACAAAGTTTTTGCGTGCGGATAAGTCACTTTTCGCACGTGTTAGGAATAATGCTTTTCCTTCGAGCGTCTTATAACAACAAGAAGAAACTAAATTGAATTATAATAGATTGTTCTGAAACTTTTAAATATTCAACCAATCAATCTTTTAATTAATGAAACAACTCAATTATTCAAAAATAAACAATAACTGGAGGAAAGAAGAAATATCAAATTATTTGTTCGTAATATTATGACGAAAGAACAATTATTCACATATTGTAAATTGATTGTTGCTGATCCTTTTAGTACAGTTCAGTTACAAGTCATGTTGCTTGATAAAATTGTTCCTGAGAATTTATCATCAATATATATTTGTTCAAACTGTAATACAAATATCGGGAATAATAATTGAAAAGTAGAGTTTTAGACACTTGCAAGAGTCTCACATTGCATAAAATAATCATCCGATTCTGAAATATTCATGTTTTCCCCTAACAACAACAATTTTGATCAGTTTGACATTTCTGTGCCGCAAAATATTTTTTCCGCACAATGCGGATAAGTGTTACTTTGGAAACCCAAATGCGTGCGGAAAAATACTACTTTGCGCACGCTCGAAAGAAAAATAATATTTGTGCTTTTTTGATAGCATATGACGCCTTCAAAATTTCAATCCAAAATCTCTAGCGGTTACTTTGGAAACCCAAATGTGTGCGGAAAAATACTACTTTGCGCACGCTCGAAGGAAAAATAATATTCGTGCTTTTTCGATAGCATAGACGCCTTCAAAATTTCAATCGAAAAAATCTAGCGGTTTGGCAACTGTTTAAAAGACTGACCGCCGTATTCACAAAGCATTCAATCTCCGTTAAGTCCTAACTGAGGTCCTCAGTTAAGGATAAATAAGAATCGCATCCTCAGTTTAAGTGAAAATTAACGTGAAACAGGCCTGTTTCAGCACCGTTACATACGTTAACTGAGGTTGTGATTCTTATTTCGCCTTAACTGAGGACCTCAGTTAGGACTTAACGGAGATTGAATGCTTTGTGAATACGGCGGTGATTCTTTCAAATCTGAACTTGAACACCGTGTAATTTCTTAACAAAGCATTTCCCTAATATTAGTTTTAATTTTCTGCGTTGAAAACTAGGCCATACTATATGGGCGATTTTGAATTTTTAATTTGAATTGCAACCGATAATTTCCTCTACGAAAATTGATATTCAGCACTAGGAATATAGGCAGGGTTGTAAACCTGCCAAAATCGTATCTGTGAATTAGATAGCGAATAGGAATTTTAGAAATTTCACACCGATACCGCCAGATGGATGAAAATAGCGTGAAGAATAATACCCCCCAAGAAGTAAACAGATGGTCTCTTCACTATAACGGAAGTTATATCCTTACATACAGGTATATCACGTTGGTCAATATAGGCGGAGTCATAATAAACGGATGAGACTGTATTTTCAACAATATAGATTTAATCGAGTTTGAATCTAGAATTTGGTTATAAAATGAGGTTTTGCAAATTTTCAGCGATATCTAAACTGTGATGTAAGTCAAAAATATCAAGAAAATTCTATGAAATCATTGCAATCATGA
Organism: Halyzia sedecimguttata; assembly: GCA_937662695.2. Classification (NCBI taxonomy): domain Eukaryota; kingdom Metazoa; phylum Arthropoda; class Insecta; order Coleoptera; family Coccinellidae; genus Halyzia; species Halyzia sedecimguttata. The sequence continues at coordinate 1,660,774 of OW569411.2, read as the reverse complement.
ACTTTCTATGAATGCTGCAGGATATTATTTAATTCATCCTTAGATCATAGAATTATGTTCTAAGAATTAAACTAATGAGTTATAATATTCCATATTCTGAAAATATTCTTTCCAATTAATTAGAATACGACCAATGTACCATATTTCGAATCAACTTTTCAAATAAATCCTCCATTTGTAGAAAACTAAAAAATATACTTCAGAATCTCTGATCTATTAAGAAAAAAACCATTTCATAGTGAATATACCTCCCACAGTATCCTTCAATCATTACTGCAAATATCTGTTATATACTCCAATATACCAAACTAAGAATTTGATTCTTTTTCACCAACGAATTCTTAAAAATATTGATATCAATACTTCTGAATAACTGTTTTCCAACCTCCTCTGAAACTGACATTTGAGGATTTGAGTTATTTAAACAACTGTTAACCTTTTTTCGTAGATACTAGATCCATCATTTTTTCCCATTCCCTTAGAGTCTTATATTTTTCGGAAATAACCCATTCTCCTGTCTTCCCCTATTCCAACATTTTAACGTACGGATTCTTACCATACTTACGGAAATATTCTTTTAGAATTTGTGGTTTGATAATGGCGTAATGCTGAAACATATGACCTAGATGATCTGAATAAAAGGTTCCACAAGTTGAAGTGTTTTTAAGACTTAAGACTGAGAAACCAATACTTTCGGAGATATGATGTGTCAAAGTTTGAACACAAGTACCAAAGATCCTATCCACAGGGCTTTCCCCCTTTTTTAAAATTTTTTAGTCATACAATCCCCACCAAATTTTGCACAAGTCTTTTTGTCAGCATGGTTAAACTAACTACATCGCTTCAATTCGATCAGATCTGTATTTTTCATCATTAGGAAAACAAAATTTCAGATGGCTGTAACTAAGAAACCTCTTGGCGGATTTTGTCCGTTTACGAACTTAACCGGTGCATTTCAACTCCAAACCTACCCTGCAAATTTCAACTATCATTTCGTTCAAGAGAAGTCGTGACTACGAACGGCCAACCGGCCAGAATTAAGTTTGTCCCCGGATTCACATAACTGAGATCAAAAAGTTGATCTTCTTGGATACTAAATAGTTGTGCATCTATTGAATTGTATGAAATACATGTACTGATACGGGGGGGTTGACCAATTGAAGGGAGAATGAAAGCATCCAAATTTTATTGCTACAATATTGAAAGATGACCGATTTCAATGCCCTGAATATCATAAAATGATATTAAAACATAAGATAATCTATAAGGTTCACCCTTGGCGCCCAACGTGGGGCGCCAAGATGTACTGATACGGGGGGGTTGACCAATTGAAGGGAAAATGAAAGTATCCAAATTTTGTTGCTATAATATTGAAAGATGTTACTTTAAAACTTAAGTATTAGTCACATTAAATTCACCTACCTACAATATTGAAAGATGACCGATTTCAATGCCCTGAATATAATAAAATGATATTAAAACATAAAATAATCTATAAGGTTCACCAGTCTTCCATTTAGCAAAGTAATAATTTCAGATCGAATAATCTATATCTCGCTTCACATTATGATAACTCGAATTCATGAACAGAAAAAAAAACCAATGAAAAACTGGTACCTAAATATTCGACAAACGCGCACCTAGTAAATTGACGATACACAAGATCAATATTGTTGGTTGCCGATTTACACATTTACGGCGTAGGTATGAGAAAATTGAACAAATTTCAGTACATACACAACCTGTATTTTATAAATTCAATGAATACTGTATAAAATCATTAGGTATATTCAAATTTCGCATATTAAAATAATCAAGAAGTTCCAGTGAAATATTTCAGATTCCTACAATTTACATAATGAAAAAAATAAATATTAACCGAATAAACAAAAGAAGATCATGTCACTACATATTCTAAATATGTACGACATACGAAATAGGACTTTCGGCGTTTCTTCGGGCCCAGGTAAACCAAGAATTATACCTTTCAACGGAAGTGAGGTGTTTGATTGTTTGTCTTTCACAAGTTAATTTGTTGATAGTGTTTATAATTCGCAAAGGAACGAGATGATGGATTTCTTTCAGGGCACTAAATCTTCATATAATTTAATATAATGATGATTACGGTATTTGCCTTGATAGTCGGTACTTTTTGACAGATGTGCGTTTGGTCGAAATTTTCACATCTGCGGTGTCCAAATTCTCGGAAGTGAAGGTTGTAATCATCGCCATCATGTCATTCGAAAAAATTGTTTCTTTCGGATACTGAATCTTCCGACCGAGAAGATCGTACAAAACGCAGCGAATTTCACACAAAGGTATATTATTTTCTCATATACCAACTGAAAAAGAAGCAGATCCATTTTCAATAACGGCGTTAGCATTTTAGAAAATGATAATAATGATGGGGGCACCTCTGTGCCACCAGGAAGAACAACAACAAAGAATGGAAAACATAGCTCATGATTGAATTAGCTACACAAGAATATAAGAACTTTGAGGCAGCAAGCATCTTGGTACCAAAGTACCATAGATGTTCTGAAAGGACTACTGCAGCTGAACAAGAAGATGGAGGTCGTGATGGAGGAGCTGCGTACATTGTATCAAAGGATAAATTTGCTCATCATCAATCTATTGAAGCAGAAAGCTGTCGATAAAATAAGATCACTTGCGGCGGCAAAGAAGAATCTGATCAAGAGGCAAAAGTGGACAGAAGACAACAACACCTTCACCGCAGAACCTTCAAAGTTATTTCGACCCAAAAAAGTAGAGGCAAAAAAAACACCATCACCGGAAGAAGTCAAACAGTTCTGGAAAAAGTTGTACGAGCGACCAGCTGAAGCCAGGGATACCCCAGCACCTCACAGATTCCGAATATTATGCGATCAAAATCTGCAACATACCGAAGAGCTGACTGAAGTGAAAACCGAAGAGATTAGACATGCCCTGAAGAACAAGCATGATTTCACGGCACCTGGACTGGATAGGATTCAGAACTACTGGTGGAAGAACTTTCCAGCTACTCCTACCCCTATAATGGTTAAAATTAATGTAACACTTAAAGATTCACCCTGTGTGATACCGCTTGAGATAAAATTTAGCAGAAAGCGATATGGGAGTTTATTGCTGGACAATTTCGTAAATTATATTTGCATCACCATTTTCTGCTATAATCTTATCTCGAGTAGTATTCAACACTTTTCGTCTAATTCACGAGAATATACAGGGTGTTCCTAAATAAGTGTATCAACGGTCAACTGTAGATTTCTCATGAAGAAATATATTTTTTTTCTCTTCCATTTTTTCCTCCGGGTCTTCGTTTCAGAGCTACAGGGTGTCAAAAAATTACATTTTTTTCAGTTTTTTGCTAATATCTCAGGAACCGTTTGAATTACAGAATTGAGTTTTTGCACACACATTGTCACTAATAATAGCTACTTTCTTGCACTTTACTCGGTTTCATTAGAGGTGCCAGTGGTGGAGATATTGAATTTTGACAAAGGTTTTATCCCCTAACTTTTACACCACTGGACAAATTTGCATTTGCACAGCAAATTCTGATGCGCAGTATTATAAATGGAAAAATGGTGACCTTTAAAAATACAGTTGACAAAGGTATATATCGTCGCCTTAATAAGAAAACTGCCTAACTCCGTATTGAATAATTTCACAGGAGGAGCAAAAATTAATATACAGGGTGAATCTTTGACCACTGCATTAATTTTAACCAAAGATTCCTCTCATCGAATGAAACACTTTTTTCATTTACCATTTTTCCAGATTCGGCTCAGGTAAAAAGTTACAAGAGTTAAAGATTTCACAATGTGCTAATAAACTCCCGCATATAAATTATCTATGACATTGTTGGTGGACGAGAATAAGGCATGGTAACGTGGTTTACAGCTTGATTCGGGATTCCAACGCTCAGGGACGGAACCATAAAAGTAGTGAAATTTCTGGAGTTTTCCATTTTAAAACATTCAATGAAGAATATCTCGAAAACGGTGCGTTTAAGGAGAAATGATGAAGAATAATATAATGTTCTAAAACGATGGAATATTCTTGAAATGACTCAAGAAAAACTGTATATGCTTTCTTTATGCTAATTTCGTTTAGTTTTATGAATCCACGTGTCCATAACTAGAAAACCAGTAGAAGTAGAAAATAACTAATATTTGGAAAATATGTATCATAGTTATAGGAAACTTTACGCCAACATTCATTTTGTTCGAAAAGAGGATGTCAAAGCTACAAAATAAAAACTGATTTTTTTTCAAAATTTCAACAGCCTGTATCTTTTTACCTGAGCTGAATTTGGAAAAATGGTAAATGAAAAAAGTGTTTCATTTGATGAGAGGAATCTTTGGTTAAAATTAATGCAGTGGTCAAAGACTCACCCTGTATATTGGATAAATCTTTGAATGAATAATAGATTACGCAACCATGTATTGATTATTCATTATTCTGTAAATCCAGAGTACCAAAAAAGGACTTGACGAGTTTCTCTAAATATTATTGAAGTTAGATATTTTTCGCCTCAAAATTCCATGACGAAAATGGAGTTAGGCAATTTTCTTATTAAGGCGACGATATGGAATTTTATGGCATAGTACGATAATTGGTTCCCAACAAATACAGGGTGCTCACCCGCAAACTGCAACGATCCAAGACAAAAAATATTGGGGGTTAATCCCGGTAATACTGGAAACTATACCTACCTTCTTCCTTATTTCAAATGAACACCCTGTGTATTTTACATTTTTGGAATCCCCGATAAATTTTAAGTTGCCTATATAATAATAATAATAATATAAGTTTATTCAGAATTTCTTACAAAAAACGAGTAAACTATAAACTGTGGAGTTAATTACTTCAGAGAAGTGATAACTCTGTACAGCTATTTTGCAACTAAAAAAAAAATTTCCTTTCTAATCGACAAAGTAAAATTAGGTAGGTATGCCAACAAAATAACCTTGACTTAAATACAATGAGTTTTGTGAGAATATAAACCTCTTGAATTATTGACTGCAATACACTATTTGAAAACCAAAAATTAATTCTATATTCTGATATTATATATATGTAAATGATAAGTTTTTTATCTGGATTATATGTTGCATCTATCGTTTGTGCTTCTCTTAGTCAGTATTTGGTAGCCTATGTCTGTATCAGGATATGTGTCTTAATTGGTGGGGTTTTCTTTTCATTATTTACTTATATTTCCAATATTTTTTCTGCTTGATTTATCTGTTTGGTTTATGTTTGATTTATAAGTTTGTGGATGAGAGTTCTGTTTCCTTGGATAAGCCATCTTTTTATTTCTTTTCTGAATTTATTGATATTTCGTATATGCCAAACAATCTATACTTAGGTTATGTTATGTAGTTTTCGAGTTATAATTGGTTTTCCTACAAAATTGAGAATTATTGATAGGGACTAGATCATTGTTGTATAAAAAGATATTTTCCTTCATATATCTTCGATAAGTCTTTAAATTTTTCAATTACGCTGGGTATTTATTAACAATTCGAATTTGAAACTTGCATCTGTAACAACGATTAACGGTAAAAATGTTAGGCATTCGAATCGAGTACGTCAATAGTTTAAATTTAGAGTCAGATATACCGTTGAAGAGTGTCCCCATTTATTAAAAAACTGACGGGTCTCAGCGTTTTCTGAATTGTTGTGGAAGTGCCCGAAAATTGATGTTTCTATTTCAGTTGTGGCTATCGATTTTTTGGGAATAAAAATTTTTATTATCTATACAGGGTGAGTCTTTGACCACTGCATTAATTTTAACCAATGATTCCTCTCATAAATGAAACACCTTTTTCATTTAACATTTATCCAAATTCAGCTCAGGTAAAAAGATACAGGCTGTTGAAATTTTGAAAAAAAATCAGTTTTTATTTTGTAGCTTTGACATCCTTTTTTCGAATAAAATGAATGTTGGCGTAAAGTTTCATATAACTATGATACATATTTTCCAAATATTAGTTATTTTCTACTTCTACTGGTTTTCTAGTTATGGACTCGTGGATTCATAAAACTAAACAAAATTAGCTTAAAGAAAGCATATAAAGTTTTTCTTGAGTAATTTCAAGAATATTCCATCGTTTTAGAACATTATATTATTCTTCATCATTTCTCCTTAAACGCACCGTTTTCGAGATATTCTTCATTGAATGTTTTAAAATGGAAAACTCCAGAAATTTTACTACCTTTATGGATCCGTCCCTGAGCGTTGGAACCCCGAATCAAGCTGTAAACCACGTTACCGTACCTTATTCTCGTCCGCCAACAATGTCATAGATAATTTATATGCGGGAGTGTATTAGCACATTGTGAAATCTTTAAACGCTTGTAACTTTTTACCTGAGCCGAATCTGGAAAAATGGTTAATGAAAAAAGTATTTCATTTGATGAGAGGAATCTTTGGTTAAAATTAATGCAGTGGTCAAAGACTCACCCTGTATAATTCGGTTTGCACCAAGATTGTGAGGTTTTCATCATAATTTATGAGGAACATTGAATTAATATAAACTTTATTTGAATTGTGATAATGTCTCTTTCAATGGAACATTCCGAATAATTTTTCAAATTTCCGCTAAGCCCAAAGTTCCCGCTATCGTGCTGTCATCAAATTATTAATATCAAAAAATTTCGGAATTTCACTATGAAATTTGGCAATTACACATATGTCAAAAATCATCGTATCTTGAGCACCAACTTTCCCGAAAGCCCAAAATTTCAAAAAACTATACAGGCGAGAAAATTTCCTCTTGGTGCGCACTGTATAACTCCGAAACCACTCGGCGTATTTTACTCATTAAAATTCGAAAATTACAGACATTTGGACAGATGCTCAAAATGGAAATCTAAACAATTCGTATCTTCTAAGTTCTAAACTAAAATATAAGTTTCCTAGAGTAGAGGTTGGTACCAATCCATTCGTCTTGCAAAACTGAATCTTGGATAAGATGACGTCAAAATCGGCTCCAACTTAAAAACATTTTCCCATATAGAATTTGCAGGCAACAATAATAGCACAAACATCAAAAACTCACTTTGAAGCTATCGGAACCAGCGTCCAATCGTAACCTTGCAGAACTTTCGTAACCGCGTCATTTATCTCACTTTTGTCCAACTGAATAACTTTATTCCCATTTTCGACGACACCTGAATCCTCGATCGAAGGACCATCCTGCAGAACGGTCGTAACGTCGCCCGCGACCACGGACGGCGAAACTGAAACAGTTGAACGCGACGGCAACATAACGAGATAACAATCAAAGGTAAAAAACGTCAGATATTTACGCGAAGGACTTATTTTTCAAAAGCCGAAATTATGAATGAATACGTTCAACCACCTGACTCTCAGACCATAACAATGGCAGTCAGTGTTCTTGATTCACGCACGTTAAATATCACGATTCGTCTTTCTGGTACTCGAATCAATGAGTGCTTTGAGAAACTGCGCGAGTCTCACTACTAAAGATTAGATGATTGCTGACGACGAAAACTCCCAGCTCGGACAGGGAAAGCGCCAATATGTCCGTCTCTGTCGTTCGTCTTAGTCCGCACTCGGCGTTACTTAAGTCGGCCGCTCTCGACCAATGGGGATCCGGGATCTTGGCGGAGTACGCCTCGTGAGATTACGATTGGCTCTCGTACGAATCCCGTTTTTTTTATTCATTCCGGTTAACACTTAGCGGAACCTGCGGTAATCAAATCTCCGACTACTCAGGATCTCGGCTAATAGCTCGTGTCTTCCTTGGAGGTGTTTTTTTTTCGCCACTGATCTAAGTTTAAATTGAGTTATTTATATAGGGATGGCACACTTCTTAGATTTCGTGATTAGGAGTTCTTATGTTGAATCGTTTTTCGAGACGTGTTTGTGTGTTGATCTCAAATATTTTATTGTATTTTTTTTTTATGTATTTTAACGTTCTGGATTACACGCAGGTAATATTGTAACATGCCTGATACCGTTGTTAGGGCTTCACACGAGACGAGAGTATTAAAAATCTCGTCTCAGTCTCGACAATTCCCAAAAAATTAAGTCTCGTTCTCACTCGTCATCAGTTGTCTCGTCTCGTCTCGCTAAATTCTGAATAACGATTAAAAATATTATAATATATAAACGAAATGATATAATAATGAATAATTTTGTAAAGCTATATTTATTACGCTCTTATACAAAAATATTTGTACATGTACATATTATTTTTAATTGTAAACACTGTTAATCTAATCTTTCAAATTACTCGATGACCAAAAATTCAAACATAATCACATCATCTCTCAATGATGTACGTGTTTTTGACATGATCATACCTGCTGTGGAAAATAATTTTTCATCAGGTACTGATGTAGCCATTAATAAATCATCTTGCCATCTTGGAAAGAACTTTTTCATCACTTTCCACAACTGTAAAATATTATGATTCCTATTTGATCTTTCTAACAGCAAATATTCTTCAAACTCAACTTTCCAATGTTTCCAAGGTTTTGTTAATGTTTTAAAGAGGCTATCGATGTCGATACATTTTTTAATAGAATTGGACAAATTGGTATAGTTTTCAATGAATACCTTCCTAGTAGTTAGATCATTGAGGATGTTCTTGGTATTCCTCATAACACTTTTCGGAACATTGAATAGCTTCATTTCTTTACATATACAGGGTGAGTCTTTGACCACTGCATTAATTTTAACCAAAGAATCCTCTCGCCAAATGAAACACTTTTTTCATTTACCATTTTACCAGATTCGGCTCAGGTAAAAAGTTACAAGCGTTTAAAGATTTCACAATGTGCTAATACACTCCCGCATATCAATTACCTATGACATTGTTGGCGGGCGAGAATAAGGCATGGTAACGTGGTTTACAGCTTGATTCGGGATTCCAACGCTCAGGGACGGATCCATAAAAGTAGTGAAATTTCCGGAGTTTTCCATTTTAAAACATTCAACGAAGAATATCTCGAAAACGGTGCGTTTAAGGAGAAATGATGAAGATTAATATAATGTTCTAAAAAGATGGAATATTCTTGAAATGACACAAGAAAAACTTTATATGCTTTCTTTATGCTAATTTCGTTTAGTTTTATGAATCCACGAGTCCATAACTAGAAAACCAGTAGAAGTAGAAAATAACTAATATTTGGAAAATATGTATCATAGTTATAGGAAACTTTACGCCAACATTCATTTTATTCGAAAAAAGGATGTCAAAGCTACAAAATAAAATGGGTTCAAGCCCTGTGGACAGGAGCTTTCTGGCGCTCTAGTTCAAACAGACAAATTATATCTCCGCAAGTATTGGTTTCTCAGAGTTGGGAATTATATAAATGTATTCATATAATAGAACTGCATCCTAAAAGAAATTCAATTCAAATAATAGTTCATTTATCAAGATTAAATGAGCAATCATGAGAATGAGAAAAGCACCATGGAAGAAATCAAATTAAATCTGGCCAATTTTGCCCAATAACGAACTTAACCGAGATATTCATCTTCCTAAACTACTCTGAAAATTTCAACTACCTACCTCATTCCGTTCGAGAGTTATATCTATGTCTATGGATGAAAAGCAGTCTCACTACTCTCAGATCTCTTACTTCATGTTCAGTTCCGAAATGTAAGAATTTTCTGAGAAAAACTAATTTCGGAGCAAACAACTGAGATTTTTCTCACTTCGCTCACAATTCTTCGATTGATTAGTGTCTCAGGAACATCATTTGACATTATGACAATTCATATTCATACATAGAATAATATCATTCTGTGACAACGTTGAAATACGATTTATTATTGAAATTTTGAAAAATCATATCTCCGAAAGTATTAGCTTGTTAGAGTTAAAAATGATATGAATGGATTCTTATGATAAAATTTCTTATTAAAAAAAATTTAATTTGGAATTTGTTTCGCAAAAAAAAAATTTTTTTTTTGTTACTCCGAAACCATCTGTCCGATTTTGCCCAATAACGAACTTAGTCGAGATATTTATCCCCCAAACCTACTCTGAAAATTTCAACTCTCTAGCTCATTCCGTTCGAGAGTTATCGTGCCTACGGCCGGCCGGACCGGCCGGACAGAATTAATTTCGACCACGGATTCTTGATCAGTGAGTCGAACCAAATCGTTTAAGACCATTTTCATCGAAATATTCGAAAATTACAGACATTTGGGCAAATTGATAAGCACTCAGTTCCGAGGAACTAGAGCGCCAAAAACTGTTTTTTTTTCAGAATTTCAACAGCCTGTATCTTTTTACCTGAGCTGAATTTGGAAAAATGTTAAATGAAAAAAGTGTTTCATTTGATGAGAGGAATCTTTGGTTAAAATTAATGCAGTGGTCAAAGACTCACCCTGTATAGTTTTATTATACGTACGTACGTATTATAGTTTTATTATACGTGCTTCCATAGATATATACAATAATTGTTTCCATCTTCACTACGAGAAGCACAAGAGAATAAATTTCTCCAGATGTTCAAATAGAGACGAAATTTTAAAAGCATTCGGATTTAGGGGCAATAAAAGTTGTCCGTTAAGTATTGAATTCATAATGGCATCAGTTATTAAATTATGGTTGCGAATTCTATTTTTTTTTGAATAATCACAATTATCGCAATCTTCTGAAAGATCTTGTATTTCTAGAACGATCGATGTATAATATAGACAAAATATATTGGTAATTATAGTGGAAACTCTTCATATTAAATTTTATTTTTAGGGTGTTGAAAAAGGTCGAGTCGCATATAAGAAACGTTTACCGATTTAGTGAATAACCAAAGCCGCGTCGATCTAATCGGAAAATTGTAGATTTTCGTATGGGTTAGATACTAGAGAAAACTTTTTGCCGTTTGACGGATTCCCTCATTTCCTAATATTTTCCGAACGGATAGAGATACATAGGAAATAGATACATAAATCTAAACGTCGTCCACCGACCAATTATCGTAGATAATTCGTTTATCGAGATGTGAAAATCATAGATTTCGGAAGGAAAATTCTTTCCTTCGATTCCGGGTCAAAAATGCCGACCCAAAATATTTTTTTCATGGTATATCGATACGAGGCTCGAGTCTAATTAAATCGAGGTTGCTGATCACGAATATGTAATTAGTTTTTCCCTAAGTGGTGTACTTTGGGAAAATTTTCACTTAAAGTGAAAAAATTGACGAAAATAGGTCAAATTTGGAACATACCACCGCCCAAAAAAATCGGAGTAAAGTGTTCCTGATTTTTTACGTCATATTTGGATCCTTTATCTATCGAATAATCCGAACAATAAATGTCCAGGTCGTACGCTCCGAAAATTATGGTTTTTTTCCCGAGGGTCTATTTTTCGGAAAATTCTTTTCGCGATATTTCCTCGGAAAATTTTTGTAATAAATATCTGATCGTAGATTCGGAATCTACGGCCCCGAATCTATAAGAATGAGTACCCGCTTAATAGTTTTGCGTCAAAAAATATTTCTCGAAAAATGGGATTTTTTTAAGGCTAATGTATTAAAAAATTGACAAAATTCGACCGGTCTCCGATTTCGATGCAAATTACGTCAATTACTAATTCGGGGCCGTAGATTACGAATATATGATCGGATTTTTCATTAGAGAATTTTCCGCGGAAATACCGCGAAATGAATTTTCCGAAAACCAGACCCTCGGGAAAAAAATCATAATTTCCGAATAGTACGGCCTGGACATTTTCTGTTTGGATTATTCAGTAGATAAAGGATCCATATATGACGGCAAAAATCAACAACACCCTACTCCGATTTTTTTGGGCGGTGTGAACTTCCAAAATTGACCTATTTTCGTCCATTTTTTCAGTCTAAGTGAAAATTTTCCCAAAGTACGCCACTTAGGGAAAAACTAATTGCATATTCGTGATCAGCGACCTCGATTTAATTAGACACGAGCTCCGTATCGATATACCATGAAAAAAATTTTTTGGGTCGGCATTTTTGACCCGGAATCGAAGGAAAATTCTTCTTTCCTGTCCGAAATCTATGATTTTCACATCTCGATAAACAAATTTTCTACGATTATTGGTCGGAGGACGACGTTTAGATTTATGTATCTATTTCCTATGTAACTCTATCCGTTCGGAAAATATTAGGAAATGAGTGAATCCGTCAAACGGCAAAAAGTTTTCTCTAGAATCTAACCCATACGAAAATCTAAAGTTTTCCGATTAGATCGCCACGGCTTTGGTTATTCACTAAATTGAGGACGTACATTCCGAATCTGTAATTAGTTTTTTCGTATCTCGATTAATTTTGGTAATATGGCGAAAAATACGACTAATTAGTCCATTTTCCGGAGGTAGGGCCAGAAATTGCGACTTTTTTCGTCATTTCTCCGAAACTAATCGAGATACGGAAAATCTAATTGCAGATTCGTGATCTGCGTGCCCGATTTAGTGAATAACCAAAGCCGCGTCGATCTAATCGGAAAATTGTAGATTTTCGTATGGGTTAGATACTAGAGAAAACTTTTTGCCGTTTGACGGATTCGCTCATTTCCTAATATTTTCCGAACGGATAGAGAGTTGTTGATAAATCAACCAGTTCAAAGCGTCCTGACGATAGGGCAGACGCCGATCATTCCGTATAGAAGCAGGAAGCGCAAACTTGGGGCCCCAAAGAACAGAGGGGCACCTGAAAATCGTTAGTTTTACAGATTTCTCAAAGATCCAAACATTCGAAGAAATGTTTGTTTGGATACAATGCCATGAAAACGCCTTGACCTGGGATAACTAAAATGGTGAAATGACGTCAGCATTTATAGAGCCTAGGCCTAGAGGGATCATGGGAATATGATGATGTCAAAAATTTCTTGATTTTTATGAATACCTATACTCCATTCACTTTTATAAAGTCTCCCATAATTGGCCATGAAGGTTTGACACATTTCACAGTGTATATAGGCTATAGGCTATAGATTATAATCATTGTCCTCTCTACATAGACGTCGTAGTAATTAAGTATTTTTCACAATGTGCATTCACTTTGGAAAAATAACGAATTTGAGAAGATATTATCTGAATTCAACAATTCCAAAGACCTGGCGACTGTTGAAGAAATGTTTTCCTCTGTTGTTACCGGAAATACTCAATGAAAAATTATATACGATTTACACTTATTTATTCAATATTGTGACGCGTTTCGTCGACACAGCGACTTCATCAGACTACATCATACTGATATGAGGTAGTCTGATGAAGTCGCTGTGTCGACGAAACGCGTCACAATATTGAATAAATAAGTGTAAATCGTATATAATTTTTCATTGAGTTAATATGGATTTGCATCAAGTAAAAGCCACAAGCATTACATTTTTGTTACTGGAAATATTTCACGTAAATATACTGGTTGGAAGATTCATTTATGCTATTTTCTTGTACGGAAATCGAGAATGAAGTGTTGAAATTTTAATGAAAAATAGTGGAAAGAGTAGTCCGTTACTTTGTGATAGTTCATTTGAAAAAAAATGGTTTCAAGCCCTGTGGACAGGAGCTTTCTGGCGCTCTAGTTCAAACAGACAATATCTCCGAAAGTATTGGTTTCTCAGAGTTGGGAATTATATCAATGTATTCTTATGATAGAACTGCATCATAAAGGAAATTCAATTCAAATAATAGTTTGTTTATATATCAAGATTAAATGAGCAATCTGAGAATGAGAACTGCACCATGGAAGAAATCGAATTAAATCTGCCTAATTTTGCCCAATAACGAACTTAACCGAGATATTCATCTCCCTAACCTACTCTGAAAATTTCAACTACCTAGCTCATTCCGTTCGAGAGATATTGTAGAAAATCTTTTTTTAAATTTTCAAAATTTTTTTTTGACACTTTGCGGTAATCTGGTCAATACAAAACTTCACATACGTATGAAGGTCATGATTCTACAATTTGATGCTAAATTTTAGATAGATCGAGTGATCGGTTTCGGAAATATTCATAAAAAAAATATTTTTACTAAATTCGGCCATAACTCCGTAACCGCTTGATGGATTTCGCCCATTAACGAGCTCGTCCGAGATATTTACGCTCCAAACCCACCTTGCAAATTTCAATCCGCTAACTCCTTTCGTTCGAGAGTTATCTTGCCAACGGCCGGCCGGCCGAACAGAATCGATTTCGACCTCGGATTCTTGATCAGTGAGTCGAACCAAATCGTTTAAGACCATTTTCATCGAAAAATTCGAAAATTACAGACATTTGGGCAAATTGATAAGCACTCAGTTCCGAGGAACTAGAGCGCCAAAAAGTGTTTCATTTGATGAGAGGAATCTTTGGTTAAAATTAATGCAGTGGTCAAAGACTCACCCTGTATGTACTAATTCTTTGAACTTCGTCGACAGTAATAGGCAGAAGTTACTCAACTTTTATCAGGGATTCATCAGAAACAAATCTGCTAAATCATTAATCAGATAGAGATCATCAGTCCTATAAATTATAAAGCCAAATCTACTTCTAGAATAGATTAGAATCCGTAGGTGTATTTTAAAATTCCTCGCTAATTATCCAGAGCCGTGAAATTCACAAAATATAATTTCATTGACACCTCTTCTGGCCGAATATTGTTGGTTTTAAGAATATGATATATTCCACACTTCGTTCAATTTAAAATACACATTTGCAGTTGATATATTCGGTTATGAAATCATAGAATAATACAAATTGAGAATGTACTTTAAGCACAATTAGCTCATTTAGACGCTGAATCCTTTGAAAACGGTTTCAAACGATTAGGTTCAATTAACTGAAGAAGAATTCGAGGTCAAATTCGATGATGTCCGGCCGACCGTTGCCACGATAACTTTCGAACGGAAAGAGATAGCTATTTTGAGGGGTAGGTTGCATCTCCAAATGCGACGGTTAAGTTCGTTCTTCTTCTTGTGGTGCCTTGTATTGTATCATGTCCGTAAGTTCTTCAGCCACGATATCCTTCGTCTACCATGTCCCCTCTTTCCCTCAACCATGCCTTGCAGAATCAACTGCAATAAGTCGTATCGATGGCTGTTTCTCATTATATGTCCCAAATAATCCAGCTTGCGTGTTTTTGGCATCCTTGTTCCTCGGAACAGAGTGCTTATCAATTTGTCCCAAATGTCTGTAATTTTCGAATTTTTGGCTGAAAATGGTCTTGGTTCGACTCACTGATCAAGAATCCGTGGTCGGAATCGATTCTGTCCGGCCGTTAACACGATACCTCTCGAACGGAATGAGCTAGACAGTTGAAATTTCCACAGTAAGTTTGAGGGATAAATATCTCGGTTAAGTCCGTTATTGGGCAAAATCGGTCTAATAGTTTCGGAGTAACAAAAAAAAATATTTTTTTTTACATTACAACTTTTGAATTCAATTTTTTTTAAGGTGCAGTTTCATTATAAGAATGCATTGTTATCATTTTCAACTCTAACAAGCTGATACTTTCGGAGATATGATGTTTCAAAGTTTCAATAATACATCGTAAGTTCTATGTATTCACAGAATGTGAACACAGAATCTGTCTGTGATCACTATTCATAAATGTCATCTTTTCTAGCTATTAGATATTGTCAATTCAAAGTTGTTATTTTCTCTTGGAAAGCAAGTATTCGTTTCTTGAATTTGTGAATATATACAAGACTGTTTCGATGTATAAGTATTATACTTTTTGGTGATATTTTAATGTCTGTGGATACTCCATATTATGATGGAAATACATGTATATACTTTGGTAAGTTTATCAGAATGGGTTCAGAATTGCTCCAGTAAAACAAAAACTCAAATATTGGCCGAGTTTCAATTGATATAATTGATTTTATGAATATTTCCGAAACCGATCACTCGATCTATCTGAAATTTAGCATCAAATTGTAGAATCATGAGCTTTATACGCAATGGAAGTTTTGTATTGACCAGGTTACCGCAAAGTCTAAAAAAAAGTTTCAAAATTTTTAAAAATGTTTTCTACAATAACTCTCGAACGGAATGAGCTAGACGGATTGAAATTTTTCCTACTCAACAACCTTCTGATTCAATTTTTATTTAAGATGCAGTTTCACCATTAAAATCCATCGATATCATTTTCAACTCCAACAAGCTAATACTTTCGGAGATATGATTTTTCTAAATTTTAATAATGATACTTCTATGTTTTCACAGAATACTATAATTATTCTATCTAAGCTTTATTATATGATCTGTGTTCATACTCGTATATGTCATCCTGTTCTATAAGAGAGAGTCAAATTCATTTCAGCTATTTTAATTTGATTTCTTCCATGGTGCAGTTCTCATTCTCAGATTGCTCATTTAATCTTGATAAATAAACTATTATTTGAATTGAATTTCCTTTATGATGCAGTTCTATCATAAGAATACATTGATATAATTCCCAACTCTGAGAAACCAATACTTTCGGAGATTTTATTTGTCTGTTTGTACAAGAGCGCCAGAAAGCTCCTGCCCACAGGGCTTGAACCAATTTTTTCATATCAACCTGTCGCAATTATTAACCCATCGAATAACGTTAGCAAAAATGGCGGTCATCCAAATCTCACAACATTGATTCAAAACCCTTTAACTTACAATTCAAAGTGTCACAAAGATCGAGCGAGCCAAGTCAACGATAGTCGGATTGAGGCAGTTTTAGTATGAAGATGTAGATAAGGAAAGGTTGCTTCTAAATTTCCAAGTTCTATTTCAATGGTCATTAGCGCGCCGAGATTCAGGTAGATAACTGGGAGACGACGACATGCGTCACGGCGCGCTTCACGCCCCATAACCTGCATATGCTTTCGGTGCTAGTGATCCCTCTGCCACCAATTTATACATAACATTTGCCCGAACCTTCGGCTCAGCGGCATATTTCTCATGTAATACACAGGCGGCCAGATGGTTGGACGACCGCATCTATGGATGATGAAGTGCTGGGAAGTTATGTATATCCGTGAAATATGGATTCGCGTGGAAATTTAGGGGTGCATAGGTAGGTATACTTGGTTCATCTCTGGTGTCCTCGTTTTTGATATGGAAAGCACTTTTCCGGGGATCGTTAAGAAAATTGGTCATTTCCTGTCAAATTTTATGAGTGCGTATATTGTCTATGGTGCGTATATTAAATTCACGAAAAAACATTGGTTCAAGCCCTGTAGACAGGAGCTTTCTGGAGCTCTTGTTCAAACAGACAAATTATATCTCCGAAAGTATTGGTTTCTCAGAGTTGGGAATTATATCAATGTATTCTTATGATAGAACTGCATCCTAAAGGAAATTCAATTCAAATAATAGTTTATTTATCAAGATTAAATGAGCAATCTGAGAATGAGAACTGCACCATGGAAGAAATCGAATTGAATCTGGCCAATTTTGCCCAATAACGAACTTAACCGAGATATTCATCTCCCCAACCTACTCTGAAAATTTCAACTACCTAGCTCATTCTGTTCGAGAGTTATTGTAGAAAATTTTTTTTTAAATTTTGAAATTTTTTTTGACACTTTGCGGTAATCTGGTCAATACAAAACTTCACATGCGTATAAAGGTCATGTTTCTACAATATGATGCTAAATTTTAGATAGATCGAGTGATCGGTTTCGGAAATATCCATAAAAAATATTTTTACTAAAATCGGCCATAACTCCGAAACCGCTGATGGATTTCTCCCATTAACGAGCTCGTCCGAGATATTTACGCTCCAAACCCACCTTGCAAATTTCAATCCGCTAACTCCTTTCGTTCGAGAGTTATCGTGCCTACGGCCGGCCGGCCGGACAGAATCGATTTCGACCTCGGATTCTTGATCAGCGAGTTGAACCAAATCGTTTAAGACCATTTTCATCGAAAAATTCGAAAATTACAGACATATGGGCAAATTGATAAGCACTCATGTTCCGAGGAACTAGAGCGCCAACAAGTTTCGTATGACAATTGCCCAAAACAGGTTTAAAGTACCTACAAATAGTAGATTTTTCATAAAACGTGTATCAAAGAAGAGTAATAATGAAAAATTACCTTGTAATCGATCAAAAATTTCCTGATCTACGTTCACCAAATTTTCTCCTCTCTCGAACTGCAGAATTATGCTTTCAATATTTACATTCTCTTTGTATTCTATGTCTATGGATGAAAAGCAGTCTCACTACTCTCAGATCTCTTACTTCATGTTCCGTTCCGAAATGTAAGACTTTTCTGAGAAAAACTAATTTCGGAGCAAACAACTGAGATTTTTCTCACTTCGCTCACATTTCGGAATACACTTTATTCTGATAATTCTTCGATTGATTAGATAATGTCATGTCTCAGGATAATAAGTTGACATTATGACAATTCATACATAGATTAATTATATCACTCTGTGAAATACGATTTATCATTGAAATTTTGAAAAATCATATCTCCGAAAGTATTAGCTTGTTAGAGTTAAAAATGATATCATTGGATTCTTATGGTAAAACTGCTTATTGAAAAAAAAAATTTAATTTGGATATGTTCTGTAAAAAAAAAATAATTCTTTTTTGTTACTCTAAAACCATCTTTCCGATTTTGCCCAGTAACGAACTTAGCCGAGATATGTATCTCCCAAACCTCCTCTGAAAATTTCAACTGTCTAGCTCATTCCGTTCGAGAGTTATCGTGCCTACGGCTGGCCGGCCGGCCGGACAGAATGAATTTCGACCACGGATTCTTGATCAGTGAGTCGAACCAAATCGTTTAAGACCATTTTCATCGAAATATTCGAAAATTACAGACATTTGGGCAAATTGATAAGCACTCAGTTCCGAGGAACTAGAGCGCCAAAAATTGGTTCAAGCACTGACGTGAAGTCAGGAGCTTTTGCGCGTATGTTCTATTGTCTAGTCTCCTGTATTGGACACTCTTAATCGAATTCACCATTGTGAATTCTATTGTCCGTTCTCTTGTATTGGACACTCTCTAAATCGAATTTACCTGACTTCACGTCAGTGCTTGAACCAATTTTTTTTCGCCTCTTAATTGAATTTACCATGGTGAATTCGATTAAGAGTGTCCAATACAGGAGAATAGACAATAGAATTCACCATGATAAATTCGATTAAAAGTGTCCAATACAGGACAATGGACAATAGAACATACGCGCAAAAGCTCCTGACTTCACGTCAGTGCTTGAACCAATTTTTTTTATCGTGAATTCAGGATCGAAAGCAATGATGAAAAAATTAACACAATATTGTCTACCTTCAATTCTTCTTTGGGAGAAGAATACACAATTATTCTAGAAAAATATTACTGGAATTAATGTCATATTTAAATAATCAAAGTAAAGAAAATTATAAGTTTAGTTACTAACATATTGAATGAAATTCAATTGAATTTCAGTAATATTCAATTACTTATTCTTAACCAACAAATGCACATTGATAGATCTAAAGGTGTTGAGGTGAAACATAAAGATATATTCTCATTAGTGATAGAAAAACTGGCCTAAAATTCCTCTCTACCCATCACGAGATTCAATATCGACAAATGAACCTCTCACCTAACAAGATCAGAAAGTGTGGTTAATTTAAAGTTAAGTTTTGAAGCCTTCAGCAGAATATCAGCGATTTCATATTAAAAATAATACATAACCTTTCAAAAGTCCCCTCTCACAAATATACTCCTCTGCAGGCACATGGATCTCTTGAAGAAGAATCGCCTTCTCTAGTTCTCAAAGATATGCACTCTTGTTCATAGAAATCTCTTCAATATTTAGTGATACGATTCTCACAAAATTCCACAAACGTGCTTAGGTTTATATTCTACAACTATTCACCAAGTTTCAATTCGATCGGATTTATATTGGGTGAAAACAAAATTATTACTCGGAATCGATTGGGCCGATTATACCCATTAACGAACTTGTCCATCGTATTGGGATGCGCCACCTACCCTGAAAATTTCAAGTCGCTAGCTCTTTCCGTTCTCAAATTATCGTGGAAACGGCCGGCCGGCCGGCACCACAGAATTAAATTTCACATTTGGGCAAAATGATAACGCGATGTTCCCCAGAACATACGCGCAAAAAGAGCAATCTGCAATGCTTTAATGCTTCAAAAATTGTCATTAAATTTATTTATCGAGATTAAATGAGCAATCTGCAATGATCCAACCTCGTGGAATGGGTTGTTGCAACTTACACTCGGTGCATAGTTTTCACAACTCGAAATACGTAAGGAAAATATACTCGAAATTTCTAGCGAGGCTGGAGACAATCATTGCAGATTATCTATTTATTCCTGATATTTAAGTAGGTAGAGAGCAACATTATATTATGAAAATACTGTATATAGGGACATGCTTACAACTTAAGGAAGTAAAAGATAATATTAACCTCAGTGGTCAACGAACATTAATTTATTTTGATGATTCCAATACTTATTTTCTTCTTTCCTATTGCCTTCATAAACTATGTATATCATTAAAATGTTCTGGAACATCATCCCCAATATTTTTACATAAATTATTCAATATGTAATCAGTCAATATTCAAATCTTCTGGAACATCATCCCCAATATTTTTACATAAATTATTCAATATGTAATCAGTCAATATTATTTTTAGTTTCAAAACAGTCTTGTGTATATTCACAAATTCAATAATCGGATACTTGTTTTCAAACAGAAAATATTTTCAAACTACGAATTGACAAGACTCTAATAGCTAGATAAGATCAATATAATTTAAATTTTAAATGTATTATTGTTTATTTATAATTGTTGTATGCATATTAGGGCTACCCTATTTCAATGAATAAATTAATTAATTAAAAAAAATTGGTTCAAGCACTGACGTGAAGTCAGGCGCTTTTGCGCGTATGTTCTATTGTCCATTCTCCGGTATTGGACACTCTTAATCAAATTTACCATGGTGAATTCTATTGTCCGTTCTCCTGTATTGGGCACTCTCTTACTCGAATTTACCATGGTAAATTCGATTAAGTTGAATTTATATCTTTATGTGTCGAATTTATATCTTTCTTCTATGTTCTGAAATTATCGTTCTATATTTTGCTCACCACTAGATGTCATCCTAAACCCGCGAAACAGCTGATATGTCAGATATGTGATAACCTCAAATAAACCTGTAGCCTCTGTCTGTCCTGTAATGTTTTTAGTTTTTATTGAACTCAGTAATCTCGATATATAAGTGACTAAGATGTAATGAAATGTTGAATTGACCAAGTAACTAAAACTATTTTTTAAGTAAGATTTTATTGTGACTCTTGATAAAATGGAGTTGATGGATAACTCTGAAAAATCCCTTTATGAAAAATGTAAATATGAAGTAAAACTTTGGGAACATAAATTCAAGAAAACAAATGGAAGACTTCCGTCCAGATTAGATATAAAAGAAGCGGATTCAAGTGTTAGAAATGCATACAAGACATATTTTAGACTCAAAACAGCTGCCTTAGAAAAAAGTTTCATGGGTATCGAGGGATTTTATTCAGACGAAGAGCAGCCTAAATGTGAAACTAATACTAATCATACAATTGAAAGCAGTGCTGGTAACGCTGACGAAAATTGTGATATACAAAAAAATGCACCGCCAGATATCACGTGGGGATCCCACCTGAACAAAAAACCGATTGAAAAATCTCATTCTGAACCATTGAAACCATCAGCTAATTTGAATCAAAAATTTGTAAATAAACTTTCAGTTGGCTCTAAATTAGTCAAAAGAAATCCAAGGAAATCTCTTTCACAGAGCAAACACAATTCTAGCAATTCTATTGAAAAATCTACAATTGATACAAGTAACCCTACTCTTCCTATTATGCGTTCCTACTCTCAACCTGTTGAACTAGAAACGAACACAGAGGACCTTACCATAGACTTGAATATACAATCACAATTTAATACTCAAAGAATGAAAATTTTCTCTTCTAATAATATGATTCCTAAATCAATGAATATCATCAATGATTTGATGGAGAAGAAGACAGGTACAGCTCAAAAACTGAGAGAGGTTGATATCAAATGGCTGGAAAGAATAGAAACAAATACTGAAATCAACAAATCTGAACCCCAAGCAACGAAAGTAGATTGTATCAGTGACGAGGATATAATCGATAATTCTGATGATGATTCAAATTGTTCTTCCCATGTCGCAAAAAGGTTCAAGTATGACAATACCTTTACACCTAATTTAAAAATGTTACCCAAGGAAAATATCATTTCTGATAAATTTAACAATGTTCCGGATATGCACCTTCCAACGAACCTCAGAAAGGATCCTTCTGAAAACCAAATTGGCCCTTCTATAATTCCTGTTCATAGTGAACCTACTATTCCTACCATAGAAAATTCAACACCTTGTAATTTACAAACGCAGAGGGAAATAAATGGCCCAATAGCTGTTAGGACACAAGAAACTAGAAATGATATTCAGAATACCAAAAATACTAAAATGAATGAAGAGGAAAATGAATCGATGTCTAGTTTTAAGAAAAAAAATCTGAATGAAAATTTTGTGCGAATAAATATGAAGAAAAAAATTTACGCTAGAGGAAAAAAGACAATGAACTTTTCTACTTACAAAAAAAACTTATGGAAGAGTAGAAAGAAGTTCATGGAAGAAATGGAATCAGGAAATAAATCGTCCAATAAGAAATTTGCTAAACTAATGCCCCTAGAAGAATATGCTACGGTTGACGAGGACAATACATTGATTTCTCTTGACGAAGCATCAGGAAACATTGCTCCACATCAGCCCCCAATATCAACATATCCAGAGGTCACAGTCGATGAAAAAGATAGTGACGATGACATACCTTTAGCTCAAATCAAAAAACGGTTGTCCATAGAGGGAGAAAGAAAAGGCAAACCTAAGACTAAGAAATCACAGCCAAGAAAAGGCAACAAAAAATCACCGAATACAAAAGCATCTCAAAAAAAACCGGGAAGGACTCAACGCGTAGATTCATCAAAGACTAAAAAAAAGAAGAGAATCGACGAAACTGAAGTACAACCAAACAAAGAACACGTTGATGAAGATGAAACGGAGGCAGATCACTCGAAACAACATCTTTTCAACGACGACGATGATTTTAATTTGTTATTAGAAAGTATCAGAATAGAAAATACAATGGCTATGAGTACTGTTTATCCGTTATATTTAACTCTAGAAGATGGATCTTTAAAAGATACTCCGCCGGAAGTATATAACGCACTGAGATTATTTGGGCACGAATCCTTCCGAGAAGGTCAAGAAACAGCTGTAATGAGAATCTTGTCGGGAAAATCTACATTAGTAACCTCGAGTACAGGCTCGGGGAAATCTTTATGTTATCAACTTCCCGCATACTTATTCAGACAAAAATATCGTTGTATTACTTTGATCGTTTCACCACTTATTTCGTTAATGGAGGATCAAATAAAATGTATGCCCGGGGTATTGAATGCTGTCTGTTTGCACGGAAATCATTCCAAAACTCAACGTGATACGATTATAAAATCGCTAACAGATGGAGATGTTAGCATCTTGATGGTCTCCCCGGAATCGATATTATCCTGCGATTACTCCTCTGGTTTCGGTTCCATTCTTCCTCTTATTCCGCGAATTGCTTTCGCTTGTTTGGATGAAGCTCACTGTCTTTCTCAGTGGTCGCACAACTTCAGACCGAGTTATCTGGTTGTGTGCCAAATATTAAAAGAAAAATTGGGAATCAAAACAATTCTTGGACTGACTGCCACCGCCACCCAAAGCACTAGAAACAGCCTGATTACTCAGCTACAAATACCGGATGGGGAAAATGGTGTGATCAGAGACACCCCTATACCGTCAAATTTAAAATTGACTGTATCGAGAGATGTGAATAGAGAGCAGGCCCTGCTTGAATTACTCAATTCCAAACCGTTCGTAGATTTCACGAGTATTATTATTTATTGTTTAAGACGGGTAGAATGTGAAAAGGTGGCGTCGTTTCTCAGGGCTTCCTTGAAAGATTACATTCCTTCCGGTCATTCGAAAAAAAGAAAACGGATAAGCTCTCAAGTGGAAGCGTATCACGCTGGTTTGTCAGGGGCCAGGAGAAAAACCATTCAGAATGCATTCACATCCGGAGATTTAAGAATAGTGGTTGCTACCGTTGCTTTCGGTATGGGAATAAATAAATCTGATATAAGATCTGTTATCCACTATAATATGCCAGCAAATTTCGAAAGCTACGTTCAAGAAATCGGCAGAGCTGGTCGTGATCGACTCCCAGCCCATTGTCACATATTTCTCGATAGACAACATGCTGACGTTTACGAACTTCGAAGACACATTTATGGCAACAGTGTCGATCGACATATTATCAGGAAACTGCTGAGAAAAGTCTTCATCCCTTGTAAGTGTGAAGGAACTTGTTTGAAACACGAAATTGTATTCTCCGCTGATGACACAGTGAACACATTAGATATACCGCAGGAAGTTATATCTACATTACTATGTTACTTGGAATTGCACGAAAAAAAATATATCAAAGTTTTGAAGCAGTGTTATGGAAAATGCAAGATAGTATCCTATGCCGGCCGTGCCTATATAAATAAAACTGCACTGACTTGTGAACCACTCAAATACGCTTTGAAAATAAATCAAAGCGAACAAGACAACACTGTAGAGTTTTCTATATTGAAAGTTTCGAAGGAATTGAATTATGATACTGGTGTATGTAAGCAAATCCTGAAGAATTTAGAATGGACCAGTTTCCAAGGTCAGCCGAAACGATCAGCTTTAAACGTTGAGTTTTCTGATTTAAGCTTTCATTTACTCTGCCCTGGAAATTTACCTGACGAAGATTTAGATGAGGCCTTAGATACGTTGTACAACAAAGTTTTGAACCAGGAAAATATAGCTTATGCACAATTGATTGATATCGATCAAACTTTATCCAAAGTAGCATTGCCAACCTGTAGGGATTTGAGCGGTACAGATGAAAAAAGTGAATCGTTGAAGAGTGACATACGAGATTACTTTGAATGTAAAAAATGTGTTGAACCAGTGGAGATTCCTGAAATAGCAGAGGCTGAAAAAAATTGTATTATTCGTGATATTAGACTGATAGTTGACAGATATGGTGAAGAAAGCTTCACCGGACGATCTATTGCAAGAATATTTCATGGTATAGCAAGTCCCAACTTCCAACCTCGAGTATGGGGCAGAACAAAATTTTGGAGGAGTCACTTAAAAGTTCACTTCAATACCATTTGTAAAATTGCAACTAGTGAATTAGTTCGGATTCATTCATGATATACTTTTTTAATGAAATATTTTAGTAAATTTTATTTTCCCATTGCTGTTGCTTTATTCTCCTTTTATGCAGTGCAGGAACGATATATATTAGTATGGTTTCTGTGTATTCTGTTCTGTTCTGGGCAACAGCAAAAATCAGACAGGTTTTATTAAGATAATAAATTAAATTAAAAATAGCCGCGAAAAATTTAAAAATTACCAATCTGTTAAATGTTGTCTATGGGCCCAATGACAAGTAATAGAGATGGGTGCTTTGAATATAGGTTCTATATTCAAAGGATGGGTGTAATGGCGTATTCCATTGGCAGCACCAGTGCTGCACTGAGCACGCACTGAGTGCAAAAAATGTTGCACTGGACGTCAAAATGTGTCAAAATGCTTGATGAAATTCCCCAATGGAATACGATTCATGCACTCAGTGCGCACGAGTTCTACCAATGGAATACGCCATTAGTAATTTTCATGACATCCTATTCATAGATCTCTGTGGTACATCGATATATCGCATGTGTGAAAGCACCATATTCTCTAACAAGTAACAACATACCCCTGGTTCCTTAAAATCTATGTTTTTCAATGTTAGGTTAGGTTAAGTAAAGAAGTTGTCATCGTAGATCGGTTATTTATTTATTTATCAGTCTCAACTAGGATTAGGCTTTAATTTTAAAAGTGAAAACGTTACAGCAGTAAAAAATCAAATTCAATAAATATATTAGCATAATGGCCGCTAAAATAAATATGCTTGAACCACTTTCATCGGCTAGTTCTGAAAGGTATGTCATGTTCATCTTCTAAAAACGGAATCATGAAATAAGAAATCAGTTAGTAAATCTCGGAACAGTATTGTTCATCTTAGAATATCACAAATTTTCCATTTTCCAGTGATTAAGGCCGTAAGCTTGAATTTATCCCTGTAACTTGCAGAAAGATTGAGATGAATAATTATCATTTGAAGACTCAATAATTATACTCCTAAAAGTTGAATTAAATTTAAAATAAAAGATTGTAATATTAATGAAGCAATCCTCTAGACTATAATACAACAATAATAAAGAGCATCCGAATATTCAATTCAATTATTAAATGTTTTCAGCGATGATGGAATTGAAATACAATCTGAGTGTATAGAAGTTTTTGCTGATGGAGAAATGGATGAGGAAAAAAATTCTGATTTATACAGCAATCCAGTTTTTCAGTCAGCTATTTCTTATTATCCTAGACCTCCATCGACAGGTATATGAGCAGTAAATATTTCAAACTTGAGCAAATTTTCAAGTTTTACAAATCCTGTCTGGAAAAATTAAAAATTCAATTTCCAGGTTCTCAGAAATCACCAAAATGCAGAAGGCAAAGGACGACCTCCTTGAATCAATCTTCAAATAAAGGTTCAAATGAATCGGTGATAAGAACTTCTCATCGAACGATCTACACTGCAGGAAGACCGCCATGGTACAATAGTGAAGGTCAAAAGGTTGAACCTTTCGTCATTGGTGTGTACGAATATTTCACCGTGTGTATCCCTTGGTTGTCACCATAGCATGCATTAAATATAATCATTCTGCTGCCTGAAATCAAGTTTGATCAAGTTGGTCCCATACTGGCCGCTATTATTCACAAGAACAAGCTAATTGTATGTCTATTTTGTAGGTATTTGTGGAGGGAGCGCCTCTGGCAAAACTACGGTGGCTGAAAAGATCATTGAATCTCTTGGTGTCTCCTGGGTCACGTTATTAAGTATGGATTCGTTTTACAAAGTGCTGACTCCAAAACAACATGAAGAATCCCACAGAAATGAGTACAACTTTGATCATCCAGAAGCGTTCGATTTCGAGATCTTGATAGAAACATTGAAAAAATTGAAAGAGGGTAGAAAAGTTGAAGTTCCTATTTATAATTTTGTAACACATTCTCGAGAATCGAGGACGGTGAGTACTTATCCAGCATAGGATCATTTGAAATGAAGTACCCTCTGAAAAACTGCACATATAACTTTATGATCATTTGATCTGTGCTAGCCAGGGTCATCAATCAAAAGAGTCTACAAAAATTAAAAAAAGCACTGACGTGAAGTCAGTACTCTTTGGCGCGCGTGTTCACAGTGGCTAATTTTAATTGAATGATGAGTACTTCAAGCTCAGTGGATAGAGCGAGCCGAAGATCTACCCAAAGGATAGTGGACACCATTCACTGTCGGTTCAAAAATTAACAGTGCTGTATCTAAGCTGCCATCAGGATAGAGTAACAAAGTTGGAAAAGAACACAACTGACTCTCCTTAGTCGCACAAGCTCCTAGAACATTTGGGAGGGTCAGTATAATCCTAATCATGTTTATAGCACGCGCTCCAAAGCAGATTGACCCCACGTCAATGCTTTTTAACACTTTTTCTTTCATTGCTAAGTCAACCTGCATTTGGCGCGCGTGCTATAAACATGATTAGGATTATACTGACCCTCCCAAATCTTCTAGGAGCTTGTGCGACTAAGGAGAGTCAGTTGTGTTCTCTTCCAACTTTGTTAATCTATCCTGATGGCAGCTTAGATACAGCACTGTTAATTTTTGAACCCACAGTAAATGGTGTCCACTAGACTTTGGGTAGATCTTCGGCTCGCTCTATCCACTGAGCTTGAAGTACTCTTCATTCAATTCAAATTAGCCACCGTGAACACGCGCGCCAAAGAGTACTGACTTCACGGCAGTGATTTTTTTTTCAAGTTCCTTAAACAAATATAGCTATCAATACAGTTTGGCTGTTAGCTTTACCGTAGATCGATAAAATTGTGATATGAGATCTCTGTTAGGAACGCAATTGCCTCTTCTCCAACTCCGAACGCATTTTAATATAGATCTACCCATTATAGTTATTTATAAATTCCGCTCAGGGCCACGATACAGACATTTCAACTCGGAAACTACGCTATTTCCCCTAAACTGACTTGTCCGTGCAGTGAATTGCCATGAATATTCTTTTAAAATTTCACATTATTGGCTCAGCACTCCCTACATAACCCGTACAACCCAAAAACAATCACTTCTCTTCTGCGCATGCGCAATCTACTTGCGGCTGAAAGTCCTCCCAAAATCACACACCTTACAAAAATCTCTGATTCTCCAACACTATTGGTTCAGGAGATATCGCATCTTGAATCACCAGGGGATTCTATGGAGGAATAGCATCCGCCACCCCAAAACCCCAATCCTCTCTGTAGAAAACATGCCCGTAAGGGGTAACATCGATTTCAAAATTAGCCCCACGGCCACGGTATGCACACTGCAACTCGGAAACAACGCTACATTTGGGGGATGTAGCGTTGTTTCCGAGTTGCAGTGTGCATACCGTGGCCCTGGGGCTAATTTTGACTGATTTGTCCGTGCACTGAATTGCCATGAATATTCATTTAAAACCTCACAATATTGGCTCAGCACACCCGACATAACCCGTACAACCCAAAAACAAATCACTTCTCTTCTGCGCATGCGCAATCTACTTGCGGCTGAAAGTCCTCCCAAAATCACACACCTTACAAAAAACTCCGATTCTCCAACACTAGTAGTTCAGGAGATATCGCATCTTGAATCCACGCATGCGCAGACCCTCAACAGGATATTCTATGGAGGAATAGCATCAGCCACCCCAAAACCCCAATCCTCTCTGACGAAAACACCACCAGTTAAATCACTGATGGTCTGCTCATGCGCATAACGAAAAATGCCCGTAAGGGGTAACATCAATTTCAAAATTAGCCCCAGCGCCAGGGTATGCACACTTCAACTCGGAAACTACGCTATTTACCCCAAACTGACTTGTGTCCGTGCGCTGAATACTGAATTGACATGAAAATTCTTTTAAAACCTCACAATATCGACTCAGCACTCCTAACATAACCCATCCAACCCAAAAACAGTCACTTCTCTTCTGCGCATGCGCAATCTACTCGCGGCTAAAAGTCCTCTCAAAATCACACACCTTACAAAAAACTACGATTCTCCAACACTAGTGGTTCGGGAGATATTTTAAAAAATTCGGGGAAACAACGTATTCATGACCAGATTGATGGCTTACTAGTAATTATACTAAATGAATAATTTCTTGACGATTTCTCGTATTTCAGAAAACAATGTACGGAGCAAATGTAATAATTTTTGAGGGGATTCTAGCGTTTAACAACAAAGAAGTGAGGGACATGTTGGACATGAAAATTTTCGTTGATACAGATGCGGACATTAGATTAGCGAGAAGACTCAAAAGAGATATATCTCAACGCGGAAGGGATTTAGAAGGCGTTTTGAAACAGTACAAAGGTATGGTGCAACCTTCTTTCAACCATTATATAGCACCCCTCATGGTCCATGCTGATATAATTGTCCCAAGAGGAGGAGAGAATGAAGTGGCAATACAACTGATCGTTCAACATGTTCATACTCAGTTACAATCTGTAAGTTTATATTTTCACTCTGGGTTGCACGTTATATTCTTCAATTCCTTGATCTTTGAATTTTATTCAGTATAAAATTTAAATGATTCTTGCTTGATAAGGGCATTCATCCAACTTAAATCAATATATTCTGAATTTTCCTACTTTCTGCATACAGTTCTTGTGTATATTTGGAACTGAGCTGACTCTCTTACGGCAAAAGAATGAACATCGCTCAAGGTTTCTTCATCGCAGAGGGTCGGAGTTTGTAAGGATTTTCATAGATGCCGCTGGTGGGATACTTTCCCTACCAGTTCGCAACTGATGGAATTAAGTTTCCTAGAACTTCGGTTGTCATTCATTGTTGGCTAAGTCACACTGATGATTGGTAATAACCATGAAACCCGGGTTTGTGTCTGCCCTCGAATGACGCTTTCCTCTTTGAGGAACACTGATCAATGAGGTGATCTATAGCCCGGCCACACGGAATATTTGTTGATGGTTAAAATCAATAAATATTACACCGTGTGTTTATTTTTACTCATTGAAATTGGTTGAAATATGTAGAGCAGTTTTTTATATTTTCAAGATTTTCGGTTTCCTACGTTGCCATACCTATGGGAAATATGGAAACTTCAGTATTTGAAAGTTTCGTGAGAATTTGTGTATTCCCAAAGAAAGGTCCTCATTGTTTGAAGGTTTGGTATTTTCTGACTATCTAACGAATTTCAAAGCATTTCGTAAAGCAGTTATGTTTATTCACAAAATTGAACTTAACCAGAATAGACCACATTAGTTAGGTTAGAATCATTCTCTTGGCGGGAGTTCCATATTCAAATTTTTTAACAAGGAATTTCAAATTTGAGATGAAACCACCCTATTTAAAAGTGAATGTTAGTACAGAGACATCAAGTATTGGGTACCTTCATCATTAGTACATGTTATCATGTTCTTTCCACATTAAAATCTACTTCTATTTATCCTTAAATCAAAATTGAAACCAGTGTAGTTCGAAAGATTTCCGTATGTCGTAGATGAATTCTGTTGTGCGTCATTACAAGGCCGATTTAGGGTTATGATATTATTTTTGACTTATTTCGAGTGAGCTAAGACATACGTCAATCGAATTTGGTGAACACTTTTATATTTATTAATTATTTTGGAAATATACAATTTTGTTATGAAAACTTGATTCTAGATTGTTGAGAAAGGTTCACTGAATCTATTTCAACCGAAATAAACCTTAAGAAATTAGCCAAAGTATCTAAAAACAGGCGACAAAATCGCGTAAATTTTAGGTTCATAAGAAATGCACGGAGAATTCAGTGCTCGGATCCACGGATGGATCGTAATTCAAATTTCTCGCCTAACCTAACTAATGTGGTCTATGGGTTAAAAAAATCAGTAATTTTTTCTCATGATCAATTCAATTTTAGGGGGAACATTTGAGGAAATGCTCGAATTTTGGTGCTGTAGAATTCATGGTTCATGGAATATAAAACTTATACAGGATGTTTCATGTATTTCTTGTCTTTTTTATATATCCCAAATATGCACTTGAAATAGATCTCTTGTTTACATTGAGCATAATGTTGTAACTTATTCGACATCTACCGATTGTGTATATTTGATGTTGTAATTCTTTCGCAGAGGGGTCTGAAAATTCGCGAAGAATTAGCACAATCTCATGCCTTTAGCGGCCAACCATTGCCAGACACTGTGAAACTATTGCCGA
The DNA here is from genome assembly GCA_937662695.2 of Halyzia sedecimguttata. Classification (NCBI taxonomy): domain Eukaryota; kingdom Metazoa; phylum Arthropoda; class Insecta; order Coleoptera; family Coccinellidae; genus Halyzia; species Halyzia sedecimguttata. Next base: position 1,629,355 of record OW569411.2, on the reverse strand, counting down.
CAACACCGCAAATCAGAGGTCTGCATACTTTCATCAGAAATAAAGAGACAGCTAGAGATGAATTTATTTTCTATAGTAAACGATTAATTAGACTTGTGCTAGAATATACGTTAGCCTTGATGAAGTTCAATGAAACTATAGTGGATACCCCACAAGGTGTCACTTATGCAGGTCAGTTAAAATGAAAAAAAAATGTCTTATTTTGTAAATTCCCACAAAATTCCATTTTTTGGAGAATATCAATTTTAAATTTTAATGAGTCCCCCTTTATTATCAGGGAAAAGAATGGCAACTGATAAAATTTGCGGGGTTTCAATTTTGAGGGCTGGAGAAACAATGGAACAAGCAGTATGTGATGTTTGTAAGGATATCAGAATTGGAAAGATTCTCATACAAACAAATCTCCAAACAGGAGAACCAGAGGTAAGGAATCTAGTGATATTGATTCATATTTTAAGTAACGTCGGGAGCTTCAGCGCACTCGTTCATTTTACTATGCTCATTTCAATTAGTTTAATTATGTAGAAAAAATGTATTGTTTATTCTGCACCTTACAAGCTATACATTTGGGTAAAATGATAACGCTCTAGTACATGTGAACAAAAACAGAACCACGTTCTAGAAAGTCAAATAAGAGCATAGTGAACCACTTTCTACGGCTATTTAGACCTATTCTGTTTGCGTATTGCTATAAACATTGCTATTCAAGACATATTGCTATCCTCCTAATTTTTAACAATATGGCTATGGTATTACGTATTCTGTTCGGACTGTTATGGCAATGTCGGCTATCAATTTTCTCCCAGCAATATTGCTATCAAGTAGTTCAAGATTCATTGACTTGAGAGCTGACAATACTGTATTTCATGACTTTTATGTGAAATATAACCTTACTTGATAAACATTTCGTCCGTTTTTCGGTGGTCATTCGTAATTCCTAATCAAATACCTATATAAAATGTCACGAAGTTGAAAAACTAACTATGTTAATTATGAAATTAACAGGATGGAGTTATTGATCAATTTTCAGGAGAATCGCCGAATATTGGTAACTGTTACCATGACCGAAAAATTTAAGACTTGCAAACACCTAAACAAATATTAAATTTTAATCTAATAATAATAAATAAATGCATAAAATTCCCTCAGCTCTTCAATCAAATCAAAAGGATCAATCTTATCATTAAGGCTGAATAGTTTGTGAACTTTTCTGTTTACAAATAGAAGGGATTGTTAGGGCTGAAGGACTCCGGTCAATGGGCATTTGACTTGTTCAATAAATAACTGTTATTATTATTATTATTGTTAGTGTCAGAGCTAAATCTTAGAAATTTCCTTAAAATTAAGTATTTTAAAGTACCTTTAACAAATATAAACGATACCTATATACCTATATTTATTAAAGGACCTACCTATTTTCGAATTCTTGGAAGAAAAATGGGTTCAAGCCCTGTGGACAGGAGCTTTCTGGCGCTCTTGTCAAACAGACAAATTATATCTCCGAAAGTATTGAATTCTCAGAGTTGGGAATTATATCAATGTATTCTTATGATAGAATTGCATCATAAAGGAAATTCAATTCAAATAATAGTTTATTTATCAAGATTAAATGAGCAATCTGAGAATGAGAACTGCACCATGGAAGAAATCAAATTAAAATAGCTGCAATGAATTTGACTCTCTCTTATAGAACAGGATGACATGTACGAGTATGAACACAGATAATATAATCAAGCTTAGATAGAATAATTATAGCATTCTGTGAAAACATAGAAGTACGATTCATTATTGAAATTTCGAAAAATCATATCTCCGAAAGTATTAGCTTGTTGGAGTTCAAAATGATATCAATGGATTTTTATGGTGAAACTGCATCTTAAAAAAAATTAATTTGAAATTTGTTACTTAAAAAAAAAATTTTTTTTCGTTACTCCGAAACCATCTGGCCTATTTTGCCCAATAACGAACTTAACCGAGATATTCATCTCCCTAACCTACTCTGAAAATTTCAACTGCCTAGCTCATTCCGTTCGTTATTGTAGAAATTTTTTTTTTTTAATTTTCAAAATTTTTGGTCAATACAAAACTTCACATGCGTATAAAGGTCATGATTCTACAATTTGATGCTAAATTTCAGATAGATCGAGTGATCGGTTTCGGAAATATTGATAAAAAATGTTTTTACTAAAATCGGCCATAACTCCGAAACCGCTTGATGGATTTCGTCCATTGACAAACTTGTCCGAGATATTTACGCTCCAAACCTACCCTGCAAATTTCAATCCTCTAACTCCTTTCGTTCCAGAGTTATCGTGCCTACGGCCGGCCAGACTTCGACTTCGATTTCGACTTTGGATTCTTGATCAGTGGCTCGAACCAAATCGTTTTGACCATTTTCAGCCAAAAATTCGAAAATTACAGAAATTTGGGCAAATTGATAAGCACTCTGTTACGAGGAACTAGAGCGCCAAAAAGTGGTTCTCTGCCATATTCCAAATCTTGTTATCCTCTTAGCAAGTTCTATTATGAGGTTGCTGAGATAGCAATGTGGATAGCAATATGTTTCTAAAATTTGCAGATCATATTGCTCAAAATCGATCATCAGAATAGCAATATTTCCAATCTTGCTGTGAAAGCAATATCATATTTTTAGCAATATTGCTATGCGCAAACAGAATAGGCCTGATTGTATTATAATTTAACTTAATCAGAAATCTGAAGTCAAGTGATCAATAGTTCTAAAAAAAATGTTATCTAGTTTAAAACAAATGTCTAAATTTCAGCTTTATTATTTACGACTTCCCAAAGACATAAAAGACTATAAGGTTATTTTAATGGATGCAACAGTAGCCACAGGCGCAGCGGCTATGATGGCCATCAGAGTATTACTTGATCACGACGTTCAGCAGAGCAACATTATTATAGTATCATTATTGATGGCAGAATCTGGAGTTCACTCGATAGCATATGCCTTTCCGGATGTTCAGATTGTAACGACTGCCATAGATCCTGAAATTAATGAGAAGTTCTATGTCTTACCCGGCATTGGAAATTTTGGAGATCGCTATTTTGGGACAGAATACAATTAGTAAGAATTATGGAATCATTGTGATTACGAGTGATTTTAATAAAAACATGTTATATTGTGTAACCATTTTTATTTGTTCATCGATCACTGTTAGAATATAATGAGGGCTATGGAATTTTAAAAGTTAAAATGTTGTGTACAGAATGATTTTCGATACTGGTAGCGCCATCTATAGACGGGAAGCTTCTGCTCGGTATCTCGAATCGATCGAGAGTCGATAATGGAGCGTTCGTTGTTTATCTCGGCTGACAGATTCGGGTGTCTTTGGTCAGAGTGGTTATGTTACGTCTCATTTTTTCTGTTGAGCTTATTGCTGGAACCCAGTTTTCTTTGGTGAGAAAACATCAATCAGCGAATCGTGGGAGCATTCTTCCCTGGAGAGAGAGACTTTAACCACCTGAATAGAGGCAAGTAGGACCTCAGAAAACATCAGTTGCGAACTATTTTACTATCGACGTACGTTGAAGAATCAGTATATTATATAACCTCTACGGCTGTTCCCAAGTCGCAGCAGTTAAACTCGGAGCTACTAGAACTCTGGGATCCGGGGTCTAGCTTCAGTGGAGATGGGAGTGGATTCCAAAAGGGAACCTAGCAAATGCGCGCCAGGCAAATTTAATTCTGCCAGATACCCCAGCGTAATGTAATAATTCCTAAATTTACCAAAAGAATATTCACGCTAAAAACAAAAATTTTTATTCCAGTAGCTCTTACAACCCAGATATTTAGATTCAACAAAAAAAACCACTGAAACCCTGAATAAGGAGCTTGAGCTCAGGCGCATCCACGTTTTTATCTATGATCATATACGATTAACACAAATCTTTCTCCAATTTCCGATTTGCAACAATAATAATTTATATAATCTGACGATATTATGTTCAGGTCGTATATAGCATGTATAAGATATATTTTGAGATCTATTTCCAATAACTTGTGTTCTGGCTATTCCTATTTCGTCAATCCACCCAGGTATCCTCCTGTATGCCTCTTCTTGAACGTAGTATTACGTTGATAGTCTCGCAATACTGTCCTCTTTCCCTCGGTGCTCGTAATCTGCAACCCCGGATTGGATGTCCCACAGCGTTATTTACTCATCACCTTGTATATACTCTGGTCGCCAAGATCATTCACGTGGTCAACTTGGATTTGCAAAATGTCTTTAAATCCTCTTTCGAGATATGTGAAGGTTACCTGTTATATTTTCAAATCAAACCAATATAACCCACACTAACTTAATTCGATTTTCGAAACTACTTATATCCAACTAAGAATATTCCAATAATTCTTATAAAGTTTCGAAAATGCGTATAATATAATGCTTCCTTCGTTGAACTTCCACAAAAAATGGACGATCTTATCTGACCGACTCCGATTCTGACAAAATTTCAGAACGTCAAAACGAAACAATATTGCCAACCCATCCGGTTCCCTGGACACAATTTCTTCTACGTCGCTTGGCACTACCGAGACCCAACCTCAAATTCAATGTCGATACAATCGACAAATTTATCGCAAGCAATACATAAACAAACCTCTGCCTGGATCAAAAAGGAACGTTACAATTACATCGAGCTTGCAGTAGTACCCAAATATATTTTCTCTGCAAGTTTCAGATCTGAAATACATAGTTTATATTTGAGTATGTACACATTACATTGAAATCGAAGTTTCGTAATTGTTGATAAGTTCACCATCAGTGTTATACGATACAAACAAATCCTACGGTCCTATTTCTTCTTTCTCCAAGAATATATGTTGAATAGTCATATATTACATCAGATATTCGTCATCAGTGCAGAACAAGTTGGTGACAAAATCCTTATTTATATAATTATTATTTTAGTGTAATCTTCAATAAATAAATAGATTATTTCAAATATTAAATGAAACTTTTTGGTTTGATTCGTTAATTTACATTTCCGCAACTTCAATAAAACTGAAACATTGAAGTTTATTTGTAATATGAATTATTCCTACATCATAATAACAAAAATATCACAAACAGAGAACTAAATAGCTAAACTTGAAATAAAAGGTTTTTTTAAGTTTGTAAAATATTCGGATACATTTCTAATAGGAGGATATCAAGCAGTTGATAAGTCAATTGTTTATTAAATAGTGGATTCTGCAACAATTTCCATAAACTGATGATTCCATCGGAAACATTTTTTCCAAGTAAAGTATATGGAAACTCTTTCGAAAAATTTTTCAAAATCTCAAATGCTTCTTTCTGACGTTTTTCTGATTCGGACCTTGTTAACGAAGACTTTGAATCCTCAAATATCACCTCTGAAAAAAAAGATCGACATTTGAGCACTAGAAATACCGATTTAAAACAAATTTACCTTGCAAGCATGTTACTAGATACTCCAAGTGCTGTTGACAAAGCCAAGACAGCTTCTTTTGGAAGAATATACACCAAATTGACTCTAATGTATCTGCAATCATGTTGCAGGTTGCCACATAAAATCTCAAAATTACTTGAGGAACGTTCAAAATATGTGTACCTGAAAAAATTTGATATGTCATTTAATTTGAGAAAAAATATGAGATGATTTCATAAAACAAGCATCTCGTATAAAAAGGACTTCGAATGCATTGTTCTGAGGGTGTGACAAAAAAAAATAACAAAACCGACTTTATTTCAGTGCTTTTTGGCGCTCTTGTTCCTTGGAACAGAGAGAAGAATCATTTGATATCATTTTCAACTCTAACAAGCTAATGCTTGCGGAGATATGATTTTTCAAAATTTCAATAATACCTACATCGTACTTCTATGTTTTCACAGAATGCTCTTATACTCCGCCACTATACAGGGTGAGTCTTTGACCACTGCATTAATTTTAACCAAAGATTCCTCTCATCAAAAGAAACACTTTTTTCATTTAACATTTTTCCAAATTCAGCTCAGGTAAAAAGATACAGGCTGTTGAAATTTTGAAAAAAAAAATCAGTTTTTATTTTGTTGCTTTGACATCCTTGTTTCGACTAAAATGAATGTTGGTGTAAAGTTTCCTATAACAAGGATACATATTTTCCAAATATTAGTTATTTTCTACTTCTACTGGTTTTCTAGTTATGGACTCGTGGATTCATAAAACTAAACGAAATTAGCATAAAGAAAGCATATAAAGTTTTTCTTGAGTCATTTCAAGAATATTCCATCGTTTTAGTACATTATATTATTCTTCATCATTTCTCCTTAAACGCAACGTTTTCGAGATATTCTTTATTGAATGTTTTAAAATGGAAAACTCCAGAAATTTCACTACTTTTATGGATCCGTCCCTGAGCGTTGGAATCCCGAATCAAGCTGTAAACCACGTTACCATGCCTTATTCTCGTCCGCCAACAATGTCATAGACAATTTATATGCGGGAGTGTATTAGCACATTGTGAAATCATTAAACGCTTGTAACTTTTTACCTGAGCCGAATCTGGAAAAATGGTAAATGAAAAAATTGGTTCAAGCCCTGTGGACAGGAGCTATTGGGCGCATGTTCATCTTCCTTGTGGCCCGTACTGACCAGTAAAGAAAAAAAGCAGTATCATGTTGAATACCTTAATATTATTCTGGAACACAAATTTTCCATTACAATAATCTTCATCTAGCTTCTATTTAGTATCAATTCCTGTAGAACGTGATCATAATAAGTGTTTTCCATATAATAAAATGTGTTTGAACTTGGTATGTAGGAAATCTGACATCAATTATTGGAATTAATTGATTTGACAAACAGCCGTCAAATGAGGTAAATAGATTTTTGTGACGATTTTCTGTGACCATAGAACGTCAAAACACGCTGGAATGTGAATTTTAAGCAATATCTTCTGGAATTGAGATCGTATCGAACTGAAATTTTGCACACTCGTGTAGAATGCTTGATTTAACGTCGGTACAAATTTTTTTATTAAAAAATTTTTCCAACTGCCCGATCCCAACAATACTTAGATAATATTATATCCATAAATTAAGCATTTCATTATTGCATTTCTTGAAATAGGTACCTTTTCAAGTCGATCAACATCGTCCTTCTTTCGACGTCTAAACTATGACTTGATTCTTTATGTTTATGTCTTTGAATTTGTTTTCGGTGGAATTCAAAGATTTCATAGAATAATCGATGAAAATACTGAGAGAGACCCAGGAAATTTGACACATTTTGTCTTATATCTCCAGAAATTGAAATCGTATAGAGCCAAAATTTTGCACAATGTTGCAAAATACTACAATTGACGTTTGTTGCAATCTGATGAATAGTTCACGAAAAAAAATTTTTTTTTTCGAAAAAATTTAAAGAAATATTTTTTTAAAAATTACCAACATTTCGATCATGACAGAATTTTGCCAAAAGTTGCGCGTTTATATCCTCGAACTGACTACCAAGTTTCGATTCAACATCTTCTTTAGTTCCTGAAATATCAGGGAAATAACCTCAAAATTTGAAATGTCTATAACTTCTAAACCGTCCGGCCGATTTTGCCCGTTAACGAACTTAACCGTCGCATTTTGATCAGAAACCTACCCTGAAAGTTTGAAGTCGATAGGACCTTCGGTGCTCCTGTTATCGTGCCTACGGCCGGAAGGCCGGCCGGCCGGCCGGCCGGACGGCACCCTAAAATCTGACACCGGATTCGTGATCAGGGAGTCCGAATTAGTCTATTAGCCAATTTTCAGCTCGAAATTCGAAAATTACAGACATTTGGACGAAATGATAGGACGATGTTCCCCTAGAACATGCGCCCAAAAAGTGTATCATTTGATGAGAGGAATCTTTGGTTAAAATTAATGCAGCGGTCAAAGACTCAAAGTCTCGAAATATAGAGACTTTTACATTGTGTACTACTGCCGTAAACTATAAATAAATATTGTGTTAAATTAAAATTCTTACCTATATAAAAAATACACTCTAAAATATTATTCGGGTTAACACTATTGGTTGTGTTTCTCCTCGATTTATTAAAGGAAACTCCAAAATTATCATTAGAAACAGTGTTACGGTACGTCCTAGGGGGTAAATCGTTTGATGTTCCATCCAAAGGATCTACCTCATCTCCAATTTCCAGAGTTGAGAATTTCCTGAAGAATATAAATTGAAGAACGTTTTAACCCAAAGAAAAAAGGAAGATTTGGAAAAAATACCCAGATTTGTCATTTCCCGTGGATGCCATGAAGACGTTCATGAAATTATCCAAATGCTGCCCTTTTTCTTTACGCAACTTCTGGGCTACAGACTGATAAATATTACTCAAATCTTGCACGGGGGCCCCACAGGTCGACAGATACAGCGAAAAATCATCCTCGGTTGTGAGAAATGTGTACAATAAATCACTTCCTCGGAGTGTCATATTCTGTAAAATTTTTTGCAGGAATTTTTCGTAACCTGCCATTCTTGCACCGATGTCTGAGCCAGCCCTGAATTTGAGATTGAATATACAGGGTGAGTCCTTGACCACTGCATTAATTTTAACCAAAGATTCCTCTCATCAAATGAAACACTTTTTTCATTTGCCATTTCTCCAGATTCGGCTCAGGTAAAAAGTTACAAGCGTTTAAAGATTTCACAATGTGCTAATACACTCCCGCATATAAATTATCTATGACATTGTTGGCGGACGAGAATAAGGCATGGTAACGTGGTTTACAGCTTGATTCGGGATTCCAACGCTCAGGGACGGATCCATAAAAGTAGTGATTTCTGGAATTTTCCATTTTAAAACATTCAATGAAGAATATCTCGAAAACGGTGCGTTTAAGGAGAAATGATGAAGAATAATTTAATGTTCTAAAACGATGGAATATTCTTGAAATGACACAAGAAAAACTTTATATGCTTTCTTTATGCTAATTTCGTTTAGTTTTATGAATCCACGAGTCCATAACTAGAAAACCAGTAGAAGTAGAAAATAACTAATATTTGGAAAATATGTATCATAGTTATAGGGAACTTTACGCCGACATTCATTTTATTCGAAAAAAGGATGTCAAAGCTACAAAATAAAAACTGATTTTTTTTCAAAATTTCAACAGCCTGTATCTTTTTACCTGAGCTGAATTTGTAAAAATGTTAAATGAAAAAAGTGTTTCATTTGATGAGAGGAATCTTTGGTTAAAATTAATGCAGTGGTCAAAGACTCACCCTGTATAGAAAAATATGTACTGGGCTCATTTAAAGCACTTACCTTCTTGCAGGTAGGGGAGAATCGGTTATTTCATGTTCACCGTGAAATTCAATCAATTTCGCTTTCAGGGTGAAAAAATCCTGATCTTTCCTCAGTACGACTCTAGATTTTTCCATTTCGTTAGAAGTTGTAGATGGTCTTTTAACGTTAACGTGAAAATAAATTACTTTGTTCAAAGACTGAAAAAGGAAAATAAATTAATGAATTTTAAAGAGAAGGCAAACCTAAAAAGATTATCACAGATCCATTCCGATTTCCATCCACAGGACTCTTCAAAGGCTGATCATTTCTAGTGTCATATCTGGACGATATTTGGTGCTTGCAATTGGCTCAGTTGGCAGAAGAGCCTGTATTTTTCGTCTGAGTGGTGACGAATATAAGAATGTGGTTGCAGATCACTTAAATATAAGCAACTTCTTTAAGTTATTAACTATGTGAATTACTCCCTTCAAAATTGCAGGACTCCGCCGGACTATAAACCGCACCAAACAGTCACACGTTGAGGATAGAGAGGCTTTTCAACAATAACTCTTGGGTTTTCCGAGCCCCAGATGCGACAATTTTGCTTGTTGACGAAGCCACCGAGGTGGAAATGGGCCTCATCACTCTAGATGATTTTTCGATGGAATTCCGGATCATTTTCATGCATTTCAACGACCCAATCAGCAAAGACACGACGTTGTTGATGATCGGCCGGCTTGAGTTCTTGTGTTAACTGAACTTTATAAGCCTTAAGACCCAAATCTTTATGCAAAATACGGTGTAATGACGTTTGTGGAATGCCTAATTCCAAAGAACGACGAGGAATGGACAAACCTGGCTTTTCTTCAACACTTTCGGCTACAGCAGCAATATTCTCGGCTGTTCTTGAGCGACGTGCTCGGATTTTATTCTTCACATAACAAACTTGTCCCAACAGCTCGAATTTTTCCACCAATTTCTTTATTGCGGTCCGACAAGGTGCTTCACGACGACCCAAAAATGTTCGAGTTTTACGAACCGTCTCTGCCAAATTTTCACCACTTTTATAGTGAATTTTATTAATTTCAATGCGTTCTTGAAGCGTGTATCGTTCCATTTTTATTAATGACGTAGTTTCTACTTGTCAAATGTCAAAAAATGACAGCTTGAAAGTGACATCTACCGAAATAGCGGTCTATCCAAAATAACACCTCTTATATCAACACAATATGTACACTTTGTTAAGATATTCTACTTACCACGTATGAAGATATTGATATTTTCCATGTACTAATATCTCTGAATATATTATAGCAGATTGGACTGACAATCTCTCCGATACCATCAGAATATTGTTTTTCAGGCAACAACCTTGATCCTTCCACTGGTGACGAGTTCATTAGAGCTGATCTAAATTTTTTGAAACTGTTCAACCTGGGTGTCAGAGGTGCCGGTTCTTGCTTCGTGGTTCTGAAGTACAAAATTTTAAAAAATCTCATTAAACCGTAACTGAATCCTTACTCGTTAGCTGAGGCTTTATTATACTGAGGAGATGTTTTCATTCCACATAAATAGCTGTAAAACTGCAAAGAAAAAATATAACACCTATTTCAGAATGAACAGACCGACACGTACATCATTACTTTTGTAGAATAAAGGCAGCCAATTTTCTTCCAAATTGTTGAAAACCACTTTATATGCTTCCATCAAGGGCGCCGATATTTTCAGTTTAGCTATGCTACGTATTCCATCCTTTAGAAGTTCCTTCATTTCGTCAGAGATGCTTTTGCTGCATTTTATGAAATTCGAACTGTCTTGGGAGAAGTATTCATTGTATATGGCAAGGGCACTTCCATAAAGCTCGTCCAAGGTTTTTTTGCTGTGATCTGGAGCCATCAAGATGTTACTGAATTGATCTGTAATGAAATTTAAACCGATTAAATTTTGGATCTCAAACCAAATAGGAGGATAGCTCCAAACTTACCCAGCCTAATAAATTCATTCACTTTTATAAAGTCTATAACGACATACGACTGTTCCCAAGTCGCAGTGGCTAAATTCGGAGCTACTAGAACTCGGGGATCCGCGGTCTAGCTCCAGTGGAGATGGGAGTGGGTTTCTAAAAAGGGAACCTGGTAAATGGGCGCCAGGTAAATTTAAGTCTCCCAGATACCCCAGCGTAATGTAATAATTCCTAAATTCACCAAAAGAATATGCACGCTTAAAACAAACAATTTATTCCAGTAGCTTACAACCCAGGTCTTTAGCTTCAATAAAGTAAAACTACTGTGAAACCCTGAATAAGGGTGGCGGAAATTGTACGTAGATAATATTATTATTTGATTCAAATACGCGTCGCTTGAGCTCAGGCGCATCCACGTTTCTTATCTATGATCATATATGACTACCACAAATCTTTCCCCAATTTCCGCTTTACAACAACAATAATAATTTATATAATTGATGATAATAAGTTCACGTGATATATATATATAGCAGGTATAAGATATGTTTCGAGATATGTTTCCTATAACTTGCGTGCTGATTATCCTTATTCCTGAACGTAGTACTGCATTGATGGTCTCGCAATACTGTCCTCTTTCTCTCTGTGCTCGTAGTCTGCAACCCTCGATTGAATGTCACACAGCTTTGCTTACTGACCACCTTGTATATACTCGGGATCTGCAACCCTGCGTTGGCTGTCTCACAGCGTTACTTATGGACCACCTTGTATATACTCGAATGCCTCAGTGCTACTCCTCCTGACGTAAAAATCCCTCTCTTCCTGACACAAAAAAAATCGTGCTGGCACAAAAATCGTGCTTGCATAAAAACTCGGGCTGCCACAAAAACCCCTGATGTTCGGGGTTGTCCTGCACACGTTTGCTTCGAAACCAAATCTGGCCGTGCCTCCACCAAATAATCCTTCAAGCACACAGCGATATTCTGTCAAAGTCGCCAAGATCGTTCACGTGGTCAACTCTTAGATTTGCAGAAAGGCCTTTAGATCCTCTTTCGAGACGAGTGCAAGTTACCTGTTATCTTTCCAAATCAAACCAATGTAACCCTCACTCCTATTCGATTTTCGAAACTATATCCAACTAAGAAGAAATCACCAATTCTTACTAAGTTCCGAAAATACGCCTAACCTACTGCTCCTCCGTCGAATGTTCACAAAAATTGGCGACCTCATGTCCCAGACTGGCGCAGACCCTCACAAATTTTCAGACTGTCACAATGCAACAATATTGCCAACTCATTCGGCTCTTCGAATACGATTATTCTTTGTGCGTCGATTGGTACCACTGAGATCCAACCTCAAATTCGATGTCAACATAAACGACACTCGCCAAACAAATGTAAACAAACCCCTGCCCGGGTTAAAAAGAAACGTTACAAGTCTCCCAGTTGGCCATGATATAGGTCTATCTCGTTTTTGTAAATAAAACAGAGGCAGGTTGGCACTGCTGAAATATCGTCAAAGTCAAAACAATTCGCCGAGACGTTGCCAATTTCTACCCTCAACATAATCATAACATAATCTTCGATAAGATATTATCACAGACCATTATCTTCGAATAATAAAGAACTCTTCGCTTTGAAATTGAAAATGCCGAAAGTAGTTTTGAAGAAGCAGAGACAAAGAAGTGCTATACAGAACCGAAACCTGCAATAGGAAAACTTCATTCTGACATGTTGAACTCTCGAATGAAATTACTTAGTTTCCTATCATTATATTTCATTAAGGTACTAGCTACCCGCCCCGGCTACGCACGGTTGAAATGCTGATTCTACAGAATTTCTTTATATACAACGTTCACAGCATTTTTGTCGTTAGACAAACATGTTTTCTTTAGAGGTTACTCTTGAAAGAGCGACATGTAATTGGCCATGTGAAAAACACTCAACGCTCAAATATACTGTAGCGTTGAAAGTTGGACCAGCGATTTATTAATGGTCATTGCAAAATATATCATTAGCGGAAATTGTAGGCGTTTAAATTGGATCAGTACATCCAATGGTATCAGAGAAATTCGGGGAATCAATACATCTATCCTGGCTGAGGCGAGCCTCACGCTCTACAGATGATTCTCTGGCTCTCTGTATTCGATTTCTATCCCTATCCTGGCTGTGCCGGCCCCCCCGGTCGGTACCACCGCAACCGCTATGTCCCTGCATTTTAAATCTGCAATATCTTCGAAAATATTCATTTAAATTACATGCTGTAAATGGCCATATTGATCTATATTAAATGCACAATGCATTTAAGGTAATTAATTGGATAAGGATCAATGCTGTATCGCTTAAAATAGCTTCGTAATCAAGCCATTATTTCTCGTAGAATGTAAAGGATAAAAAATGGTTATTGTGGGTTATTCTTAAGAGATAGACATATACCATCCCGTACTTTTTGTAGACATTTTTAAGGTGTACCATACTGTACTACAGTATTTTGATCTATCTCGTAGGGTTCAGCCAGCGTTTGCAATGTAAGCGCAAAAAAATGTGTTTATTTACGACATCACATTAGAAACCTCTAAATCACTTATCATGTAAACCTTCCTATTGAATCACTCTATCTACTAAAAAAAAACCACATCAAAATCCTTCACTTAGTTTTGAAGATCTAAGCATATATAGGAATAAACAGACAGCGGGAAGCGACTTCCATAGGTACGTCTGTTCGTTTAGAAGTTTTCCTGGCGGGTTATTCAGGTACTTTTATTCTTTTTTCAAATGGACTATCACAAAGTAACTCTATCCATTGAAAATCTAATTGCAGATTCGTGATCTGCGTGCCCGATTTAGTGAATAACCAAAGCCGCGTCGATCTAATCGGAAAATTGTAGATTTTCGTATAGGTTACATACTAGATAAACTTTTTGCCGTTTGACGGATTCGCTCATTTCCTAATATTTTCCGAACGGATAGAGATACATAGGAAATAGATACATAAATCTAAACGTCGTCCACCGACCAATAATCGGCCAATAATTCGTTTATTATGATGTTAAAATCATAGATTTGGGAAGGGAAAGAAGAATTTTCCTCCGATTCCGGGTCAAAAATATTTCTAAGTGCCGACCCAAAATATTTTTTTCATGGTATATCGATACGGGGCTCGTGTATAATTAAATCGAGGTCGCTGATCACGAATATTTAATTAGTTTTTCCCTAAGTGGCGTACTTTGGGAAAATTTTCACTTAGAGTGAAAAAATTGACGAAAATAGGTCAATTTTGGAACTTTCCACCGCCCAAAAAAATCGGAGTAAAGTGTTCCTGATTTTTAACGTCATATTTGGATCCTTTATCTATCGAATAATCCGAACAATAAATGTCCAGGTCATACGCTTCGAAAATTATAGTTTTTTTCCCGAGGGTCTATTTTTCGGAAAATTCTTTCCGCGATATTTCCTCGGGAAATTTTTGTAATAAATATCTGATCGTAGATTCGGAATCTACGGCCCCGAATCTATAAGAATGAGTACCCGCTTCATAATTTTGCATCAAAAATTTTTTCTCGAAAAATGGGATTTTTTTAAGGCTAATGTATTAAAAAATTGCCAAAATTCGACCGGTCTCCGATTTCGATGCAAGTTACGTCATTTACTAATTCGGGGCCGTAGATTACGAATATATGATCGGATTTTTCATTAGAGAATTTTCCGCGGAAATACCGCGAAATGAATTTTCCGAAAACCAGACCCTCGGGAAAAAAATAATAATTTCCGAATAGTACGGCCTGGACATTTTCTGTTTGGATTATTCAGTAGATAAAGGATCCATATATGACGGCAAAAATCAACAACACCCTACTCCGATTTTTTTGGGGGGTGTAAAGTTTCAAAATTGGCGTATTTTCGTCCATTTTTTCACTCTAAGTGAAAATTTTCCCAAAGTACGCCACTTAGGGAAAAACTAATTGCATATTCGTGATCAGCGACCTCGATTTAATTAGACACGAGCTCCGTATCAATATACCATGAAAAAAATTTTTTGGGTCGGCACTAAGAAATATTTTTGACCCGGAATCGAAGGAAAATTCTTCTTTCCCGTCCTAAATCTATGATTTTCACATCTCGATAAACGAATTTTCTACGATTATTGGTCGGTGGACGACGTTTAGATTTATGTATCTATTCCCTATGTATCTCTATCCGTTCGGAAAATATTAGGAAATGAGTGAATCCGTCAAACGGCAAAAAGTTTTCTCTAGTGTCTAACCCATACGAAAATCTAAAGTTTTCCGATTAGATCGCCACGGCTTTGGCTATTCACTAAATCGAGGGCGTAGATTCCGAATCTGTAATTAGTTTTTCCGTATCTCGATTAATTTTGGTAATATGGCGAAATTCCTACTGATTTTTCTCGAAAAGTGGAATTTTTTAAAGGGTAATGTATTAAAGCGTTGCCAGAATGGGACCAGCCTCCGATTTCGATGCAAATCACGTCATTTACTAATTCAGAACATTAAATTACGAATATATATTCGGTATTTTATATAAAATTATCGAAAAGCAGACCCACGGTGAAATGTGTCAAATTTTCATGGCCAACCAGGAGACTTTATAAAAGTGAATGGAGTATAGTAATGTAATATGTAATAATAAATATTGTAAAGAGATGCTCCCCCAATTTCCAACACTCACCTACATCCAAGCAGAACTTCAGCAGATGAACCTGATCTTCACTCTTCAAATATTGGATGAACGTATAAAGTAATTCTGTATTTTCCTTTACTTCATTCAAATCCCTATAGAAAAGTGACTTTCTTTGATCAACAGGGCACTCAAAATTCTGCAAATAACGTGTTTGGATAACAGGTTGTTTCGGATTAGAATGTTTCGATTTTAAAGTTGAACCAATAAGTATTAGAGAGTTGATCATGTTGGGATTTAAGGTGTTGTCCATCATTGGAAGCATCACCCAACCAGCAATGATTTCTTGAAATAAAATCAAGTAATTCCTGAAAAATACTTCATGTGTTAAAAAGATTACGCTTTAAGAAGATCAGTGGAGAAATACATATAAGGAACACATGTTAATCCACCGGTGTGAAGTTACCCACATCCACATATACACTCAACGACCAAAAAATGTTCAAAACGAAATATTAATAATTCGAAGTACTTGATGAATAATGAAGAAATTTGAGAGTGTTGCTCATGAATGCCTAAAAAATCGAAATGCAATGTCAAATAATTTGTGTAGACCCCAGGGGGCGGTGGCTGGGAGCGGTAAACCGAAAAATGCCATAATTCGGAAAATATTGAGTGTGTGAGCTTTGGATATGTCGTCTAGAATGGCGTAAATACAAAGACGTAGTATGTCCCATAGTTTGTGCGGCCCCAGAGATGCGGCATATGACATAATGTACATATTCATGTGTACATTATGTACACATACATATGTACATTATGCACATGTCCCCAGAACGGACATGACCCCAAAATTGACATAATGTACATATGTCCCCAAAATTGAAAATGTACAGACGTATATGTACAATTATACAATTTTGGAGGCATGTCAATTTTTTATATATGTACATTGTCAATTTTGGGGACATATGTACATTATGTGTTTAATGGGGCATGTACATATGTATATTATGTCAATTTTGGGGACATATGTACATTATGAAAATTTTGGGGACACATACATAATGTACATATCCATATGTACATATGAGTATATGTATGTCCCCAAAATTGACATAATATGTATATTTCCCCAAAATTGAGATATTTTCTCGATATGCCGCCCCCGATTGCTGCCCCCTGGGGCCGCACAAACTATGGGACATCCTACATCTTTGTATTTACGCCATTCTATCCAAAGCTCATCATAGAACACTCAATATTGGCACAATTTCGGGTTGGCACGAAGTTGCAGAGGAATCAATCAAGATTATTCATAGAATATTATCAAATATTTTCCGAGTTATGGCATTTTTCGTTTTACCGCCCCCAGCCACCGCCCCCTGGGGGCTAGACAAATTATTTGACATTGTATCTCGATTCTTTAGTCATTCATGAGCAACACTCTCAAATTTCATCATTATTCATCAAGTACTTAGCGAATTATTAAAATTTCATTTTGAACATTTTTTGGTCGTTGAGTGTATGTGTGGATGTGGCTAACTTCACACCGATTGTTAATCCATTGAAAATTTTGTAATTCCTTGAAAAAGGCTTTTCCTCAATGCCCCAATTACAACCAAATACAAGCCTTGTGCAAGAAATTTGGTAACAATGCCAGAGAGTCTTGGTATTAGATATCACCCTTTATAAATAAATGTGAAAATAAGTTTTTGGGAAGTCATATATATTTTGAGGAAGCATAAAGGAAATCTTTCATATATCCATACATGAAACAAGGATCACTTCAAAAATTACCTGCATTGAGTATATTTTGTTGGCAAGATTACTGGCAAAAGTGAGGAAGTAAGTTCTCGAAGATATATAAGTTCGTTGTTCCTATTCGTAACCGCTCCATGCAATTTATTGCCCCAGTATTCAATAGCTACATCATGTAATTGTCTATTCTTCAGTTTTGCTATATCTTCAATGTATACGACATCATCAACATGCTTTATAACGCAGGGTAAAATTTTTCGTGACATCAATGTCGATAAATCAATTTCCATCATTCTTCTTATGATAACAGACGTTGAGTACTTCAGCGCATATTGTAACTCATGTTTAAAGCTCTCATCTTTTGTCAGGTTATCATACCACGATGATACAAACACATCTAACATTTTAGTAAAAAACTGAAAAAATACCTTTATTTTTTAAATGAAAATCACAAAAGCATGAAGTTTAAATAACATATCAACTAGAATAGGTAACAGATATCTAAACTAGAATGTTTAAACTATTATTTCCTGTGTCGGTGTATACTAGACAATATGACAACTAATCTGTACCGACCTCTTGCTTTAATGAACAATTTATTCCCTTCCACAGCTTACCTTTTCAATAGCTCTATTGAGCTTATCATCGATATACAAATCATCCCAAGGTGCTACAATGAAATCTTGGCGATGTCTTTCACAGGCAGGATTATGACATACAGAGCACGAGGTGCCATTCTTCTTGAATGTTGAGATATGTCCTTTGAAGAAACACACCAAACGATTTAATACTGATGATGTTAATCCCCTAAATTGAATGAGTGCATAACACACAATTATCCCTATTACATATGCACTCAACAAGAAAAATGTGAGTGAATAGCTGCAAAACACAAGTTATTGAATGACTGATGAATAAAATATACATTATCGATAAGATTATTACTTTCGCAATAGAATAATATGGAAAATTGAAGTCTCTGTAATCCTCATCTATTTTACCTGACTATCATTGAAGATAATACCAGTATTACCCATAAACATAACGCCCCATCTTTGGAAAATTTATCTCTTCTCAAGATACTGAGTGTTTCAGTTAAATCTTGATGAAGCGTTCTTATCATATTCGAAGTATATGGATTCAAGAAACCACCACAACATTTAAAATAATATTCAAAATCCACTAGTATTCCAGTATAAATTTATATTTTGAATAAAACGAGGGCAATTTGACTTTGACATCTTCAGTTTGAAAATATTTATTTACAGAAAATGTGGATACAAATAACCTACCCTGTAAATTTTGTACATAATAGCTACAGGCACAGAAGACGAGTATAAGTGGTCAACTGATTTGGTCCAAATTTGGGGGATTGGAAATGGAAAAATGGTTGATCTCAGTAATATCTCAGATAATCTTTACTCAATACATCTTTGATAGCAATCAAATATCAATATTTGATAATATCAAAATATTTGTACAATAAGTAGTTGAAGTATATAGTAGGTCGTTCAGTAGGAAGGTACTATTTATTATTTATGTCCGTGACATAACTTTTATATATAATTACAGTGCAATATTTTTAATATTTATTATATTCTCCATTACTCTTTTAAATTTTTAAATGTATGAATGTTAAGTATCTATATTTTTATGATAGCATTTCCTGTAATTGGGTACCCCTGTTGGAAATAAATTGCTTTTTTTTTTTTTTTTTTTTTTTTTATAACATAACCCAAGAATTTCAAAAAAGTTGCATGAATTTTGAAACTAATATTTTTTATTTTATTTTACTTCGCTAGAGACAGCTACAACCAGTGTTGTGGCACCCTTTAAATTATCCTTTTGAAATAGGTGGAAACAGTGACAATGTTTTTGAGATCTCTGAGAAGACAACATAGATGTTTAAGATTGTTGGTTGGAATGCAGAATACATACAGTTTACCAAAGTATTCATCAGCATTTACAAAAACACCAACTATAGACAACCAAAATAAAATTCCATCAGAGACTACAGAAAAGGCATCCCAATTTGCAGCCACCGAAGAAAATTTCTTAGTAAAGTTAAAGAACGATCCAAATAACTTTGGTGCGCCACCAGATGAAACACTGGTTGATGAAGGAGATTTGGAAGAAGAAAAATTCTTTGAGCAAAGAACGCCTCACTATAAAAAACTTTCAACAAAGCAATATGCAAATCTGATAAAAGAATATCTAGAGGCTGGTAAATTGAAGGAAGCTATTGATGTACTTGAAATAAAAATGATCAAGGAAGATCAAGTTAAACCAGAAAATTATATATATAATTTATTAATCGGTGCTTGTGGTAGGACAGGGTACACTAAAAAAGCTTTCTCTCTTTACAATAATATGAAAAAGAGAGGGTTAAAAGTTACCGGTGGAACATACACAGCTTTATTTAATTCCTGTGCAAATAGTCCTTGTCCTGAAGATGGCTTGGCAAGTGCGAATCATTTAAGAAATATAATGGTTGAAAAATTATATGAACCAAATGATACAAATTACAATGCAATGATTAAAGCTTTCGGGAGATGTGGTAGCCTTTCTAAAGCATTCTCGATTGTGGATGAAATGTTGACGAAGAAAATGAATGTTACAAGCGACACCTTGAATTTTCTACTCCAAGCTTGTATAGAGGATAAAGAATCAGGTTTTAGGCATGCTTTGCTGGTTTGGAGAAAATTGATAAAATTAAGAATACGACCATCGATATATACATATAATCTAATGCTTGTAACAATCAGAGATTGCAACTTAGGAAACCTGGAAATAACAGAAAATGTGATATCCCAAATTATAAATGAAAAAACCAAAATTGGTAGTGAAGTTAACAAATTGATAGTGACTGGAACCTATCAGAAATTATTATTATCAACAGAAAAGGAGTTGGTAATCTCAAAGGATAATCGAATCCAGTTATCACCTTCAAACGATTCAAACTATCCAAATTTGATGGCTAAAATTCCTCAGCTTGGAAACTTAATTTCACTTAGTGAAATTAAAAATCCCGAAGATAAGTTTTTACTTGTCGGAGGAATGGAGGCTTTTTTGAACGATATGAAAGAAAATGCTTGTACACCTGACATTAAAACATATAGCTTACTTCTTGACGTCATACCAAATACCGTAGCCGCTGAAACACAACTTCTTCTTAAAATGAGAAAATCTAAAATCAGGTTTGATGTGGATTTTTTCAACATGCTCATCAAAAAGAGAATTATGCGACAAGATTTTGAGAATGCAAAGGTGGAATTTCAAAATTTTATTAATTCAGCATTGTTCAGTATTGTTATTTCAGGATGTTCTGAGGGCCATGGGAAAATTTTCACTAAGACCAGATTTATATACTTATGGAGTTCTTGCTCTTTGTTGCAAAACTGAACCAGAAGCCATGCAGTTTCTAGAAGAAATGAGAAATTCTAAATATAGGTAATTCGGGTTAATAACAATAATAGATGATGAAATGATCACCTAAAATTAGCCAATTAACGAACTTAAATGTCGCATTCAGATGCGCACCCTACCCTGAAAATGGCTCTCTTTCCGTTCTCAAGTTATCGTGAGATACATAATATTTTTTTGATTTTCTAGCGGTATGATTCTCACAAAATTTCACACACATCTTCATGTCGATATTCTACAATTAGATACCAAGTCTCAATTCATTGGCATGTGTATTTTTTTAGTTATCGAGAAAATAATATTCTAGATGGGTATAACTCCGAAACCGTTTGGTCTGTTATGCCCAACAACGAACTTAACCCTCCCATTCGGAGGCGCAACCTACCCTGAAAATTTCAACTCCCTATCTCTTTTCGTTCAAAAGTTATTGAGGCAACGGTCACCCACCCAGCTACTGAACTCACCCAAGGCTGCTCGGATCCGATCGTCTTCAAACTTGGAACTTGACGGTAGATTTAGGTTTTGAAGGCTCTCGCAAAATTTCAGCGATGTCGGACGGATAGTTTCTGATATATAGAATTTTTTTCAATGATTTTTTAAAAATTTTCTAGTGATACGATGCTCTTGAAATTTTGCGACAATTTTCGAGCCGGCATTTTACAATTAATTACCATGTTTGAATTAGATCGGATTCGTATTTTCCGAGTTATTGAGGGAATATACAAGATATCAAGGTAAAGGTATATTTTCTGAAAATCAGTCCATTTTGAGGTTATTCATTTCAACCGGCGAATACGTACCGATCGTGGTAAATATGAATTTCCGTGGAAAGTATCAAATCGAATCCAAGGGTTTTTATCGATTCTGAATAATTCTCGGCACATTTCCGATCCATAATCAATCGATTTTCGTTCATTCCTCTTCTAAATTTACGCCGCCGTTCTGACTGACATTGCCGACCTTGGAATGCTTCTAGCGTTCTAGCTTATTCCTTTCAAAAAATTGAGATGTGCGTTTGCGATTTCATCCTTTAATTAATTCGAGCTTTTCGCTTTTCGCCGCACGGAATCTTCAATCCAGATTCAGAGGATCGTTTGATTTCGGCCTCGCTCGGGTCGTTTTATTTCTATAGTCCCATAAAAACTGTCGATTGTCCCCATTTTGGCGATCTTCGAACGCTCGTAGAAATTAATTAAACGGAAAGAAATAGGAAAAAAGTGGCGTGATACGTTTATCCGTATATATTTCGTCTTTCGATTCCTATCGTTAAAAGTCGGCCCGCGTCTTGAACGAAAAAACCTTAGGGATTCGAGCGACCCCGCTTTCGCCGACTTTTAGGGAATTTTTTTAAACTTGTCTTTAAAACTTGCGACGTTCCGATCTCGACGAAAATCGCCTTCGGCGATACGTCCGTCCTCGCCTTTTCCGTCGCCATATTCGCCGCTTACCGGGTCAGTCAGATTCATTTCTAGATAAATAATCTGTGATTAAATTCCCTACAAATATTTTAGGAATAATTTTCTGATCCTCAATGTTTTCAGGTTGAATGCAGAAATCTTAGGTGCACTACTTCACCAAGCATGTTACTCTAAGAATTTCTCGTACATAACAAAAATTATGCAGATGTGCATTGATGAAAATGTTCAGCCTAATAAAAAATTTATTAGCCATTTAGATTTTTTGAAGAAACAGTGTAGAGGGATGATAAAAAATAAGGTAATTGTTTATAATTCGATCCATTTTTGCATGTATATTGTACATTGAGTGACTGGAGTCCAGTACCTCAAAAATTTGATCCTTCCTTCAATCTGGGGCTAAAGCTGTTCGCTACAAGACCTTGGTGTAATCTACTACAAAAAGGTTCGACAAAATTAAACAAGATTCTAACAAAACTCTAGGATAATCATCTTAATTTTACGTAGAATTTTACCACAAGCTTATCTAACTTGTCCCTAACTACAGAGTTATTGAATTATAATTTTTATTGAAGTACAGACTTCAATAAAAATTGAATTTCTATGTCCCGTACCCTACTCGGTACCACGAGCTACCTCCATTCCGAGAAACTATCCTCCCCGATACCTCAAAAGTAACTCCCTCGAGTTCCCGACCGTAACTGACTAATTTATTCGCTTCCAACGACGATTGTGGAGCCTTAGCCTTTCCCTTAGTCTCTTTTTTCCCTACACAAGGACGAAACCGGTCTGCCGTTACTTAACTTTGATGACGACACACTTTGTTGTTTTTCTCTTAACCAGTGGAGGCTGGTTATAATTTTGTTCAGGGGGGCGCTGATTCAAGAATACAATAAAAGTATATATATTTTAAAATGTAATTACCAAATGCCTACATGTTAAATTGATTTTAAGATCTAGGCATTTAGTAATTACCTTTTAAAATATATATACTTTTTTTTTTAATTTTAGAATCAGCGCTTAATCGTTCTGTTTTTGTCGCAGATGAACTTCTCAATCTCCTTTTCGTTGAAGTCGGGAATGTCTTCAACTAAATTTTGTTCGATGGACAACATTGCGAGCGCCGTCAGTCTTTCTTCCGATATTCTATTCCTTAGAAACGTGTTGATCAATTTTAAAGTAGAGAAACATCTTTCAGTTTCTGCGGTGGTCAGTGGCATCGATATTAAAATAACCAACACTTTATATATTTCACAAAACGTTGAGTCCAAACCATACGACACTGTATTAAATTTAAAGTACGTAAGCAACCGGTCACGTTCTCGTTTTCTTGTGTTATTAATCGAGTCTTCCGACTCATTATGACCACATTGTGCAACATTGCATTTGCCACACAACTTCAGATTATCGATAATTTTTGACAGGACGTATCGGTCTTTTTATACCATTTCGTTGTGCTTACGAATATTTTCGACATATGCACTACTTAAACCCGAAGCGATATTAGTTGTGGCCAACAGCTGGCAGCTTACAATCTTCTTTATATGTTTGGCCGATTTCTCGTATTTTTTTTATGTTTTCACCCAGATGTTTCAAATCACTTACACATTATTTTGTCCAGTTATCGTCCACCATACAGTAAGCAAACAAAACAAAAAAACGCATGTTTTTCTTCACATCCGCATAACCATAAAGTCTTTTCGTGAACATTTGCGTCAAACTAAAGTTTAATTTTGTTAGACTACACACCCTCAGTGTCAGTCCTCAAATCCTCAACGCAACTTTATAACATGAAACAATTGGCACCTACAATACCTATCTATTTAGTGTAACCATAAACAAGATATACTACTGCTGAGCGTAGCTATTTTATTCCTCTCTGGGCTTCCAATAATATGCCCGAATCAAGACTGAGAATCGTGCGAGATTAGCTGGTCTCTGAGTGAGGACGTTTGCTGTTTCCATGGTAACCGGCGATTTCGGTTGGGCGATCGAGATTCAGCCCGGCATAGTGCGGACGCTCAAAGTATACCTTGTCTATGCGAACGCTTAACGCAAATGTAATTATTGTGAAATATAGATGGTTGCTTGGTAAAAATGTTTTAATTTTAATTGAATCCAGTTTGAAGAGCACGAATATCGAATATACAAATCAATTGTTTATGTTTGTACGTCATTTTTCTAGGGAAGGCGGCGCCCCGCAGGCCTTGTTCTTAACATTAGTTCATTTATGTCACTATATCTACAGCAATATATTTCAATAAAATAATAGTTTCCACATTCATATTCCAATTTTGACACATACATTGTTTGTGATATTAATCCTCCCCAATTTCATTATTTCAGATTAAACATTTCTAATTTGTGCTATGTATTTATAGAATGACGAACTAGGACAATCAAAATCTTTCCAAAGAGGATTTCAGTTGTTTAGATTACGATATAAGAAATGGTTGAGCGATGTCAAAATGGATAAAACTGAAGAAATGGACCCTTGGCAACAGTTTAATGAACAATCAGATACGAAGGCAGACCAATATTTCGTGGACAAAAAACGGGGTTCTAGGTTTAAACCAATTCGTACATCAAAATTCAGAGTGAAAACTTCTCAATAAAATTGCAAATTGACATTTTGTTTTTGATTAAATATCTTGATAAAAGAAATATTTTATATTAACCTTTTTAAAAATATCGAAGTCAAAATCGATTATGTCCGTCCGTCCGGCAGTTAACACGATAACGAACCGAATGAGCTAGACAATTGAAATTTTCGGAGTAGGTTCGAGGGATAAATATCTCGGTTAAGTTCGTTATTGGGCAAAATCCCGGTTTCGGAGTAACGAAAAAATTTTTTTTTTTTACTTTACAACTTTCAATTTTTTTAAGATGCAATTTTAACACAAGAATCCAATGATATCATTTTCAACTCTAATAAGCTAATACTTTCGGAGATATGATTTTTCGAAATTTCAATAATACATCGTAGTTCTATATTCACTGTCTGTGTTCACTGTTCATAAATGTCATCTTATCTAGCTATTAGAGTCATGTCAATTCGTAGTTTGAAAAACAAGTATCCGATTCTTGAATTTGTGTAGGTATTGTGTAGTATCATAATAATACAGAGAAGAATGTGTTAGTGGTATGGTTAGCTATTAAATTTTAAATTATGAAAAGAGGATAGTATTTTATTAATATATTTTGAACTATTAGAACAATTTGTTCGTAATCCACTACCTACTGAAATATCAGGAATAAATGGACAATCTGCTGCTAGTATTGTCTCCAGCCTTGCTCTAGACATTTCGAAGATAATTTCCTTAGGTATTTCGAGTTGTGAAAACTATGCACCGATGGGTAAGTTGCAACAACCCATTCCACGAGGTTGAATCATTGCAGATAGCTCATTTAATCTTGATAAATAAATTTAATGACAATTTTTGAAGCATTGTAGATTGCTCTTTTTTGGCGTTCTTGTTTAAATGACAATTTTTGAAACATTTTTTTTTAAACGACACTTGTTTTAAATTTTAATTTCTTTCATGATGCACATCATTCTACAACTAATTACCATGTTTTAATTCGATCGGATCTGTAGTATGAAACGATATTTTAAATGGGTATTATAAGTCGCTTCTCTTTCCTCTCGAAAGATATCGTGGCAACGGACGGCCGGCACGGCGGAATCGAATTTGGCCATAAATTGTTCATCAGTGAGTAGGACCTAATCGTTTGAATTCGAAAATTACAGAAATTTTGGCACAATGATAGCAACCTAAAACATGCGCGAAATGAAATGAAAGTCATGTGAGAGATCTGAATATATTTATTTTTAAATAAATAACAACAATATACATGAGTGCCTTTTCTACCAGCAAGATTCAACAGTACAAATAAATAAATAATTGGCATTTGCGACTAGATTATAAGTATCAAATGTGGAATAATACCATTATATACATTCATTTTCCTATGTCAAGTTTAAACGTTAACGAAATATTTCATCTATGTGATACAATTTTGTAGAGAACTTTTTTTAGAACAAGTGCAAAGTGGAATGATTTTATTCATTATTCAGAAGATTCACTAAAATACCCAATGTCTCCTTTTTTTTTCTCATGTAAACTTTAGTTTCCCACAACATTCTGCATAGTTTTTCGTCATCTTTTTCATTCAAGGGAAATTCTTCGGACATGTGAGGACTGAATCGAAAGTATGGTACCCCTATTGAGGAACACCAGGATCTTGCACGATCAACGACTCGTCCATCACTGCTGGTTGCCTAAAATTCAAGATATGACTATATTTGAAGCATATATATTAGCATATACAGGGTGAGTCTTTGACCACTGCATTAATTTCAACCAAAAATTCCTCTCATCAAATGAAACACTTTTTTCATTTAACATTTTTCCAAATTCAGCTCAGGTAGAAAGATACAGGCTGTTGCAATTTTGAAAAAAAATCAGTTTTTATTTTGTAGCTTTGATATCCTTTTTTCGAATAAAATGAATGTAGGCGTAAAGTTTCCTATAACTACGATGATTATTTTCCAAATATTAGTTATTTTCTACTTCTACTGGTTTTCTAGTTATGGACTCGTGGATTCATAAAACTAAACCCAATTAGCATATAGAAAGCAGGTTTATCGAGATGTGAAAATCATAGATTTCGGACGGGAAAGAAGAATTTTCCTTCGATTCCGGGTCAAAAATATTTCTAAGTGCCGACCCAAAAAATTTTTTTCATCTATATCGATACGGAGTTCGTGTCTAATTAAATCGGGGTCGCTGATCACGAATATGCAATTAGTTTTTCCCTAAGTGGCGTAGTTTGGAAAAATTTTCACTTAGAGTGAAAAAATTGACGAAAATAGGTCAATTTTGGAAGTTTACACCGCCCAAAAAAATCGGAGTAAGGTGTTCCTGATTTTTTACGTCATATTTGGATCCTTTATCTATCGAATAAACCGAACAATAAATGTCCAGGTCATACGCTTCAGAAATTATGGTTTTTTTCCCGAGGGTCTATTTATCGGAAAATTCTTTCCCCGATATTTCCTCGGAAAATTTTTGTAATAAATATCTGATCGTAGATTCGGAATCTACAGCCCCGAATCTATAAGAATGAGTACCCGCTTCATAGTTTTGCGTCAAAAAATTTTTCTCGAAAAATGGGATTTTTTTAAGGCAAATGTATTAAAAAATTGCCAAAATTCGACCGGTCTCCGATTTCGATGCAAATTACGTCATTTACTAATTCGGGGCCGTAGATTACGAATATGTGATTAGATTTTTCATTAGAGGATTTTCCGCGGAAATACCGCGAAATGAATTTTCCGAAAACTAGACCCTTGGGAAAAAAATCATAATTTCCGAATAGTACGGCCTGGACATTTTCTGTTTGGATTATTCAGTAGATAAAGGATCCGTATATGACGGCAAAAATCAACAACACCCTGCTCCGATTTTTTTGGGCGGTGTAAACTTCCAAAATTGACCTATTTTCGTCAATTTTTTCACTCTAAGTGAAAATTTTCCCAAAGTACGCCACTTAGGGAAAAACTAATTGCATATTCGTGATCAGCGACCTCGATTTAATCAAACACGAACTCCGTATCGATATAGCATGAAATGAAATTTTTGGGTCGGCACTTAGAAATATTTTTGACCCAGAATCGAAGGAAAATTCTTCTTTCCCGTCCGAAATCTATGACTTACACATCTCGATAAACGAATTTTCTACGATTATTGGTCGGTGGACGACGTTTAGATTTATGTATCTATTTCCTATGTATCTCTATCCGTTCGGAAAATATTAGGAAATGAGCGAATCCGTCAAACGGCAAAAAGTTTTCTCTAGTATCTAACCCATACGAAAATCTAAAGTTTTCCGATTAGATCGCCACGGCTTTGGCTATTCACTAAATCGAGGGCGTAGATTCCGAATCTGTAATTAGTTTTTCCGTATCTAATATATATAATTTTTAAATCGAGGTCGCTGATCACGAATATGTAATTAGTTTTTCCCTAAGTGGCGTACTTTGGGAAACTTTCCACTTAGAGTGAAAAAATTGACGAAAATAGGTCAAATTTGGAACTTTCCACCGCCCAAAAAAATCGGAGTAAAGTGTTCCTGATTTTTTTACGTCATATTTGGATCCTTTATCTATCGAATAATCCGAACAATAAATGTCCAGGTCGTACGCTTCAGAAATTATGGTTTTTTTCCCGAGGGTCCATTTTTCGGAAAATTCTTTCCGCGATATTTCCTCCTTTGTAACTGGAAGTTACAAGTAACAAGCAATTCAATTAAGTTCTAATAACAATTATAATAACTAATGATAAAACATCAGGGGAAGTAGTAGGACAGAGTTATATATGTCATACCTGATCTACAAGTAGAGTTCCTAGTGCTGACATGCCAAATACTAATCGGGCATTATCGACTAAACTGTCCGGTCTGTACATGTCCAAATTTCTTATCTCAGATACTGGAATGTGGCCTGTTCCAATGCTCAAAACAAGCGACACGGGTGCCGCTTCATCTTCTCTGTTCGCTGATTTCAAAGCGAGGCAATGTTCATGAATTTCCGTCAATGCGTCCAAGGTCGGGTTATTCGCTATTAAACCCCCATCAAGGTATCTTCCGAAAGCCCTGAAAAACAATCTTTTGTGATAGTGAATAAATATGTATGAGCTCAGAATCCCCTTTTGAAGGATAACGCTCTTTTCGAACCTTGTAATAAGCAGTGGATTAAAAAATGGGTTCAAGCCCTGTGGACAGGAGCTTTCTGGCGCTCTAGTTCAAACAGACAAATTATATCTCCGAAAGTATTGGTTTCTCAGAGTTGAGAATTATATCAATGTATTCTTATGATAGAACTGCATCATAAAGGAAATTCAATTCAAATAATAGTTTATTTATCAAGATTAAATGAGCAATCATGAGAATGAGAACTGCACCATGGAAGAAATCAAATTAAATCTGGCCAATTTTGCCCAATAACGAACTTAACCGAGTTATTCATCTCCCTAACCTACTCTGAAAATTTCAACTACCTACCTCATTCCGTTCGAGAGTTATATCTATGTCTATGGATGAAAAGCAGTCTCACTACTCTCAGATCTCTTACTTCATGTTCCGTTCCGAAATGTAAGACTTTTCTGAGAAAAACTAATTTCGGAGCAAACAACTGAGATTTTTCTCACAATTCTTCGATTGATTAGATAATGTCATGTCTCAGGAAAATAAGTAGACATTATGACAATTCATACATAGAATAATTATATCATTCTGTGACAACGTTGAAATACGATTTATTATTGAAATTTTGAAAAACATATCTCCGAAAGTATTAGCTTGTTAGAGTTAAAAATGATATCATTGGATTCTTATGGTAAAACTGCTTATTGAAAAAAATTTAATTTGGAATTTGTTTCGTAAAAAAAATTTTTTTTGTTACTCCGAAACCATCTGTCCGATTTTGCCCAATAACGAACTTAGCCGAGATATTTATCTCCCAAACCTACTCTGAAAATTTCAGCTGTCTAGCTCATTCCGTACGAGAGTTATCGTGCCTACGGCCGGACCGGCCGGACAGAATGAATTTCGACCACGGATTCTTGATCAGTGAGTCGAACCAAATCGTTTAAGACCATTTTCATCGAAATATTCGAAAATTACAGACATTTGGGCAAATTGATAAGCACTCAGTTCCGAGGAACTAGAGCGCCAAAAATGTGGGAAAGCCCTGTGGACGGGTGCTTTGGCGCTCTTGTCAAATCATATCTCTGGGTTGTGTTCGAAAATTAACTCCACGGAGTAGAGTTTTTGAAGGTTTGACAGATTTACTCTGGAGTTTACTCTGACAGTGACAGAAGGTGCCAATATCGGAAAATAGGTTATGTTGGTTTAAGAAAGATCCTATTATTATTGTTTTCTTCACATATATGTAACTCTAATCTTAAATATATATTGTGAGCAGTATTAAAACTATTAAATTACCTCACAAAACATTCATAACACAGTGAGACGAAGATACTAGATTTTCTGTCCCATGAGTTATGTCAATTTTGACAGGAGTGAAATGAACTCCGAGTCGACTACTCCGACTAATCGGACGACAGTCAAAGAGTAAAATTTACTCAACCTTTCAGTTTTCGAACGCAATGGAGTAAATATTACTCTACGGAGTTAATATTCGAACACAACCCTGAAAGTACTGCACTTAAGGAAATTCGTAGCGAAGCAGTGAGTATTATGCAGGCGCTATAGTATTGCGGACGTTGGAATTTTGAAAAATCATATCTCCGAAAGTATAAGTTAGTTAGAGTTGAGAATGATTTCAATGGATGAAACTGCATCTAAAAAAATTTAATTTGAAATGAAAACAAAAAAAAATAAAAGATATCGATAAGTTGTATTCTTCTCCTAAAGAAGAATTGAAGGTAGACAATAATGTGTTAATTTTTGCATCATTGTTTTCTATCCTGACTTCACGAAAAAAAAATTGGTTCAAGCACTGACGTGAAGTCTATTCTCTTGTATTGGACAGCCTTAATCGAATTCACCATGGTAAATTCGATTAAGAGTG
Organism: Halyzia sedecimguttata; assembly: GCA_937662695.2. NCBI lineage: Eukaryota > Metazoa > Arthropoda > Insecta > Coleoptera > Coccinellidae > Halyzia > Halyzia sedecimguttata. The sequence goes on along the minus strand of OW569411.2, from coordinate 1,598,325 downwards.
TCCAATACAGGAGAACAGACAATAGAATTCACCATGGTAAATTCGATTAAGAGTGTTCAATACAGGAGAATGGACAATATAACATACTCGCAAAAGCTCCTGAATTCACGATAGTGCTTGAACCAATTTTTTCATCAAGCATTTCAAGTTCTAAGTTGTGGATCTTAATGAAAAAGCCAAAAATATCTGTTATTGATTCCATACGGAAACGAAAATCACAGACATTTGGGAAAAGCGCTTTGTTTGAAAAGTCTCTTTGCTGAACAAACAAAGAACTCACTTTGAAAACCTTGCACATCAGAATGCACCTGAACCATTATAACCTTACCTGAAGTACGTAGGTGCAGCACCCGTAGCCCTAGCGGCTTCCCAAATCAATTGTTCCTCAGGACGGGCAGGCAGTTCATACGGAGTATCAGGTTTTATATTGAGAATAGAACTCGCACTATCATAATTTCTAAACAAATGTAACTCTGCGGGTTTGCGGTCAGCCAAAGTTCCAGTTATAATAAGTCTTGGATGCTTTATGTTTGTCATGACAGTATCACAGCCGAAAGTTTCTTTCAAAACGCTTTCCAGCGCTTCGCTCGGATAAGGCCGTATTCCCACAAAAGTATGTTCTTTAAGACGGAAATACAGGCAAAGGCATTCTTTCATGGACTTTCCGCTGGCAATAGCCAAGGCCAGAATACCTCCCGTGCTTGTACCCGCAACCCAATCAAACATATGCACGATCGGTTTCTGAAGCACGTTTTCTAATTCGAGTAGGCATTGCACTAATATCAAGCCTCTTATACCCCCACCGTCCAGGCAAAGTAGCCGTCCTTTTTTCGGTAATTCTTCATATTTCTGTCTGAATAATTTCAATGTCTCCTCCATCAACATCTCATTCAAAGTATTTCGATTCGTAGGTAGCGGTACAGGTGGTGGGGGAATGCCTTCGTAAGTACCGTCGAACCGACAACCGTCCTTACAGTTTTCTATGTCTTTCTCGCATCTTTTCGCTCCTACGGCCGATAAATAATAAAGTAATCTGGGATCTATCAGATGTCTAGCAGATTCTCCGGCATAGTTAAGACCGTCTATGTCGGCACCAAATATTACTAGACATTGTATAATAGGAACGCAACCAACTTGAGCGGCGGAATGAATAGGTCTGTTCCCGTCGATATCCTCCAAATCGGGATCAGCACCTCTGCTGAGTAAGGCGACCGCGCAATCTAACCTCCTTCTGAGTACCATTATGTGTAATGCTGTGCGTTTTTGAAAATTTAAAATGTTGATGTTGCAATTCCTATCTACCAGTGCTTCGATCACAGATTTCGAGCACGCCCAGTGCAAGGGCGTGCCACCCGATTTCATATCTCCCTGATGTAAGCTGGACGAAGTCTTTTCGACACAATCTCCGACGTAACTTGGCTCCAACTTATCCTTTTCGTTTGCGGCTGTTCTATTGACGTCTGCGCCTGCCCTCAGAAGAGCCAACACGCAATCGGGTTTGTCGGCTAAGCAGGCTTTGTGCAACGGTGTGAAACCTTCGTTGTTCAGTTCATTGAGACAGCTCAACGGAGGGTCCTGAGCCAGAAGCTAAAAATCACGAAATGGAATTTGTATTCGGAAGAATCGCTCCAAAAACATGTTTAATAATATTTTGAACAAATTTGTACTTTGGTATAAAACTAGTTCAGAACCATTCAATCACTAGACCACATTAGTTAGGTTAGAATCAGTTGCTTGGCGGGAGATCCATATTCAAATTTTTTAACAAGGAATTTCAACTTTGAGATGAAACCACCCTATTTAAAAGAGAATGTTAGTACAGAGACAACAAGTATTGGGTAACTTCATCATTAGTGCATGTTTTCATGTTATTTCCACATTAAAATCTACATCAATTTATTCTTAAATCAAAATTGAAACCATTCTAGTTCGAAAGATTTCCGTATATCGTAGATGACTTCTGTTGTGCGTCATTACAAGGCCGATTTAGGGTTATGTTATTGTTTTTGACTTATTTCGAGTGAGCTAAGACATACGTCAATCGAATTTGGTGAACACTTTTATATTTATTAATTATTTTGGAAATATACAATTTTGTAATGAAAACTTGATTCTAGATGGTTGAGAAAGGTTCACAGAATCTATTTCAACCAAAATAAACCTTAAGAAATTAGCCAAAGTATCTAAAAACAGGCGAGAAGTTCGCGTAAATTTTAGGTCCAAAAGAAATGCATGGGGAATTCAGTGCTCGGATCCACGGATGGATCGTAATTCAAATTTCCGGCCTAAACTAATGTGGTCTATACACAAAATATTCTTTTAGTACTCGATACAGAAAATAAAAATTGGAGACTACGTGAACCTTTCGAGTGAAATGAGGAGCAACTTTTCAAAACGCATTTAGTCCAAAAACCATTTTATTAGATCAAAGAAAAACGATTTTTTCTTCCACCCTGGCTTATAATTTGAGTACGTCGGGTTTGTTTGATAGAAATTCACATCTAAAGGTAATAACTAATCTCATTTAAATCAATATCGATCAGATATACACAAAAAATGTAAAAAACGTTTGGACTTAATGCGTTTTGATTCATTCCATGTCTTTGACCACTGCATTAATTTTAACCAAATATTCCTCTCATCTAATGACACTTTTTTCATTTACCATTTTTCCAGATTCGGCTCAGGTAAAAAGTTACAAGCGTTTAAAGATTTCACAATGTGCTAATACACTCCCGCATATAAATTATCTATGACATTGTTGGCGGACGAGAATAAGGCATGGTAACGTGGTTTACAGCTTGATTCGGGATTCCAACGCTCAGGGACGGATCCATAAAAGTAGTGAAATTTCTGGAGTTTTCCATTTTAAAACATTCAATGAAGAATATCTCGAAAACGGTGCGTTTAAGGAGAAATGATGAAGAATAATTTAATGTTCTAAAACGATGGAATATTCTTGAAATGACTCAAGAAAAACTTTATATGCTTTATTTATGCTAATTTCGTTTAATTTTATGAACCCACGTGTCCATAACTAGAAAACCAGTAGAAGTAGAAAATAACTAATATTTGGAAAATATGTATCATAGTTATAGGAAACTTTACGCCAACATTCATTTTAATCGAAAAATGGATGTCAAAGCTACAAAATAAAAACTGATTTTTTTTCGAAATTTCAACAGCCTGTATCTTTTTACCTGAGCTGAATTTGGAAAAATGTTAAATGAAAAAAGTGTTTCATTTGATTAGAGGAATCTTTGGTTAAAATTAATGCAGTGGTCAAAGACTCACCCTGTATAATGCGCTTTGTTGTGGTTTAAATTGAACATAATGCTTTTGTTGCGATTTATTATAAATTTAGAGAAAACAGTCTGCACAGTAAGTGTTGGACTGTAACCTAATTAACATGAGCAAACCGATAAAACAATTTTCTGGTTATATTTAATTTGTTTCAAAAATGCAAACGTAAACATAATTTATGGCGATGCGGCTTCAATAGTTTGGATTTGAATTACACAGGGACACAAAGCCATTTCGAAGATTTTGTTCACATAGGGCTATAGAGCAATAGAAATCATTTCTGAATCCGCTTCGAACTCAATTTCGCTGAAATTGGACATAATGCGCTTTGAAAAGGTACTCCTCAAATGTGACTTACAGCTATTATTTCCTTTGTCGTATTGGCTGCATAATGATACACCGAGTTATTGCTATTGTCCAGATGTTCAAGAGAACCCTTAGCATCTACAAATATCTGCACCGTCTTAAGATTTTTCGCAGCGATCGCTACTTGTAGAGGAGATACCCCACTTACTTCATCAGTACTGTTCAAATAGTTACTGATCTTTGGATTATTAATACAATCGTGAATTCCAAAATGGGCAGCTAAATGTGCTAAGGACCAATGAGGATGTTGATACAATGTATCACATAATTTCTGAAGTCCTGAGATGTTACACATCTACAACGAAACGACTCATGAGCGAATATCAAATGGATATAAAGCAACTGACCTCGCCGGCAATATCTATAAATTCGGGTAATTTGTCTTTCAGAATGAGGAATTTAAGTTCTCCATCGTCTCTGGATTTCGCTCGATACAAACTGAAAATTTCATCATCTTAAAAATTATATCTCATATAACTTATCTTATAATATTGAACTTTATTCCAAATAAACTTTATATAAAATAAAACTCTCCTACTGTGTATCGTTCAATTTACAGCATTCCAAAACATATACTAAGAAAAGATTACTCCTACCGACAGTTGTTGATCCACCTCCTCAAAACCATTTAACATTCTTTTTACCATGTTTCTCATTCAAAATCATATAACAATAAGACAGAAATTAATAACTATCTCTTTTATTCTACATACCTATAAGCAGGAGGACATTTATCAGCAGCTGGTCTATGCAACACTATTTCAAAGATCGGTGTATCTTTTTTTGAAGAATTCGAATTTGGTAAATATAAAATGAGTCCATCCTCTCGATGCATTACACCTCGAGATAAAAAAGCATCAGGCTTTGATTCAATTACTTTATTTGGTGGATCTTCAGACCATAATATATTCTTGAATACTGAAAAGATACATACATGTTTACAGTGGAATGAAAATATAAGGAAAGTTTAGGTTGTATCCACATTAAATTCACTCCTTTATCGTGTAATTGGGATTTCTCGATGAATCAAAATAAAAAAATTATAATAGAAGAATGAACAATTTATTTATTACACATTTAATAATTATGGCATGTTTATCCTGAAAGAACCTCCTAGGACCTAGGAATTCGTAACACAAAAAACTTTAGTTCTTTAGTCTAAGGGTAAAATAATAATATAATTTGCAGGCAGGTATTAATACAATTTACCTGAAGTCCACATGATAAAATTTTTAAATTTTTGGTATTTGCAATGTAATAAATAAAACACGTATGTAAATTTCAAGATACTGTTCAAGGAAAATAGACAATTCAGTGTTTCTCTGTGCTCATTGTTCATGATATCATCATCGCAAACTAGTAGTAATTACTAATTAGTAAACATCGTTTACTGAAAATAACGGTAACAGTCGACAACTGCTGTTGTTGTTGCCCACTTCTAGTATAGTAGTATACAGTGATTCTGTGATTTTCTGCGAAAAAAAAACAGAGCAATGTTGCCAATATAAAAATCAGAATAAAGAGGCAAAGTACCACGGAAAATTAATTCAAAAGCTTCTTAAACTTAAAATAATATATTTTAGATAATACATATTGAATTTTCATGTGTGATTCTATGGAATATTTCGATATAAACTTTGTATTAATTAATTATCAGAGAAATATGTACGATTGCAAAAATCAAATGACATAATATATTAGTATTCTGTGAATGACACATAGAATATAGATTGTTGATATTCTGTGTTCGTTACACTTACACCAGCATCCGAACGTGTATTTCTAATAAATAACCTTTTGCTTAATTTTGACAATGGATAACTCAGAACAGGTAAAATTCAAATGCTACATATGAGCGAAATATACTGAGTAAAGAAACATACTATTATTATATCAAAACATTTCAAATTATAGTTGTATACGTACCTACATATTTTGCTGCACCTAATCCCATCACACTTATTTTAACTAATATATGGTTACAATTTTTGTACTGGCTGTCTTGAAGTAATTATTTGTTATATGTTTTTAGGGATACAATGAATATAATAATTATGACGAGTATGGGGCACACACTGGTGATCCCAATCTGGACAACGAATATAATAGACAATATTACAAAATGCCAGAATATGTCAGTAACTTTTTGGGCTACTTCAAAAATTGTGTGAAGGAAGGTATGGTCTTTGAATTACAAACTCTTTATGAGTCTACATGGCCAAAATTGACAGAGGATTATTTTGAGAAAAGGCCATGGCCGGAAGAGACTGAAGTGGCTACTCTAGTTGGTACTGATCCAGTAAGTTTCGATACTCACCCCGCATTCCCATATCTGAGGCATCCTTTATTTTGTTCTTAACACAACCTTTTGCATTTTTGATATCTTCTTTCAGATGATAATTTATTTCTTCAGTTTTGTTCAAGAGTTGTTGTTTATAGTGCTCCATATTTTTAACTGACTTGACATGAAGATGATCCCTTGAGATCAATAGAAAAGTAATCGACCTACTTCTAGGTATATATTATTCAGACGTTCCTTACCTGCTCATCAATAATTTAAAAAGGATTATTGATATTTCTCTCTTTGAATATCTTATGAGCAGTTATCAAAGTAAATGAGTGGAGTTGGAAATTGCGCTTATTTAGAAACGTCAACTGTACTCCTTGGAGAAATGATAATTTATATTGTACTCATATACAACAGATATTGATTTATTAGAATTTTATGATTCTTTCAGCCAGAAGCTAATCTTCTAATATATGAATGAATCTGCCATTCAAGTCAATGGCAGATTCATTCACTGAAAGGCTTTCATTTAACCTATACGCCGACTGGCCGTTGCCACGATAACTTTAGAACGGAAAGAGATAGCAATTTTCTGGGTAGGTTGCGTATCCAAATGCGACGGTTAATTTTTTTTGATGGGCATTATCGGTTTTGCAGTTATAACCATCTGAAATTTTGTTGTTATTTCCCAATAACTCAGAAAATACAGATCTGATTAATTTAAAACTTGGTTATCAGTTGTAGAATGCTGACGACCAAATTTTTGTAAAATTTCGTGAGGATCAAGTCATTAGAAAAAAAAATTGAAAAATTTCTTCTGAAATATTATATTTCAGAAACTCTCTGTCAGATTCTTCTGAAATTCCGCACAAACTTTAAAGCACAAAACTTTTACCTGCTATTGCTCCAAACAAGGAAGTTTCAGGTCGTTCACATTCATCACAAACAGTAAGAGGCCAAGAATACTGCCATGTGGAACACCCACCATAAATTTCACAATCTGAGATTCAAAAGTTCCGCCTAATTTATCTATTGGGACAATTTTTTTTCAAGTATGATACAATCAAGAGCTTTGGAAAGATCCAAAAATATTCCCAAATAAAGATTCTCTTTATTTTTTAATAATATTTTAAACATAATTGGCCAATAATTAAAATAGATCGGGTGTTATGGCTTACAAATTATTCTTAGCATAATGTCTTAAAATTGGCATATATAAAAAAAAAATTACTTATAGAAATAAATGAACAACAAAGGTAATAAACAACAGAAAAAGGAGTAGTTTATATATTTCGCATATCTTTTTTTGCGCGTATGTTCTGGGGAACATCGCGTTATCATTTTGCCCAAATGTCTGTAACATTTGAATTTTTTTACGAAAATGGTCTCAAACGATTCGGTTCGACTCCCCAATGAAGAATTCGAGGTCAAATTTGATTCTGTCCGGCCGTTGCCACGATAACTTGAGAACGGAAAAAGGTAGCGACTTGTAATTTTCAGGGTGGGTGGCGCATCCCAATACGACGGACAAGTTCGTTAATGGGCATAATCGGCCCAATGGTTTCAGAGTAATAATTTTGTTTTCAACCAATATAGATCCGATCGAATTGAATCTTGGTGAATAGTTGTAGAATATAAACCTAAGCACATTTGTGAAATTTTGTGAGAATCGTATCGCTGGAAAATTATTAAAAAATATTTTTGTTGTCACGATAACCTGAGAACGGAAAGAGATAGCGGCTTGAAGATTTCAGGTTAGGTTGTACATCTGAATGCGACATTTGAGTTTGTTTATAAGCATAATCGGCCAAACGGTTTAAGAGTTATAGCCATCTAAAATTTGGTTGTTTTCTGTTCCTCATTAACTCGAAAAATACAAAACCGATTGAATTCAAACATGGTTATTAGTTGTAGAATGCCAACGCAAAAATTCTTGCAAAATTTCGTGAGGATAGTATTTGTAGAAAATTTTTAAAAAATCATTGAAAATTGAAAAAAAAATTCTATATATCAGTAACTATTCATCTGAAATTGCTGAAATTTTGCAAGAGCCTCTAGAATATAACTCTACTGCCAAGTTTCAAGTTTTAACGCGATCGGTTAAATATTGTTGGAGATTCTAGCAGCCTTGTGTGAGTAGAGTAGACCGTTGCTGCGATAACTTTCGAACGAAAGGAGATAGGGACTTGCAATGTTCAGGGTAGGTTGCGTATCCAAATGGGAGAGTTAAGTTCGCTTTAGGGCATAATCGGTTTAACGGTTTCCGAGTTATACCCACCTGGAATATTATTTCCTAGATAACTCAAAAAATAAAGATTCGATCGAATTGAAGCTTTGTAACTAGTAGTAGAAAATCAACATAAAGGAGTGTTTAAAATTTTGTATGAACTGTACCCCTAGAAAATTTGAACAAGAAGGTTTTGTAAGAACCGTACCCCTAGAAAATTTAAAAAAAATCACGAAAAAAGAAATTGGTTTCAAGCACTGACGTGAAATCAGGAGCTTTTGCGCGTATGTTCTATTAACATACGCGCAAAAGCTCCAGACTTCACGTCCGTGCTTGAAGAAATTTTTTTTTACAGCTATGTTCCCGCCACCAAAGTTTTAATAATTTTTTTTTTTTTAATTTTTTAGGTATTCATGATTCTGTATAAGGAATTATACTTCCGTCACATTTATGCGAGGATTCAAGGAGGTCCGACCCTCGAACAGAGATTCAATTCTTTTTACAACTACTGCGACCTCTTCAACTACATTCTGAGCGCCGAAGAGCCCGTACCACTAGAACTACCCGATTTGTGGTTATGGGAATTGATCGATGAGTTCGTATATCAATTTCAATCATTCGCTCAATACAGGGCACGTCTGCAGAAAAAAACCCCCACAGAACTGGAAACCCTGAATTCGAACAATAAAGTTTGGAACGTGCTCTGCGTTTTGAACGTGTTGCATTCTCTCGTCGACAAGAGTAACATTAAGGAGCAGTTGGAGGTTTACGCCAGCGGCGGGGACCCAGATTCCGTCTCCGGCGAATTCGGAAGCCACTCGTTGTACAAAATGTTGGGATATTTCTCCTTGGTGGGATTATTACGCCTTCATTCGTTGTTAGGGGATTATTACCAGGCTATTAAAGTACTGGAGAACATCGAAGTTCACAAGAAATCCCAATATGCGCACATACCCGCTTGTCAAATATCCACTTCTTACTACGTTGGGTTTGCCTATATGATGATGAGAAGATACTCGGATGCTATCCGGACCTTTTCGTCGATTCTGCTATACATACAAAGGACCAAACAGCTTTTCGCTTCGAAGAGCTATCAACACGAGCAGATCAACAAACAAACCGACCAGATGTACCACTTACTCGCTATCTGTTTGGTACTTCATCCTCAATGCATCGACGAATCGATACAGCAAACTTTGAGAGAGAAAAGCTACCACGAGAAAATGTACAAGATGCAGTACGGCGATTTGCAAGAATTCGAAAATTGCTTCACGCTCGCCTGTCCGAAATTCTTGTCACCGTGTCCCCCCTCCGTAGATTTTCCACCGGATGATTATTCCAAAGAAGCGATAAGACATCAGACCGCGATGTTTATGGAAGAGGTGCAGCAACAGAGAATGTTGCCTACCATAAGGAGTTACTTGAAGTTGTATACCACTTTGCCGCTGAGTAAACTTGCCAATTTCATGGCGCAAAACAACAGGAATAACGACGGTAAATGGGAACTGAAGAAGGAGATGCAGTCCCTTATCATTCATTTGCTGTGCTTCAAGCATAAAATGAAGAATGTGGTGTGGTCTAAAGGTGCATCAGGTTTGGAAGGCAAATTTCAATCGGGATCCGAGGTAACTAAAACTATACTACATTCACTTTTATAAAGTCTCCCGGTTGGCCATGATTTAGGTCTATCACGTTTTTGTAACTAAAGCAGAGGCAGGTTGGCACTTCTGAAATATTGTCAAGGTCAAAACAATTGGCCAGGACGTTGCCAACTTCTACTCTCAAAAGTCTCAAACTTAACATAATCATAACATCTGCAATAGGAAAACTTCATTTCGGTTGAAATAGATTCAGTGAACCTTTCTCAACAATATAGAATCAAGTTTTCATAACAAAATTGTATATTTTCAAAATAATTAATAAATATAAAAGTGTTCAGCAAATTCGATTGACGAATGTCTTAGCTCACTGGAAATCAGTCAAAGATAATAACGCCAAGAGAATGATTCTAACCTAACTAATGTGGTCTATAGACCACATTAGTTAGGTTAGAATCATTCTGTGGTCTATAGACCACATTAGTTAGGTTAGAATCATTCTCTTGGCGGGAGATCCATATTCAAATTTTTTAACAAGGAATTTCAACTTTGAGGTGAAACCACCCTATTTAAAAGAGAATGTTAGTACAGAGACATCAAGTATTGGGTACCTTCATCATTAGTGCATGTTTTCATGTTATTTCCGCATTAAAATCTACTTCAATTTATTCTTAAATCAAAATTGAAACCAGTGTAGTTCGAAAGATTACCGTATATCGTAGATGACTTCTGTTGTGCGTCATTACAAGGTCGATTTAGGGTTATGTTATTATTTTTGACAGATTTCGAGTGAGCTAAGACATACGTCAATCGAATTTGGTGAACATTTTTATATTTATTAATTATTTTGGAAATATACAATTTTGTTATGAAAACTTGATTCTAGATGGTTGAGAAACGTTCACAGAATCTATTTCAACCGAAATAAACCTTAAGAAATTAGCCAAAGTATCTAAAAACAGGCGAGAAATTCGCCTAAATTTTAGGTCCATAAGAAATGCATGGGGAATTCAGTGCTCGGATCCACGGATGGATCGTAATTCAAATTTCCCGCCTAACCTAACTAATGTGGTCTATATAGAATCAGGAAAACTTCTGTTTATGTTCACCTAGAAATACTATAAAGAGCTAAACTTGGTACATTTTGAATGGAAAATATTAAATATTAGTTTAAAATTTGTACAATTTAAAATGATATTTTTTTTTTTAGCTGGACTTTTATATCGACAATGACATGATCCACATCGCTGACACAAAGGTGGCTCACCGATATGGTGATTTCTTCATCAGAAAAATTTTGAAATTTGAAGAACTCAACAGGAAATTGCACCATATAAAAATCTGAAGATTTATAAAATGAAAAAGATGTCATCACTTTTTGAAATTGATAATTATGTGTAATAAAGAATTTTCTTTATCAGTGTGTTTAAATAGTATTTGAGCTATAGAGGTGTATTGAAATTTTTTGATAATTTATTTACTACAAGCACACAATATAATAATTTTTAACACTGTTAAATAGAACTATCATATGTTGGTACATTGTAAAGATGAATTAATTTATGAACTGCCTCGAATTATAAGTCACTGCTTTCTCTCATGTCATTTTAGGTGGCTATCTTGTCTACCTAGCATTTATTTTTTTTTACTAAATTTATTTTGCATAAAGAACTTGCATATATTAACAAAGGCATACGTTGAGAACTCCGACTTCTAGCCAGCCACAGCAGTGACAAGATTTCATAACGTAGATTTCCAGATATTTCCTACTCAGAAAGGGCGACCATACATTTTCCAAGGACTCCCTCCTACAAACAAAATAGCCATATTTTTAAAATATATTCAATCTGACGACAGCAGCTGGAATGCATATTTTTGAAAAGGTACTGTCATCATAGAAAATTTACTTGTTTATCAGGTATCAAAGTAAAATATATATATAGTATTATCTGTCCAATTCAGTAGATAAACTCCATATATATATATATATATTCTTTTGAACTTGAGCATTACAATTAATTTTTCATCTAACAATAAAGCATGTGTATGAAAAAAGTGTTAGCAGAGGTTAGTGTAACGGGGTACCATATAATTTGATATATGATACTAGAGCTTAGGGAAAAAACCTAAAAGCCTAAAACTGATATTCTGAAAATCTCTACACCAGAAAATTTGAAATTAGCGGTTATCTATCTACTTTGCCGCCGGTGGTCGTAAGCTTCCTAAGTAGAAAAACCGGGGATCTATGGTTGAATATTCCAGTGGCAGCGTGTTTAAATGGTTATATTGGTTATCGGTTTAAAAGGAAAATATATTCTGTATGGGACGTTACCATCGAGTAGCTGAAATAGTAAACTTTACAAAAGTTATATATACTTCGGAAAGATGTTCACGCCAAAATACGACTACCATCTGAGATTTCAGCTATAATTTTCCGCAGTCAACACCCAGAAAAAGGGAAAGAATTATGAATAGTTAATGACATTCTGTGGAAAAAAAGGGATGATGAACCTAGTTATCTGTGGATGATGAATACGAAGTTCAAGTCTTCTGTGGCTCGTATCTCTTTTTCACGACTTTACCGAAGTGTCAATGTGGTGTCAATTTGTACTGTCTTGAAGTGTTGGGGTTATTCATGTGTTAGATAGATTTATTTTTAAATATTACCCCTAAAATTGAAGTAAAAATATATAGCGAAGATGGAAATCAGAAAATCTATTGAATTACTTCGAGCCACTATAGACCCTAATCAGCGTCAGCAAGCAGAGGCACAATTAGATCAGGTTTGTTAGAATGCATGTGCTTTTTGTCAATGTGTACTACTGATTTTCATTTCAGATACACAAAATTATAGGATTCGCTCCTACATTGCTCCAGATTGTCATGATGGGTGATTGTGATATGCCCATCAGGCAAGCTGGGGCTATCTATCTCAAAAATTTAATAAATAATAGCTGGCAGGAAAGAGAGGCTGAAGCTGGACAGCCTTTGCCCTTTTCTATACATGAACAGGATCGAGCACTAATAAGAGACAGTATTGTTGATGCAGTAGTACATGCACCAGATCTTATCCGAACACAGTTATGCACTTGTGTTAACACCATGGTTAAACATGATTTCCCTGGAAGATGGACTCAAATTGTTGATAAAGTAAGTATTCAAATTCTTCCTCATGTTTCAATTCAGGATGTAATCTTCATCATTATTTCGGTAGATGAAGATGATAAACAGTGTTTCAATTGTTGAAATGTTGACTTTGTGGACCTACTTATATTAATTATAAGATGTTCCATACTTTTACCACACTGAGAAGTATGCCCTAAGATTCAGAACCAGATTTCTTGGTCCTTATTTCTGTTTAAACATTCATTTGATTGATGGTGATGATACTCAGACCTATTCTTTTTGCGTATAGCAATATTGCTAAGAAAAATTGGTTCAAGCCCTGTGGATAGGAGCTTTCTGGCACTCTTGTTCAAACAGACAAATTATATCTCTGAAAGTATTGGTTTCTCAGAGTTGAGAATTATATCAATGTATTATAATGAAAGAACTGCATCATAAAGGAAATTCAATTCGAATAATAGTTTATTTATTAAGATTAAATGAGCAATCTGAGAATGAGAACTGCACCATGGAAGAAATCAAATTAAAATACCTGAAATGAATTTGACTCTCTCTTATAGAACGGGATGACATATACGAGTATGAACACAGATCATATAATAAATCATAGATAAAATAATTATAGCATTCTGTGAGAACATAGAAGTACGATTCATTATTGAAATTTCGAAAAATCATATCTCCGAAAGTATTAGCTTGTTGGAGTTGAAAATGATATCAATGGATTTCTAGGGTGAAACCCACTCAAACACGTAATTCTAAAAATACCTAGAACCCGATTGCGGCGCCACCTACCGGGTTCAATTGCGAATACGAACTACCCACTCAAACACATATCTGGTTAAGAAAAGTGAGAAAAGGTGAGAAAGACAGGAGACCGGCTTCGTTCTCATCCCTACGCCGTGCTGTTTACTGGGGCGTGACACCGGTATAGTCTGGCAAATGATGTTGATGTTGACACAGAAAAACGCGGAAATTTAAAAAAATCTAGCACTAAGTATAGCAGGAATAAACTGCATTGATACTTTAATTAAAATAATTTTTTTTTGTACAAAAATTTTATCTTCGCCATAAGCTCAGGGAAATTTTAATCGTAATAGAGTGAAACACATTCACAAAAAATACGGCGACTTGGTTTTAATTAGCTCTTTCTCTGGGATAACTTATCAAGTGATAATTGATCAGTTATCGAGCGGGATGAAAAATGATTAATTACTAAAATGACTATTAAATAAATAGGGGTTGGTGATAGAAGGGTGAAAATTTAGGGTTGAATGTATTTTGTAATGCCACATTATAAAAAAATAAAACAAAAAATTTCGTCCAAAAATTAAAAAAAAAATTTTAGTAATTAATCATTTTTCATCCCGCTCGATAACTGATCAATTATCACTTGATAAGTTATCCCAGAGAAAGAGCTAATTAAAACCAAGTCGCCGTATTTTTTGTGAATGTGTTTCACTCTATTACGATTAAAATTTCCCTGAGCTTATGGCGAAGATAAAATTTTTGTACAAAAAAAAATTATTTTAATTAAAGTATCAATGCAGTTTATTCCTGCTATACTTAGTGCTAGATGTGCTATTAAATAAATAGGGGTTGGTGATAGAAGGGTGAAAATTTAGGGTTGAATGTATTTTGTAATGCCACATTATAAAAAAATAAAACAAAAAATTTCGTCCAAAAATTAAAAAAAAAATTTAAGGGTGAACAACCCTTATCACTTAGGGGTATGAAAAATAGATAGTAGCCGATTCTCAGACCTACTGAATACGCATATAAAATTTGGTAAAAATCGGTAAACTAACATTGTGACATGGAAATTTTATATATTAGATTTGCTATTTTTAATTAAATGCTTTATTTTTGTATCAATATACAAAAGTCTACAATTCAAGAATTTCTTTCAACTATGTCACATATTTTAGACAATCAAATTTCCAAATATAACAGATTTTTCACTTGTATTTCAGGTGAGTGTATATTTGTCTAACCATGAACCCAATGGCTGGCTTGGTGCAGTTTCCTGTATGTATCAGCTGGTCAAAATCTTTGAATATAAAAAGAACGAGGAAAGGAGACCACTTCATGAAGCAATGAATTTATTACTGCCCCAACTATATCAGCTTGTTATACGTTTACTCCCCGATAATTCTGAACAGTGTGTTTTACTACAGAAAGAATGCCTGAAGGTAAGAAAGAGTTTTGAGTTTGCGATATACTTTTTCAGAAAAATCTTATTTTATTTACATATTTATTTATTTGTGACTTGCCAATTTATAGAAGAAAAATCCCAAATATTCAAGAACAATATACCACATTAGTTAGGTTAGGCGGGAAATTTGAATTACGATCCATCCGTGGATCCGAGCACTGAATTCCCCATGCATTTCTTATGGACCTAAAATTTACGCGAATTTCTCGCCTGTTTTTAGATACTTTGGCTAATTTCTTAAGGTTTATTTCGGTTGAAATAGATTCTGTGAACCTTTCTCAACCATCTAGAATCAAGTGTTCATAACAAAATTGTATATTTCCAAAATAATTAATAAATATAAAAGTGTTCACCAAATTCGATTGACGTATGTCTTAGCTCACTCGAAATCAGTCAAAAATAATAACATAACCCTAAATCGGCCTTGTAATGACGCACAACAGAAGTCATCTACGACATACGGAAACCTTTCGAACTACTCTGGTTTCAATCTTGATTTAAGAATGAATAGAAGTAGATTTTAATGTGGAAATAACATGAAAACATGCACTAATGATGAAGGTACCCAATACTTGATGTCTCTGTACTAACATTCTCTTTTAAATAGGGTGGTTTCATCTCAAAGTTGAAATTCGTTGTTAAAAAATTTGAATACGGATCTCCCGCCAAGAGAATGATTCTAACCTAACTAATGTGGTCTATTCCTTTCGAAAGTTCGATTGTGTTGAAAAATGAACAACTGCACAGTCAAATTTATCTATGACCGCTCCAGCAGTAATAATAATAATAAGTTGAATGATCGTACCGTGGAAATAATTTTACATGAATTTAAGTAGATAAGCATAAGTTTTTGAAGTAGATATGGCAAGAAGGGGTTCTATTCTCTCGATCAGTTAACCAGCGATACTAGTTTTCCCGATTTCCTTTATCAATGAGTTCTATATTGTCCTATTTTTTGTTACTAGGTATACTTTTCGATAGTTCAGTACATCCTACCACTGGACTTAATTACCAAGGAGACATTCACTCAGTGGATGGAAATATGTAGACAAGTTATAGAAAGACCTGTTCCACAACAAGCATTCGAACCGGAAGAAGACGATAGACCAGATCTGCCATGGTGGAAGTGCAAGAAATGGGCTCTGCATATTATTTATCGAATGTTCGAGAGGTACGTAGATAGTTATCAGATCAAACCACCAGTTTAAAGTAGACTCTCGTTTGAGATTCATATTCCGACTTCAATATTTAATTTGATTCTTTCAACTATTTGTGATTCATTTCGTATTATTTGCCAAGCTAAAATGTTAAATTTTGTCATTGTATCAACGTGAAATATTCATCCAAGTAGCCTATGTCAGATAGCGATTTCCTCTGGTCTAATGGTATACAGGGTGAGTCTTTGACCACGGCATTAATTTTAACCAAAGATTCCTCTCATCAAATGAAACACTTTTTTCATTTAACATTTTTCCAAATTCAGCTCAGGTAAAAATATACAGGCTGTTGAAATTTTGAAAAAAAATCAGTTTTTATTTTGTAGCTTTGACATCCTTTTTCGAATAAAATGAATGTTGGCGTAAAGTTTCCTATAACTATGATACATATTTTCCAAATATTAGTTATTTTCTACTTCTACTGGTTTTCTAGTTATGGACTCGTGGATTCATAAAACTAAACGAAATTAGCATAAAGAAAGCATATAAAGTTTTTCTTGAGTCATATCAAGAATATTCCATCGTTTTAGAACATTATATTATTCTTCATCATTTCTCCTTAAACGCACCGTTTACCAGATATTCTTCATTGAAAGTTTTAAAATGGAAAACTCCAGAAATTTCACTACTTTTATGGATCCGTCCCTGAGCGTTGGAATCCCGAATCAAGCTGTAAACCACGTTACCATGCCTTATTCTCGTCCGCCAGCAATGTCATAGATAATTTATATGCGGGAGTGTATTAGCACATTGTGAAATCTTTAAACGCTTGTAACTTTTTACCTGAGCCGAATCTGGAAAAATGGTAAATGAAAAAAGTGTTTCATTTGATGAGAGGAATCTTTGGTTAAAATTGATGCAGTGGTCAAAGACTCACCCTGTATAGCTTCTGACAAATAACTTGGAAGCAATTTCAAAATAAGATTTCATAGATATTTTTCATGGTTTGAATTCACCTCCCAAAGTATCCTTTAATAAGTCTCGAATAAAATTTCAGGTTCGGCTCGCCGGGACACGTTAGCAAGGAATACAACACATTCGCTGACTGGTATCTATCCACGTTCAGTAATGGCATTCTGGAGGTTCTCCTGAAACAGCTGGACTCCTATAGGGGTGGTAGTTGGATACCACCCAGATGTTTGCAGCAGACACTCAACTACTTGAACCAGGCCGTACCTCTTGCATATACATGGAAAATATTGAAGCCTCACATGGCGGCCGTCATTCAAGATGTCCTCTTCCCACTTCTGTGTTATACTGCTGAAGATCACGAACGTTGGACTCTTGATCCTCACGAGTATATCAGAATAAAATTCGGTGAGTTTCAGATACATTTTTCGATGTAAGATATAAGGTTTTTCGGATATTTCTTCATTCTTCGATTGTATTGAAATCAGGTTTTCAATACTGAATAGTATAATATACAGGGTGAGTCTTTAAGATGTACATAAATTTTAACCAGATATTCCTCTCATCAAATAAAACTCTTTTTTCATTTACCATTTTTCCCGATTCTGCTCAGGTAAAAAGTTATAAGCGTTTAAAGTAGTCACACAGTCGTTTATTGTAATAATTGTAATTGGCATCCTGAGCGAAATCTTTCACACGCTGCGTTTGTCCCACTCTTTAGAACCGATTCGGAAATACTGCGAACCAAAACGGGCATTATGCAAGTGACGACCTCGTACAGACACAGTATAAGAAGCAGGCACAGAAATATCATACTATTAGGTTAGCCACCTAATATATCGTTGGTTCTATTATATGTTCTGTGGTCTAACCTTAGAATATTACGCCGGTGGTTCTTTATCCAGATTATCGAGATTAAGAATTTCTCTTCAAGAATAATTGGGATGAATAGGTGGAATGATACTTATGATTGATATTTCACTTATGCATACTAATATACTACAAACTTATAAGATTCAACTATCCTTAGAATGATTGCGCAGTATGAAAATAAATGTTTAGATGACATGGATAACAGATAATTTAAAAGTTTCATATTCACTATTGGGGATACATAGATGAATACATATCATGGTAAGCCTATTCATCTATTTCCCAAAAGATAACTACACTACGAACTGTTTGAATGATTTCTAATTAACTTATCCCGTTTTAAGATGGTAATTATGACAATTTGTAAACAAGCGAGATTGAATTGAATTTCCACAAGTGTCAACTTTGAAATCTATAATCAGTCTATGCCTTTATTCGAGCAGTTCATCTGCGTATTCCAGGTTCGGATCGATAAAAGCAGGTAAATTTCTGTAATTTTTTTCATATTTTATGACATTCAATGACGAATATCTTGAAAACGGTTCGTTTTAGGAGAAATGATGTGGAATAATTTTATTTTCGAAAAGGATCAAGTATTTCAAAAATGACTCGAAATAACCTTCATCTGCTTCCATTATGCTAATTTCTCGTAGTTTTAGGAATTCGCGAGTCTATAACGAATAAACCAGTAGAAGTAGGGAAAAACTGTTAATTGGAGATTGTGTGTCATATACTACGTTTACATGCATCCTCTCGAACCGTTTTAAGCCAATGCGTATTCCGTAATGCGCATTGAAAACGCATGTAAACATTTTTTCAATTCGAATTGAATACTCAAATGCGAATTAGTAAATGCGTTTTCAAAAGGTGGATTGAGTTTTTCCAAATCGATTTAATGTGCATGTATACACCAAATACGCATTGAGAGTAGTTTTAAGAGAAACAAATTTCAGAATTACCAACACCAAATTTATTAGTTTGACAAATATGATAATCTAACCTACCTGCTTTGGGGTTACGTTAATCGTAATTCCTAAGCTGGAAGATCGAAATAAATCTCTTGAGATAAAAATGATATCATATATTGTTCGAGGTAACTTTTTCTATTATCTTTAATCATTTTCTTCCAATTTTCTGGATTAATTTTTCACGATTTGCTCTTTCAATCGTTGTAACCACCCAGAATAGGTCAATTCCTTGCGAAATTATGGTATTCTTCATCATTTTTTAAGATATTTAGAATGATTTTCTTTTCTTAATTTCTATTTTTAATTTTTTTCAATCTTCCCATGTTGGCTACGCGAGCTTAGAATAAAGCCGAATTACAGAAAACTAGTTTCAGATAAGGCTCTCAAACCATATTTCATCTAATTCGCATCAAAACATGCGCATTGGTTCAAAACGGATCGAGAAGGTGCATGTAAACGTAGTAATAGTTATAGAAAACTTCATACCAAA
Source organism: Halyzia sedecimguttata (assembly GCA_937662695.2). Lineage (NCBI taxonomy): Eukaryota > Metazoa > Arthropoda > Insecta > Coleoptera > Coccinellidae > Halyzia > Halyzia sedecimguttata. The sequence continues at coordinate 1,578,746 of OW569411.2, read as the reverse complement.
ATTCTGAATAACCGTGTCAAAGCTACAAAAGAAAAACTATTTTTTTTTTTCAAATTTCAACAGCTTGTATCTTTTTTCCTGTGCCGAATTTGGGAAAATGGTAAATGAAAAATGTGTTTTATTTGATGAGAAGAATCTATGGTTAAAATTAATGCACAACTTAAAGACTCACCCTGTATAGGCTCTCGACCAGGAATGAGGGACTGAGTCATCCCGGCCCGTGGCCATAATGACAATGTCGTCGGCGTACGCTTGGACATATATATGCAGCGTGCCTATTATGGCCAGTAAATCGTCCACCAGCAGAGACCACAGCAGGGGGGAGAGTACTCCTCCCTGTGTTGTCCTCTCGACGACATAGTCATTATGGCCACGGGCCGGGATGACTCAGTCCTGGTCGAGAGCCTATCAGAGGCACTCACAGCAACACAAGGCTGGTGCGAGGGGGAGCAGTTGAACGTGAACCCTCGAAAGACCTTGATTGTGCCATTCACTAGAAAAAGGAAACTTAATATAGATTCCATCACTATGAATTGAATTAACATCCCATTTGGGGATGAGGCTAGATATCTGGGTGTTATCCTGGATAGAAAGCTGAACTGGAACTGGAAAGAGGTGGGGACTGGCTCCGAAAAACAGCTCCACTGGTTGTACGTGAAAGTGGTGAGACCACAAATCACTTGGCAGCATTGCGTGGTGGGAGTGTACTGTAAAGGTGCAGTCTCACCTCAAGCAAATTCATAGATCTGCGTGCTTGATGGTAACAGGGGTTTTTCGCTCCACCCCCACCGCAGCCATGGAACGCCTGCTGGACCTCGACCCTCTTCACCTGGTGATCAAGAGCGTGGCCCGTATGGCGACATACAGACATCTGCATTTGGCTCACAATGAGCCAGATGCGATCGGCTACGTGCCTGGTTCTCTGCAGGCTGAATTGGAGGCCAACGAGATAATGGGCATGCGATCTGACGTATCTAGAACCAGAACCTACACAGAGTAGCCCCACCGAGTCGTCTTTCCTAGCGGAGACAACTGGGCCGTCCCTGAGACCCTACTGCTTGAGGGTTCCTGCTGGTTCACAGATGGCTCCGCTACTACCCAAGGGGTGGGAGCGGGAGTCAGCGGTTGTAGAATTGCTAGGGGTGAATCCATCAGCCTGGGTAGTTTTGCGACTGTCTTTCAAGCAGAAATTCTCTCCATTGATCACTGTGCGAAGCTCATACTTGAGAAAGGTTGGGCTCACAGATCAATCAAGATCCTATCGGATAGCCAAGCTGCCTTGAAGGCCTTGACTTCATACAACTGCAAATCCCTGCTTGTGCAGGATTGCCAGACCACACTCGCTGAACTTGAAGGGCGCTGGAGACTCCAGCTCTTGTGGGTCCCGGGCCACTCGGGCATTAAGGGTAATGAGATGGCGGACTCATTGGCGGCACGGGGGGCTTCCATGGGGCTCATTGGACCTGAACCGGGCCTGTGGTATCTCTCTCAGAGCTGCGGTGAACGAAAACAACAGATGGGTGGACCAAAAGGTCCAAGAAATCTGGAGCAGCATACCTGGACACAGACATGCTCGCTCAACAATTACTGGCCCATCAGCTGAAAGAGCCAGAAAATGACTCAATTTCTCTAGGGTAGACCTGAGAATCCTTACAGCTGTATACACGGGCCATTGTGGCCTCAGGAAACACCTCAATACGCTGGGGTTGACTGAGGACTCCGAGTGTAGACTTTGCCTGGAGGACGACGAGTCTATCGAACACATCATGTGTGACTGCCCCGCTGGGGACAGGATCAGATTGGAGGAACTAGGAGTCCACAAACTGACACTGAGGGAACTGGACAAGTTCTCACCCACCAGACTCATATCCCTCATCAAGAGACTTAAGCTTGTGGGTGAAGTATAGATTATACTATAGGTGTGCCACAATAGACCGATTGGTCGCAGTGGAGGGGCGGGTTTCGTCTGCCCAGCACAATCCATATAATAATATTATACAGACCACTGCATTAATTTTAACCAAAGATTCCTCTCGTTAAATGAAACACTACAATGTGCTAGTACACTCCCGCATATAAATTATCTATGACATTGTTGGCGGACGAGAATAAGGCATGGTAACGTGGTTTACAGCTTGATTCGGGATTCCAACGCTCAGGGACGGATCCATAAAAGTAGTGAAATTTCTGGAGTTTTCCATTTTGAAACATTCAATGAAGAATATCTCGAAAACGGTGCGTTTAAGGAGAAATGATGAAGAATAATATAATGTTCTAAAACGATGGAATATTCTTGAAATGACTCAAGAAAAACTTTATATGCTTTCTATATGCTAATTTCGTTTAGTTTTATGAATCCACGAGTCCATAACTAGAAAACCAGTAGAAGTAGAAAATAACTAATATTTGGAAAATATGTATCATAGTTATAGGAAACTTTACGCCAACATTCATTTTATTCGAAAAAAGGATGTCAAAGCTACAAAATAAAAACTGATTGTTTTTCAAAATTTCAACAGCCTGTATCTTTTCACCTGAGCTGAATTTGGAAAAATGTTAAATGAAAAAAGTGTTTCATTTGATGAGAGGAATCTTTGCTTAAAATTAATGCAGTGGTCAAAGACTCTGTATATTCTTTTGATTGAGAGCTTTATGAGTGTTAGTTTAGGTTAGCTTAATGGGGTACCATACAATTTGACCACAATAGATGGTTCTGACTGTTATAAACTGCCTTTCTTAAAATTAATACTTGTATTTGAAAATTTTATTGTTTATTGAAATGAGGATGTTTTTTCAGATGTCTTCGAAGATTTCGTTTCGCCTGTAAATGCAGCTCAAACGTTGCTTCACACATGTTGCAAAAAACGTAAAGAGGTACTACCGAAGACGATGATTTTCTTAACACAAGTCCTAACCAATAACCAGACAGAAGCACCACAAAAAGATGGAGCCCTACACATGATCGGTTCTCTGGCAGATATTCTTCTTAGGAAAAAAATATACAAGGACCAGTTGGACCAATTCTTCGTAAAGTTTGTATATCCTGAATTTAATTCGGATAGGGGCCATCTGAGGGCTCGGGCTTGCTGGATTCTACACAATTTTGCCGAACATCAATTCCAACAAGATAATATACTGGTGGACGGGGTTATCCTAGTTATCAAATCTCTTTTGTACGACAAAGATCTCCCGGTGAAGGTCGAGGCCGCTGTTGCCTTGCAATCTCTTTTGAGCTACCAAGAAAAGGCTTATAAACATGCCGAACCACAGGTTATACATTTTGTGAAGTTTATACCAGCATCGATCAATAAGTACCAGTGTTTGAGGACAGGTGGCGTTGGTGCTCAGGCAAACTGAAATGACGTTCCGGTACTGTCATCTGTCAAAAATTTTGTTTTTTGTAGGTTAGATTTTATTCGGAAGGGTTAAATGAGAATGTGGAAAAAAACCAGGCACTGATGTATGGGTAGAGTGTCCCAATAAAAAAAGACAGTTATATCAACTATCACTCCCGGAGAAAATTCAGTAAGTTACAGCCTGTACAAATACCTCTGATCAAATTATGGCTACTGATTTTACATCAACACAATCCCATTAAAAAATAACTTTGATGATTAACAATAATCATTAAAGGATACTGTGGGAGGTATACTCATTGTTAAAAGGTTTTTTTCTGGGTTTTCTCTCCCAAACTCTGAAAAATATCTATAAAATAAAAATTAATTATTTTGTGATTTGTCAGAAGCAATCAATTGAACATTGCCTAACAAACAACAACGAAACAACATCAACGAAGAAACAATTATATCTTAACGTTTTGGAGTTTATATCAGACTCCTTCGTCAGACGCTTAATGAAAATCTTTAGAATTTTGAATTTCACAATAACTATCAACAAAATAATTCTAAAGATTTTCATTAAGCTCCTGACGAAGGAGTCTGATATAGACTCCGAAACGTTACGATATAGTTGTTTCTTCGTTGATGTTGTTTCGTTGTTGTTTGTTAGGCAACATTGTTTAATTGATTGCTTCTGACAAATATCTTTTGTTTCTTACGCAGAAGCAAATCACAAAATAATTAATTTTTATTTTATAGATATTTTTCAGAGTTTGGGAGAGAAAACCCAGAAAAAACCTTTTAATAATGATTAACAATGTATGGCAGTCATGAAATAGTTATTTGATGTGGTTAGAGCAGGACTCCCTGGTAAAAGTGTGTCAAGCTAATCAAAACTAAAAGACAATTACGATTAAAACAAAACTTTGTCTTCATTCCTTACATCGGTACTTATTGATCGACTGAGATATTTTAATTTTTCATAATCTCTATTTGATCCAGATAAAATTACATTGCACAGCATGATTTCAGAGGGGAATCTTTTTTCGACAGGATGTAGAAATCCTCACGATAAATAATTTGACCTAAAATATTAAAAAAAAAAAAGTTGTGAATTAATAGGCCTTTGAAGATGGTAAAAGGTGAAAAAAAAATAATATTGGGATGAAACCCATTGAAAAAGGAAGAGAATATAACAAAGATTAAAGGAAAATAATTTACGGGCGATCTGAGGTCGAGAAGTGGAAGGGGGTGAGTTTCAAGGGTAAAAAACAGTTTATTTCGATTTCCGGCAAAACTACAAGTCCTATGGAAAAAAGTTGAATGGCAAAGTTGTAGGTAATAAAAAGATCTATAACCTTTGTATCCACACTTTTTTCACTTAACCTGAAAATTTATGTGAAAAATTCAAAATTTTTTATTTATTATTTTAATCTTTTTCACGAAATTTGGTGAAAACTTATCTTTTTATGTCCCAAACACCCTGTAATTTTTTTGATTTGAAATATTAATTTTTTCACCTTATTGGCGCTCTAGTTCCTCGGAACTGAGTGCTTATCAATTTGCCCAAATGTCTGTAATTTTCGAATTTTTCGATGAAAATGGTCTTAAACGATTTGGTTCGAATCACTGATCAAGAATCCGTGGTCGAAATTCATTCTGTCCGGCCGTCCGGCCGGCCGGTCCGGCCGTAGGCACGATAACTCTCGAACGGAATGAGCTAGACAGTTGAAATTTTCAGAGTATGTTTGAGGGATAAATATCTCGGCTAAGTTCGTTATTGGGCAAAATCGGACAGATGGTTTCGGAGTAACAAAAAAAAATTTTTTTTTTACAGAACAAATACCAAATTAAATTTTTTTCAATAAGCAGTTTTACCATAAGAATCCACTCATATCATTTTTAACTCTAACAAACTGATACTTTCGGAGATATGATTTTTCAAAATTTCAATGATAGAATTATTCTGTGGCTATTCTATGAATTGTTATAATGTCAACTTTGACGTTGTCTCATTGTAATTCATTCCAGTAATGGTATCAATATGAGAATTAGAATATTATCATACTTTTGTTGGTTGATATTTTCATGCCGATGGTCAATCCATATGATGATGGGAATGGTAATGGTAAGTTAATAATATTGAGTTCAGAATATCTCCACTAAAAACAAAACTGGAATTGAGGAATGAATATCTCGGATGAGTTCGTTGTTGGGTAGAATTCGTCTATTGGTTTTGGATTGATAATTTTTGGCACTCTTGTTGAATTTAAATTCTTCTATGATGTTTGAATTCAATTTCTGCTAAGATGAAGTTCTAAATTTCAATAATGAATCGTACTTCTGTTTTCACAGAATGCTATAATTATTCTATCTAAGCTTTATTATATGATCTGTGTTCATACTCGTACATTTCATCCTGTTCTATAAGAGAGAGTCAAATTCATTTCAGCTATTTTAATTTGGTTTCTTCCATGGTGCAGTTCTCAGATTGCTCATTTAATCTTGATAAATAAACTATTATTTGAATTGAATTTCCTTTATGATGCAGTTCTATCATAATAATACATTGATATAATTCTCAACTCTGAGAAACCAATACTTTCGGAGATATAATTTGTCTGTTTGAACTAGAGCGCCAGAAAGCTCCTGTCCACAGGGCTTGAACCCATTTTTTTTTTACTTAACATCGAAAAAACACCCTAATTTTCAATCGATAATTCTCACGTTAAAATATCTGCTTTTTCAAAAAACTGGGTGTGCTTTTTGCTCGTTGAAATATCTACTTTCTTATATCTATGGTACATTTCCTCAAAAAATGTTACGAAATAACAGGTAGTAAGGCGCACACCCTCCTAGCCCCTTCTATATGAAATACCTTTGATGGGCAATATTAACTTTATTAAGTTGGCATTTTCTGAGAAAATTTACCTAGTAATGTATATTTTTTTACACCATCAGAAAATAGATATTTTAACGATCAAAAAGCCCACCGACTTTTTTATTAAAGCAGATATTTTGACATGAGAATTTTCGATTGAAAATTATGCGGCTTTTTTGATATTAAGTCAAAATAAGGTGAAAAAATAAATATTTTAAATCAAAACAATTACAGTGTGTTTGGGACATAAAAAGTTAAGTTTTCACCAAATTTCGTGAAAAATTTTTTGTAAAAGAGGAAAAAAAACCAAAAACTTGGTTATTTGAATTTTTCACATAAATTTTGAGGTTATGTGAAAAAAGTGTAGATACAAAAGTTATAGATCTTTTTATCGCCTACAACTTTGTTCCATAGGACTTTGTTATATTCTCTTCCTTTTCCAATGGGTTTTATCCTATTACTTGTTCTGAAGAAAATGTAAGGAATCTTCATATGTACAATAAAGAACTATTATTATATATTATTTGAGATGGAAGAAGGAATAGCATGATTAATAATAAATATCTAACCCAAAGTATTGAATAAAAACTGGCATTTGGCTTTATTTACATCCTGTCAAAAAAATATGGCCCTCTGCAATCATCCAGTATTATTTGGTCCTGTTCATGAAATTTAACGATATTTTCATTCTTAGATCAAAGAGATTTCTCTCGAATTACTTTCGATCATTCATGAAACAGAGAACGAAGATGTCACTGGTGTAATGCAAAAAATGGTCTGTATTTACACTCAACATCTCGTGCCCATAGCTTCAGAAATTTGTGGTCAGTTGTCGAGGACTTTTACTCAGGTAAATATTGTTCGTGTAACTTTTTAACGTTCCCCTTCTTGTCATTTCATTTTTTGATTGTAACGTTTAACATTGTAGGTAGTTGAAAATGACGATGTTCAAGATGAGAAGGCAATAGCAGCCATGGGAATACTCAATACAATAGAAACTCTGTTGACAGTGTTGGAAGATTCACCTGAGATCATCAAAGTTCTAGAACCAACAGTTCTACAAATAGTGGTCAATGTCTTCCAAACTGAGGTGAGTTTGAGCATTCGAAACCTCAAAAATCCCGTTTATCTATATATATAAAAATGAATTGCTGTTCGTTTGTGTCGCTAAAACTCGAGAACGGCTGGACCGATTTGGCTAATTTTGGTCTTGAATTATTTGTGGAAGTCCAAGAAAGGTTTAAAAGGTGTATAAATACAAAAATGTCTACAGGGTGTTTTTCTTTTAACGTCAATGGCAACTTCCTCTTTTTCACGCCATAGTCGTACAATTTCATTCAATTGTGTTAAAAAATAAATTCGAGTGTCCAATACAGGAGAATAGACAATATAATTCACCTTGGTAAATTCGATTAAAAGTGTCCAATACAGGAGAATGGACAATAGAAAATACGCGCAAAAGCTCCTGACTTCACGTCAGTGCTTGAACCAATTTTTTTTTTCGTGAAGTCAGGATAGAAAGCAATGATGAAAAAATTAACACATTATTGTCTACCTTCAATTCTTATTTAGGAGAAGAATACATAATTATTCTAGAAAAATATTACTGGAATTAATGTCACATTTAAATAATCAAAGTAAAGAAAATTATAAGATTAGTTACTAACATATTGAATGAAATTCAATTGCATTCCAGTAATATTCAATTACTTATTCTTAACCAATTCAATTCCCATTGATAGATCTAAAGGTGTTGAGGTGAAACATAAAGATATATTCTCATTAGTGATAGAAAAACTGGCCTAAAATTCCTCTCTACCCATCACGAGATTTAATATCGACAAATGAGCCTCTCACCTTACAAGATCAGAAAGTGTGGTTAATTTAAAGTTAAGTTTTGAAGCCTTCAGCAAAATTTCAGCGATATCATATTAAAAATAATACATAACCTTTCAAAAGTCCCCTCTCACAAATATACTCCTCTGAAGGCACATGGATCTCTTGAAGAAGAATCGCCTTCTCTATTTCTCAAAGATATTCACTCTTGTTCATAGAAATCCCTTCAATATTTAGTTGCCTCCTCCTAAGGAGGATCTCTTTCAAAACCAGGTCTGACCGCTAATGTAGGGCTATCATCTCCCATAGATTTGTGATGAAATAACACGATTTTCCCAAGAACATACGCGCAAAAATATGTCATCATGACATTCATACTTTTGAAGGTTCTCGCAAAAATACGACGATTCGCATCCAGCTACCGAACTCACAAAAGGCTGCTCGGTTCTCCAACAATATGGATCCGATCGTGTTCAAACTTGGAACTCTGCAGTAGAGTTAGGTTCTGAAGGCTCTTCCAAAATTTCAGCCATGCCGGCCGAATAGTTAATGATATATAGAATTTTTTTCAATTCATTTTTGGCGCTCTAGTTCCTCGGAACTGAGTGCTTATCAATTTGCCCAAATGTCTGTAATTTTGGAATATTTCGATGAAAATGGTCTTAAACGATTTGGTTCGACTCACTGATCAAGAATCCGTGGTCGGAATTCATTCTGTCCGGCCGGCCGGCCGTAAGCACGATAACTCTCGAACGGAATGAGCTAGAGAGTTGAAATTTTCAGAGTAGGTTTGGGGGATGAATATCTCGGCTAAGTTCGTTATTGGGCAAAATCGGACAGATGGTTTCGGAGTAACAAAAAAAAAATTTTTTTTTACGGAACAAATTCCAAATCAAATTTTTTTTTAATAAGCAGTTTTATCATAAGAATCCATTCATATCATTTTCAACTCTAACAAGCTAATACTTTCGGAGATATGATTTTTCAAAATTTCAATAATAAATCGTATTTCAACGTTGTCACAGAATGATATTATTCTATGTATGAATATGAATTGTCATAATGTCAAATGATGTTCCTGAGACATTATCTAATCAGTCGAAGAATTGTGAGCGAAGTGAGAAAAATCTCAGTTGTTTGCTCCCAAATTAGTTTTTCTCAGAAAATTCTTACATTTCGGAACTGAACATGAAGTAAGAGATCTGAGAGTAGTGAGACTGCTTTTCATCCATAGACATAGATATAACTCTCGAACGGAATGAGGTAGGTAGTTGAAATTTTCAGAGTAGTTTAGGGAGATGATTATCTCGGTTAAGTTCGTTATTGGGCAAAATTGGCCAGATTTAATTTGATTTCTTCCATGGTGCTTTTCTCATTCTCATGATTGCTCATTTAATCTTGATAAATAAACTATTATTTGAATTGAATTTCCTTTAGGATGCAGTTCTATCATATGAATACATTGATATAATTCCCAACTCTGAGAAACCAATACTTTCGGAGATATAATTTGTCTGTTTGAACTAGAGCGCCAGAAAGCTCCTGTCCACAGGGCTTGAACCCATTTTTTCATTCATCCTCACGAAATTCCGCAAGAATTTTCGCGTTGGCATTCTACAACTAATAACCATGTTCGAATTATATCGGTTTCGTATTTTTCGAGTTATTGAGGAAATAACAACCTCATTTCAGATGGGTATAATTCCAAAACCATTTGGCCGATTACACCTATAGACAAATTCAAATGTCGCATTCAGATGCACAACCTAACCTGAAAATTTCAAGCCGCTATCTCCTTCCGTTCTCAGGTTATCGTGTCATAAATAATATTTTTTAATAATTTTTTTTTAATTTTCTAGTGACACGATTCTCACAAAATTTCGTAGGTAACTAAATAAATTACTTCTTTCAGATGCATGAGTATTACGAAGAAGTACTGGCACTTGTATATGATTTGACAGGCAAGCACATATCCAACGATATGTGGAAAGTCTTCGAGTTAATATATCAAGTATTCATGAAGAACGGTGTCGACAATTTCATAGATATGATGCCCGTTCTACACAATTACATCACAGTAGATAAAGAAGCATTTTTGTCAGATAGTCAGCGCCTCTTGGCCGTTTACAACATGTGCAAGGAAGTTCTCAACAATAACGCAGGGGAGGACCCAGAATCTCATGCAGCTAAGATACTAGAAATTTTACTTTTACAATATTTGGGACAAATCGACCAAGCTGTACCGATGTTGGTGGAACTTGCAGCAAGCAGATTATTGAGACCGGTTAGTATTTATTATTATTTGGTTTAATATACAGTGTGGTCCAACGAAAAGTTAACACCTCGATTTTTCGTGTGGAAAATCGCTCAGACCTGTCAATTTCTGATTCGAGGGGAACAACTTTTCCGCTCTTTGCATCCCCGTGACTGCAATCCCCTTACGGGGGTGAGCACAACCCCTTGATTTTGAAAAGGGATGAGGGGTGTTGCGATTCCTCATTTTGAAGATCTTATCGAGTACTATCTGATCCTGAAATTTCGCTACAAAATTTCCATCGATAACGAAATGACAGGTAAAATAAAGGGTTTTCCAATAAGAGGTGTTATTTTGATATTCAAAGAAAAATGCCATTTTTCAATATAAATGATCGGATGTTTATTTCATCATAAAGAAGAAGCTATGCCGTTAATAGTGGAAAATAACATCAGGCAAATGACCACCACGACCACGCTTACAGGACCATATCCTTTTAATGAAATTTTCCATAACCAAATCGCAAAGTGGCTGCCCTATGTCCTCGATAGCCTCACGAATTCCATCTTTGATGACTTGAATCGACGCTGGGCTATTGGCGTAGACCTTCTCTTTCACGTGGCCCCAAAGGAAGAAGTCGCGAGGTATTAAATCACAAGATCTCGGTGGCCAATTGTGATCACCTCTTCGAGAGATAACACGGTCCGGAAACTTTTCCCGCAAAAGATCAATGGTTTCGTTGCTTGTGTGGCACGTAGCGCCGTCTTGTTGAAAGTAAACGTTGTCCAGATCAATACCATCCAATTCTGGCCATAAAAAATCATTAATCATCTCTCGATAGCGCAATCCATTCACCGTAACTGTTGCTCCAGCCTCATTTTCGAAAAAGTAAGGTCCAATGACTCCGCCGGACCATAAGCCGCACCAAACAGTCACACCTTGAGGATAGAGAGGCTTTTCAAGAATAGCTCTTGGGTTTTCCGAGCCCCAGATGCGACAATTTTGCTTGGTGACGAAGCCACCGAGGTGAAAATGGGCCTCATCACACAAGATAATTTTGTTGATGATCGGCCGGCTTGAGTTCTTATGTTAACTGAACTTTATAAGCCTTAAGACCCAAATCTTTATGCAAAATACGGTGTAATGACGTTTGTGGAATGACTAATTCCAAAGAACGACGAGGAATGGACAAACCTGGGTTTTCTTCAACACTTTCGGCTACAGCAGCAATATTCTCGGCTGTTCTTGAGCGACGTGCACGGGTTTTATTCTTCACATAACTAACTTGTCCCAACAGCTCGAATTTTTCCACCAATTTCTTTATTGCGGTCCGACAAGGTGCTTCACGACGACCCAAAAATGTTCGAGTTTTACGAACCGTCTCTGCCAAATTTTCACCATTTTTATAGCGCATTTTAATAATTTCAATGCGTTCTTGAAGCGTGTATCGTTCCATTTTTATCAATGGCGTATTTTCTACTTGTCAAATGTCAAAAAATGACAGCTTCAGAAGTGACATCTACCGAAATAGCGGGCTATTCAAAATAATACCTCTTATTGGAAAACCCTTTACAACATACCTTTGAAATGTGTCGGATACGAATAATATGCTCTACATTGCCTCTTTCACTATTTTCGCTGTTATTTCATTATCGATGGACATTTTGAAGCGAAATTTTAGGGTCAGATAGTGCTCGATACGATCTTCAAAATTAGTTATCGTAACACCCCTCATCCTTATTCAAAATCAAGGGGTTGTGCTCACCCTCGTTAGGGGGTTGAAGTTAGGGAGGAAAAGGCGGAAAAGTTCTTCGAATCAGAAATTGACGGTTCCGAGCGGTTCTTCACATTTTCATTTTAAAATCGGAAAATCGGAGTCCAATAATATTCTGAACTCTACTTATCCGAGGAAATCGAATTACAGGTTAAAACGAGTGAACTAAGAACGATGTGCTTACAAGTGTTGATTGCTGCTCTATACTACAACGCTCAGATCCTATTCACGGTACTGGAAGGCATTCCGGATTTCACCAAACATTTCATTAAACAGTGGTTGAGTGATGCCGATTGTTTCTTAGGCATTCACGACAGGAAAATGTGTGTTATTGGTATCTGCACTATGATAAGTCTTCCCAATAAGCCACCGACACTTATCGAAGAGGCCCAGAAGATTTTGCCGTCCTTGATTATGATCTTCGAAGGACTGAAGAGAGCATATACCAACAAGGCGTTGGAAAATGGGGACGAAGAAGAAAGTGAAAGCTCTGGTGATGATTTCGAAGGTAAGTATGACTGGCTTTTTTTTCCTCAGATTCTCTGGTGTATTTAATTGAAATCAAATTTTGAAAAGTTTGGCGAAACAATTATTCCCTAATAACAAAGCTGATATGAAAATTTTATATTTTATTTCTATTGAGTAGAGACCAAATCAATCAAATATTAAACACAAAAAAATTGGTTCAAGCACTGACGTGAAGTCAGGAGCTTTTGCGCGTATGTTCTATTGTTCATTCTTCTGTATTGGACTCCCTTAATCGAATTTACCATGGTGAATTATGTTGTCCATTCTCCTGTATTGGACACTCTTAATTCGAATTTACCATGGTAAATTCGAATTATGTGTCCAATACAGGAGAATGGACAAAATAATTTACCGTGGTAAATTCGATTAAGGTTCTTACAAAAATTCCTTTTTCGTCATTTTTTTTTTTAATTTTCTAGGGGTACGGTTCTTATAAAATTTTAAACACTTCTTTATGTTGATTTTCTACTACTAGTTACCAAGCTTCAATTCGATCGAATCTTTATTTTTTGAGTTATTGTTGACATTTTTTCCTGTACAGATCTGTGTACTTTGAATTGAATATGTATCTATCTATCTATTGTTGTAAGGGGTAAAGTTGCACTTCGACATTAAGGTCTATTGTGTCTGTTGTGTTTGGTTTTTTATTTCTCATCATTTTCAAACTGGGATGTCTGTCAACCTGTCCATGTCATTTCAGAGAATGACATGAACTCGAACATTGAACGCTATGAAATATGACATCACAGAACACTAAGAATAATCATCTATGCAAACACGCGTCGGTATTATTCAACTAATTACCGTGCTTTGATTCGATCAGATTAGTATTTTTCGAGTTATTGGAAAAACAAAATTTCAAATTGCTGTAACTCTGAAACCACTCGATGGATTTTGCCCATTAACAGACATAAATTACAGACATTTGGACGAATTGATGGGCATTCTGTTCATAGAACAGAGCGCCAAAAACTAAAATCAACAGGTTTCTCCAACAGCGTAGACATTTATATTCCCATATTTCAGAACTCCTAAGTTCCGATGAAGATGATATCGACGACGAAGGACAAGATTATTTAGAATCTCTATCTAAGAAGGCAGTTACTGCTGGAAATGCAGCTGGTTTGCCCATCAATGCAACAATAAACGATATAGATGATGACTCAGATGACGACGACTCTGATTATAAAGTATCGGATGAAACCGTCCTTGAATCATATACCACACCTTTGGACGAAGAAAATTGTGAATTAGATGAGTTTATTTTCTTCAAGGATGTTATGTCTAGTAAGTTGATAATTTTAATTTTATCATAATTCTCCCCAATACTCAATACACGACGTTTTAAAGGATCAGTTGGTTTGCATTCTTGAGTTAAAATGACGACAAATCGATAAATTTTGGTATTTACAAACACTTTCACAAACGGCAGCCATATTCTTTTCACTTCTTGCATTTCTTTATCTCACTGGCACTGTAACATCATGAAGTATAAAATTTGTTTCAAACTTCTTCACTAAGCTTTCAATTGTGCTTTTATCTGGACGATTATACCGACTAAAAATTGAATTTAAAGTAAAGTTAGAATAACAGATCGCGATTTTTCCTAATAAATTTTTATTATTTGTAAACGTTGTTGAAGAGTGTACCTTTCCGTGATTGAATTGTAGACATTGACAAATACAACTGTCAATGTCACAAATAAAAAATGGCTGCCGTGCGTGAGTAATGTCAATTTGTAAATGACATCTAACTTCTGACATATAAATTTGGTTGGAATTTATTTTATAATACTAAACAAATAAGATCTTAGTTGGAAATATAATTTTCATTGAAAATTCAAATATTATTCATATTTGGAACGAGCACTTAAAAATTAGTATTTTTTTCTCTTACTTTGTCAGTAGGCGTAGGTGTATGTAAATAGTTTGTAAATGCTTCGTTAGCAACATGTCATGAAATCAACTGAAAATAATAATTTTTCCAGGGTTAGAAACTGCAGAGCAGGAATGGTATAATAAACTCTTATCTTGTTTAAACGATCAACAGAAAAAAGCTCTCATGGAAATATGTCTTTTGGCAGATCAAAGACGTGCTTTTAGAGAGAGTAGGAAGATTGAGCAACAAGGAGGTAAGCTCTAGAATAGGCGCTATTGATGCATTGTGGACTGACTATAGTATATGGATAGTTCTATTTTATCCAGTTCCCAATTGATTTCTTTGGCAGTGAAATTCGAAGAGTAACACAAGGAATAATTAATTCAACTTTAATTTTTTTTATTGTGGTAGTCTTTCATCAAGGATGTAACGTTAACATTTGCAATAAATTTTATTAACATAGCTATACCTTACATACTAAATGAGAGAGTCCATCAAGTTGAAAAAATTATTCCTTCTGGGTGTTAAGTCACTGACTTAACAAGGAAGTATTCTGAATGGTATCATTATTTTTCAGGTTATGTCTTTACCCAGCAGGCAGTACCTACTACTTTCAAATTTGGAGATTCTAGTTTGGGATAATCTAAAAAATTTATTTATTCTGACTGATGTAAAATTGACTGTAAACAAATGAACTATGCAGTTTTAATTATGTGTATCTTCTTTTAATTAAGTGCCTTTTTATTAAAATTATGTACATATGTTACATGGAACATTACTACAATATCAAGATGAACTCAAGTGTTTGTCTGTTATATTGTAATATTCAACTCTTTACTGTAACTTGAATTTTATTGTTTCATTTAATATTTAATTAATGTTATCAGAAGTCTTTATTGCATAAAACCATTGGAAATCTGAAATTGCCAGTTGATGGAAATTAAATTTTTTATCTTTAATTTTTAATCCGAAAGTTTAGGTGACCCTCTTCCTGAACATTTCTCAATGTTGGTAACCCTCCTGTGGTGTCTTTTGGTCGACGAGCTGCATGGAAGGCTGGAGAAAAGACAGCAGCTATAGCTCTGCTGAAAGTATTAAGTGAGGATAGCTTTTATAGGTCTTGACAATCATTAGCCGCACATGGGATGTACAATGCGTTTGAAGGATAGGCCAGTCGGCCATTATAGTATAACACTCTACATTTGATTTCCGAAGTGCAGTCGATATGTAAATGTTAGAGGGAAGGAGGTGAATGTCTTCCTTTTTAGTAAAGAGACTGTTTAAAACATTCCATTTCATGTGGGACATTAATTTGCTGTAATAAATTTTATTTAATGTAAAAACTTATTTCTGTTCTGAAAATAATTGCTTTGGTTCCTTTCTGCCATTTTGGCTCTGGAAATAAAATACATTCTACATAGTTTTAACTTCATTACAAATCTAATGTATCAAAAGTTCAAATGAACAATTATTGCCAAATCTGTTATACAAAGATAATCTCATAGATAAAATACGTTGTGTATTGAAAAAAAACATTTTATTCCTAATTTTGTTCTAATTTAATCAGACAAAAGTACTTTCTTTCAAATCATCTCATATTTCTGAGTAGATTAGAAAAATTTCTCTTTTTTATTATTGCCGCATTTGTTTAAACAATGATCGCAGTAGAAGGAGAAATATCACACAAAGGGATCTTGATCTATCGAAATTTGAAAATGAGATAAAATCTAAAGTGTGTAGGAAGAAAAAATGAAAATTATATTGCGGTATTTTGGGGGACCCTCGGTTCAAGAGACAATAAATTATAATATTATTCTATATTATTATTTTTTTGGTCATTTCTTTAGTTTATTATTCAGAAGTTAACGTAATGTTTTAAAGAGATACCAAAGCACTTATTTATGGAAGAAAAGTCGTAAACAGTGTCTTTACTAATAAGCCAGATGTCTTTGCTTTAACATTTTCATATTGTTCGTACTATCTAGCTTCAAGTAGAGCGAATATCTATTATATGCTCGTTGACTAGAGGACTGGAATATCCTTCAAAAGCATTGCAAATTCCATGTACTGCAAATGATATTTCAGACCTGTATATGGGCAAAAGAGCAAGGAATTGCTGCCTTCAAAATGATCCATTACAAAGTTTCAAACTGAAATTAAAGTTAATTTTAATGGTGATTTTCACAAATTTTTTATAGAGCGCTCAATTCTGTAACCATTTTATTTTATTTATAATGGATTTTCATCACTTAAACTTGAAATGCTGGTGGTGGTGCTTAGTCTGCCGTAGAAGAGCAAATTTTTGCATTGCTACAGAAAGGCTTATGGTCCATTGAAGTTTGAGCTCTATTTTGAATATGAAAATACTTCTTAATACTCTAGTTAGTCGTTTCTGAAGTACATCAGCTACTGTAGATTAGAAGAGTTGAATCTGCATATCAGTTGCAATAATCTTCCAGAATTACATCTTAAGAATAAAGTTCAACCTTGATAATTAACATCATTTTATGTAAATTTGCCATATTTCTACCATCCAAGCTAATTTTATACAGAATACTCGTGTTGTAAATATATGAATTATCTACTGTTATAAGAGGAATAAATTAGGTAAAATCAACAGTTAAAACATTTTTATTTCACTAATTTTGTATAAATTATTCTCTTCGAGGTGCTTCAAACTCATAGCCATAATATATACCTTCCTTATAGGCTTTAAGCATATCATCAGAGTTTCTACGTATTCTTCTTCCTAATGGTTCTAGATCGTTATAACATTTTTCAAACACTTTATTTATGGCATTCATTCCTTCTTCTTCACTTACATTTCTAACAGCCATGACAGAGCTCAAGGCTTTATTCTTCACGCAATACTGATGTGTTTCTCTGAAATTGAATATGGAGGTGTCGCCATTAACCCATGCAGATAGCCAACTGCAATGTGCTAAATTTGCTGCTCGAATTTCTGTACAAGCGAGATGTTCAAGATTGGTAAAATCTAATTTATTTTGGCAACTGTCTAACATATGAATGAATTCGTGAACTAGTGTCCCTTGGACTATTCCAATACTAGTAGCTGTATTCTGGCATATTACAACCTGATTTAGAATGGGATCGTAACCTCCACTAACTTGTGGGAAGCATTCTTCGCATGATATGTGTCTTCGGATATCCACTTCGCATCCCGATCTTTTTAGTGCCCCCATCATAAGTTTAACCAGGGGACTTTTCAAAATGCATTTGTAAACATTTTGTTCACACTTGGTCTTATCGATATTTGATCTACCTTTCAAGAATTGTTCCAAACTAGAAGATGTGGAGGGTTTTCTTTCTGGATATAAGTCATAACCCCATTTATTTTCTCCCGATTTCGTTTTTCCTGAATCTGATTTTTCCTCATTACTGGTGTTATTATCAGAGGCTGGGGGTTTCGAAGTTTCGGCAGTAACGAAAGTCATGTCGATTATCTAATTTTCTATAAGATAATTCTGATAAAATTTATATTTAAAAACATTTTCTGAAAATTTTAAGGTTAAATTTTGGATTTCTGTGGTTGATCGTTGATGAATAAAGGAACTACGCTAAATATCTTATTTTGTATTGGGAAACTGGCCCTTACATATTTATAAAGTATATTGCAAATTGCAATCGTTTCATCTGCTACGAAGCTTATTATTTAATAAAAGGTACTGCAAAATGTCATCAATACTGATCCCGTCTCTACAATGTACATCAATAAAAATCTGCTGATTTCTGAATCCGAAATATTTCCAGTCATTAATTTATGACAGTAATATAATAATAGAATATTAGTTTATATGACTCGTAGACGAACTGAATATCATTATGTCAAATATTTTGTAGTTCTGGCATTTCGTGATATTAATTAATATATTATATAGTTATATAGTTTATTTTGCATTATGCCAATCCTGGTAAGAACGTAAGTGAAATTCAACATGTTCTGCATGATCCATATACCTGTGTATCCGATACAAACTATGAACTATACAATAAAGTATCTTCCCTTCAATGAATTTTAGTTTGAGAACAGACAAGATCTAATTTTATATTTAATAGATTTGCTTCTCATTTGATGATTGTTTAATAATTAAATTGATATAAAGAGAGCATTTGATCATTTTCAACATCATAATAATGCACTACCCTTTTCTATACATGGGTAAACTTGCAGAGATCGGAAGGAGATTAATATCATTTATCTGTAAAATGATTGATTCTTTGTGTATTAATGGATACTTATTCCCTAAAAATTGTTTCTTTTCCATAATATAGTAATTTAGACTCGTGATTGAGAACATAATAACCTAATAAGTAATAATACAGCAATGTCCAGTTCGATCTACTGGGTAGTTCAAAATCATTCTATTTCTAACGGAAGGTTGGCCACAGAATATTCACTAATACATTTTTATTATTTTTAATTGGTTTAATTATTATTTTAATGGTCGCATGTTACAGTACCGTTTGGGTAATGAGTAGAAGTGTTTTCTATTCTGAATAATGCATAATTTTAATCTATCATTTAAATGGGTTTCCATCAAGTAAAGATCATTTCAGTCAAATATCATAATACTGATCTTCTTGACGATGTTTTCAGATCTTCGACAGAAGAAAAGCATGATTGGGCTATTTTGGAATTGCAAGGCGACATCAAATCCCATTCAGAAGCTGATTTAGAGAATCAGTTCATAGGCGATTTACATTTCACAAAATCGGGTATTCCAATTCTGATAATCGGCCATCACTTGCTTTACGGTAAAGAGGTACCACTCGAAAAACCATTTGTGGTATTAGAGAAAAAAGGAAAAGAACAAAATACTGAATATATCGTCAAAACTATAATAAAGAAGAGAATTATATTCAAGACTAGGCCAAAACCGATTGTAAAATAGTTAATCGAAAATATGGTTTTTCGAAATTGAATGATCATGACATGAAAACGAAACTTATTGATAATTATATTTAATATTAAGATGAACAAATGAATATTTTACTGAATTGGAACTGTTTTTTTTGTACACACACCAACCAAAAACCAAAATTATAGATGGTAAAATTCAAGAAGATCACTTTGTAAATTGAAAAATATTTCAATCTCTCAAACACTAGGTTTTTTTTTCTTCTGGATGATAGGAAGTTTCATAAACAACTTGGTAGTCGTCAATTATGACAAGAAAAACACGCAAAAGGACATTATACAAATGCGCTGTTGCAGAAATGCGAAATTTTTACCGAAATAAGGAAATTCCATGCAAATACATTTCTAATCTCAATTTTCCTGCAACTTTCGAATGCCACAATTTGTGTATGCCAAAATATTTCGAAAACTTACCAAATTTCTTCCTTATTCTCTAAAAAAAATAGTTCGAATGCATCACTAGTTTCGTTTCAGCAGATATAATTACCAACTCTGAGAACCCAATACTTGGTAATTATATCAATGGATTCTTATGATAGAACTGAATCATGAAATAAATTAAATTGAAAAAGTGTAATTTAAGAAAAAACTAGAGTGCTAAAAATTATTAATTCGAAACCACCAGTCCTATTCTACTCAATAACGAACTTATCCGAGATATTCATTCCTCAAATCAAATCAATTACATATATTATATCAATTGAAACTTAGCCAATATTCCAGTTTTGTTTTCACTGGAGATATTCTGAACCTAATTTTATAAATACGGACGTTAATTTTCAATAATAAATCTTGATTCTATGATTTCACAGAATGCTGTAATCATAGAATCAAGATTTATTATTGAAATTTTGAAAAATCATATCTCCGAAAGTATTAGCTTGTTAGAGTTGAGAATGATATTAATGGATTCTTATGATGAAACTGCATCTTAAAAAAAATTTAATTTGAAATTTGTAATGAAAAAAAAAAAAATTTTTTCCGTTACTCCGGAACCATCAGATCGATTTTGCCCAATAACGAACTTAACCGAGATACTTATCTATCAGTGAGTCAAACCAAATCGTTTAGGACCATTTTCATCCGAAAATTCGAAAACTACAGACATTTGGGCAAATTGATAAGCACTCTGTTCCGAGGAAAATAACTAAGAGCGCGAGAATTTTTTTCATTCACGAAAAATCCTCGACAAATAATTTTCATTGATATTTTCATAATAATTCAATTTCAAAATAATATATTTCATAACATTTTTCATCCCGATATTTTTGATGGATTTACACTAAATAAATAAGTCATCGATCTTACCTGAATCTATTTTAATCATTGAAAATCATTGCCTATCATAGCCTGCTGAAATACATAGCTATGAACGCCGCATTTTATTCAGATCACTGGAAAGATCGAAGTTGGAATATTTAATAGATATAAAGAGATCGATATTGTGATACTCAAATGTATTTCCGAATTTCAATCAAGCAATATAAAGTTTCCAATTCAATGTCGTGTGTACCTACCTCGAATGCACTTGCATGGTCCTGAGAATTAGTCAGCATATATTTCTTAGGAATCCCCGCAGATGTACATGACCTAGTATGACACGAAACTACGACCTTGGGTGTTGGAAGTTCGAACTACACCTTTTCCAATTGACAATTGTGATTCGGTAAACGTAAAATGTAATTGAGAAAAGCAAATTAAATTTTAGATTATACCTATATCGACGGCTAAAGTGCAGGACCTCGTATCATCCTCTATTTACAAAATTTGCTGAAATTTAAAAATATGCATGATGTAGTTCAATAATAAGAATCCATTGATATAATTCCCAACTCTGAGAAACCAATAATTTCGGAGATATGATTTGCATTTGATGATATGTATATTATATATGAAAGAAATTAAATTAAATGACGTGAAGTCAGGAGCTTTTGCGCGTATGTTCTATTGTCCATACTCCTGTAATGAACACTCTTCTTAATCGAATTTACCATGATGAATTCTGTTGTCCATTCTACTGTATTGGACACTCTTCTTAATCGAATTCACCATGATGAATTCTATTGTCCATTCTCCTGTATTGGAGACTCTTCTTAATCGAATTTGCCATGATGAATTCTATTGTCCAGAATGGACAATAGAATTCATCTTGGTAAATTCGATTAAGAAGAGTCTCCAATACAGGAGAATGGACAATAGAATTAATTAATCGTTTACGGTGTAATCTATTGATCATTACGCGAACAAGTGCGCTAAAGCTCCTGAACTTATACATGCTTTGAAAAAAATAATTGGTTCAAGCACTGACGTGAAGTCGGAAGCTTTTGCGCGTATGTTCTATTGTCCATTCTTCTGTATTGGACACCCTTAATCGAATTTACGATGATAAATTATGTTGTCCATTCTCACAATAGATTCTCACAATAGTTATCGTGGCAACGGACGGCCGGACGGACAGAATCAAATTTGACCTCGAATTCTTCATTGGGGAGTCGAACTTAATCGTTTGAGACCATTTTCGTCAAAAAATTCGAAAGGTGCAGACATTTGGGCAAAACTATAACGCGATGTTCCCCAGAACATACGCGCAAAAAAAATAATAATGCTTCATTGATCATTTTGGACATAACAATGATGTAAGGACAAGTTATACAATTTGAGATGAAACCGCCCGGTACGAACTTATCAATTCAATATTTGGATATCGCTTCACCTATCTATAAAATTTGAGTCAATGTATGATTAATTGTGATTACAAAAGATAAAACGTTGGTTTTGAAGAACGAAGAGACAGTTTACGAAAAGCCGTCTCTTAATACAAACGTAATAGGTGGAGTAATGCATGATTAACTTTCGGAGAATTTACGATCAGTGTAAACAGAATTTCTCACGTTGGAAATGAAGGAATTCCCTACCTATCGGGTAGATGATATCACTTTATAAGCGACGAAATCCTGCCCGGCCAGTTGTTGTGAATTAGTATTGAATTGACTGCGGTGTCGGTACAAGTAGAAACAAGGATCTCCGAAAATATTCACCGTTAATAAGTGACGTATTCGTGCTCGGTCGAAAATGTTTAGTGTAAAGTCGAACCGTGTCTTAATGTACGTAATTATGTTAAGTGCGAGAGTTTTTTCGCAAACTGGGACGGATCCTTCGACGAAATCTGTGATATCGACGGCAGCTTCAACGATTGAGTATTCGACATCTGAAAACAAGGTAATTCGTTTGCGGAAAATCCTTGAAAATCAAGATTAACGTTCAATAATTTTAATTTATAGAAGGAGACGTTAAGTCGGGATCTTTACCGCGCTCAGTGATAAAATCAACAATATATTTCACAGATTTTTAACGCCATACATTAAAAAAAAAAACTTACGTCTCAAGTATCTCAAGGATGCGATATTCACGAAATTCCGCGAAAATTAGTGGATCGGCATTCTACAAGTAATCACCGAATTTTAATTAGATCAGATTTTTATATTTGGAGTTATTGAGGAAATAACAACAAAATTTCAGATGAATATAATCCCTAAACAATTTGGCCGATCATGCCAATTAACGAAATTAAATGTTGCATTTGAATGCGCTGCCTACCCTGAAAATTGCAAGTAGCTATCTCTCTCTGTTCTCAAGTTATCGTGAGATGAATGATATTTTTTCGTAATTTTTTCAAAATTTTCTAGTGGTCCTCACAAAATTTGGTTCGACTCACTGATCAAGAATCCGTGGTCGAAATCGATTCTGTCCGGTCAGTCCGCCGGTCCGGCCCTCCGGTAACACGATAACTCTCGAACGAAAAGAGTTAGAGGATCGAAATTTGCAGGGTAGGTTTGGACCCTAAATATCTCGGACGAGTTCGTTAACGGGCGAAATGCACCAAGCGGTTTCAGAGTTATGACCGTTTTTAGTAAAAAACGGTTTGTTATGAATATTTCCGAAACCGATCAGTCGATCTATCTGAAATTTAGCATTAAATTGTAGAATAATGACCTTTATATGCATGCAAAGACTTGTATTGATCGGGTTGCATAAAGTATAAAAAAAAATCAATTTTTAAATTTTGATTCTACAATAACTCTTTAACAGATGAAGCTAGACAGTTGACATTTTCAGAGTAGGTTTGGGTGATAAATATCTCGGTTAAGTTCGTTATTGGGTAGAATCAGCATAATGGTTTCGGAGTTACGAAAAAAAAATTTTTTTTTCATTACAAATTTCAAATTAAGTATCCGATTTTTGGGCGCATGTTCTAGGGGAACATCGTCCTATCATTTCGTCCAAATGTCTGTAATTTTCGAATTTCGAGCTGAAAATTGGCTAATAGACTAATTCGGACTCCCTGATCACGAATCCGGTGTCAGATTTTTGGGTGCCGTACGGCCGGCCGGCCGGCCGGCCGTACTTCCGGCCGTAGGCACGATAACAGGAGCACCGAAGGTCCTATCGACTTCAAACTTTCAGGGTAGGTTTCTGATCAAAATGCGACGGTTAAGTTCGTTAACGTGCAAAATCGGCTGGACGGTTTAGGAGTTATAGACATTTAAAATTTTGAGGTTATTTCCCTGATATTTCAGGAACTAAAGAAGATGTTGAATCGAAACTTGGTAGTCAGTTCGAGGATATAAACGCGCAACTTTTGGCAAAATTCTGTTATGATCGAAATGTTGGTAATTTTTAAAAAAATATTTCTTTTAATTTTTTCGAAAAAAAAATTTTTTTTTCGTGAACTATTCATCAGATTGCAACAAAAACTTGTACTAACGTCAATTGTAGTATTTTGCAACATTGTGCAAAATTTTGGCTCTATACGATTTAAATTTCTGGAGATATAAGACAAAATGTGTCAAATTTCCTGGGTCTCTCTCAGTATTTTCATCGATTATTCTATGAACTCTTTGAATTCCACCGAAAACAAATTCAAAGACATAAACATAAAGAATCAAGTCATAGTTTAGACGTCGAAAGAAGGACGATGTTGATCGACTTGAAAAGGTACCTATTTCAAGAAATGCAATAATGAAATGCTTAATTTATGGATATAATATTATCTAAGTATTGTTGGGATCGGGCAGTTGGAAAATTTTTTAATAAAAAAATTTGTACCGACGTTAAATCAAGCATTCTACACGAGTGTGCAAAATTTCAGTTCGATACGATCTCAATTCCAGAAGATATTGCTTAAAATTCACATTCCAGCGTGTTTTGACGTTCTATGGTCACAGAAAATCGTCACAAAAATATATTTACCTCATTTGACGGCTGTTTGTCAAATCAATTAATTCCAATAATTGATGTCAGATTTCCTACATACCAAGTTCAAACACATTTTATTATATGGAAAACACTTATTATGATAACGTTCTACAGGAATTGATACTAAATAGAAGCTAGATGAAGATTATTGTAATGGAAAATTTGTGTTCCAGAATAATATTAAGGTATTCAACATGATACTGCTTTTTTTCTTTACTGGTCAGTACGGGCCACAAGGAAGATGAACATGCGCCCAAAAGCTCCTGTCCACAGGGCTTGTTTAATTTGTTAATACATATATACAAGACTGTTTTGAAACCGAAAATAATATTGACTGATTACATATTGAATAATTTATATATAAATATTGGGGGTGATGTTTTAGTAGTTTTAGAATTGGATCATTTTAATGATGTAGTTTATGAAGGCAATAGGAAAGAAGAACATAATGGAATCATCAAAAGAAATTACTGTTCGTTGACCACTGAGGTTAATATTACCTTTTACTTCCTTAAGTAGTGAGACAAGTTCCTATATACAAGATTTTCATAATGTTGCCATCAAAAAAATACTGAAATATGGATCTACATTTGTGTATCAATCATTTCTTATTGAGTTAAGGTTCATAATACAGAAAAGAATGTGTTAGTGGTATGAACTATTAAATTTTAAATTATGAAAAGAGGATAGTATTTTATTAATATATTTTGAACTATTAAAATAATTTGTTCGTAATCCACTACCTACTCAAATATCAGGAATAAATGGACATTCTGCTATGATTGTCTCCAGCCTTGCTCTAGACATTTCGATGATACTTTCCTTAGGTATTTCGAGTTGTGAAAACGATGCACCGAGTGTAAGTTGCAACAACCCATTCCACGGGGTTGAATCGTTGCAGATTGCTCATTTAATCTTGATAAATAAATTTAATGACAATTTTTGAAGCATTAAAGCATTGAAGATTGCTCTTTTTTTTAAATGATAATTTTTGGAGCATTTTTTTTAAACGACACTTTTTTTAAATTTAATTTTTGCTACATTTTGTATTACATTTAAGTTTTTGATATTGTACCAAATTTCACTAATCACTTGATTTCATTTTTTTTATTTGATTTTTGCAATAAATATGAAAGTGATAACATTTCTTTTTAGATAATGAAGCGACCTGTCAAACGATATATCACAAGACCATACTTGTTTCGGGATTTTCCATAAATAAATACTGTAACGAAGTAACCAAGATAACGGAATTATTCCATTTGGCTTTTCCACACTGTATAATTTCACAAATATAAAATTTTTGAAGATCATCGAACAGTTATGTATGATTTTTTGTACCAAGTAATACCTGAACGAACGTTCAAAAGCTCGTAACGTTACGTGAATGATTCGACAATTTCTAAAATTGTAATCATGATGATTCCAGGTTGAATTTCGACATGTCAAGTTTTTGCGGACCTTGAATACTGCGATTTTCAATGTAAGTCTGGGAGCTCGAAACAAGATATCCGGTGACATACGTTGAAGACCTCCATTTCCTCTAAACCCGATCAAGGAAACTATTTTTCTCAGAAAATAGCACACCTTACATATTGAATCGAATGTTTTATTCCTGGGAACGATAAAAACAAGTTTCATCAATAATGATCTCAATGGTGTTACCTTGATTACCTTTTCTATCAGGTCAATGTCATTTCGGAGATTCAAGATAACGGAATTAATAGATTACCTACAGTCATGTAGAGTTATTTTTATCGCGTGCATTTAGTAAATCCACCACATGTGCTTGGTATTTCATTTTTTGGCGCTCTTGTTCCTCGGAACAGAGTGCTTATCAATTTCTCCAAATGTCTATAATTTTCGAATTTTTGGATGAAAATGGACTTAAACGATTTAGCTGGACAGCTAGCAATTTTTAGACATCAGCCATGTTTCAGCGCTCTTTTACCTTCAATGCTGTGAAGGTGCACAATAAGTATCTGTTGCTTTTTGGGATGACCTCTTTGTACTCACTGAGAAGTAATTTACGGCAATATTTGTTAAATTGTCAGAATTCATAATAAATATTTTGTAATCTTAGTTTTGATGGAGAAAATGTTTTTTATTTCGTTTCTGTAATTTTTCAGGGGTTAAGTGGAGTAGCTTTTGGCTAGACTTCACCCTTATGTTATGTTTATAACAAATAAAGACATTATTTTTTCTTCCGCTCGAGAGGAAAAACCTTTCATAGGCCCGCCCTGAGAGGCTCAGCTTCTCTCAAGAGTGTGAGACTCCAGATGTTGATGGCTACTCACTAAAAAACCTCTCGCACGTTCCTTGGAGTAGTTCTTCGTCCTGCCCTTACAGCGTCTCTTAACAAAAGAGCTGAGCTGCAAGCGGCCTTCATAGTTGATGGGACCTGATGACTCGAAGTGATCCGAGCAACACCGTCTTCTGCATTCTGTGTGCTTAATTCTCGGCCAGAGATTTTCAGGCCGGAATAATCTTCTATTCGGTCACGTAGTTCGCTCTCATTCCGCCTAGGCATCCTATGATTAGTACGACCATTCTAACCTTATGCCCTGGATACAGGATCCTCACTTCAAACATTAAATCCTTGTATTTTTCCCTCTTCTGTTCTTCTTTCATCACCACCACTATTATTATTATTATTAATTTTCCGAGTAGGTTTGGGAGATAAATATCTCGGTTAAGTTCGATATTGAGCAAAATCGGTCTGATGGTTTCAGAGTAACGAAACAATTTTTTTTCTTTACATTACAACTTTCGAATTCAATTCTTTTAAAGATGCAGTTTCATTATAAAAATTTATTGATATCATTTTCAACTCTAAAAAATTAATACTTTCGGGGATATTACTTTTCAAAATTTCAATATCAAATCGTAAATCTATGATTTCACAGAATTCTGTATCGAAATTTAACGTCCGTATCTAGGAATGTCATCCTTGTTCATATATTTCGTCATTGTCATCTCATCTACAGATAAGAGCTATTAGTATTCTGTGGATAAGAGACATCGAGACATGGCAAACAAAGTATGATTGAATGCAAAACGACCAATGGAATAACCTCAGCTATCCTAGATAGCTCTTGTATAATCCATATGAAGATGATAATCCATATGATGATGATGGAAATACCTATATACTTTGGCAAGTTAATCGAATTGGGTTCAGAATATTTTCAGTAAAAACAAAACTGGAATATTGGCTAAGTTCCAATCGATATAATATAATTTTCATAGTAGATTTGGGGAATGAATATCTCGGATAAGTTCCTTATTGGGTAGAATTGGCCTGTTGGTTTTGGACTAATAATTTTTGGCACTCTTATCTTTCATGATGTTTGAATTTAACTTCTTTATGATGAAGTTCTATCATAAGAATCCATTGATATCATTCCCAACTCTAAGAAACCAATACTTTCGGAGATTTGCCAAAGTTTGAGCAAGAGCGCCAAAGTTCCTGTCCACAGGGCTTCTGCACACATCGATTTGGAAATTTGTTAACCATAACTTGAAATTACTTCACCTAATTAAACCTGAAAGCAGAATTTCCCTGAGGATATGGTCGAATTAGGATCATGTTAAATTTTCTCCAACGTAACATCAATTTCAAAATTCATTTCGAATACATTCTTGGTGAATAAACTCACGATAATTTAATTAATTACGGTTAATTTCTGTTGAATTATGAATTGAAGGAAATCTAAGAAATCTTATCAAACTGATGCAACAATTGGCATATCAGGAAAACTATATACAAGTATGGATTTATCGTAGTCCTTTTAATCACTTGATATTTTTAGGTATCACATATAGATTTCTGGATATCTGTGACGAACTGATTGAATCAGATGCTGAGAATCAAATCACAATTCACGGAAATGCTAATATTTACTTACTCTGAATTTATTTATATACTCGTGCACCTATCAGGCAACCATACAAGTTCCTGCAGGTTGTATAGTGAAGTATAAATATTTATTGAGGAACAGTTATACACTTCCATTCATTAAATTAATTGCTATCCCACTTAGAAAAATACTTTTTTCCAGCGTGAAACAAATTTGTATATAACTCTTTTGTTGAACTGTATGGATTTTGATGCGGAAAATTGATGGACTGCATTTATTAAGGAAAAGTCTGCACTGCATACAGTTGCGAAGAGAAAAAATTTTGAATCACTCCACTGATTTATAACACCATACAGAAGATTAATAATAAATTCACCCCCAACCCTTTAAATTTCGTATGAATTCAATTTCAAAGATTTTATGCTGTCCAATATTGTCATCAGTAATGAATACTATCTTCCTGTTGGAGCTCTCAGTGCTTATAATATGTTCTTTTATCACTGCTGTTCTCTTCGGTTTAATATCTTTGGCTTTTTCCTTCATACGCGTTTTTTTCCTCCCACAAAATTGGTGTAACAAACACAAAATGCCAGATAGACTTTTAAATTCACACAAAAATATAGGACAATAATCAGAATGTCGATAGAAATTAATACAACTAGAACGTTTATAAAGACACATAAAAAATTGTTTCTAGCACTGACATGAAGTCAGGAGCTTTTGCGAGCATGTTCTATTGTCTCATCCATTGGACACTCTTAATCGAATTTACCACGGTCCAATACAGGAGAATAGACAATAGAACATGCACGCAAAAGCTCCTGACATGACGGCAGTGCTTGAACCAATTTGTTGTTTTCGTAATTTTTTTAAAATTTGTTATGGGTACGGTTCTCACAAAATTTTACACACGTCTTTATGTCGATATTCTACAACTAGTTACCAAGCTACAATTCGATCGAGTTTATGTTTTTTGAGTTATCGATGAAATAATATTCCAGGTGAGTATAACGCCGAAACCGTTGGACCGATTATGCCCAAAAATGAACTTAACTCTCCCATTCGGATGTGTAACCTACCCCTATGTGCCCGCCGACTTATCGCAAACTCCACCGCGGCCGCGGCCGTGCCACTTTGATTAGTCCTCTATGAGTTGAATAATGAGATGATGGTTTAATATTTATCCCTTTTCAGACCACTGTTCTACTACCAAAATGCTGTCCACAAGGATTAGCAGTTGGAATAGGAAACTGCAGCCAGTCAACAGTAATATTTCAACCAAGCTTCAATGTCTACAGGCACAACGATACAGCTTTCGATGATGAACCCATTGATGCCAGCTTGGTCACCTTCCAGACATATGTCAATTCCTGTGAAGGAAAGAAGTGAGTATCCCTATTATCAGAATGGGGTCGTTAGGCTTGGTCCAGCCCTTCAGAACTGCGATGTTTTTTCCTATTACCCTACTAATTAAATCCTAAAGACATTGTCAATACTTGATGAGGTCCTTATAGGAGCCTTGGCTATCACCTTTTGAGGTTTTGGAACTGGCTCAACCATATGTAAAATCCTTAGGCTGGCCAGTTCTGGGCAAACTATGTGTTCGGCAGTTTCCTTTTCCGTTCTACGCTGACGACATAGTTCTATGCTGATGACATAGTCCTAATGGTCAGAGGTAAATTCGAGGGCACCTTGTGTAACTTACTACAGGAGGGCCTTAGAATTATGGAGTGGTGCATGTCATTGGGGCTCAGCATAAACCCGAACAAGACCACAGTGATTCTGTTTACTCGGAGAAGGAAACTTCCAGCTGTGAGATCCCTATTTTTGAACGGAGATATTATGGAATGGAAGTC
Source organism: Halyzia sedecimguttata (assembly GCA_937662695.2). Classification (NCBI taxonomy): domain Eukaryota; kingdom Metazoa; phylum Arthropoda; class Insecta; order Coleoptera; family Coccinellidae; genus Halyzia; species Halyzia sedecimguttata. The sequence goes on along the minus strand of OW569411.2, from coordinate 1,548,346 downwards.
TGAAGTTAAATATCTAGGGGCAACATTAGATAGTAAACTTATGTGGAATAGGCATGTTGACATCACTGCCAGTAAAGCAACAAAGGCTTCAATGGCGTGCAGGAATCTAGCTGGTAAGACTTGAGGCTGCAACCCTAAGATACTGCGATGGATGTACGTCATGATTGTGAGACCCATAATTACGCATGAGGCAGTAGTCTGGTACTCAAAAACAAGCCAGAATGGTACGAGGAAAACCCGGGACAGAGTACAAAGGCTGGCCTGTGTGTGTATCACTGGAGCTATGGGAACCTGTCCTACCAGGGCACTTGAGATTATAACAAATCTCACACCACTTCATCTAGTGATAGAGAAAATGGCCCATGAAGGCATTCTCGGAATATCTAGGAAAGGAACAGGTAATGAGAGTATTAAAAACCAGAAAGCCTGGTCCTCTCTTACCAGGTACATTTCATCAGCCAATCTTCCTAGTGACGAAATGATCAAGAAAGTAAGCATCGAAAAGAACTTCACTACGATGCTTGGTAGGAAAAAAGACTCGGACAGGGAATCCACCACCCAAGTTTTAAAAAGAAATGCCATTAAATGGTACACAGACGGTACAAAAACCACTACAGGAGCTGGCGCTGGAGTATATGGCCCAGGCACCAAATGCTCACTATCGCTAGGCTCCTATCCGAATATCTTTCAGGCAGAAGTACTTGCAATAGAAAGATGCGTGGAAATAAACATCATCAGAAACTATCAGAAATGTGATATAGCAATCCACTCTGACAGTCATGCTGCTATTGAAGCTCTGAGCTCCCATGTTATCAAATCCAAGCTAATATGGGAGTATTAAAGGGTTTCTTTCTGGGTGTTCTCTCTAAAACTCCGAAAAATATCTATAAAATAAAAATTAATTAATTTGTGCTTTGCTTCTGCGTAAGAAACACAAGATATGGGAGTGCCGAAGAAAATTCAATGAAGCAGGCAAGAACAACAGGGTCTCCTTGGTCTAGGAGAATCGTAGGAAATGAGGAGGCCAATACATTTGCCAAGAAAGGAGCACAAACCCCCTTTATTGGATTGGAACCTTACTGTGTGGTTGGTAGATACACCTACAAAAGTGAATTCCGGATCAAAGAAGAAACAGAGAGGTATTTTCTGGAGATCTCTCCCTGGAATGTATTTTGCCAAGAAATTCCTCCGGAACATTGATACTGTCAGATCCAAGAAATACTTGGACCACAGTAAGAACACGCTGCACCCCCTCACTGGCTTCCTCACAGAGCACTGCGGCCTCAGGAAGCATATGATGAGATTAGGGCTAGCAGAAATTGACGAGTGCAGATTCTGTTGGGAGGAGGATGAAACTCCTGATCACCTGATAATGGAATGCCTCGCCATCTGAAACCAATGCAAGGAATGCTTTGGGCAAGAAATCTGCAGGAGCGAAGACAGCCTCCTTGGCCAAGGCAAATCCCTGGGGCTCCCAAGGCAGAGCCCTGGGGCACTCCATATGTGATATTTCACACTGAACATATTGTTAACCTTAACTATTACAGTCCTACCGAAAATGAAACTGTACAACCAGTCGAGGAATACATCCATAAAATCCAAGCTTGCTTATTGTCACTTTTATAATTGTTTCATCCATTAATGATAATAGAGAATTAATGAATTTTCTTGATAGGTTTCCTTTATCTCTTGAGGAAGATCCAATATACCTGGCAAATGGATCTTTGCTGGTGACTGGTATGGGGGAATATGACGGTATTTTAAGCCAGGATCAGTTTTGTATAGATAACCTGAATAACGTACCTGACGATGAAGTGGTGTACACATTTCTATGTGTGAAGGAGATTGAAGAAAATCTTCCCAGATGGATATTTTCCGCATATATAACTCGTAAGTATCTAAGTTACACTCTTAGTTCTCAGTGAATCAGATTTATCGATAATTTCTAATTCTTTTAAATAATTTTCTTCGGATATAGGTATATTAATTACCTGGTGCAACATAATATGAAAGGCCGCGACTTTATGTTTGAATGGGTGACACGAGGATCGATGAATGATTGTATCCGTATATATATATATATATATTCTTTTGACTGAGAGCTGTATATGTGTTAGCAGAGGTTGGTGTAACGGGGTACCATACAATTCGACGTATGATACAAGAGCTTAGGGAAAAACCTCAGCAAAAAACCTTTTCTTCCCGTGAGTGTGGTGATTTGTAACTATTCTTTACAAAATTTGCTGAAATTTAAAAATATTGATGGGGATATATTTCTTCAATGTGGATTCCCTCGTCAAAAAACGGATAGGTTTCTCCAAGGTACCCAAAACTCAACCTGAAAATTGAAAAGACAAGAGGAGGATACGAACAAATTGAAAATAATACATAACCTTTCCAAAGTCTCCTCTCACAAAAATACTTGTCTGTAGGCGAATGAGATCTCGTGGAGAAGAATCGCCTCCGCTAGTTTTCGAAGATATTCACTCTTGAAATCCCTTCAATATTTGAATTCAAAAATGAAAATGTTGCTCGTAAGGCCAGGAGGGTCTCTTTCAAAACCAGGTCTGACCGGTCCAAGTCCAAGCGATGATTATTCAGAACTTCAGATGTTAGAAGCCCGCTACAGGGCCCTTAATAAGGGCTATCATCTCCCATAGATATATATTTTACTTTATATTGTATAAAATAATGAAAAAATGTGCCGGACAAATTACGACTTATGTCATGATTGTATCCGTATGGGATGGTTTCCAAAATATCAAAAAATCATGTTTATTGTTTTCCACGTTACTGTTAAAACCAAAAAATAAATTGCGCCTTCATTTTCCATTTCCTTTGGGAATTTGACCTTCAATGATACTTTCATTAGGTGTTTCAAGTTGTGGAAACTATGTACTGAGTGTAAGTTGCAACAACCCATTCCACGAGGTTAAATCATGGCAGATTGCCCATTTAATCTTGATAAATAAACTATTATTTGAATTTAAGAATCTATTGATCATTCCCAACTCTGAGAAACCAATACTTTTGGATTGATATGATTTGTCAAAGTCCACGGGGCTTTCGCACTTTTTGGCCCTCTAGTTCCTCGGAACAGAGTGCTTATCAATTTGCCCAAATGTCTGTAATTTTCGAATTTTTGGCTGAAAATGGTCTCAAACGATTTGGTTCGACTCACTGATCAAGAATCCGAGGTCGAAATCGATAACTCTCGAACGAAAGGAGTTAGAGGATTGAAATTTGCAATGTGGGTTTGGAGCTTAAATATCTCGGACGAGTTCGTTAATGGGCGAAATCAATCAAGCGGCTTCGGAGTTATGGCCGATTTTAGTAAAAACATTTTTTATGAATATTTCCGAAACCGATCACTTGATCTATCTGAAATTTAGCATCAAATTGTTGAATCATGACCTTTATACGCATGTGAAGTTTTGTATTGACCAGGTTACCGCAAAGTGGCTAAAAAAAATTTGAAAATTTTTAAATTTTTTTCTACAATAACTCTCGAACGGAATGAGCTAGGCAGTTGAAATTTTCAGAGTAGGTTAGGGAGATGAATATCTCAGTTATGTTCGTTATTGGGCAAAATAGGCCAGATGGTTTCGGAGTAACGAAAAAAAAATTTTTTTAACCTACAAATTTCGAATTCAATTTTTATTTAAGATGCAGTTTCACCATAAAAATCCATTGATATCATTTCTAACTCCAACAAGCTAATACTTTCGGAGATATGACTTTTCGAAATTTCAATAATGAATCGTACTTCTATGTTTTCACAGAATGCTATAATTATTCTAAGCTTTATTATATGCTATGTGTTCATACTCGTACATGTCATCCTGCTCTATAAGAGAGAGTCAAATTCATTTCAGCTATTTTAATTTGATTTCTTCCATGGTGCAGTTCTCATTCTCAGATTGCTCATTTAATCTTGATAAATAAACTATTATTTAAATTGAATTTCCTTTATGATGCAGTTTTACCATAAGAATACATTGATATAATTCCCTACTCTGAGAAACCAATACTTTCGGAGATATAATTTGTCTGTTTGAACAAGAGCGCCAGAAAGCTCCTATCCACAGGGCTTGAACCAATTTTTTTATCTTTTAAATTCCTGACTATTTTCACTGTAACCTGAGCTGAGATACTAGGGAAAAGGTTGGCCACATCGAATTATATACTAATTCTGCATTGGCTAGTATGGAAGTATTTTCAATTCGAGCGAGTTCTTGATCAAAAAAGTTAGTACGAAGTTATCATAATTTTTAATCGACTGTATGAGAAAACGTGAAATTTTAACTGATTGTACTGAAATGTATGAAACTATGGATCTAATATTTCTATCCGGTTTATGAAGTGTATAATCTATATTTATAAAAGAAAGTCGTGTTAGTTACTTCACTTATAACTCAAGAACGGCTATACCGATTTGGCTCAAAATTGGTGGGGAGGTAGCTTAGAAACAGCAGACGGACATAGGATACTTTTTTGTGTTATACAGGGTGTTTTTCTTTTAACGTCAATTAAAACTTGCTGTTTTTCCTGCCATAATCGTACAATTTTAGTCATGTGTGTTTAAAAATAAACTTTCGAGGCATACACCATTGAAAATAAAGCATTACTATACAGGGTGTCCTTTTTCTCATGGCACAATTGTACGTGATTGAAGTGATTTGTGTCACAAACAAAGCATTAACTAAATAGGTACCTTGGATGGATTCTCATAATGTATTCGTCCGAAATCTCCATACAGGGTGTTCTTCTTTTAACGTCAATTGCAACTTGCTGTTTTCCATGCCACAATCGTACAATTTCATTCATTTGTGTTAAAAAATAAACTTTAGAGGGATACATCATTGAAAATAAATCATTACTGTACAGGGTGTTTTTTTTCTGTTTTTTGAAGTGATTTGTACCACAAACAAAACATTAACTTAATAGGTACCTCAGATAGATTCTCATAATGTATTTGAATAGGGACCTTATGCGACCGCAGAAGCGGCGTCGATTATCTTCGAATGTTGCAAATTGATATATGATTAATTGGACGCAGTTAAGCAGAAATTTATGATTATATATATAAACTATCTATATTTTATGACAAACGTGTATAATAAAATCTAAAATCTGCTTATTTATTGCCTCTAAGGCGGAACAGAGTTCGCTGGGTCAGCTAGTATTAAATAAATGATTGTAAAGCTTATATTATTTTTCATTTGAATAAATTTTAATTTGCATCATGTAAAAGCCACGAGCATTCAATTCTACAGAGGTATCTTGATGGGAAAACATTTCATTGTATCTCTGAATAAATATATATATCTGATCTTATCGATACATATTTCTCAGTTAACATCTATTCTTATTACTCACCCGCATGTGATTCATAAGATATCCAATTGCACAGATCAATTATTCAGTTCCCCTTTGCCAATAGACAACGTCCTACACACATCTTATTAATTTCTATTGTAATTGCTGCAATATAAATCCTACAGCTACAGGGTGGTTTTGTCTTTCTTCAACAAGTTCAAAAAATGGTTGCACGAATTTGTTCATAAAAGTATTGTTTTCTTCATCAGACGTGGAACTTATCATCCATTTTGTTATATTGAAACGTGAATGCAACTGACTATTGGTTTGCACAAATGTTTAATAATTTTTTTTTCAGTTATTTCAATCTCGGTCCTTCTGTTCACTTCATCCGCTGTCTTCTTCTATCAGCAAGATGTACAGGGAGTCCATAAGAAATCGTTCGTAGCTTATGCTATTTCGATGAGCGCCACCTACCTGATCATCGTTTTGATGCAATTTATTTCTGGGGGTTGCAAATTCTTTGGTAAGTTAACCTGCATTTTCTTGACTTGTGTAGTAAGACTTCATATTATATTATATTTAATTTTCGATTCATTTATATGGTCATCAATTAGTTCAATAAATTATCAACAAACATATAGATAAACAACTTTACTCTTCAGTAACATAACCCTAACGAGAGAAATAAAAACGGGAAAAGATTTCCAAGCTTCGAAGTTCCATCGTTTCTTATTAAAACGATGAAGAAGGTAGTGGACAACTACATAAGAACGGATAACCTGGAGCATTGCACTTCACAAGAGTAAGAATGCTTACAGGGCGGGCCGATCTACAGAGACTGCTCTGTATCAACTGACTGAAAGTCATCCAGAGAACTCTAGACAATAAAGAAATCGCAATGTGTACATTCCTGGATATATCTGGGGGTCTTTGACAACACAACACACGTGTCTGTTAAAGATGCACTTGAAGGCGAGGATTGAATAAAACTATTATAAAATGGATTTATGAGCTGTTGTCGAAGATGCTAGCCGAAACATAGGTGGGCAATAAAACCACTTCTGTCAAAGCCACTCGTGGAACACCTTAAGGGAGAGTAAAGTATCCCCTTCTTCGGAGCCTAGTAGTGGATGAGCTCCTCCACATGCTATGGGAGCTCGGCTTCGGGTGTATATGCTATGCCGGTGTCATAGTCCTTATAGTCAGAGGTAAATTCGAGGGCACCTTGTGCGACTCACAACAGGAGGGAATTATCGAGCAGTGGATCTTGTCAGTGGGGCTCAGCATAAACCCGAACATGACCACAGTGATTCTGTTTACTCGGAGAAGGAAACTTCCAGCTGTCAGATCCCTCTTTTTGAACGGAGATATTATAGAATGGAAGTTGGATGTTGAATATCTAATGGTAACACTAGATAGTAAACTTCTGTGGAATAGGCATGTTGAAATCACTGCTACCAAAGCAATAAAGGCTTTAATGGCCTGCAGAAATCTAGCAGGTAAGACTTGGAACTGCAACCCCAAGATACTGCGATGGATGTACGTCATAATTGTGAGAACCATAATCACGTATGGGGCAGTAGTCTGGTACACAAAAACGAGCCAGAATAGCACGAGGAAAACCCTCGACATAGTAAGTAAAAATTGGTTCAAGCACTGACGTGAAGTCAGAAGCTTTTGCGCGTATGTTCTATTTTCCATTCTTCTGTATTGGACACCCTTAATCGAATTTACCATGGTTAATTAAGTTGTCCATTCTCCTGTATTGGACACTTAATTCGAATTTACCATGGTAAATTCGAATTAAGTGTCCAATACAGGAGAATGGACAACTTAATTAACCATGGTAAATTCGATTAAGGGTGTCCAATACAGAAGAATGGAAAATAGAACATACGCGCAAAAGCTATCTATCATTTTCTTCAAGTTTCACGCCCCAAAAAGGCCTAAATCGTCAGTTTCGCTTTCGAAAATTTCCGACCCCGTCTCTCGAATTAATTCTGACGTTTCTCGGATTGACTTTTTGAATGGAAAATCGTCGGACTCAAAACCTCCGAAACTTGTATCGAATTAGTATATTTAGGCTCAACCTAGAAGAACGTAATTTGGGAAAAACACAAATCGATTCGTCTTCTTCGACTCGACGGCAAAAGTCCGGGTCGAGCGATCGTTTCTTCGGAGCCTTACGCTACACCAAATCGGTACTACTGAACTCGCACAAGAATGCTCGAATCTCCAACAATATTTAACCGATCATATTAAAACTTGAAACTTGGCAGTAGAGTTAGGTTATGAAGGCTCTTGCAAAATTGCATGAATTTCAAACGAATAGTTACTGATATATAGAATTTTTTTTTTTTATTTTTAATGATTTATTAAAAATTTTCTACAAATGCTATCCTCACCAAATTTTGCAAACATTTTCGCGTTGCCATTCTACAACTAATAACAATGTTTGAATTCCATCGGTTCAGTATTTTTCGAGTTAATGAGGAACAAAAAACCACCAAATTTCAGAAAATTTCAGATTGCTATAACTCTATAACCGTTTGGTCGATTATGCTCATAAACAAACTGAAATGTCGCGTTCTGGTGCACATCCTAACCTGAAAATTTCAAGCCGCTATCTCATTCCGTTCGCAAGTTATCGTGACAACAAAAATATTTTTTAATAATTTTTTTAAAATTTTCTAGCCATACGATTCGCACAAAATTTCACAAACATGCTTAGGGTCATATTCTACAACTACCCACCAAGTTTCAATTTGATCGGATTCATATTGGTTGAAAACAAAATTATTACTCGGAAACCACTGGGCCGATTATGCCCATTAACGAACTTGTCCGTCGTATTGGGATGCATCACCTACCCTGAAAATTTCAAGTCGCTAGCTGTTTTCGTTCTCAAGTTATCGTGGCAACGGCCGGCCGGACGGCCGGCCGGACAGAATCAAATTTGACCTCGAATTCTTCATTGGGGAGTCGAACTTAATCGTTTGAGACCATTTTTTTCAAAAAATTCGAAAGTTACAGACATTTGGGCAAAACTATAACGCGATGTTCCCCAGAACATACGCGCAAAAATGAATATCGGATGAAAGAAGAAACTGAAAGGAATGTGTCACTCCAAAAAAAAAAAATCCTGCAGAACTTTACACTGTAAGGTCCAAGAAATATATGGACTTTGACTATTTGAAGAAAGAGCACGAATAACATATTTCCTGAGAGGGGTATCCCCTCTCTTCCCCAATCAAAGTAAATGGACCTAGCAGAAACTGAGGAGTGCAGATTCTGTGGAGAGGAGGATGAAACTCCTGATCACCTGATCAATGAATGCTTTGGGCAAGACATCTGCAGGGGTGAAGAAGTAGCCTCCTTGAAGCCATCCCAGATACTGGAGTTCATCAGCTCTGGACCTGGAAAGAGAGCTGTAGATGGTGATGAAATCGACAGCTCTGACAGGGGGGCACAATAGATCTTAAGGTCGCAGTGCAACGTCATCCCCTATAATAATATACAATATATATATTCGAAGTTCTATCCGAAAACAAACAACAACAAGATTGATGTCGAAAGAAATAAGTTTTTATTTCTTTCGCTGGGGCATATTTTTAAAAAGCTTAAACTGGCTTTCAAAATTTCCACAAACATTAAGCAGCTTCTAGAAAACACTTATGTACATATCATTATATCCCACAGAAAACATCACAATTTTGTTTTTAATGAATGTATAATTAGCACAGATATTTTCACTTTGCAGGTTTACTCCTTCAGTTCTTCTTAGTGTTATCTTTTTGTTGGCTTGCTGTATTATGTTTTGACCTTGCATGGAGCATACAGTGAGTACACTCAAATTAATATCAATAATTTAAATTTCACAATTTTATACAGGTTGGTCCAGTTTTCTTTGCGGAAAATCCTGGGAATGATAGAAATTTTTAAAATAATAGGAATTCGCTCTATGATTAGGAAGTGCTTCGTTTAGTTACTATGAATGAACCAAAAGTTCAGCCAACATCAATAAATCACCCTCTATCTATCTGAGAAACGAAGATCCTTATTATTATATTGTTAACCTTTCCTAACTATTTTATAAGGTTTGAATGAGGCGAACTGCGGCTAATTGTCAATAACTAAAACAAAACACACGGTGAAATATTTATTGATTTTAACCATCAACAAATATTCCTCATTCAATATTCTCTGGTTGGTGGTTTAGCTAGCCACACTGAACCGGGCGTTTTCAGTAGGTAAAGGTCGCTTCATAGGTAGATGACATTGCCATTCCTTGACCCTCTTACGGCAAGAGAATGAACGTCGTTGAACATCGCTCAAGGTTTCTTCATCGCAGAGGGTTCGTAAGGATCTCCATTGGTACCGCTGGTGGGTTTCCCTACCCTTTCCCGAGCGATGGATTTAAGTTTCCTTAGAACGCCTTCAGTTTCATTCAGTGTCGGCTAAATCACACTGATGATTGGTAATAACCATGAAACCCTGGGTTTGTGTCTGCCCCTGAATGACGCTTTCCTCTTTGGGAACACTGAGCGATGAGGTGATCTAGCCCGGCCACGCAGAATGGATGATGGTTAAAATCGATAAATATCTCACCGTGTCTTGTTTTAATAAGGTTTGATCGAAATAGCTATTGTAATCCCTGTTGAACAAAGTGAATTCTCGCTGTTGTACAGAACAAACGCAGCATTGAAATATTCGCATACTTTGACACAGCCCAGATTTAATTGTTATTTCTGGCTCCCCTACGCACCATATATTAACCATAAAACTATGAATTCGTGGACCAACCCTGTATATATGTATATAAGTAGGTAATTTTGGTAAAAACTCTCATTTTGATGATTTCAACCTTCTCTTAGAATGCCTAAACTTTGAAAACATCCTGTGTATTGAAAAAAATGAATACAACTACATATATCTTATGAATATTTTCTCAGTTTTTACAGAGAGAAGGAAAATTTGGGACGCACCAACATCTACATAGGAAGTACTATCCTGACATCAACACTATTTTTGATTATATCTATGATCAACAATTTCACTCCTGATGTTCCCTACAGCTTCTTCAAGCCTCAATACGGAAGAATCAACTGTTTGGAGGTGTTTGGTGAGTATACTTTTTCCTCGCAAGGTTGATCCGTCTTGTACTAGGGCTTTATCTTTATTTTACTATTATTGCTAATATCTGTATATATAGGGTTTTCCAATAAGAGGTGTTATTTTGATATTCAAAGAAAAATGCCATTTTTCAATATAAATGATCGGATGTTTATTTCATTATAAAGAAGAAGCTATGCCGTTAATAGTGGAAAATAACATCAGGCAAATGACCACCACGACCACGCTTACAGGACCATATCCATTTAATGAAATTTTCCATAACCAAATCGCAAAGTACCTGCCCTATGTCCTCAATAGCCTCACGAATTCCATCTTTGATGACTTTAATCGACGCTGGGCTATTGGCGTAGACCTTCTCTTTCACGTGGCCCCAAAGGAAGAAGTCGCAAGGTGTTAAATCACAAGATATCGGTGGCCAATTGTGATCACCTCTTCGAGAGATAACACGGTCCGGAAACTTTTCCCGCAAAAGATCAATGGTTTCGTTGCTTGTGTGGCACGTTGCGCCGTCTTGTTGGAAGTAAACGTTGTCCAGATCAATACCATCCAATTCCGGCCATAAAAATCATTAATCATCTCTCGATAGCGCAATCCATTCACCGTAATTGTTGCTCCAGCCTCATTTTCGAAAAAGTAAGGTCCAATGACTCCGCCGGACCATAAACCGCACCAAACAGTCACACGTTGAGGATAGAGAGGCTTTTCAACAATAACTCTTGGGGTTTTTCGAGCCCCAGATGCGACAATGTTGCTTGTTGACGAAGCCACCGAGGTGGAAATGGGCCTCATTACTCAAGATGATTTTTCGATGGAATTCCGAATCATTTTCATGCATTTCAACGACCCAATCAGCAAAGACACGACGTTGTTGATGATCGGCCGGCTTGAGTTCTTGTGTTAACTGAACTTTATTTGCCTTAAGACCCAAATCTTTATGGAAAATACGGTGTAATGACGTTTGTGGAATGCCTAATTCCAAAGAACGACGAGGAATGGACAAACCTGGGTTTTCTTCAACACTTTCGGCTACAGCAGCAATATTCTCGGCAGTTCTTGAGCGACGTGCACGGGTTTTATTCTTCACTTAACTAACTTGTCCCAACAGCTGAAAATTTTCCACCAATTTCTTTATTGCGGTCCGACAAGGTGCTTCACGACGACCCAAAAATGTTCGAGTTTTACGAACCGTCTCTGCCAAATTTTCACCATTTTTATAGTGAATCTTAATAATTTCAATGCGTTCTTGAAGCGTTTATCGTTCCATTTTTATTAATGGCGTAGTTTCTACTTCTCAAATGTCAAAAAATTATATTTTCAAAAGAGACATCTACCGAAATAGCGGGCTATTCAAAATAACACCTCTTTTTGGAAAACCCTTTACTTACTATACGAATTTCAGTCCAACTTTTTGGCGATATTGGGGGTGCTAGTGACAACAACCTGCGCACCTCCAGATTCAATGCTGCTAGACGCGATTTGAAATTCCAGCAGATGTAAGAAAGACACACGGTGAAATATTCATTGATTTTAACCATCAACAAATATTCCATGTGAGCCGGGCTAGGACACCTCATCGCTCAGTGTTCCCCCAAAGAGGAAAGCATCGTTCAGTCAGGGACAGAACCGAACCGGTTTCATGGTTATTACCAATCGTCAGCGTAACTTAGCCACGCTGAATGACACTCGAAGGATTTCTAGGAAACTTAATTCCATCCGTTGCGAACTGGTAGGAAAAAATCCTACCAGCGGCACCTATGGAAATCCTTACGAACTCCGACCATCTACGATGAAGAAACCTAGAGTGATTTCAGTGACGTTCATTCTTTTGCCGTAAGAGGGCAGGGACTGCAAGGCCGTCTACCTATATAAGACCATAACGAACTGAAAACGTTCCTTACCGAGAATTTCAGCACAATTCTCACCGATTATTCAAATCGGTGTACACTTAAGTGTATTAGATATCAGTTCGAAATTTAATTTTCACAATCTTTCCTTTAAAACACAGCCGATTGAGCTGAAATCCGGTACTTGATTGTAAAATGGCCTTACCCCTGATCAATCATTACAGGACACTTTGGGAAGTGATTTTACTCCCCTTGAAAGATTTAATTTCAAGTGATATCTACTAGAGCGCTAGAGCTCCGGACGTAAAATATCTAATTTTTTTATTATTCTCGTTTCAGGAAACCAACGAACTTCGGTTTTCTTCACTGCCATCATTCTGACCATTGGGATTTCTGTAGTGAGCTTGTGCTATAGTTTAATAAAAATGAATCAGAATAGATACAGAAATACTGATGAAGGAGTAACTCAATGGAGAAAAGTATCGAAGAAATACAGTTATATGTAAGTGTCATCATCAATATGTACCCGTTTATTTGATAACAGAAAATGGGTTTTCTGGAAACTACATGTCGACTCAATGATGGTATCTGACTGAACGAATTATTCGTTGCTCTTATTTTGATTCACCATCAATATCATTTTGGGAGACTGGAAAATATTATAGAAGACGTAATGTTAAAGAAAATCAACCCAAATTCGTTTGATAACCGTTTCCTCGGAGTTATCATTTCAATAGAAATGAAAACAAATGTAACCTTCATTCAGTAGAGAACAAAATGATGTACTTAATGATCTGAAGGTCTGAAAATATCTGTTTGAATTCATCAAAATACATCCAATATACCATATTTTATCCTGTTTAACCAATGAACGGTTAAAAATATCGATATAAATGCATGTAAATACCTGTTTTCCAACATCCTCTGAAATTAACAATAATACTCTCATATGGAAAAATTATCGGAGAGTAAGTGAATAGCAATATTAGTTTGATTTTAGTACTTACCGAATTTATTTTATATAAATTTCTGCGAATCATCAAAAAGGGGAAGAGAATGTACGTAGGGAGCTGAAGGTAGTACCTACCTAGCTTAGTTGGTTGAACGCCAGGTGTCACTTATGTCTACTTTCTACTCATAAGTGATTGCTGGAATTTGATAAAACGGTTTCCTCGTAGTGCTTTTTTCATCAGTGTTGATTTATGCACCACTGATGATTCCAAATGAGGATGAAACCGCGGTATGTGGATATATTGATATTTCGATTTTCTGGAATAAAATACGCCTCATTGGAGCGGTTTTCCGGCCATATTTTTCAATTTCGTGAAGGAATTATTGACAAAATGTACCTTTCTGAAAAGCTAATGAAACAAGGACGTTTTTTCCTGAATTTGTACACCATTGCAGGTTCATAATACTTTTTTCGAGTACTTCTCAATTGATTCATCAAGATTTGATGAGGGGCCATTTATGACCAATTATATCTCAGGTTATCTGATGTTTTAGTAAACACTTTTTCGCATGAAATTATAACCATCTCTTCAGCTTTACAAAAAATATTCATCGAATATTTAGAATCCAGTACTTTTTGCAAAATTAGTTATTTTCGATAACAAAGCAGATAATTTCCAAAAAGTTGAACAATCGCCATAACATAGATTTTCGGACTATGGTTTACTCGACTCAATTCGTTGCAAATAATTGTCTAGTATATCCTCTTTGAAGGATCACGCCAAATAACCAAACACTCTGTATATAATATTATTAAGTAATCATTAAGGGATACTGTAGGTGTATACTCATTATTAAAAGGTTTCTTTCTGGGTTTTCTCTCCCAAACTCTGAAAAATATAATTATTTTGTGATTTGCCTCTGCGTAAGAAATACACAACGAACAATGTTGCCTAACAAACAACAACGAAACGATATCGTAACGTTACGGAGTCTATATCAGACTCCTTCGTCAGACATTTAACGAAAATCTTCAGAATTATTTTGTTGATACTATTTATTTACTAAATCGTACATGAATAATTAATTTATTTTTCAATTTCAGGTATGGTAGAAAATTGGTCGTTTTCGTAACGATGCTTATATGTATGTTCGATGCCTTCAGCGACCGTTTTCCTCAGAATTCTTCAATCTCGATTATGATACTATGTGTTCAGGCATTCCACGGTTTTATAGTTGTTCCTCTGTATACATTGAAGACGCTTAGAAGAGTTATCAATGTCAATAATAAGCCCAGAATAGAGAACTTGGAGGAATTATTAGGAGTTGGTGATAATCACGTAGTGACTAAAGTTTTAAAATGATTTGACATTTTTCTGAAACTCCTCTATGAAAAGCTGTGATAGTAACGATAAATTTTAATATATTAGAATTAGTTCCCGCAAATCACTTGGTGAAACATTTTGAAGAAATTATTTAATTAAAGAATACAATTTGGTTCAAGTTTCTCATTAAGTATCAGCATTTCAACCGTGCGAAGCCGGGGCGGGTAGCTAGTAATATAATATTTTTCTACAAACGTCAAAAAATGACAAGGTTCGCCCATTGATAACAATATGCGAAGTGACCCTTTTTTTCATTTTCCTTCGTTACCATGACACCGTGCGCGAAGTAGTGTGCGAAATACTTACTTCGCACACTGCATGTAAACTATATGGAATTTTTATATTTTAACCTTTATGTTCCTCAATCACTTTGAAATAATTGTCAACAAATGCCATTTTATTTCCATAGTTACAGTAATTACTTGATTTGGAAAAACAGTTTAAGCCAGTTCAATAATATTTTTCATATTAAGCTAAGCATGTTACTTATTTTAGAACAATATTTTTGACGTTTGTAGAAAAAATTTGGTTTGTATCTCATGCGCGAAATACTTTGGTGATCTCGACTATTTTTTTAACTCGGCTGCGCCTCGTTAAAAAAATCAGTTCTCGATCACCAAAGTAGCATTTCGCGCACTAGATACAAAAATAACTATTCGAAACTCAAGCCAAGTTGTTTTCTCTTTAATCCAATAATTAAATTTTTCACGATGGATATTTTGAAAGACTGAAGGAATTTGCGGGAATATTTCAACCAGATAATTGCGTTCATGATATGGATATTGTTGTATGATATTACAAAATTTTATTTATGATATTTGAACAATAATTTAATGCATTTTTATATCGAATAATTTAATATATAGGATATTTTCATTAGTTATGCATGACAATTATACTTTTAAATAGATCAAATCAAACGCTGCTAGAATTATTGAATTTGATTGGCAGAGTGATATTTTCGAGTAGAGAATTCCATAATCTTTAAAATGATATCACATTCCCTATATTTCCTATACAAAATTTCTCAGTATGGAATAGGTAAAACATTTTTTGTAGATTGTAAAAATGTTGTGATCCCATTCTAAGAGAAGATATCTATCCTACAACTAGAATAGTCAGTCAAATCATCCTATTGCTAGAAATATCCCTCTGTTCATGACTAACAGTTAGGGAATTCCTCATACACGTTTATCAAAATTGAATTATTCGTCTATAATTGAAAAATAAAAGAGTCAAGAGTGAACCGAATATGTTGTTTAGGCAAGTTGGAATTGTCCTCAACATTACCAATTGTATTTATATCGTATTATTGTTTATATGTATTTGAGATTTGTTTTGTATGTTGATGCAAATAAAGAATATTATTATATTTTTTTATTGATTGTTCCTATAGTTCATATAGTCACTATAACCCCTATAATAGCAGTTCAAGTTTCAAGAGATTTGTGCTGAGTGGAGAGAGATCTGGAAATACTGGATAAATTCTCCAGATTTCTCTAGTGTTCTAGATTTATCCAGTTTTTTCGGATCGATCCAGTTTTTCCAGATGTATGCAGTTTTTCAGGATTTATCCAGTTTTCCAATATTTATCCAGTTTCTCTAGATTTATCCAGTTTCTCTACAAATATCCAGTTTTTCCAGATGTACTCCGTTTTTGTAGATCTATTCAGTTTTTCCAGATTTCTCTTGTGTTCTAGAATTATTAAGTTTTTCTAGATTTATCCAGATTTTTCGGATTGGTCCAGTTTTTCCAGATGTATCCAGTTCTTCAGGATTTATCCAGTTTTCCAAGATTTATCCAGTTTTTCTAGATTTATCCTTTTTTTCTAGATTTTCTAGATCTATCTAAACTGTCTAAACTAGACGTCTAAACTGTCTAAACTAGACGTCTAAATTGTCTAAACTAGACGTCTAAACCTTCTATACTGTCTGAACTGTTTAAACTGTCTAAACTAGACGTCTAAACTGTCTAAACTAGACGTCTAAACTGTCTAAACAAGATGTCCAAACTGTCTGAACTAGACGTCTAAACTTTCTAAACTAGACGTCTAAACTATCTAAACTAGACGTAAACTGTCTAAACTATCTAAACTAGACGTCTAAACTAGACGTCTAAACTGTCAATAGAAGAAATTATTATTATTATTATTATTATAAGTACTAATGAGCTGAGATAAATCTATACAACTCAAGGCAAAGGAACAATAAATAAATTCTCCATCCTGCACATAAAATGAATAAACAAACAAACACTCTCCCCAGAAAACGCCTTGGCCAGTCATCCTCCACACCTCCATGCATCCCACCTATTCTTAAAAATGTTCACACTAGGGGAGTTCACTATCTCGGACGGGAGCCCATTCCAAGGCTGGAATACTCTATTTGATATAAAATACTCCCGTCCTCGGGTGAAAAATTGCTCTCTTCTTAATTTGTAGTTGTGTCCCCTCAGTTGATTCGTATTGAAGGTGAAAAGCGATGATAAATCCACTCCAAAGAATCCTCTAATAGCTCGAAAAACAGTTATCATATCGCCTCTAAGCTTCCGATCCTTGAAAGTGTCCAATTTCATCAAGGATAACCGTTCCTCATACCTTGGTCTTATGTAACCGAAAGGAACTCGGGTCGCCCTCCTCTGCACCTGCTCCAACAGGAGTTCATCTTGCTTAAAAGTAGGATGCCACACCGGACCAGCGAACTCTAGTATCGGACGAATGTAAGTCTTATATAGTGAAGACAAGGTCCGGCTGCTGCACCGATCAAAGCATCTTTGGATCATGTACAGGGATTTCTTAGCCTTGGTCGTACACTGCAATATATTTGAGCTCCATGTAAGATTACTATCCACTACAACACCCAGATCATTATGGGAGTCACAAGATTCAATGGGGTTTCCATCGAGATAATATTGTATTCTGGGGTTGTTTCGACCAAGATGTAACACTCGACACTTCGCGAGATTGAGGGGTAACATCCATTCTTTGGACCACCCCACTATGGCATCACAATCATCCTGCAGGACACAGCCAGATTTGGATGGGTTGTTGAAAAACTTCACATCATCGGCGTAGCAAGCACTAGTGGACGACATCAGTCTGGGCAACTCAGAGACATAAATCAGGAACAATAGAGGGCCCAAAACAGAACCTTGAGGAACACCACTCGAAGCTGACCTGAACGAAGAGCGCGCTGCACCAACCTTGACTGAAAAGGAACGCCCGCAGAGAAATGCCTTCATCCAGCCAAGTAGACGGCCACGAATACCAAAGTGTTCCATTTTATGAAGTAACCGCTTGATTGGCACCCTGAAGGAGAATTAGCAGCGAGTAATGCTGCTGTTCTGCGTTTAGTGTGATCAGCTTAGTAACATTTGATGAAAACTGGATAAATCTAGAAAAACTGGATAAATCTTGGAAAACTGGATAAATCCTGAAAACTGGATACATCTGGAAAAACTGGATCAATCCGAAAAAACTGGATAAATCTAGAAAAACTGAATAAAACTAGATAAATCTAGAACACTAGAGAAATCTGGAAAAACTGAATAGATCTACAAAAACTGAATAAATCTGGAAAAAATGGATAAATCTAGAAAAACGAGATAAATCTAGAAAAACTAGATAGATCTTGGAAAACTGGATAAATCCTGAAATACTGGATACATCTGGAAAAACTGGATTAAACGGAGACATATTCGGAAGGGGTTAGGTAACGAATAGGACAATTGTAATAAATAAATCAAACTGACAAAATCTATCACTTATATATTATCAGCATATATAAAAATCATTCATGTGTAGTATGTACATAAAACTGTAAAACGAATAAATAAAATACGATAACTGTTAACATTACATTGGTTTATATTATTTTTAGTCTGTTCATATTTACAAAATTACAACTTTTTTTCTGGAATCCTACAACAGTCACAATACTTACTGACGATTCCAAGAAATTATAGTTTAGTTAATTATATCGATAACAAAATAGCATTTCAAACTCGTATGAATTCAGGACTTTGTGCTTCCATATTATGACAGCAATTTTGTGCGTCTATAACGAAAACGTTGTTTATAAGATAAGCAATGCCAAAATCACACAAATTCTTTATGTAACCAATATGAGATTTGAAAAGACCTGTTCCATTTATGTATTCTTAGAATAATCTCAAAAGGATTATATTTATTTCGAGTAGTTACTCTCATGAAATGTATTTCATACAAGGTAAAGTAACAACTACACTCACAAATATTCAGGACAAATCTACAAAAAGCGACTTCATGGACACATGGACCTTGAATGAATTGTTTTCCAACAGATGGCGCTACCATAACCGAGTGATTAGCAGCTAAAGATAGAAAAGATCTATAAGAAATATTTGAAGTATAGACACTTTGAGGTCCAAACAATGAGTACTATTACGATAAATTCACTACAATACTTTAGTCTTCAGAAATAAATAATTTTGAAAAATGACAAGGATTCAACATTTGATAAAGTTGAAGCCGAGATTATGTCAAGAAAATACCGGAAATGATCATTAAAATAGCCCGTATGAAGAGATTTACGAAATTTTTCTTCCACCAATGGTCCTTTTCTGTTATTTAGTTTGTTTACAGTGTTCCAGTTTGTCCGTTTATCTCGAGTGTTTTACGATTTTTACAATTGATAAATATCGAACTGTCTTAAATTTTGCATTGAATTTCGTGTGCGGAAGCATTGAAAATGTTACATTAGTCTTACGGTGAGTTGACTCGATCAAAAACAGCTGCGAATTTGACGAAAAAGACTAGATTTTGCAACACGATATCGCACCATCTGGCGAGGCTACCACTGTTAGCGAATTTCTGGATAAAAACTCAACAAATGTTAACGAACAACCACCGCATTAGAAGCACCTGTTTTCTGTCAATAGAAGAAATTAAAGAGAATTAGCAGCGAGTACTGCTGCTGTTCTGCGTTTAGTGTGATCAGCTTAGTAACATTTGATGTGTTTGAGCATATAATTGAAGGAAACGCAGAGCAGCAGAGCAGGATTAAGTAGTTTTCAACATGACAATGCTCGGCCTTATTTTGGCCGTTGAATACCTTCTTATAATCGCTAAAGTGAGAAGATCTATCTCTAGCGGCTAACGATAGCTCATTAAATTTCACTTTTATTCAAGGTCCTGATAATTTGGAAGAAATATTAAATGACTAATTCATGTTGATGGATTTTGGATCAATTCATTTCAATATATTGCTACTAATTGTATTCGAAATTACTTACTATTGAACACAGTCTTTCAGTCAATATCATGGGCAAGAAAACATATTTTTCAGAATGAATTGTCTGGGGAGTATAGGTTTTTTAAATCACTTAAAACTACGACTAGGCTTTCGCAATTTAAATGTCTAAAATATCCCATCATTCTACATGTTACCACTATATATACATCTATAAAATTGATTGGGATCATGCGCTCTAGCACATTATACAAAAATGAGTTCAGTCAGCGTATAAAAATTGATGAGTCTGTAATGATTATGGAAGTATGTTCTCATTGATTAATGTGCCAAGGGCTTCGAGATGTCTTGATAACCTAGAGAGCGAAAAAATAAAATATCTGCTCAAATTAAGATGGACAACTCAAGCAAAACATTGCATTAATCCGTTTACTTTGTCGAAAGAAGTTAAGTAAATTTTTGAATGGTCTCAAATTTTCCATAGAATTCGAATTAATTTTTTTCAATTTTCAGTGTACAATTTCCATATAAATTAGTGGAAAAAACGTATGGTAAGTTATCAATACATCTTTCAACAAAGAGAAAGTTTCGATTCGTTTATCAGAGCTGTAGAAAATCATTATATTGAAAAAAGAAATTTGGTTAAGATGCACAAAATAATAATTTGTTGTTGACATACAGGGTGAGTCTTTGACCACTGCATTAATTTTAACCAAAGATTCCTCTCATCAAATGAAACAGTTTTTTCTTTTACCATTTTTCCAGATTCGGCAAAGATTTCACAATGTGCTAATACACTCCCGTATATAAATTATCTATGACATTGTTGGCGGACGAGAATAAGGCATGGTAACGTGGTTTACAGCTTGATTCGGGATTCCAACGCTCAGGGACGGATCCATAAAAGTAGTGAAATTTCTGGAGTTTTCCATTTTAAAACATTCAATGAAGAATATCTCGAAAACGGTGCGTTTAAGGAGAAATGATGAAGAATAATATAATGTTCTAAAACGATGGAATATTCTTGAAATGACTCAAGAAAAACTTTATATGCTTTCTTTATGTTAATTTCGTTTAGTTTTATGAATCCACGAGTCCATAACTAGAAAACCAGTAGAAGTAGAAAAAAATTGGTTCAAGCACTGACGTGAAGTCAGAAGCTTTTGCGCGTATGTTCTATTGTCCATACTTCTGTATTGGACACCCTTAATCGAATTTACCATGGTAAATTATGTTGTCCATTCTCCTGTATTGGACACTCTCAATTCGAATTTACCATGGTAAATTCGAATTAAGCTTCTGACTTCACGTCAGTGCTTGAACCAATTTTTTTTTCGTGACTTTTTAAAAATTTTCTAGGGGTACGGTTCTTGAAATTTTTTTTTTCGTCATTTTTTTCAAATTTTCTAGGGATACGATTCTTACAAAATTTTAAACACGTCTTTATGTTGATTTTCTACTACTAGTTACCAAGCACCAATTCGATCGAATATTTATTTTTTGAGTTATCAAGGAAATAATATTCCAGGTGGGTATAACTCGGAAACCGTTAGACCGATTATGCCCAAAAACGAACTCAACACTCTCTTTCGGATACGCAACCTACCCTGAAAATTGCAAGTCCCTATCTCCTTTCGTTCGAAAGTTATCGAGGCAACGGTCACCCATCTACTGAACTCGCACAAGAATGCTCGAATCTCCGACAATATTTAACCGATCGTATTAAAACTTGAAACTTGGCAGTAGAGTTAGGTTATGAAGGCTCTTGCAAAATTTCAGCAATTTCAAACGAATAGTTACTGATATATAGAATTTTTTTTTTTTTATTTTCAATGATTTATTCAAAATTTTCTACAAATGCTATCCTCACCAAATTTTGCAAACATTTCCGCGTTGGCATTCTACAACTAATAACCATGTTTGAATTCAATCGGTTCAGTACTTTTTGAGTTAATGAGGAACAAAAACCACGAAATTTCAGAAAATTTCAGATGGCTATAACTCTGAAACCGTTTGGCCGATTATGCTCATAAACAAACTGAAATGTCGCGTTCTGGTGTTCATCCTAACCTGAAAATTTCAAGCCGTTATCTCATTCCGTTCTCAAGTTATCGTGACAACAAAAATATTTTTTAATAATTTTTTAAAAATTTTCTAGCCATACGATTCGCACAAAATTCCACAAACGTGCTTAAGATCATATTCTACAACTACCCACCAAGTTTCAATTCGATCGGATTTATATTGGTTGAAAACAAAATTATTACTCGGAAACCACTGGGCCAATTATGCCCATTAACGAACTTGTCCGTCGTATTGAGATGCGCCACCTACCCTGAAAATTTCAAGTTGCTAGCTCTTCTCGTTCTCAAGTTATCGTGGCAACGGCCGGACGGCCGGACGGACAGAATCAAATTTGACCTCGAATTCTTCATTGGGGAGTCGAACTTAATCGTTTGAGACCATTTTCGTCAAAAAATTCGAAAGTTACAGACATTTGGGCAAAACTATAACGCGATGTTCCCCAGAACATACGCGCAAAAACTAATGTTTGGAAAATATGTATCATAGTTATAGGAAACTTTACGCCAACATTCATTTTATTCGAAAAAAGGATTTCAGAGCTACAAAAAAAACTGATTTTTTTTCAAAATTTCAACAGCCTGTATCTTTTTACCTGAGCTGAATTTGGAAAAATGTTAAATGAAAATGGTGTTTCATTTGATAAGAGGAATCTTTGGTTAAAATTAATGCAGTGGTCAAAGACTCACCCTGTATATGTTTGTGGTTTTATCCCGTTTCAAAAACTTATATTTTACATGCAGAAGAAAGACTGGGACAGAGAATCCACCACCAAGTTCTTGAAAAAAATGCCATTAAATGGTACACAGACGGTTCAAAAACCATTACAGGAGCTGGCGCTGGAGTATATGGGCCAAGCACCAAAAGCTCACTACCGCTAAGCTCCTATCCGAGCATCTTTCAGGCAGAAATACTTGCATTCAAAAGATGCGTGGAAATGAACTTAGAGAAACTATCAGAGATGTGATATAGGAATCCACTCTGATAGTCAAGCTGCCATTAAAGCTCTGAGCACCCATATTATCGAGTCTAAGCTAATATGGGGGTGCCGAAGCAAACTTAATGAAGTGGGCAAGGACAACAGGGTCTCCTTGGTGTGGGTTCCTGGTCACGCCGGAACTAAAGGAAATGTGGAGGCCAACACACTTGCCAAGAAACCCCTTTTATTGGCACCAAACCCTACTGTGGGGTAGGTAGATACACCTACAAAAGTGAATTTCGGATAAAAGAAGAAACTGAAAGAGGTATATTCTGGAGATCTGTCCCAGAAATAAAATATATGTCGTCAACATATTATTATGTCGTGGAACTTGAGCCGAAGCGTTTTTCATACTAAAATCATTTTCTCAAATTGTTTCACATTTGTTGAGAATTAATTTGATGATAAACTTCTTCGTATTTCAGATTCGAATTAATTTCCTTTGTTGAATTTATTTATAAGGAACCCTTATGAATAATTAAATATGATCATCCCCTTGAAATGTTACATCTAATATTTTGCAATCATTCACTGGTGGGTACAAGAATTGAGTGCTGTGCCTACGGTGTCGCAAGAAATCAAATCCTAACGTAGCTGAGCCGCAAAACTATCAACTAACAACATTTTTTCAGGTTGAGATTATGAAGACTATCAATTTTAGATATTTTATCTTTGATATACGACGAAAAAACTATAGATTTCATCGTATTCTTTCTACAGAGAATTTCGATCGAGATTCGGATAGTTTTGGAGCTATCAAAAAGGAGAAAATTGATTTTTTCCCAAGGCCAGTAACCTGGTTATAAAAAAAGTTTCAAACATTTGAGACTTGTTCCAACAGGAAGTAGAATCAAAATAAACCATTTTCCCAAAAATATTATCAAAAAAATTTCCCCCATGCAATTGATCCAGATCCGGTTCTGGTAATTGAACGAAATACGCCGGGATAACAAAATTGATGATATCTAACTCGTACCTCCCCATACACTCAATACTCATAAAAATTTATTCGTTGTTGATTTCTCCTGGACCAATTTCGAAATTTCCAGCCAATTGTAGACATCTCGAATTTACGATAATTCCACAGTACCAAAATCTAAAATTCTACGCCTTTATTTAATAGAATAGACTAGAAATATGAACAAGATTCACGATTGAAGCACATAATAATTGAATCTTTCACAAAAGCGAGTCTTTGTAAGAATTAATTCGATGAGTTGTACATCCTGTTGAAAAGCCTGTTCATTGAAAATAATCTCTACACTTAAAAAGCCTTCAAGGGCAACGTTAAGAACTCCGAGATTATAAATGCGTGATATGATTATACTGAAACTTCAAGGTCTCCCAAAGAGACCCCTCGAACTCCCTTGCTTATCAAAAGTGAAGGGTGACCAATTGAATCTGAGTCAGCTCTAACCACCAAGCAACTGGCATTCATTTTCTTGTTCCTAGACAGATTGCAACTGCTTTAAAATGTAACCTTTCAAGAGGGTGCTTTTCAACGTTTGATTGGAATGAAGTTACTCGCTATTATGGCACTCACAGACACTTCACTTATTAAAGCGTTTCATATGGCAATTATTGGAGGACGTTACACCATCGCAAGACGGTCCAGCCTCCGCGTACAAACAAGAAGATTCACTACAAGAACAGGTCGTTTCATGGCTACTAGAATATGAACGTCTCTCGTCGTTGTCGGGGTTGCCATTCTCTCCCCAATACGCGACACCCCCAACTTTAGAATCACAGCAATTTCCCGGAGTATGATAGAACCCTTTGGACGGTGGGGCACCGCGGAATCCTGAGGCCTCACTCATACCAGATGAGCAATTATTGTAGGATCCAGACCTCGAGTTCTTGGAAGGAGGCCTGTAGTCCTTTGGTGTATGAACTGCGTAACAAGCGTAGGCTTCCTCTCTGCCGCAGTGGCTTCCAGCTCTAATTGGAGGATCTAGGGTATGGTCATAAGGGCAATCGGGTGGAGGATGATCTGGAGGGGGTGGTATAATCTCCGACCAGTTTGGCGGTGGCAACAACATCGTCGTTGCATACGGGGTGGGATTATCTAAAGGTTTCTTGTAGAAAGTCGATAAGTTTCTTGTGTCGACCTCGGCGTAATCTGCTGGTTGTGACAGAGGTATCGACGAATCTTTATCGCAATCCGCTGTTCTCCATCCTCTGTCTATCCACAAACTCTCTTTGGCATTCAACTGCGTCGCATTTACTACAGTCACGTTCAAATGTCCAAGCTGCTTGTTCAAAGACTGACGCCGTTTGAAATAATACACACCCACAGACACACAAACGAAGGCCAAAGCGAAAGCTGCCAGGAGAATCACGAACCACGGTTGTCTGACCAATGGTACCAGCGGCCCGAAAGTCCTGGGACTTTGTGCCCTTGAAGCTGTTAATAACGGTACAGAATTGGAAAACGGACCTTGTCCAACACTCGTCAAAGCTGCTACTCTAGCAGTGTACTGTTTACCATTAGTTAAATTACTGATAAGCACCGAGGTTGTTGTCGCGTTTATCAGTATCGATCTTACGTTGACGCTTTTGATCTGTATCTTATACCCTACAATAACGCCGTTGTGGTGTTGCGGAGGAGGTGGGGACCATTTGACCCAGCCAGCAGTTTCATTGAACACTCCGGCGGTTATCGAATCGGGAGGTGCGCTTGGAACATCCTCCAAAGTTTGAGCGATTCGGGAATTAGAAGGCTGACCCTCCACGGATTTGTAAAACGGAGAAATGAAGAATTCGTATTTGGTGAACTTCTTCAGATTCGTCACAGTATAATGTTTGCTTACTGAATCCAGAACCGTTAAAACGTTGTAGTTGTGAGGACCTCCGGATAGTTCCCTGAACCGGATATAGAGACCTTCCACGTAATCTGGGGAATTCAGGGTCCAACTCAGTCTGACAGAGTCGGAGGTTTGCGGTTTGGCATCTATCAGATCCACAATTTTAGTGCTGAGTAAAGTCCTGGCGGTGTCCAGTTTGGAACCGTGATCGGAAAACATGTTAGCTAACGTTCTGACGATCGGAGATAACGAACTGGCTGGCGATATACCATGGGAATTCTCCGCACGCACTATGAATACGTACGAACTGTCTGGTTTCAAATTTTGAACGGTCATGTGAGTGTTGAGGACACGATGAGCTACGACTACCCATCCGGTCTGCAGGTCCGGGCTCCAGTATTCGACGGTGTAGCCGACCAAAGTGGAATCTTTTTCGGCGGGCTCCCAAGATAGGAGTACGGACGAAGTGGTGGTGTTGATGATTTTCGGAGCACTTGGTGCTTTAGGATACGTAGAGGGATCTGGGCTTCTATGAAGAGATACGGTCGATCCTTCCACGACGCTCAAGAAGGCTGACCAGGAGCTTTCGCCGCTTTCCGAGGCTGCTGAACAGGTGTATTGGCCGGAGTCTTCCAGACGTAGATCTGAAATAAGATTTCAAATTTGAAACTTTATTGAAGTAGGCAAATCAGTTTATTTTCCATTCACTAGACCTCGACATTTCTTCGACACATAGGCTCACGAGAAGACGAAACAAATGTTGCTTCACAGTCTCGAAATCAGAGAGGCACATACTCTTGTTCACTACGAGTGTTTGTGTGTGTGTGTGTCAGGAAGTGAGATGGCCGACCACCAAGAGGTTTACAGGCAGAGACACTTACTAGCTGTCTACATTTGTGCCCAATCAATCCCATATACCAACTGGAGGACAATAAGGTGACTCTTATATGGATGCCACGGCACTGTGGTATTGAAGGAAATGAGATGACCGATGAACTTGTGAAAAGGGCCTCCAAGGTAACACCTGCTGGACTAGAACCCTTCTATGGGCTTGGAAAAGACCACCACAGGGTAGTGGTCCAAAAATGGGAGCAACAACAGAATACCTCCTTCTTCGTGGATTTTTCACCATCCTTTATGGCAGACACCTAATGATCACTATTGCTAGGCTCCTATCCGAGCGTATTTCAGGCAGATACACTTGCCATCGAAAGATGCGAGGAAATGAACCTAGAAAGATACTATCACAAGTGTGATATAGCAATCCATTCTGACAGTCAAGCTGCTATTAAAGCTCTAAGCCTCCATGTTATCGAGTCTAAGCTAATATGGGAGTGCCGAAGAAAGCATAATGAAGTAGGCAAGAACCACAGGGTCTCCTCGGTCTGGGTTCCTGGTCAATCGGGAACTAAGGGAAACGATGAGGCAAACACACTTGCCAAGAAAGGAGCACGAACCCCTTTTATTGGCCAGGAACCTTACTGTGGGGTAGGTTAATACACCTTCAAACGTGAATTTCGGATGAAAGAAGAAACGAAAGAGGTATACTTTGGAGATCTCTCCCAGCAATGTATCACTCCAAAAAGTTCGCAATAAATTCTTTGGAGAGCGAAAAAGTAGCCTCCTTGAAGTCATCCCAGATACTGGACTCTGGAAGGCGAGCTGTAGATATTGGAGACATCGACACTTCTAATGAGGGGCACAATAGACCTTAAGGTCACAGTACAACGTTACCCACTACAGCAAGGAAGCTCTTGCAGCTGCCACAAAGGAGGTTTGAGGTAAGGACTAACTTAGCCTACGTATGCAAAGTGTGCAATGCATTATGACGTCTAGACTGTTGAAGTTTTATTAATACAGATGACTAAAAAAAATACTTATGATACGCGAAGCATCATCTTTTTTAATGCAAATATGTCATAAAGCGTTGCAAACGTTGCGAACGTAGGCTCAGTTTGTTCTTATTCCTACATCATGAAATTTCAAGGATCATAATAAATATATCACTCAGAATGATTCCAACTCACCGTCAATATCCAGAATGCCGACGCTATTGATAGTGTATCTATTTGGTAATTTGTTAGGCTGAAGCAGCTTGCCATCTTTCAGCCATTGCATTTTTGGTTGATCCCCTTCGGGACTTAGAGCCTTGCAATGTAAGGTTACCATACTGTGTAGAGGAAGGGTCTGATTGGAAGGACCCAACTGGATTATCGGTGGGGGTAAATCCGAAACCGAAGTGACCTGGAATATGTTTAGTTACTAGTTTGACTCTATCTTCAATACTGTCCAAGGTTTACCAGGTTGAAGTTCGGAAAGTATCTTAAGCATATTAGAGCCAACAGCTACTCTGATACTGAAGTCATCAAACTTGAATTGTGATATCTTACCTGTAAATATGCTCTGACACTTTTTGACCCAGCAACGCTCAGAGCCGAGCACACCAAGTATCCGGTATCCTCCCTCTGTACCCCTTGGATGCGTAAAGTCCCATGGGCATTGACGTGCATGTGCCCATAAGAAGTGTCGGGAAACATCAATTGCTGCGAACCTTCCTTGTGCCAAAAGACCGATGGTGGAGGATTTCCTGTTGCTGTGCATTGGAACTCAACCACACCATTAAGACCTACTTTTTGGTCCTGCGGTTTATCTATGAATTCTGGGGGAGCTGAAAAAAGCAGATGGATTATTTACTAGTTGGAGAAGTACTGAGGTCAGGCGCGCCTATTCAAATTTAGTCAGAGCGGTCACCGATCCAGACTCTGTACTCGCAGCTTGGCTTCCAGGAAAAAAATTATATTTTCAAAATAATTCCAATAATATAGATCCAATGAAATTTAAATCTAGAACTATATCTGGGCTGTAAAATGAGGTTCTGAAGCATCATATAAAATTTCAGCGATATCTGAACTGTGATATAAGTCAAAAATGAGCAATCTGAGAATGAGAACTGCACCATGGAAGAAACCAAATTAAAATAGCTTAAATGAATTTGACTCTCTCTTATAGTACAGGATGAAATGTACGAGTATGAGCATTCTGTGAAAAAATAGAAGTAAGATTCATTATTGAAATTTAGAACTTCATCTTAGCAGAAATTGAATTCAAACATCATAGAAGAATTTAAATTCAACAAGAGTGCCAAAAATTATCAATCCAAAACCAATAGACGAATTCTACCCAACAACGAACTCATCCGAGATATTCATTCCTCAATTCCAGTTTTGTTTTTAGTGGAGATATTCTGAACTCAATATTATTAACTTACCATTCCCATCATAATATGGATTGACCATCGGCATGAAAATATCAACCAACAACAAGTATGATATTATAATTCTCATATTGATACCATTACTGGAATGAATGACAATGAGACAACGTCAAAGTTGACATTATAACAATTCATAGAATAGCCACAGAATAATTCTATCATGTTTTGAAAATAGCTGCTTCAATTCATCAGCATACGTCCAGTCATAATTGATTCTCTTTGACCAAGAAATTGTTTCAAATATTGATAAAAATGCATCTGAATAACTGTTTTCCAACCTCCTCTGAAACTAACATCTGAGAATTTTCAAAATGATTTTTCCCGAAAAAATAGTGATAAGTCTTGAAAATTATAAATTATTTACGCTTTTCAATTTGTGTGTTGTTTTATATTATATAGAATATTCCCGAATTCAACAAATCCTCGAATCTTGGGTACCCTATATTATTAACTGGATAAAAATATGGGCACTAGCAGTCGACAAAACGCGTTACATTAATAAATAAATCAGTGGAAATCGTATAACAATTTTCATTACAGAACACAACTGGTTCTCCTAACTTGCTCAAGCTCTTCGAGAGCTTTTGAGGGGTAGCCTTGGGAAAGACCTAGGAGAATCAGAATAATCATATACAATACAATATTACACAACCTGTATATTTAAACTACAAATTAAAATAAATTATTTTGCTGGTAAAATAGGGGGCTGAAATACCGCATTCATGAACAGCTCCACCCTGTGCAAGTGCTCTCGATCTGTTGCATATTTCGAGTCTAAAATAAAACGATAATGTCACTTAATAACGGAACTGTTTTCATTCGGAACGTTGAAACAACCGGATCGTTGAAAAATCGAGCGTGCTTGTCCGTTGTACCATATTCGTTAACATGACTACAACATCGACCCCTCTACGCAGAGCAGGCTTATCCGCAGAGGAATCTCGTTTTCGAATCGTTGTTTATAGGCCGATTTACATCAGACGAGCGAATGCTCATTCTATTCCCTCTCTATCAAATTATTTTAGTGGAAACAGATGTAGAGCATTCTTTCTTTGTTCTTTCTGCGTTCGCAAAGATTCTATGGAATATTCTAAGATTGCTCGATCCAGACAGTAGAACGTGTGAACAGTTGCTTAGATCATTCTTGCGACGAGTGAATGCTCATTCTATCCCCTATCTATCAAATTCTTTTAGTGTAAACAGATGCAGAGCATTCTTTCGTTTTTCATTCTGCGTTCGCAAAAATTCTATGGAATATTCTATTTTTGCTCGATCGCTTGATATAAACGGCACTAGAGCGTGTGAACAGTTCCATAGAGCATTCTTCCGTGTTCAGAAGCGCTCGCTCCGCAGAGCGATCTCTTCAAAGCGTTCTTGTGCTCTAGCGATTTGTTTTTAATCGGATTAATTATGGATTGGTCCACAGAAAAATGTCATGTTATGATTGGAGCCTACCAAAATTCCAGATGTCTGTGGGATCCGACGTATGAACAATATAAAAACTATAACGCGATGTTCCCCAGAACATACGCGCAAAAATACAACCCGCAAACACGATGCTTGCCACGAAATTTCAAATTTACTTGAATTTACTGTAGCCGAATAAAAAAATGGTTCAAGCTCTGTGGACAGGAGCTTTTTGGCGCTCTTGTTCAAACAAACAAATTATATATCCGAAAGTATTGCTTTCTCAGAGTTGGGAATTATATCAATGGATTCTTATGATAGAACTGCATCATGAAAGAAATAAAATTTAAAAAAAGTGTCGTTTAAAAAAAAATTTTTCAAAAATTATCATTTAAACAAGGGCGACAAAAAAAGAGCAATCTACAATGCTTCAAAAATTGTCATTAAATTTATTTATCAGGATTACAGGAGCAATCTGCAATGATTCATCCTCGTGGAATGGGTAGTTGCAACTTACACTCGATGCATAGTTTTCACAACTCGAAATACCTAAGGAAAGTATCATCGAAATTTCTAGAGCAAGGCTGGAGACAATCACAGCAGATTGTCCGTTTATTCCTGATATTTGAGTAGGTAGAGGCTTACGAACAAATTATTTTAATAGTTCAAATTATATTAACTAGCAACGTTATGAAAATACTGTATATAGGAACATGTCTTACTACTTAAGGAAGTAACATGTAATATTAACCTCAGTGGTCAACGAACAGTAATTTCTTTTGATGATTCCATTATGTTCTTCTTTCCTATTGCCTTCATGAACTACCTACATCAAAACAGTCTTGTATATATTCACAAATTCAAGAATCGAATACTTGCTTTCCAAGAGAAAATATACAAATTGACAATCCAATTCCAAATCTTCTGAAACATCATCCCGAATGTATACGTAAATTATTCAATATGCAACCAGTCAATATTATTTTCGGTTACAAAACAGTCTTGTATATATTCACAACTTCAAGAATCGGATACTTATTTCAAACTACGAATTGACATGACTCTAATAGCTAGATAAGATGACATTTATGAACAGTGAACACAGACAGTGAATAGGTACATAGAACTACGATGTATTTGAAATCTTGTAGAATCATATCTCCGAAAGTATTAGTTTCTTTAGAGTTGAAAATGATATCAAAGGATTCTTATGATGAAACTGCATCTTAAAAAAAATTGAATTTGAAACTTGTAATGTAAAAAAAATTTTTTTTTTCGTTACTCCAAAACCATCAGGCCGATTTTGCCCAATAACGAACTCAGCCGAGATATTTATCTCCCAAACCTACTGTGAAAATTTCAACTGTCTAGCTGATTCCATTCGAGAGTTATCGTGTTAACGGACGGACGGACGGACATAATCGATTTCGGCCACGGATTCTTGATCAGTGAGTCGAACCAAATCGTTTGAGACCATTTTCAGCCAAAAATTCGAAAATTACAGACATTTGGGCAAATTGATAAGCACTCTGTTACCAGTAACAAGAGCTCCAAAAATGGTCAAAATCCTCTAACGCCATTCTACAGAAATTTTTAAATCGACCACATTCTTCTTGTTCTTGCATATCCGTCATCATTTCACCTACATTATTCAGTATCGTTCGCTGCATTGAATTTATTACCCACGAACCTTCCTTCTTTTCTTTTTGCGTGTTTGATACAAATTACAAAATAACAAATGCAGCACTTGCAAATTATAATATTGCTCTCAGAGTCGGACATAACGAAGCACCGCCAGTCACAAAATTGAGATGAATGACCATTCGTTCGGCTGATCTAAACATCTATCTATCCTGAGCAAGAATTCTAGTGCTTTGTTCTCGTTCTTGCTCGTCGATATATTTGTGTAAACGCTTTCGTTTACACTAAAAGATCAAGAAAGAATGTTCTTGTTCTAGATCTTGCTCTTTGTTCGTTTGGTTTAAACCCACCTTATGACAAAAGTATTCGATGTCCTAGGGAACACCGCGTGATTATTTTGCCCAAATCGTCGAAATTTTAGCCGAAAATGGTATCAAACGATAAGGTTCGACTCAGTGATGAAGAATTCGAGGAAAAATCAGATTTTTCAGGAAATTTCCTCCTCTTCACGAATCTTTTTTCAAATTTGAATTATCTCAGATAGTCCTCCCTCTTCTTAATCGAATTTACCATGATGAATTCTATTGTCTATTCTCCTGTATTGGACACTCTTCTCAATCGAATTCACCATGATGATTTTTATTGTCTATTCTCCTGTATTGGAGACTCTTCTTAATCGAATTTGCCATGATGAATTCTATTGTCCATTCTGGACAATAGAATTCATCATGGCAAATTCGATTAAGAAGAGTCTCCAATACAGGAGAATGGACAATAGAATTCATCATGGTGAATTCGATTGAGAAGAGTGTCCAATACAGGAGAATAGACAATAGAATTCATCATGGTAAATTCGATTAAGAAGAGTGTCCAATACAGGAGAATGGACAATAGAACATACGCGCAAAAGCTTCTGACTTCACGTCAGTGCTTGAACCAATTTTTTTTTCGATTAAAAGGGTCCAATCAGGAGAACGGACAATAGAATTCATCATGGTAAATTCGATTAAGAAGAGCAAAAGCTCCTGATTCACGTCAGTGCTTGAACCAATTTTTTTTTCGATTAAGAAGAGTGTCCAATACAGGAGAATGGACAATAGAACATACGCGCAAAAGCTCTCAAAAAATCACCCGTTATTACATAAAGATATATTCTCATTAGTGATAGAAAAACTGGCCTAGAATTCATTTCTACCCATCACGAGATTTAATATCCACAAATGAGCCTCTCACCTTACAAGATCAGAAGCCTTCTGCAAAATTCAAAGGTCCCCTCTCGCAAATATACTCCTCTGAAGGCACATGGATCTCTTGAAGAAGAATCGCCTCTCTATTCCTCAAAGATATTCACTCTTGTTCATAGAAATCCCTTCAATATTTAGTTGCCTCCTCCTAAGGAGGATCTCTTTCAAAACCAGGTCTGACCACTAATGTAGGGCTATCATCTAATCTCCTATAGATTTGTGATGAAATAACACGATTTTACCATGAATATATATGTATAATAATATGTCATCATGACATTCATATTTTATTTTTGGAGGTTCTCGCAAAAATACGACCATAGACAACATATCATACGACGATTCGCATCCACCTACCGAACTCACAAAAGGCTGCTCGGTTCTCCAACAATATAGATCCGATCGTGTTCAAACTTGGAATTCTGCAGTAGAGTTAGGTTCTGCAGGCTCTCCCAAAATTTCAGCCATGCCGGACGAATAGTTTATGATATATAGAATTTTTTTCAATTATTTTTAATTATTTTTTTTTGAATTTTCTAGTTAAACCATCCTCACGAAATTCTGCAAAAATTTTCGCGTTAATTCTACAACTAATAACCATGTTTGAATCCAATCGGTTTTGTATTCTTCGAGTTAATGAGGAACAAAAAACATCCAAATTTCAGAAAATTTCAGATGGCTATAACTCTAAAACCGTTTGGACGATTATGCTCATAAACAAACTCAAATGTCGCATTCAGATGCACAACCTAACCTGAAATTTTCAAGCCGCTATCTCTTTCCGTTCTCAGGTTATCGTGACAACAAAAATATTTTTTAATAATTTTTTAATAAATTTCTAGCGATACGATTCTCACAAAATTTCATAAACGTGCTTAGGTCTATATTCTACAACTATTCACCAAGTTTAAAATTCGATCGGATTTATTTTGGTTGAAAACAAAATTATTACTCGGAAACCATTGGGCCGATTATACCCATTAACGAACTTGTCCGTCGTATTGGGATGCGCCACCTACCCTGAAAATTTCAAGTCGCTAGCTCGTTCCGTTCTCAAGTTATCGTGGCAACGGCCGGACGGCCGGACGGCACCACAGAATTAAATTTCACATTTGGGCAAAACTATAACGCGTATGTTCCCCAGAACATACGCGCAAAAACGTTTGGACTTAATGCGTTTTGATTCATCTCATTGTATATAATGCGTTTTGATGTGGTTGAAATTGAAAATAATGCTGTTTGTTGCGATTTTTTATATATTTAGAGAAAACAGTCTGCACAGTGTTGGCCTGTAACCTAATTAACATGAGCAAATCGATAAAACATGTTTTTGGTTATATTTTATTTCTTTTAAAAATGCAAACGTAAACATAATTCTTTGCGATGCGGCTTACATACTTTGGATTTGAATTACAGAGGGACATAATGCCATTCGGAAGATTTTGTTTACATAGGGCTATAGAGCAACAGAAAACATTTCTGAATCCGCTTCAAACTCAATTTCGCCCAAATTGGACATAATGCGTTTTGAAAATTTACTCCTCATATAATATCATACTTTTTGTTGGTTGATATTTTCATGCCGATGGTCAATCCATATGATGATGGGAATGGTAATGGTAAGTTAATAATATTGAGTTCAGAATATCTCCACTAAAAACAAAACAAGAATATTGGTGTATTGGAGTAGATTTGAGGAAAGATATATATTATCGTTCATCATAGAATTGAGGAATGAATATCTCGGATGAGTTCGTTGTTGGGTAGAATTCGTCTATTGGTTTTGGATTGATAATTTTTGGCACTCTTGTTGAATTTGAATTCTTCTATGATGTTTGAATTCAATTTCTGCTAAGATGAAGTTCTAAATTTCAATAATGAATCATACTTCTATGTTTTCACAGAATGCTATAATTATTCTATCTAAGCTTTATTATATGATCTGTGTTCGTACTCGTACTTTTCATCCTGTTCTATAAGAGAGAGTCAAATTCATTTCAGCTATTTTAATTTGGTTTCTGCCATGGTGCAGTTCTCATTCTCAGAGTGCTCATTTAATCTTGATAAATAAACTATTATTTGAATTGAATTTCCTTTATGATGCAGTTCTATCATAAGAATACATTGATATAATTCCCAACTCTGAGAAACCAATACTTTCGGAGATATAATTTGTCTGTTTGAACTAGAGCGCCAGAAAGCTCCTGTCCACAGGGCTTCAACCCATTTTTTATTACTTAATTGTTTATAACTATTGAAATTTTTCGAGCGGCCTTAGCATTTTCTCAAAAACTATCTACATGCCATTCCAAATCGAATGACACCTCAATCATAATATTCGGAGAATACGCAAAAATTTTGACCTAAACGCACTTGTTTTCTAGACTAACTGAGATACAGCCCGTCAAAAAACACTGAAATTTTTTTTTTTTTTGTTACAACAATTAATAAACCATAATCCAGAAAAGTATACTTACAATTAACCACCAGCGAGGCTTTTGCCGCAATAATGCCCACGTCATTACGGGCATCGCATATATAGATCCCCTCGTCGGACATTTGGACGTCCTCGATGGATAGCGATCTATCGTCGAGTATGCGTGCTCGCCCTACCGGCATCTTTCCATCTTCTCTTCTCCACAAGACTGTTGGTGCCGGTTCGCCGTCAACGCGGCACTCAAATTTGGCCAGTCCACCCTGAACTGCCAGGATGTCGTCAGGCTCCTTCGTGAAGAATGGTTTGACTGAAAAAAAATTGATACAAATTAATTCATCCTGTATCGTGTCCTGATTGAGATATTTCGATGGAAATGACTTTTGTAGATCACTGTGTCAACAAATTATAAAAACATGCCAGGAACATAACTGGAACGTCTCTCTGGTGTAATGGAGACTATTGTTCGTTCAGATATAAACTTTCCGGTAACTCTCGTAAATAGTATACTTGGAACCGTCACAAGTCAGTTGAATTGTGGCGTTTCAAAGTTTCCATCTGATTGAATCGCTAGATTCTTACGTATTATTATTATTATTCTTGGAACGGGGTCATAATGCTTGGTCCAACACTTCAAAACTGCGACCGATACGATCTTTTGTTATATTATCCTACTTATTCAATCCATTGTCAATGGTGTTAACATATCTGATGACGTCCTTATAGTACGAGAGCTAGCAACGTTGGGAAAACAAGAATTTCAGGTTGGCCAGTTTTTAGATATGCTATTCCTCTCACTCTCCCGGACGTTATACGGGCAATCTGGCTGGCGGTAGTGCTTGCGTTCATCAGTGCGCAGCGTACCTGTACAGGTAAAATATCGATTTTTCAAAGAATTTTAGGAAGGTTTTTAGTTTTTTAATTGTTTTTATTGAATGTTTTGACACATGAATATATTATTGCCAGATATTTTTATTGTTGTTTTAACTGTGAAAGACGCCAATTTTGTATTGAAAAAAAATTTTTTTTTTCAAATTATTTTAGTACTGCTGAAATTTTGATATGATGTCATTTAATTATCTACAGACCCAAAACTAAATTGCCAATCAATAATTCAATTGTTAAACCTTCAGCCAGACCCTTCTAAAGGTGAAAAGTGATGAGGAATCATTTTGCTTGGCCTAGAAATAGTTGTGAAATAAATTTAAAAGAAAGGATTGAAAACCATTGAATTGAGTGGTGAATTAATATGGTATCAAAACAATTATTTATTGTTATATAAAATAAAAATAATTATTAATCTAGAGTATTAAAATAGACAAAAGTTCGGATGGTTACATAAAAATTATGGTTAGAGTTTTTAATCCATAATCGTATCATAAAAATTGGTTCAAGCACTGACGTGAAGTCAGAAGCTTTTGCGCGTATGTTCTATTGTCCATTCTTCTGTATTGGACACCCTTAATCGAATTTACCATGGTAAATTATGTTGTCCATTCTCCTGTATTGGACACTCTTAATTCGAATTTACTTCTGACTTCACGTCAGTGCTTGAACCAATTTTTTTTTTCGTGATTTTTTTTTTAATTTTCTAGGGGTACGGTTATTAAAATTTTTTTTTCGTCATTTTTTTCGAATTTTCTAGTGGTACGGTTCTTACAAAAGTTTAAACACGTCTTTATGTTGATTTTCTACTACTAGTTACCAAGCTTCAATTCGATCAAATATTTATTCTTTCAGTTTTCAAGAAAATAATATTCCAGGTGGGTATAACTCGGAAACCGTTAGACCGATTATGCCCAAAAACGAACTCAACTCTCCCTTTTGGATACGCAACCTACCCTGAAAATTGCAAGTCCCTATCTCCTTTCGTTCGAAAGCTATCGAGGCAACGGTCACCCATCTACTGAATTCACACAAGAATGCTCCAATCTCCAACAATATTAAACCGATCGTACTTAAACTTGAAACTTAGCGGTAGAGTTAGGTTATGAAGGCTCTTGCAAAATTTCATCAATTTCTAACGATTAGTTACTGATATATAGAATTTTTTTTTTTATTTTCAATGATTTATTAAAAATTTTCTACAAATGCTATCCTCACCAAATTTTGCAAACATTTCCGCGTTGGCATTCTACAACCAATAACCATGTTTGAATTCAATCAGTTCAGTACTTTTCGAGTTAATGAGGAACAAAAACCACGAAATTTCAGAAAATTTCAGATGGCTATAACTCAAAAACCGTTTGGCCGATTATGCTCATAAACAAACTGAAATGTCGCGTTCTGGTGCTCATCCTAACCTGAAAATTTCAAGCAGCTATCTCATTCCGTTCTCAAGTTATCGTGACAACAAAAATATTTTTTAATAATTTTTTTAAAATTTTCTAGCCATATGATTCGCACAAAATTTCACAAACGTGCTAAGGTTCATATTCTACAACTACTCACCAAGTTTCAATTCGATCGGATTTATATTGGTTTAAAACAAAATTATTACTCGGAAACCGCTGGGCCGATTATGCCCATTAACGAACTTGTCCGTCGTATTGGGATGCGCCACCTACCCTGAAAATTTCAAGTTGCTAGCTCTTTTCGTTCTCAAGTTATCGTGGCAACGGCCGGACGGCCGTACAGCCGGACGGCCGGACGGCCGGCCGGACAGAATCAAATTTGACCTCGAATTCTTCATTGGGGAGTCGAACTTAATCGTTTGAGACCATTTTTTTCAAAAAATTCGAAAGTTACAGACATTTGGGCAAAACTATAACGCGATGTTCCCCAGAACATACGCGCAAAAACAGAGGCATTTCGGTAATCATCATCATCTTCATCACTGTATTTTGAAGTATTATCATTTTGTAATATGATAGTATCTGTAATGGAATGGAAAATTTAATGTATAATCTTTCGGCAAAGAAATTTATTAGTATTTTATTCATAATTTTAACCTTCAATATTAATATCGTCAACTAATGATGGTAATTTCTTTCCAATGAACCACACAAAATCATATTTATCGTCTTTTATGGTCCAGCCGGAAGCTTGAGTTGACAGAGATGTTGGGTGTTTTAATTGAGCACTTCTCCAAAACTTTTTAACGTAACGAACTCGTAGTAAATATTGATACAATTCAGCTTTGCATAGTGGTAAGCTTGATGGGTCAAAATTACGGAATCTTTTCTCAAAGTTATCGTCTGATTTTTTAGACCGGTAAGTGTTTGAAAAAAGCTGGAACCGAACGCCATTGACGTTCTAAGAAACACGAGCTCCGTAGATATGGCAAATAATTTTTTTCAAGATCTCAAATGTCTTATCCAGCAATTCTTCATCCTCTGTTATAATATTTTGACAGGCTGACTGATACTGAACTGATTGCTCTAACAGTTTAAAAGGTCGAAGTTTACCTTTCCGTAAAAAAGCTGGTGTATAGTCGAATCCTGTGAGTGCGTGAAAGCACGGTCGAGCTTTCGATAAAGAATTCCCTAGAATTTCGTATACTTGATTTACGCTTATAAATCACTCATTATTCCACACACCCAGATTTATCCAGAGTTTTAGTGTGCGTTCAAATGATCCATGATACCAAGAAGTATTACTAAAATGTCTGTGTCTGAGCAGCGTACCATAACTTCGGCATCGACATTTATTAGGCATATGTGACATATTATTCTAGAATTGGCTTCTGTGTTCTTCAAAAGATAATGAATCTTCAACAGTTCTGATAACTTTATTACTTTCAACCCGGTATGAGTAGCACTTCTTGAAGTTCAGATAAATAATTTTGTAAGTGAACTTAAAAATATATATTTCAAAGAAGCCCTTGTTAATATATTTATTGACCATTGGGCTGGTGATGAAATGGCTCCCTTCGTTGGTAATAAAATTAATTATCCGAACTTCAACAAGTGCTACCGGGTTGAAAGTAATAAAGTTATTAGAACTGTTGAAGATTCGTTATCTTTTGAAGAACACGAAGAAGTCGATTCTCGAATAATATATCACATTTGCCAGATAAATGTCGATGCCGTAGTTGTGGTAAAAATTATGAATAAAATACTAATAAATTTCTTTGCCGAAAGATTATACATTAAATTTTCCATTCCATTACAGATACTACCATATCACAAAATGATAATACTTTAAGAGACAGTTATGAAGCTGATGATGATTACCAAAATGCCTCTGTTTCTTATGATACGATTATGGATTAAAAACTCTAACCATGATTTTTATGTAACCATCGCACTTTTGTCTATTTAAATACTATAGATTGATAATTATTTTAATTTTATATAACAATAAATAATTATTTTGATACCGTATTAATTCACCACTCAATTCAATGGTTTTCAATCCTTTCTTTCAAATTTATTTTACAACTATTTCTAGACCAAACAAAATGATACCCCACAACTTTTCACTTTTAGAACGGTCTGGCTGAAGGTTTAACAATTGAATTATTGTTTGGCAATTTAATTTTGGGTCTGTAGATAATTAAATGACATCATATCAAAATTTCAGCAGTACTAACATAATTTGAAAAAAAAAATTTTTTTTCAATACAAAATTGGCGTCTGGCACATTTAAAACAACAATAAAAATATCTGGCAATAATATATTCATGTGTCAAAACATTCAATAAAAACAATTAAAAAACTAAAAACCTTCCTAAAATTCTTTGAAAAATCGATATTTTACCTGTACAGGTACGCTGCGCACTGATGAACGCAAGCACTACCGCCAGCCAGATTGCCCGTATAACGTCCGGGAGAGTGAGAGGAATAGCATATCTAAAAACTGGCCTACCTGAAATTCTCTCTCGAAAACGTTGCTAGCTCTTAGACTATTAGGAGCCTTGACATTCACATCGTCAGGTTTTAGAACTGGCTCACCAATATGTAAAATTCTTAGGCTGGTCAACTCTGGGCATTTGCGAGCTATATGTTCCACAGTTTCCTTTTCCGATCCACAGAGCCTGTATGTTTAGTCAGCTGACTTGCCCGTGCAGTACAATTGATATTTGACCCGATGGTGCCCTGTCAGCAGTCCCACCATTACCTAAAGCTCAGCTCGTGGCAGCTGCAATAGCTTCCTGGTATTATTATTTTTTTTTATTATATGGGTTGTGCTGGGCAGACGAAACCCGCCCGTCCACTGCGACCAATCGGTCTATTGTGGCACACCTGTAGTATGTAATCTATACGTCACCCACAAGCTCAAGTCTCTTGATGAGGGATATGAGTCTGGTGGGTGAGAACTTGTCCAGCTCCCTCAGTGTCAGTTTGTGGACTCCTAGTTCCTCCAATCTGATCCTGTCCCCAGCGGGGCAGTCACACTTGATGTGTTCGATAGACTGCACTCGGAGTCCTCAGTCAACCCCAGCGTATTGAGGTGTTTCCTGAGGCCACAATGGCCCGTGTATACAGCTGTAAGGATTCTCAGGTCTACCCTAAAGAATTTGAGCCATTTCCTGGCTCTTTCAGCTGATGGGCCAATAATTGTTGAGCGAGCATGTCTGTGTCCAGTTATGCTGCTCCAGATTTCTTGGACCTTTTGGTCCACCCATCTGTTGTTTCCTTCGCCGCTGCTCTGAGAGAGATACCGCAGGCCGGTTCAGGTCCAATGAGCCCCATGGAAGCCCCCCGTGCCACCATACATTACCCTTTATGTCCGAGTGAGCCAGGACCCACAAGAACTGCAGCCTGCAGCGCCCTCCAAGTTCAGCGAGTGTGGTCCGGCAATCCTGCACAAGCAGGGATTTGCAGTTGTATGAAGTCAAGACCTTCAAGGCAGCTTGGCTATTCGATAGGATTTTGATTGATCCGTGAGCCCAACCTTTCTCCAGTATGAGCTTCGCACAGTGATCAATGGCGAGAATTTCTGCTTGAAAGCCAGTCGCAAAACTACCCAGGCTGATGGATTCACCCCTAGCAATTCTGCAACCGCTGACTCCCGCTCCCACCCCTTGGGTGGTAGCGGAGCTATCTGTGAACCAGCAGGAACCCTCAGGCAGTCGGGTCTCAGAGATGGCCCAGTCGTCTCTGCTGGGAAAAACGACTCGGTAGGGCCACTCTGTGTAGGTTCTAGCTTCCTGGTATAGACTGACGAGAAATCCACGAATATTTTTACCTTTGCAAGTCCGGGAATATTTGTCCAAAGAGATATTCTGTTATTTAGCTCCTATTTCTGGACCGCTGCCCTGTAGTGGTCTTTTCCAGCAGGTGTTACCCTGGAAGCCCCTTTGGCTAGTTTATCGATCTTCTTATCTCCTTACCATACCACAGAGCATTGGCAATCAGAGGAGAGTCACCTTATTGTCTCTAGCCAGTAAGGATTCCAGGTCTCTCAGTATTACCTGGCTGTCCGGTATAATATATGTAGATGTGCGCCCCCTTGAGGATTCTTTTCAGACATTCTTGAGCACAAATGTAGACAGCTAGAATATCTACCTGCTTATCTGATTTTGATCCATTCGTATACCAAATGGATGACTTTTTGTCCAATCGATCAATGAGGTCCACCGCACTCAGACGGTCTCTTATGACAGTTGCAAAGGGCGTTTCGAAATCGAATATGGTTGGCATTACATCTGAGGGCTTTACCAAGAGGTTTAAGTCCAGGTGGCCAAGTAATCTTTTATGACCTACCCATCAGTTACCACGTAGGAGTTTCCCGCTACGAGAAATTCTTATTGGGTCCAGCAGGACCATTCCCACGTATTTCTTTCCACGTTTTTCACGGATTGTTATTTACGATGTTCACAATGGAGTTCAAGGAATTGTTTGTTTTCCAATTTTTCTCCCCTGCCGAAAATAAAGTGGTAATGAAAGAAGAACAGAAGAGGGAAAAATACAAGGATTTAATATTCAAATTGAGGATTCTATATCCAGGGCACAAAGTTAGGATGGTCGTTGAAAGAAGAAACTGAAAGAGATATTTTCTGGAGATCTCTCCTCAGAATGTATCACTCCAAGAAATCCCTCCGGAACTTTGATATTGTCACATCCAATAAATACTTGGACCTCAGTAAGAACACGCTGCACCTCCTCACTGGTTTCCTCACAGGGCACTGCAGCCTTAGGAACCATATGATGAGATTAGAGCTAGCAGAAACTGACGAGTGCAGATTCTGTTGGGAGGAGGATGAAATTTCTGATCACCTGATAACGGAATGCCTCACCATCTCAAATCAACGCAAGGAATGCTTTGGACAAGAAATCTGCAGGAGCGAAGACGCAGCCTCCTTGAAGCCATCCCAGAAACTGGAGTTCATCAGAACTCTGGAACTGGAAGTCGAGCTGTAGATGGTAATGACATCGACAGCTCTAACGGAGGGCACAATAGACCTTAAGGTAGAAGTGCAACGTTACTCTCTACAAACAATATACAATAGGATGGTCGTACTAATCTCAAGATGTCAAGGTAGAATGAGGGCGAACTACGTGACAGAATTGAAGATCATTGCGGCCTGTAGAATCGTGAAGGCTGCTTGCAGCTAATCTCTTTTGTTAAGGGACCCTGTAAAGGCAGGACGTAGAACTACTTCCTGGGATGTGTGAGAGGTTTTTTAATGAGTCACCAAACAAGAACACACTACTGTGAGTGCGGATATTCTTAGGGTGGCCTATAAACGGTTATCCTTTCACACGGAAACGAAAAAAAAATTGTGTCTCTATTTGTTTACAAACATTTGCAAAGGCAGAAGTCTAGGAAAAAGCTACTTCACTTAACCCCTGAAAAATTAAAATAATACAGAACAAAAATAAAATACATTTTCCCCACCGAACTAAGATCATATTATAAATTATGACAAGTGTTGCCCTAAACTACCTCTCAGTGAGTTTAAATAGGTCATCTCAAAAAGCCCCAACTACTCATTGTGTACCTTCAAAAGTAGCATATTTCACTATTTTCACAACGTTGCTCGTTTGTAATAAACTAACCTAAAAACTTGCATAATATAATTAATTTATCATTTGTAACAGTGTTGCCTACATTTTACTTCAAACTCCTGAAGAAATAATTGGATCACCCTTCAGTATTAA
Source organism: Halyzia sedecimguttata (assembly GCA_937662695.2). Classification (NCBI taxonomy): domain Eukaryota; kingdom Metazoa; phylum Arthropoda; class Insecta; order Coleoptera; family Coccinellidae; genus Halyzia; species Halyzia sedecimguttata. Next base: position 1,504,566 of record OW569411.2, on the reverse strand, counting down.
TGGAATTGAGGCTTGGAGACTTTTTTAGGAAACCCTGTTTTGGACCTGGGTGAGGCGTCTTCGCCTCAAATATATTTGGACTGACAGACGAGACGTGAAAAGCCGCAAAGATGATTTGATTACTATGTCGGATTCTTCCTGCTATCAACTTTATGGGATAAGTTCCTGCAAACCCCAGGAGTAATCAGCGAGATTAAAAGTTATTCAATTTTTACGATTTTTCCTTCTTCAGATCTCGATTCGCCAGGATGATTCGGTTATAGAATCGAGGAGGAATGAAAGGTTGGTTAACTTTTAATTGACATATACAGGGGACTATCAGAAAGGGCGCTCCAGGCAGCTGAAATATCTCTTTGAACCTTTTTTTCTGTGATTCGAGTTTTGTTGAAATTGAAATGAGATTTCCGGCCTTGTCGACCATCTTTGCAGTCATTTCGATTACATTAAGGCAGTATTTACTCATTTTCTGTTTTATAACGGAACTTGGTAATTTAGAAGCGTGAAAAGATGATGCAATTGAAAACTAAGGCAGACAAAACGACTGTTTTGGAACATATTAAACATTATTGAATATTGTGATCGGGTTCGTCGATACATCAACTTCTTCAGAATACTATAGTCTTAAATATTAATGATCTCCTTATATACCTTATATACTAACTGACAAAGAAACTGCAACACCCAGAAGGAGCTGTTTAAATTTAAAATTTTTTTTTGGTAAACCATAGATTGTATAGCATTACTGTAACGCTTCGTCTTTGAAGATGGAAACTTTGTTTCCGAAACATATGTCAAAATACAAAAAACTGTAGTGGACAAGAGTGTAGATACTTTCATAGTATATCAATGGATTCTTATGATGAAACTCCATTTTAAAAAAAATTGAATTCGAAATTTGTAATGTAAAAAAAATTTTTTTTCAGTACTCCGAAACTATCTGGCCAATTTTGTCCAATAACGAACTTAACTGAGATATTTATCTCCCTAACCTCTAAAATTTCTACTGTCTAGCTCATTCCGTTCGAATTTTCAGCCAAAAATTCGAAAATTAGAGAACTTGGTCAAATTGATAGGCACTCTGTTTGACGGAATAAGAGCGCCAACAATAAACTATTTTTTAACATAGATTCCACCTGACCAATAAAAAATAGGCCCCCATTTGAAAAAAAAGTGGGAAAGCCCTGTGGACAGGAGCTTTCTGGCGCTCTAGTTCAAACAGACAAATTATATCTCCGAAAGTATTGGTTTCTCAGAGTTGGGAATTATATCAATGTATTCATATGATAGAACTGCATCATAAAGGAAATTCAATTCAAATAATAGTTCATTTATCAAGATTAAATGAGCAAATCATGAGAATGAGAACTGCACCATGGAAATCAAATTAAATCTGGCCAATTTTGCCCAATAACGCACTTAACCGAGATATTCATCTCCCTAATCTACTCTGAAAATTTCAACTACCTACCTCATTCCGTTCGAGAGTTATATCTATGTCTATGGATGAAAAGCAGTCTCACTACTCTCAGATCTCTTACTTCATGTTCCGTTCCGAAATGTAAGACTATTCTGAGAAACCTAATTTCGGAGCAAACAACTGAGATTTTTCTCACTTCGCTCACAATTCTTCGATTCATTAGATAATGACATGTCTCAGGAAAATAAGTTGACATTATGACAATTCATACATAGAATAATTGTATCATTCTGTGACAACGTTGAAATACGATTTATTATTGAAATTTTTAAAAATCATATCTCCGAAAGTATTAGCTTGTTAGAGTTAAAAATGATATCATTGGATTCTTATGGTAAAACTGCTTATTGAAAAAAATTTAGTTTCGAATTTGTTTAGTAAAAAAAAATTTTTTTTTTGTTTTCCGAAACCATCTGTCCGATTTTGCCCAATAACGAACTTAGCCGAGATATTTATCTCCCAAACCTACTCTGAAAATTTCAACTGTCTAGCTCATTCCGTTCGAGAGTTATCGTGCCTACGGCCGGCCGGACCGGACGGCCGGACAGAATGAATTTCGACCACGGATTCTTGATCAGTGAGTCGAACCAAATCGTTTAAGACCATTTTCATCGAAAAATTCGAAAATTACAGACATTTGGGCAAATTGATAAGCACTCAGTTCCGAGGAACTAGAGCGCCAAAAAATGAAAGTTGGTATCATTTCCGGTGAAACCGGAAGTCGAACGAATCTGAAATTTTTTCCAAGAATTCATCTCTCGAAACAAAGCTTAACTATAAAATTAAAAGTGTTTATCTGGAGTCTTTCTTTGAAATATTCTAACGAACGGTCTTCGCGAATCACCCTGTATATAATTCAATAGATGGGAAAGAAATACGGGAAATTCCATATCCAGTTCTATAATTCCTTATATAAAATTATTTATCTTAAAGCTAGTTTCGCAAGCAGTTTCGGAAATATTCAGTAAAAACACTCAAACTTAAAATGGCCATAACTGCGAAACCACTTGGCGGATTTTGCCCATTGACGAACTCAACCTAGACATTCATGCCCCAAACCTAACCTGTAAATTTGAAATCTCTAACTAATTTTTTTCGAGGGTTATCGTACTTACTGTCGGACTGATTTTTTTTAGCACGAATTGAATTTCTGGAATTCTCTCAAACGCTTCGGTTCGAACATCGTGATGGTCATTCAAAGTCACTTACTGGCGATCTCATGAATGGAACGAACAGGACATCAATCTCGATCAATTTCGGAATGATTGACACTTTTGTGTGGTCATTGCACTCTCAGAAATCGAGATACTTCCTTGGCTCACCCTCTATCCGAGGAAAGCGAAACCCCGGGCTGGCGATGGCGGCCGCCGCCTTACGAAATCATTTGGGTTCCGCACGCAACCTTCCACCTTTTTCCTTCGAGCCCATAATGACTCACTCAATTTATACCGGACCGCGGCAAAAAGAATGTGGAAAACGTCCGCTCAATAAATTTCAATTGGCGTCTGAAATATCGGCCCCTATACGTCTACGAGCCGATTTACTTTCTCCACTCCATTCATCCTTTCGGGCCCATTTGGCCGAGCCGTTTTTCACGATGGATCCGAGGAGCTGTCGTAAGAAGTGCTTGACCCGCCACTTCAACAGTTTGGAGATTTTTTCCCTGTTGGTCGGATATGGAGACAGGGCCATTTCTGTGTTTTAAAATATTTCTTATTCTCACATAAGGTCTTTGGACCAGGGGAGTATTCACAATAGTTTATAAGGCCTAAAGGCGGGTTTATACAGCAAATAAGATAAAATAAGAAACAAATAAATAACAAAATAAAATAAGAATTGAGGATTAAAAGGATCAGATTATACAGGGTGAGTCTTTGACCACTGCATTAATTTTAACCAAAGATTCCTCTCATCAAATGAAACACTTTTTTCATTTACCATTTTTCCAGATTCGGCTCAGGTAAAAAGTTACAAGCGTTTAAAGATTTCACAATGTGCTAATACACTCCCGCATATAAATTATCTATGACATTGTTGGCGGACGAGAATGAGGCATGGTAACGTGGTTTACAGCTTGATTCGGGATTCCAACGCTCAGGGACGGATCCATAAAAGTAGTGAAATTTCTGGAGTGTTCCATTTTAAAACATTCAATGAAGAATATCTCGAAAACGGTGCGTTTAAGGAGAAATGACGAAGAAAAATATATTGTTCTAAAACGATGGAATATTCTTGAAATGACTGAAGAAAAACTTTATATGCTTTCTTTATGTTAATTTCGTTTAGTTTTATGAATCCACGAGTCCATAACTAGAAAACCAGTAGAAGTAGAAAATAACTAATATTTGGAAAATATGTATCATAGTTATAGGAAACTTTACGCCAACATTCATTTTATTCGAAAAAAGGATGTCAAAGCTACAAAATAAAAACTGATTTTTTTTCAAAATTTCAACGGCCTGTATCTTTTTACTTGAGCTGAATTTGGAAAAATGTTAAATGAAAAAAGTGTTTCATTTGATGAGAGGAATCTTTGGTTAAAATTAATGCAGTGGTCAAAGACTTACCCTGTATAGAAGATCTAAAACAAAATAAGAATTTAGAACCAATCTAATCGCAGCTTTTTCACAATATTATGCAAGTTCTATTAATTCCACTCTTTCAGCATGTGCATTGTCATTTTCCGAACAAAATAACATAAAATAAGAAATAAAGATGAGAGTTGGACAAATTTAGTTCCTATTCTTATTTTTAGCGCTCTTGTTCCTCGGAACAGAGTGCTTATCAATTTGCCCAAATGTCTGTAATTTTCGAATGTTTGGCTGAAAATGGTCTTGAACAATTTGGTTTGACTCCCCGATGAAGAATTCGAGGTCAAATTTGATTCTGTCCGGCCGACCGTCCGGCCGTCGCCACGATAACTTGAGAACGGAAAGAGCTAGCGAAATTTTCGTTCGTTAATGGGCATAATCTGCCCAATGGTTTCCGAATAATAATTTTGTTTTCAACCAATATGAATCCGATCGAATTGAAACTTGCTGAGTAGTTTGTGAAATTTTGTGAGAATCGTATCACTTGAAAATAAAAAAAATTCAAAAATATTTTTATGTCACGATAACCTGAGAACGGAAAGATATAGCGATTTGAAATTTTCAGGTTAGGTTGTGCATCTGAATGTGACAGTTGAGTTTGTTTATAAGCAAAATCGGCCAAACGGTTTTGGAGTTATCCCCATCTGAGATTTGGTTGTTATTTCCTCAATAACTCGAAAAATACAGAACCGATCCAATTCAAACGTGGTTATTAGTTGTAGACTGCCAAGGCGAAAGTTCTTGCAAAATTTCGTGAGGATCGTATCACCAGAAAATTTTTAAAAAATCATTGAAAAAATTCTATATATCAGAAACTATTCATCTGACATGGCTGTAATTTTGCGAGACCTTCAGAACCTAACTCTACTACCAAGTTCCAAGTTTGAACACGATCGGATCTATATTTTTGGAGATCCGAGCAGCCTCGTGTGAGTTCAGTAGCTGGATAGGTGACCGTTGCCTCGATAATTCTCGAACGAGAGTAGGTAGGAACTTGCGATTTTCAGGGTAGGTTGCGCATCCGAATGTGAGAGTTAAGTTCGTTGTTGGCCATAATCTGGCCAACGCTTTCGGGGTTATATCCATCTGGTATATTATTTCCTCGATAACTCAAAAAATATAGACTCGATCGAATTAAAGCATGCTAACTAGTTGTAGAATATCGACATAAAGACCTTTGTAAAATTTTGTGAGAACCGTACCGCTAGAAAACTTTAAAAAGATTACAAAAAAAATGGTTCAAGTACTGACGTGAAGTCAGGAGCTTTTGCACTTAATGGACACTCTCAATCGAATTTACCATGGTGAATTTTATAGTCCGTTCTCTTGTATAGAGAACGGACTGTAGAATAGAACCAATTTTTATTTCTGATATCTTATATCTTATTTTATGTGTAAACGCTTTTATAGAAATGTACATGTTCAACTTTCTTATTTTGCGCGTATGTTCTGGGGAACATCGCGTTATAGTTTTGCCCAAATGTCTGTAACTTTCGAAATTTTTGAAAAAAATGGTCTCAAACGATTAAGTTCGACTCCCCAATGAAGAATTCGAGGTCAAATTTGATTCTGTCCGGCCGGCCGTCCGGCCGGCCGTTGCCACGATAACTTGAGAACGAAAAGAGCTAGCGACTTGAAATTTTCAGGGTAGGTGGCGCATCCCAATACGACGGACAAGTTCTTTAATGGGCATAATCGGCCCAGTGGTTTCCGAGTAATAATTTTGTTTTCAACCAATATGAATCCGATCAAATTGAAACTTGGTGGGTAGTTGTAGAATATGACCCTAAGCACGTTTGTGAAATTTTGTGCGAATCGTATGGCTAGAAAATTTTAAAAAAATTATTAAAAAATATTTTTGTTGTCACGATAACTTGCGAACGGACTGAGATAGCGGCTTGAAATTTTCAGGTTAGGATGTGCACCAGAACGCGACATTTCAGTTTGTTTATGAGCATAATCGACCAAACGGTTATAGAGTTATAGCAATCTGAAATTTTCTGAAATTTGGTGGTGTTTTGTTCCTCATTAACTCGAAAAATACTGAACCGATGGAATTCAAACATTGTTATTAGTTGTAGAATGGCAACGCGAAAATGTTTGCAAATTTTGGTGAGGATAGCATTTGTAGAAAATTTTTAATAAATCATTAAAAATAAAAAAAAAAAATTCTATATATCAGTAACTATTCGTTTGAAATTCATGAAATTTTGCAAGAGCCTTCATAACCTAACTCTACTGCCAAGTTTCAAGTTTTAATATGATCGGTTAAATATTGTTGGAGATTCGAGCATTCTTGTGCGAGTTCAGTAGTACCGATTTGGTGTAGCGTAAGGCTCCGAAGAAACGATCGCTCGACCCGGACTTTTGCCGTCGAGTCGAAGAAGACGAATCGATTTGTGTTTTTCCCAAATTTCGTTCTTCTAGGTTGAGCCTAAATATACTAATTCGATACAAGTTTCGGAGGTTTTGAGTCCGACGATTTTCCATTCAAAAAGTCAATCCGAGAAACGTCAGAATTAATTCGAGAGACGGGGTCGGAAATTTTCGAAAGCGAAACTGACGATTTAGGCCTTTTTGGGGCGTGAAACTTGAAGAAAATGATAGATAGCTTTTGCGCGTATGTTCTATTTTCCATTCTTCTGTATTGGACACCCTTAATCGAATTTACCATGGTAAATTATGTTGTCCATTCTCCTGTATTGGACACTTATTTTATATTTAAAACTGTAATTAGATCTTTGAAATACCATTGAATGAAGAAATTCTTGTAAGTTAACAAAATATCTTTATTTGAACAATAAAAATGCATCATTTTATTAAAATGATAGTTAGACTATCCAATTGCTTCTTTACTTTATAATATTTTAGCTGTAAGTCAGTATAGCTTAGAACTTTTAAAGTAACGTCCTACAATATTAATTTAAATGATATTATAAATAAAAAATTGGTTCAAGCACTGACGTGAAGTCAGGAGCTTTTGCGCGTATGTTCTGTTGTCCATTCTCCTGTATGGGAGACTTTTAATCGAATTTACCATGGTGAATTCTATTGTCTATTCTCCTGTATTGGACACTCTTAATCGAAAAAAAAAATTGGTTCAAGCACTGACGTGAATCAGGAGCTTTTGCTCTTCTCAATCGAATTTACCATGATGAATTCTATTGTCCGTTCTCCTGATTGGACCCTCTTAATCGAAAAAAAAATTGGTTCAAGCACTGACGTGAAGTCAGGAGCTTTTGCGCGTATGTTCTATTGTCCATACTCCTGTAATGAACACTATTCTTAATCGAATTTACCATGATGAATTCTATTGTCTATTCTCCTGTATTGGACACTCTTCTCAATCGAATTCACCATGATGAATTCTATTGTCCATTCTCCTGTATTGGAGACTCTTCTTAATCGAATTTGCCATGATGAATTCTATTGTCCATTCTGGACAATAGAATTCATCATGGCAAATTCGATTAAGAAGAGTCTCCAATACAGGAGAATGGACAATAGAATTCATCATGGTGAATTCGATTGAGAAGAGTGTCCAATACAGGAGAATAGACAATAGAATTCATCATGGTAAATTCGATTAAGAATAGGGTTCATTACAGGAGTATGGACAATAGAACATACGCGCAAAAGCTCCTGACTTCACGTCAGTGCTTGAACCAATTTTTTTCATTTAAATTTGTCTCTTATTTAATTTAATCTTATTTTATTTGCTGTACCAACCCGCCTTGAGATGTTCTGTTATTTCCTCACAATCAATAAAACTCCTATTATAAGAATGACCCTGTGTAGTATTTGTAAAGGTTGTTACAGAATCTTCATTTCCCCAAATGTTCACCGCCGAAACTCGATAAGGAAAACTCCATTCCACATCGATATGGAAATCTGAAAATTCATAGAAAAATCCCCGTTACCTTCCCCCATGTTTGGCAACGTATCTCACGAATTGATGCTTCAGCATCATCCCTTAAGCTTCCCGGCCAATCTGAATATAATGTCCCATACATTGCAGGGGCAACCCCCCCGTTCAATTCCGGGATAATAACGTTCATCCGATAATGCAGCGGTATAAAAATTAATCCCTTGTCGCGAAGGGGAGTCCCGCACTCCTTGCGTCTATCCAGATATCGGGGAACTCTATTCTCATTTAAATTCATGTTTGGCCTCAGTCAGATTAAAATCCAATTTGTTATGATTACGATTTCATAAAAATCACCTAGCCGGATTCTCCCCGAAGGACCCGAATTCAATTTATCCGTTTTATCGATGCAGGACGAGGTCCTTTAATCCGACTTGACTAGGTCCTGTCTCCCAGGACCCTTCGCGCTGAAAGCTTGCCAATGTCAATCGGCGAGCCATCACAAAGTTTGATATTCGATCCTCTTGTTCCCTTTTCGTTCGCGCTGCAGTGCGCCCTCATTTTTTGCCTTTTCAGGGTTTCGGTGTGATGGAGTTCTGGAGTACTCTCGACTTCTAGGACGAGGGAGTGGAGTGTTAAAGTGATGTACACCGATCGAAACAATTATCGCGGAGAGGTGACATTTTTGTACGGGAAGTGAATACGGTTTCAGTACTTTGACTGGGCGAAGAATGTTAGTCGGAGGATAAATCTGGAAACTTTATACGAAGATCTGTAAAGGGTGAATTTTGAAATGCTTAAAACCTTCAAATTGAAATGAAACATCGAACTAGTTAGAAAAAAATGGTGAATTCGATTAAGAGTGTCCAATAGGGATAATGGACAAAATAACATACGCGCAAAAGCTCCTGAATTCACGTCAGTGCTTGAACCAATTTTTTTTCCGTATTTTTTTCCAAATTTTCTAGGGGTACGGTTCTTACAAAATTTTAAACACGTCTTTATGTTGATTTTCCACTACTAGTTACCAAGATTCAATTCGATCGAATATTTATTTTTTGAGTTATCCAGGAAATAATATTTCAGGTGGGTATAACTCGGAAACCGTTAGACCGATTATGCATAAAAACCAACTTAACTCTCCCATTCGGATACGCAACCTACCCTGAAAATTGCAAGTCCCTATCTCCTTTCGTTCGAAAGTTATCGAGGCATCGGTCACCCATCTACTGAACACACACAAGGCTGCTCGAATCTCCAACAATATTTAACCGATCGTGTTCAAACTTGAAACTTGGCAGTAGAGTTAGGTTCTAAAGGCTCTTGCAAAATTTCAGCAATTTCAGACGAATGGTTACTGATATATAGCATTTTTTTTTTCAATATTCAATGATATCTTAGAAATTTTCTACAAATACTATCCCCACGAAATTTTGCAAGAATTTTCTCGTTGGCATTATACAACTGATAACCATGGTTGAATTCAATCGGTTTTGTATTTTTCGAGTTAATGAGGAACAAAAAACAACCAAATTTCATATGACTATAACTCTGAAACCGTCTGGCCGATTATGCTTATAAACAAACTCAAATGTCGCATTCAGATGCAAAACCTAACCTGAAAACTTCAAGCCTTTCTCATCTCTTTCCGTTCTCAGGTTATCGTGACCCCAAAAATATTTTTTAATAATTTTTTAATAATTTTCTAGCGATACGATTCTCACAAAATTTCACAAACGTGCTAAGGGTTATATTCTACAACTATCCACCAAGTTTCAATTCGATCGGATTTATATTGGTTGAAAACAAAATTATTACTCGGAAACCATTGGCCCGATTATGTCCATTAACGAACTTGTCCGTCGTATTGGGATGCGGCACCTACCCTGAAAATTTTAAGTCGCTAGCTCTTTCCGTTCTCAAGTTATCGTGGCAACGGCCGGACAGAATTAAATTTGACCTCGAATTCTTCATTGGGGAGTCGAACCAAATCGTTTGGGACCATTTTCGTCAAAAAATTCGAAAGTTACAGACATTTGGGCAAAATGTTCGGCAGAACATGAGCACAAAAATTATTCACCTCAGAAACTATCCGTCAAATATTGCTGACATTTCACAAGAGCTTACAAAAACAGCCAAGTTCCAGATTTAAACTCGATCGGATCCATGGACTAACGTCACGTCAGTGTTTTTCCAATTTTCCCCAAATTACTGCAGTGGCGTACTCGGTAGTCAGCGTGTTTCTAATCGCACGGAACCCTTCCAAACGCTGTCGAACTCAAATCTAAAATTTGGTGTGGATGGACGCATTTCAATCGCTTCCACGTCCAAACCCCACCTTCCAAATGTTCGTCGTTCGAATCTTGGTCTGTACGCGACTTATGTAATATCTCCAATAAAATTGGAATTTTTTCGACATAAATCACCATCTGGAAATTTTTTTTGACACTTCCCAAACCCTATACCCACTGCCTTCCATCCGACGCCATCGAACCGCCGGATAATAGCCCAGATTTTTTATACCCGATGCTCTCTGCACCAGGTGTAATCTATGTATTATATTATTCTCTGTTCGGTCTTTTGTTAACGGTCCAGCCGTCCCCGGGTGACATCGCGATGCCCGAAGGTCGATCGTGGATGCTTTTTGTGTCGAATCTGTGCGTCAGATCCACGTTGCGGCTCACCCCGGCGTCCGTGAGTTATGGCGAGGCCATAAATAATAATTCTTTACACCCATTAGGCCATAAACTTGGGCGACAATCAATGTACTCCGGTAATGTGATACATAGTGGGGATTTCTCTTGGGTGGATCGGGATTTAGACCCTCGATATCAGGACAGGAGTAGACGCGGAAGATATTTCATGAACCTGCACACTTTTGCTGTGAAATAAGAATATACTGATTACTGGCAAAGTTTAACGGGTAATTCCGCAAAAGGAGCAGAGAATAGTATATTGTATAATTAGTGGGAAAAGCATAATATTCCCAAACGACTGTGATAATTACCAGACGAGGAGCGTAGCGACGAGTCTGGTAACACAGGAGTTTGGGAATATGCTTTTCCCACGAATTATACATACTATTTTTTCTCGCTCGTTGTTTTACATTTAAAAAAATTAATTAAAAAATATTTCATTCAAGATGTAATCAAGTAAGTTTAAATAGGTTTCTTTATCTTCATATTGAAATATAGAAAAGTGGTAACCATGGAAATTACTTTGTTATGACAAAAGTAAAATAATTATCAAGCTGGTTTTGTTTGATTCGTTATATTTTATAAGGAATTAAAAAAGAATTAATAAACCTGAACACTGATTGTGATTATTTGTTACCTTGCACGCCTCCTGAACTAGTAGAAGTCAAAAGAGAGTCTCTTTTCCCACAATCGAATAAAAATATCATTCTGCTGATACCTGCTGACTCGTGTTTCTGCTAATTGGCTTATTCAGGACAAGGCTACCAAGAAACCAAGGAAAAGATTGAAAGAAAACTGAAAATAGGTGACACCACAACAGAAGCGAGCAAACAATTTGTGCCTTCAGCTCTAGGACCTCCGATTCGGACGTAAACTATGGCATCAGGCAGAAGTGCTTGCAATCGAAAAATGCCTAGAAAGAAACTATCAGAGGTGTGATATAGCAATCCATTCTGACAATCAAGCTGCTATTAAACCTCTGAGCTCCCATGTTATCGGGTCTAAGCTAATATGGGAGTGCCAAAGGAAACTCAATGAAGTGAGCAAGAACAACAGGGTCTTCTTGGTCTGGCTAGTCACTCGGAAATTGAAGGAAATGAGGAGGCCAACAAACTTGCTAAGAAAGGAGCACAAACACCTTTTAATCCTTTAGGTAGATACATCTACAAAAGTAAATTTAGGTTGAAAGAAGAAACTGAAAGAGGTATACTCTAGAGCTCTCCCAGGAATCTATCACTCCAAAAAGTTCATCTGGAACTTTGACACTGTCAGATCCAAGAAATATATGGATCTCAGCAAAAACACACTGCACCAACTCATTGGTTTCCTCACAGGGCACTGCTGTCTTAGGAAACATTTGATGAGATTAGGGCTAGCAGAAACTGATAACTGCAGATTCTGTGGGGAGCAGGATGAAACACTGATCACCTGATAACGGAATGCCTCGTCATCTCAAATCAACGTATGAATTGCTTTGGGCAAGAAATCTGTAGGAGCGAAGACGTAGCCTCCTTGAAGCCATCCCAGATATTGTAGTTCATCAGAACTCTAGAACTGGAAACGTTTGATATCGATTTCAAATCAATTTTATAAATAAAACCATTATTCAGTAGAGGACAAGAAAATCTACTTCATCTCTGATCTGAAAATATCTGTTTCAATTCATCAAAATGCTATATATATCAAATCATCAATATATCTTGATTTTCTTTGACTAACGAATGGTTTTAAATATCGATACAAATGTGGTGTTAACCTGCCAACTCCTTTCAATACAATTTTACAGTAGAGCATTTTAACTGTGTAGAAATTCAGATCACCAAATTTTTAACGAAAATTTGTCTTGAAATGACAAGAATCCATTTTTTAGTTCTTTTTAACTATAAATAAATATAGAAAATAAATCGTATTAGCATTTTTACAATGAAAATTATGAGTTAGCAAGTTTTCGCTTTTAAAATAATGTGGACAGGAGCTTTGGCGCTCTCGTTCCAACTTTGATATATCATATCTCCAGAAGTATTGGTTTCTCAGAGTTGGGAATGATATCAATGGATTCCTATGATAGAACTGCATCATAAAAGATATTAAATTCAACAAGAGTGCCAAAAATTATTAACGAACTTATCCGAGATACTCATTCCTCCAATCTACTACAAAATAATTATATTATATCAATTGAAACTTAGCCAATATTCCATTTTTTTTTTACTGGAGATTTTCTGAACCTAGTTTGATTTACTTACCAAAGTATGTATATCCATAATCATATGGATTATCCAAGAGCTATCTATGATAGCTGAGGTTATTTCATTGGTCATTTTGCATTCAATCATACTTTGTTTGGCGTGTCTCTTATCTGTAGATGTGATGACAATGATGACATGCATGAAATTCATAGATACAGACCTTAATTTTCGTTTACAGCATTCTGTGAAATCATACGAGTTACGATTTAATATTGAAATTTCGAAAAATCATATCTCCGAAAGTATTAATTTGTTAGAGTTGAAAATAATATAAATGGATTCGTATAATAAAACTGCACCTTACAAAAAATTTAAATGGTTTTGGAGGTATCAACTGATATTTTGTTGTTATGGAGCTAATAACAACAAAATTTCAGATGAGTATACCTCCAAAACCATGTGGCCGATTATGCCAATTAACGAACTCAATGTTGCCTTCGGATGCGAAACCTAGCAATCGCTATCTCTTTATGTTCCCAAGTTATCGTGACATAAATGATATTTTTTCGATTTTTTTTTAATTTTTCTATTAGTTCGGTCCTAACTAGTTAACAAGCTTCAATTCGATCGAGTCTATATTTTTTGAGTTATCGAGGAAATAATAGTTCAGGTTGGTATATAACTCCAAAACCGTTGGGCCATAGCTCCAGAATACGATATTCACGAAATTTCGCGAAAATTAGTGAATATCGTATCCAGGAGTAACTTGAGGCCTAATTTTTTTTCGTATTTTAATTGTGATCGAATACATAGGTCAGAATTAAGAATTCTGTGATCACAGACGATTCTCTCGTTAATGAAGTCTGTCAAAGCTCCTGACATCACTTCAGTGCTTGAACTATTTTTTTTTAGTTAACCTAAAATTTGTTTTCACTTCTTGGGTCTATGGCTTATTTATTTATTCTCCTAACCCGCACAAGCCATTAAGAGCTTATCGGGGGTCTCCTCGAGTTCCAGTCATATAATATAATAACATATAATCATATCAATATTGATCATTAAATGAAGTAGTGCGCTAAAATTATAAACGTCACGTAAATAGTATATTACGCACCGAGGGAGAAAAGTAGGACATTCACGCCCGCGAATGATTGTCTCCCGAGCCGGAGGCGAGGGTGACAATCGCGGGCGAGGATGTCCTACTTTTCTCCCTAGGTGCGTATACGATTTTTTTCTTCTCCGTCTAATTCACTTTCATCAGAGTTAATCAAATCCATTTTTTATTATATTTGTCGGTATTCACTGAAATAATTAACCTTCTTTTGACTCAGCTGTCATCAATGAGAATTCATTGATTGTATCGCTTTTCATATAATCGTTTGGATTTTACCGGAAGTAGTTCACTGGTAATAGCTGCCCCTTCTTCTTCTAAATTTCTTATTATCTCTTCTCCGTCTATTTCACTTTCATCAGAGTTAATCAAATCCATTTGTTTTATATTTGTCAGTATTCACTGAAATAATTAATTATTTTGAATCAGCTGTCATCAACTTGAGATACAAACACGCGGTTGCTAGGTAACCGCCGGGAGATAAAGTAAATTTGCCATCTCACCGGGAGAGAATCTGGTACTTTTCTCCCGCGTGACAGGGACGAAAAGTGAACTTTTCATCCCGGGGGAGAAAAAAAATATTTTTATCCGATATTACAATTCTACGTACTTCAACACGCGAGTAAAATGCGAGTATTTCAAGGCAAGTTACAGGATTCCATAGATTTATAATCCGAGAAAATGATGCACCAATAGTCGTCGCTCAGAACCGGTAAAATGGGTAAGGAAGAGAGAATCAAAATAAAATTATTATAATTCCGATCCTGATAGCGTGATACATATCTGTTTTACACCCACTCAATCCAAAGAACGGGTTTCTATCGCAGGCCTCAAGTGGAGATGTGAAATCGATATAAAACTGGTTGGGAACTGAAAACGTACTGTTTATTTTGTTAATCTCATTAAATGGAATCTGGAGTAGAATGCATGAGAAAAATTATTATGGGTATAATGAAGATGATTCGACTAATAATGGTTTTGAATATATCGATATAAATGCATCTAAATAACTGTTTTACAATCTCCTCTGAAACTGACATTTAAATATTTTCAATATGATTTTTACGTGTATGTTCTGGGGAACATCGCGTTATCATTTTGCCCAATTTGACTGTAATTTTAGAATTTTTTTGACGAAAATGGTCTCAAACGATTGGGTTCGACTCCCTGATGAAGAATTCAAGGTGAAATTTGATTCTGTCCGTCCGGCCGGCCGTTGCTACAATAACTTGAGAACGGAAAGAGCTAGCGACTTGAAATTTTCAGGGTAGGTGGCGCATCCCAATACGACGGACAAGTTCGTTAATGGGCATAATCGGCCCAATGGTTTCCGAGTGATGATTTTGTTTTCAACCAATATAAATCCGATCGAATTGAAACTTGGTGAATAGTTGTAGAATATAAACCTTAGCACGTTTGTGAAATTTTGTGAGAATCGTATCATTAGAAAATTAAAGAAAAAATGATTAAAAAATATTTTTCGTGTCATGATAACCTGAGAACGGAAAGAGATAGCGACTTGAAATTTTTAGATTAGGTTTGAGAGATAAATATCTCGGCTAAGTTTGTTATTCGACAAAATCAGCCAGATGGTTTCAGAGCACCGAAAAAAATTTTTTTTTACATTACAAATTTCGAATTAAATTTTTTCTAACATGCAATTTCATCATTGGAATCCATTATTGATATCATTTTCAACTCTGACAAACTAATACTTTCGGATATATAATTTTTCAAAATTTCAATATTAAATCCTAACTCTATGATTTCATAGAATGCTGCATCGAAAATTAACGTCCGTATCTATGAAATGTCATCATTGTCATCTCATCTGCAGATAAGAGACATGTGAAAATTCTTAATTAATCTAGTCTATATTTTTTGAGTTATCGAGTAAATAATATTCCAGGTGGACAGAACACCGAAACTGATGGACCGATTTTACCCAAAAACGAACTTAACCCTCCCATTCGGATGTGCAACCTACTCAGAGAATTGCAAGTACCTATCTCCTTTCTTTCGAAAGTTATCGAGGCAACGGTCACCCATCCAGCTACTGAACTCATACAAGACTGCTTGGATCTCCAACAATATAGATCCGATCGTGTATAACTTGGAACTTGGCAGTAGAGTTAGGTTCTGAAGACTATCGCAAAATTTCAGCGATGTCGGGCGAATAGTTTCTGATATTTAAATTTTTTTTCTGATCTTCTAGTGATACGATCCTCAAGAAATTTCGCGGGAATGTTCGCGTTGGCATTCTGCAACTGATATCCATGTTTGAATTGGACCGGTTTTGTATTTTTCGAGTTATTGAGAAAATAAAAACCAAATTTCAGAAGGGTATAAATCCAAAACCGTTTGGCCGATTACGCCTATAAATAATCTCGAAGTCGCATTCAGATGCACAACCTACCTTGAAAATTCCAAGTCGCTATCTCTTTTCGTTCTCAGGTTCTCGTGACAGAAATAATATTTTGAAAATATTCTAGTGGTACGATTCTCACAAAATTTCACAAACGTCCTTAGGTTTGTATTCTACAACTATACTCACCAAGTTCCAATTCAATCGGTCTAGTATTGGTGGAAAACAAAATTATTACTCGGAAACCATTGGGACGATTATGCCCATTAACGAACTTGCTCGTCGTATTGGGTTGCACCCTCTACCTTGAAAATTTCAAGTCGCTATCTCTTTCCGTTTTCAAGTTATCGTGGCAACGGACGGCTGACCGGGCAGAATCTAATTTGACCTCGAATTCTCCATCAGGGAGTCAAACCCAATCGTTTGAGACCATTTTCGGCAAAAAATTCGAAAATTACAGACATTTGGAATCAATCTGTGAGTTCAGTACCTTTGGCTATCATTTTGAGCAGATTATATTACTACCGTTTTTTCCTTGGATATAATAATACTGACACATTCGTTTACACTTACATTAGGCTATCAACAATATCACTGGACTACACAATAAAAATTTTTCACTGAAGAGGAATGCGGGCTATTTCAAAATTAAAATGAAATATCGGAATACTTATATTCTACCATAGGCGTTGAAAAAACAAATCTCCCTCCTCAAAAAAATCTCCTGCCGAATATTCTTCGATATCCCCAGCTTCTTTCCATGTATATTAAAATTCCACAGCAATAAACGATATAGACGCGTAGCTGAAGGGAACTTTGCTGAAAACATGGAAATAAAACAGAGCGGAAAATTAATAATTCGAACGTCGATGTTTTGCGGCAAGCGTTACAACTTCATCAGTTCGGTTCCGTTCTTCCCTCGCAATTTGTCTTTACTGCCTATTATACATAGTGCGTTCCAAAGTAAACAGGACTTTTTGAATCTAGCGCCCCCTTGTGGCGTCATCTATATGTGGACTGGTGCGTTAGTATCTGCTATCCTTTATCAACTTTCAGTGAAAATTTCATGACAGTTCAGCTATTGAAAGTGAAGTTATTGCGTTGTAAGTGTCAGTATATTTTTGTCATCGGTGCAAAAATGAGCTTCGAACAAAGAGCCAACATTAAATTTTGTTTTAAAATTGGTAAAACTTTTACTGAAACGTTTCAATTGATGAAACAAGTTTATGGCGATGATTGCCTATCCCGTAGCAGAGTGCACGAGTGGTTTCAACGTTTTCAAAGTGGTCGTGAGGATCTGAATGACGATCAACATGTTGGCCAACCAAAATCCGTGATCACCGAAAATTCCATTGAAACTGTGCGTGAATTCATCAAAAAACAGCCGAAATCATCATTGAAATTCATGGAAATGGAATGTAACATCTCCAGAACATCGATTCATCGCATTTTGACCGAAAATTTGGGCTTAAAAAAAGTGTGTGCACGATTTGTTCCGCACAAATTGACTGACGACCAAAAACGGCTCAGAATTCAACATTCGAAAGACATCATTAAAGAGGCGAAAAAATATCCGAACTTCCTGTACGAGATTGTGACTGGTGACGAAACGTGGTGTTTTCAATATGATCCCGAAACGAAACGCCAGAGTGCTGAATGGAAGGCGCCGGACGAGCCGAAACCCAAAAAATCGCGCATGGAGAAGTCAAAAGTGAAGACAATGCTAATTTGTTTTTATGATTCCAAGGGTATTGTCCACAAAGAATTTGTTCCACCCGGCCAAAACGTTAGTGCGGTATTCTACCTTGGAGTTTTGAAGCGTTTGGTGCGCCGTATTCGACGTGTTAGGCCCGAATATCGCAATGTTGGAAGTTGGCGTTTGTTGCACGATAATGCGCCGTCTCATCGATCGACGCTTGTGACCGATTATTTGACCAAAAATCACATATTAACCATCAACCACTCCCCGTATTCACCTGATATGGCACCGTGCGACTTCTACCTTTTCGGAAAAATGCATTTGCCGATGAAAGGAAAGCGTTATGCAGACGTAGAGGCCATTCAAAAGGCTTGCACCGGCATACTGGCAGCCATACCAGCCAACAAGCTAAAACACTCGTTCGACATGCTTTTGGACCGTGCAAAACGCTGTATTGAAGCTGAAGGAGACTATTTTGAATAAAATAAATTGATTTTGCCGAAAAAACCATTTGTTCTGTTTTTTTTTACAAGTCCTGTTTACTTTGGAACGCACCTTGTATGGCTTGAAAACGTCGAACGGGCTCTTCTTTTTTCCCCTCATCTGGATTGTCTGCCAGCCATTCTCGTTTACTTCGACTGCCCGGAAAGTGAACGGGAGACCAGGCTCAACGCGAAAAAAGAGATTTTCGATGTTGAGTATCGCGTTTGATGAAGCGAATCCGAGCTCGGTCTTAGGGGGATTGAAACTTCTACACCATTTCAATATACTGTCGACTATTTTCCATTATTTTCAATGATGAACCTCCAGTACCGTACTTATACGATTTTTAATTCATCTTGGAACACTTCGTATTTACCAAATTATGGCATTTCTCGTTTTACTGACCGAGGCACCGCCCCCTGGGGGCTACACAAACATTGTATGTATTTCCATTCTTTATGCGTTCACGAACAACACTCTCAAATTTCATCATTATTCACCAAGAACTTATCGAATTATTAATATTTCATTTTGAACACCATTTTTGGGCGTATGTTCTAGGGGAACATCGTCCTATCATTTCGTCCAAATGTCTGTAATTTTCGAATTTCGAGCTGAAAATTGGCTAATAGACTAATTCGGACTCCCTGATCACGAATCCGGTGTCAGATTTTAGGGTGCCGTCCGGCCGGCCGGCCGGCCGGCCTTCCGGCCGTAGGCACGATAACAGGAGCACCGAAGGTCCTATCGACTTCAAACTTTCAGGGTAGGTTTCTGATCAAAATGCGACGGTTAAGTTCGTTAACGGGCAAAATCGGCCGGACGGTTTAGGAGTTATAGACATTTCAAATTTTGAGGTTATTTCCCTGATATTTCAGGAACTAAAGAAGATGTTGAATCGAAACTTGGTAGTCAGTTCGAGGATATAAACGCGCAACTTTTGGCAAAATTCTGTTATGATCGAAATGTTGGTAACTTTTAAAAAAATATTTCTTTTAATTTTTTCGAAAAAAAAATTTTTTTTCCGTGAACTATTCATCAGATTGCAACAAAAACTTGTACTAACGTCAATTGTAGTATTTTGCAACATTGTGCAAAATTTTGGCTCTATACGATTTCAATTTCTGGAGATATAAGACAAAATGTGTCAAATTTCCTGGGTCTCTCTCAGTATTTTCATCGATTATTATATAATAATCTCAATAATATTAAGGTATTCAACATGATACTGCTTTTTTTCTTTTCTGGTCAGTACGGGTCACAAGGAAGATGAACATGCGCCCAATAGCTCCTGTCCACAGGGCTTGAACCAATTTTTTTTTAAATGTCACTTTTTTGGCGCTCTTGTTCTTTGGAACAGAGTGCCTATCAATTTGCCCAAATCTCTGTAATTTTCGAATTTTTGGCTGAAAATGGTATCAAACGATTTGGTTCGACTCACTGATCAAGAATCCGTGATCGAAATCGATTCTGTCCGTCCGTCCGTTAACACGATAACTCTCGAACGAAAGGAGTTAGAGGATTGAAATTTCTAGGGTAGGTTTGGAGCGTAAATATCTCGGACCAGTTCGTTAACCAGCAAAATCCATCAAGCGCTTTCGGGGTTATGGCCAGATACTGGAGTCTGGAGTTCATCAGAACTCTGGAACTGGAAGGCGAGCTGTATATGGTGGTGATATCGACACCATATACAATGTCATTAAAATGGTATGAAACGTATTCATATTGTATAGAAGCTGAAAATACGGTATACAGTGTGCGCGTCAAAATTATGGAAAAAATTGATTTTCTCAGAAGAAAAATATTTGGCAACAAAATCCTGAAATATGTTAATTTTTGTTTAACTTTTACCAAATTTTTATGCATTTTTGAAGGATTTTTGTTGCACCCTGTGCCATCCCCATCAACCCTCTAAATTTTTTGAATAGGGAAAGTGGGTCATGTGGTACTTTTTTGGCAAGGTTTTTGTATCTTCTTTACCGACGTGCAGAAATTTTTCTTTTTTGAAAAATAGTTAGTCAAAGAGGTTTTCAGTATGTGCACTTTGTCATGGCTCATTTACTTTGAGACGATGGTACCTGATGAAATTTGTCACAAATGAAAGTCGACCATCACAGTGTTGTTCATGCACAACTTTCAACCCCTACGAACCCTTTAATGGAGAAAAAATGAGGGGGGCGTGAGGGAGTTGAAAGTAGTGTATAAACAAAACTGTAATGGTTGTCTTTAATTCGGTGTAAAATTTCATCAGGTACCATCGTCTCAAAGTAAATGAGCCATGACAAAGTGCGCATACTGAAAACATCTTTGAACTAACTATTTTTCAAAAAAGAAACATTTTTTCTTGAAAATTTCTGCACGCCTGTAAGGAAGATACAAAGACCTTACCAAAAAAGAACCACATGACCCACTTTCCCTATTCAAAAAATTTAGAGGGTTGATGGAGATGGCACAGGGTGCAACAAAAATCCTTCAAAAATGCATATAAATTTGGTAAAAGTTAAACAAAAATTGACCTGTTTCAGGATTTTGTTGCCAAATATTTTTCTTCTGAGAAAATGAATTTGTTCCATAATTTTGACGCGCACTGTATATACAGGGTGAGTCTCTGACCACTGCATTAATTTTAACCAAAGATTTCTCTCATCAAATGAAACACTATTTCCATTTACCATTTTTCCAGATTCGGCTCAGGTAAAAAGTTACAAGCGTTTAAAGATTTCACAATGTGCTAATACACTCCCGCATATAAATTATCTCTGACATTGTTGGCGGACGAGAATAAGGCATGGTAACGTGGTGTACAGCTTGATTCGGGATTCCAACGCTCAGGGACGGATCCATAAAAGTAGTGAAATTTCTGGAGTTTTCCATTTTAAAACATTCAATGAAGAATATCTCGAAAACGGTACGTTTAAGGAGAAATGATGAAGAATAATATAATGTTCTAAAATGATGGAATATTCTTGAAATGACTCAAGAAAAACTTTATATGCTTTCTTTATGCTGCTAATTTCGTTTAGTTTTATGAATCCACGAGTCCATAACTAGAAAACCAGTAGAAGTAGAAAATGACTAATATTTGGAAAATATGTATCATAGTTATAGGAAACTTTACGCCAACATTCATATTATTCGTAAAAAGGATGTCAAAGCTACAAAATAAAAACTGTTTTTTTTTTCAAAATTTCAACAGCCTGTATCTTTTTACCTGAGCTGAATTTGGAAAAATGTTAAATGAAAAAAGTGTTTCATTTGATGAGAGGAATCTTTGGTTGAAATTAATGCAGTGGTCAAAGACTCACCCTGTATATGGTAAATTCGTAATAGTGTCCAATAGAGTTAGTCTTAGATATTTGTGTATAAAAATCGGGTAATGGATCTCCGAAATCTAAATAATCAAGCAAGTGTCTGTTCCTGCTTCCGACAATTCAAGACACCTTCTGCGTGTCGTCGATCTTCTATCAGCAGAATACTCTCACCTTATGTTGTACTAACAAACAACGTTATTCGCCATTTGTCTGATTTACCTGAGAAGATAATTATCATTCGAAGCCGTGTGAAATCATGGCCAGAAAATCTTACTGTATCCTAATAACTTAATTCATATTCATTCGCGTACGGATCTTCTGTACCTTATAAAACATCTTAATAGCACCAGCCAGTTAGCTTTTCTACCATAAACAATGAAATTACGTCGCTTTCATGAAACGCGGTCTCTGCAAATTACCAGGAACTGCATCTGGTTCCCGAACCGTGTCCAATTTGACTGCGGCGACCGTTCCCTCTGGTGATGCACTAACTACCGACTGTAAAATTGAAAAGTTCAGCTTTCGCAGCCAGAGCCTGCCCCGTTTCCGCCATCAAGCCAACCTCTGGCTGCGTATTTCGAAATTTTGATCGACCAAATACACCTTTTCGAATTTAATAATCGTTTCACTTGATGCGAACCCATATTAACTTGGATGAAAAATTATTATTATACAGGGTGAGTCTTTGACCACTGCATTAATTTTAACCAAAGATTCCTCTCATCAAATGAAACCCTTTTTTCATTTACCATTTTTCCAGATTCGGCTCAGGTAAAAAGTTACAAGCGTTTAAAGTTTTCACAATGTGCTTATACACTCCCGCATATAAATTATATCTATGAAATTGTTGGCGGACGAGAATAAAGCATGGTAACGTGGTTTACAGCTTGATTCGGGATTACAACGCTCAGGGACGGATCCATAAATGTAGTGAAATTTCTGGAGTTTTCCATTTTAAAACATTCAATGAAGAATATCTCGAAAACGGTACGTTTAAGGAGAAATGATGAAGAATAATATAATGTTCTAAAACGATGGAGTATTCTTGATATGACTCAAGAAAAACTTTATATGCTTTCTTTATGCTAATTTCGTTTAGTTTTATGAATCCACGAGTCCATAACTAGAAAACCAGTAGAAGTAGAAAATAACTAATATTTGGAAAATATGTATCATAGTTATAGGAAACTTTACGCCAACATTCATTTTATTCGAAAAAAGGATGTCGTAGCTACAAAATAAAAACTGATTTTTTTTCAAAATTTCAACAGCCTGTATCTTTTTACCTGAGCTGAATTTGGAAAAATGTTAAATGAAAAAAGTGTTTCATTTGATGAGAGGAATCTTTGGTTAAAATTAATGCAGTGGTCAAAGACTCACTCTGTATTATAAAACTAGCTGCCCTTCCCGGCTTCGCACGGTTGAATTTCTTTATGTACAACGTTCACAGCATTTTTGTCGTTAGACAATACAAACATGTTTTCTTTAGAGGTTACTCTTGAAAGAGCGACATATAATTGGCCATGTGAAAAACACTCAACGCTCAAATATAAGCCTGTAGCGTTGAAAGTTGGACTCTGCGATTTATTAATGGTCATTGCAAAATATATCTTTACCGGAAATTGCGTTTAAATTGGATCAGTAAATCCGATGGTATCAAAGGAATTCGGGGAATCAATACATCTATCCTGGCTGAGGCGAGCCTCACGCTCTACAGATGATTCTCTGGCTCTCTGTATTCGATTTCTATCCCTATCCTGGCTGTGCCGGCCCCCCGGTCGGTACCACCGCAACCGCTATGTCCCTGCATTTTAAATCTGCAATATCTTCGAAAATATTCATTTAGATTACATGCTGTAAAGGACCATATTGATCAATATTAAAGGCACAATGCATTTAAGGTACTTAATTGGATAAGGATCAATGCTGTATTGCTCAAAATCGCTTCGTAATCTAGCCATTATTTATCATAGAATGTAAAGGATAAAAAATAGTTATTGTGGGTTATCCTTAAGAGATAGACATATATCATCGCGGACTTTTTTGTAGACCTTTTTAAGTTGTATCATACTGTACTACATTATTTTGATCTATCACGTAGGGTTCAGCCAGCGTTTGCAATGTAAGCGCGCAAAAATGTGTTTATTTACGACATCACATTAGAAACCTCTAAAATTATCAGTGTTTCTCTAATATATTATGCATGTATTATACATACAAACCTTCCTCTTGAATCACCCTATCTATTTAAAAAACCGCATCAAAATCCTTCACGTAGTTTTAAAGATCTA
The DNA here is from genome assembly GCA_937662695.2 of Halyzia sedecimguttata. Taxonomy (NCBI): domain Eukaryota; kingdom Metazoa; phylum Arthropoda; class Insecta; order Coleoptera; family Coccinellidae; genus Halyzia; species Halyzia sedecimguttata. The sequence continues at coordinate 1,480,488 of OW569411.2, read as the reverse complement.
AGCATACATAGGTACAGACAGACAGCGGAAAGAGACTTTGTTTTATACTATGTAAGGATGTGTGGATGAAATAAGGAACAAATAGATCAATTATTATATCCATAAGAATACTGAAAAAGTTCAACAACCGTCAAAAATTCCAATTTTCAACTAGAAAACGATCATTCCAATTTGGTTGCATATAATGGCATCGAAACTTGGCGCCTCTCCGTGACGTAACCCGTCATATCTACCCTCACTCTCTTCTCGTGTCCGTTTCACTCTTAACACAGCCTTCTATAGAGCGCTAGTAGTCCGCATTGGCTGTAACAAGCAGATGGTACATTCTGATTACGTCAGGCGTTATAGCAACGATTCAGAAGCGATTCACCTCATTTGAATTTGCTTCTTGATTTACCGATTTTCAATACTGAAATATTGAAATTTTATAAATTATTAAAGTGGATGAGAGTATACATGATGATCTAGTACTTAAGAAGATTAAAAAAGACATAAACATTTGGTATTTCGTGTTACATGCAAGAGACCTATTCATAACTGTGTTATTGAATGTTTTCGAGCAAGACGCTTGGACAGGTCAAGTTTAGTCTTTAATTCACCACGTTATGGCATAAAATTTTACTTATGACGTCATTCATTTTTACAGAGTGACGTCATATTTTTTTTAAATGACCACACCCCACACCACATTTTTTTGCTGCTCTATTAGATGGTACATTTGACCTTAATGATGTTGTAAAAAATTGGTACCGTAGATAACAATATGGGGTATTCATTTAAAAAAAAACTGGTTTAAGCACTGACGTGAAGACAGAAGCTTTTGCGCGCAAGTTCCATTGTCCACTCATCTATTACCACACTCTATTACGAATTTAGCATCGATATATACCGATTTCTCAGCTTTTATAATATATTAATACATTTCATACCATTTTAATGACAGACTTCAGTGACGTCTATGATCACAGAATTTCTAATTCTATTGGAATTGACATACCAAAAAACTTACGCCTCAAGTAACTCCAGAATACGATATTCACGGAATTCCGCGAACATTAGTGGGTCGGCTTTCTACAAGTAGTAATCACCGAGTTTTAATTTGGTCAGATTTGTATATTTTGAGTTGTAGACAAATCTTTTGAGTTATCGAGAAAACAATATTCTAGATGGGTATAACTCCGAAACCGTTTGGCCGATTATGCCCAACAACGAACTTAACTCTCCCATTCGGATGCGTAACCTACCCTGAAAATTTCAAGTCCCTATCTCTTTTCGTTCCAAAGTTATCGAGGCAACTGTTACCCATCCGGAAACTGAACTCACACAAGGCTGTTCGAATGACCGATCATATTCAAACTTGGAACTTGGCAGAAGGGTTAATTTTTAAAGGCTCTCGCAGAATTTCAGCGATGTTGGATAAATAGTTTCTGATATAATAACGATTTTCAATGATTTTTTTAAAAATGTTCTAGTTATACGATCCTCACGAAATTTTGCATGAATATCGTCGACTATCAATAATCATGTTTGGATTGAATGTCGCATTCAGATGCTCAACATACCCTAAAAGTTGAAAGTCGCTATATTTTTCCGTTCTCAGGTTATCGTGACTTAAATAATATTTTTTAATAATTTTTGAAAAATTTTCTAGTATTTCGATTGTCACAAAAGTTCAGAGTCATCTTAACGTCAGTATTCTACAACTAGCTACCAAGTTTCAATTCGATCGGGTCTCTATTGGTTGATGACAAAATGATCACTCGGAAACTCTTGGGCCGATTATGCCCATTAACGAACTTGTCCGTCATATTTGGACGGGACAGAATCAAATTTGACCTCGAATTCTTCATCAGTGAGTCAAACCTATTCGTTGGAGACCATTTTCGCCAAAAAATCTAAAATTACAGACATTTGGGCAAATTGATAAGCACTCTGTTAAGAAATCTAATTTTAAAAAAAAGTTACATTTAAAACCATTCGGTACGCACTGTGCAACTATAGCGGACTCTATGGGAGTCCGATATAAAAACAAATTCATGGGATGTGTCAGCTTCCAAAACATAATCATACAAAAAGCCATTACGAATTTATTTTTACTAAGAAAATTCCACTTATTTTTCAGTGTTCTACATATCCTAGCAACGACGCCACCTTTTATTGAAACGCCCTTTATAAAGTTTCAATGTTACTGGACAAACTGTTCTCGAGAACTGCTGCAACGATAAAAAATATAGGAAATATTTACGCTCCTAGATTCATATAGGAAAAAAAAAGTTCATATTGGAGAATTAATCAACCGAAATGAGGAAGTGCTGAAAGAAACGAAGTTGAATTCGCAAACATTTCGAAATACGCGCCGGTTAATTTCATTCTAGTTAATATAGCACGTTGTTGTCGGCTCTAAATAATTAAAAATCTGTTCCAGTGTTTTTGGCTCTGCATTTTACACGATAATGGTAACAATGTGTTACCGCTGTTGTTTGGTAAGTCCATCAATGAATGCCTCTGTAAATCGTAAATATTTAAACGTGCTGAAAACGGATATTTCAATCGGGAATTTATTTTATGAACACCGTGAGGGTACAGGCTGATTTTGATTTTGCCAATCAATGCATGCAGTAGTTTATGATGTTCTGGGGAACATCACGTTTTCATTGTGCCCAAAATTCGGTAATTTTCGTATTTTTTGCCGAAAATGGTCTCAAACGATTCGCATCGGCCGGCTGTTGCCACGATAACTTGAGAAAGGTAAGAGATAGCGACTTGAAATTTTCAGAGTACGTGGCACGTCTCAATACGACGGACAAGTTCGTTGATGGACATAATCGGCCCAACGGTTTCCGAGTAATAGTTTTAGTTCTAGCTAAGTTCTATGTATTCGCAGAATGTGAACACAGAATCTTTCTGTGTTCACTATTCATAAATGTCATCTTTTCTAGCTATTGGAGATTGTCATTTCGTAGTTTAAAAATATTTTCTCTTGGAAAGCAAGTATTCGATTCTTGAATTTGAGAATATATACAAGACGGTGTGTTGTAGTTTATAGAGGCAATAGGAAAGAAGAACATAATGGAATCATCAAAAGAAATTACTATTCGTTGACCACTGAGGTTAATATTACCTTTCACTTCCTTAAGTAGTGAGACATGTTCCTTTATACAGTATTTTCATAATATTGCTTGCAAAAAAATACTGAAATATGGATCTACATTTGCGTATCAAACATTTTTTTCCTTGAGTTAAGGTTCATAATACAGAAAAGAATGTGTTAGTGGTATGAACTATTCAAATTTAAATTATGAAAAGAGGATAGTATTTTATTAATATATTTTGAACTATTAAAATAATTTGTTCGTAATCCACTACCTACTCAAATATCAGGAATAAATGGACTATGTGCTATGATTGTCTCCAGCCTTGCTCTAGACATTTCGATGATACTTTCCTTAGGTATTTCGAGTTGTGAAAACTATGCACCGAGTGTAAGTTGCAACAACCCATTCCACGAGGTTGAACCATTGCAGATTGCTCATTTAATATTGATAAATAAATTTAATGACAATTTTTGAAGCATTAAAGCATGGAAGCATTGTAGATTACTCTTTTTTTTTTAAATAATTTCTGAAGCGTTTTTTTTAAACGACACTTTTTCTAAATTTAATTTCTTTCATGATGCAGTTCTACCATAGGAATCCATTAATATAATTCCCAACTCTGAGAAACCAATACTTTCGGAGATATAATTCGTCTGTTTGAACAAGAGCGCCAAAAAGCTTCTGTCCACAGGGCTTGAACCAATTTTTCTAGTTATACGATGATCACGAAATTTTGCATAATTCTTCTATAGTAATTATTTTGTAATTAACTACCGGGTTTCGATTCGACCAAATCTGTATTATTGCAGAGGATTTCGGCCATTAACGAACTTTATGGAGATATTTATTCCACAAAACTACCCGGCAAATTTAAACTCCCTTACCCATTTGATCCCGGATTATTCATCAGTGAGTCGGACCCAATCGTTTGAGACCATTCTCGAGCAAAAATACAGACATCTGGTCAGAATGATAACACGCTGTTCCTGGCGGAACAACCGCTCAAAAATGACCTCCATAACGACATAATTTCCCCACGCTTCGCGATAAAGATAATTACATCCAGGAACGGCGCAATTTTCTCTATTCTACCTCTCATCCTAACTGGATAACACCCCAACAACCTCGAATAAGAAACTAATTTCCATTGAACGTAATCTGATGATACGACGAACCAATACCGAAAGACAATCAAGCTAAGACCCTGTTCCTGCGAGGGAAAACAAGGTAGGGAAATTCCCATTAATTAGACGACGTTATCTGACGTTTTCCTCGCGCCCGGGATAAACTTATGAATGGAAATAACGAATGGGGTTGAAGGTAGCGGTAGCCGATAGCGTATATTGCCCGGCTAGGAAAATTGATAATCGGATTAAGTCGTTGTGTATGGCGGGCCTTTCCGCAACATTACCTCCGGAACGTAAAGCGGGAAATATAATGGGGAATTACTTCAATTCCCTGTAAATCCCGGAATTTGTGCCTTTAATCTTGCAGCGTTGCGGCTACTAGTGGAGTATTATCTTTCTGTTAGCGTAACAGACGGAAGTAAAAATGGAAACTTAAAATAGAAGCGAGGCGACTCGGAAGGCGATGGAGGAGCTCTCTGGGAAATGCGCGGTTTCGTTGATGTCCACGTTATGTAAATTCGCGGAGTCGCAGACTCGATGTTCACAAGTTGGAGGATTTTTTGCTGGTGTGTTTCCACTGGAGTTCGGAATTTTATTCGAATATTTTAAATTCTAATTTTGTGATAGTTGGAAAAGGAGTGTGGCCAGGATATTTGACGCGCTGTCCAGCTTTATAGCCAGAGCAGTCACCCATCCAAGTACTGAACTAGCTCCAGTAATATTCTAAATATTTCCAAGAATATAAATCCGACTGTAAACACAAGTGTCCAAAAAAGACTGGTCCACTTTTTGGCCGACAATGATCTCAAATGTAGGCGTAGAAGGGCCACTTTTAAAAGAGAAATATTTTTCTGTATAATTCCGACTTTAAACTCGAAATCAGGTATAATTCCGAGATTAAAGTCGGAATTATGTATAATTCTTAGTTGGAAGTAGGAATTAGGTATAATTCCGAGTTTAAAATTGGAATTATAAAGAAATATATTTTTCTTTTAAATGTGGCCCTTCTACGCCTTCGTACAAACTATTAGTTTCGACTCAAATACATACATTTACTGTTGGGTCGAAAAAAAAATGCTGTGTCTGTGATGGCGTAAGGTCTATACATACTACATCTGTATATCAGTAATTTTAATATCTAATTATTTACGAAAATACTCACGTTTTAAGTAATTTTAAGAAAAAAATCAACCTGAATTCGTTCGATAACCGTTTCCTCGGAATTATTATTCCAGTAGAACTGAATATAAACGTAACACTAATTCAGTAGAGAACAAAAAAAAATTAATTAAGGATCTGTGATCTGAAAATATCTGTTTCAATTTAACAAAATTGTTCCAATATACCATATTTTATTCTAGTACAAAGAGATTATCAATCATACTCTGTGGATTGCTCTGAACTATGGTCTCTACTAGTCCGTTCATCTCTCATCTCTCATCTCAAATATTTTATTCTCTTTGACCAACGAATAGTTTTAAATATCGATATAAATGCATCTAAATAACTGTTTTCCAACATCCCATGAAACTGACAGAGATTCTCTCGTATTGAAAAATTATGGAAGAATAAATCAATAAGCAATATTAGTGTAATTTTAGTACTTACCGAATTTAGATTATATAAATTTTTTCGGGAATAAAATTTCTCTGGATAATTATTGGCAATATATATGTTGTTCAACCGATATGTAATTGAATTTTGACACGCTGTTGACGCATCGACTTGTCAAATTCGACTTCAATCGGCCGCTCGGAAATAAATATGAATATAGACATACTTGATATGTTATAGGTATATATGACATATTGATTGGTAAAATTCACTCCAGGCACGTCACGAATCAAAAGCTGTTGAAAACTTATTTTGTCGAGTGTAATACAGTCGACCAGTACATCTCGATCGTTAGAATATTTCGATATTTCGGTAATATTTTCACCAATATAGATCCGATCAAGTTAAAATCTAGAACTCTACTGAAAAATAAGGTTGTGAAAATTTCAGCGATGTCGGACGAATTGTTTCTGATATACAGGGTGTCCGGAAATGATAAGCAAAAAATTCAGGGGTGATTTCTAGACACGAAATAAATGGTACTTCTTCCTACAAAATTTTTTCAAAAATTGATTATTAACGAAGTTACGAGTATTGAAGTTGAATTTTATTTACAGTTTTTTTGCTCTTCGTTTTATGGAAGGAATATTCCAGACATTCCATAGAACTTTTTAAGATGGATTAATTTATGCATTGAAGAGGAAGGACGTCACTTTGAACCTTTGATCTGAATAACTGATTTATATTTATGTATTATTATTATTATGTGTGTATTGCTATGTTTAATGTTGAAAATAAATTAAAAAGATTTCGTATTCATCGCGAGCAAGTAATGCTATTTTGCGTTTTTCTCGAAAACGGTTAGATTAAACGAAACTAAAGAAGTATACCTTTTTTTTGCAGAAACGTCTAGAGAATGAAAATATTTGGTCAAAATGTGCATACACTGTAGCACAAAAAAGTTGGGACCATTCAAACAAAAGTATAGGCTCGTATGTGGCGCCCTCTATAAAATGAGAAAAAATTGTTTGCAAATTCGTTTTGCTCGTCCCGTAAAAGCCACAAATACGAAATTTCGTCCAAATATTATCAACGTGGCAAAACGTAGAACAAAAAAAAAATGTGAATATAGTTTAACTTTGACACCCTGTAACTTCGTTAATAATCAATTTTCGACAAAATTTTATGGGAAGAGGTACCATTTATTTTTGGTCTAGAAATCACCCCTGAATTTTTCGCTCATCATTTCCGGACACCCTGTATATAGAATTTTTTCCATGATTTTCAATGATTTTTTTGAAAATTTCTAGTGATACGATCCTGACGAAATTTTGCGAGAATTTTCGCGTCGACATTCTTCAACTAATTGCCATGTTTGAATTGAATCAGATTCATATATTTCGAATTATTGAGAACAATCAAATTTCAGACGGGAATATATCCAAAACCGTTTGGTCTATTGTGCATATTAACAAACCCAAATGTCGCATTCACATACACAACCTACCTTGACAATGCAACTCGCTATCTCTTTCCTTTCTCAGGTTATCGTGATATAAATAATATTTTTTAACGAATTTTAAAAATTTTCTAGCGATACGATTCTCACAAATTTTTACAAACGTCTTTATATCAGTATTCTACAACTAGCTAACAAGTTTCAATTCGATCGGATCTGTATTGGTTGATGACAAAATTATTACTCGAAAACCGTTGGGCCGATTATGTCCATTGACACTGACTGTCTTATTTGGACGCGCGCCATCTACCCTGAAAATTTCAAGTCGCTATATCTTTCCATTCTCAAGTTATCATGGCAACGGCCGGTCGGCCGGCAGAATTAAATTTGACCTCGAATTCTTCATCGGTGAGTCGAACCTAATCGTTTGAGAACATTTTTGGCAGAAGTTACAAACATTTGGGCAAAATGATTATGCCATGTTCCGCATGCGCGCAAAAATATGATGTACATATCTCACTATAACTTTACAATTACAAAATTCTGCCAACGTTTCGAGGATTTGAATGTCCTCTTTTTCAAGGCTATAAAAACAATAAATTAGACAAACAATATAACGACAAAGACAATCACAATAGACTCATTTACATGATATATTTTCGTGGGATCATATTGTTCCATAAAAGGTTCGAGGAATATTTCCTCTAAAGAGTTCAATCCCTCCCAAAACATCTACAGGGAATAAATTCTAGAACAGTTTTTTTCCCTAAGTTCATCAAGGATTTCACAATTATAACTATACGGAAACTTATCCAAGGGGGCTACTAAATTTTCAGATAAGGACGTCGTCTGATAGCTTGTCTGCGCCAGGTCAATAAGCTGCACCAACAAAATAGGGTGAATATTCCCTATTAGTATGAGTCCCAGTCCCTAAATTACACGAGCATATAAAGTTTTATGACAATTTCGTCTGCAACTTACGGCGTTATTACCCAATAACCCCGTAGTCCCTCCGAACAGTAATTAAACCGCATCACCAGGCAGGATCCCTGTTGACTCGGATTTGCATACAGGGATCCTATAACAAATTTCAGACGATAATTGCAAATTTGCATTTTTCAAAAAAGATTTTATGAGAGGCGATACCCAAAGCCATTTGAATGAAAAATGTAAAACAAGCACTGACGTGAAGTCAGGAGCTTTTGCGCGTGTGATCTATTGTCCATTCTCCTGTATTGGACACTCTTAATCGAATTTACCATGGTGAATTCTCTTGAACCAATTTTTTTTCGTAATTTTTGGCGCTCTTGTTCCTCGGAACTGAGTGCTTATCAATGTGCCCAAATGTCTGTTATTTCCGAATTTTTCGATGAAAATGGTCTTAAACGATTTGGTTCGACTCACTGATCGAGAATCCGTGGTCGAAATTCATTCTGTCCGGCCGGCCGTAGGCACGATTACTCTCGAACACAATGAGCTGGACAGTTGAAATTTGCAGAGTAGGTTTGGGAGATGAATATCTTGGCTAAGTTCGTTATTGGGCGAAATCGGACAGATGGTTTCGGAGTAACAAAAAAAATTTTTTTTACATAACAAATTCCAAATTGAATTTTTTTCAATATGCAGTTTTACCATGAGAATCCAATGATATTATTTTTAACTCTAACAAGCTAATACTTTCGGAGATATGATTTTTCAAAATTTCAATATAAATCGTATTTCTATGTTTTCACAGAATGATATAATTATTCTGAGGGTATTCTATGAATTGTTATAATGTCGACTTATTTTCCTGAGACATGACGTTGTCTAATTCATTCATTCCAGCAAGTGTAGAAATATGAGAATTATAATATAATATCATTCTTTTTGTTGGTTGATATTTTCATGCCGTTGGTCAATCCATATGATAATGGGAATGTTAAGTTAATAATATTGAGTTCAGAATATCTCCACTAAAAACAAAACTGAAATATCGGTGTATTGGAGTGGATTTGAGGAAAGATATATATTAACGTTCATCATAGAATTGAGGAATGAATATCTCGGATGAGTTCGTTGTTGGGAGGAATTCGTCTATTGGTTTTGGATTGATAATTTTTGGCACTCTTGTTGAATTTAAATTCTTCTATGATGTTTGAATTCAATTTCTGCTAAGATGAAGTTCTTTCATAAGAATCCATTGATATAATTCCCAACTCTGAGAAACCAATACTGTCGGAGATATAATTTGTCTGCACCCACGCTGTTCTGAGCTAAAATATCCTTCAAAAGACGTCTGCAATATTCAAGATGCCTATAGATACCTCTTCTTGTACCGTTTTTGATGTAAGTTTTGTCGTGTTGTCGCCACCTTCTAACATCAACTCTTCCAACAAACATGGTTTTTGTGTCGGGGTGAATCCAAGCTTAGATAAAGTACAGGCCCTCTTAGCACGAAAATCATCAGTGCTGTCGAATAGATTCCCAGGGTGGACAATTTCAAGATGTTCTGACGACTTTGCTGGCTTCATTCTTCCATTAGTAAGCACTTTACCGCATAAGAAGCACTGCAGTTTTTGAGTCCTGCGCAATTCTAATCAATAACTGTTGAGAGTTAACTGACCTACCACGGACCCCTGACACTCATGCCACTTCAAGAAACCCTGCTGTAAAGCGACCTTTACTGACTGAAAACGCCCGGTTCAGTGTGGTTAGATAAATCACAAACCAGTGAACATTGAGTGAGGTGAACTGTGGCTAATTGCCAATAACTAAAACAAGACACACGGTGAAATATTCTAAGTCACACTGATTATTGGTAATAACCCTGAAACCCTGGGTATATGTCTGCCCCTGAATGACGTTTTCCTCTTTGGGGACACTCAGCGATGAGGTGATCTAGCCAGGCCACGCCGAATATTTGTTGATGGTTAAAATCAATGAATATTTCACCGTGTGTCTTGTTTTAGTTATTGGCAATTAGCCACAGTTCGCCTCATTCAAAGAGGAATTCCTGTTAGGTTACCGATGTGTAGAAATAAATAAAATAACAAGTTCCGTTTGAAGCACGTAAAAGTTTCTCAGTCCTGGCTAAATTGAGTTATAATAAAAGTTAAATGCATTTTTCTCCATTACCGTGTCCAAATAAATAGTACAGAGGCTCCTTTGTCCGTTTGAAGAACGCATAGCACATAAAAGTTATAGTAAACATTCGAACTATCAACGAAATATCCGATTGCATGTGCGCCCCATTTCCCGTCGAAATCTACCGTAGGCTTATGAATTACTGGGATGGCGTAGTTTCGGGAAAGTTTGCCTGTTGCCATCAAACAGGCCGTAAAATTTAATCGTATAACTTGAGGTTAATTTATCCCAATTCCTTCCGCCTAGCTCGAACTGCTTAATATCGGTTTTGCGCTCTCAACCCAGCAGCTAGACCCCGTCAACCGGTGAGTCTTGAAGCTGTTCTACGCTTCGGATAATTCCTAGTGTTTCTGAATTAATGCCGGAGGCAGTATTATGGATCTTCCTGCCATAGTTTCTCAGAATATGGTAAGAAGTATATTCAGTCAAGTTTGATGTGTTACACCCGGAGGAATATTTCCATCAAATTGATTTTTAGGCGACAGAATTACTATACTAAAGGGTTTTCCAATAAGAGGTGTTATTTTGATATTCAAAGAAAAATGCCATTTTTCAATATAAATGATCGGATGTTTATTTCATTATAAAGAAGAAGCTATGCCGTTAATAGTGGAAAATAACATCAGGCAAATGACCACCACGACCACGCTTACAGGACCATATCCTTTTAATGAAATTTTCCATAACCAAATCGCAAAGTGGCTGCCCTATTTCCTCAATAGCCTCACGAATTCCATCTTTGAGGTCTTGAATCGACGCTGGGCTATTGGCGAGGATAGAGAGGCTTTTCAACAATAACTCTTGGGTTTTCCGAGCCTCTGATGTGACAATTTTGCTTGTTGACGAAGCCACCGAAGTGGAAATGGGCCTCATCACTCAATATGATTTTTCGATGGAATTCCGGATCATTTTCATGCATTTCAACGATCCAATCAGCAAAGACACGACGTTGTTGATGATCGGCCGGCTTGAGTTCTTGTGTTAACTGAACTTTATAAGCCTTAAGACCCAAATCTTTATGTAAAATACGGTGTACTGACGTTTGTGGAATGCCTAATTCCAAAGAACGACGAGGAATGGACAAACCTGGGTTTTCTTCAACACTTTCGACTACAGCAGCAATATTCTCGGCTGTTCTTGAGCGACGTGCACTGGTTTTATTCTTCACATAACTAACTTGTCCCAACTGCTCGAATTTTTACACCAATTTCATTATTGCGGTCCGACAAGGTGCTTCACGACGACCCAAAAATGTTCGAGTTTTAAGAACCGTCGCTGCCAAATTTTCACCATTTTTATAGTGAATTTTAATAATTTCAATGCGTTCTTGAATCGTGTATCGTTCCATTTTTATTAATGGCGTAGTTTCTACATGTCAAATGTCAAAAAATGACAGCTTCAAAAGTGACATCTACCGAAATAGCGGGCTATTCAAAATAACACCTATTATTGGAAAACCCTTTATATTTAGAGTACCTATGCTATGATGGCAATGTCAACATATTCCAGTTTGAGTTCACTATGACTGCTTATGTACACTACACTGGTTACTACACTCTTGTCCATTAAAAAAATGTCGTCATTTCACATATGTTTCGGAAACGATGTGTCCATCTTCTGAGACGAAGTGTTACTAAAGCATGCTATCAATTACTACGTTCAAGTATGGGTTGATATTTTACCTTTTATTAGCCTTTGGAAATTGTAAAAAGTAAAAAAAAAATATATCTACTAGGATGAAACCCATTGCAAAAGAAAGAGAATAGAACAAATATTAAAGGAAAAATTATTTACGGGTGATCTGAGGTCGTGAAGTGGAAGGATGTGAAATTTTAAGGGCAAAGTTGTAGGTAATAAAATTGGTTTAAGCCCTGTGGACAGGAGCTTTCTGGCGCTCTAGTTCAAACAGCCAAATTATATCTCCGAAAGTATTGGTTTCTCAGAGTTGGGAATTATATCAATGTATTCTTATGATAGAACTGCATCATAAAGGAGATTCAATCAAAATAATAGTTTATTTATAAAAATTAAATGAGCAATCTGAGAATGAGAACTGCACCATGGAAGAAATCAAATTAAAATACCTGAAATTAATTTGACTCTCTCTTATAGAACAGGATGACATGTACGAGCATGAACACATAGCATATAATAAAGCTTAGAAAATATTAGGAAATGAGCGAATCCGTCAAACGCCAAAAAGTTTTCTCTAGTATCCAACACATAAAAAAATCTGCAATTTTCCGATTAGGTCGACGCGGCTTTGGTTATTCACTAAATCGGGGACGCAGATCACGAATCTGTAATTAGATTTTCCGTATCTCGATTAGTTTCGGAGCAATGACGAAAAAAGTCGCAATTTCTGGCTCTACCTCCGGAAAATGGACTAATCAGTCAGATTTTTCGCCATATTACCAAAATTAATCGAGATACGGAAAAACTAATCACAGATTCGGAATCTACGCCCTCGATTTAGTGAATAGCCAAAGCCGTGGCGATCTAATCGGAAAATTCTAGATTTTTGTATGGGTTAGATACTAGAGAAAACTTTTTGGCGTTTGACGGATTTACTCATTTCCTAATATTTTCCGAACGGATAGAGATACAGAGGAAATAGATACATAAATCTGAACGTCGTCCACCGACCAATAATCGGGGAAAATTTGGATATCGAGATGTGAAAATCATAGATTTCGGACGGGAAAGAAGAATTTTTCTTCGATTCCGGGTCAAAAATATGCCGACCCAAAAAATTTTTTTCATGGTATATCGATACGGAGCTCGTGTCTAATTAAATCGAGGTCGCTGATCACGAATATGCAATTAGTTTTTCCCTAAGTGGCGTACTTTGGGAAAATTTTCACTTAAAGTGAAAAAATTGACGAAAATAGGTCAATTTTGGAACTGTCCACCGCCCAAAAAAATCGGAGTAGGGTGTTGCTGATTTTTTACGTCATATTTGGATCCTTTATCTATCGAATAATCCGAACAATAAATGTCCAGGTCGTACGCTTCGGAAATTATGATTTTTTTCTCGAGGGTCTATTTTTCGGAAAATTCTTTCCGCGATATTTCCTCGGAAAATATTTGTAATAAATATCTGATGGTAGATTCGGAATCTACGGCCCCGAATCTATAAGAATAAGTACCCGTTTCATAGTTTTTCGTCAAAAAATTTTTCTCGAAAAATGGGATTTTTTTAAGGCTAATGTATTAAAAAATTGCCAAAATTCGACCGGTCTCCGATTTCGATGCAAATTACGTCATTTACTAATTCGGGGCCGTAGATTACGAATATATGATCGGATTTTTCATTAGAGAATTTTCCGCGGAAATACCGTGAAATGAATTTTCCGAAAAACAGACCCTTGGGAAAAAAATCATAATTTCCGAATAGTACGGCCTGGACATTTTCTGTTTGTATTATTCAGTAGATAAAGGATCCATATATGCCGGCAAAAATCAACAATACCCTACTCCGATTGTTTTGGGCGGTGTGATCTTCCAAAATTGACCTATTTTCGTCCATTTTTTCACTCTAAGTGAAAATTTTCCCAAAGTACGCCACTTAGGGAAAAACTAATTGCATATTCGTGATCAGCGACCTCGATTTAATTAGACACCAGCTCCGTATCGATATACCATGAAAAAATTTTTTGGGTCGGCACTTTGAAATATTTTTGACCCGGAATCGAAGAAAAATTCTTCTTTCTCGTCCGAAATCTATGATTTTCACATCTCGATATTTATAGCATTCTGTGAAAACATAGAAGTACGATAACTTAACCGTATAACTGCTACAGCAGCAATATTCTCGGCTGTTCTTGAGCGACGTGCACGGGTTTCATTCTTCACATAACTAACTTGTCCCAACAGCTCGAATTTTTCCACCAATTTCTATATTGCGGTCCGACAAGGTGCTTCACGACGACCCAAAAATGTTCGAGTTTTACGAACCGTCTCTGCCAAATTTTCACCATTTTTATAGTGAATTTCAATGCGTTCTTGAAGCGTGTATCATTCCATTTTTATCAATGGCGTAGTTTCTACTTGTCAAATGTCAAAAAATGACAGCTTCAAAAGTGACATCTACCGAAATAGCGGGCTATTCAAAATAACACCTCTTATTGGAAAACAATTTACAAACAAATTATTCCTTTAAAACGGTTTTTAACTTTGTCTTCAAAAAGCGTCTCGATTTGTCAAAGTTGACTTCGGTGAGCCACGGAAACGAACGACAGCATCGTTCGTTTGAAAAGTCAGCCAACATTCTGTGTGGTTGGAATTTCGAGAGGAAGGTCACTTAATTCGAAGAAACCGAAATGTTTTTTGGAAAAACGAAAGTCGTACTGTAGTCCTCCCGAGCTTCGCCGACCCGTCCACCTATAAAGGCTTCTTTTTTCACCTCTACCAAAAAATGTTTGTGGAGGTTTTTGACCGATTTCACGATTTTTTTTTAAATAGACGCCACGTTCTCGGGCCAAGACGGAAGAAAGTCCCGCATAGAACCGCCCTCTCTCTCTCCGACAGTACCTCCATTTTCATCTCATTTTCACGAACATAAATGGGAAAAATCTTCAAAAAAAGCTTTTTTCGAACAAAGTTTCCTTGATCTCCTTCGCTGGTCGGTCCTTATGTCAAGATTTCTTCTAGTGTTATTAAGAAGTTACCTTTATTTTAACGGCTGAATCGCCCTGGACTTATATTCCGTTTTTAGAAAACACCCTGTACAGTTACTAGCTAAGGTACTCACCGTGAACTGTCAACATAGCTGCTGGCGATTCCCTGGATCCGACCAAATTATGAGCAACGCATTGATATTTCCCTTCGTCGTGTTGTCGTACGTCAGTTATCATGAGGTTACCACCGTCGACGATCCTCATCCTCCTGTCCGAATCCACATCCAACTGATCGCCATCCTTCTTCCATACCAGATTGGGTTCTGGATGACCGCGAGGGGCGCCGCACTGGAGAAGAGCCGTTTCTCCAGCGGCGACTCGTGTGTCCGTCGGCATGATTCTGAATTCGTCTCGAAGAACTGCAACAAAGATGAATTTGTTGATTTAATCGATCTTCACTAATAAATTATTCAAATTTCCGCATATTATTATTAATAGAATAAGATACAGTGCAGTGAATTTTTATTTAACGTATAGGAGAAGCATTGGTATGTCTACTGATAGAAGCTAGAAAATTAGGAATTTTCATGCAAAAATCTACAAGTTATTAACATTGGAATGAAGTCTTATTTGAGAAAATTTAAAGGTTTTTTTCAGATTTCATACGAATTTTCTGAGAATAACATATAAGTGATACATTAAAACAATGAGAATTCAATGGGTAATCTGATTATCAATGAAAAAACTGGGTATTAAATTTAAAAAACGAAAGTTGGTATCACTTCCGGTAAAACCGGAAGCTCAACTATAAATTTTCAGGTGTCTATCTCGAGTCGTTCTTTAAAATATTCTAACGAACGGTCTTTGTGAATCACCCTGTATAGACACATAGGGAAATAATTAAGTAATCATTAAAGGATACTGTGGGAGGTATACTCATTATTGAATAGTTTTTTTGGGTTTTCTCTCCCAAACTCTGAAAAATATCTATAAAATAAAAATTAATTATTTTGTGATTTGCTTCTGCGTATAAAACACAAGATATTTGTCAGAAGCAATCAATTGAACAATATTGCCTAACAAACAACAACGAAACAACATCAACGAAGAAACAACTATATCGTAACGTTTCGGAGTCTATATCAGACTCCTTCGTCAGACGCTTAATGAAAATCTTTAGAATTATTTTATTGATAGTTATTTTGTGAAATTCAAGAATTGTCACATTGACAGTATTTAAAAATCATAGCTAACATAGTTTAACTTCGCATAGAAATTTCCAAGTTCCAATTCCTTTTTCAATAAATTCAGCCAAATATGGTCAATACCAATTGAGCAATTTGCAAAATTGCATTCTCTGTTCAATAAAATACAAGTTGACTCCTTAAGTTTCCTTTTAATATAATCAGATTCTGGCATTAGAGTCTTTGTATTACTCCAATCCATCATGTGATCTCCTTGGATTGTACATACATGTTCTGCTATTTTTGATTTCTGTATGTCTCTATTTCTCAAGTTATTCTTATGCTCTGACTTTCTTACTTCTAGTGGTCTTGATGTTTCTCCTGTGTATTGAAAAAGGAGTTGGAACTTGGAAATTTCTATGCGAAGTAAAACTATGTTAGCTATGATTTTTAAATATCGTCAATGTGATAATTCTTGAATTTCACAAAATAACTATCAACAAAATAATTCTAAAGATTTTCATCAAGCGTCTGACGAAGGAGTCTGATATAGACTCCTAAACGTTACGATATAGTTGTTTCTTCGTTGATGTTGTTTCGTTGTTATTTGTTAGGCAACATTGTTCAATTGATTGCTTCTGAAAAATATCTTATGTTTTTTACGCAGAAGCAAATCACAAAATAATTAATTTTTATTTTATAGATATTTTTCAGAGTTTGGGAGAGAAAACCCAAAAAAACTTTTCAATAGGGAAATAATTGTTAGTAACGTAATAATTTATCCGTAACCCGAGTCATACGTCAAAAGTATTAGTGGACTAGAGCGTAATTTCACGCTGTATAGTAAAATCGTTTATTGCTTCCCCCCGACACCATCAAAAGGTTATAAATCCGACAAATAACCGTACAAAAGTGAAAACCGTAGCCGCCCGAACGTGAAATACGTAACCGAAGCCTCTAAATCGGCAAATCCACATGGCCGAGAACCGTATTCATGTGTATTCATTAAATGGTGATAGTTTTCGGCAATTACCCGCCAAAGCGCCCTTCCCGCGCAAATATAGCTTCACTTCCCTCTATCCGGCTTTCAGCTTGTCGTGTTCCCGTACCCAGAGATGTCGGTTTAATTAGTGTTTGTTCGGGTGGGATCCTGGACTCATGGGAGGGGGGAAGCTGTATCGCGAGATATAACCGGAAGCGGAAGAGAGTTTCTGGCTTGAATGCTGCTCCGTTCCACGTCCTCAACCTCGGATACGGCTGCCAGGTATTATTTTTCTGGAAGAGTTCCCTGGGGAGATGGAGAAGGAACGGTTATTAATATTGGGATGAGCGTGCTGGTGTAATGGATTGGATTGGATGGAGGCAAAGGTTTCATGTGAGGATGGTTGGTATTCCGCATTCCTTTCAATGCCAATTTTTTTTTAGTCAAGCGCCGTTTTGTGCTCTTGTGTCGAAATGCTATCATTTCGCTAATACAATTCGGTCCGCCCGATTGTAAGAACGATATAGTAGAGAAGCCGAGGAGGAAATAACTTTTTTCCGTCTGTTTAATGGATTAACAGTATTTAATTATTATTATTGTTCATTATCTATATGAACGATCCCTTGCTCTCTTGGTTATCCAGCTTTAGCATATGCTGATGATTTAAAGATCTACCTGAGGATACATAACACTCCAGATTTGATATTGCTTCAGTCAAACTTGCAGTATATCTGCGATTGGTGTTCGCTCAGCAAACTAAGATTGAATGTGGAGGTATTTATTAAGTTGTAAGTTGTAAGTTGTAATTATATTATTATTATTATAATTATTATTATTTTTTTAAGGTAATTAAATACACATAAAAATCCATTGATAGCATTTTCAACTCCATTAGATTATTAGATTAGATTAGATTCTTTATTGGTGTTTTACATTATGCAATGTTTACACAAGTCAATTGTAATAATAAATATCAGTCACATATAGACATTATAAAAACATTCAATATCATATGGCTCCAAATCTATTAAACATTTTTTAATTACACACTTAAAATCCTTGAAAACCAGAGATCTCAGGTACTGGGAGCACATTATACAATTTGAAACATAAATATTCGGGAGCACCCTGCGACTTCCTCAACCTACAGAATGGGAGGCACACATCATTCTTTTTCCTGGTATTATAGGAATGCACATCAAATCTTATTTGTTTTTTTCCGGCTCTATGGTGGGCATATAAGAGACTTTCCAATATGAAAATTCCGGGCAATGTCAACAAGCCCAATTTTCTGAAACCGCCTTTACAACAAGCTCTGTAGTTCAGATTATTCAATATTCTAATAGCTCTTCTCTGTAATCTGATAATTCTATATACCTCTCCACTATTGCTCCACAGTAAAATACCATATCTTAGAATAGATTCAACTAGGGCATGATATGCCACTTTGATGGTATTAAACGATACAGATGTGGACAACTGTCTAAGAACAAAAATATTCCTACTTACACGCTTTGCCAGATGCCCGACGTGATCACTCCAGGTAAGACGAGAATCTACATGAAAACCGAGGAACATAACCGAACTCTTCTCTACATTTCTCAGGCTGAAATGAACCTTTTTGGTCCTTGCATGGTTCATACTCAATCCATTCAGCGAGAACCTCTCCAACGCTCTAGCAGCAGTTGCGTCCGACAACAACTCTACAAGAGCCGGATCATCTGATGAAACATAAGTTGTTCAATCATCCGCGAAGAGAATGCATCTTACTTGTTCAAGATACTCTGGAAGATCATTAATCTAAATTAAGAAGAGTAAAGGACCCAAAATGGATCCCTGCGGGACGCCCATCTGAACATTAAGCTTCCGAGAATAACTGCCATTGCGATAGACATATTGACTGCGTCCACTCAAATAAGAAGCTAGAAGATTTCCACCAAGTTGGAAACAACTTTCATCAGATGTAAGGACATTTTTAAAATTGTCTTATTGAAAACGTTGACGAAATTCTATCCTTCGTTCCTTTTGTAATGATGTCATTATAGGGATTTTTTTGGTTTCCTTGATTTATGTAGCATTGTCTTTTCAGTGACATACGGACAGTTTCTGGACATGCCGTTATATTTCCTTGATTCCCAAATCTGTTATGTTATCGATTATGTCAAAGGCCAATAAAGCGATCAAATTGTGAAACTGGTCTATACCTCGTATCGATGCCATTTTTGGCGCTCTTGTTCCTCCGAACAGAGTGCTTATCAATTTACCCAAATGTCTGTAATTTTCGAATTTTTGGCTGAAAATGGTCTTAAACGATTTGGTTCGACTCACCTATCAAGAATACGTGGTCGAAATCAATTCTGTCCGGCCGGCCGTCCGTTAACACGATGACTCTCGAACGAAAGGAGTTAGAGGATTGAAATTTGCAGGGTAGGTTTGTAGCGTAAATATCTCGGAAGAGTTGGTTAACGATCGAAATCCACCAAGCGGTTTCGGAGTTATGGCATTTTTTATTAAAAACATTTTTTATTAATATTTCCGAAACCGATCACTCGATCTATCTGAAATTTAGCATCAAATTGTAGAATAATGAACTTTATATGCATGCGAAGTTTTGTTTTGATCGGGTTGCAATAAGGTATAAACATTTTTTTTTAAATTTTTAAATTTCGTTTCTACAATAACTCTCGAACAGAATGAGCTAGGCAGTTGAAATTTTCAAAGTAGGTTTGAGAGATAATTATCTCGGTTAAGTTTGTTACTGGGCAAAATTGGCCTGATGGTTTCGGAGAAACGGAAAAACAATTTTTTTTACAACGCGAATTTCAAATTTAATTCCTTTTAGGATGCAGTTTCACCATAAAAATCCATTGCTATCATTTTCAACTCTAACAGCTTAATACTGTCGGAGATATGATTTTTCGAAATTTCAATAATGAATCGTACTTCTGTACTTCTTATGTTTTCATAGAATGCTGTACTTAATTATTGTATCTATGATTTTTATATGATCTGTGTTCTTACATGTCATCTTATTACCCTATGAGAGATAAATGTCAAAATGATTTCTGGTACACCTCTTGTTCTAGTTTTGTATAAGATAATTTTGAAGCATTTTTTTTAAACGGCATTTTTTTTAAATTTAATTCCTTTCATGATGCATTTCTATCATAGGAATCCATTGATATAACTCCCAACTCTGAGAAACCAATACTTTCAGAGATATTATTCGTCTGTTTGAACAAGAGCGCTAAAAAGCTCATGTCCACAGGGCTTGAACCAATTTTCTTTTTTCTAGTTGTGACATTATTTCATAAATTGTTTACCTGTTGATAATCAACAATATTTGACAAACAGTGTTGCCATGCAACTTTGGCCATAGCCGACTATCTGTGCAACCTATTTTATTAATTATAATAATAATAATAATAATAATATAGGGCACTGTGGGGTAAAAGCTGATCCAGGGCCATATCGAAGTCGGACGTCCGGATGATCGATTGTTCAATATCAGATCTGTTTTCTCCCCGAATGACGCCTAGTACATATCTCGTTTGATTTACCGATGTCCAACTCGCCATATTTATAACAAAAACCGTATCCGCGGGATCTGGATTCAATCCGTTACGCCCGCCATTCATCAAACTCCCTCCGAAACGCAATCAAACCGCAAACATTTCATGAAGACCTATCGGTCACCGTATCTCGTCCGAGTACCGCGAACCGACGCGTGTAAACGTTACGAAAAAAAAAAAGATATGACCATTCGTTCTCAATAATTCATCGACGCATCGCCGATTCGTTCCGGCTTCCGACATCTACGACACGCGTTCGGGGTATGATTGATCGATTGTCCGGAGGTTCATCCTTCCGTACGTGTCCTGTAGGTGCGTTTCCATCGGGCCCGCACGAATTCTGGAACAATCAACGTCCGCACTGATCGAACACGAATGCTTCCAATTTCGTGATCTGTTTCTATTGTTTCGGGCAAGGTGTCATTCAAAATGGACGTTCAGAAATCTGGAGGGAAATATGCTGCTTCGCAAGAGATGAGGAAGTTCAGAAATGTTGTGACGGTTTCAAAAGTTCACCAAATGATCATTTATGAGAAATCAAACGTTGACTCTCTTATAAAGGGTTTTCCAATAAGAGGTGTTATTTTGAATAGCCCGCTATTTCGGTAGATGTCACTTTTGAAGCTGTCATTTTTTGACATTTGACAAGTAGAAACTACGCCATTAATAAAAATGGAACGATACACGCTTCAAGAACGCATTGAAATTATTAAAATTCACTATAAAAATGGTGAAAATTTGGCAGCGACGGTTCGTAAAACTCGAACATTTTTGGGTCGTCGTGAAGCACCTTGTCGGACCGCAATAAAGACATTGGTGGTAAAAATTCGAGCTGTTGGGACAAGGTAGTTATGTGAAGAGTAAAACCCGTGCACGTCGCTCAAGAACAGCCGAGAATATTACTGCTGTAGCCGAAAGTGTTGAAGAAAACCCAGGTTTGTCCATTCCTCGTCGTTCTTTGGAATTAGGCATTCTACAAACGTCATTACACCGTATTTTGCATACAGATTTGGGTCTTAAGGCTTATAAAGTTCAGTTAACACAAGAACTCAAGCCGGCCGATCATCAACAACGTCGTGTCTTTGCTGATTGTGTCGTTGAAATGCATGAAAATGATCCGGAATTCCATCGAAAAATCATCTTGAGTGATGAGGCCCATTTACACCTCGGTGGCTTCGTCAACAAGCAAAATTGTAGCATCTGGGGCTCGGAAAACCCAAGAGTTATCGTTGAAAAGCCTCTCTATCCTCAACGTGTGACTATTTGGCGCGGTTTATGGTCCGGCGGAGTCATTGGACATCACTTTTTCGAAAATGAGGCTGGAGCAACAGTTACGGTGAATGGATTGCGCTATCGATCGATGATTAATGATTTTTTATGGCCGGAATTGGATGGTATTGATCTGGACAACGTTTACTTTCAACAAGACGGCGCTACGTGCCACACAAGTAACGAAACCATTGATCTTTTGCAGGAAAAGTTTCCGGACCGTGTTCAAGACCTCAAAGATGGAATTCGTGAGGCTATCGAGGACATAGGGCAGCCACTTTGCGATTTGGTTATGGAAAATTTCATTAAAAGGATATGGTCCTGTAAGCGTGGTCGTGGTGGTCATTTGCCTGATGTTATTTTCCACTATTAACGGCATAGCTTCTTCTTTATAATGAAATAAACATCCGATCATTTATATTGAAAAATGGATTTTGCTTCGAATATAAAAATAACACCTCTTATTGGAAAACCCTTTATCTGTTATCATTTGGGCAAAATGATAACGCGATGTTCCCCAGAACATACGCGCAAAAAGAACATGTGCGCAAAAGCTGCCGACTTCACGTCAGTGTTTTTTAAGATTTGTCTTTCTTGCTCCTTCAAAAAGTGTTAATTCAACTAATTCGTATTGGATACAAATTGAATTGTATTTTAAAACACTTCTTTACTTGCAATATTATTGTTTCACTTCGTCAAACATTAGATTAGGGGGTCTAAGAATTTCGGCCATGTGTGTAATATAATAGTTGGTCCTATCGAAACATAGGGTGCGTTTTTATTTTAATCGAAATGTCTAATCGATTAATCGTAAATGAATCGGTGTGTTTTTATTTTCATCAAGTGCATACCGATGAATTTCAACGGGCCGTTTTTATTTTCAACATAATTTCATCGATGGATTTACGATTACTAATCGGTTCATCGTACTTGGAGGTCGATGAGACCGATTTGATGGACGGATTTTGGCGGGTATTTTGAATCACATTTCTGTTGGACTGCAGTTTTAAAGGTAATAATAGGAGATGGGCTCCAAACAAGTTTAACTTTCATATACCTAATATTTATCGCCTTAAGTGCGATTTGATAATGATTCTTTTTACAACAGGTATGATACTATAGGTATAATTGAATCTATTTCCTATTATAAAACCCATCGAAAATAATTAAAATTGCATTGAAAGTAATGTTCCTGAAATATGAATGATATGATATGAATTATATTTTCTGACTTCGAAAAGTTGTTTTACTGAGGGAAAAACATCAATGGAACAAAATATTAGATTATTGATCAAAACATAACAACCTAACCTATAATAATCATCAACATTTCTCAGCTTTCTGTTCCTATATTCATCGGATTGATTAGTGAATTTCCGATGGATTTTTATGACGTCACGTCAATCGTATCCTCATCGCTGATTGAATCCATCACAAAAGCTGATTAAAATAAAAACGCACCCATATTTCGAATTCATCGAATAGATTTCTTCTCGGACAATGTTCCACCCCTAAATTATATCGTTTTGATCCCCCATCCCACGAAATTACATATGCAATTAGGCATATGTAAATGGGTATAAACTTGAGATCACAATAGCCAATGAATATTCATTGCAATTATGGTGCCCCAAGGGAGGGAATCGATTGTGGGGTATTGTCACATATTATATTATTATTACTTGTTAGGGATTTAGTAGTAGTAGTTTTTAGTATGATGTAGACAGATTAAGTTACTGTGAGGACGAAAATTAATGTAAATCGTATATAATTTTTGGTTAAAATGGATTTGCATCAAGTGCCATAAGCATTCAATTATTCGAATACTGAAAATTAAAATTCCTTCTACCAATTAAGACTAGCGCCTGACTCAGTGCAACGCTTTCAGATTCCATCAATATGGAATCGACTGGTCATGGTCCTTCGAGCCGGATAAACTAGAGGAGTGTCATGAAGAGTCCAACAATTATCATCGATTATTCAACAAGAATAACCCGAAGTCATTGATATTCCAGGAGGTTCTAGACAGACGACTAGCCGAAGAAACGAAACCAGAACCTAAGCCTGTACGCAGAATAGTCATCCAGAGGGAGAGTCGAGAGCGAAGCACTTCGGCAACGAACTTTGGCGAACTGAGATACTGCATCGCCAAGATAAAAACTCAAGTGTTCGAATCCGGTCTGTGAGAAAGTGCGAGTATTCCTTTGTTTCCATCCCAGAATTCAACTACTTATTCGGACACAAGACAGTCTAGCCATTTATAAACTAATTCAGCATCATGGCTGAAATTGGTTTTTAATGTGGTACCTAAAAGCAGTGGATTTAATATTTCATTAAAACAGTGGTCGCCAAAATTTTCTATGGGTTGAACAACTTTGATAATTTTGGATAAAAAATTAAATAATGCACTGTTTTATTTGACATTATACAGTGTGGAAAACAAAATGGAATAAATTCATTATCTTGGTTACTGTACAGTGTACATATTCATGGAAAATCCTGAAACATGTCAAATTCAAATTTTAAATTGTTATACTTCTTCTCAAAAATGCGAAACCTACCATCAACCCCCTTCGAAAGAAAAGTTACAAGCCCCAATTT
Organism: Halyzia sedecimguttata; assembly: GCA_937662695.2. Classification (NCBI taxonomy): domain Eukaryota; kingdom Metazoa; phylum Arthropoda; class Insecta; order Coleoptera; family Coccinellidae; genus Halyzia; species Halyzia sedecimguttata. Next base: position 1,455,900 of record OW569411.2, on the reverse strand, counting down.
TTCGAATAGGAAGTATGTTTATTGCAAAACTCCAAATACAAAAAAATAGAATCATGTGATTACAGAATTTCATTATAATATTCCCACGAATATTCCCAAATCTTATTACAATTAATAATACTAGACTTATTCGTCTTCCAGATGTGAAAGAAAGCAAATAAAAAAACATAACATTGTGTTTTCAAGATGGGATAATTTTTCTTTAATCATAGGGGACATAGTCCCTAAAGTTGGTCTTGACGTTAGTCATTGACCAGCAGAGATAAAGTAAGATGGGATCATGAAAACTACGTAAAACACTTGCCTTGGCAAATTTTTTTGTGCTGATATGTTGTAGTTTTGAAATTGTCTAATTTGTGTTTGTATTTCAAACTTCAATTTTGAATTATGGTTCTATTAACGGAAATGCACAAAATAACATCGCTTGTCGCTTGTTTCATGAGAAATTCCTGAATTTGCCACCTATAATCCAAGGGACAATAAGTCAAATAGAAAAGCAGTTTCGCGAGATAGGGCATGTAAGGCAGATCTACCGAAAATCATCACTGGGTGAGAGAGGAATAAGCGCAATTCCCTTAAAAGGAGGGTAATTTGAATGGCGATAAATATTTAGCACTACTTCAAAATGATGTCGTTCCAACTTGGCCAAATTTATATCATGATCAAGAAAATCCTCTTTTTTCACGGAATACGATATAGTTCCAACATGATGGAGCACCACACCACATTACCAACGCAATGTCCGACAGTACCTCGACGCAATATTTCCAAATCGGTGAATAGGAAGCCGAGGACGATCGAATGGCCAGCTCGATCCCCCGATCTTAACCAACTAGGTTTCTTTTTAAGGGGATATGTGAAGAGCATTGTGTACAAAACTAAACCCCTTGATTTGAATGACCTAAAAGATCGAATAACGCTTGCGAAAAGGTCGATCAATCGATAACCTAGAAGCTGTTTAAAGTAATCATTAAAGGATACTGTGGGAGGTATACTCATTATTGAAAAGTTTTTTTGGGTTTTCTCTCCCAAACTCTGAAAAATATCTATAAAATGAAAATTAATTATTTTGTGATTTGCTTCTGCGTAAGAAAAACAAGATATTTGTCAGAAGCAATCAATTGAACAATGTTGCCTAACAAACAACAACGAAACAACATCAACGAAGAAACAACTATATCGTAACGTTTCCGGAGTCTATATCAGACTCCTTCGTCAGACGCTTAATGAAAATCTTTAGAATTATTTTGTTGATAGTTATTTTGTGAAATTCAAGAATTGTCACATTGTTGTTTCTTCGTTGATGTTGTTTCGTTGTTGTTTGTTAGGCAACATTGTTCAATTGATTGCTTCTGACAAATATCCTGTGTTTCTTACGCCGAAGCAAATCACAAAATAATTAATTTTTATTTTATAGATATTTTTCAGAGTTTGGGAGAGAAAACCCAAAAAATGCCTTTCAATAGAAGCTGTTTAATTTATGTTGAAGCTTTGAAAGCCAGTTTCTTATTCATTGTTGAAAAATTCCAATAAATGGTACCTGGGAAGGTATCGAAAGATTTGAAAGAAAATATGTTTTACTCAATAACTCCTTTTAACAACTCCTTGTTCTCAATAATCGGTTCACTGAAGATAAATTTCATTAATATATTTTGGGTACAGTTCGATTTTGGGTGAGGTTAAGAAAAAATTACCCTGTATAGGTGTTCTCTAATTCGAGTTGAAATCTGCCTCAAAAGGCGATCGACAGCAGTACACAAATTCCTTGATTGGATTTCCAGTCTTATGGTCACAACCTCAAGATTGATGGTAATCGAATAATTGATCTCACTCCTTTCCGTTCGACCGTGGATGAAGGATGGGTTCTTACTCCAAGAACTTTCACTCCCCCCTCCGTTTAATTTATCTTGATTTTCATTCCCAATTGGATAATTAGTGTTGGGTGGGCCAATCTTAGGAAACTTCTGTCCAACATTTGGTTGAGACGTATGAAATATTAGGGTATTATGATAAATGTCACGATATATTTAAAAACTGAAAACCAATTCATAAATCCCGAAATTATTTGCGCAGAATTTCAGCGGAATGTGACAGAATGCTCTGTGGGCAGGGACTTTGGCGCTCTTGTCAAAATAATAGCGAGTAATTATTCAATCTTTGACAAACGTATCTCCGAAAGTATTTATTTCGGGAGTGTCGGGTGAGTCGGGAAGGTTATCAATAGATTCTTATGATAGAACAGCATCATAAAAAATTAAATTCAAAACGTTGGTTCATGACTCACCTCATATGTTGGATTTGCCTAGATCAGCAAATTATAATTAGGCGGAGGTTACACGGTCAATCTGGTATCAATGTGAAATCAATCTTGCCATCAATCCGCACCATCAGTCTACGCGTATACAAAATCTGTTTCCGGCCAATCCGACATCAATCCATGATTGATGTCAAATTGAATCAGATTGACCGTGTAACCTCCGTCATAGATCATTTTATGAAATCATAAAATTACGATTAGTTATTGAAATTTTGAAGAATCATATCTCCGAAAGTATTAGCTTGTTAGAGTTGAAAATGATATCAATGGAATCTTATGATGAAACTGCATCTTAAACAAAATTAAATTCGAAATTTGTAATATAAAATAAAAATTTTGCCCGAAGAACCTAAGTGAGATATTTATGTTCCAAACCTACTCTGAAAATTTCAACTGTCTAGGCGTCTAGTCCATTCCGTTCGAGAGTTATCGTTTTAACGGCCAGACGGTCGAAGAGAATTTTGATCAGTCGAACCAAAACTATTAAGAACATTCGAAAATTACAGACAATTGGGCAAATTCATAAGCACTCTGTTCCGAGGACCAAGAGCCAAATATTAAATTCTTGTTTTAAAAAAAATGGTTCAAGCCCTGTGGACAGGAGCTTTCTGGCGCTCTTGTTCAAACAGACAAATTATATCTCCGAAAATATTGGTTTCTCAGAGTTTAGAATTATATCAATGTATTCTTATGATAGAACTGCACCATAAAGGAAATTCAATTCAAATAATAGTTTATTTACCAAGATTAAATGAGCAATCTGACAATGAGAACTGCACCATGGAAGAAATCAAATGAAAATAGCTGAAATGAATTTGACTCTCTCTTATAGAACAGTATGTGATGTACGAGTATGAACACAGATCATATAATGAAGCTTAGATAGAATAATTATAGCATTCTGTGAAAACATACAAGTATGAATCATTATTGAAATTTAGAAAAATCATATCTCCGAAAGTATTAGCTTGTTGGAGTTGAAAATGATATCGATGGATTTTTATGGTGAAACTGCAATTTGAATAAAAATTTTATTTGAAATTTGTTACTTAAAACAATTTTTTTTTCCGTTACTCCGAAACCATCTGGCCTATTTTGCCCAATAACGAACTTAACCGAGATATTCATCTCCCTAACCTACTCTGAAAATTTCAACTCAATTTTTTAATACATTAGCCTTAAAACTATGAAGAGGGTACTCATTCTTATAGATTCGGGGCCGTAGATTCCGAATCTACGATCAGATATTAATTACAAAAATTTTCCGAGGAAATATCGCGGAAAGAATTTTCCGAGAAATAGACCCTCGGGAAAAAAACCATAATTTCCGCAGCGTACGACCTGGACATGTATTGTTCGGATTATTCGATAGATAAAGGATACAAATATGACGTAAAAAATCAGGAACACTTTACTCCGATTTTTTTTGGGAGGTGGAAAGTTCCAAAATTGACCTATTTTCGTCAATTTTTTTACTTTAAGTGAAAAAAAGTACGCCACTTAGGGAAAAACAAATTACATATTCGTGATCAGCGACCTCGATTCAATTAGACACGAGCCCCGTATCGATATACCATGAAAAAAATATTTTGGGTCGGCACTTAGAAATATTTTTGACCCGGAATCGAAGGAAAATTCTTCTTTCCCGTCCGAAATCTATGATTTTTACATCTCGATAAACGAATTTTCTACGATTATTGGTCGGTGGACGACGTTTAGATTTATGTATCTATTTCCTGTGTATCTCTATCCGTTCGGAAAATATTAGGAAAAAGTTTTCTCTAGTATCTAACCCATACGAAAATCTAAAGTTTTCCGATTAGATCGCCACGGCTTTGGCTATTCACTAAATCGAGGGCGTAGATTCCGAATCTGTAATTAGTTTTTCCGTATCTCGATTAATTTTGGTAATATGGCGAAAAATACGACTAATTAGTCCATTTTCCGGAGGTAGGGCCAGAAATTGCGACTTTTTTCGTCATTGCTCCGAAACTAATCGAGATACGGAAAATCTAATTGCAGATTCGTGATCTGCGTGCCCGATTTAGTGAATAACCAAAGCCGCGTCGATCTAATCGGAAAATTGTAGATTTCCGTATGGGTTAGATACTAGAGAAAACTTTTTGCCGTTTGACGGATTCACTCATTTCCTAATATTTTCCGAATGGATAGAGATACATAGGAAATAGATACATAAATCTAAACGTCGCCCACCGACCAATAATCGTAGAAAATTCGTTTATCGAGATGTGAAAATCATAGATTTCGGACGGGAAAGAAGAATTTTCCTTCGATTCCGGGTCAACAATATTTCTAAGTGCCGACCCAAAAATTTTTTTTCATGGTATATCAATACGGAGCTCGTGTCTAATTAAATCGAGGTCGCTGATCACGAATATGCAATTAGTTTTTTCCTAAGTGGCGCAGTTTGGGAAAATTTTCACTTAGAGTGAAAAAATGGACGAAAATAGGTCAATTTTGGAAGTTTACACCGCCCACAAAAATCGGAGTAGGGTGTTGTTGATTTTTGCCGCCATATACGGATCCTTTATCTACTGAATAATCCAAACAGAAAATGTCCAGGCCGTACTATTCGGAAATTATGATTTTTTTTCCAAGGGTCTGGTTTTCGGAAAATTCATTGCGCGGTATAACCGCGGAAAATTCTCTAATGAAAAATCCGATCATATATTCGTAATCTACGGGCCCGAATTAGTAAATGACGTAATTTGCATCGAAATCGGAGACCGGTCGAATTTTGGCAATTTTTTAATACCTTAGAAAAATCTCATTTTTCGAGAAAAATTTTTTGACGCAAAACTATGAAGCGGGCACTCATTCTTATAGATTCGGGGCCATAGATTCCGAATCTACGATCAGATATTTATTACAAAAATTTTCCGAGGAAATATCGCGGAAAGAGTTTTCCGAAAAATAGACCCTCGGGAAAAAAACCATAATTTCCGAAGCGTACGATCTGGACATTTCCTGTTCGGATTACTCGATAGATAAAGGATCCAAATATGACGTAAAAAATCAGGAACACTTTACTCCGATTTTTTTTGGGCGGTGGAAAGTTCCAAATTTGACCTATTTTCGTCAATTTTTTCACTTTAAGTGTAAATTTTCCCAAAGTACGCCACTTAGGGAGAAACTAATTACATATTCGTGATCAGTGACCTCGATTTAATTAGACACGAGCCCCGTATCGATATCCCATGAAAAAACTAGCTCATTCCGTTCGAGAGTTATTGTAGAAAAAAGCACTTTGCGGTAACCTGGTCAATACAAAACTTCGCATGCGTATAAAGGTCATGATTCTACAATTTTATGCTAAATTTCAGATAGATCGAGCGATCAATTTCGGAAATATTCATAAAAAATATTTTTACTAAAATCGGCCAAAATTCCGAAACCGCCTGATGGATTTCGCCCATTAAGGAACTCGTCCGAGATATTTACGCTCCAAACCCACCTTGCAAATTTCAATCCTCTAACTCCTTCCGTTCGAGAGTTATCGCGCCTATGGCCGGCCGGACGGCCGTACAGAATTGATTTCGACCTAGGATTCTTGATCAGTGAGTCGAACCAAATCGTTTGAGACCATTTTCAGCCAAACATTCGAAAATTACAGACATTTGGGCAAATTGATAAGCACTCAGTTCCGAGGAACTAGAGCGCCAAAAAGATTTTTATTTTTTTCCTAGTCATTCGATACGAAATTGCAAGTCTGCCTTCTACAATTAATTACGAAGTTTCTATTTGATCGAATTTGTATTTTTTGAGTTATTGCGGAAATAACAACAAACTACAGACGGGCATAACTCCGAAACCGTTTGGCCGATTATGCCCATTAAAGAACACAACCATCGTATTTAGAGGCGTAACCTAAGCATACAATTGCAAGTTGCTATTTCTTTCCGTTCAAAAATTATCGTGACACGGAAGGACCTCCAATTCTTCATCGTTGTGTCGAACCTAATGGTATGTGACCAGTTTCCGCAGACAAATTCGAAAATTACTGACATTTTGGCAAAATGTGAACGCTGTTACCTAGAACATCTGTCAACTATCAATTTGACAAACGTGATTCAAAAGTTATCTCATGATAATAAAAATGTTGGAAAATTAAAAAAAAATTGGTTCAAGCCCTGTGGACAGGAGCTTTGGCGCTCTTGTTCAAACTTCGACAAATCATATCTTCGAAATTATTGGTCTCTGGGAATGATATAAATGGATTCATACGATAGAATTGCATCATGAAAGAATTTAATTCAAACAGACTGATTCTCCCCAATAACGAACTTATCCGAGATATTCATTCCTCAAATCTACTCTGAAAATTATAATATATCAATTAAAACTTAGACAATATTGCAGCTTTGTTTTCACTGGAGATATTCTGAACCCAATTTGATTATGTATCTTACGAAAGAATATATTTCCATCATCATATGGATTATCCACGGGCATTATATTATCACCTTAAAAGTATAATATCATATCATCCTCATAATTCTACGATAGCTGATGTTATGTCATTGGTCATTTTGCATTCAATCATACTTTGTTTTCTGAAACAGAACCAGAAATAATTTTGACATTAATCTCTCATAGGAAAATAAGATGACATGTAAGAACACAGATCATATAATAATCATAGATAGAATAATTAAGTACTGCATTCTGTGAAAACATAGAAACATTGAAATTTCGAAAAATCATATCTCCGATATCAATGGATTTGTATGGTGACACTGCATCTTAAAAAAAATTGAATTTGAAATTTGTAACGTAAAACAAATTTTTGTTCTCGTTACTCCCAAACCATCAAGCCGATATTGCCCAATAACGTAGTTGACCGAGATATTCATCTCCCAAACCTAATCTGAAAATTTCAAATGCCTAGCTCATTCTGTTCTAGAGTTATTATTGTAGAAACAAAATTTAAAAATAATTTTTTTTTACACTTTACAGCAACCCGATCAATACGAAACTTCGCATGCATATAAAGGTCATTATTCTACAATTTGATGCTAAATTTCGGACAGATCGAGTGATCGATTTCAGAAATATTCATAAGAAATGTTTATACTAAATAAAAACGGTCATAACTCCGAAACCGCTTGGTGGATTTCACCCGTTAACGAACTCTTCCGAGATATTTACGCTCCAAACGTACCCTGCCAATTATAATCCTCTAACTCCTTTCTTTCGAGAGTTATCGTGTTAACGGATGGACGGACAGAATCGATTTGGACCACGGATTCTTGATCGGTGAGTCGAACCAAACAGTTTAAGACCATTTTCAGCCAATATTGGAATATTTATTCTATAGACGAAAACTTACTCTTCACAATAAAATCTTCCAATCCAGTATCTACAATTCGGTTGAAACAACGTTAAGCCAAACGAAATTAGTCACTGCGACAATGGTCTATCTGGAATTTTCTATTTTTGCAATTCACACGCTAATGGAAAGCAGCTCCAATCTCCGGAAAGACATTCAATTTTCGTAACGGTGTTATTTTCGTTATTGCCGGTCGTTCTCGTTCGATTCAATATTGAAAATACCCCATTTTCTTTCTTTCCAACGCCGTATTCCAACTCTGAGCAGATAACTGTCTCAGGATAGGTCCCGCCAGCCGTCCCTAATTTCTCTAAATCCTGTGATCCTAGATCTCGGAGATCTTCATCATTATTTCTCTCAGGATTAAGGATTCAACCTGGTGCTACAGTTGTAATTTTCCTTCCTCCGTTTGGGGGGAGAATGAAAACTAACCCCAATCTGTCAGGATTATACAAATTATCAACAGTGTAGCTTTCTCGAGTTTTATTTGGGGTTCAGTAAATATTTGTACATAAAATATCGTTAGGACTTTGATAGAACACTGCTGATCAAGCGCTCTCGTTTCCTAGAACATGTGTCAACTATCAATTTGACAAAGGTGGTTCAAAAGTTATCTCATGTAGCTGATAAAAATGTTGGAAAATTAAAAAAAAAAAAAATTTCAAGAACCGTACCCCTAGAAAATTTCTAAAAAGTCACGAAAAAAAAATTGGTTCAAGCACTGACGTGAAGTCAGAAGCTTTTGCGCGTATGTTCTATTGTCCATACTTCTGTATTGGACACCCTTAATCGAATTTACCATGGTAAATTATGTTGTCCATTCTCCTGTATTGGACACTCTCAATTCGAATTTACCATGGTAAATTCGATTAAGGGTGTCCAATACAGAAGTATGGACAATAGAACATACGCGCAAAAGCTTCTGACTTCACGTCAGTGCTTGAACCAATTTTTTTTTCGTGACTTTTTAAAAATTTTCTAGGGGTACGGTTCTTGAAATTTTTTTTTTCGTCATTTTTTTCAAATTTTCTAGGGATACGATTCTTACAAAATTTCAAACACGTCTTTATGTTGATTTTCTACTACTAGTTACCAAGCACCAATTCGATCGAATATTTATTTTTTGAGTTATCAAGGAAATAATATTCCAGGTGGGTATAACTCGGAAACCGTTAGACCGATTATGCCCAAAAACGAACTCAACACTCTCTTTCGGATACGCAACCTACCCTGAAAATTGCAAGTCCCTATCTCCTTTCGTTCGAAAGTAATCGAGGCAACGGTCACCCATCTACTGAACTCGCACAAGAATGCTCGAATCTGCAACAATATTTAACCGATCGTATTAAAACTTGAAACTTGGCAGTAGAGTTAGGTTATGAAGGCTCTTGCAAAATTTCAGCAATTTCAAACGAATAGTTACTGATATATAGAATTTTTTTTTTTATTTTCAATGATTTATTAAAAATTTTCTACAAATGCAATCCTCACCAAATTTTGCAAACATTTCCGCGTTGGCATTCTACAACTAATAACCATGTTTGAATTCAATCGGTTCAGTACTTTTTGAGTTAATGAGGAACAAAAACCACGAAATTTCAGAAAATTTCAGATGGCTATAACTCTGAAACCGTTTGGCCGAATATGCTCATAAACAAACTGAAATGTCGCGTTCTGGTGTTCATCCTAACCTGAAAATTTCAAGCCGCTATCTCATTCCGTTCTCAAGTTATCGTGACAACAAAAATATTTTTTAATAATCTTTTAAAAATTTTCTAGCCATACGATTCGCACAAAATTCCACAAACGTGCTTAAGATCATATTCTACAACTACTCACCAAGTTTCAATTCGATCGGATTTATATTGGTTGAAAACAAAATTATTACTCGGAAACCACTGGGCCGATTATGCCCATTAACGAACTTGTCCGTCGTATTGAGATGCGCCACCTACCCTGAAAATTTCAAGTTGCTAGCTCTTCTCGTTCTCAAGTTATCGTGGCAACGGCCGGACGGCCGGACGGACAGAATCAAATTTGACCTCGAATTCTTCATTGGGGAGTCGAACTTAATCGTTTGAGACCATTTTCGTCAAAAAATTCGAAAGTTACAGACATTTGGGCAAAACTATAACGCGATGTTACCCAGAACATACGCGCAAAAATTGGTTCAAGCCCTGCGGACGAGAGCTTTGGGGCTCTTGTTCAAACTTTGACAAAGCATATCTCCGAAGTAATTGGTCTCTGGGAATGATATAAATGGATTCTTACGATAGAACTGCGTCATGAAAGAAATTGAATTCAAACAGACCGATTCTCCCCAATAACGAATTTATCCGAGATATTCGTTCCTCAAATCTACTCTGAAAATTGTATTATATCAATTAAAACTTAGACAATATTGCAGTTTTGTTTTTACAGGAGATATTCTGAACCCAATTTGATTATGTATCTTAACAAAGAATATATTTCCATCACCATATGGATTATCCACGGGCATTATATTATCACTTTATAAACTGCCTAGCTCATTCTGTTCGAGAGTTATAGTAGAAACAAAATTTAAAAGTTTTTAAATTTTTTTTTGCACTTTTCGGCAACCCGATCAATACAAAACTTCGCATGCATATAAAGGTTATTCTACAATTTGATGCTAAATTTCAGATAGATTGAGTGATCGGTTTCGGAAATATTAATAAATTTTTTTTTTAATAAAAACGGCCATAACTCCGGAACCGCTTGATGGATTTTGTCCGTTAACGAACTAGTCCGAGATATTTACGCTCCAAACCTACCCAGCAAATTTCAATCCTGTAACTCATTTCGTTCGAGACTTATCGTGTTAACGGCCGGACAGAATCGATTTCGACCACGAATTCTTGATCAGTGAGTCGAGCCAAATCATTTAAGACCATTTTCAGCCAAAAAATTCGAAAATTACAGACATTTGGGCAAATTGATAAGCACTCTGTTCCGAGGAACAAGAGCGCCCAGAAGAGATTTTACCTCTTATTGTTTAAAAAATTGTTATAAATAAATGCGTTGTTTATAAATAATTTAATTTTTTTTGGAAACATAATCTTTGATGAAAATTAGGATTATAAAACCGTTTCTTAAAACAAAATTTCTATTGCTGAAAAATGGATTTGTTAATTAACATTTTTTTTTCTACCGCTTGTGAATCATATTTTTTAAATCGTTATTTATCTTGTTCATTATTAAAAAAAAATAATTATTATTTGAATTTTCATTGCTTATTTTATAAACAATTTGATATTAACAAATAAATTGTCACTCTGTATTTTTTATTTATACTTAAAAATACTAAAACGATCATGTATCAATAAAAAAAATAAATATTTTTCATTGAACTTTTAATTTTGTTCTTTCATTTCATTATTCTCACCTGGGTTTTTAATGTTTAATTTTACTATAACTTTTAAACTGATGGAATTTTACCTCCATTCGTTTTTTTGTCGCAATTTATATTAGATTTATAAATGTTATGTTTGAGAATATATATTTGTTTAGAGAATTTTATTTGCTTCCAATTTTTATGGCAGGATTGGACCCACATTCTCGTGGTTCTTGCTGCACAATGAATTGAATGACAATAATTTTTTATTGTGTAGAATAAATGCAGTTATTCAATTGACCAAGTATAGGGCCCCATTTCGTTTATTCTTCCAGGGATTCTAAAAAAAAAATCGAAATATACGAAAGCTCGCATTGAAGAAAGACGATAAATTGCGGCGTTATTAGCCCGTGTTCCGGACTATTTCTATAGAGGGCTGTGATTCAACACACCTATTTCGGAAAAATGTTTATTTTTTTCAACAAAGCGAAGATCGGAACGACTAGCAATAAAAGGAGTGGTAGGAAAAGCGGGAAACACGACACACGACAGATATTCGTATTTTCTGATTTCCCGCGAGCGAAAACCGTGTATTATTTCCTTCTCGGATTACAAATTGGAATCCGAGATAAGGGTAACCGGTGTGGCAGCGTGACAATGGGGGACGGCAATCCGTTCTCTCGATTAATCCTCAACCTCAAACCCTTTTCAGTCACGATGAGAACCTATAATAAATATCATCGTTCCGGTTTATGGGATTTCCGGCCTTTTAATTTATGACGTTCGAATGTGTCGTTTTCAGATGTTGATGGTGGCACAGAAAACGGGCGGAGCTCGATAAAATAGTATCATGGCGATACTGATGTTTATTGTTATTGTTATCATCGCCGAAAACATACATTCGATTTCGCACAACACTCTACCCTTTTTGCGCGCCATCCTCCTGGCCAAATGTCTGTTATTTTCGAAATTTGAACCAAAAATAGACTATGGATTATTCCATTTGACCAATTTAAATTCGGGCCGTCTGCCCGATCTGACAAATTTTCGAAAATTTTGTAATTAATGCTAATAATGATATTATATTATAAATTTACAGCCTATATGAAAAATTGGTTCGAGTACTGACGTGAAGTCAGAAATAATATTCCAGGTGGGTATAACTCGGAAACCGTTGAACCGATTATGCTCAAAAACGAACTCTATTATCCCATTCGGATACCCAACCTACCCTGAAAATTGCGAGAGCCTATCTCCTTTCGTTCGAAAGTTATCGAGGCAACGGTCACCCATCTACTGAACTCACACAAGGCTGCTCCAATCTCCAACAATATTTAACTTAAAACTTGGAAGTAGAGTTAGGTTCTAAAGGCTCTTGCAAAATTTCAGCAATTTCAGACAAATAGTTACTGATATATAGAATTTTAAAATTCAACGATTTCTTAAAAATTTTCTACAAATACTATCCTCACGAAATTTCGCAAAAATTTTCGCGTTGGCATTCTACAACTAATAACCATGTTTGAATTCAATTGGTTTGGTATTTTTCGAGTTAATGAGGAAGAAAGAAAACAACCAAATTTCAGATGGCTATAACTCCAAACCCGTTTGGCCGATTATGCTCATAAACAAACTCAAATGTCGCATTCAGATGCACAACCTAACCTGAAAACTTGAAGTCGCTATCTCTTTCCGTTCTCAGGTTATCGTGACAACAGAAATTTTTTATATAATTTTTTAATAATTTTCTAGCGATACGATTCTCACAAAATTCGACAAACGTGCTTAGGTTTAAATTCTACAACTATTCACCAAGTTTCAATTCGATCGGATTTATATTGGTCGAAAACAAAATTATTACTCAGAAACCATTGGGCGAACGGAATGAGCTAGACAGTAGACATTTTCAGAGTAGGTTTGAGGGATAAATATCTCAGTTAAGTTCGTTATTGGCCAAAATCGGTCTGATAGTTTCGGAGTAAGGAAAAAAAATTTTTTTTACAATACAACATTTGAATTAAAATTTGTTAAGATGCAGTTTCATCATAAGAATCCATTGTTATAATTTTAATACTCTAAAAAGCTAATACTTTCGGAGATATGATGTTTCAAAGTTTCAATAATACATCGTTCTATGTGAATGTGAACACAGAATCTGTCTGTGTCACTATTCATAATGTCATCTTTTCTAGCTATTAGAGATTGTCAATTCGTATATTTTCTCTTGGAAAGCATGTATTCGATTGTTGAATTTGTGAATATATACAAGACTGTTTTGATGTAGTTTATGGAGGCAATATGAAAGAAGAACGTAATGGAATCATCAAAAGAAATTACTGTTCGTTGACCACTGAGGTTAATATTACCATTTACTTCCTTAAGTAGTGGTAGTGAGACATGTTCCTTTATACAGTATTTTCATAATGTTGCTAGCAAAAAAATACTGGAATATGGATCTACATTTGTGTATCAATAATTTTTTCTAGCGTTAAGGTTCATAATACAGAAAAGAATGTGTTAATGGTATGAACTGTTAAATTTCAAATTATGAAAAGAGGGTAGTATTTTATTAATATATTTTGAACTATTAAAATAATTGGTTCGTAATCCACCACCTACTCAAATATCAGGAATAAATGGACAATCTGCTATGATTGTCTCCAGCCTTGCTCTAGACATTTAGATGATACTTTCTTTAGGAATTTCGACTTGTGAAAAATATGCACAGAGTGTGAGTTGCAACAACCCATTCCACGAGGTTGAATCATTGCAGATTGCTCCTTTAATCTTGATAAATATATTTAATGACAATTTTAAAGCATTGTAGATTGCTCTTTTTTTTAAGATAATTTTTATAGCATCTTTCTTAAACGAAACTTTTTTTAAATTTAATTTCTTTCATGATGCAGTTCTATCATAGGAATCCATTGATATAATTCCCAACTCTGTGAGAAACCAATACTTTCGGAGATATAATTTGTCTGTTTGAACAAGAGCGCCAAAAAGCTCCTGCCCACAGGGCTTGTATCAATTTTGATGAAAATAAAACATTTCTTCTCAACAATTTTTTCACTATATCCAGATTATATTATATTGACAATTGTCGTGTGTTGAAATTTGATAGAATCGAATGTCAGTGCTGACTACCACAAAACGAAAAATATAACTAGAAACAATGCGGGAATGAGTTCATAACAGCATTGTTTTTAGTGCCGTAATGAACTCATTACGATACTGTAATAGAGAAAGAATATTTTCGAAATTCAGTATATTGGAATATGATATGAAACTGATTAGTTGAATTTCTAGAACAGTTATATCTTTTAAGGTTTAATTAAATTATAACTCTTCATAGAAGATTTAGGATTTCATAGAAATTTCTTGATAATTTTTGAATCATTTTACAGTTATTGCTGAAATTTTTTTGGACGTATAATGACAATACCAATTTTTTCCTGAAAGCTAAGCTGTCTTGGCGAGGTCAGTACCTGGATGGCGACCACTCTGGCTAAAAATTTGAACAAGCTCGTCAACGCTTCTGCCTCAGCGCTTTTCCAACTAGTTAAATTTATTATAGTATTAATGTTCTATACAGCTCACTCTCATTGTAACCATGAACGATACCGGATGCAGGATTAGACAGTTTTTCGCGAGGTCAAAAGACATACAACTCGAGTTCCAAAGGCGGGTCCAAATCCTCCAACAATCAGGGATTTCGTATACGCGGAGCCCTGGATTAAGTTCATTCATTACGAACATCCCATTAGGGTTTATTGTTTCTTGTCGGCGATCTCTCTCGGTAATATGAGACAGAAGGCTGCACGGGAACTAATTCTAGCAGGATTTTGGTCCTTTTTGGGTAAAGTCGACGGGGGTCCTGTTGATTAAATATCGACTTGGCGGACTATACTTCCTGCTGATAATGCATACGCGTGATATATTGAGGTCGAAGTCGGACCTTAGGGGTAATAAATAATAATTTAATAATACCCGTTCGAACGTGTTACACTCAACAATAGCGGGAAGAGTAGGGATGACCATTAACGTGAGCAATGGACGGTCGAATGTTAATTTGACATTGTTCAGCGCGGGAAAACTTTGGCGAAGCCATAACCGTTATGTTTTCGTGTTGGTTCAGTATCGTCACTGATATTCCATAAGAATAGAATCCAGGTTGATATAGTCAGGATAATATCATAAAGATAAATGATATCAATTCGGTTTTTGGCGCTCTTGTTCCTCGGAACAGAGTGCTTATGAAATTGCCCAAATGTCTGTAATTTTAGAATTTTTTTATGAAAATGGTCTTAAACGTTTTGGTTCGACCCACTGATCAAGAATCCGTGGAATATATCGATTCCGTCCGGCCGGCCGTAAGCACGATAACTCTCGAACGGAATGAGCTTTAGTCAGTTGAAATTTTCAGAGTAGGTTTGGTAGATATATATCTCGGTTAAGTCCTTTATTGTGCAAAATCGGCCTGATGATTGCAGAGTAACGAAAACATTTTTTTTTACATTACAAGTTTCAAATTAAATTTTTTTAAGATGCAGTTTCATCATTAGAATCCATTGATATCATTTTCAACTCTAATAAGCCTATACTTGCGGAGATATGATTTTTCAAAATTTCAATAATACATCGTACTTCTTTGTTTTCACAGAATGCGAATTCTATCTACTTTAACATACAGTTCGTTGCGGAATACATAAGAAAGAGAGATGTTGTGAAAGATGGAATAATTAAAGACAAAATATATAAATTGATGGCTATTGCGATACTTTGAAAACTCCGTTTTTTGATTTTTTTAAGAGAAATGTTGACTATTTTGAATGAGATGATTATAGAAAAAGCTAAATCAATCACAGTGAGGAATTTTATGTGACATATCTTCGTATTATAAGTATCAAAATATTCAAGAACAAGAATAATTTCATCGTGTCCTTTTGAAAGGAATTTTTTTTTATTTCTATTCCCAAGTTTTTAAAAGTTCTGGACTGAAGAATATTATTGATAAAATCATATTTATATTCGATAGAATACAATTACAAGGGCAATACTAGTATTTTTATAGATACAGTATAGGATATTTATATCGCCATATTGTTTGAAGAAAGGAAAAAAGGAAAATTATATAAATCAAACAATTCTCATTATACATTCATGATTTTTACTAAGTATCATTAGTTTAAGCAATTTATCCGAAAAAACCATCAAATTTGAACCCTGAATCAAATAAAAATCCACACTAAATAATTCGAGGTATATTGCCGCACTGCTTAGTATGTGTCAAAGTTTTGCCTTTAATTGTTCTGTCCTTTTTCAGTGCTGATATCAATGGTCTCTTGCTCACAACCAGTCCATGTTAATATATGTCTATGGTATTTCTGAAGAGTTTGGTTGATGTAAGCATGTAAAGAATTTGAAATTCATAGGCAGAGTTTTTTGGTTAGTGAGTCGAAAATGAATGATGCAAGGAAGTCGAGCGTAATTTAGGAGTTATTCTCTAATTATGAAAGATTTAGAACTGGATTTCCAACTAATGTACGGCTTGTTATTCCTTAGTCACACTATTTAAGGTATTCTGTTTTGAGTTCTCTCCGGGCTAATTAGATTAGATTTGTTTCATAAATAAACTGGCTATTTCAATTACTCAATTTTTCAGAATGACTCCTGATAGTTTTGAAGCACTTGTAGCCAAAATTGAGCCGTCATATAAAGATAAGATGCGAAGGGATTTTAATTTCTTTCATGATGTAGTTCTATCATAAAAATTCATTGATATTCCGAAATCTGAGAAACAATTCTTTCGGAGATATGATTTGTCAAAGATTGAACAAGAGCGCCAAAGCTCCTGTCCACAGGGTTTTCCCACTTTTTTGCGCTCTTGTTCCTCGGAACATAGTGCTCATCAATTTGCCCAAATGTCTGTAATTTTCGTTTTTTTTTCATGAAAATGGTCTTGAATCGATTTAGACCGCGGATTCTTGATCAGTGAGATCAAGAATCCGCGGTCAAAATCGATTCTGTCCAGCCGGCCGGTCCGGCCGGCCCTCCTTTAACACGAACACTCTCGAACGGATTGAGCTAGGCAGTGTAAATTTTCAGAGTAGGTTTAGGAGATAAATATTTCGGTTAATTTCGTTATTGGGTAGAAGAATCGGCATGGTGGTATCAGAGTAACGAAAAAAATTTTTTTTTACATTACAAATTTCAAATTCAATTTTTTCTTGAGTAAAGGTCCATAATACAGAAAAGAATGTGTAAATGGTATGAACTATTCAATTTTAAATTATGAAAAGAAAATAGTATTTTATTAATATATTTTGAACTATTAAAATAATTTGTTCGTCAACCTTTATCTACTCAAATATCAGGAATAAATGGACAATCTGCTATGATTGTCTCCAGCCTTGCTCAAGACATTTCGATGATACTTTCCTTAGGTATTTCGATTTGTGAAAACTATGCACCAAGTGTAAGTTGCAACAACCCATTCCACGAGGTTGAACCATTGCAGATTGCTCATTTAATCTTGATAAATAAATTTAATGACAACATTTGAAGCATTAAAGCATTGAAGTATTGCAGATTGCTCTTTTTTTCAAATGATAATTTTTGAAGCATTTAATTTCTTTCGTGATGCAGTTCTATCATAATAATCCATTGATATAATTCCGAACTATGAGAAACCAATACTTTCGGAGATATAATTTGTCTGTTTGAACAAGAGCGCCAAAATGTTCCTGTCCAAAGGGTTTGAACCAATTTTTTGTTTTACTACTATTAAAAAAAGATATAGGTATGACACATGAAACAGATAGTTACAGTTTTCACACCAGCAAGAAACGAAAATTGAAATTCAATATTGCTACATTCGAAGTAACCTTCGTGGTTTGCTTCCGATTAGATTCCACCACCCCAACCCCCTGGGGACGACCAATAATTGAGTGAATGCCATTCACGTCCCCAAGGTCAGCCGGCTTAAAGAGGGGGATCTACCGGATCAATCTTTCTTTCTGCCCTCTGTTATTTCTTTTCTGGTCGCGAAACTACTTTCTCAAGACTCCCAGGTAGGGCGAGAGGAAAACCTGAAGGAAGAACACACGTACAGGAGGGTGCTTCCCCCCAGTATTCCCTGTCTTGTCGTCGAGACTTGCAGGGTCGCAAATTGAACGCCACACGCTTCTCAATTATTATCTCGCCCGCGTTTATCTCGGCGGGCGATCAATACTTGAACCCATTGGGGCAAGAGGGATCTTTTGCAGTTCCGGTATGGTGGTACAGGTCGTAAATTACGTTTCCGGCATGAACAATATCTTTGTTGTGGATGGTGAGGAACGTTCTAAGCATGGGCCAGATGAGGTATAGAAATACGGACGGTTGTTTCGAATTTTATAGAGGGATGAAGTTAAAACACAATTGGGGAGATCGTTTACAACAAAATGGTGAATAACAATGGGTGAAGATGAAAGGAAACGATTTGTATTCAGTGGAAAATTCACAAATAAAAGGATAAAACTCCGATAACTCTAGAAGATTATGTGAAATATCTTAGCATTAATCTAGACAGAGAACCATACTTTTACAGATATTAGTGATTTTCGATAAGAAAGAAACACTCCGTTCTGCTAATTTCTTGTGACACTGTTGACAGATTTTGAAGTAAATTGTTTATCATTTCATAAGGAGAAGTGTCACTTTTCATGGCGACCTTGAGATTTGAAAGCAAGCCATGAAAAGTCACTTCTACTCCGAATTAAATATGTTATTTTATTTTCAAACGTTTTGAAATTCATAAAAATCTGAATATCCACTTTTGGATTTATTTACATTTACGCAAATAATTCTATCCATTTACGATCGCTATAATTCAGTGAATTATGGAACATTTGCCTAGTTACGGTTGCCACGCGAACTTCATTCTGACAGATATTGATGTTGTATGGGCATAATCGGCCCAATGGTTTCTGAGTAATAATTTTGTTTTCAACCGATATAAATCCGATCGAATTGAAACTTGGTGAATAGTTGTAGAATATAGTGAGAATCGTATCGCTAGAAAATTATTAAAAAATATTTTTGTTGTCACGATAACCTGAGAACGGAAAGAGATAGCGGCTTGAAGTTTTCAGGTTAGGTTGTGCATCTGAATGCGACATCTGAGTTTATTTATAAGCATAATCGGCCAAAAGATTTTAGAGTTATAGCCATCTGAAATTTGGTTGTATTTTTCCTCATTAATTGAATAATTCCTCACCGATTGAATTCAAACATGGATATTAGTTGAAGAATGCCAACGCGAAAATTCTTGCAAAATTTCGCGAGGATAGTATTCGTAGAAAATTTTTAAGAAATCATAGAAAATAAAAAAAAAAATTCTATATATCAGTAACTATTCATCTGAAATTGCTGAAATTTTGCAAGAGCCTTTAGAACCTAACTCTACTGCCAAGTTTTAAGTTTTAACACGATCGGTTAAATATTATTGGAGATTCGAGCAGCCTTATGTGAGTTCAGTAGATGGGTGATCGTTGCCTCGATAACTTTCGAAAGAAAGGAGACAGGGACTTGCAATTTTCAGGGTAGGTTGCATATCCGAATGGGAGAGTTGAGTTCGTTTTTGAGCATAATCGGTCTAACGGTTTCCGAGTTATACCCACCTGGAATATTATTTCCTCGATAACTGAAAAAATAAAGATTCGATCGAATTGAAGCTTGGTAACTAGTAGTAGAAAATCAACATAAAGACGAGTATAAAATTTTGTAAGAACCGTACCCCTAGAAAATGACGAAAAAGAAAATTGTTTCAAGCATTAACGTGAAGTCAGAAGCTTTTGGGCGTATGTTCTCTTGTCCATTCTACTTTATTGGACACACAATGTTAATCGAATTTACCATGGTGAATTCTATTGTCTGTTCTCCTGTATTGGACACTCCGAATTTACCATGGTAAATTCGATTAAGAGTGTCCAATACAGGAGAATGGACAAAAGAACATACGCGCAAAAGCTTCTGACTTCACGTCAGTGCTTGGACCAATTTTTATAATACATATTTTTTCCAGAGTTTGGGTGAGAAAACCATTGAATGATGAATTCGCCTCCCAAAGTATACTTTAATGATTATTTAAAACTCGGAAATAACAGATATTTGGACAATATGATATCGCTCTAGAACGAGCGAGAATAAGAAAGTCAACAAGTTACCAAGTTCGTCTCACACTTTCCACATGCAAGCGAAACACATGAAATTGTATGAAGCGTCTAAGTTTGAGATCGCATTAACATATTTTAACATAACGATAAACCTATCAAGAAAAATCGTGCGTGGTTAATAATAGCCGCAGAATATTTTTGTACAAGATATACATATTTTTACTCTTCTTATGCACGTTTTATTTTTAGATGTTTCAAACAAAAGAGTGAAACCTGCTCCATTCTTAATTCTACGGGCTTTACACTTGTCAATCAAGAGGCGGTTCTTCGTGGAAATAGGCTGAAAATAACGAGTGATCTTATACTACAGGGTGTCCCAACAAAAATGATACGGAGGTGTGAGAGGTGTTTCCGATCTTAAAAAATGGTGTTAGGGTGGAACTGATACTTAATAATGATTTCAAGATCTCGAGTTCATTAAGAAAGGGAATTAGAAAAACTGAAATTGTGAACGAACTTTGCCATCATATACAGGGTGTCCCAAGTTCGAGTGCCTATTAGACGTTTCTGGAAAACTGGACATATTCGAAATCTGAAAATTGGGATTATGATATTGCTTGAAATTCTCTACAGAGCTAAAATATTTTCGAAGCCCAAGCACTTCCGGTTATACAGGGAGTGAAAATAAATTTGATAAAAAAATTTGTTTTCATGGTTTGCATTCCTGGTATGATCGGGTATTTAATGCTGAATACATTTCTGTTAAAACCATTTTGTTCATTCGAATAGTTTTCAAAATATCGAAAAAAAAACGGATAACAAGTCAAATATGCTTAGTCAGTATTATGATCATTATTCTTATTTAAAACATCTTGAGCGTGAACCGTTTTTACAACATTGAAGAAGAAGAATGTGGAAAGGTCATAGATCTTTTGAATTTCAGAAATATCATCACAGGGTGTTTCAAATTTTTGTGCGAAAATTGTGATCAAAAATTGGCCATAACTTCTGTTTTTCAAATTAGAACCCTATTTTTTTAAGATTGCGTTGGATTCTGTGGTGAAAATTATTGATAGTTTTCTTAGATGATTATGCTCTTAAATTCAATAATTTTTTTTTAATTTAGGAGCAAAATCATGTTAGAAAACCATCAATATTTTTCTTCGCCGAATCCAACGCAATCATAAAAAAATAGGGTTCTAACTTAAAAAACAAAAGTTATGTCCGATATTTGATCACAATTCTCGACACAAAATTATTTGAAACACCCTGTGATGATACTTCTGAAATTCAAAAGATGCATGACCTTTCCACATTCTTCCTCTTCGATGTTGTAAAAACGGGTCACGCTCAGGATGTTTAAAATAAGAATAAAGATCATAATACTCACAAAACAAATTTGACTTTTAATCCGGTTTTTTTCGATATTTTGTAAACTATTCGAATGAATAAAATGGTTTTAACAGAAATGTATTCAGCATTGAATACTTGATAATAACAGGAATGCAAAACATGAAAAAAAAAATTTTTCATTAAATTTTTTTTCACTCCCTGTATAACCGGAAGAAAATATTTAAGCCCTGTAGAGAATTTCGAGCAATATCATAATCCCAATTTACAGATTTCAAATATGTACAGTTCTCCAGAAACGTCTAATAGGCACTCGAACTTGGGACACCCTGTATAGAGTTGGGAATTATATCAATATATATATATGTATATATTGATATAATTCCCAACTCTGAGAAACCAATACTTTCGGCGATATGATTTGTCAAAGTTTGAACAAGAGCGCCAAAGCTCCTTCCACGGGGCTTGAACCAATTTTTGCAATTTGGCTTCTGTGCGCAAATTTTCAAGAATTTTCGTTATTAAATTCAGAATGCACCTCATGTGCGATTTACATCAGCCAATTATTATTAGAGTATTCTATGAAATCAAAGAATCTATATTTATAAAAGAAAGTCGTGTTAGTTACTTCACTTATAACTCAAGAACGGCTATACCGATTTGGCTCAAAATTGGTGGGGAGGTAGCTTAGAACCAGGAGACCGACATAGGATACTTTTTTGTGTTATACAGGGTGTTTTTCTTTTAACGACAATTAAAACTTGCTGTTTTTCCTGCCATAATCGTACAATTTTAGTCATGTGTGTTTAAAAAAAAACTTTCGAGGCATACACCATTGAAAATAAAGCATTACTATACAGGGTGTCCTTTTTCTCATGGCACAATTGTACGTGATTGAAGTGATTTGTGTCACAAACAAAGCATTAACTAAATAGGTACCTTGGATGGATTCTCATAATGTATTCGTCCGAAATCTCCATACAGGGTGTTCTTCTTTTAACGTCAATTGCAACTTGCTGTTTTCCATGCCAAAATCGTACAATTTCATTCATTTGTGTTGAAAAATTAACTTTAGAGGGATACATCATTGAAAATAAATCATTCCTGTACAGGGTGTTTTTTTTCTAATTGCACAATTGTACGTTATTTATTGCCTCTAAGGCGGAACAGAATTCGCTGGGTCAGCTAGTTAAGAATAATTAGAGAAGCGCTGAAATGATGTATCGCCATTTAAGGATACAATGTTTATGGATAAAATCGAATTTGACCATTTTAGTTGTTCGAAATTATCAGCCGATGGTTTGAATCACGCCAACAACTCTTTATCGAATAAATTCCACAAATACCTACTCGGTATCGGGCATCGACCGATTCCTCTCTTTTCTATCCCTTTCCGGAAGGATTTACAAAAGTTTTCACATCGTCTCGCTCTTCCACGGAATACAAAAAGGCTACTTTCATTCTGACCGTTAGTGGAAAACGGCAAAACTTAATCATCCGCCCGCATTTCCGGATAACTCCGGAAAACTTGACCGTCCTTTCCGGCGAACATCTTAGGTATATTGCCGTTATCCATTCAGGTCCCCTTTCATTAGAAAGACCGATATTTCCAATCTAATCCAACGTCCAGACAGTGATGGAGGAATTCCGAGTGATATATGGGATCGCTCTCGAGGAGTTTACCGCGATATTCACGGAAGTCACGGAGGTGATCTTTTTTTTATTATGATTAGAATTTTTATGAGTTGACATGTTGGTTATTAATTTTTCATATGGAAGACTCTTGTTAGGAGACGAAGTACACACATGTTTGGCGCTCTTGTTCAAATTTTGACGAATCATATATCAAAAGGTATTGTTTTCTCTGAGTTGGGAATAATATCAATTGATTCTTATAATAGAACAGCACCATAAAAGAAATTAAATTCAAATAGTAGTTTATTTATCAAGATTAAATGAGCAATCTGCAATGATTTAGCCTCGTGGAATGGGTTGTTACAACTTTTACACTCGGTGCATGGTTTTCACAATTGTAAAACCCTAAGGAAAGTATCATCGAAATGTCTAGAGCAAGGCTGGAGACAATCATAGCAGATTGTCCATTTATTCCTGATATTTGAGTAGGTAGTGGATTACGAACGAATTATTTTAATAGTTCAAAATATATAAATAAAACACTATCCTCTTTTCATAATTTAAGATTTAATAGTTCATACCACTAACACATTCTTTTCTATATTATGAACCTCAACTCAAGAAAAAATGATTGATCCACAAATGTAGATCCATATTTCAGTATTTTTTTGCTAGCAACATTATGAAAATACTGTATATAAGAACATGCCTCACTACTTAAGGACCTCGGTGGTCAAATAAGAGTAATTTCTTTTGATGATTCTATTATGTTCTTCTTTCATATTGCCTTCATAAAGTACATCATTAAAATGATCTAATTCTAAATCTTCTGAAACGCCATCTCCAATATTTGCACATAAATTATTCAATATGCAAAAAGTCGATATTATTTTTGGTGTCAAAACAGTCTTGTACATTGTATATATTCACAAATTCAAGATGCGGAACCTTGTTTTTCCACACAAAATATTTTCAAAGGACGAATTATATAAACAAATAAGATGACATGAATGAACAGTCAACACAGATAGAACACAGACAGATAGAACTTGTATTCTGTGAAAAGATAGAAGTACGATGTATTACTGAAATTTTGAAAAATCATATCTACGAAAGTATCAGCTTGTTAGAGTTGAAAAAGACATCAATGGATTCTTATGATTTTTATCTTTCACAAAAATTTTTTTTTTCACGAAATTTCGTGAAAACTCAACTATTTATGTCCCAAACACACTGCAATATTTTTGATTTGAAATTTTCAATTTTTCACCCCATTATTTTTGGTACCCTAATTTTTATTCGATACGTCAAAATATCTGCGTTCTTAAAAAAAGGGCAGTGTGCTTTTTGTTCATTGAAATCTCTACTTTTTGATGGTGCAAAAAATATACATTACTATGGTAAATTCCCTCAGAAAATGCCACGAAATAAAAGGTAGTAAAGCCCAGACAATCCATCCCCCTTATGTATGAGATACCCTTTGATGGGCTAAAATTTTCCGCAGGTCACTCAGGTTAAAAGTTAAGATATTTTAAAATAGCAATAAATAGGCAACTACGCATATAATCAGGAGAAGATTCTACAACTTTATTAAAATATTTTAGATGTCTTATTAAATATTAACTTAGCATTTTTTTTGCACCATAAGAAAGTAGAGATTTGAACGAGTGTGAAACTAGCAACAGTTTTCCAGCAACACTTTTACGGCGTGCACCGTAACTGGCGGTCCCAGAAAATGAAATCTTATTGAAGGATAGGGGTTCGGATATGGGTTTGGAAACGAGGGAATTGACAGATTATATTCAAACTCTCAATTATGATAATCGTAATCATTCGTTATCGATTAAAAAACATTGACGATACAAGGTAGCGTTGAAATTACCTAGTAGTGAATATTTTGAACTTCTACGAATTATGAAAACGTCGCTGTCGGAAATCGAGGAGTGGATATTTGTAATATCTATGACAGCAATTAGATATTATAATGACCGAAATCCATTGTCGGGCTTCAGGGGGGGTAGAAGGTGACTTTGAAAATACCTACTAGTGATTATTTTGGAACTTCTACGAATTATAAAAACGGCGCTGTCGGAAATCGAGGGTTGCATATTTGTAATATGTATGATACCAATTAGATATTATAATGACCGAAATCCATTGTCGGGCTTCAGGGGGGGTAGAAGGTGACTTTGAAAATACCTACTAGTGATTATTTTGGAACTTCTACGAATTATAAAAACGGCGCTGTCGGAAATCGAGGGTTGCATATTTGTAATATGTATGATACCAATTAGATATTATAATGACCGAAATCCATTGTCGGGCTTCAGGGGGGGTAGAAGGTGACTTTGAAAATACCTACTAGTGATTATTTTGGAACTTCTACGAATTATAAAAACGGCGCTGTCGGAAATCGAGGGTTGCATATTTGTAATATGTATGCTACCAATTAGATATTATAATAACCGAAATCCATTGTCGGGCTTCAGGGGGGGTAGAAGGTGACTTTGAAAATACCTACTAGTGATTATTTTGGAACTTCTACGAATTATAAAAACGGCGCTGTCGGAAATCGAGGGTTGCATATTTAAATATGTATGATACCAATTAGATATTATAATGACCGAAATCCATTGTCGGGCTTCAGGGGGGGTAGAAGGTGACTTTGAAAATACCTACTAGTGATTATTTTGGAACTCCTACGAATTATATAAACGGCGCTGTCGGAAATCGAGGGTTGCATATTTGTAATATGTATGATACCAATTGAATATTATAATGACCGAAATCCATTGTCGGGCTACAGAGGGGGTAGAAGGTGACTTTGAAAATACCTACTAGTGACTATTTTGGAACTTCTACGAATTATAAAAACGGCGCTGTCGGAAATCGAGGGTTGCATATTTGTAATATGTATGATACCAATTAGATATTATAATGACCGAAATCCATTGTCGGGCTTCCGGGGGGGTAGAAGGTGACTTTGAAAATACCTACTAGTGATTATTTTGGAACTCCTACGAATTATATAAACGGCGCTGTCGGAAATCGAGGGTTGCATATTTGTAATATGTATGATACCAATTAAATATTATAACGACCGAAATCCATTGTCGGGCTTCAGGGGGGGTAGAAGGTGACTTTGAAAATACCTATAAGTGAGTATTTTGATCTTCTACGAATTATTAAAACGGCGCTGTCGGCAATCGAGGGTTGCATATTTGTAATATGTATGATATCAGTTAGATATTATAATGACCGAAATCCATTGTCGGGCTTCAGGGGGGGTAGAAGGTGACTTTGAAAATACCTATAAGTGATTATTTTGATCTTCTACGAATTATTAAAACGGCGCTGTCGGCAATCGAGGGTTGCATATTTGTAATATTTATGACACCAATTAGATATTATAATGACCGAAATCCTTTGTCGGGCTTCAGGGGGGTAGAAGGTGACTTTGAAAATACCTACTAGTGATTATTTTGGAACTTCTACGAATTATAAAAACGGCGCTGTCGGAAATCGAGGGTTGCATATTTGTAATATGCATGATATCAATTAGATATTATAATGACCGAAATCCATTGTCGGGCTTCAGGGAGGGTAGAAGGTGACTTTGAAAATACCTATAAGTGATTATTTTGATCTTCTACGAATTATTAAAACGGCGCTGTCGGCAATCGAGGGTTGCATATTTGTAATATGTATGATACCAGTTAGATATTATAATGACCGAAATCCATTGTCGGGCATCAGGGGGGGTAGAAGGTGACTTTGAAAATACCTACTAGTCATTATTTCGATCTTCTACGAATTATGAAAACGGCCCTGTCGGAAATCGAGGACTGCATATTTGTAATATGTATGATACCAATTAGATATTATAATGAGCGAAATCCATTGTCGGGCTTCAGGGGGGGTAGAAGGTGACTTTGAAAATACCTACTAGTGATTATTTCGACCTTCTACGAATTATGAAAACGGCGCTGTCGGAAATCGAGGGTTGCATATTTGTAATATGTATGATATCAATTAGATATTAATAATGACCGAAATCCATTGTCGGGCTTAAGGGGGGGTAGAAGGTGACTTTGAAAATACCTATTAGTGATTATATTGATCTTCTACGAATTATGAAAACGGCGCTGTCGGCAATCGAGGGTTGCATATTTGTAATACGTATGATACCAATTAGATATTATGATGACTGAAATCCATTGTCGGGCTTCAGGGGGGGTAGAAGGTGACTTTGAAAATACCTACTAGTGATTAATTTGAACCTCTACAAATTATGAAAACGGCGCTGTCGGAAATCGAGGACTGCATATTTGTAATATGTATGATACCAATTAGATATTATAATGACCGAAATCCATTATCGGGCTTCAGGGGGGGTAGAAGGTGACTTTGAAAATACCTACTAGTTATTATTTTGGAACTTCTACGAATTATAAAAACGGCGCTGTCGGAAATCGAGGGTTGCATATTTGTAATATGTATGATACCAGTTAGATATTTTAATGACCGAAATCCATTGTCGGGCTTCAGGGGGGGTAGAAGGTGACTTTGAAAATACCTACTAGTGATTAATTTGAACCTCTACAAATTATGAAAACGGCGCTGTCGGACATCGAGGACTGCATATTTGTAATATGTATGATACCAATTAGATATTATAATGACCGAAATCCATTGTCGGGCTTCAAGGGGGGTAGAAGGTGACTTTGAAAATACCTACTAGTTATTATTTTGGAACTTCTACGAATTATACAAACGGCGCTGACGGAAATCGAGGGTTGCATATTTGAAATACGTATGATACCAATTAGATATTATGATGACCGAAATCCATTGTCGGGCTTCAGGGGGGGTAGAAGGTGACTTTGAAAATACCTACTAGTGATTAATTTGAACCTCTACAAATTATGAAAACGGCCCTGTCGGAAATCAAGGACTGCATATTTGTAATATGTATGATACCAATTAGATATTATAATGACCGAAATCCATTGTCGGGCTTCAGGGGGGGTAGAAGGTGACTTTGAAAATACCTACTAGTGATTATTTTGGAACTTCTACGAATTATAAAAACGGCGCTGTCGGAAATCGAGGGTTGCATATTTGTAATATGTATGATATCAGTTAGATATTATAATGACCGAAATCCATTGTCGGGCTTCAGGGGGGGTAGAAGGTGACTTTGAAAATACCTACTAGTGATTATTTTGAACCTCTACAAATTATGAAATCGGCGCTGTCGGAAATCGAGGACTGCATATTTGTAATACGTATGATACCAATTAGATATTATAATGAAAGAAATCCATTGTCGGGCTTCAGGGTGGGTAGAAGGTGACTTTGAAAATACCTACTAGTGATTATTTTGAACCTCTTCAAATTATGAAAACGGCGCTGTCGGAAATCGAGGACAGCATATTTGTAATATGTATGATACCAATTAGAAATTATAATGACAGAAATCCATTGTCGGGCTTCAGGGGGGGTAGAAGGTGACTTTGAAAATACCTACTAGTGAATATTTTGAACCTCCACAAATTATGAAAACGGCGCTGTCGGATTTCGAGGACTGCATATTTGTAATATATATGATACCAATCAGATATTCTAATGACCAAAATCCATTGTCGGGCTCCAGGGGCGTAGAAGGTGACTTTGAAAATACCTACTAGTGAATATTTTGAACCTCTACAAATTATGAAAACGGCGCTGTCGGAAATCGATGACTGCATATTTGTACCATGTATGATACCAATAAATATTATAATGACCAAAATCCATTGTCGGGCTTCAGGGGGGGTAGAAGGTGACTTTGAAAATACCTACTAGTGAATATTTTGAACCTCTACAAATTATGAAAACGGCGCTGTCGGAAATCGAGGACTGCATATTTGTAATATGTATGATACCAATTAGATATTATAATGACAGAAATCCATTGTCGGGCTTCAGGGGGGGTAAAAGGTGACTTTGAAAATACCTACTAGTGATCATTTTGAACCTCTACAAATTAATGAACATAATTATCCAATCAGGAAGCCGTTATTAAATATTCTTGATGATATTCATTTATTAATCCATATTATATTTTGATTTAGATTTTGCATCACAGCAGAGCTGTTTTACAGAGAGCGCAGAATTTGCAAAATATGCCAGTAACTGGATAAGGCTCAGCTCTTTGAGACATAAAAGACAGAAGTGAAGAAAGAGTATGCATTATTTTATTTTTATATACATTAATCTTTTTGAAAGTATGTACAAATAAATTTGGAAATAATTTTTTTTCATTGTTTATTTATTTGTTAATGCATTTTATTTTTTATTCGTCATGTGCCATCTATTATTTTGAACAAAAATAAATATTAATATTATTTGTTTAACAGATACGGCATATATCCAAAACACCAAAAATCAACATGCAAGCCGGAGAATACAATAGAGGGTGTTTTCAAAGGTGAGTCTTTTTTTAACAGAAGGTAGAACTCATGAAATTAAATCATTTCACAAAACATGGCATATATAAAATATGCATCATAGGTGTGCTATCCACCCACGAACTTCGAGGGTGTATCGCGGCCCTATCATGCATATTATATATTTATTTATGCCATTTTTGGTGAAATCATTTATTTTGATGAGTTCTAACTTCTGTTAAAAACTAATAGTCGCCTTCGAAAACACCCTGTATAATAATCTAATAGAAGTTCATAATAATCCCTAGTAGGTATTTTCAAAGTCACCTTCTACCCCCCCTGAAGCCCGACAATGGATTTCTGTCATTAGAATATCTAATTGGTATCAAACATATTACAAATATGCTGTCCTCGATTTCCGACAGCGCCGTTTTCATAATTTGTAGAGGTTCAAAATAATCACTAGTAGGTATTTTCAAAGTTAACTTCTACCCCCCCTGAAGCCCGACAATGGATTTCTGTCATTATAATATCTCACTGGTCTCATACATATTACAAATATGCAGTCCTCGATTTCAGACAGCGCCGTTTTCATAATTTGTAGAGGTTCAAAATATTCACTTGTAGGTATTTTCAAAGTCACCTTCTACCCCCCCTGAAGCCTGACAATGGATTTTGGTCATTAGAATATCTAATTGGTATCATACATATTACAAATATGCAGTCCTCGATTTCCGACAGCGCCGTTTTCACAATTTGTAGAGGTTCAAATTAATCACTAGTAGGTATTTCCAAAGTCACCTTTTACCCCCCCTGAAGCCCGACAATGGATTTCTGTCATTAGAATATCTAATTGGTATCATACATATTACAAATATGCAGTCCTCGATTTCCGACCGCGCCGTTTTCATAATTTGTAGAGGTTCAAAATAATCACTAGTAGGTATTTTCAAAGTCACCTTCTACCCCCCCCCGAAGCCCCACAATGGATTTCGCTCATTATAATATCTAATTGGTATCATACATATTACAAATATGCAGTCCTTGATTTCCGACAGGGCCGTTTTCATACTTTGTAGAGGTTCAAATTAATCACTAGTAGGTATTTTCAAAGTCACCTTCTACCCCCCCTGAAGCCCGACAATGGATTTCGGTCATTATAATATCTAATTGGTATCATACATATTACAAATATGCAACCCTCGATTTCCGACAGCGCCGTTTTTATAATTCGTAGAAGTTCCAAAATAATCACTAGTAGGTATTTTCAAAGTCACCTTCTACCCCCCCTGAAGCCCGACAATGGATTTCGCTCATTATAATATCTAATTGGTATCATACATATTACAAATATGCAGTCCTCGATTTCCGACAGGGCCGTTTTCATAATTCGTAGAAGATCAAAATAATGACTAGTAGGTATTTTCAAATTCACCTTCTACCCCCCCTGATGCCCGACAATGGATTTCGGTCATTATAATATCTAATTGGTATCATACATATTACAAATATGCAACCCTCGATTGCCGACAGCGCCGTTTTAATAATTCGTAGAAGATCAAAATAATCACTTATAGGTATTTTCAAAGTCACCTTCTACCCCCCCTGAAGCCCGACAATGGATTTCGGTCATTATAATATCTAATTGATATCATACATATTACAAATATGCAACCCTCGATTTCCGACAGCGCCGTTTTTAAAATTCGTTGAAGTTCCAAAATAGTCACTAGTAGGTATTTTCAAAGTCACCTTCTACCCCCCCTGAAGCCCGACAATGGATTTCGGTCGTTATAATATTTAATTGGTATCATACATATTACAAATATGCAACCCTCGATTTGACAGCGCCGTTTATATAATTCGTAGGAGTTCCAAAATAATCACTAGTAGGTATTTTCAAAGTCACCTTCTACCCCCCCTGAAGCCCGACAATGGATTTCGGTCATTATAGTATCTAATTGCTGTCATAAATGTTACAAATATCCACTCCTCGATTTCCGACAGCGACGTTTTCATAATTCGTAGAAATTCAAAATATTCACTACTAGGTTATTTCAACGCTACCTTGTATCGTCAATGTTTTTTAATCGATAACGAATGATTACGATTATCATAATTGAGAGTTTGAATATAATCTGTCAATTCCCTCGTTTCCAAACCCATATTCGAACCCCTATCCTTCAATAAGATTTCATTTTCTGGGACCGCCAGTTACGGTGCACGCCGTAAAAGTGTTGCTGGAAAACTGTTGCTAGTTTCACACTCGTGAGATTTGAACGAATAAAAGCTGACCGACACTCTTAAAAAACCAGATGTTTTGACGAGAGAATTTTCGATTGAAAATTACGTTGCTTTTTCGATATCAAGTCAAAATAAGGTGATCAAATAAATAATTTAAATGAAAAAAATTACAGTGTGTTTGGGACATAAAAAGGCAAGTTAAGTTTTTTTTTCACAAAATTTGTTAAAATTTCTGGAAGAAAAAATTTGTTTTTAATAAAAATAAAAAACCAAAACTAGTTTATTTGGATTTTTCGCATAAATTTTGAAGATTATGTGGAAAAGTGTAAAACAAAAGTTGTAGATCTTTTTGGCGCTCTAGTTCCTCGGAACTGAGTGCTTATCAATTTGCCCAAAGGTCTGTAATTTTCGAATTTTTGGCTCAAAATGGTCTCGAACGATTTGGTTCGACTCACTGATCAAGAATCCGAGGTCGAAATCGATTCTGTCCGGCCTGTCCGGCTGGTCCGGCCGGCCGTAGGCACGATAACTCTCGATTGAAAGGAGTTAGAGGATTGAAATTTGCATGGTGGGTTTGGAGCGTAAATATCTCGGACGAGTTCGTTAATGGGCGAAATCCATCAAGCGATTTCGGAGTTATGGCCAATTTTAGTAAGAATATTGTAGAATCATGACCTCCATACGCATGTGACGTTTTGTATTGACCAGGTTACCGCAAAGTGTCGAAACATTTTTTTTTTAATTTTTAAATTTTTTTCTACAATAACTCTCGTATGTATGAGATACCCTTTGATGGGCTACAATTTTCCGCAGGTCACTCAGGTTAAAAGTTAAGATATTTTAAAATAGCAATAAATAGGCAACTACGCATATAATCTAGAGAAGATTCTACAACTTTATTAAAATATTTTAGATGTCTTATTAAATATTAACTTAGCATTTTTTTTGCACCATAAGAAAGTAGAGATTTGAACGAATAAAAGCTGACCGACACTCTTAAAAAACCAGATGTTTTGACGAGAGAATTTTCGATTGAAAATTACGTTGCTTTTTCGATATCAAGTCAAAATAAGGTGATCAAATAAATAATTTAAATGAAAAAAATTACAGTGTGTTTGGGACATAAAAAGGCAAGTTAAGTTTTTTTTTCACAAAATTTGTTAAAATTTCTGGAAGAAAAAATTTGTTTTTAATAAAAATAAAAAACCAAAACTAGTTTATTTGGATTTTTCGCATAAATTTTGAAGATTATGTGGAAAAGTGTAAAACAAAAGTTGTAGATCTTTTTGGCGCTCTAGTTCCTCGGAACTGAGTGCTTATCAATTTGCCCAAAGGTCTGTAATTTTCGAATTTTTGGCTCAAAATGGTCTCGAACGATTTGGTTCGACTCACTGATCAAGAATCCGAGGTCGAAATCGATTCTGTCCGGCCTGTCCGGCTGGTCCGGCCGGCCGTAGGCACGATAACTCTCGATTGAAAGGAGTTAGAGGATTGAAATTTGCATGGTGGGTTTGGAGCGTAAATATCTCGGACGAGTTCGTTAATGGGCGAAATCCATCAAGCGATTTCGGAGTTATGGCCAATTTTAGTAAGAATATTGTAGAATCATGACCTCCATACGCATGTGACGTTTTGTATTGACCAGGTTACCGCAAAGTGTCGAAACATTTTTTTTTTAATTTTTAAATTTTTTTCTACAATAACTCTCGAACGGAATGTGCTAGGCATTTGAAATTTTCAGAGTAGGTTAGGGAGATGAATATCTCGGTTAAGTTCGTTATTGGGCAAAATAGGCCAGATGGTTTCAGAGTAACAGGAAAAACCTTTTTTTTTTAGTAACAAATTTCAAATTGAATTTTCATTTAAGATGCAGTTTCACCATAAAAATCCATTGATATAATTTTCAAATCCAACAAGCTAATACTTTCGGAGATATGATTTTTCAAAATTTCAATAATGAATCGTACTTCTATGTTTTCACAGAATGCTATAATTATTATATCTAAGCTTTATTATATGATCTGTGTTCATACTCGTACATGTTCTATAAGAGATAGTCAAATTCATTTCAGCTATTTTAATTTGATTTCTTCCATGGTGCAGTTCTCATTCTCAGATTGCTCATTTAATCTTGATAAATAAACTATTATTTGAATTGAATTTCCTTTATGATGCAGTTCTATCATCAGAATACATTGATATAATTCCCAACTCTGAGAAACCAATACTTTCGGAGATATAATTTGTCTGTTTAAACAAGAGCGCCAGAAAGCTCCTGTCCACAGGGCTTGAACCAATTTTATTATCACCTACAACTTTGCCTTCCAACTTTTTTCTATAGGACTTCTAGTTTTTCCGGAAATCGAAATGAACCGTTTTTCACCCTTACATCTCAACCCATTCCACTTCCTGACCTCAATTCAAGAGAATAAATTTAAGAATGAACATTCAAGAGCAAAAATGGGAAACAGTCCTAGCCCTACCCAGCCTCCAAAGCCTCCTCCAACGAACCGCCACTGGATGTACACGACGAAACCGACTAAATTTAGCCGTTTGATTCAGTACCTCTCTTTTGCTACTTGACACGTGTGATGCCGCCTCCAGAAACCCAACAGTGATCGCATTGTCTGCCCCCCCGACCGAAACTACCAACATAATTGTAATTTAAGACTACTGTCGGCTTTCAATTTGCCGAGCCATCTCCAGCGCCACATGAATACCCTTTTTCCCTCTTTTCCTGCCACCTTTCCCGCCGTACAATAATCCGGCGGAATTGAAAAGTACGCGGATGAAAAGAAAAAAACTAATATATTCATAAGGAAGTGCATCCGAGAAAGAAGTCCATCCGATTTCAATCTACTGACAAAGGAAGGAAGGGACCGTTTTCTTAATGGACCCACGGTGCGGTATGGCTGATCGCATGATCGGAAAGGCGAACGAAGAGGAATATCTTATACGATATCGGGCAATTGAAATTTCCGAGCCGAGGAACAGGAAATAAATCTAATGGAAAAAACGAATAGTGTCGTAAAGAAGAGATTTGGCGAAAAGGGAGATACAGAAAGCTGGTTGGATTTCCCGTAAAATCTGTCTGCATGGAATCAATCAATCAACTGATTTTCAACTGCGAGTTTTTTTAAAGGTGATCCGAAAAGTGCCTTAAAGTGCGTATACACAAACGCGCCGCTAGCACGCTTCGATTCTTCTAAAGCTGCGTGTAAACTACGCGCGGCAAACCCTCGAACATTGATACGCGAGGCGGCATTCCGCTTTTTATACTCGCATGCCTCGCGCGGCAACCCCGTCTACATAGCACGAGGCCGCCTCGCGTATCAATGTACGAGGGTTTGCCTCGCGTATCAGTGTTCGAGGGTTTGCCTCGCGTATCAATGTTCGAGGGTTTGCCTCGCGCAGTTTATACGCACCTTAAGTTGGTACGGGTTTTCAAGTAGATCGCACTCCGCGCACAAATGGCGCGCCACGATCCATCTCCTGTCGGTTTTTCTACGCTCCGTTTTGTAGGTTCGTTGTTCTAATTGGGACAGCATTGAGTGAATTTTTTCCGCGCGCGTTCGTTACAAAAATATTAACGTGTATTTGATCGAAGTACACATTGTACTAATTAATTTTTCCGTTTATTCTGCGCCAAAGATGGGGTTCGTTAGTTGAACGAACATGGTTTCATGAAACTATCATTGCTTTCGTTAAACAGGAGCTTTGGCGCTCTTGTTCGAACTTTGACAAATCATATCTTCGAAATTATTGGTCTCTGGGAATGATATAAATGGATTCTTACGATAGATCTGCATCATGAAAGAAATTAAATTCAAACAGACTGATTCTCCACAATAACGAACTTATACGAGATATTCATTCCTCAAATCTACTCTGAAAATTATAATTATATCAATTAAAACTTAGACAATATTGCAGCCTCGTTTTTACTGGAGATATTCTGAACCCAATTCGATTATGTGTCTTACCAAAGAAAATATTTCCATCATCATATGGATTATCCACGGGCTTTATATTATCACCTTAAAAGTATAATATCATCTTCATAATTCTACGATAGCTGAAGTTTTTTCATTGGTCATTTTGCATTCAATCATACTTTGTTATCTAGAACAGGAGGTGTATTTTATATCAAGAATAACGAACCAGAAATAATTTTCTCTATTTCAGTATCGTAATGAGTTCATTCCAGCACTGAAAACAGTGCTGGAATGAACTCATTCCCGCACTGTTTCTAGTTATATTTTTCGTTTTGTGGTAGTCAGCACTGACATTCGATCCTATCAGATTTCAACACACGTCAATTGACAATACAATAAAATCTGGATATAGTGAAATAATTGTTGAGGAAAAGCTTTATTTTCAAAAATATGGTACTAGAGATTTCCTTCTTGCTAATTGTGAATCATTCATGCTATTAGTAAACTGTTTTAAATCTGATTTCCATGCCCTACGTCCGTTTCAAATTCAAATTCCGTAATCTGTCAACTTTCGTAACAGTCATACCAACTAACAAGATACAATACAAAAGTCACTAGGATGTATAATCCGAATTTTTCATTAAATTTCAACAGTATTTTGCAAAACTTGCCTGAAATAGAGAAAATATCGTCTAATACTCGTTGCAGAAGGCAATTCCAACACTCATGCGTTCGAAAACTCGCTCCTTCGTCGCTCGTTTTCGAATTTCGAATTCGTGTTTTAATAGGAGCCCATTCTGCAACTTGTTTTAGAATATACTATTCTCTATTTCAGTATCGTAATGAGTCCGTTCCAGCACTGAAAACAGTGCTGGAATGTTTGTTTCATCCCAAGGAATTTGTATGTTTCTTCCTCTTCGAGGTGTCGAATGCTTATTCCCCCTTCTAGGTAGATGTCTTCTCCCGTTTCTTCAGTTCTTCCTCTGCTTAGATGAAAAACAGCACACTTGCCCAAACCCCAAATGACATCGCTGAGGTGTATTCGGCAACGATATTCAGTAGTTGTTGTAGTGCTGCCTTGGAAGGGGCGTACAGTTTTAAGTTTTATTTATATTATTACTAGTATTATTCACTCTGAGATCAATCATATTAACACATGTGGTACAAATCACTTAGCATCGAACCAATATTTTTAAATTTCAATGCAGCGTGAACATATGCGGGTATTTGCACGTGAACTTAAAGGTGCGTATTCACTTGCAACAGAACACTCCGAACAAACCGCGCGCGCTGCAACAAACATTGTTCGGGCTGTTTGGAGAGTTTGCGGTATTCGCTGCGGTCCCAACCGTATCAGTATTTACGTGATCGTCGACATGGATGCAGACGTAGTGAAACTAGATAGAAGACTATCCATTTTTTTTGTGTCATTTACCTCAAATCCCATATTTCTACTAATTACTGTCCACGCATCATGTTTTTTAATTGTGTTAAAATAATAGCCGTTTGTGGGATTCCATAAGATAGGATGCAGCTCGAATTGATCGATCAATTCGAGGCATTTTTCCCTGCTCCATTCCATTTTCTCTACCTCTCTCGAAAGAACACCAAACACAACAAACTCCCGTATCCACTGAACACCGGTGAATCATTCCCTTTGATCAGATCGCATTTACCGACAAACCTCGGAAAATGTTTCCCACCCGTATCAGTGTTTACGTGTTCATCGACATGGATGCAGACGATGTGATAGTTGCCGCTGGTGTTTTTTGGCGCTCCAGTTCCTCGGAACTGAGTGCTTATCAATTTGCCCAAATGTCTGTTATTTTCGAATTTTTCGATGAAAATGGTCTTAAACGATTTGGTTCGACTCACTGATCAAGAATCCGTGGTCGAAATTCATTCTGTCCGGCCGGCCGTAGGCACGATAACTCTCGAACGGAATGAGCTAGACAGTTGAAATTTTCAGAGTAGGTTTGGGAGATAAATATCTCAGCTAAGTTCGTTATTGGGCAAAATCGGACTGATGGTTTCGGAGTAACAAAAAAATTTTTTTTTTACAAAGCAAATTCCAAATTAAATTTTTTTCAATAACCAATTTACCATAAGAATCCAATGATATCATTTTTAACTCTAACAAGCTAATACTTTCGGAGAT
The DNA here is from genome assembly GCA_937662695.2 of Halyzia sedecimguttata. Taxonomy (NCBI): domain Eukaryota; kingdom Metazoa; phylum Arthropoda; class Insecta; order Coleoptera; family Coccinellidae; genus Halyzia; species Halyzia sedecimguttata. Next base: position 1,417,967 of record OW569411.2, on the reverse strand, counting down.
ATGATTTTTCAAAATTTCAATAATAAATCGTATTTCAACGTTGTCACAGAATGATATAATTATTCTATGTATGAATTGTCATAATGTCAACTTATTTTCCTGAGACATGACATTATCTAATCAATCGAAGAATTGTGAGCGAAGTGAGAAAAATCTCAGTTGTTTGCTCCGAAATTAGTTTTTCTCAGAAAAGTCTTACATTTCGGAACGGAACATGAAGTAAAAGATCTGAGAGTAGTGAGACTGCTTTTCATCCATAGACATAGATATAACTCTCGAACGGAATGAGGTAGGTAGTTGAAATTTTCAAAGTAGGTTAGGGAGATGAATATCTCGGTTAAGTTCGTTATTGGGCAAAATTGGCCAGATTTAATTTGATTTCTTCCATGGTGCAGTTCTGATTCTCATGATTGCTCATTTAATCTTGATAAATAAACTATTATTTGAATTGAATATCCTTTATGATGCAGTTCTATCATATGAATACATTGATATAATTCCCAACTCTGAGAAACCAATACTTTCGGAGATATAATTTATCTGTTTGAACTAGAGCGCCAGAAAGCTCCTGTCCACAGGGCTTGAACCCATTTTTTAATTATAGATGCGCTAACAAGCCTTAATTCTTTTTTTTTTATTTAAAATTTTTTTTTTTCCAATTTTTTTTATTACTTTTTTTTTATCTATTGTAGGTCTTGGTTTATCTTTGTCTAGGAGAAAAGCCATGCGTGTAAATGCAAACCATTTTGACAAGTATATTTCTTCTCTTCCTATAAAAAAAAGACAAAATTATTTATAAAAAATATCAAACCAGGATATTTAGTATAAAATAATTTCATTTACAGAGTTGTAATTGTATTGTAATTACAATAATAATTGCCAAATTAGAAAAATCTTACCTCTTCCTGTTCCTACAGATTTTTCCCCTTCTAAAACTATATAGAAGACTTTCCATTTTTTTTGCGCGTATGTTCTGGGGAACATACGCGTTATAGTTTTGCCCAAATGTCTGTAACTTTCGAATTTTTTGAAAAAAATGGTCTCAAACGATTAAGTTCGACTCCCCAATGAAGAATTCGAGGTCAAATTTGATTCTGTCCGGCCGGCCGTCCGGCCGGCCGGCCGTTGCCACGATAACTTGAGAACGAAAAGAGCTAGCGACTTGAAATTTTCAGGGTAGGTGGCGCATCCCAATACGACGGACAAGTTCGTTAATGGGCATAATCGGCCCAGTGGTTTCCGAGTAATAATTTTGTTTTCAACCAATATGAATCCGATCAAATTGAAACTTGGTGGGTAGTTGTAGAATATGACCCTAAGCACGTTCGTGAAATTTAGTGCAAATCGTATGGCTAGAAAATTTTAAAAAAATTATTAAAAAATATTTTTGTTGTCACGATAACTTGAGAACGGAATGAGATAGCGGCTTGAAATTTTCAGGTTAGGATGTGCACCAGAACGCGACATTTCAGTTTGTTTATGAGCATAATCGGCCAAACGGTTTTAGAGTTATAGCCATCTGAAATTTTCTGAAATTTGGTGGTTTTTTGTTCCTCATTAACTCGAAAAACACTGAACCGATTGAATTCAAACATGGTTATTAGTTGTAGAATGCCAACGCAAAAATGTTTGCAAAGTTTGGTGAGGATAGCATTTGTAGAAAATTTTTAATAAATCATAGAAAATAAAAAAAAAAAATTCTATATATCAGTAACTATTCGTTCGAAATTGCTGAAATTTTGCAAGAGCCTACATAACGTAACTCTACTGCCAAGTTTCAAGTTTTAATACGATCGGTTAAATATTGTTGGAGATTCGAGCATTCTTGTGTGAGTTCAGTAGATGGGTGACCGTTGCCTCGATAACTTTCGAACAAAAGGAGATAGGGACTTGCAATTTTCAGGGTAGGTTGCGTATCCGAAAGGGAGAGTTGAGTTCGTTTTTGGGCATAATCGGTCTAACGGTTTCCGAGTTATACCCACCTGGAATATTATTTCCTTAATAACTCAAAACATAAATATTCGATCGAAATGGCGCTTTGTAACTAGTAGTAGAAAATCAACATAAAGACGTGTTTAAAATTTTGTAAGAACCGTACCCCTAGAAAATTCGAAAAAAATTACGAAAAAAAAATTTTAAGAATCGTACCCCTAGAAAATTTTAAAAAAATCACGAAAAAAAAAATTGGTTCAAGCACTGACGTGAAGTCAGAAGCTTTTGCGCGTATGTTCTATTGTCCATGCTTCTGTATTGGACACCCTTAATCGAATTTACCATGGTAAATTCGATTAAGGGTGTCCAATACAGAAGCATGGACAATAGAACATACGCGCAAAAGCTTCTGACTTCACGTCAGTGCTTGAACCAATTTTTTTACATTTACTTCAAATCCCACATTTTTACCAATTGCTGCCCACTCATCATGCTTTTTAATTTTGTTGAAATAATACCCGTTTGTGGGATCCCATAAGATAGGATACAGTTCAAATTGATCGATTAATTCTAGGCATTCTTCCCTGCTCCAGTCCATTTTCTTCGCTTCTCTCGAACGAACTCCTAATCCCTTTGATCAAATCGCATTTACCGACAAACCTCGGAAAATGTTTTGCGCGTTCGGTTCTGTTCTGCGCGACGTATTGACTGGACAAATTTGTTACAGCGCGCGCGGTTCGTTCGGTCCGTTCGGAGCATTCTGTTGCAAGTGAGTACGGAGCGAAAATGTTTTGCGCGTTCGGTTCTGTTCTGCGCGACGTATTGACTAGACAAATTTGTTACAGCGCGCGCGGTTCGTTCGGACCGTTCGGAGCATTCTGTTGCAAGTGAATACGCAGCATAAGGTGAATATTTTTGTGACGTGATTTTTGTGCATCGAAAACATTCGAGATGATTGTTAAAAGATTCTGTTTATTTAAATTACAGTTACATAGTATTATTTCTGCCCTACAATTAAAATTGAGTGAAATTTCTTTCGGGAAATAGTCCTTCATAAACCCCTCGTGCTTGCCAAATTATCGATTATTTTCCCTCCTGCACTTCGTGCAGGAGGGAAAATATTCCTGTATTTGGCAAGGATATAATTACTGAGTAATGCATACCCAAAATATTCGATAAAATATTTAATGAATATTCGAATATTCAATGAATACTCAACGAATATTTGAATAATCAATTAATCAATTAATATTCATGACTAGTCATGAATAATGATTTATTCAAAAAATCGAATACATTTTAGAATACATATTCGAATACAAAAAGCGGCAAAACTTCCACCCCTAAATTATGGATCAACCTGGAAGAATCTGTGACAAGAGCGATTCCGAGTTTGTCATCACATGACTCAGAGCACAGATATCCGAACATTTGTAACAATGGGATTTCATGGGCTCGACCCTCAACTTTCTAATTCCCGGTATCGGAACCAGGGAGAATAACATTCCCCTTCGGGTAGAAACATTAGCAATCGCAGGTCCATGAACCCATTGGCAGGTATAGAAGTGGATCACCCGAGAAGGGTAGTCAGTAACGATTTGTAACCAAAACAGGTATCCTCAAAATAAAATTATGTTTTCGTTTTCGTCAAGTGTTTCAATGTTTCCCGTAAACGTAGCGCATCAAATCAAAACAAGGATATATGAAATTCAACGGATTAAAAAACCCATGGTTGTCGCAGTGAATTGCTGTTTTCACAAATCAGTGAAATTTATTCATTATTCAACGAACCTATGTGCTTTTATAATTTTTAAAACCATTAATTAAGCAGTCCAGAATCATCCACAACCATAATATATAATCAATCATCGGAAGGATAACGGAAGGGAAAACCGACGACCCCATTCAACATGGCCAATGGCTGCGATGAGGAAGAACAAAAATTCCCCCTACCCTTTAGCCTCAACGAAGATAAGCAGATAATGGCATATCTCTTCTGCTGATAGTGTAATCCCAACGAAAGAGTAATCAGGCCTATTTACGACTTGAACGGTGAGAATAAATTAGAATCATTTGTTCTTATCTCCTGCGATAGAGGGGGCAGCAAGTTTTCGCGAAGACTAATAGTGGCATTGCGAATCGATATCGGGCTTTCAAATTTGTCTTTTATCTTTCCCGGTACCCCTTTAGGAAAGGGGGATAACTTCCACAAAAGTAATTCTCGATTCGAAAGGAGGACGATAAATCAGAACCGGCGTGATATCTGGAACGAGGAAATCGTTAGTGGGAAAAACGTTTGGATGCTAACTTGTCAACTTTTCTGATATTTCATTCGAGGTTCAGAGAAATTTGGAGTGCGATGAAGTTCGCACTAAGTTCGGGGGGTTGAGTTCGGGCTATTCAGGAAAATCTGGAAGGTTTACGTTCTTTCAGATGTTTATACTTCAAACAGCGAATTTCAGATCGAATCTATCGAACGGGTTAAAAAAAATTAATTTGATATTTTTAGGAAAAGTATCCACTTTTTGAATATTAGGTACAAAAAAAATTAGTTCAAGCCCTGTGGACAGGAGCTTTCTGGCCCTCTTGTTCAAACAGACAAATTATATCTTCGACAGTATTGGTTTCTCAGAGTTTAGAATTATATCAATGTATTCTTATGATAGAACTGCAACATACAGAAAATTCAATTCGAATAATAATAATTTATTTATCAAGATTAAATGAGCAATCTGAGAATGAGAATTGCACCATGGAAGAAATCAAATTAAAATAGCTGAAATGAATTTGACTCTCTCTTATAGAACAGAATGACATGTACGAGTATGAACACAGATCATATAATAAATCATATATAGAATAATCATAGAATTCTGTGAAAACATAGAAGTACGATTCATTACTGAAATTTCGAAAAATCATATCTCCGAAAGTATTAGCTTGTTGGAGTTGAAAATGATATCAATGGATTTTTATGGTGAAACTGCATCTTAAAAGAAATCGAATTTGAAATTTGTTTGTAATTTTTTTTTCGTTACATCGAAACCATCAGGCCTATTTTGCCCAATAACGAACTTAACCGAGATATTCATCTCCCTAACCTACTCTGAAATTTTCAACTGCCTAGCTCATTCCGTTCGAGAGTTATTGTAGAAAAAAAAATTTTAAATGTTCAAAAGTTCACTTTACGGTACAATCAATACAAAACTTCACATGCGCATAAAGGTCATGATTCTACAATTTGATGCTAAATTTCAGATAGATCGAGTGATCGGTTTCGGAAATATTCATAAAAAATGTTTTTACTAAAAACGGCCATAACTCCGAAACCGCTTGATGGATTTCGCCCATTCGAACTTGTCCGAGATATTTACGCTCCAAACCCACCTTGCAAATTTCAATCCTCTGACTCTTAATCGAATTTACCATGGTAAATTCGGAGTGTCCAATACAGGAGAACAGACAATAGAATTCACCATGGTAAATTCGATTAAGAGTGTCCAATACAGGAGAATGGACAACAGAACATACGTGCAAAAGCTCCAGACTTCACGTCAGGGCCTGAACCAATTTTTTTTTTCGTCATTTTTTTTCAAATTTTCTAGGGGTACGGTTCTTACAAAATTTTAAACACGTCTTTATGATGTTTTTCTACCACTAGTTACCAAGCTTCAATTCCATCGAATCTATATTTTTTGAGTAATCGAGAAAATAATATTCTAGGTGGGTATAACTCGGAAACCGCTAGACCGATTATGCCCAAAAACGAACTTAAAACTCTCCCATTCGGATACGCAACCTACCCTGAAAATTGCAAGTCCCTATCTCCTTTCGTTCGAAAGTTATCGAGGCAACGGTCACCCATCTACTGAACTCACACAAGGCTGCTCGAATCTCCAACAATATTTAACCGATCGTGTTAAAACTTGAAACTTGGCAGTAGAGTTGGGTTCTAAAGGCTCTTGCAAAATTTCAACAATTTCAGACGAATAGTTACTGATATATAGAATTTTTATTTAAATTTTCAATGATTTCTTCAAAATTTTCTACAAATACTATCCTCACGAAATTTTGCAAGAATTTTCGCGTTGGCATTCTACAACTAATAACCATGTTTGAATTCAATAGGTTTTGTATTTTTCGAGTTAATGAGGAACAAAAAACAACCAAATTTCAGATGACTATAACTCTAAAACCGTTTGGCCGATTATGCTTATAAACATACTCAAATGTCGCATGCAGATGCACAACCTAACCTGAAAACTTCAAGCCGCTATCTCCTTCCGTCCTCAGGTTATCGTGACAACAAAAATATCTTTTAATAATTTTCTACTGATTCGATTCTCACAAAATTTCACAAACGTGCTTAGGTTTATCTTCTTCAACTATTCACCAAGCTTGAATTCCTAGGATTCATATTGGTTGAAAACAAAATTATCACTCGGAAACCATTGGGCCCATTATGCCCATTGACGAACTTGTCGGTCGTATTGGGATGCGCCAACAACCCTGAAAATTTCAAGTCGCTAGCTCTTTCCGTTCTTAAGTTATCGTGGCAACGGTCGGAAGGCCGGCCGGACAGAATTAAACTTGACCTCGAATTCTTCATTGGGGAGTCCAACCAAATCGTTTGAGACCATTTTGGACAAAAAATTCGAAAGTGACAGACATTTGAGCAAAATGATAACGCGATGTTCCCCAGAACATACGCGCAAAAACGTATTAGTAGAAATTCTTTGTAATAAATTAATTCTTACTGGGCTTTTTTTGGCGCTCTTGTTCCTCGGAACAGAGTGCTTATTTCTAGTTCACTTAGTATACGAATGGCACAGTTTCAAGTTGTCATCTGTCAGAAAATTCCATCTCTCAATATGGCAGCAGCAAAAATAGCGGACTATCCAAAATGAAACCTCTAATTGCAAAACCCTATAATCAATATTTCATCTGTAGCATCACCAATAATTATCGACCTCCAGATCAATGATTTGTTAAACAGTTGACCCAAAATTAATTAATACTAACATCAAATGATTAATCTGAATGAGGTAACCGAGTGTTGGACCTATTAGCGAATATTTCTTCCGTTGGTTCGTTGGCACCGTTAGGCGTAAACAAAACTCTTCCTGACTACATTTTCGATAGAGGTACAAGATATCTCCGGTCTTGTTGAAAGACCCAATGAGAATGGCGCCTGTGCGTCCTCATTTCAAGAGTTTTGACCACATGCAGCGGGCTGACTGCATTAAGACTAGCATTACGATCTGCGTATTACATTCCCACAATGGAGTAATGTTAATGACTAAAATCAATGGATCACACACATGAATACCACTCCACTTATGATACGAGGGCTGCATGATAAGAAACCGTCTCAGCTATGGTTGTTCTACCATATTTGAAAGATTATACTGAGTAATCATTGAAGGATACTGTGGGAGGTATACTCATTATTGAAAGGTTTTTTTCTGGGTTTTCTCTCCCAAACTCTGAAACATATCTATAAAATAAAAATTAATTATTTTGTGATTTGCTTCTGCGTAAGAAACACAGGATATTGACGAATACCTACATACGTCAAGTGTTTCAAATCCTATGACCATAAATAGATATCGCACTCAGATTTTTCTAGTCTATGTTTATTCGTTCAGAACAATTCTAATTAAAGAATTGTTACGATATTAACTTTTGACAAATGGAATCGAACGAAAACAGGTTCACGTAGAACTGCAGTATTTAGCTTTGAAAAATCGATGTTACATATTATGTTGGAATATAAACAAATGTGAGTATTTCCTATATTAATTATACATTACTCTATTAACAGATATCCATCATATTTACTCTGTCATGGTTACAATGAGACCTAATCATCTATGAAAAGGTTGGCATACGTGGCTTGAAAGTTAAATTTTCATAGGGAATTTTCCCATTCCTAGATGTGATTAACGCACAACAACGATTTCCTTTATCAATTACATCAATACATGAAGAATGGATCGAATAGAAAAAGGTTAATTCTGCAATTGACATTCAGTAATTGGTAATTTAATAAAATGGAATATTCTCGAGATCAGTGAGTAGGTATTGCTGCTAATTGAACAAAAATTTGCAGCCTTTGGCGAGTTCAGTACCTGGATCAGTGTCCGCTCTGCCTATGAATGTGATTCAAAAGTTTCCATTTGTTTTTTATCAATTTTTGGCGCTCTAGTTCCTCGGAACTGAGTGCTTATCAATTTGCCCAAATGTCTGTAATTTTCGAATTTTTCGATGAAAATGGTCTCAAACGATTTGGTTCAACTCACTGATCAAGAATCCGAGGTCGAAATTGATTCTGTCCGGCCGGCCGGCCGTAGGCACGATAACTGTCGAACGAAAGGAGTTAGAGGATTGAAATATGCAAGGTGGTTTGGAGCGTAAATACCTCGGACAAGTTCGTTAATGGGCGAAATTCATCAAGCGGTTTCGGAGTTATGGCCGATTTTAGTAAAACACATTTTTTATGAATATTTCCGAAACCGATCACTCGATCTATCTGAAATTTAGCATCAAATTGTAGAATAATGACCTTTATACGCATGTGAAGTTTTGTACTGACCAGGTTACCGCAAAGTGTCAAAACAAAATTTTCAAAATTTTTAAAATTATTTTCTACAATAACTCTCGAACGGAATGAGCTAGACAGTTGAAATTTTCAGAGTAGGTTAGAGAGATGAATATCTCAGTTATGTTCGTTATTGGGCAAAATAGGCCAGATGGTTTTGGAGTAACGAAAAAAAAAAATTTTTTTTAAGCAACAAATTTCAAATTCAATTTTTATTTCAGATGCAGTTTCACCGTTAAAATCCATCGAAATCATTTTCAACTCCAACAAGCTAATACTTTCGGAGATATGATTTTTCTAAATTTCAATAATGAATCGTACTTAAATGTTTTCACAGAATGCTATAATTATTCTATCTAAGCTTTATTATATGATCTGTGTTCATATTCGTACATTTCATCCTGTTCTATAAGAGAGAGTAAAATTCAGTTCAGCTATTTGAATTGGATTTCTTCCATGGTGTAGTTCTCATTCTCAGATTGCTCATTTAATCTTGATAAATAAACTATTATTTGAATTGAATTTCATTTATGATGCAGTTCTATCATAAGAATACATTGATATAATTCCCAACTCTGAGAAACCAATACTTTCGGAGATATAATTTGTCTGTTTGAACTAGAGCGCCAGAAAGCTTCTGTCCACAGGACCCATTTTTTAATATCTAAATGTTTACTCACTTATCTAACTCATTCTTTTGCCATTTATTTGTAAGTTTCAGGTGAAAATGTATTATTAGAATCAGTTCTCTGAAAATATGAAAAAAATAAAATACAGAAAAGAATATGGCCTTATCGAACATCAACCACAGCCTAACCATGCCTTTGCATATTTTCGATCAGATTGTTGAAGTAGCCTTGATCAATTTCCCTCCAGAGTGGCGTTAAAACCCGTCTGAATTCTTGAAGTGTATGTGGAGGTGGTTGATGAGAATCCAAAGCTCTTTGTAGCTCATCCCAAACGTGTTCAATGGGATTGAGATCTGGCGACCGAGCGGGCAGGGCCAAATGTGGAATACCAAGGATTCCACATCGACAAGGAAGGCGCATTATCGTCCAAAAATAAGGAATTTGCCCCAATAGCAGCATGAAACAAAGGAACAATATTGTCAACAACAATGCTGTACGTCCATTGAAACAAATGCCTCCCCAAACAGTAACTGTACCACCTCTTAGGATGAACTTTCTGAACCGATCTGCGATTATTGGGCACCAGAGGATGGGTCCACACCCAAATACGCCGACTATCCGAAAACCGTCCATATCTCGACTCATCTATGAACAACACATATCTCCATTGATCGTTCAGATTTACGTGCTCTTTGGACCATTCCAATCGAAGTTGCATATGGTTTTGAGCTAGCGGAATCCTTCTCAAAAGTCATCGAGAATGTAGATTAACGTCTCGGAGTCTTCGACGAACTGTTTCAATCGAAACCAAAACACCAGTCGCTTTCAAAAGACGCTGTTGCGTGATTCGACAAGTACTCAAAGGCTTTCTACGGGTTGACACAGTCAGAAACCTATCTTGTGCAGCAGTGGTAGATCTTGGGCGTCCACTTATAGGCCTTTCGGTCATGTTTCCGGATCCTTGATATGGATTGACGATCCGGGAAACTACGCTTTCAATAACTTGGAAGAAATTCGCAACATCTCTCTGGTTACGTCCCGCCTCGATCATACCAATAGCCCTATTGGTTTCATCCGCACTAAGTTTACGTCTAGACATTATTGCAAAACAAATTTTCTGATTTTGAAACAAAGTTGATTGTAAGAACGCAAAACAATAACCGATCCAAAATTCTCTGAAACACAAACGAGAAGAACTTGCCTCAAACTGAAAAAATTATCAAACGAGGAGCAAACAACCAATTCGGATATAAGAGAGTAAATATTTGATTTCTCATTAATGAACATTTGGTGGAGAAGAATCGGCAACTTTTAAACCTCCATAAAGTTAGCAGAGCCACTTGCGAAAATTTCAATGAAACCTATTGCATTAATTGTCGAATATTTGTCGAGAATTTGTCGTGAAAGAAAAAAATTTGTCGCGCGCTTAGTTTTTTTTATATGGGGTGGCTCTGCTAACTTAATATTAAGTTAGCAGAGCCACCCATATAAAAAAAACTAAGCGCGCGACAAACTTTTTTCTGTCACGACGAATATGTTTTGGTCGTTCGACCATTATTTAGCTCATTTCTGGCGTTTGACGGATCCACTCATTTCCTAATATTTTCCGAACGGATAGAGATACAGAGGAAATAGATACATAAATCTAAACGCCGTCCACCGACCAATAACCGGGGAATTGAGATGTGAAAATCATAGATTTGGCCCGGGAAAGAAGAATTTTCCTTCGATTCCGGGTCAAAAATTTTTTTTCATGGTATATCGATAAGGGGCCCGTGTATAATTAAATCGAGGTCGCTGATCACGAATATGTAATTAGTTTTTCCCTAAGTGGCGTACTTTGGGAAAATTTTCACTTAGAGTGAAAAAATGGACGAAAATAGGTCAATTTTGGAACTTTATACCATCCAAAAAAATCGGAGTAGGGTGTTGCTGATTTTTTCCGTCATATATGGATCCTTTATCTACTGAATAATCCAAACAGAAAATTTCCACGCCGTACTATTCGGAAATTATGATTTTTTTCCCAAGGGTCTATTTTTCGGAAAATTCATTTCGCGATATTTCCGCGGAAAATTCTCTAATGAAAAATCCGATCATATATTCGTAATCTACGGCCCCGAATCTATAAGAATCGGTATCCGGATGATAGATTTGCGTCAAAAAATTTTTCCCAAATTTTGGCAATTTTTTAATAAAGCCTTAAAAAAAATTCCATTTTTCAGGAAAAATTTTTTGACGCAAAACGATAAAGCGGGTACTGATTCTTATAGATTCGGGGCCGTAGATTCCGAATCTAGTATCAGATATTTATTAAAAAAATTTTCCGAGGAAATATCGCGGAAAGAATTTTCCGAAAAATAGACCCTTGGGAAAAAATAATTTCCGAAGCGTAGGACCTGGACATTTTCTGTTTGTATTATTCAGTAGATAAAGGATCCATATATGACGGAAAAAATCAGCAACACCCTACTCCGATTTTTTAGGGCGGTGTAAAGTTCCAAAATTGACCTATTTTCGTCCATTTTTTCACTTTAAGTGAAAATTTTCCCAAAGTACGCCACTTAGGGAAAAATTAATTACATATTCGTGATCAGCGACATCGATTTAGTTAGACACGAACTCCGTATCGATATACCATGAAAAAAATTTTTTGGGTCGGCATATTTTTGACCCGGAATCGAAGGAAAATTCTTCTTTCCCGGGCCAAATCTATGATTTTCACATCTCAATAACCCGACTATTGGTCGGTGCACGACGTTTAGATTTATGTATCTATTTCCTCTGTATCTCTATCCGTTCGGAAAATATTAGGAAATGAGTGAATCCGTCAAACGCCAAAAAGTTTTCTCTAGTATCCAACACATACAAACATCTACAATTTTCCGATTAGATCGACGCGGCTTTGTTTATTCACTAAATCGGGGACGCAGATCACGAATCTGTAATTAGATTTTCCGTATCTCGATTAGTTTCGGAGCAATGACGAAAAAAGTCGCAATTTCTGGCCCAACCTCCAGAAAATGGACGAATCAGTCGGATTTTTCGCCATATTACCAAAATTAATCGAGTTACGGAAAAACTAATTGCAGATTCGGAATCTACGCCCTCGATTTAGTAAATAACCGAAGCCGTGGCGATCTAATCGGAAAATTGTAGATTTTTGTATGGGTTAGATACTAGAGAAAACTTTTTGGCGTTTGACGGATTCGCTCATTTCCTAATATTTTCCGAACGGATAGAGATACAGAGGAAATAGATACATAAATCTAAACCCAAAAACCTTGTGGAATTATATGAATTATATAGAAGGATTATCGGTTTATTCCGCGAAGGGACCATATTTCCCTTGGTTTCTTGGTTGCATTGCCCTAAAGAATGCCAATTAGCAGAAACACCTGTCAGCAAGTAGTTAAAACATGTTATTTTCCTGATCCTTTCGCGGAATATATTTATAATCCTTTAATATTACACCTACATATCCGATTTTATGATATGAATTAATTATCTTCTTTAGATTGGTGTTAACTTAACTCGGATTTTGAAAATTCATTTCCATAATTTGGAAGCGTTGTTAATCTATTCATGATTAAACATTAAACATGTAATGTTATTGTAATGAGAACGATAAATAAATAATATAAATAAAATGAAATAAAATTGAATGAACAAAAATAAAACAAATATGTAAAATGGTTATACCTATATCGAAAAATCTCATGCAGCTGAAACAACACCCAATATATAATTTCCAAAAGTAATGATTTACCGTGAAAAAAATCGAATGATTTCAAGGCTTTCGCCCGTTCTCGAGTTGTGCTATTTTGACCCTTCACCCTGTAAATTCAACCCAACCGAAACGTCGTTGGACGCTACTCGATTTTCGAAAGTTTACTGATATTTTCTCGAAACATAAACCCTTGAAAACTTTTATCAAAATCACAAAACGTTACAAAATCGTAACTGGTTGCAAGAGGTATTTCAGGAATTTTTTTTTTTTTAAGAACACTCGAATCATTATGACAAGAATTCTCACCTGCAATTTGTAGAGACGCGTTCCTGCTCGTAACGGAACCCGCGATGTTTTTCGCGACGCACCAGTATACACCGGCATCCTGTTCTTTTTTGCTGTTCATGGTTTTCAGGAAGAACAACGAGCCGGCCGGCAGGAGAACTCGATGAGACTTGTTGTCCGTAGGACTTGTCTTGACCGGTTCTCCGTCCTTGAACCATTCTATCGCCGGTTCTGGTCTACCTTCCGCCTTACAGTTGAGGGTCACCGGTTCGTTTTTGGCGACGATGGTGTCGGACGGATGTTCCGTTATTCTGGGCGATCGATATTGTGCTGAAAATAAGAAAGGAATGTTAATAGTAATTTAAAATTATACAGGGTGGTCCACTTTTTAGCGCGTATGTTCTGGGGAACATCGCGTTATCATTTTGCCCAAATGTCTGTAACTTTCGAATTTTTTGACGAAAATGGTCTCAAACGATTTAGTTCGACTCCCCAATGAAGAATTCGAGGTCAAATTTGATTCTGTCCGGCCGGCCGTCCGGCCGTTGCCACGATAACTTGAGAACGGAAAGAGCTATCAACTATTTTCAGGGTAGGTGGCGCATCCCAATACGACGGACAAGTTCGTTAATGGGCATAATCGGCCCAATGGTTTCCGAGTAATAATTTTGTTTTCAACCAATATAAATCCGATCGAATTGAAACTTGGTGAGTAGTTGTAGAATATGAACCTAAGCACGTTTGTGAAATTTTGTGCGAATCGTATGGCTAGAAAATTATTAAAAAATATTTTTGTTTTCACGATAACTTGAGAACGGAAAGAGATAGCGGCTTGAAGTTTTCAGGTTAGGTTGTACATCTGAATGCGACATTCAAGTTTGTTTATAAGCATAATCGGCCCAACGGTTTTAGAGTTATAGCCATCTGAAATTTGGTTGTTTTTTTCTCTCCTCATTAACTCGAAAAATACTAAACCGATTGAATTGAAACATGGTTATTAGTTGTAGAATGCCAACGCGAAAATTCTGGCCAAATTTCATGAGGAAAGTATTTGTAGAAAATTTTTAAGAAATCATTGAAAATTAAAAAAAAAAATTCTATATATAAGTAAATATCTTTTAAACGAAAAGAACGATATTTATGAAAATTTGCAGGTAAGTGCAATGGAACAAAATGCATCTGATGTACATTTTTTTGTTAATAAAATACTTCCGGTTTAACCGGAAATGCCATCAACTTCTTTAATTTAAATGGGACACCCTATATATTTTAGAGATTTTGAAAGAGCTTGTTATTTTGAATTCATACATACTGAGTTTAGTGTCAAAAAATTTGTAAAAACGAGGAATAACTCACTGTTAGTTGTACAATAGGTATAAATTTCAACAGTACAACTAACAATGAGTTATTCCTCGTTTTTACAAATTTTTTGACACTAAACTCAGTATGTATGAATTCAAATAACACGATCTTTCAAAATCTGTAAAAATATATAGGGTGTCCCATTTAAATTAAAGAAGTTGATGGCAATTCCGGTTAAACGGGAAGTATATTATTAACAAAAAAATTTACATTTTGTGCATTTTGTTCCATTGCACTTACCTGCAAATTTTCATAAATATCGTTCTTTTCGTTTAAAAGATATTTACTTGCTTCCATACTTTATCCCAACCCTGTATATACTAATGTATACAGGGTGGTCCAGATCTTATCCAAGAAATTTTAACCACGTATTCTACGTCAAAAATAAGCCCTAGTTTGTCATACAAACATATGTCGAGAAATGCTTCCTCTCCGAGATACAGGGTGTTAAAATTATAGAAAAAAAAATGTTTTTTATCAATAACTTTTACACTTTTTGAAATATTTCTAATAAATTTGGGACATAGGTTTTAAGGATCAAGGAGCACTTTTTGAATGGAATAATTTTTTGTTTATTCTACCAGTGGCGTCCGCACTGAATCGAGGCTGAATATTTTCAGACAAAAAAATGATACGCTACTGGTTTTTCCAACATTAAAAATTACTCTTGAAATCCTTATTGAATATGGAGCAAATTCGTTCTCCTGCGTTTTTGACATCCGAGGCACCGTTTTCCACTAAAAAAATTAAACACATTCTCATGCATGAGGAAATCGCTAAAATTTGATATGGTACATAATAATAATAAGACTATCGTTATAAACGAAACGTATAATTACAAAAAAATAAGCGTTAATATCCACACTCAATTATGAATTTTAAGAAGGTGTTCGAAGTAAAAGAAAGAAAAACATTTTTTTTTCTAATAATTTTAACACCCTGTATCTCAAAGAGGAAGCATTTCCCGACATATGTTTTTATCACAAACTAGGGCTTATTTTTGACGTAGAATACGGGGTTAAAATTTCTTGGTTAAGATCTGGACCACCCTGTATTATTTTCAGGTAAAATCAAACAAAGACTGCATATCGCATCCATTCTAATGTACCAGTTTTAAACGAATTTCACATTAACACTTATTTCTGACAAATCCCATGGAACATTCTGAATGAATATTAAGAGAAGAAAAACACTTGGCTCGAGTTCCAAAACGTATCATATGCTGTTGACATATATATTTCGGATTTTACCCCATTATCCAGCCTGTTACATTTCCAGCGAATTAACTCCATCAAAACTCCATGAAATAATAATTAATTCCTGTAGCCCATGTGCTGCGAACAAGTCCTCCAACTCAGGATCCGAAACGTATAAAGCACAATTATTTTCCGACCTGATGGCTCCGGAGATGCACTCGGCATCGAGATTAATTAGACTGACCTGTCCCGCGCCAGGTGGCGCTACTCAAGGACTTTAATGGGAGGTTAATTACCGTTGTTTCCTCCACGGGTGGTAATGAGCGTCGTTGGAGGTGGAAGGGGTTTCTGAAGAGCTCCTCACCTACACCGCTGCCCTTACTTTGTCTATCTTGGACACTTCACGCTACGAGGGTGTTCGAGGGACTTGCCGGAACTTGATACCGTCAGCATTCATGGTGCTCGGGGCGGTATTCAAGGTAGAACATGTTGGAGTCAGGCGGGTTGGATTCGGGCAGGCGGAAATCTTGTTACGTGGCATTTAATTTGAACTGCGGGGTGAAATTCCGCAAGATGCAACACTTGGGTGGTTATTGTCTAAGGCGGTAGAAGGAGGACTTCCTGGAGAAAATAAACCATGAACTATCGATCTATGGTTGATGATGATGGGGCGTAATACAGCATTGCCACAGAGAACCTGTGGCAACACAGGCTTTGCTAGCCACGATCTGAAGGGGGGCAAGCCAAGAGCGACAAAACTGAGAACGATTGCACAGATAGTGTTCAACATGTAGGTATATTTCAGAATAAGTGTTCAACATGTATAACAGAGAAAAATCAAAAGTTGCAGAACATTTATTTATGTACAATCAATAGATATCAGAGATATTCACTAGTAACTACACTCTTGTCCACTACAAATTTGATCGTAATCTTTCAAATTCAATTTTTTTTAAGATGCAGTTTCAGCATAAGAATTCATTGATATCATTCTAAACTCTAACACACTAATACTTTCGGATATATGATTTTTCAAAATTTCAATAATTAATCATTAATAAAATTCATAGAATGCTCCAATTATAATTTCCTGACGTATGTAAATCCAACATATTAGGTGAGTCATAGACCTGTATTTTGAATTTAATTTTTTTTTGATGCAGTTCTATCATAAGAATCTGTTGATATTATTCCCAACTCTGAGAAACCAATGCTTTCGGAGACATGATTTGCCAAAGTTTGAACAAGCTCCTATGCACAGCGCTTTCCAACTTTTTTGCACGTATGTTCTGGGGAACATCGCGTTATCATTTTGCCCAAATGTCTGTAACTTTCGAATTTTTCGACTCCCCAATGAAGAATTCGAGGTCAAATTTGATTCTGTCCGGCCGGCCGTCCGGCAAACTTGAGAACGGAAAGAGCTAGCGACTTGAAATTTTCAGGGTAGGTGGCGCATCTCAATACGACTGACAAGTTCATAAATGGGCATAATCGGCCAAATGGTTTCCGATTAATAATTTTGTTTTCAACCAATATAAATCCGATCGAATTGAAACTTGGTGAATAATTGTAGAATATAAAGCTCAGCACGTTTGTGAAATTTTGTGAGAATCGTGTAGCTAGAAAATTATTAAAAAATTATTAATAAATATTTTTGTTGTCACCTGAGAACGGAAAGAGATAGCGGCTTGAAGATTTCAGGTTAGGTTGTGCATCTGAATGCGACATTTGAGTTTGTTTATAAGCATAATCGGCCAAACGGTTTTAGAGTTATAGCCATCTGAAATTTGGTTGTTTTTTGTTCCTCATTAACTCGAAAACTACAAAACCGATTTAATTCAAACATGGTTATTAGTTGTAGAATGCCAACGCGAAAATTCTTGCAAAATTTCGTGAGGATAATATTTGTAGAAAAATTTTAAAAAATCATTGAAAATTTTATTTTATTTATTTATTTATTTATTTATTATCAACATACATACAACTCAATATTATTGTATGCATGGCATACGGGAAACCCCCATTTAGAGAAAATATCTTAACAACTAAATGATACAACTAAATTGTAGAAAGAGAAAAAATACTGAAAGAAAAAACGAAACAAGCTAATACAATTTAAAGCATCGGTGTTAACCTCGCAAGCCTACGCTTAAACGAACTGAAAGAATTCGAGAAAAAGTCGATATCAACTTGATTGGCATATCTTGAGACACGGTTAAAGAAAAAGTTATAGCTGTAATTATATCGTTGTGTGGTTGATGTGAATATAGGTGTATGTCTAGTCAATCGCAGGGGTGAATTGAAATTAATTATGTTCAAAATCTGCGAGCAGTTTACTTGGCCATTTACGATCTTAAAAAACCAGAGAAGATCTGACATTCTCCTTCTGCTTGCCAACGAGAAAAGATTAAATTGAGCATATAATGCATTTAGGTTACTAGGTTGAATTCGTAACTTGAATGCCAGATGGCGGAGAAACCTACGCTGAACCTTCTCCAAGGAATCAATGTCACAGTTGTAGTAAGGCGACCATACACATGAGCCATACTCCAATACTGAACGCACAAGTGAACAGAACAGAAGTTTGAGGGTGTAGACCGAAAATTCGGGACAACTACGTATAATAAAACCCAGCAACCGAAATGCTCTAGATTTCACACTAACTATATGTTCCTTGAAATTCAGTTTACTGTCCAAGATTACACCCAGATCGGTTATAGTATCCACACGAGCCAATTCCACGTTATCTAGTGTATAACCAAAGCTGACAACCGACTTGGACCGAGAAAACGTTATTACTTTACACTTATTTATATTAAGAGGGAGATGATTTGAGATCAACCAATTGTAAAAAGCATCCAGCTGCACTTGAAGGTTACGTGAGCAATTTCCATTCTCAACACAAGCATAAATCTTCACATCGTCGGCAAAAACCGAAAATTTACAAAATAGTTGATTCCTGACATCGTTTATGAAGATGTTAAACAGTAAAGGTCCCAAGTGTGAGCCCTGTGGTACACCAGAAGCTACAGATATTTCCTTCGATATAAAATTTTTATATCTTACCATCTGAGTTCGACCACAAAGGAAACCTCTAAGCCACGATAAGAGAGACCCACAAACACCATAGGCTTCCAGCTTTGATAACAACAGATTATGATTTACCTGGTCGAACGCCTTTGCAAAATCCGTATAAATAGAGTCCATTTGGTGCCCTGCCTCGAAGCAGTTAATGATGTCATTGGTATAAAGCAACAAGTTAGAAACTGTTGACCGACCTTTCGTAAATCCATGTTGTTCATCCATCACTATCGGCCCAAAGTGCCACGACATATAGCTGCACACCAAGGAATCAAGGAGTTTGGGAAGCACCGACTGTATAGAGACACCTCTATAATTATTAATCAAATGTTTAGGACCTGCTTTGTGAATGGGTGTGATATAACTGTTCCTCCAAAATTTGGGGAATTCACCTAAGGAGAGAGAGATGTTAAATAAATTACAAATTGGTGGCGCTAAGGAGTTAACACATTTCTTCAAAACAAAATTTGGGATGCCATCAGGTCCCGCGCTTAGGCTCTGTTTGCAACCACTGATCACCTCTGACACTTCAGTAACTGAGAAAATACACCCACTGAGATTTAAGGGGCTATTAAAATCAACCTTGGAAACTACAACCTCCTCCGTACTATAGATACCACCGAAAAAGCGTGCAAATAGGTTAACTACGTCCCTACCATCAGTTACTACAACATTATTCAGTTCCATAGTGCCAGGCAGGTCTGTGCTCTCATTTTTAGAGCCGATATACCTCCAAAAGGCTCTTGGGTTGGTCGTAATATTCTGTTCCACCCTATGTACGTAATTTGCATACAACATACTGTTCAAGAATTGACATCTACGCCTCAGGTCAGAGAACTTATTATAATTCTCAGCAGTTCTATTTCTCTTAAATGATCTATGAGCCCGCCTCTTCAAACCAATCAGTTCAATCAGATCTTTGGAAAACCAACGGGGATATTGCGAAGAACCCCTGACCCTAACTGGAATATAGAGTGACATGCCCTCATATAGGTTATTATAAAATTTAGCCAGTGAATGTTCAATGTTAGAATCGTCTAACTGCCAATCGCAATCAGCAAAAAAATTCTCGAGACCTAAATAGTCTCCCTTGTTATAGTCAAACTGTGTTTCTACATAAGCCAATTGATCGTCTTTTGAAACAGAGAAAGAAACTTCAAACTGCAGACCACTATGATGTAAGCTGTTGTCTTGCAGAAGGTCATAGGCTTGCGTTACATTTAGTGAACTATCATTAGAAAAAATTAAATCCAAGAATGTATCACGACTATTAGCAAGTTTACACACTTGAAAAAGGTCCACAAAACTTACTGTGTCACTTAAACTCGATGCCGGATGGTCCACTTCACAGAGCACGAAATAATTGTCATGCCAACCACAGCCCGGTAAGTTGTAATCCCCACAAAGGTACATTGGAGTGCCTGGATGATGGAACGAGATCTCCTCAATAGCTTGAGAGTGGGCTGCATAAACATCTTCGGACGAATTTGGCGGCATATAGGTTCCTCCAATTATAATTGCACCCACCCCATCAAAGATTTTAAGGAATAAGTGTTCAACCGTGTCAACAGAATGCTTAATAACTTCAACCCTCAACGAAGATCTCACCAAAATCAAGACCCCACCACCTCGCTTTTTAGAGCTTGTTCTTCCACACCTGTCGCACCTAAACACCTGATAATCCAATGAGATCTCTGAATTCAAAATTGTTTCATCAAGCCAACTTTCTGTAAGAACTAATATATCGTATATGGAATGATTCAATTTGAGACTAATATCCTTCAACTTTGTTTTGATACCACCCACATTATGATAGTAGACTGTGATGCTCGATGGGGGTATACTTAGTTTTTTTTATTGTTAATCTCTGAGACTACAGTAGGGTTACCTTTAATATACTTAATGGTTAGATGTTGGCCACCTGCTTCGCGCCTCGATTGAAGATCACTGCGAGCTTTATTCAGTTGAGACCTTTGCATTTCAGTACGATCGCCAAATATTGAAATTTGCCCATTAAAAGAACTAACAATGGTTTCTTTGTGTTTCAATATCTTATTAACTAAATCAGCACTGGTGAGAACTACTTTAGTAATTCTGCTTTTATTATTATCATTCTTTTTACCAACTCTAATAACTTTTAAAATATCATCCGGTGCAATTTTGCAGGAACTGAGTATGCCTGAAACTGCAACAATGTCGTGTTCAATTCTTTTTGCCAGATCAGTATCCTTAGATTCAATGACATTAGTGATCAATATATTCTTAGATCTCATCAATCTGTCATTAACTTCCGTGACAATGTCTGCTGCATTCCCTCCTGTTGTCGTTTTGAGCTCAGAAACGTCCTTCTTCAAAGACAAGATTTCCAGATTTAGCACTTTGTTAATATTAAGTTGTTCATTGAATTTCTCCAACAGAGAGTCATATTTATCCTCAATGCTATTTAATTTTGCCATAACATCAGTCAGCGAATATTCTCGTCGACTTCTCCTGGCTGATATTGTAAGAGCATCATTCAAATCTGTATCCACAATGCAATGTCTACAGGACCATTCGCTTTCACCAACCTTAAGCTTCTCAAATTCAAGTACCCCAATGCTGGTACATGATTTATGATACCAAAGCTCACAATCGCTACATTGTAACTTGCATCCCCTTACCCTACCTAGTTTCTCCTTGCATTCGTTACACGTTGATGCCATTGAATATAACACAAATCCAATATTATCGTAACAACGAAATGTCGAAGTACTTCGCCTCACAAATATTAGTAAACAACATGGGAATTCTTATCACTGCTTTTTATCAGCACAGCTGTGCATCCAAGATAATTCGACGATTTATATTGTTTCACCGTGATGAGAGTTGACTAAACTCAAATTATATCAAAAGACAATTCACTCACTTTTTTTCGGAGACACAATTACATCACCAAAAATATTCAAACCTTATCGGTCGCTTAAACTCGTGAACTTTATTAGATAAATCTTAAAATGGAAGAGTTACAAGCGGAGCTAACGAAATCAAAATTGAAAAAAAAATTCTATATATCAGTAACAATTCGTCTGAAATTGCTGAAATTTTGCAAGAGCCTTCAGAACCCAACTCTACTGCCAAGTTTCAAGTTTTAACACGATCGGTTAAATATTGTTGGAGATTCGAGCAGCCTTGTGTGAGTTCAGTAGATGGGTGACCGTTGCCTCGATAACTTTAGAACGAAAGGGGATAGGGACCTGCAATTTTCAGGGTAGGTTGCGTATCCGAATGGGAGAATGAAGTTCCTTTTTGGGCATAATCGGTCTAACGGTTTCCGAGTTATACCCACCTGGAATATTTTTTCCTTGATAACTCAAAAAATAAAGATTCGATTGAATTGAAGTTTGGTAACTAGTACTAGAAAATGAACATAAAGAAGTGTTCAAAATTTTGTAAGAACCGTACCCCTAGAAAATTTCAAAAAAATCACGAAAAAAAAATTGGTTCAAGCACTGACGTGAAGTCAGGAGCTTTTTCGCGTATATTCTATTGTCCATTCTTCTGCATTGGACACCCTTAATCGAATTTACCATGGTAAATTATGTTGTCCATTCTCCTATATTGGACACTAATTCGAATTAACCATGGTAAATTCGAATTAAGAGTGTCCAATACAGATTATCTGTATTGAGCATTCACCGAAATGCAACAATTTTTGACACTTTGAAGTTTACATGTTTGTATTGTATGTGTTGTCAAGGCAACGGGATGTTTTCATATGCATTTTTCGCTCTGCAGTGCAATTACCGCTGTAATTTTTCGATAATTGCATTCTTGTCATGAGAAGTTCTATGTATGAGGGAAATATTCATTGAAATTACCTCCTATTTCAAGTAATGTTTTGACTCGATGTGTGTTTCATATTTAATATATTTAGCATTAAAATAAATCAATTATTTTATTTTCTTTTCATCGAAGTCCTTTTTCGACAACGAACATTAAAATCCTTGGTCCCGTTGGGAACGAATATCAGTCGATAAAATCCCCTCTCTTGAAAAGGAATTAAGTCCGAAACATGAAATAATAAAACGCGTTTCATCAGGTCCGGAACTGTTTTCATGAAAACGAGTTTATTAAAATCCACCGCCGCGAAGAGGAGCACTTCCGCCTCGTCGAAATTTATTGCCCGAAAGTGAATAATCAATTTTTCTCACCCTTCCATTCGTTAGGTTCGCCGAAGACTCGATGGCCTCCCAGGATTTTCGCGGATTCACGATTCAAATTGGCTTTTCGTCGGGCCGCATTGTTCGATATGAACGATCGCGCGCGGGCTGTTTGGGATTTTTCCCGAAACCATATTTTTCTATTCGACGGAAAATTAAATTCTCGACAGGCCGTGTTCATTTATTTTCCTATTCAGCGGATTTTTCGCGATGGCCGCCCGCTTTTATCACGGATGACAAGTAATTTATTCATTATATGCGTCAGCCAATTTTGTACAATGGATGGAGAATTTGATGAAGTTTTCGACATAGAATAATATTGTTGAATTAAAAATTTTCCTTTCGTTCTTCGATTTGAATGGGGCTTATGTGGTATGGGAAATTTGGGGATGACAACAGCAGAAATCTATTGATGGGACTTGCATCCAGATATCGACTGAACCTTTGGAAATTATTCTGACATATATTTTTAGTGGTCCATTAGCTGCGAAGTGCGTTCCTTCAGTACCAATAAGATCTTTTTTGCCCTCCTGTTCCTCGGAACACAGTGCTAATCCATTTGCGTAAATGTTTGTAATTTTCGAATTTTAGATTTGGTTCGCCTCACTGATCAAGAATCCGTGTTCGAAATCGATTCTGTCCGGCCGGCCGTAGGCACGATAACTCTCGAAAGAAAGAAGTTAGTGCATTGAAATGTTTTTTTACATAACCAATTTCAAATTCAATTTTTTTTGAGATGCAGTTCCATCATAAGAATCCATTGATGTCATTTTCAACTATAACAAGCTAATACTTTCGGAGAGAGGATTTTTCAAAATTTCAATAATAATCGTACCTACTTCTATGTTTCCACCGAATACGAATTAAATCTGTCTGTTCACTGCTCATTCATGTCATCTTATCTACCTGTAAGAGACGTCATATTTATTTCTGTTCTAGTTTGTTTATTTAATTCATACTTTGAAAATATTTTGTGTTGGAAAAAGAAGGTTCCCTATCTTGAATTTGAGAATATGTACAAGTCCAAACATAATCATATATATCTATATATATATCGTCTAGTATCCTACACATACGAAAATCTACAATTTTCCGATTAGATCGACGCGGCTTTGGATATTCACTAAATCGGGCACGCAGATCACGAATCTGCAATTAGATTTTCCGTATCTCGATTAGTTTTGGAGCAATGACGAAAAAAGTCGCAATTTCTGGCCCTACCTCCGGAAAATGGACTAATTAGTCGTATTTTTCGCCATATTACCAAAATTAATCGAGATACGGAAAAACTAATTACAGATTCGGAATCTACGCCCTCAATTTAGTGAATAGCCAAAGCCGTGGCGATCTAATCGGAAAATTTTAGATTTTTGTATGGGTTAGATACTAGAGAAAACTTTTTGCCGTTTGACGGATTCACTCATTTCCTAATATTTTCCGAACGGATAGAGATACAGAGGAAATAGATACATAAATCTAAACGTCGTTCACCGACCAATAATCATAGAAAATTCGTTTATCGAGATGTGAAAATCATAGATTTCGGACGGGAAAGAAGAATTGTTCTTCGATTCCGGGTCAAAAATATTTCTAAATGCCGACCCAAAAAATTTTTTTCATGGTATATCGATACGGAGCTCGTGTCTAATTAAATCGAAGTCGCTGATCACGAATATGCAATTAGTTTTTCCCTAAGTGGCGTACTTTGGGAAAATTTTCACTTAGAGTGAAAAAATGGACGAAAATAGGTCAATTTTGGAAGTTTACACCGCCCAAAAAAATCGGAGTAGGGTATTGTTGATTTTTGCCGTTATATATGGATCCTTTATCTACTGAATAATCCAAACAGAAAATGTCCAGGCCGTACTATTCGGAAATTATGATTTTTTTCCCAAGGGTCTGGTTTTCGGAAAATTCGTTTCGCGGTATTTCCACGGAAAATTCTCTAATGAAAAATCCGATCATATATTCGTAATCTACGGCCCCGAATTAGTAAATGACGTTATTTGCATCGAAATCAGAGACCGGTCGAATTTTGGCAATTTTTTAATACATTAGCCTTAAAAAAATCCCATTTTTCGAGAAAAATTTTTTGACGCAAAACTATGAAGCGGGTACTCATTCTTATAGATTCGGGGCCGTAGATTCCGAATCTACGATCAGATATTTATTACAAAAATTTTCCGAGGAAATATCGCGGAAAGAGTTTTCCGAAAAATAGACCCTCGGGAAAAAAAACCATAATTTCCGAAGCGTACGACCTGGACATTTATTGTTCGGATTATTCGATAGATAAAGGATCCAAATATGACGTAAAAAATCAGGAACACTTTACTACGACTTTTTTGTGCAGTGGAAAGGGCCAAAATTGTGCTATTTTCGTCAATTTTTTCACTTTAAGTGAAAATTTTCCCAAAGTACGCCACTTAGGGAAAAACTAATTGCATATTCGTGATCAGCGACCTCGATTTAATTAGACAGACGTACCTACCTATGGAATTCTACACTTTTCTCAAGAAGACATTTAAATACCTTGTTGCACAACTCGAAATACACCAGTTTCAAAATGTAGTAGGTAGTACTACGAAATCCGAGTCATTCTTATTCCTCAATAAAATATAATGATTGTAAGTAATTTCATTCGAGAGTTCAACATGTCAGAATGAAGTTTACCTATTGCCGATTTCGGTTCTGTATAGCACTTCCTGATACTCTGTATCTGAGTAATCATTAAAGGATACTGTGGGAGGTATACTCATTATTGAAAGGTATTTTTCTGGGTTTTATCTCCCAAACTCTGAAAAATATCTATAAAATAAAAATTAATTATTTTGTGATTTGCTTCTGCGTAAGAAACACAAGATATTTGTCAGAAGCAATCAATTGAACAATGTTGCCTAACAAACAACAACGAAACAACATCAACGAAGAAAAAACTATATCGTAACGTGACAATTCTTGAATTTCACAAAATAACTATCAACAAAATAATTCTAAAGATTTTCATTAAGCGTCTGACGAAGGAGTCTGATATAGACTCCGAAACGTTACGATATAGTTGTTTCTTCGTTGATGTTGTTTCGTTGTTGTTTGTTAGGCAACATTGTTCAATTGATTGCTTCTGACAAATATCTTGTGTTTCTTACGCAGAAGCAAATCACAAAATAATTATTTTTTTCGGCAACCGTCCGGGAAGTGTCCAATTCCCGGACGCTTTTTCTTTGAGAAAGAAGCATTTCCCGGCCTAGTCCGGGAAGTACGTACTTCCCGGACTAGGCCGGAAGAATCACGTCGTTTTGGTCATTGTAAATACATTATGAAAATCTTGGTAGGTATATTTTTGATAAATGAAGTTACCATGGCACTGAGAAAACGGTTGACAGTTCATATAAAATTAGTTAACATGTTATATTTTCTGTTCTGTTAAATTTGAATAAGAATCAAAATATATAAAAAAGAAATGTGTCGTCTCATTGATTTGTTATACTACACGGTTGCCGAAAAAATATTGTACGCAACACGCCCGAAAAAGGTTTTTTTGGACTCATAGACTTCTAGAATTTTGTCTATTCGTCCAAAAAAACCCTATTTTCCGGACTTGTTACGTAAATTACTATTTTCGGCAACCGTCCGGGAAGTGCCCACTTACCGGACGCTTTTTCTTTCTGAAAGAAGCATTTCCCGGCCTAGTCCGGGAAGTACGTACTTCCCGGACTAGGCCGGAAGAATCACGTCGATTTGGTCATTGTAAATATGATAATCTTGGTAGGTATATTTTTAATGAATGAAGTTACCATAGCACTGAGAAAACGGCTGACAGTTCATATAAAATTAGTTGTCAACAATTTGCACATGTGATATTTTCTGTTCTGTTTAATATGAATAAGAATCAAAATATATAAAAAAGAAGTGTGTCGTCTCATTGATTTGTTATTCTACACGGTTGCCGAAAAAATATTGTACGCAACACGCCCGAAAAAGGGTTTTTTGGACTCATAGACTTCTAGGACTCGCTTACGCTCGTCCTAGAATTTTGTCTATTCGTCCAAAAAAACCCTATTTTCCGGACTTGTTACGTAAATTACTATTGTATTTTATAGATATTTTTCAGAGTTTGGGAGAGAAAACCCAGAAAAAAAACTCTGTATCAGCTACTTCAAAACTACTTTCGGCATTTTCAATTTCAAACCGAAGAGTTCTTTATTATTCGAAGATAATGGTCTGTGATAATATCTAGTCTAAGATTGAAGATTATGATATGAATTTCATGATTATGTTGAGAGTAGAATAGTAGAAATTGGCAACGTCTCGGAGAATTGTTCTGACCTTGACGATATTTCAGCAGTGCTAACCTGCCTCTGTTTTATTTGCAAAAACGTGATACACCTAAATCATGGCCAACCGAAAGACTTTATAAAAGTGAATGGAGTATACACAACCTAGATTATACATTAATGTTGTCTTAGAAAAAAATATATTAAAATTATGAAAAATAATAAATTCCGGATACTTTCTAGAAGGACTATAGATTTAAACTCAGTCAGATTTATATCATTGTAAATATAGAGAATATATTATTTTCTCCTGGAGTTAAGCAGCCCTGGGTGAGATCAGTACCTGGATGGGTGACTTTTCCAACTCATCTAATATTTCCAACCCAATTTCGAAAGCGGTGTGACATCGTTCGGGTCGCATTTTCGGGGGGGACATTCCTTGCGAAAATATGGGGAATAGCTTGGTCCCGATTTCCCAGAGAAGTTTTGGAATTCCCGGTAATCCCCCAGGCGCACAAGGTCCCTGTGAGCTTCTGAGAGGTTTCCGCAAACCTGGGAAATTGGCAGAAATCAATGTCGTACATTTATGTTGTTCGTCAGACAGACTGCGAGAGAGCATCCGACAACGTCAATCAGAGTATTCTTCAGAGGACGCTAGTTGAGTATGGCGTTTCAAAGAAAGCTTCTATTTTTTTGCAATTTCATCCGGCGAATTTACTGGATTAGATGGTTTTATAATGCTGAATGTTTTGGCTGTGAATTTTCGATATTGTCCACATAAGTTGATAATGTTAGGTAAACGGTCTATAGAGGGGTTAAATCCTGGAAAACATTTTTGGCGCTCTTGTTCCCCGGAACAGAGTGCTTATCAATTTTTTTTTAAGATGCAGTTTCACCATAAAAATCCATTGATATCATTTTCAACTCCAACAAGCTAATACTTTCGGAAATATGATTTTTCGAAATTTCAATAATGAATCGTACTTCTATGTTTTCACAGAATGCTATAATTATTCTATCTATGATTTATTATATGATCTGTGTTCATACTCGTACATGTCATCTTGTTCTATAAGAGAGTGTCAAATTCATTTCAGCTATTTTAATTTGATTTCTTCCATGGTGCAGTTCTCATTCTCAGATTGCTCATTTAATCTTGATAAATACTATTATTTGTATTGAATTTCCTTCATGATGCAGTTCTATCATAAGAATACATTGATATAATTCTCAACTCTGAGAAACCAATACTTTCGGAGATATAATTTGTCTGTTTGAACTAGAGCGCCAGAAAGCTCCTGTCCACAGGGCTTGAACCAATTTTTTAAAGAACACTAACGTGAAGTCATAAACTTTTGCGCCACTTTTGTGTCATTCGATTCGGAATGGCATGTAGATAGTTTTTGAGAAAATGCTAAGGCCACTCACAAACATTGCAATAGTTATAAACAATTAAGTGAAAAAAAAGAAGGAGGCTTAGGTTCTCACCAATATCTCATATATTTGAGATAATTGAAATTTGAAAAAAAGTTTCAAAGAGAGGAGGAAATTTTCTAAAAAAAAGTCCTAACTGCTGGAACTGTAGGACCAATATTTACAATTTTCCTTTAGGGTTGAAAATACGCCCGAAAACGGTTATTTCGGCTTGTGCAAGCCTCACCCCCTTCGTACCTTTGATGAATAAATATTATTTAAACTTATTAAATATGAAAATAAAAAATTGAATAAATTCAGGTGCCTGTAGGATAGATCAATAAACAATAATCCGTAGTCCAAAAATGTTAATCGCGACTTTTCAATCAGTTATCCATTAGTTAATTAACAATTTTTTGTAGCATGAACGTAAACATTGCAAGTGCGATAATTGTCAAACTAATTATCTGAGAATTTCTTCCTTTCGTGGAAATATTTTTCAAAGGTCTTGGAATAGATTCCCGTTGGAAAATTTTAAAATTTATTAATTCTCGTTTTGTTGTTAACAATTTACTTAAGTGAAAAATTATAATGCTTCAATTATGTTTCAAAAGAAAATTTTGAATTATCTCATAAACAACGCATTGATTTATAACAATTTTTCAAACAATATGGGGCAGATTTGTAACTCCAAGATCATTGGGCCGATTATTCCCAATAACAAACACAACTGTCCCATTCGGATGAGCAACCTACCCTGAAAATTGCAATTCGCTATCTCTTTCCATTAGAAAGTTATCGTGTTCAAACTTAGAACTTGGCTGTAAAATTAAATTTTGAAGGCTCTCGCAAAATTCAGCGATTTCGGACGGATAGTTTCTAATATATATATAGATTTTTTCAAGATATTAAATAATTTTTTTTTCATCATTCCGCAGTAATTTGCGCGTCGGTATTTTACAACTATTAACCAAAAAAATCATCACCAGTGGTGCAAACGGAGCGAAAAATAGGACCTTGCTCCAGAAAGTATATCGCCCTGTAGATTTTCACGGGTAATTGACATGTCATATGATGTTAACTTCAAAGTGCGATATCTTTCAGAAATTTCGGCTAAATATCTTGAGAAATGCAGATACTGTGAAAAAACACGAAAAAACTTGGAAAAAATCCAAGTTTTAACATTTTAAACACCCTGTATCTCGAAAATGAAGCGTTTGCGGAACTATGTTATTTTTTTTATTCTTGATATCCAAGCAATCGCCCCTCTAAGTTTGTACCTCCAATTATGGAACACCCTGTATACAAACTTATCTGTACTTTCTAACAGTGTTCTTGGAGTAGATATATTAGAATTAATTAATGTATACTGTTTAATTGTTATCATATAGTTTTATGCGTACTCATCAAGTTCAAGTTCTTATGTATGTCAATTGTAATAAACGAATTCTCGCAGGAGAATTGGGGTTCCATGTCAACGAACTCCGTGTTGGTTTTGGTTCATTAAAAGCACATAAAAACAATCTAAAGATAATTGTTCACTTCAATGGCAAATTTCTCATTTACATCAGAATGCTAATTTACTCTGATAACAACGATAAACGTTAACTGTTTATTATGATATCAAGAATACATAAACATAAACAGACAAAGATTCTACAATTTTCGTTTCCTTTCCTTCATTTGCACATTCTTGAGAGTATATTTGTATTCGAGATAACATGATACACTTTGGTGATTCATCACTCGGAAGCAGACAAAGAATCTGTCGTACATATGCAAATAAAAATATAAACAAAAACAAATTCACACGGAAATGCATGGTGCAGTTTAGAATTGAATTATTGTGGCCTCGAAATGCAGGTAAACAGTCGGATGAAATGGATAAATTGCAATGGAAAATGCAAAAATTCTCTGTTCGATGTTTGTATCCAATGTAAAATCACATTTGAGATGAGTTGACAAAATGGAGCATTGTAAACAAACTAAATGACAGATGATGCTCAAACTCCGGGCGCCTATATAGGACAGATATGCCAAGCGACAAAAAGAATTTCGACCATCGGGCTTTTTAAAGGATCAAATACCGTTACTTTAGCGCTCGCTTTTTTGACAATATGTACGTACAGGGTGAGTTGTACATTAATTTTAACCATATATCCTCTCATCAAATAAAACTATTTTTGGCGCTCTTGTTCCTCGGAACAGAGTGCTTATCAATTTGCCCAAATGTCTGTAATTTTCGAATTTTTCGACGAAAATGGTCTTAAACGATTTGGTTCGACTCACTGATCAAGAATCCGTGGTCGAAATTAATTCTGTCCGGCCGGTCTAGCCGGCTGGCCGTAGGCACGATAACTCTCGAACGGAATGAGCTAGACAGTTGAAATTTTCAGAGTAGTTCGTTATTGGGCAAAATCGGACAGATGGTTTCGGAGTAAAAAAAAAAATTCTTTTTTACATTACAAATTCCAAATTAAATTTTTTTCAATAAGCAGTTTTACCATAAGAATCCATTGATATCGTTTTTAACTCTAACAAGCTAATACTTTCGGAGTTATGATATTTCAAAATTTTAATAATAAATCGTATTTCTGCGTTTTCACAGAATGATATCATTATTCTATGTATGAATTGTCATAATGTCTACTTATTTTCCTGAGACATGACATTGTCTAATTCATTTCAGCAATCTTAGAATTATGAGAATTATAATATGATATCATACTTTTTGTTGGTTGATATTTTCATGCCGATGGTCAATCCATATGATGATGGGAATGGTAATGGTAAGTTAATAATATTGTGTTCAGAATATCTCCACTAAAAACAAAACTGGAATATTGGTGTATTGGAGTATTGGAGTGGATTTGAGGAAAGAATATTTATTATGGTTCATCATAAAATTGAGGAATGAATATCTCAATGAGTTCGTTGTTGGGTAGAATTTGTCTATTGGTTTTGGATTTATAATTTTTGGCACTCTTGTTGAATTTAAATTCTTCTATGATATTTGAATTCAATTTCTGCTAAGATGAAGTTCTTTCATAAGAATCCATTGATATAATTTCCAACTCTGAGAAACCAATACTTTCGGAGATATAATTTGTCCGTTTGAACTAGAGCGCCAGAAAGCTCCTATCTACAGAGCTTGAACCAACTTTTTTCATATACCGATCACTCCATCTATCAGAAATTCAGCATCAAATTGTAGAATCAGGACCTTTATATGCATGCGAAGTTTTGTATTGATCGAATTGCCGTAAAGTGGCAAAAACAATAAAAATTGGTTCAAGCCCAGTGGACAGGAGCTTTTGGCGCACTTATTCGAACTTTGACAAATCATATCTCCGAAAGTATTGGTTTCTCAGAGTTGGAAATGTTATCAATAGATTCTTATGATAAAACTGCATCATAAAAGAAAATAAATTCAAAAAATCATAAAACTACGATTAAGTATTGAAATTTTCAAAAATCATATCCATATCTCCCAAAGTAATAGTTTGTTAGAGTTGAGAATGATATCAGTGGATTCTTATGATAAACCTACAACTTTTTAATTTGAAATTTATAATGTAAAAAAACTTTTTTTTTCGAAACTCCGAAGCCGTTCGGCCGATTTTGCCCAGTAGAGAACTTTTTCGAGATATTTATCTACCAAACCTACTCGGAAAATTTCAACTGTCTAGCTCATTCCGTTCGAGAGTTATCGTGGTTACGGCCGGCCGGACAGAATCGATATCGACCACGGATTCTTGATCAGTGAGTCGAACCAAAACGTTTAAGACCATTTTCAGCCAAAAATTCGAAAATTTCATTATTTGTCCAAATTGATAAGTGCCGAGGAACAAGAGCGCCAAAAACTCAAATGGAGTCTGTCATCGATTTCTGAGGTAATAGCAGTATTGTAAAATAAGGGTATACCTTTCAAAGTACATATACCCTTGCTTATATCTCATTGAAAGTATTTTAAAAACCGACCGTGGAAATTAAGGCTCCATAAATATGCTTACATAGTTTTTCGTTTTAAAAAATTGGTTCAAGCCCTGTGGACGGAAGCTTTCTGGCGCTCTAGTTCAAACAGACAAATTATATCTCCGAAAGTATTGGTTTCTCAGAGTTGGGAATTATATCAATGTATTCTTATGATAGAACTGCATCATAAAGGAAATTCAATTCAAATAATAGTTTATTTGTCAAGATTAAATGAGCAATCTGAGAATGAGAACTGCACCATGGAAGAAATCCAATTAAAATAGCTGAAATGAATTTGACTCTCTCTTATATAACAGGATGACATGTACAAGTATGAACACAGATCATATAAGCTTAGGTAGAATAATTATAACATTCTGTGAAAACATAGAAGTACGATTCATTATTGAAATTTCGAAATATCATATCTCCGAGAGTATTAGCTTGTTGGAGTTGAAATTGATATCAATGGATTTTTATGGTGAAACTGTATCTTAAATAAAAATTGAATTTGAAAATTGTTACTTAAAAAAAAAATTTTTTTTTCGTTACTCCGAAACCATCTGGCCTATTTTGCCCACTAACGAACACAACCGAGATATTCATCTCCCTAACCTACTCTGAAAATTTCAACTGCTTAGCTCATTCCGTTCGAGTTATTGCAGAATTTTTTTTTTAATTTTCAATTTTTTTTTTTGACACTCTGCGGTAACCTGGTCAATACAAACTTCACATGCGTATAAAGGTCATGATTCTACAATTTGAATCTAAATTTCAGATAGATCGAGTGATCAGTTCATAAAAAATGTTTTTACTAAAATCGGCCATAACTCCGAAACCGCTTTAAGGATTTTGCCCATTAACGAAGTCGTCCGCGATATTTACGCTCCAAACCCACCTTGCAAATTTCAATCATCTAACTCCTTTCGTTCGAGAGTCATCGTGCCTACGGACGGCCGGCCGGGCAGAATCGATTTCGACCTCGGATTCTTGATCAGTGAGTCGAACCAAATCGGTTGAGACAATTTTCAGCCAAAAATTCGAAAATTACAGACATTTGGGTAAATTGATAAGCACTCTGTTCCGAGGAACTAGATCGCCAAAAAGAATAATTTACCGCATTGTTCTACATTTCGTGGTTCGCAAAGAATAGCGCGTTTCGGAATTTCTGCCTGATTTTATCTCAACTCTTGATTTCTATGTGTTCTTGATATCTTATTATCATAAATATAATTTTTCACAAATACCTCTTCGTGTAGCAACTGTCAAGTATTCAAGTTAAGTAAAAGTCATAAACATCAACACAGACAAATGTCTATTTAATCGAATCAACTGACCTGCCGTTAGATATCCCAAGAACTGCCATTGGATCGCCCAAAATATCCCAGTTATCACAGAATAATTAATATTAATGATATCCATCACTATCACTTAAACCGTCCATGTGAAACAATTAACTGGATTAACGAAATTGCAGTCCACCATGACTCTGAAGAATTTTCGGAACGTAGCCACAGCGTGCGCGCACTATTACTTACCGACAACAACTAACCACGGTATAACATCGGGGAAAGCCCCTTCCTCTAAACTGATTACGTCGTTAGACGTACTAATTATCTCTTCTGTTTGGCATCACACATGTAGCGACTTAATTAAATAAAATTCTTGGCCGTCCATTTGGGGAGCAGCCCCCCCTAATGCCCGGTTGTTTAGATACGGCCATGTAGCGCGAAAGATAATTTCGTCGGAGAATTGGTGGTGCGTATTTCTGTTATCGGCGTATCCCCAGAATGCTGGAATAATAATTCTCGAGATATGGCAGATAGTTTTCGTTTAGGTTCAGCACGAGGTGGATTTGTAGGGGGATACAGTCACTAATAGTTACGAGCCACTCGAAAATTGAGTGCATGTGTCATGGGTTGGTGTATAAGAGCCGATTTTATGGGGTGGGGTGACTGGTTTAGTGTAGAAAGTTCGGGGCGCCGACAGGGCCTCGTCTACGACTCCTACGTCAGTAGATAAACAATCACCACGAGAGAAGGAAGAGAGAAATGTTCCCGCAACTTGCAGTGAGAGCGAGATTATTTTTAACCGGCTTCAAGAGACGACGTTACCCAGGCTATTTTCTAATAAAAATAAAGGAATGTAGAGAATCCAGCTCGGGTTTGAATTACTATCCTAATCCTGGAATCAAGAGATGAAAACAAACATCCTGGTCGCACGGTATTAAGAATTATCTATGGTTCCTGCTTGTTCCTGCACTCGACAACAAAAATTTCAAATACGTCAATACCCAAGTTCGCAATTAACATGTGAATACGCTTAGGAATGCATGTATAGATTGTTGAAACCCAAAAACATACAGGATAGTATTCAACTTGGTTCAGAAATCTATTAGGGATATAAAACAATACTCCAGGAAACAACAAATGACATGAATCACCTGTGGGTTACAGTAAATCGATCTAAGGTTCGCACTGCAAAATCCGTGTGGGCAATCCAAACTTACAATGTTGCATAGAGTATGCCCCTGGTTATAAACCAGTAATATGGGGATACCTTTCAGTGGTTCAAATGTCACAACGATGGGTGTAGTGTTCTATGCTATCGTGTAGTGATGATAGTGACATTATTCTTGACCGGCTTCCAGAGAAGATGTCTGAATCTTTGATTCTAGAAATTATGAGAAATACCTTGGTCTCACAATATACAAAATTATCTATGGTTCACACTTGTTTCGGCAAACATGACAGCTCGAAAACGTCAATAACCAAGTTCAAAATTAACTTGGGAACTCTAATGCAAACAGATGTTTGTATAGACTGTTGAAATATAGTTCAGAAATCTATTAGGGATCGAATTATTTATGGTTAACAATCTATCGCAGCTTCAATGAGCTTGATTGTAAATTAAATTCGATGATTACATCAAAAATGAACTGGGAATCAACATAGAATCGCACTGGTTTGGCAATTAAGAGCTGTCAAAGGTTTGTGGAAACCACAGTAAAACTTGTGTGACCTATCATAACGTTAGTGTTGTGATTTATGAAAATCGCAACAATATTCAGCGGCAGAAACAACCAAGGCTAAGGATGCCGTTCGAAGAGTATCTGCATCAGTACCCCATGAACTACCAGCTAATTTCTGCAAAATATTATTTCTTGTCTTCAACTTCAGACGCAAGTCCTCCAAGTGGGCTTTGAAATTCAAAGACGAATCTAGTTTCACTCCTAGATGTTTAGGTTAAATAAAAATTATGCTTCAAGAAAGAAACACCGAAAGTTACACTCAATGTTCTATATTTTTGATGATTGTTCAAATGAAAGCAAGAAACCTCAGTTTTATTTGGATTCGGACACCAACGCCACTGAAATAGGTACTTCTTCAGGATTTCTAAATCTGCAGATAGATTATTTTCTATACTTTGGAAATCAGAATGACGAAATGCAAGGGCAATGTCATCAGCGTAAGTATATGAATTTCTCAGAGGAATTAGCAGGAATATCACACAGATATCAATTGAAAAGAAGAGGTGCTAAAACTGAACCTTGTGGGAGACCATTATTCAAAGGTTTGAATTTACTACTATTATCAACAAAAACACGAAACCTTCTATCCGTCAGCATAATTTCGAGTAAACGAACCATTTTTCCACACTTTAAATGAGTATAAAGTTTTAAAATCAAACCATCTTTCCATACCATGTCATATGCTGCCGACAAATCCACAAATGCTGTTCCTGTTTTCATTTTACTATTGAAACCTGTTTCGATATATATAAGTATTTAGACTAAGAACCTGATCACAACAATAACTATTTTTCCTGAAGCCTCCCTAGTAATTCTGTAGAACGTCTTCTACAGAAGATTCAATCCTAAGAAGAATCAATCTTTCTAAAATTTTAAAAGGAACACTCAACAGACTAATGGGTCGATAACTGCTAGGATCAGAAGAATTCTTTCCACGTTTTAAAATTCCTATGACTTTCGCTTTGCGAAATTCTTCTGGAATATTTTCAGTATTGAGAATATTATTATAGAATGACTAGCTGACCCACCTATTATTTCGGAGATATGATTTGTCAAAGTTTGAACAAGAGCGCCAAAGCTCCTGTCCACAGGGCTTGAACCAATTTTTATTATTATATATAATACTAGCTGACCCACGCAACTTCGCCTGCGCCAAATCGGTTATTGCGGTTGCAATTTTATTTCCCAATGCGAAAAATTAAAAAAAAATACCTAGAAGCCGATTGTAGCGCCTCCTACCAGGACAATTGAATTTCCAAGCTATCCAGGGACTCACAAACACGTAATTCTAAAAAATACCTAGAACCCGATTGCGGCGCCACCTACCGGGTTCAATTGCGAATACGAACTACCCACTCAAACGTATCCGGTCAAGAAAAGTGAGAAAAGGTGAGAAAGACAGGAGACCGGCTTCGTTCTCATCCCTACTCCGTGCTGTTTACTGGGACGTGACACCGGTATAGTCTGGCAAATGAGTGTTGATCCAGAAAGACGCGGAAATTTAAAAAAATCTAGCACTAAGTACAGCAGGAATAAACTGCCATGATACTTAATAAAAATAAATATTTTTTTTGTACAAAAATTTTAGCTTTGCCATAAGCTCAGGGAAATTTTAATCGAAATAGAGTGAAAAGCATTCACAAAAAATACGACTTGGTTTTAATTAGCTCTTTCTCTTGGATAACTTACCAAGTGATAATTGATCAGTTATCGAGCGAGATGAAAAATGATTAATTACTAAAATGACTATTAAAAAATAGGGGTTGGTGACAGAAGGGTAAAAATTTAGGGTTGTATGGATTTTATAATGCCATATTATAAAAAAATAAAAACAAACAATTTCGTCCAAAAATTAAAAATAAATGTTTAAGGGTGAACAACCCTTATCACTTAGGGGTATGAAAAATAGATAGTAGCCGATTCTCAGACCCATTGAATAAGCATATAAAATTTGGTAATAATCAGTAAAGCCGTTTCGGAGGAGTACGGTTACAAACATTGTGACGGGGAAATTTTATATATTAGAATATTAACCAGGACAAGGTCCTTTTGCCCAAGTGTTTGATGAATTCCGGATAAATTCCATAAAATCATGGAGGAAAGGATAAGACCAGCAATTCGGGATAGCATTCTCGAGTATGAAATATCAAACCTATCACC
The DNA here is from genome assembly GCA_937662695.2 of Halyzia sedecimguttata. Taxonomy (NCBI): domain Eukaryota; kingdom Metazoa; phylum Arthropoda; class Insecta; order Coleoptera; family Coccinellidae; genus Halyzia; species Halyzia sedecimguttata. The sequence continues at coordinate 1,380,099 of OW569411.2, read as the reverse complement.
AGTTTCTTCTCGACTCCACTCGATTCCTGAGGTTTATTATTGGAAATACCTAACTAACAGTGTTGTCTTCCCATTAGTCATGAGTTGTAGCAATTCATCGCTTTGATAAATGATTCCCGAAGCGTAACGTCCCGTAAATGATGCTGACTTCCCAAGTTGGTACGACTTTCTCATCAACGGGACACACAGTTTTGACAGAAGAATTGATCATCTCTCCAAGGTATATTTGTTTACGGTTCGACTGTTTACATTAGCGATAACAACATTTTTCCGTAATGGTTAACACATGTTTGGTTCATTAAACGGCCAGTCACGAGCATTCGAAAACACAAACATGTCGATACGTTGAACGAGGCGGAACAAGGAACCTTATGCTGTGTGTGGATGGATAGAATGCATTCTGACATTTAGGGAAGTAAAAGGTCTCTCTCCTTGCCTCGATATGAAACGAAAGGACAGTGGAACAAAGGAGGGTAGACCTAAAATCGCGATTAATCGGTTTGAAGAAATGGAGGGTGATCCAGTCGTTGCTTTAGGTTTCGAATGTGGCATACAGGATACAGGGTGACCCACATAAAATAGTCCAGCCGAATATGCAGGAATATCAATCGTCTTTATAAAGGATTTTCCAATAAGAGGTGTTATTTTGAATAGCCCGCTATTTCGGTAGATGTCACTTTTGAAGCTGTCATTTTCATTTGACAAGTAGAAACTACGCCATTAATAAAAATGGAACGATACACCCTTAGAGAACGCATTGAAATTATTAAAATTCACTATAAAAATGGTGAAAATTTGGCAGAGACGGTTCGTAAAACTCGAACATTTTTGGGTCGTCGTGAAGCACCTTATCGGACCGCAATAAAGAAATTAGTGGAAAAATTCGAGCTGTTGGGACAAGTTAGTTATGTGAAGAATAAAACCCGTGCACGTCGCTCAAGAACAGCCGAAAATATTGCTGCTGTAGCCGAAAGTGTTGAAGAAAACCCATGTTTGTCCATTCCTCGTCGTTCTTTGGAATTAGTCATTCCACAAACGTCATTACACCGTATTTTGCATAAAAATAGTATACTCTGTATATTATAATTTCAGAATTTTATTTTGACTATAATTGCTACATTACGAGCTGAAATTATTTTATTTTAGTGGTACGATCCTCAAGAAATTTTGCAGAAATTTCAGCGTCGGCATAATTACCAAGTTTCAGTTCAATCGGATCTGAATTTTTTGAGTTATGGAGGAAATAATAACAACATTCCAGATGGGTATAACTCCCAAACCTTTTGACCGATTATGCCTATTAACGAACTTAACGCGCCACCTACACTGAAAATTTCAAGTCACTATCTCTTTCCGTTTGAAAGTTATCGTGTCAACGGACGCACGGCCGGGCAGAATCGAATTTGATCTCGAATTCCTTATCATTGAGTCGGACCTAATCGTTTGAGACAATTTTCGGCAAAAAATTCGAACATTACAGATTCGGGCAAATTGATAGCACGCTGTTCCCTAGAACATGCGCGCAAAAACTGAAAACCTTCCTTAATTTCTTATCTAACAAAAGTCATATTTGGATCCTTTATCTATCGAATAATCCGAACAATAAATATCCAGGTCGTACGCTTCGGAAATTATGGTTTTTTTCCCGTGGGTCTATTTTTCGGAAAATTCTTTCCGCGATATTTCGTCGGAAAATTTTTGTAATAAATATCTGATCGTAGATTCGGAATCTACGGCCCCGAATCTATAAGAATGAGTACCCGCTTCATAGTTTTGCGTCAAAAAATTTTTCTCGAAAAATGGAATTTTTTGAAGGCTATAATGTATTAAAAAATTGCCAAAATTCGACCGGTCTCCGATTTCGATGCAAATTACGTCATTTACTAATTCGGGGCCGTAGATTACGAATATATGATCGGATTTTTCATTAGAGAATTTTCCGCGGAAATACCGCGAAATGAATTTTCCGAAAACCACACCCTTGGGAAAAAAATCATAATTTCCGAATAGTACGGCCTGCACATTTTCTGTTTGGATTATTCAGTAGATACAGGATCCGTATTTGACGGCAAAAATCAACAACACCCTACTCCGATTTTTTTGGGCGGTGTAAACTTCCAAAATTGACCTATTTTCGTCCATTTTTTCACTCTAAGCGAAAATTTTCCCAAAGTACGCCACTTAGGGAAAAACTAATTGCATATTCGTGATCAGCGACCTCGATTTATTAGACACGAGGTCCGTATCGATATACCATGAAAAGAATTTTTTGGGTCGGCACTTAGAAATATTTTTGACCCGGAATCGAAGGAAAATTCTTCTTTCCCGTCCGAACTCTATGATTTTCTCATCTCAATATCCAAATTTTCCCCGATTATTGGTCGGTGGACGGCGTTTAGATTTATGTATCTATTTCCTCTGTATCTCTATCCGTTCGGAAAATATTAGGAAATGAGTGAATCCGTCAAACGGCAAAAAACTCATCAATGAGAACTTTCCGGCGTGTATACTAGGTGACTTCATTTCTTATTCAGAACACGAGCATTTTCATTCGAAAGTAGTCCGCCTAATTGAAAATTATAAATTTCTTATATGTGACATCTAAGGTGCAATGTGTTCCAAATTTAATGCATATAATTATAATTAAAAGCCATAAAGAGGGTCGTTCTCAGACGGAACGAGTTGAACGTGCAGGCTATTAGTCAAACACCATCCCGTTTTATGAATCCTTGAATAACGTTGACTTAGAAACTGGAAACGTCTTTTTTTTTTTTGGCTTTTCGGGGGAGGATCCAGAGAACAGGCAAGCATGACCTCAAGAAAAAAATATTTGATTGCCTTAGGCACAGGTCTTCGTAATTGCTTAGTTCAAAGCATCCAGTTTATGATGTATTTTCGATATTTAGGGAAATTGTTCATTATTCAACGTTTGATATTATCTGGAAATGCTAGGAATTCTGCAGCCGAGACAAATTTAAAATGTGGGAAAGCCCTTTGGACAGGAGCTTTGGCGGCTCTTGTTCAAACTTTGACAAATCATAACTCCGAAAGTATTCGTGTCTCAGAGTTGGGAACGATATCAATGGATTATTATGATAGAACTGCATCATAAAAAATTAAATTCACAAAGTAGGTTCATGACTCACCTCATATGTTGGATTTACATACATCAGCAAATTATAATTAGAGCATTCTAGGAATAACATTACTATTAATTTATGAAACCCACACATAAGGGTCGCATTTTCACGAAGAAGAATGACAATTTAAAATTTAAATTTGACTTGTTTCGGGATTGTCCAGTATGTACAGTAACCAAGATAATAAATTTATTCCATTTGGCATTTCCTCACTGTATATTGAATTGTGAATTTCTTCATTTGAAATAGAAGTACATTTTTATACATGCTCGACAGCAGATTTATCGATGTCGTCGTTCCGAATGTGTCCCGTATGCTCTTTATACCTTGTGAGAATGTTTCTGGTTGTTTGCTCGACGTAGCACTTGTTACAATCTAAACATTTAATTTCATATAAAGGGTTTTCCAATAAGAGGTGTTATTTTGATATTTAAAGGAAAATGCCATTTTTCAATATAAATGATCGGATGTTTATTTCATTATAAAGAAGAAGCTATGCCGTTAATAGTGGAAAATGACATCAGGCAAATGACCACCACGACCACGCTTACAGGACCATATCCTTTTAATGAAATTTTTCATAACCAAATGGCAAAGTGGCTGCCCTATATCCTCGATAGCCTCACGAATTCCATCTTTGAGGTCTTGAATCGACGCTGGGCTATTGGCGTAGACCTTCTCTTTCACGTGGCCCCAAAGGAAGAAGTCGCAAGGTGTTAAATCACAAGATCTTGGTGACCAATTGTGATTACCTCTTCGAGAGATAACACGGTCCGGAAACTTTTCCCGCAAAAGATCAATGGTTTCGTTGCTTGCGTGGCACGTAGCGCCGTCTTGTTGAAAGTAAACGTTGTCCAGATCAATACCATCCTATTCCGGCCATAAAAAAATCATTAATCATCTCTCGATAGCACAATCCATTCACCGTAACTATTGCTCCAGCCTCATTTTCAAAACGTAATGTCCAATGACTCTGCCGGACCATAAACCGCACCAAACAGTCACACGTTGAGGATAGAGAGGCTTTTCAACAATAACTCTTGGGTTTTCCGAGCCCCGGATGCGACAATTTTGCTTGTTGACGAAGCCACCGAGGTGGAAATGGGTCTCATCACTCAAGATGATTTTACGATGGAATTCCGGATCATTTTCATGCATTTCAACGACCAAATCAGCAAATACACGACGTTGTTGATGATCGGCCGGCTTGAGTTATTGTGTTAACTGAACTTTATAAGCCTTAAGACCCAAATCTGTATGCAAAATACGGTGTAATGACGTTTGTGGAATGCCTAATTCCAAAGAACGACGAGGAATGGAGAAACCTGGGTTTTCTTCAACAGTTTCGGCTACAGCAGCAATATTCTCGGTTGTTATTGAGCGACGTGCACAGGTTTTATTCTTCACATAACTAACTTGTCCCAAAAGCTCGAATTTTTCTTCCATCTTCTTTATTGCGGTCCGACAAGGTGCTTCACGACGACCCAAAAATGTTCGAGTTTTACGAACCGTCTCTGCCAAAGTTTCACCATTTTTATAGTGAATTTTAATAATTTCAATGTGTTCTTAAAGCGTGTATCGTTTCATTTTTATTAATGGCGTAGTTTCTACCTGTCAAATGTCAAAAAATGACAGCTTCAAAAGTGACATCTACCGAAATAGCGGGCTTTTCAAAATAACACCTCTTATTGGAAAACCCTTTATATACGAAATTAAATGTTAATATTGTAACAAGTGCTACATCGAGCGAACATTAGAATAAATTGTACTCAGGAACGCTTGAAGGTATCGAAATGAATAAGAGAAAGGATATTTTTCTGAATAATGATATAACCCCTATTAACAACCCATTATTCCCACTAATCGGTTTATGACTAAAGCTATGATGTTAAACCATACTTGAGTGTAGAAATTGATAGCATGCTTTAGTAACGCTTCATCTTTGAAGATGGAAACTTTGTTTCCGAAACATATGTCAGACGACAAAAACTGTAGTGGACAAGGGTGTAGTTACTTCTGTAGTGTTCATAACAAGTCCACAGTGAACTCAAACTAGAATACTTTTTACTGGAGTTAAACAGCCTTGGGCGAGTTCAGTCACCCTGGTTGTGCGACCGCCCTGGCTATGAATTCGAACAAGCGCGCCAAAGCTCCTGGCCACAGTGCTTTTCCGACTTGTTAATTCGAATTTTATTTGAATTCCTCGCAATACAAAATCCAAAACCGTAAAAGTTTCAGAAGGTTTCATATTCGAGAAAATATTAAAATAAACCCAACGATGGTCCCTGCGGGGATCCTCTCGACAACATACGTGGCAGGAAAAAAAAAGCAGATATGCATATCCGAAAATTGGCCATTGTCGACCGGAACTGGATGGGATTGGGGGAGGAGGGGATGACTGGGCTATGTCAAATTTATTCTTTCACAAAGGTGGCGTTGAGCATAAATTCGAGGAAACTGCCTGCGCCGCAGGGCACACGGCAATATCGCATTTCCCAAAAGACCTAAGTGCTGAACGGGATACGTTATAGTGATGAATTCCATTTCTGGGAAGTGGAACCGGCCCGGAAAATGCATCGTGGAAAAGTCGCCGTTTATCACGGAGTGAACCCATTAGGAATTTCGATGAACGCGTGAGGGCGGAAATGGTTTTATGAGAAATCGTAGGAGGCTATTGGAAATAAAGAGTGTCTCAGCACTCTCAGCAAGTTCTTGAATTTCGAATTGCGCGCCAATTCCGTCTGTGAATTGTTGAGTCAGCCAGATTTGATATTTGCTAAGTTAAGGCATGGACGTTTACAAACAAAAATTTTGTAAAGGACCTTTTGCATGCATTCTTTTTGGCGCTTTCGTTCCTCGGAATATAGTGCTTATCAATTTGCCCAAATGTCTGTAATTTTAGAATTTTTTGATGAAAATGGTCTTAAACGATTTAGTTTGACTCACTGATCAAGAATCTGTGGCCAAAATTCTAGATTCTATCCGGCCGGCCAGCCGGTCCTCCGTTAACACGATAACTCTCGAACGGATTGAGCTAGGCAGTTGAAATTGTCAGAGTAGGTTTAGGAGATAAATATCTTGGGTAAGTTCGTTATTGGGTAGAATCGGCATGATGGTTTCGGAGAACGAAAAAAATTTTTTTTCACATCACAAATTTCAAATTAATTTTTTTTGAGATGCAGTTTCATCATACGAATCCATTGATATCATATTCAACTCTAACAAGCTAATACTTTCGGAGATATGATTTTTCAAAATTTCGATAATCCATCGTAGTTGTGTGTATTCACAGAATGTGAACACGGAATCTGCCTGTGTTCACTGATCATAAATGTCATCTTATCTAGCTATTAGAGACTTGTCAATTCGTAGTTTGAAAATATTTTCTGTTGGGAAACAAGTATTCGATTCTTGAATTTGTCAATATATACAAGACTGTTTTGAAACCGAAAATAATATTGACTGATTACATATTGAATAATTTATGTATAAATATTGGGGATGATGTTTCAGAAGATTTAGAATTGGATCATTTCAATGATGTAGTCTATGAAGGCAATAGGAAAGAAGAACATAATGGAATCATAAAAAAAAATTACTGTTTGTTGACCACTGAGGTTAATATTACCTTTTACTTCCTTGAATTGTGAGACATGTTCCTATATACAGTATTTTCATAATGTTCATAGCAAAAAATGCTGAAATATGGATCTACATTTGTGTATCAAACATTTTCTTTCGAGTTAAGGTCCATAATAAAAAATGGGTTCAAGCCCTGTGGACAGGAGCTTTTGGGCGCATGTTCCTTGTGGCCCGTACTGACCAGTAAAGAAAAAAAGCAGTATCATGTTGAATACCTTAATATTATTCTGGAACACAAATTTTCCATTACAATAATCTTCATCTAGCTTCTATTTAGTATCAATTCCTGTAGAACGTGATCATAATAAGTGTTTTCCATATAATAAAATGTGTTTGAACTTGGTATGTAGGAAATCTGACATCAATCATTGGAATTAATTGATTTGACAAACAGCCGTCAAATGAGGTAAATAGATTTTTGTGACGATTTTCTGTGACCATAAAAAAAATTAAGCATTTCATTATTGCATTTCTTGAAATAGGTACCTTTTCAAGTCGATCAACATCGTCCTTCTTTCGACGTCTGAACTATGACTTGATTCTTTATGTTTATGTCTTTGAATTTGTTTTCGGTGGAATTCAAAGAGTTCATAGAATAATCGATGAAAATACTGAGAGAGACCCAGGAAATTTGACACATTTTGTCTTATATCTCCAGAAATTGAAATCGTATAGAGCCAAAATTTTGCACAATGTTGCAAAATACTACAATTGACGTTAGTACAAGTTTTTGTTGCAATCTGATGAATAGTTCACGAAAAAAAAATTTTTTTTTCGAAAAAATTAAAAGAAATATTTTTTTAAAAATTACCAACATTTCGATCATAACAGAATTTTGCCAAAAGTTGCGCGTTTATATCCTCGAACTGACTACAAAGTTTCGATTCAACATCTTCTTTAGTTCCTGAAATATCAGGGAAATAACCTCAAAATTTTAAATGTCTATAACTCCTAAACCGTCTGGCCGATTTTGCCCGTTAACGAACTTAACCGTCGCATTTTGATCAGAAACCTACCCTGAAAGTTTGAAGTCGATAGGACCTTCGGTGCTCCTGTTATCGTGCCTACGGCCGGCCGGCCGGCCGGCCGGACGGCCGGACGGCACCCTAAAATCTGACACCGGATTCGTGATCAGGGAGTCCGAATTAGTCTATTAGCCAATTTTCAGCTCGAAATTCGAAAATTACAGACATTTGGACGAAATGATAGGACGATGTTCCCCTAGAACATGCGCCCAAAAAAAGAATGTGTAAGTGGTATGAACTATTACATTTTAAATTATGAAAAGAGGATAGTATTTTATTAATATATTTTGAACTATCAAAATAATTTGTTCATCAGGAATAAATGGACAATCTGCTATGATTGTCTTCAGCCTTGCTCTAGACATTTCGATGATACTTTCCTTAGGTATTTCGAGTTGTGAAAACTATGCACCGAGTGTAAGTTGCAACAACCCATTCCACGAGGGTGAATCATTGCAGATTGCTCATTTAATCTAAGATCTAAAATTTTTTAAGCATTAAAGCATTGCGGATTGCTTTTTTTTAATGATAATTTTTGAAACACTTTTTCTAAATTTAATTTCTTTCATGATGCAGTTCTATCATATGAATACATTGATATAATTCCCAACTCTGAGAAACCAATACTTTCGGAGATATAATTTGTCTGTTTGAACAAGAGCGCCAAAAAGCTCCTGTCCACAGGGCTTGAACCAATTTTCGTCTATTCACGTCTCACGAAAAACTACATGAATCGTTCAGTTCGAAATTTTATTTTGCTTTTCTGGCGCTCTTGATCCTCGGAACAGAGTGCTTATTAATTTGCCCAAATGTCAGTAATTTCTATGTTTTCACAGAATGCGAATTATATCTGCGACCAAGTTATCAGCTGCGGCAGCTACCGCTAACAGATATGACTATCTGTTAAGGCTGGTTTATGCTGGCTGGTAACTTTAACTCAATCATATATATATATAATATATATAGACATTTATTTTTATTGTTATGCTTTATAATCAGACTAAATAATCCGTTAACTTATTCATTATTATTATAAATAATAAGTAAACGGATTATTCAGTCTCAGTATCAACCATAGCGTTAAAAATCTATGTTTCAATTTCTAAGTTAGGGAATAAGTTAAAGTTACCAGCCAGCATAAACCAGCCTTTAACAAAAGCTGTCGCAGCTGATAACTTGGTCGCGTTTGAAAGATAAACGTCATTTCAAACGAAAATGAAGTGTATTTCTGGAAAGTTTGGTTGATGTAAGTATGTAAACAAATTGAAAATTGGATTCGCTAAGTTCATAGGCAGAGTTAGTAAGTCGAAAATGAATGATGCAAGGAAGTCGAGCATAATTTACGAATCATTCTCTAATTATGGGAGATTTAACACGGGATTTCCAACTAATGTACAGGTAGTTATTCCTTAGTAACACTATTTAAGATTTCCTACATAAGTATTCTGGTTTGAATCATCTCTGGACTGATTACATTAGATTTGTTTTATAAATAAAACTGGCTATTTAATTTACCCAATTTTTCAGAATGACTCCTGCAATTTTGAACCACTTGTAGCCAAAATTGGACCGTCATATAAAGATAAGATGTAAAGGGATTTAATTTCTTTCATGATGTAGTTCTATCATAATAACCCAGTGATATAATTCCCAACTCTGAGAAACCAATACTTTCGGAGATATGATTTGTCAAAGATTGAACAAGAGCGCTAAAGCTTCTGTCCACAGGGCTTTTCCCCTTTTTTTCCTCGATTTCAATGAAAAATTAAATAAATAATTAATCCTAATTCATGCATAACTTAAAGACTCCCCTGTATAAATGATCTACCCTATATCATAAAAATGTTCTCGAAAATGCTCAAAAAATAATTCACCACTTCGCAGAAGCACTTTATACCTCATAATCGGGTGAAAAGCGACAAATCGAGTACAATACTTTCCCTCCTAATCCGCCCTAAAGTACATCATCAAAGTAAAACATTCTCTTACTTCTCCACTTAAAAAAAAACTCGTTTGCAATCCCGGCAAAGAATCTCTAGTAGAAATATTTCGTAGCCGAAGCGGTACTAAGCCCAGATAAAAAGATTCGAGACGTATTCCGTTCTTTTTTCGCTTGTTGCCGCTATAAAACATTTCAAACGTTCCCCTAGAGCAGAGATAGGAAGGAAAGGAAGCCGCATCTAATGAATCTCCAGGTCCTGGATGATCCTCCCATATTTTTTCATCACCCGAGTCGGGGAAGAGAGGGGTGGAAATTCTAGGCTTTCGAGCTACCGTTTAGTCAAAAATAATTGACAAGAGACGCTGGAATTATCAAATGAAGTGGTAATTAATTCGTTTTAATATTTAATTGGGAAGCGAGGGTGAGGAAACGCCGAAAGGGAGAGGAGGGAGGACGCCGTTCCGGTTAGCGACATTGCAGGAGTCGGATGATTGGAATGAACGAATCGATTAGTTCAGAACTATGCTGTATTCATGAGGATCTTTGTACAGTCAGCCTCAGAAAAGGAACGCAACAATGTTTACACGAAGCCCAATAATTCATTCTTTAAAATAAAATATAAATACATTTTTTGTGATGATTAAACATTTAATGCTTGTGGCTGTTACTTGATGCAAATCCTTATTAACTCAATGAAAAACTATATACGATTTACACTTATTTATTAAATATTGTGACGCGTTTCGTCGACGTATTTCCAGAAATTAAGGATAAAAATAAAATATTCAATAGCTTAACATATTTTGGTACACCGCGTCAACAACTTAAAAGGTTTCTTCAAAACCAACAGGTGAATATCTCATTCCGGACAAATAATAACCTTGCCAAACTCATAAAGAACAATAAATCGAAAAAGAATAAAGAAGATACATCCGGTGTTTATCAATGAAATTGCGGGAGTTGTAACAAATCATATATAGGAAAACTGGTAGAAATTTTGGCATAAGAATAAAGGAACATCATCACAGCTACAAAAGCAACAAAATTAATTCAAATTATTCGAATCATTTATTAGCAGAAGGACATAAGTTTAACCCGGATTTCAAAATTCTACACAATTTGAATAAAGGTGCGCAACTCAATTACTGGGAAATGGTCGAAATAAATAGGGAAAAACATACGGGTAATTTAGTTAATGAACAATTAGATCTAAATTTTTCACCGTTACTCAATCTATTCAAATAGAGAATCAATTTATAAAAGCATTAGGAATGAATTATTGTTAATGTGTACAAAGAAACCAGCAGTGAAATCTCATGTAATTAGTTTTAAATAAGTCTATTATGTAATTTGTTTTAAATAAGTTTCTCATGTAATTAGTTTTAAATGATTCTGTGTCCATGTCATCTAGGTATAGGGGGATAATAACTTGTTAAGAATTGAGTATGATGTAGTCTGATGAAGTCGCTGTGTCGACGAAACGCGTCGCAATATTGAATAAATAAGTGTAAATCGTATATAATTTTTCACTGAGATTTTTGGAAATGTAATTGCAGTTTGTGATAATGCTTCCGCAACACAGATGAAAAAATGTGAAAAAAAGTATTTTCCTTGAATGTTTTTAGCGTAGCATAATTCTTCAGTTTTACAATCTCACGTCATAGTGTAACTTGACCCATAAACATTCGTGGAACGATCCATATATTCAGAGGTACGTAATAATAATTCTCAAGAAAAAGTGACATTCATGCCACCCTTATGAGGAAGGTGTGAAATATAGCGGCATTCAAATGAACGTGTCTCCGTCATACGTTCATATTTTATGGGAACTTGTACTGGGTTCACCTACTTACAAATATGAAAATGAGGAAAACAATTTTTTATATAGCTGCAAGTGAGACACGTAGAGAATATATTGGATAAGGTTAAGGTGAGTATTTCAGATGATAAACATCGAAAGAAATTATGGTAATAACGAATTATATGAGGTGTTTGGACGCTGGGTGCGAAGACTTTGGGAAAGTATTGAAATTCAACAGCGTTTATGAGTTTCAAAACCCAAAATGAGCGGACAAAAAATGGGTTCAAGCCCTGTGGACAGGAGCTTTCTGGCGCTCTAGTTCAAACAGACAAATTATATCTCCGAAAGTATTGGTTTCTCAGAGTTGGGAATTATATCAATGTATTCTTATGATATAACTGCATCATAAAGGAAATTCAATTCAAATAATAGTTAATTTATCAAGATTAAATGAGCAATCTGAAAATTAGAACTGCACCATGGAAGAAATCGAATTAAATCTGGCCAATTTAGCCCAATAACGAACTTAACCGAGATATTCATCTCCCTAACCTACTCTGAAAATTTCAACTACCTAGCTCATTCCGTTCGAGAGTTATATCTATGTCTATGGATGAAAAGCAGTATCACTACTCTCAGATCTCTTACTTCATGTTCCGTTCCGAAATGTAAGACTTTCTGAGAAAAACTAATTTCTGAGCAAACAACTGAGATTTTTCACTTCGCTTTTTCACTTCACTCACAATTCTTCGATTGATTAGATAATGACATGTCTCAGGAAAATAAGTTGACATTATGACAATTCATACATAGAATAATTATATCATTGTGTGACAACGTTGAAATACAATTTATTATTGAAATTTTGAAAAATCATATCTCCGAAGTATTAGCTTGTTAGAGTAAAAAATGATATCATTAGATTCTTATGGTAAAACTGCTTATTGAAAAAAAATCAATTTTGAATTTGTTCCGTAAAAAAAAATTTTTTTTTGTTACTCCTAAACCGTCTGTCCGATTTTGCCCAATAACGAACTTAGCCGAGATATTTATCTCCCAAACCTACTCTGAAAATTTCAACAGTCTAGCTCATGTCGTTCGAGAGTTATCGTGCCTACGGCCGGCCGGACGGCCGGACCGGCCGGACAGAATTATTTCCATCCACGGATTCTTGATCAGTGAGTCGAACCAAATCGTTTAAGACCATTTTCCTCCGAAAATTCGAAAATTACAGGGCAAGAGCCACTTATAGGAGGATCTCTAACATAAGCCTGGTCTTATACTAGTTTGCACTATTAGATACTACCGGAAAAATGTAGATCTACTGGAAAATTGTAGATCTACTGGAAAATGTAGATCTACCGGAAAAATGTAGATCTACCGAAAAAATGTGGATCTACCGGAAAAATGTAGATCTACTGGCTAGGTAGATCTGCGGGCCCACTAGTTTGCACTATTAGATATAAATCTAATGCTGCGGCTATTGAACCCCTCTGAAAAACTGTGTGTTAATGTGGGAATAACTAACTTCGATTGTACAGTTGTCTGATGAAGTCACAGTTCGATTAAATGCGGCACAGTGCTCAATTAATAGTGCAGAACAACACACAAACTTTTATTCCATTTGACATAGATTTACATCAAGTAAAAGCCTATAAAACACTAAAAAAAATTCATTCCTACATGCCGAAACGATCATAGGTGGATCCGAGAAGCGTAGCCCATAACTCAAATGCTGCATTCCTTCATCCGGAGTCGGACCAAAATTATAGGCAAATAAAATTTTATTCGGCCGATAAGGTAGCGATTGTTTGCGCTTACCGGCTCTCGATTTTAGGGCTTTCTCGGCACCTTCCTCGAATTTTATTCACGTGTCGGTCCCGCCCTGTCGATTATTTGTTTTATACGTATTGGGTTATTAATATTTATCGCACGATCCCTTAGCTATTTCAACTTCCACCGCCAGATAAAACATCTGCGGGCGAAGAACTAAACGTATATGGATTGGGAAAATTGAATGATACCGATATGGTGTATCCCCCATTTCCGAAAATCGAGGAAGCATCCCCTATCTAATAGAACGGCATTCGCGAAAATATTTTTTGAAGAACGAGAAAGATTAGGGTGCTCAAATAAATAGTTCGGGGAGGGTTGGGGGATGATCAGTTCAACCGCCTGTTCGGTAAATCCACTGAATCCAGGAATAATGGCAAAATGATCTGTGAAAAGTGGGAAAGCCCTGTGGACAGGAGCTTAGGCGCTCTTGTTCAAACTTTGACAAATCATATCTCCGAAAGTATCTGTTTTTCAGAGTTGGGAATGATTACAATAGATTCCTATGATAGAACTGCATCATAAAAGAAATTAAATTGAAAAAAAAATGGTTCAAATACTGACGTGAAGTCAAAAACTTTTGCGCGTATGTTTTATTGTCCATTCTCCTGTATTAGACAGTCTCAATCGAATATAGAACATACGCGCAAAAGCTACTGACTTCACGTCAGTGCTTGAACCAATTTTTGGCGCTCTAGTTCCTCGGAACTGAGTGCTTATCAATTTGCCCAAATGTCTGTAATTTTCGAATTTTTCGATGAAAATGGTCTTAAACGATTTGGTTCGACTCACTGATCAAGAATCCGTGGTCGAAATTCATTCTGTTCGGCCATCCGGCCGGTCCGGCCGGCCGTAGGCACGATAACTCACGAACGGAATGACCTAGAAAGTTGAAATTTTCAGAGTAGGTTTGGGGGATAAATATCTCAGCTAAGTTCGTTATTGGGCAAAATCGGACAGATGGTTTCGGAGTAACAAAAAAAAAATTTTTTTTTACAAATCAAATTGCAAATTGAATTTTTTCAATAAGCAGTTTTGTCATAAGAATCCATTCATATCATTTTTAACTCTAAAAAGCCAATACTTTCGGAGATATGATTTTTCAAAATTTCAATGTAAATCGTATTTCTACGTTTTCACAGAATGATAGAATTATTATGTGGGTATTCTATGAATTGTTATAATGTCAACTTTTCCTGAGACATGACGTTGTTTCATTCCAGCAATCCTATAAATATGAGAATGATAATATAATATCATACTTAATGTTGGTTGATATTTTCATGCCGATGGTCAATCCATATGATGATGGGAATGGTAATGGTATTTTAATAATATTGAGTTCAGAATATCTCCACTAAAAACAAAACTGGAATATTGGAGTAGATTTGAGGAAAGATATATATTATCGTTCATCATAGAATTGAGGAATGAATATCTCGGATGAGTTCGTTGTTGGGTAGAATTCGTCTATTGGTTTTGGATTGATAATTTTTGGCACTCTTGTTGAATTTAAATTCTTCTACGATGTTTGAATTCAATTTCTGCTAAGATGAAGTTCTAAATTTCAATAATGAATCGTACTTCTATGTTTTCACAGAATGCTATTATTATTCTATCTAAGCTTTATTATATCATCTGTGTTCATACTCGTACATGTCATCCTGTTCTATAAGAGAGAGTCAAATTCATTTCAGCTATTTTAATTTGGTTTCTTCCATGGTGCAGTTCTCATTCTCAGATTGCTCATTTAATCTTGATAAATAAACTATTATTTGAATTGAATTTCCTTTATGATGCAGTTCTATCATAAGAATAAATTGATATAATTCTCAACTCTGAGAAACCAATACTTTCAGAGATATAATTTGTCTGTTTGAACTAGAGTGCCAGAAAGCTTCTGTCCACAGGGCTTGAACCCATTTTTTTTTCGTAATTTTTTAAAAACTTTCTAGAGGTACGGTTCTCACAAAATTCTACACACGTCTTCATGTCGATATTCTACAACTATTTGGCCGAAAATGGCCAACAGCGAACTCATATTATATATAAGATAGAAGTTGAAATTTTTTTCAAGAATTCATTCCTGCTAACAAAGCTTAGCTATAAAATTTCAGTGTTTATCTCGAGTATTTCTTTGAAATATTCTAACGAACTGTCTTCGTGAATCACCCTGTATGTGTATGCCGGAATAGCGACCGATAACCTGCAGGAATACATCGAACATACTGTGCAAAGCAAATTCCAAGTCTCTATTTGTTCCTGCTGTCAAAAGATATCGTGGGACCGAATCGAATATGACTTCGACTTCTTCATCCGTAAGTCAAATTAAATCGTTTGAGATCATTCTCAAATTACAGACATTCGGGCAAAATGACAGCGCTCTGGCACGATTCTGAAGGTCATCATGAAATAATATCCCAGAACGGAAGACTGTCAACACAACACTATTTATAAAAAAAATTTCAACCCCTATAACACCCCACAAGTTCACCCTTGGCATGTATAGCCTTATAAAAGGAAGAGTGCAACCCCCAATTCTAATAATACCGTACAAAACATTTATTTATCCTCGACGGACGTGACAGCCGCACATCAGGTGTTCCCGAGGGCAAGTAAATGTCAACCTCGTAAGAAAAGTCACATCTATTTATATGGTTTCTTGCGAAAACACAAAATGATCCTTCAGGCGCTAAGGGATGTCAGATTTATCACCCTTCAAATATGGCGGTTGTCCCTTTTCGCTCTGACGTGACACAGACTACGTTGAATGTTTTTCAACTCGATTCGAGATAACGAGGGATGTAAGGATACACAAGGACTATGATGACATATTATTCGGGAGATTCTGAAGTAACCATTAACTTGAATGAAATATGAATTTTTGGCGCTCTTGTTCCTCGGAACAGAGTGCTTATTAATTCGCTCAAATGTCTGTAGTTTTCGAATTTGTGGATGAAAATGGTCTTAAACGATTTGTTTCGACAAACCGATCAAGAATCCACGATAACTCTCAAACGAAATGAATTAGAGGATTGAAATTTGCATACTCAATGAAAAATTATATACGATTTACACTTATTTATTCAATATTGTGACGCGTTTCGTCGACACAGCGACTTCATCAGACTACATCATACTAAATTCTTAACAAGTTATTATCTCCCTATACCTAGATGACATGGACACAGAATCATTTAAAACTAATTACATGAGAAACTTATTTAAAACAAATTACATAATAGACTTATTTAAAACTAATTACATGAGATTTCACTGCTGGTTTCTTTGTACACATTAACAATAATTCATTCCTAATGCTTTTATTTATAAATTGATTCTCTATTTGAATAGATTGAGTAACGGTGAAAAAAAAAAAAAAAATTTTCACCGTTGCTCAATCTATTCAAATAGAGAATCAATTTATAAATAAAAGCATTAGGAATGAATTATTGTTAATGTGTACAAAGAAACCAGCAGTGAAATCTCATGTAATTAGTTTTAAATAAGTCTATTATGTAATTTGTTTTAAATAAGTTTCTCATGTAATTAGTTTTAAATGATTCTGTGTCCATGTCATCTAGGTATAGGGAGATAATAACTTGTTAAGAATTTAGTATGATGTAGTCTGATGAAGTCGCTGTGTCGACGAAACGCGTCACAATATTGAATAAATAAGTGTAAATCGTATATAATTTTTCATTGAGTTAATATGGATTTGCATCAAGTAAAAGCCACAAGCATTAAATTTTTGAAATTTGCATAGTAGGTTTGGACGAGTTCGTTAACGGGTGAAATCCATCAAGTGGTTTCGGAGTTATACTCGTTTTTATTAAAAACAGTTTGTATGAATATTTCCGGAACCGATCACTCGATCTATCTGTTAATTTTTTTTAGGGTGCAGTTCCATCATAGGAATCGACTGATCTTATTTTTAACTCTAACAAGCTAATACTTTCCGACATATGATTTTTCAAAAATGTGTTCTATCTGTGTTCACTGTTCATTCATGTCATCTTATCTACCTATAAGAGACGTCATATTTATTTGTGTTCTAGTTTATTTATATGATTTGTACTTCGAAAAGATTTTGTGTTGTAAAACAAGGATCCGCACCCTGTGCCATCCCCATCAACCCTCTAAATTTTTTGAATAGGGAAAGTGGGTCCTGTGGTACTTTATTGGCAAGGTCTTTGTATCTTCTTTACAGGCCTGCATAAATTTTCAAGAAAACATTTTTCTTTTTTGAAAAATAGTTAGTTCAAAGAGGTTTTCACTATGTGCACTTTGTCATGGCTCACGTGAACATTTAGAGTAGGGGTTGAAAGTTGTGCATGAACCAAACTGTAATGGTCGACTTTCATTCTCATTTAATCTTGATAAATAAACTATAATTTGAATTTAATTTCTTTTATGGTGCAGTTCTATTATAAGAATCCACCGATCATCCCGAAGTCTGAGACACCAATACTTTCGGAGATATGATTTGTCAAAGCCCCTGTCCACAGGGCTTTCCGACATTTTTGTGGAAGTTATTGAAGACAGAAATTTTTTGATGTTCCTGTTTCACTTTTTCCTCTCTCTCTTGTAGGCGAAGTTCCTCAACCCTCACCGCACTCGATATGTGGTTTTGTCCCTTCCGCTTCACATAGGACCCGCGGGCTTGCATTAGAGAATCATCCGCACCTTCTGTGACAAACTAAAGCTGCCAAACCACACGATCGTCTGATAGTTTCAAGGAAGAACCGATAGGAGGGCAGATCACAAGTTTATAGGGTTTCGATAATGGAATCCCTTTCATGGCACCTTCCACTCATAACAAACTGCCTTTCTGAGATGTTCCAACGTCTGAAATTCGCAAGAGGAATGGGCGGGTCGGCCATCATCAATTGCACCTCACCAACACGCAAGCAAAACTTGGAAGGCACATGTTGCACGCACTACTCTGGAGTCCCCGCTGTGCATCGATCAGGGCCGGTTAAGACATCGTTTTGTCTTAAGGATGCCTTTCGATGGACCAAGATGCATAGAATAACAAGGTGTCGACACTCCCTGCTAATTCCTGTTAAAATTTTCGGCCGAAAAACGGACCTAGAACTGTCAAATCACGTACTTTATGTACTACTTCATTTTGTTAACGATGGTGCCGCTAGAGTCGATTTCGAAGATTCTGACAAGGGAATAAATGAAAACTGACAAGCGACAAAGTTCACCTTCCACCGTTGCTAGTTCGTAAATCCGAATTAAAAGAATATAATAAAGCAGTTTATTGAAAAATCAATTCAGAACTAAGTACTGATGAAATATCGAAAAATGATTCATTAAATTGATAAACTAACCAAATAGAGGGTAGTGAACTACGTTTCAATCTTTTATTCAATATATATTCACTAGAAAAATATTTTGAACAAACAAATGTTTTAATTTTCAATACCCTACCTCTACCACAAGCCAGTTGCCATTCTTGTCGTGTAACAATATCCTTGAAACAAATAATATTATGTATAGTATAAGAGCGCCGAAAAGAATGACGCTTTAGGAAAGCTATTCAACTTTGATTAAATCACACTGTGTGGTTGCTCTGAACTTTGTTCTCTACTAGTCCTTTCATCGTTGACAAATAATATTGTTATAGTTTTCATAACATGTCATTTCATTCCTCCTCCATATAACTGAATTGTATAATGAATATAATTATTAATTAATAGAGTTATACCTTAATGTTCCAACTGTTAAAACAGTTTATGTTCATCAACCGGCAAGATTATAGTAAATCAACAAGTTTTAGCGTTCTCCTATGCTGATTTATTAACAATTAACGGTATCAGCGATCTTTCGATATTATTAATATAATAATTTATACCTATCTTGATACTTGAAATCTGTCCCTGATCCAGCAAGAATAAACAATTGTTAAAAAAACTATATTCGCATAAAAACGTATTTTCGAAATGAAAATAGTATTTGATTTAAATGGTTCTGGATACTAGTTCAGAGTTTACACAGCGAACATTTGGCATACTTTCGGCGCGGAAAACAAGATCGTTGAACAAAATACTCAAAATACTGAATTTCAGCAAACGGTACGACTTTCCACAAGAAACTAGAATGAACAAAGATTCGAATTTAATTTGACATGTCGATAATTTTGTCCATAAAATTTCTACTACGGGCATCTATTGGCGAAAACTGAAGTAGAACAAAATCCTTGTATTTTGACAGTATTTGGACCGCAAATAGGCCGAAAATATGTCAAAGAGTGTCTTCACCATGTATTCTATGCATCTATGTATGGACACTCTGACATATTTTCGGCCGAAATGCGACCCAAATAATGTCAAAATACAAGGATAATGTTCTATCTGCCGATAGATGACGACACTAGAAAATTTACCGTCATTTCAAATTAAATTGGAAGCTTTGTTCATTCTTGTTTCTTGTTGAAGTAGTACAATTTTCTGATATTTCGTATTTTGAGTATTGTAATTATTTAGTTTGATTTCTTCTTAGTTATTAGTATTCTTTTTGTTTTGTTCTTGGGTTGTGGCAACTTGCTTGTAGTAGGGCATTGAAAACTAGAACATTTGTTTGTGGAATACATTTTTGGGCGTATGTTCTGGGGAACATCGCGTTATCATTTTGCCCAAATGTCTGTAACTTTCGAATTTTTTGACGAAAATAGTCTCAAACGATTTAGTTCGACTCCCCAATGAAAAATTCGAGGTCAAATTTTATTCTGTCCGGCCGGCCGTTGCCACGATAACTTGAGAACGGAAAGAGCTAGCGACTTGAAATTTTCAGGGTAGGTGGCGCATTCCAATACGACGGACAAGTTCGTTAATGGGCATAATCAACCCAGTGGTTTCCTAGTAATAATTTTGTTTTCAACCAATATAAATCCGATCGAATTGAAACTTGGTGAGTAGTTGTAGAATATGAACCTAAGCACGTTTGTGAAATTTTGTGCGAATCGTATGGCTAGAAAATTATTGAAAAATATTTTTGTTGTCACGATAACTTGCGAACGGAAAGAGATAAAGGTTTGAAATTTTCAGGTTAGGATGTGCATCAGAACGGGACATTTCAGTTTGCTTATGAGCATAATCGGCTAAACGGTTTTAGAGTTATAGCCATCTGAAATTTGGTTGTTTTTTGTTCCTCATTAACTCGAAAAATACTAAACCGATTGAATTCAAACATGGTAGTTAGTTGTAGAATGCCAACGCTAAAATACTTGCAGAATTTCGTGCGGATAGTATTTGTAGATAATTTTTAAAAAATCATTGAAAATTGAAAAAAAAAAAATTCTATATATCAGTAACTATTCGTTTGAAACTGCTGAAATTTTGCAAGAGCCTTTATAACCTAACTCTACTGCCAAGTTTCAAGTTTTAACACGATCGGTTAAATATTGTTGGACATTCGAGCAGCCTTGTGTGAGTTCAGTAGATGGGTGACCGATGCCTCGATAACTTTCGAACGAAAGGAGATAGGGACTTGCAATTTTCAGGGTAGGTTGCGTAGCCGAATGGGAGAGTTGAATTCGTTTTTGGGCATGATTGGACTAACGGTTTCCGAGTTATACCCACCTGGAATATTATTTCCTTGATAACTCAAAAAATAAATATTCGATCGAATTGGTGCTTGGTAACTAGTAGTAGAAAATCAACATAAAGACGTGTTCAAAATTTTGTAAGAACCGTACCACTAGAAAATTTGAAAAAATGGCGAAAAAAAAATTTAATAACCGTACCCCTAGAAAATTTCAAAAAAATCACGAAAAAAAAAATTGGTTCAAGCACTGACGTGAAGTCAAGAGCTTTTGCGCGTATGTTCTATTGACCATTGTCCCAACTCTGACAAACCAATATTTTCGGAGATGTAATTTGTCTGTTTTTTTCAAATTAGTAGTAATAGTGTGAAGGAATATCACATGAAACATTAATGTTCGACTAAATTCCCTACGCCATCCCTGCAGTTTTTGCTCATACCGCACCGTCGGATAACGTGTCGAACACCGCCTTCACGTGATACCGCATGGCACAACTTAATGGGATTTGGATATTATAGATCGCCAGGTTACCATCGCTGCTGTTCAAAAGTGCCAGGTTATGTAAATGGACTCTATTAACACCACCCCGGCATGCTCTTTCTGGAATTGAAATATCAGAATACTGGTTAATATTGCCTCCGCACAAGAACTTATTAAAAACGATATTGGATCAATATTTTCGTTTTTTGGCGCCATACTGTAATTTCCACGTTCGAAGATTTATTATGGCAGGAAATAGTGTTACGCCCAATTACTGCATTCGTTCATTCTATTTCGAATGAAGTGTGTATGAAAAAGGGGGAAAGCCCTGTGGACAGGAACTTTGGCGCTCTATGAAAAATTATATACGATTTCCACTAATTAATTTAATATTGTCAATTATTTAGATCTAATTTTTTCTCCGTTACTCACTCTATTCAAATAGAGAATAAATTATAAAAGCGTTAGGAATGATACAGAAAATATTGATACATAAATCTAAACGTCGTCCACCGACCAATAATCGGGGAAAATTTGGATATCGAGATGTGAAAATCATAGATTTCGGACGGGAAAGAAGAATTTTTCTTCGATTCCGGGTAAAAATATTTCTAAGTGCCGACCCAAAATATTTTTTTCATGGTATATCGATACGGGGCTCGTGTATAATTAAATCGAGGTCGCTGATCACGAATATGTAATTAGTTCTTCCCTAAGTGGAGTATTTTGGGAAAATTTCCACTTAAAGTGAAAAAATTGACGAAAATAGGTCCATTTTGGAACTTTCCACCGCCCAAAAAAATCGGAGTAAAGTGTTCCTGATTTTTTACGTCATATTTGGATCCTTTATCTATCGAATAATCCGAACGATAAATGTCCAGGTCGTAAGCTTCGGAAATTATGGTTTTTTTCCCGAGGGTCTATTTTTCGGAAAATTCTTTCCGCGATATTTCCTCGGGAAATTTTTGTAATAAATATCTGATCGTAGATTCGGAATCTACGGCCCCGAATCTATAAGAATGAGTACCCGCTTCATAGTTTTGCGTCAAAAAATTTTTCTCGAAAAATGGGATTTTTTTAAGGCTAATGCATTAAAAAATTGCCAAAATTCGACCGGTCTCCGATTTCGATGCAAGTTACGTCATTTACTAATTCAGGGCAGTAGATTACGAATATATGATCGGATTTTTCATTAGAGAATTTTCCGCGGAAATACCGTGGAATGAATTTTCCGAAAACCAGACCCTCGGGAAAAAAATCATAATTTCCGAGTAGTACGGCCTGGACATTTTCTGTTTGGATTATTCAGTAGATAAAGGATCCATATATGACGGCAAAAATCAACAACACCCTACTCCGATTTTTTTGGGCGGTGTAAACTTTCAAAATTGGCCTATTTTCGTCCATTTTTTCACTCTAAGTGAAAATTTTCCCAAAGTACGCCACTTAGGGAAAAACTAATTGCATATTCGTGATCAGCGACCTCGATTTAATTAGACACGAGCTCCGTATCGATATACCATGAAAAACAATTTTTGGGTCGGAATCGAAGGAAAATTCTTCTTTCCCGTCCGAAATCTATGATTTTCACATCTCGATAAACGAATTTTCTACGATTATTGGTCAGTGGACGACGTTTAGATTAGCACACAGAACTAACAGTGTAACATTATGTAATTAATTTTAAATAAAACTTCATGTCATCTAGGTATAAGGAGATCATTACTTGTTGAGAATTTAGTATGATGTAGTCTGATGAAGTCGCTGTGTCGACGAAACGCGACGCAATATTAAATAAATTAGTGTAAATCGTATATAATTTTTCATTGAGTTAATATGGATTTGCATCAAGTAAAAGCCACAAGCGTTACATTTTTGGCACTCTAGTTCTATCTTTGACAAATCATATCTCCGAAAGTATTGGTTTCTCAGAGTTGGAATTATATCAATGGATTATTATAATAGAACTACATCATTAAAGAAATTAAAATCTCTCTGCATCTTATCTTTATAGGAAGGTCCAATTTTGGCCTCAAGTGGACACAAAACTATCACGAGTCATTCTGAAAATTTGAGTAAATGAAATAGCCAGTTTTATTTATGAAACGAATCTAATGTAATCCATCCAGAGAGAACTCAAACCAGAATACTAATGTAGGAAATCTTAAATTGGAATAACTACCTATACATTAGTTGGAAATCCCCTTCTAAATCTTCCATAATCAGTAAATGACTCGTAAATTATGCTCGACTTCCTTGCATCTTTCATTTTCGACTCACTAACCAAAAAACTCTGTCTATGAACTTAGCGAATCCAAATTTCAACTTGTTTACATGCTTACATCAACCAAACTCTCCAGAAATACACTTTCAGTTTCGTTTGATATTAATGACGTTTATCTTCCAAAATGGACCAAACGACAGCTACCGCAAAGAGAAAGAACACAGACAGAATTCGCATTCTGTGAAAACATAGGAGTACGATGTATTACGGAAATTTTGAAAAATCATGTCTCCGTTGAAGATGATCGATATACAGGTGTAAATAAATAGTATACAGACCAGATAGCTTGTTCATTCAACTTCAATTTCCTTTATTCAAATGGTACGTCCATTTGTCGTGAGAATATCCCAAGGGATATAAGAAAGGACCCTTTTGTCTTCGACCGTCCGTGTCTCTGCAACCAATGATGGCATAGAATTGAACGATAGTTTCAGAAACCGAAATATCCTAGCAAGATATTTGAAAAAAAAATTCATCCGCAATTTCAATTTAAATAAATCGAAAAAAGTTACTTTTCTTCTTGGTTCAATAAATCGGCCTTAGTGAATACTAATGTTTTGAAAAAAATTTAAGGAACAAGATTCGTTTTCTCTTACTTTTATGGAAAAATAACTTTTTCTTCGAATTTTTTCACAATATGCATCAGTCAGATGAATTTTCTGAAAAAACAGTTCCAAAAAAAATCGGTTCAAGCACTGACGTGAAGACAATAGAACATACGCGCAAAAGCTTCTGACTTCACGTCAGTGCTTGAACCAATTTTTTTTTCGTGATTTTTAAAAATTTTCTAGGGGTACGGTTCTTACGAAATTTTAAACACGTCTTTATGTTGATTTTCTACTACTAGTAACCAAGCTTCAATTCGATCGAATATTTATTTTTTGAGTTATTAAGGAAACAATATTCCAGGTGGGTATAACTCGGAAACCGTTAGACCGATTATGCCCAAAAACGAAATAAATTCTCCCTTTCGGATATTCAACCTACCCTGAAAATTGCAAGTCCCTATATATCTCCTTTCGTTCGAAAGTTATCGAGGCAACGGTCACCCATCTACTGAACTCGCACAAGAATGCTCGAATCTCCAACAATATTTAACCGATCATATTAAAACTTGAAATTTGGCAGAGAGTTAGGTTATGAAGGCTCTTGCAAAATTTCAGCAATTTCAAACGAATAGTTACTGATATATAGAATTTTTTTTTTTATTTTCAATGATTTATTAAAAATTTTCTACAAATGCTATTCTCACCAAATTTTGCAAACATTTTCGCGTTGGCATTCTTCAACTAATAACCATGTTTGAATTCAATCGGTTCAGTATTTTTCGAGTTAATGAGGAACAAAAAACCACCAATTTTCAGGTAATTTCAGATGGCTATAACTCTAAAACCGTTTGGCCGATTATACTCATAAAGAAACTGAAATGTCGCGTTCTGGTGCACATCCTAACCTGAAAATTTCAAGCCGGTATCTCATTCCGTTCTCAAGTTGTCGTGACAAAAAAAATATTTTTTAATAATTTTTTTAAAATTTTCTAGCCATACGATTTGCACAAAATTTCACAAACGTGCTTAGGTTCATATTCTACAACTACCCACAAAGTTTCAATTCGATCGGATTTATATTGGTTGAAAACAAAAATATTACTCGGAAACCACTGGGCCGATTATGCCCATTAACGAACTTGTCCGTCGTATTGGGATGCGCCACCTACCCTGAAAATTTCAAGTCGCTAGCTCTTTTCGTTCTCAAGTTATCGTGGCAACGGCCGGACGGCCGGACGGACAGAATCAAATTTGACCTCGAATTCTTCATTGGGGAGTCGAACTTAATCGTTTGAGACCATTTTCGTCAAAAAATTCGAAAGTTACAGACATTTGGGCAAAACTATAACGCGATGTTCCTCAGAACATACGCGCAAAAAATACAACAAGTTGATTTTTTCAACATGATCACAAAATTGAAGGTTATTTTAGAGAAAACTCTTTTTGGCGCTCTTGTTTCTCGGAACAGAGTGCCCAAATGTCTGTATTTTTATAATTTTTGGCTGAAAATGTTCTTAAGCGATTTGGTTCGACTCCCTGATCAAGAATCCGTGGTTGAATTCGATTCTGTCCGGCCGTCCGTTAACACGATAACTCTCGAATGAGCTAGACAGTAGGGTTGGGACCTAATTATCTCGTTTAAGTTCGTTATTGGGCAAAATCGGCCACATGGTTTCGGAGTAACAAAAAAAAATTCTATTTTTTTTAAGATGCATTTCCTTCATCATAAGAATCCATTGATATTATTCTCAACTCTATCAAGCTAATAATCTCGGAGATATGATTTTTTAAAATTTCAATAATACATCGTACTTCTGTTTTCACTGAATGCGAATTAAATATGTTCGTGTTCTATCTGTTTGCGGTAGCTGTCGTTTGGTCAGTTTGAAAGATAAACGTCATTAATGTCAAACGAATCTGAAAGTGTATTTCTGGTTAGTTTGGTGGATGTAAACATGTACACAATTTGAAATTTGGATTCACTTCATAGGCCGAGTTTTTCGCTTAGTGAGTCGAAAATGAATGATGCCAGGAAGTTGTGCATAATTTACGAGTCCTTCTCTAATTATAGAAGATTAAGAACGGGATTTCCAACTAATGTACAGGTAGTTATTCTTTATTAACACTATTTAAGATTTCCTATACAGGGTGAGTCTTTGACCACTGCATTAATTTTAACCAAAGATTGCTCTCATCAAATGAAACACTTTTTTCATTTAACATTTTTCCAAATTCAGCTCAGGTAAAAAGATACAGGCTGTTGAATATTTGAAAAAAAAACAGTTTTTATTTTGTAGCTTTGACATCCTTTTCTCGAATAAAATGAATGTTGGCGTAAAGTTTCCTATAACTATGATACATATTTTCCAAATATT
The DNA here is from genome assembly GCA_937662695.2 of Halyzia sedecimguttata. NCBI lineage: Eukaryota > Metazoa > Arthropoda > Insecta > Coleoptera > Coccinellidae > Halyzia > Halyzia sedecimguttata. The sequence continues at coordinate 1,353,477 of OW569411.2, read as the reverse complement.
AGTTATTTTCTACTTCTACTGGTTTTATAGTTATGGACTCGTGTATTCATAAAACTAAACGAAATTAGCATAAAGAAAGCGTATAAAGTTTTTCTTGAATCAGTTCAAGAATATTCCATCGTTTTAGAACATTATATTATTCTTCATCATTTCTCCTTAAACGCACCGTTTTCGAGATATTCTTCATTGAATGTTTTAAACAAAATCGTCTTTTGGTTTTTTTGATTCGAATATAGAATCAGGAAAACTTCTATTTCTTATCCCCTAAAATAGCTAAAAGGCGGATATTTCAGATAACTCATCTCATCGCCGCCTTCTACGTACCTACAAACTAAATTTCAATGAATGAAACACTCCATCCAGCTTTTTGAGTAGCTTCTGCAAGAAACTAACCAAGCCTATGAAGGGGTGACAAATTAGTGATTCTACCCTTGTGATACTGGCGAAGTTTCCAATTCGCGACAAGAAGTCTCTCCGACCACGACGTTTCTGGAAAGGGGTGCTTAAACTGAATAGATTAAGTTATTATAAAGTTTTGAATTTACAACGAAGTGAACACATGCACGGAGAATCAGCGGCGTAGGATAGGCTATTGTCGCCGAGGGCAAATGCGAAAATGAAAAACCATTTCCATTTGTAGTGAAGGAAAGCAGGGCCCCGTTATTTGGACAGGGACTCCATCATAAAGGAAATTCAATTTAAATAATAGTTTATTTATCAAGATTAAATGAGCAATCATGAGAATGAGAACTGCACCATGGAAGAAATCAAATTAAAATACCTTAAATGAATTTGACTCTCTCTTATAGAACAGGATGACATGTACGAGTATAAACACAGATCATATAATAAATCATAGATAGAATAATTATAGCAATCTGTGATAAAATAGAAGTACGATTCATTATTGAAATTTCGAAAAAGCACATCTCCGAAAGTATTAGCTTGTTGGAGTTGAAAATGACATCAATGGATTTTTATGGGTAAACTGCATCTTTATTGCAGTTGCAAATTTATTCTGAAACTTGTAGGTTAAAAAAATTTTTTTTTCGTTACTCCGAAACCTATTTTGCCCAATAGCGAACTTAACCGAAATATTTATCTTCCTAACCTACTCTGAAAATTTCAACTGCCTAGCTCATTCCGTTCGAGAGTTATTGTAGAAACAAAATTTAAAAATTTTCAAATTTTTTTTTGACACTTTACGGTAACCCGATCAATACAAAACTTCACATGCGTCTAAAGGTAATGATTCTACAATTTGATGCTAAATTTCAGATGGATCGAGTTATCGGTTTCAGAAATATTCATAAAAAAATTGTTTACTAAAAACGGTCATAACTCCGAAACCGCTAGATGGATTTCGCCCGTTAACGAACTCGTCCGAGATATTTATGCTCCAAACCTACACTGCAAATTTCAATCCTCTAACTCCTTTCGTTCGAGAGTTATCGTGTCAACGGCCGGCCGGACAGAATCGATTTGGACCACGGACTCTTGATCAGTGAGTCGAACCAAATCGTTCAATACCATTTTCAGTCGAAAATTCTAAAATTATAGACATTCGGGCAAATTGATGAGCACTCAGTTCCGAGAAACAAGAGCGCCTAAAATAGTCACCAGCAAAATGGCACTTGGGGTAGACGCCTACACCACTGCGAAAAAGGGGTGAGACTTGAGCTCTTTGTTTTCAGTTTAGCTGTCAGATAAACACCCGGCTGAATTTTTGTGAAAACGTCGCACGTTGCTCGGCAGAACGTGAAAGAATTCCCCGAACATTTTGTTCCTGAATATTTCATGTGGAAGGTGATGTGTATTATTTCTAAGATGCGATCACGTTGAGCTGCTCCGAGCGTCAGACTCCTGATTGGACGTGAATTTTGCACGGGTTCATAAATAAATTCCGGGAAAAATATGGCTGGTGGGAAAGTTTCTAAGACGTCCATAATTCATGCGAACAATCTGTGTCCTCCCGAAAAATTTTGTTTTCGGAATTTTCTCATGATACAAGAATTCCTCGATATAAAGGGTCCGCCATCTAAGGTTTTTTTTTCAACTAGTGCTTATTTCGTGAATGGTAACCCTTAGCTCATGTCTGATTTGACAGATATTTAGTTTTATCCTTCCGCTGAACGAATATGGTTGTGTATACGCTTGAAAACGCTGGGAGATATTGCGACATTACTTTGAAAATCATGGTAATGTTGCAGAATGTGTGCGAAAATTGCGTACGGATTTTGGAAGAAGAGAAGCACCGTCAGCTCCGTATGTTCGTTATCTTGTGAAAAAAGTGAAAGAAACTGGCATCCTCATCGATAAACCAAAGCGTGAAAAGCCAAAAACAGTGCGTACACCCGAGAATATTGCTGCTGTGGCAGAAAGTGTGCGTGAAGCGCCATCAACATCAATTCACCGTAGTTCTCAAGAATTAATTATTTCGGAGACATCACTGAGACGAATTTTGCATAAAGACCTTGGTACGACGCCATACAAAGTCCAATTGGTTCAGGAGTTGCCCTGTTTTTGAAGATCGCATTATCAGCCGCAGAGCTGATGTCGTTTGGCCACCTCGGAGCTGCGATTTGACACCGTTGGACTATTATTTGTGGGGTGCCGTCAAAGATAAGTGTTACGCCGACAAGCCAGAGACAATTTACGCTTTAAAGGACAATATTCGTGAAGCCATTGGTGAAATACAGCTGCACACAATCGATAATGTGCTTAAAAATTGCACCGATCGTGTAGGCTACTGCATGGCCAGCCGAGGCAGCCATTTGAATGAAATTATTTTCCATTATTAACCGGAAGGATTGTACTTTCAAAAAAAAAATGAAATTTGAGAAAATATTCAGTAGCTTTTTTTTAATGCATTTTCAAAAAAAAAAAAAAGTTATTTGGCGGACCCGTTACAAGTTTTCCCGGGAAAGCAGATGCTTAGAAGTAGAGCAGATAGTTATTGCGTCCGGCTAAGATTTCGATTTGATAGTATAGGTAAAGGGGGGTAGTTTGGTCTTAATTGGAGTTGGATTTTGCCGATTACCTGTGTGAGAGTGAATTATTCAGATACGATTTTACCATGGTAAATTCGAATTAAGGGTGTCCAATACTGGAGAATGGACAACATAATTTACCATGGTAAATTCGATTAAGGGTGTCCAATACAGGAGAATGGACAATAGAACATACGCGCCAAAGCTCCTGACTTAACGTCAGTGCTTGAACCAATTGTTTTCCAATTCCTTCGAAATGTTTTCTAACTACTTCGAAATTTTTCCAAGTGTGTTAAAAATTGTTTGAACTCCGTTCAACATTATATCACTTAATTCATAGTAAAAAAATGTTTATTATCAAAAAAAAAATTAAACTCCTTGATAATATCATAAAGACTTTCACTACCTGTGGAGAGATTCTTAAATGTCACTTGAAACCCCAACAAGCTATAGTCTATAGTCGGTGCATACAGTTTTGGCGGGAATTCTAGCGCGCATATTTTTACACTTATCAATTTACACTTCAAAGTACCAGGAAGAAATAATTAACCATTTTAGAAAATTCCAGAAAATAAGTTCAGCATAAGATGCGTAAACTGTAAGAATTCCAAGCTTTTAGTCGCAGGTTTATTACATGATGAATACTCAACGATAAAAGCAATAATAAAGCACAGGAGTCAATCCATCTATCTGGAATGTGAACGGAAGCGTAGAAGGGCCGAAAAGGATCACGTAGCAAGAATAACATGAAATGGGAAAGTGAGGATTGAACGTGATAGAATTCCGATAACCAGAAGAGCGATGGCTAAGATCATCTTGAAGACGGCGAGAATTCTTGATATTAAGGGTGTTTCTTAGATGTAAGTGGGTCCCGGAAGTACGCAAATATGCGCCCTATTAACGTGCGTTCCTGAATGATGCAGTTTTCCGAGTTTTCCAATCGTGGAAAGTTATGTTGGCTAACGAAATACGCACATAAGAAAAGTCTGGGGATAATTTAGAAAAGTTTCGAGATGCAATTGATATTGCCTTTTACATGTATCCTGTTATCAGTTTAAATACTCAGGAGAACAAATTTTTCTGACATACGCAAAAAAGTTTTTCAAAAACTGGTTCACTATTTATTTAAAAATCATATATGTTGATTCATTCAACGGAGTCATCTTATTCTTGAAAATATCTTCTATATTTTAAAGAATATCCCTAGAATTTTCTGATTTGTTTGATTTGTCTGAGCTCTGCGGGACTCGTTATTGATTTAATATCGAGTGAATGGTGGCATATGATTTCACGCTTCAAATATTCACTGGTGGGGAGAGGCTGATCTCCGTGTTTCGTTTCATAGGTGGCGTGGGCGATTATAATGGTCGACCAAGCCGGCTCTGAAAGGCTTAACCCGGGTCAGTTTAGTTGAATTTGTTGGGAAAGCTACAGGGTACTGATGAAGGCCAAGAAGCCAGAAACGCGTCTGCTCTTGCTTTCTCGGCATATCGATGAACCCCCTGGGGTCTATTTGATTTGTGAAATATATGCATAAGTATATTTATTATACGAAGCCATTCATGAAGGACCCGATTAGCAGGAACGCTCTTAACTTGTTGATTGATTTGATCATCTTAACAAAAATTAAAGAAACAGGGTGTAAATAAAATATGTATGAATATTGAATTAGGAACATATTATACAGGGTCTAAATAGTAAAAATTCAAAAGTTGATTCCCTGTAAAAAATAAGGTGGATATTTTATATACATATATAATATACAGGATGTTCCTTAGAGACATGATAATATTTAAGGAGGTGATTTTATGACTTATTATAAGAAAAAACTTCATATGAACGTATGTCCTAGAAGACTTAACTTTTGAGATACGGAGTGATATAATTTTGGTACTGCGATATGAAGGAATTTTAATTTAATTATTTCAATCAAGAACAGGGAGTCTGACAAGAAAACATATTTCTCTATTTCAGTATCGTAATGAGTCCATTCCAGCACTAAAAACAGTGCTGGAATGAACTCATTCCCGCAATGTTCCTAGTTATATTTTTCGTTTTGTGGTAGTCAGCACTGACATTCGATCTTATCAAATTTCAACACACGTCAATTGACAATACAATATAATCTGGATATAGTGAAATAATTGTTGAGGAAAAGCTTTATTTTCATTACAAATTATGGTACTAGAGATTTCCTTCTTGCAAATTTTGAATCATTCATGCTATTAGGAAACTGTTTTGAATCTGATCTCCATGCCACGCGTACGTTTCAAATTCAAATTCCGTAATCTGTCAACTTTCGCAACAGTCACACCGACTACCAAGATACAATACAAAAGTTACTAGGATGTATAATACGAATTTTTCATTAAATTTCAACATTATTTTACAAAACTTGCCTAAAATAGAGAAAATATCGTCTAATACTCATTGCAGAAGGTAATTCCAACACTCATGCGTTCGAAAACTCGCTCCTTCGTCGCTCGTTTTCGAATATCGCATTCGTGTTTTAATAGGATCCCATTCTGCAACTTGTTTTTAGAATATACTATTTTAGATTCTAATAAATGAGATAATATTGTAGACATCTTTATGAAATTTGGTACATGTCTCCTATGCATCAAGGTGCATTTTGTAATGTACAAAAATTTTCATTTTCTCTACCAGTGGCGTCCATACGGGTTTTGCACTGAATCTTTTTAGAGAAAAAAATACTACGCCACTGCTTTCTTTTGAAATAAAAACTACCTTTGAAGTCCTCATTCATTTTTGAGCCCATTTGATCTCATAGGTTTTCTTTGTCTGACAAGAATAGAATTAAGCTGATATTATACACGAGGATGAAGGCACTCATGCATTTTTTGCTGTTGTTCACCCAATGTTTGTAAGGGGTTAAAGAAGCCACCCTTTCTGATCATTATCATCATTAGAAAGACCGAAAACAAAATGCATATTGATCATTTTTTTCTGCGTTTGTGTATACCGCCATCCTAATGTATGCGTGAATAAAATCTCAAAATGATTGCAACTTAATCAAAACTAATTATTCTTCATAACAAAATGACCTCCGCCTTCAAGCTACATACCTGTTTATAAATAATTTTTTTCGCAAAAATTGGGAATTTTAGCAATTACAAGAGACCTTATTTGTTCAGAATGAGTCGAGCTATCCGAAATTAATTTTTGATATAATTTATATTAGGAAAAATTTGGTATAATAAGAAATAGAAACTAATTTTATTGGTGGCTATTTCTACCCCTTCCGCACATAGGGGAGCACCACCAAAAATTATTTTGAGTGCTTACTCGCTCGCATAAAATGTCATTCTTGTCAGTGTTTGGTTTTTAAGATGGCGCCATCTTAAGGAGGTTGTATCTAAGCAGGGGCTACTTAAAAAAATTATATGACATACCCTATTTTTTGACAAGGAACCGCCTCTTACATTTTTTCGCAACTATTCATTTACACCCTGTATATTGGAAAATTATTATTGCAGGAAATATTATAGAAAGTTCTGTTCCTGAACTGTTGTATAATTTAGAGCTTTTATCAAGCAAAACTCATTCGGATTTCGCATTATACTTTTATGTTTTCATGAAAATTCTTACATGACTATCTAACTTACTAATCCTCCTCAGCTTTCTGCTAGCGTCAATAGAAAACCTTGATGACTCACCTGTAAACAAAAAAAAATAGTTAAAAAAATGTGGAAAAGCCCTGTGGACAGGAACTTTGACGCTCTTGTTCAAACTTTGACAAATTATATCTCCGAAAGTATTGATTATTCAGAGTTGCGAATGATATCAAAGGATTCTTATGATATAGAACATAATCATAGAAGAAATTAAATTCAGAAAAGTCTTATTAAAAAAAATCAAGAGTGCCAAAAATTATTAATCCGAAACCACCAGATTCTACCCAATAACGAACTTATCCGAGATATTCATTCCCCAAATCTACACTGTAAATTATATTATATAAATTAAACTTAACCCATATACCACTTTTCTTTTTTTTTTGAGAAATTCTGAACCTAATTTGATTAACTTACCAAAGTATATACATATCCTCATATGCATTTTCCAAAGGCATTATATTATCGCCCAAAAATTATAATATCCTATGATCCTCATAATTCTACGATAGCTGAGGATATTTTATTGGTCATTTTGCATTCAATCATACTTTGTTTTCTAGAACAGGTTATTTTATATAATGAGTAAAGAATTTTGAATAGAAACAGAAATAAATATATGACATCTCTCTTATCGATAGATAAGATGTATGAACACAGATCATGAAATTCATAGATACAAATGAGGACTTTAATTTTCGTTAACAGCATTCTGTGATATCATAGAATTACGATTGATTATTGAAATTTCGAAGAATCATATCTCTGAAATCATTAGTTTGTTAGAGTTGAAGATGATATCAATGGATTTTAATCAACTAAATCTTTCAAAAAAAATTGAATTTGAAATTTGTAATGTAAATAAAATATTTTTTTTTCGTTACTCCGAAACATTGGAAATCACTGTAGATAACTTTTTTCTTGAAACAGTGGAAATTCTTCAAATCCAATTTTGTTTTCATATTATACTAAGCCGCATTCACAGTGAATAATTCCCATAACATTCCTGTTTAAAACATAGAAATGCATTAACTTTTAAAACTCCTCTATGGTTTCAATATATCCTCGAACCAATACTTCCGCGTATGGAAGATAATAATTAAAACTTTCCCTCATAGTTTCCCACAAAAATAAACATCGAAATTTCCGCAGGCCTGGCCAACGTTATAATTTATTAACGCAGACGACTCGCGACTAAGACGAGGTTACTTGAAAGTTACATTTCAATCTAAGTTTCAGCTTCTCACTGATATCCCTTGGGGTTCTGCCATGTTGATCTTCGTAAGATAAAGTCAACCCGCTATTTAATTAGAAAATGTCAATCAAATTTCAATATTCGGACTCAAGAATCTTAACGGAAGCTCGGAGCGACACTTATAACCGACTGTCTTTTATTTCTTGGTCGTAGTCGGGAGGATTGGGTCGTTGAACTATTCGACGATATTCGGAGAACAATTGTAGAGAAATCGGGTCAAAAATATCATTTTTGACCATTTTAGGCCGAAGAAACGCTACAAATTGAATGTAGCTGGTGAATGCAACTGAAATTCGACCCAATGACAGGTTAAAGAACATAAATTATACACGATTATATGAGCAGAGACATTAATACAGTGTGGGCCAACGAAAGCTTTACACCTCGATTTTTCAGCTATAGAATGAAAATCTGAAAAAATTTACGAACGAGGTCGCTATGTTTTTCCGTTCTCAAATTATCGTGAGATACTTAATATTTTTCTCTATTTCAGTATCGTAATGAGTCCATTCCAGCACTGAAAACAGTGCTGGAATGAACTCATTCCCGCATTGTTTCTAGTTATATTTTTCGTTTTGTGGTAGTCAGCACTGACCTTCGATCCTATAAAATTTCAGCACACGTCAATTGACAATACAATATAATATGGATATAGTGAAATAATTGTTGAGGAAAAGCTTTATTTTCATTAAAAAATATGCTACTAGAGATTCTTACTAATTTTGAATCATTCCTGCTATTAGGAAACTGTTTTAAATCTGATCTCCATGCCCTACGTACGTTTCAAATTCAAATTCCGTAATCTGTCAACTTTCCTAACAGTCACACCAACTACCAAGATACAATACAAAAGTCACTAGGATGTATAATCCCAATTTTTCATCAAATTTCAACAGTATTTTGTGAAACTTGCCTGAAATAGAGAAATTATCGTCTAATACTCGTTGCAGAAGGCAATTCCAACACACATGCGTTCGAAAACTCGCTCGTTTTCGAATTTCGCATTCGTGTTTTAATAGGAGCCCATTCTGCAACTTGTTTTAGAATATACTATTTCGTAATTTCTTTGAAATTACAGTTCTCATAAAATTTTAAGCACGTTTTTATTTCGGTATTCTACAGCTAGTTACCAAGCTTCGATTCGATCGAGTCTATATTGTTTGAGTTATCGAGGAAATAATATTCCAGATGGGTATAACTCCGAAACCGTTGGACCGATTATGCCCGTAAACGAACTGAACTCTCCCATTCGGATGCGCAACCTACCCTGAAAATTGCAAGTCCCTATTTGCGGTAGAGTTAGGTTCTGAAGGTTTTCGCAAAATTTCACCGGTGTCGGACGAATAGTTACTGATATATAAAAAATTTTTCAATGATTTTTTAAAAATTTTCTAATAATACGATCCACACGAAATTTTGCAAGAATTTTCGGGTTTCCATTATACAACTAATAACAATGTTTGAATTTAATCGGTTCTGTATTTTTTGAGTTGTTGAGGAAATAACAACCAAATTTCAGATGGGTATAACTCCAAAACCATTTGGCCATAATGCCTATAAACAAACTCGAATGTCGCTTTCAGATGCACAACTTAACCTGAAAATTACAAGTCGCTATCTCTGTCTGTTCTCAGGTTATCGTGACATAAAAAATATTAACGGGTTATTCCACTTATATACAGGGTGAGTCTTTGACCACTGCATTAATTTTAACCAAAGGTTCCTCTCATCAAATGAAACACTTTTTTCATTTACCATTTATCCAGATTCGGCTCAGGTAAAAAGTTACAAGCGTTTAAAGATTTCACAATGTGCTAATACACTCCCGCATATAATTATCTATGACATTGTTGGCGGACGAGAATAAGGCATACTAACGTGGTTTACAGCTTGATTCGGGATTCCAACGCTCAGGGACGGATCCATAAAAGTAGTGAAATTTCTGGAGTTTTCCATTTTAAAACATTCAATGAAGAATATCTCGAAAACGGTGCGTTTACGGAGAAATGATGAAGAATATTTTAATGTTCTAAAACGATGGAATATTCTTGAAATGACTCAAGAAAAACTTTATATGCTTTTTTTATGCTAATTTCGTTTAGTTTTATGAATCCACGAGTCCATAACTAGAAATCCAGTAGAAGTAGAAAATAACTAATATTTGGAAAATATGTATCATAGTTATAGGAAACTTTACGCCAACATTCATTTTATTCGAAAAAAGGATGTCAAAGCTACAAAATAAAAACTGATTTTTTTTCAAAATTTCAACAGCCTGTATCTTTTTACCTGAGCTGAATTTGGAAAAATGTTAAATGAAAAAAGTGTTTCATTTGATGAGAGGAATCTTTGGTTAAAATTAATGCAGTGGTTAAAGGCTCACCCTGTATATAACTCCGCATGATCCATATTTCTATAAAAAATATTTTTTTCTTAAATTTCTAGTGATACGATTCCTACAAAATTTCACAATCGTGCTTAGGTTTATATTCTACAACTATTCACCAAGTTTCAATTCGATCGAATTTATATTGGTTGATAATATAATGATTACTCGGAAACCATTGGGTCGCTATCTCATTCCGTTCTCAAGTTATCGTGGCAACGGTCGGCCGGCCTACCGGACAGAATCAAATGTGTCCTCGAATTCTTCATCAGGTAGTCGAACTCGTTTGAGACCATTTCCAGAACACTTTTTTTGGAAGACCAGAGTGCGGTACATCATCACGCTTGAATTCAGCAAATAAGAATTTTTTTTATTTTCCATTGTTTTGGAAATTGGAAAGCCTATTTCTCTAAAATCACTGTAACTTTTTAACCAACCGTTAGATCGTCATAATATTTCAGCAGATACCCTTTGAAAGTTATTACTTGATTTGATAGAGAAAATATTAATTCTGTATTTCGAAATAATTTCGCAATAATGCACATGAACGAACTTACTATCGAATAATATTTCTTTCAAATCGTGCAGTGGAGTAAACATTTTTCCGGAGAACTTCTACTACATGTGTTTCTCCATCGATTTTTCCTCAGTTCGGTTTATTGGCATCGTAGTTTTTCCCGTTTTCCTGCGTCTTTTTTTAGCTGAGGGTTATTCTACTTACGAATTCCGACAGTGCAGCAATATATTCTCGAATTGAAATATTACGGAGTATCTATAATATATTGCATTCGATCTGACAAGCAGAATCATGTAAATAGAAGATACTTGACTCCATATAAAAATATCCATAACGTAACCCCCAGACTTCTTGCTATTGACCAAAGCTATAACCTGAAATTGCAGATCATCGGGGATTCGAAACCAGTGCCGTCCCGTTCTTGCCTTGCGTCTGGATTCATCGAAAATAGTTTCGGTCTTTTTTATATCTTTAGAGAAACCCACCGTATAAATGTTAATATTGTTAAGAAAGTCAAATACAGCCGGTATGAGTTTATTTTAATAATGAATAATCATTCAGAATTGTATAAGGGCATTTATACAAGGTGTCCTAACGGAAGTGCCCATTAAAAGTTTACGGAGAAATAATTATTGGGTCTGTTTGAAATTAATACATAAGTGAATCTTCTTTCAAAAACATTTGCAACGATTATATCGGAAATGGATATCAACTCGTTTATTTCAACTGGAACACCCAGTTTATTATTACATTTTCTGAAGTAATGTCAAATTCTATGTTTAACTATGGCCATCGAGTGTCATAAGTAGGGGAAGCAATTGATACCTAATTTGCTTTTACGCAACATTTATTTCATGATATCTCAATGATTTAGATATAGGAAACTTCTAAAATTTTTCAACCGACTATTAGAACGAAATTTCATTGGAATCTGTCCAATAATCTCATACACCATATACAATTTTTTTTATTAAATATTTTTTTTCTAGCGATATTATCCTCAAGAAATTCCACAAATATTAGCCTCGAGTTCAAATGAAAATGATCGAAACGAGATAAACCAAGCAATTAGCCTTGCAGCTTCAACGTCTATAAATTCTCGTTGCCCTCCAGTACAATTTACAAATTGTACAAACTGTAAAATAAATGTAAATATTATCAACAATTAATTTCAAGAATATCGTTATAAATTAGATGTTCCTTTTATTTCTCTTACAACAACTTTATCAATATAAAAATTAAAACCATAATTAGTTTCAATTTATTGTAATAATCCATTTGTAACATTACCGCACGCTACAGCAGTGCGGTAAGAATATTACCGCACTGTTATTTTCTAATGGCTTAGCAACTGCCCACTATTGCCCGAAATGTTGAGCTTTGCGCATAGAAAACAGGTCAAAATAGTTTCACTTTTCCCACGATCGAAAAAAATGTTTTTCTGTAACAAAATATGCCAGAATTAATGCAATCGGTTTAATGGATTTTCTTGCAAGACGCTCCGCCAACTTTATAGAAGTCATAACATTCAAATTCCTACGTATCTAAAGAACGAAACAAATCGTTTCAAATCCCCTGGGATGGCGAACGAAGCTTGCCTTTCCGCATTCATTCGAACGAAGGCAATATTCGTAACAGACACTTGACGAGGCGCCTCTGATCCCAGGCCGTTTTAAGAAATGCACCCTCGATAGCGGAATGAAACGTCGAATAGGATTCTAACGGGAGCTAGGGGAATTTTTGAGCATATCCAGAACTCCAGAACCAACAATTTGATGACGCGGCTCGAGATACTGCAGGATCCTTTATTCTTTCGGCAATTCACACGTGAAATATGTTGAGCAGAGTAGATGTTTATGAGAATCTGAATTGTTACATTATTTCCGTTTTCGATTCGGTGCACGAAAAATTCGACAGTTCCTCGTATTCGATTTACAATCCCCATGCTCGATTGATATTTGATGAAAGTCTATATCGTTCGTCTCGTGATCGGAAAATATGATGGGAATATTGAAAGCATGATTGAAGATAATGGAAGAGGATATTCGATCTAATCTCTTCAGATAAAACGAATACGTTGCATAGTAAGCGAATTATGTTCTTTAAAAACACTGCAAATGTTTCGCAAAGTTTATTGACTCCTACTGACAATGAAAAACTTATTTCTCATTTCAGTATCGTGATGAGATTACAGCATTGAAAACAGTGCTGTAATGAACTCATTACCGTTTTGTTTCTAGTTAAATTTTTCGTTTTGTGGTAGTCAGCACTGACATTTGATCCTATCAAATTTCAACACACGTCAATTGTCAATATAATATAATCTGGATATAGTGAAATAATTGTTGAGAGGAAAAGTTTTATGTTCATTAAAAAAAATTGGGAAAGCCCTGTGGACAGGAGCGTTGGCGCTCTTGTTCAAACTTTGACAAATCATATCTCCGCAAGTATTGGTTTCTCAGAGTTGAGAATTATATCAATGTATTCTTATGATAGAAATGCATCATGAAAGAAATTAAATTTAAAAAAGTGTCGTTTAAAAAAAATACTTCAAAAATTATCTTATAAAAAAAAGGACATCTACAATGCTTCAAAGCCTTAACGCTTCAAAAATTGTCATTAAATTTATTTATCAAGATTAAATGAGCAATCTGCAATGATTCAACCTCGTGGAATGGGTTGTTGCAACTTACACTCGGTGCATAGTTTTCACAACTCGAAATACCAAAGGAAAGTATCATCGAAATGTCTAGAGCAAGGCTGGAGACAATCATAGCAGATTGTCCATTTATTCCTGATATTTCAGTAGGTAGTGGATTAAGAACAAATTATTTTAATATTTCAAAATATCTTAATAAAATACAATCCTCTTTTCATAATTTAAAATGTAATAGTTCATACCACTAACACATTCTTTTCTGTATTATGAACCTTAACTCAAGAAAAAATGATTGATACACAAATGTAGATCCATATTTCAGTATTTTTTTGCTAGCAACATTATGAAAATACGAACAGTAATTTCTTTTGATGATTCCGTTATGTTCTTCTTTCCTATTACCTCCATAAACTACATCAAAACAGTCTGTAGAAGGTTGTCAGATTTTGACTACGTAATTTGCATCGAAATCGGAGACCGGTCGAATTTTGGCAATTTTTTAATACAATTAGCCTTAAAAAAATCCCATTTTTCGAGAAAAATTTTTTGACGCAAAACTATGAAGTGGGTACTTATTCTTATAGATTCGGAGCCGTAGATTCCGAATCTACGATCAGATATTTATTACAAAAATTTTCCGAGGAAATATCGCGGGAAGAATTTTCCGAAAAATAGACCTTGGGAAAAAAATTTTTGGCGTTTGAAGGATTTACTCTCATTTCCTAATATTTTCCGAACGGATAGAGATACAGAGGAAATAGATATATAAATCTAAACGTCGTCCACCGACCAATAATCGGGGAAAATTTGGATATCGAGATGTGAAAATCATAGATTTCGGACGGGAAAGAAGAATTTTCCTTCGATTCCGGGTCAAAAAATTTTTTTCCTGGTATATCGATACGGAGCTCGTGTCTAATTAAATCGAGGTTGCTGATCACAAATATGCAATTAGTTTTTCCCTAAGTGGCGTACTTTGGAAAAATTTTCACTTAGAGTGAAAAAATGGACGAAAATAGGTCAATTTTGGAAGTTTACACCGCCCAAAATAATCGGAGTAGGGTGTTGTTGATTTTTGCCGTCATATATGGATCCTTTGTCTACTGAATAATCCAAACAGAAAATGTCCAGGCCGTACTATTCGGAAATTATGATTTTTTTCCCAAGGGTCTGGTTTTCGGAAAATTCATTTCGCGGTATTTCCGCGGAAAATTCTCTAATGAAAAATCCGATCATATATTCGTAATCTACGGCCCCGAATTAGTAAATGACGTAATTTGCATCGAAATCGGAGACCGGTCGAATTTTGGCAATTTTTTAATACATTAGCCTTAAAAAAATCCCATTTTTCGAGAAAAATTTTTTGACGCAAAACTATGAAGCGGGTACTTATTCTTATAAATTCGGGGCCGTAGATTCCGAATCTACGATCAGATATTTATTACAAAAATTTACCGTTGAAATATCGCGGAAAGAATTTTTCGAAAAATAGACCCTTGGGAAAAAAATCATAATTTCCGAAGCGTACGACCTGGACATTTATTGTTCGGATTATTGTTAGGATTGTTCGATAGATAAAGGATCCAAATATGACGTAAAAAATCAGGAACACTTTACTCCGATTTTTTTGGGCGGTGGAGAGTTCCAAAATTGACCTAATTTCGTCAATTCTTTCACTTTAAGTGAAAATTTTCCCGAAGTACGCCACTTAGGGAAGAACTAATTACATATTCATGATCAGCGACCTCGATTTAATTAGACATGAGCTCCGCATCGATATACCATGAAAAAAATATTTTGGGTCGGCACTTAGAAATATTTTTGACCCGGAATCGGAGGAAAATTCTTCTTTCCCTTCCCAAATCTATGATTTTCACATCTCAATAACCAAAATTTCCGCGATTATTGGTCGGTGGACGACGTTCAGATTTATGTATCTATTTTTTCTGTATCTCTATCCGTATCTCGATTAGTTTCGGAGGAATGACGAAAAAAGTCGCAATTTCTGGTCCTACCTCCGGAAAATGGACTAATTAGTCGTATTTTTCGCCATATTACCAAAATTAATCGAGATACGGAAAAACTAATTACAGATTCGGAATCTACGCCCTCGATTCAGTGAAAAGCCAAAGCCGTAGCGATCTAATCGGAAAATTCTAGATTTTTGTTTGGGTTAGATACTAGAGAAAACTTTTTGGCGTTTGACGGATTTACTCATTTCCTAATGAGTAATAATGAAAATAACAATGAAATAACCTCAGCTATCGTAGAATTATGAGGATGATTTGATATTATACTTTTAAGGTGATAATATAATGCCCGTGGATAATCCATATGATGATGGAGATATATTCTTTGGTAAGATACATAATCAAATTAGGTTCAGAATATCCCCAGTAAAAACAGAACTGCAATATTGTCTAAATTTTAATTGATATAATATAATTTTCAGAATAAATTTGAGGAATGAATATCTCGGATAAGTTCGTTATTGGGGAGAATCAGTCTGTTTGAATTCAATTTCTTTCATCATGCAGTTCTATCAAATTAATCCATTTATATCATTCCCAGAGACCAATAATTTCGGAGATATGATTTGTCAAAGTTTGAACAAGAGTGCCAAAGCTCCTGTCCACAGGGCTTGAACCAATTTTTATGATGGATAGGGATCCATTGATATAATTCCCAACTAGGAGAAACCAATACTTTCGGAGATATGATTTGTCAAAGTTTGAATAATTACTCGCTAGTAGTTTAACAGGAGCGTCAATGCCCCTGCCCACATTGCTTTCCCACATTTTTTTTTATTCAATAGAATTATTGAAAGTCCTTCTTCTGTAAAATCACATAATTTGTTTTTCTAGTTTATGTTACGGTAGAAGTTTATGATATATAGATAAAATAATTTTTTTCTTTCGGAATAACAATATAAAATTTTAATTAAGTTTATGCCCAATGCATTATTTCATTACTGTACATTATGTTAACGCTTTCTTTGTTCATATTCAACTCCATAAATTAGGGGGGTATGTGAGGCGTCAATAGACAATAGAACATGCGCGCAAAAGCCATCGACTTGACGTCATGAATTTTTTTACTGCCGCTTAAAAAATGTTCGAATTAACTTTCCGCATACGAATCACAAGGAGCGAGTTTATCCACATATTCAATCCCGTACAATTTTTCCCCATTCCAAGTGCTCGAAGGACCAGCAAGAACAGGATGAACAATTAAGGTATCCCAGATAGATGAATTAATAAATTCGAGGCGGCTCGCAGCACGTACAGCGCTTAATTATGCGAAATGCTCGCTAACTGTCATTCGGATCGGTTTAACTGTCAAATTGGATAATCAACAAATTGTATCAAGTAATTGAGCAATTTCAGTCCGAGTCGGTCAATCATAATAAGCTGGCACATGAAATCGCTACATTCATCACTGTTATGTGGGTCGGTAACTGACAGAAGTGCGACTGCAAACTAGATTTTTCGGGGATAACAAAGAGGAATAACGGAAGCTGTGTATAACAGGGAATGACGTGAGATTGATTCATCTGATGGCCACGTAGGACGTGGCTGGGTGAATGGCTTTATTGGGAATCAACTAGATAGAATGGAGGCGAATGATCTTATTTCCTGACAATTCAGTTTCCATTGGAATTTTTCAATGGGCTACAGTGGTTACAAGTTCTTTAATTCAATTTATCTACAATTGTGTTTTGGCCCCATTTCACTAACTTACTGTACAGTGTGGCTGAAATTCGAGTCTCACCTTTGAATTTCGGAAACGGTAAGAGAGATACAGTATCGGTTCAATTACGGTTGTATGATTCGATAAGGAAGTGGTTTCTTTCTGGGTTTTCTCTCCCAAACTCTGAAAAATATCTATAAAATGAAAAGTTTATTATGTTGTGAATTGCTTCTGCATAAGAAAGATATTTGTCAGAAGCAATAAATCGAACAATGCCTAACAAATAACAACGAAACAACATCAACGAAGAAACAACTATATCGTAACGTTTCGGAGTCTATATCAGACTCCTTCGTCAGATGCTTAACGAGAAATCTTCAGAATTATTTTGTTGGTCGTTATTCTAAAATTCGAGTATTGTCACATTGTCTGTATTTGAAAATCATAGCTAACATAAAGGGTTTTCCAATAAGAGGTGTTATTTTGATATTCAAAGAAAAACGCCAATTTTCAATATAAATGATCGGATGTTTATTTCATTATAAAGAAGAAGCTATGCCGTTAATAGGGGAAAATAACATCAGGCAAATGACCACCACGACCACGCTTACAGGACCATATCCTTTTAATGAAATTTTCCATAACCAAATCGCAAAGTGGCTGCCCTATGTCCTCGATAGCCTCACGAATTCCATCTTTGAGGTCTTGAATCGAAGCTGGGCTATTGACGTAGAACTTCTCTTTCACGTGGCCCCAAAGGAAGAAGTCGCAAGGTGTTAAATCACAAGATCTCGGTGGCCAATTGTGATCACCTCTTCGAGAGATAACACGGGCCGTTGCTTGTGTAGCACGTAGCACCGTCTTGTTGAAAGTAAACGTTGTCCAGATCAATACCATCCAATTCCAGCCATAAAAAAATCATTAATCCATTCACCGTAACGTTTGCTGCAGCCTCATTTTCGAAAAAGTAAGGTCCAATGACTCCGCCGGACCATAAACCGCACCAAACAGTCACACGTTGAGGATAGAGAGGCTTTTCAACAATAACTCTTGGGTTTTCCGAGCCCCCGATGCGACAATTTTGCTTGTTGACGAAGCCACCGAGGTGGAAATGGGCCTCATCACTCGAGATGATTTTTCGATGGAATTCCGGATCATTTTTATGCATTTCAACGAACCAATTAGCAAAGACACGACGTTGTTGATGATCGGCCGGCATGAGTTCTTGTGTTAACTGAACTTTATAAGCCTTAAGACCCAAATCTTTATGGAAAATACGGTGTAATGACGTTTGTGGAATGCCTAATTCCAAAGAACGACGAGGAATGGACAAACCTGGGTTTTCTTCAACACTTTCGACTACAGCAGCAATATTCTTGGCTGTTCTTGAGCGACGTGCACGGGTTTTATTCTTCACATAACTAACTTGTCCCAACAGCTCGAATTTTTACATCAATTTCTTTATTGCGGTCCGACAAGGTGCTTCACGACGACCCAAAAATGTTCGAGTTTTACGAACCGTCTCTGCCAAATTTTCACCATTTTTATAGTGAATTTTAAAAATATTAATGCGTTCTTGAAGCGTGTATCGTTCCATTTTTATTAATGGCGTAGTTTCTACTTGTCAAATGTCAAAAAATGACAGCTTCAAAAGTAACATCTACCGAAATAGCGGGCTATTCAAAATAACACCTCTTATTGGAAAACCCTTTAGTTTTACTTTATATAGCAATTTCCAAGTTCCACCTCCTTTTTCAATAAATTCAGCCAAATATGGTCAATACCAATTGAGCAATTTGCAAAATTTCATTCTCTGTTCAATAAAATACAAGTTGACTCCTTAAGTTTCCTTTTAATATAATCAGGTTCAGTCATTAGAATCTTTGTATTACTCCAATCCATCATGTGATCTCCTTGGATTGTACATACATGTTCTGCTATTTTTGATTTCTGTATGTCTCTATTTCTCTAGTTATTATTATTCTCTGACTTTCTTACTTCTAGTGGTCTTGATGTTTCTCCTGTGTATGATTTACCACAAATACAAGGAATATTATATACACAGTGTTTTTGATCTCGTTGTTCATTAATGGGTTTTGTCTTCGTTAATAAAGACCTAAGATCATTTTGTGTTTTGAAGACGGTTCTTATGTTGAACTTAAAACCGATTCTTCTGATTTTTTCAGTAAGGCCACGAACATAAGGGATCACATTCAACAAATTGGGTTGCTGTTGTTGTTGATTATTCTGTTGTACTTGATTATTTGCTCTCTTATCTAAATTCATGATTGATGTATTTATGAATTGTCTAGGATATCCATTATCTTCAAGAAATTTTATGATGAAATCAATTTCTTTATTTCGAATTCCAAGAGTAGAACAAATTAGGTGAGCTCTATCGTAAATAATAATAATAATAATAATATTTATTGACGGACAAAAGATCCATTTTTCTTACAATACAGAGACAAGTCTCCAATAAAATATTTTACATAAATAAATACTTAAAACCTTAACACAGACAACAAGACTCTTACGGATAACAAACCGAAACAACCCGAGGCAACTGCCCGAGGAACCTTTTTTCTGTGCAAAAGAAATCCAATTCAGGAAATTTGTTGGCTAACGACATAGTTCTAGGGAAAAATATACCTTTACTATAGTTTGTACGACAAAATGGCACATGAAAAGGCTGATGGCTACGAGTTCTGACCTGAGGAACACTCAGAGTCACTCTACTAGTTATCTGAGGACAATCGACTATTGAGTTGAAAATTTTAAAAAGGCAATGTAGATCATGGTGAGCCCTGCGAGTCTCCAATGGAAGTAGACCTACATCGCGATAAAGGTCCAGATAGGTGCGCTCATTATTAAAGAATTTAAAATTAATATGACGAAGAAACTTCCTCTGTACTCTCTCGATTCTTGCAGAATGCACCTCATAATATGGACTCCACACAGAGGATGCATACTCGAGATGAGATCTAACCAGACTAAAGTGTTTTAATAACACCTCTTTTCACACTAAGTTGATGGTTTGAATAGAAATTTAAATATCTATTTGTATGTGTCTGCTTCCTGAATCCACTCGTTTCGAAATGGTTTGGATACTTAATTATCGAAACATCTAGAAAAGAGAGCAGAAAATGTATGTACAATCCATGCAAGGAGATCACATGATGGATTGGAGTACCTAATACAAAGATTCTAATGACAGAACCTGACTATATTAAAAGGAAACTTGAGCAGTATATAGTATTGAACAGAGAATGCAATTTTTCAAATTGCTCAATTGGTATTGACCATATTTGGCTGAATTTATTGAAAAAGGAGGTGGAACCTGGAAATTTCTATGCAAAGTAAAACTATGTTAGCTATGATTTTCAAATACTGCCAATGTGACAATTCTCGAATTTCAGAATAACGATCAACAAAATAATTCTGAAGATTTCTCGTTAAGCGCCTGACGAAGGAGTCTGATATAGACTCCGAAACGTTACGATGTAGTTGTTTCTTCGTTGATGTTGTTTCTTTGTTATTTAATAGGCAACATTGTTCGATGGATTGCTTCAGACAAATATATTGTGTTTCTTACGCAGAAGCAAATCGTAAAATAATAATTTTTTTATTTTATAGACATTTTTCAGAGTTTGGGAGCGAAAACCCAGAAAGAAACCATTTAATCTTGAACCAATATGTTTAGAAATTTTCCTTCTATTCTGATTGTGAGCGTTGGATGAATAATTATTCATAGCAATTCTGCTGCATCAACTTTAGGAGATGTTTCGGCATTTATTAGGAGGGTTGGGAAACGGAACGCTTCTTAATTTATTGGGAGCATTGCCACTTCCGGCGCTCGTGAGTTAATTCAGAAACAAAAGGGTTCGAAGAATCACAAGTAATTTATCAACAATTACTGTTTAGGAGGCTCCACTGACGTGGAATTTAGAAGAGACGGATTCTCTTTTCGAATACCCCGAAGGGGAAATACAGGTTGTGTAATGAATCCGGCATTTCGTCCTTTAGGGGCCATCATCGGCCTTTTTGCGCGCGTGTTCTAAGCGTGCTATCAATTTGCACAAATGTCTGTAGTTTTCGAGTTTCGAAAAACAATTAAATATGGTCTAAGGCTCTTTGTATATGACATACAAGGCGATTTATAGATTTGAGCAGAACCTTTGGTTAGCTATAACTTCCGAACCGTTCAAGGAATTATTTTCATATTTGGCAGTTATTATCGACTCAGGACAACAAACTCATATCAAACATACCAAGAAAGTGCAGACCAGGCCTCAGATATTCTGACTTTTGCTTTACGGTCTAATGAAACACCCTATACATGAAATGTCAATTAGAAGTCAGTCCATCTGTCCTGGTCTGCACTTTTTTGTTATAGTTCATATGCTGAGTTTGTTGGCTTGAAATGAGAATAAATGGCAAATTTAAAAATAATTATTTGAACGGTTCGGGATTTAAATCACCCTGTATCTCAGAAATGACGAGCCTTAGCCCATATTCAATTGTTGTTTTATGGGTCCCCTGGTTATCTATTCACGATGAAACTATGTACTGTTACTCGTGGATTTCCCTGTATAAATATATCGAAATGAACATAAAAATGTCTCATTCTTAGTAATTTGTCTATTATAGAAAATAATTATTTTCAATTCACAATTTTTTCATTTCGAAACGAGGTCAACGGAAAAATCTAGTAATCACCTCTTTGATTGATTCAGTGATTAATGATTTCGAACATTAACATTAAAAAGTGGGAAAGAGTGCTTTGGCGCTCTTGATCAGACTTTGACAAATCATATCTCTGAAAGTATTGGTTTCTCAGAGTTGGGAATGATATCAATTGATTCTTATGATCGAACTTCATCATAAAAGGAATTGAATTCGAACATCATAAAAGAATTTATATTTAATAAGAGTGCCCAAAATTATTAATACAAAACCAACAGACCAATTCTGACCAATTACGAACTTATCCTAGATGAATTCCTCTATGAAAATTATACTATATCAATTGACTTAGCCAATATTCTAGTTTTGTTTTTACTGGAGATATTCTGAACCCAATTTGTTTAACTTACCAAAGTATATATTTCCATTATACGTTAGTCATTCTGCATTCAATCATACTTTGTCTCTTATCCACAGAACACTAATAGCTCTTATCTGTAGATGAAATAACAATGATGAAATGTACGAACACAGATGACATTGATAGATACGAACGTAAATTTTCAATACATCATTCTATGAAATCATAGAGTTACGATTCAATATTGAAATTTTGAAAAATCATAACTCTGAAAGTATTAATTTGTTAGAGTTGAAAATGATTTCTATGGATTCTCATGGTGAAACTAAACCTTAAAAAAAATTTATATGAAATTTGAAGTGTAAAGAATTTTTTTTTCTGATGAGACCAATTTTGCTCAGTAACGAATTTAACCGAGATATTCATTTCCCAAAACTACTCTGAAAATTTCAATTGTCTAGCTCATTCCGTTCGAGAGTTATCGTGTCAACGGCTGGCCGGACAGAATCGATTCTGACCACATATTCTTGATCAGTGAGTCGAACCAAATCGTTTAAGACCATTTTCAGCCAAAAATTCGAAAATTACAGACATTTGGGCAAATTGATAAACACTCTGCTCCGAGGAACAAGAGCGCCAAAAAGCTCGATCGTTGATCAATGTCATTAATCAACAAGTCGATTAAATATCCATTTTGAATGTTGAACGGTCCACTTGAAATTAGGTTTTTTGAATATAACAGATGGTGCCAAAACCCCGTCACGTGAGTGCTTTCGAATGTCTTTACTGCTAGATTCCTCAATCAAGAAGTCCATGAGCGTTCCTGCCAATAGGGTCTTCATAATGGCTTCGTATAATTAATATACATATGCATATATTTCACAAGTCGAATAGACCCCAGGGGGTTCATTGATTTGACGAGAAAGCAAGAGCAGACGTGTTTCTGGCTTCTTAGCCTTCATCAGTACTCTGTAGCTTCCCAACAAATTCAACTAAACTGAACCCTGTTAAGCCTCTCACAGCCGGCTTGGTCGATTATACATAATCGCCCACACCACCTATGAGACAAAACAAGGAATTCTGCCAAGAATGCCAAGAAGCCAGAAACGCGTCTACTCTTGCTTCTCGGCAAATCAATGAAATCCCCTGGGGTTTTTTTGACTTGTGAAATATATGCATACGTATATTAATCATACGAAGCCATTATGAAGACCCTATTGGCAGGAACACTCTGGACTTGTTGATTCATTAACAACGGTATCGCCATTTTTGGCGCTCTTGTTCCTCGGAACAGAGTGCTTTTCAATTTGCCCAAATGTCTGTAATTTTCGAATTTTTGGCTGAAAATGGCCTTAAACGATTTGGTTCGACTCACTGATCAAGAATCCATGGTCAAAATCAATTCTGTCCGGCCGGCGGACCGTCCTTTAACACGATAACTCTTGAACGGAATGAGCTAGACAGTTGAAATTTTCAGAGTAGGTTTGGGAGATAAATGTCTCGGATAAGTTCGTTATTGGGCAAAATCGGCCAAGTGGTTTCGGAGTGACAAAAAAAAATAATTTTTTTTTATATCAAAGATTTTAAATTCAATTTTTTTTAAGATGCTGTTTCATCTCAAGAATCCATTGATATTATTCTCAACTCTAACAAGCTTATATAATAATCAATAATTACTTTCAATTCTATATGATTTTATAGAATACTCTAATTATAATTTTCTGATGTATGTTTGTATATCCAACATCAGATGGGTCATAGACCTACGTTTTGAATTTAATTACGAAAATTCTTGAAAATTGACGCATAGAAGCCAAATTAAAAAGTGGGAAAGCCCTGTGGACAGGAGCTTTGGCGCTCTTGTTCAAACTTTGACAAATCATAACTCCGAAAGTATTGGTTTCTCCGAGTCGGGGCTTCCTATTTAATTTAATTCATTTTATGATGCAGTGCTATCATAAGAGTCCATTGATATCCTTCCCAACTCTAAGAAACTCTCAAAGTTTGAACAAGAGCGCCAAAGATCCTGTCCACAGGGCTTGAACCAATTTTTCATTATTAGATTCCTCAAGTTTGTTATAGAAATTAATCCGCTAAAGTAAACTCACATCCACAATGAAATTTTCGAAACCCAATTAACTTTCTTCTCTATTCTTCTTATCGTTTTATCCAGTGCTCTCCGGCGGAGCCCGGCGTTCCTACCAGCGCTAAAGAGATTCCGCCAAGTCTCCGAGAGTCTCTGCACCATGAGAGACGTTGAATAATGAGTATAATTTATGGCCTCGAGCAGCGAACACCGCGAACAAACAGAACGGAAAGAACCAGGGTATATTTCAAGTCTTTGAGAAAAAATTCTGCTTTCGTTGTGAGCTACCTTTCAGAATATCTAGAGCAACGATCTATTTCGAGGCTGAAAAATTAAAGTATTCGAAGGATGTCGTTGCAAATGGAAATATGCATTTTTCAGGAGTATCGTGGCCCAGACTCGAGGACGTCAAAGGTGGGTGTCGGGAGGTGAAAATTCTTTTTATGGCAAAAAGGATTTACATGTATTATTCAGAGTTAGAGTTCGATTTTCTGGGTGAACACACGGCTGAATTCCTTGCTCTTATGTTCCTATAAATTCAATCTTATTCGGTCTACTGTTGTTCCATTATTGAATGCTTTTACCGAACTGTGGGTTGGCTTTTATATTTCGGGATTAGAGAACAAAAATAAATATTATTATTATCATCGAAAATCGCTTTATAATTTTTCAGAATATTCCCCACTAGGTGCCCGCCCCGGCTTCGCACGGTTGAAATGCTGATGCTAAGTATACTACAGAATTTCTTTATATACAACGTTCATAGTATTTTTGTCGTTAGACAATACAAACATGTTTTCTTTAGAGGTAACTCTTGAAAGAGCGACATATAATTGGCCATGTGAAAAACACTCAACGCTCAAATATAAACCTGTTGCGTTGAAAGTTGGACCCAGCGATTTATTAATGGTCATCGCAAAATATAACTTTACCGGAAATTGTAGGCGTTTAAATTGGATCAGTAAATCCGATGGTATCAGAGGAATTCGGGGAATCAATACATCTATCCTGGCTGAGGCGAGCCTCACGCTCTACAGATGATTCTCTGGCTCTCTGTATTCGATTCCTATCCATATCCTGGCTGTGCAGGCCCCCCGGTCGGTACCACCGCAACCGCTATGTCCCTGCATTTTAAATCTTCGATATCTTCGAAAATATTCATTTAAATTACATGCTGTGAAGGGCCATATTGATCAATATTAAATGCACAATGCATTTGAGGTACTTAATTGGATAAGGTTCAATGCTATACTGCTCAAAATCGCTTCGTAATCAAGCCATCATTTCTCGTAGAATGTAAAGGATAAAAAATGGTTATTGTGGGTTATCCTTAAGAGATAGACATATATCATCGCGGACTTTTTTGTAGACCTTTTTAAGTTGTACCATAATGTACTACATTATTTTGATCTATCTCGTAGGGTTCAGCCAGCGTTTGCAAGCCGTGTTACACTGGAATAAAGAGTGAAACGGACACAAGAAGAGAGTGAGAGTTGATATGACGGGTTACGTCACGCGGAGGCGCCAAGTTTCGATCGTTTGAACAGCCATTATGAGCAACCCAATTTGAATGATCGTTTTCTCGTTGAAAATTGAAATTTTTGACGGCGGTTACACATTTCCTATTTTCTGTTCATTTTGTATTCAAGGGTAACCGTTTTGTAGAATTATTTAGTTACCAGAGTCTCCTGAAGAAGTCAAGATGTGATAGACGAAACAATTGTTGTGAAAATAAACAAATTTTAGCGGAAATAAAGAGTTTACTTCAATCGTTCATAAGGAATTTCCGTCAAGTAAAGACCGAAACAATCAAACATTTAACTCCCTTATAATAATAATATGTAATACATTTAGGGTTGGTCAGAGAGCTTTGGAGAAGCTCAGGATTACTGGCATATCCATCAATCTTGAGCGATCAATCTTGAAACTACGCTACTTAGGGAAAAACTAATTGCATATTCGTGATCAGCGACCTCGATTTAATTAGACACGAGCTCCGTATCGATATACCATGAAAAAAATTTTTTGGGTCGGCACTTAGAAATATTTTTGACCCGGAATCGAAGGAAAATTCTTCTTTCCCGTCCGAAATCTATGATTTTCACATCTCGATAAACGAATTTTCTACGATTTTTGGTCGGTGGACGACGTTTAGATTTATGTATCTATTTCCTATGTATCTCTATCCGTTCGGAAAATATTAGGAAATGAGCGAATCCGTCAAACGGCAAAAAGTTTTCTCTAGTATCTAACCTATACGAAAATCTAAAGTTTTCCGATTAGATCGCCACGGCTTTGGCTATTCACTAAATCGAGGGCGTAGATTCCGAATCTGTAATTAGTTTTTCCGTATCTCGATTAATTTTGGTGATATGGCGAAAAATACGACTAATTAGTCCATTTTCCGGAGGTAGGGCCAGAAATTGCGACTTTTTTCGTCATTGCTCCGAAACTGATCGAGATACGGAAAATCTAATTGCAGATTCGTGATCTGCGTGCCCGATTTAGTGAATAACCAAAGCCGCGTCGATCTAATCGGAAAATTGTAGATTTTCGTATGGGTTAGATACTAGAGAAAACTTTTTGCCGTTTGACGGATTCACTCATTTCCTAATATTTTCCGAACGGATAGAGATACATAGGAAATAGATACATAAATCTAAACGTCATCCACCGACCAATAATCGTAGAAAATTCGTTTATCGAGATGTGAAAATCATAGATTTCGGACGGGAAAGAAGAATTTTCCTTCGATTCCGGGTCAAAAATATTTCTAAGTACCGACCCAAAATATTTTTTTCATGGTATATCGATACGGGGCTTGTGTCTAATTAAATCGAGGTTGCTGATCACGAATATGTAATTAGTTTTTCCCTAAGTGGCGTACTTTGGGAAAATTTTCACTTAAAGTGAAAAAATTGACGAAAATATGTCAAATTTGGAACTTTCGACCGCCCAAAAAAATCATAGTAAAGTGTTCCTGATTCTTTACGTCATATTTGGATCCTTTGTCTATCGACTAATCCGAACAATATAGGTCCAGGTCGTACGCTTCGGAAATTATGGTTTTTTTCCCGAGGGTCTATTTTTCTGAAAATTCTTTCCGCGATATTTCCTCGAAAAATTTTTGTAATAAATATCTGATGGTAGATTCGGAATCTACGGCCCCGAATCTATAAGAATAAGTACCCGTTTCATAGTTTTGCGTCAAAAAAATTTTCTCGAAAAATTCGATTTTTTTAAGGCTAATGTATTGAAAAATTGCCAAAATTCGACCGGTCTCCGATTTCGATGCAAATTACGTCATTTACTAATTCGGGGCCGTAGATTACGAATATATGATCGGATAAAGGATCCATATATAACAGCAAAAATCAACAACACCCTACTCTGATTTTTTTGGGCGGTGTAAACTTCCAAAATTGGCCTATTTACGTCCATTTTTTTCACTCTAAGTGAAAATTTTTCCAAACTACGCCACTTAGGGAAAAACTAATTGCATATTCGTGATCAGCGACCTCGATTTAATTAGACACGAGCTCCGTATCGATATACCATGAAAAAAATTTTTAGGGTAGGCAGAAATATTTTTGACCCGGAATCGAAGGAAAATTCTTCTTTCCCGTCCGAAATCTATGTTTTTCACATCTCGATGAAC
This sequence comes from Halyzia sedecimguttata, assembly GCA_937662695.2. Lineage (NCBI taxonomy): Eukaryota > Metazoa > Arthropoda > Insecta > Coleoptera > Coccinellidae > Halyzia > Halyzia sedecimguttata. The sequence goes on along the minus strand of OW569411.2, from coordinate 1,325,554 downwards.
GAATTTTCGACGATTATTGGTCGGTGGACAACATTTAGATTTATGTATCTATTTCCTATCTCTATCCGTTCGGAAAATATTAGGAAATGAGCGAATCCGTCAAACGCCAAATGTTTTCTCTAGTATCTAACCCATACGAAAATCTACAATTTTCCGATTAGATCGACGCGGCTTTGGTTATTCACTAAATCGGGGACGCAGATCACGAATCTGTAATTAGTTTTTCCGTATCTCGATTAGTTTCGGAGCAATGACGAAAAAAGTCGCAATTTCTGGCCCTACCTCCGGAAAATGGACTAATTAGTCGTATTTTTCGCCATATTACCAAAATTAATCGAGATACGGAAAAACTGATTACAGATTCGGAATCTACGCCCTCAATTTAGTGAATAGCCAAAGCCGTGGCGATCTAATCGGAAAATTCTAGATTTTTGTATGGGTTAGATACTAGAGAAAAATTTTTGCCGTTTGACGGATTCACTCATTTCCTAATATTTTCCGAACGGATAGAGATACATAGGAAATAGATACATAAATCTAAACGTCGTCCACCGACCAATAATCGTAGAAAATTCGTTTATCGAGATGTGAAAATCATAGATTTCGGACGGGAAAGAAGAATTTTCCTTCGATTCCGGGTCAAAAATATTGAAAAATTGAATTTCCTTTATGATGCAGTTCTACCATAAGAATACATTGATATAATTCCCAACTCTGAGAAACCAATACTTTCGGAGATATAATTTGTCTGTTTGAACAAGAGCGCCAGAAAGCTCCTGTCCTCCTGTCCACAGGGCTTGAACCAATTTTTTTTAAGGAACGCTGTAAGGGCAGGACGAAGAACTACTCCAAGGAACCTGAGAGGTTTTTTAGTGAGTAACCATCAACATCTGGAGTCTCACACTCCTGAGAGAAGCGGACCCTTTCAGGGCGGGCCTATAAAAGGATTTTCGCTCGAGCGGAAAAAAAATATTTTCCTGATTCCAGTGGTCACAGAACTAAAACGAACGATCGAAATAAAATTAAACCGACCAATAATCAACTCCTTCTCGTAACGCTTTCCATGGAGATACATGCTAAACGTTAGGATTAACATCTGGAACCCTTTAATCACCAGTATCAATTCCGTCAGTATCAGAGGTGGCCATTTAAATGGGTATTCATTTATTCCGGTCGTTATTGCTTCCGTCTATCGGTTTGGTCGGCGCAGTCAGCCTTGTCCGAGGTAAATTCGAAAACAAATGGCCTTCATGAATTTCACCGGCGAAATTGAATCGATCCATCCGTTTATGGTCGCCTAATTGGACTTTATTCTCTGTACAGCCAATTGCACGGTCCAATTAAAATTTCGAAAAACGGTGGATGTATTAGAGAATGGTCATCGCATTCGAGCAAATCCCTTTTGATCATCGCATTCTATGATAACTGCGTGGGATTATACGATTTTCCAATCGAAGCGTACATCAATAACTAATGGGAGTTACAATAAGAGTGCCATAGAGTCGAATTTGAAATAAAATTTCATTTCCTGAAGCAATGAACTGACATGATATTTTTGCGTGCATTTTCTGGTCTCGAACGATTTGGTTCGATTCTCTAATGAAGAATTGGAGGTCCAATTTGCATCTGTCCGGCCGGCCGGCCGTTGTCACGATAACTTGAGAACAAAAAGAGATAGCACCTTGAAATTTCAGGGTAGGTGGCGAGCCCCAATACGACGGACAAGTTCGTTAATGGGCATAATCGGCCCAACGGTTTCCCAGTAATAATTTTGTTTTCAACTAATGCAGATCCGATCGAATTGAAAATTGGTGAGTAGTTGTAGCATACAAACTTAAAGAAGTTTGTGAAATATTGTGAGAATCGTATGACTAGAAAATTAAAAAAAAATCATTAAAAAATATTATTTATGTCACGATAACCTGAGAAAGCTAAGAGATAGTGACTTGCAATTTTTAGGGTAGGTTGGGCATCTGGATGCGCGATTTGAATTCGTTAATGGGCATAACCGGCCAAACCGTTTTGGAAATTTTAGATGGGTATAACATCTAAAATTTGGTTAAAATTTTTAATTCTGAAATATGTATTCTATCAGAATTGAAATTCATTAAATATCTAATTATATACGGAAAAAGACTGCATAAACCCCTTTGCCGTATTTATTCAACTGAGTATTAGATTTAAATTCCTTTTAAAAAATCGGAACTCACCCAAGTCTGCTCGGATCTCTAACAATAGAGATCCAATCGTGTTCAAACATGCAACTTGGTTGTAGAGTTAGGTTTTGAAGGCTCTCGCAAAATTTCAGCGATCTCGGACGTATACTTTCTGATATATAGAATTTTTTTCAAAGATTTTTTTAAAATTTTCTAGTAATACGATCTTCACGAAATTTTGCAAACATTTTGGCGTCGGCATTCTTGAACTGATTACCATGTTTGAATTGAGTCGGCAATAATATTTTTTGAGTTGTTGAGAAAATAACAACCTACCATAAAAATTGCAAGTCTCTATCTCTTTCCGTTCTAAGGTTATCGTGGGATGAATAAAATTTTTTAATAACTCATAAAATTTTCTAGTGATACGATTCTTACAAAATTAAAGATTTTTCTTTAAGACTATTTTCTACAACTACCCACCAAGTTTCAATTCGATCGGATCTATATTGGTTGAAAGAAAAATTATTACCAGGAAATTGTTGGGCCGATTATGCCCATTAACGAAGTTGCCCAACATATTGTAACGCGCCACCTACCCTGAAAATTTCAAGTCGCTATCTCTTTCCGTTCTTAAGTTATCGTGGTAACGGCCGCACAGCCAGACGGACAGAATCCAATTTGACCTAGAATTCTCCATCAGCGATTCGAACCCAATCTTTTGAGACCATTTTCAGCAAAAAAAAACGAAAATTACAGATATTTGGGCTAAATTATGCGCGATATTTCCCGGAACATGCGCGCAAAAAGGAAACTATGCTGACGCATCCTGTATGAGAAAGAAATGGGAACAGAAGGGATCAAGTAGACTCCTCTGGAGTACTCCTGACGTGGCCTTAATAGGGCAATTATTAAGATTTTCCCGTATAGCAAAATTTATCGTTATCCGTTTTAAAACTGATTGAAACTGATTAAACCGAAAGGAACGGTTTTTAACTATTCGAAATGATTTGAACCGATTTAGAAAGATTCGAAATAGTTTGACACGATTCACAAAAATTATTTGAAACAGATTCAAACGAAATGAAAGAATTGAATATGTACGATTTCAAACGCTTCCACACGGTTCAAAATGATTCGGAAAGAATGGTTCCACGGTTTTAAGTGATTCCAAATGATTCAGAATGAACGATTCTAAGCGCTTTCAAACGATTCGAAACGATCTAGAATGAAATATGAGAAACTGTTTGAAACGATTCAGAATGAACGATTCAAAACGATTTAGAAAGAACGATTTGAAACGGTTTCAAACTACGGAAGGAGCGATTCGAAACGCATATCTGAGATATCAGATGCATTCGAACATTACTGTGCGACAAAATTTAGGATTACGGTTGTGGTTGCACAATAATTAAAATACGATGATACTGAAGGAGACATTTTATCCAAAGTTTAACTAACAGATTTTGAAAGTGTACTGAACTGGGTCTTTACTAACAGTACCCAGCCCTAACAATTCAAATTATTCTCCACCTTGGGCGTTGGTGTTTTTCGCAGCTAATGATACTTTCCTCATTTGGAGTCCCGTTCCACAGGAATACTTTAATCCAGACGGGAAAAGCCGAGAACAAATAGCTGGTACGCGTGCGTTTCTGTACGTAGCGAATGAAATGTCCGCGTCCAGCGAACTATATAATGGCTAATTGAGTGAACGAACACAAACTGATGGCGGAAATAAATTAGGGTGGGTTCATTTCCTCGATGCAGGTTCCGTGTTTAATTTCCTCGTATTTTGATCGATTATGTCGTGAATGGTGAATATGCATGCTCATAATGGTGGCCAATTGACGATGACCACAAGGTTCGGCTTGAGACTGATGAAGTCTGGACGAAGTCGAAAATTTCACACAAGAATTCGAACTATATAGCTGATTTTGAATTCAGGTATGCCTAAAATTGGCCCAATAACAAACTTACATGGGAATATATTCGTGAAAATTTGAATTTCTCAATTTTTGCGAGCATATGTCTCTAATTTTCGGATTTTTTGCCGAAAATGATCTCAAAAGATTAGGTTACACTCACTGAAGTAGAATTCGTTACCACGATAACATTCGAACCTCAAAATATATGTGAAAAATCCAAATAACCAATTATATATATAATATATACAGGGTGAGTCTTTGACCGCTGTATTGATTTTAACCAAAGATTCCTCTCATCAAATGAAACACTTTTTTCATTCAACATTTTTCCAAATTCAGCTCAGGTAAAAAGATACAGGCTGTTGAAATTTTGAATAAAAATCAGTTTTTATTTTGTAGCTTTGAAGTCCTTTTTTCGAATAAAATGAATGTTGGCGTAAAGTTTCCTATAACTTTTTTGGGCGTATGTTCTAGGGGAACATCGTCCTATCATTTCGTCCAAATGTCTGTAATTTTCGAATTTCGAGCTGAAAATTGGCTAATAGACTAATTCGGACTCCCTGATCGCGAATCCGGTGTCAGATTTTAGGGTGCCGTCCGGCCGGCCTTCCGGCCGTAGGCACGATAACAGGAGCACCGAAGGTCCTATCGACTTCAAACTTTCAGGGTAGGTTTCTGATCAAAATGCGACGGTTAAGTTCGTTAACGGGCAAAATCGGCCAGACGGTTTAGGAGTTATAGACATTTCAAATTTTGAGGTTATTTCCCTGATATTTCAGGAGCTAAATAAGATGTTGAATCGAAACTTGGTAGTCAGTTCGAGGATATAAACGCGCAACTTTTGGCAAAATTCTGTTATGATCGAAATGTTGGTAACTTTTAAAAAAATATTTATTTTAATTTTTTCGAAAAAAAAATTTTTTTTTCGTGAACTATTCATCAGATTGCAACAAAAACTTGTACTAACGTCAATTGTAGTATTTTGCAACATTGTGCAAAATTTTGGCTCTATACGATTTCAATTTCTGGAGATATAAGACAAAATGTGTCAAATTTCCTGGGTCTCTCTCAGTATTTTCATCGATTATTATATAATAATCTCAATAATATTGAGGTATTCAACATGATACTGCTTTTTTTCTTTACTGGTCAGTACGGGCCACAAGGAAGATGAACATGCGCCCAATAGCTCCTGTCCACAGGGCTTGAACCAATTTTTTAGTTTCTTAGTTTCTTAGTAACAGAGTTTTCTGCACCTGGAACAGCCTGCCCTCTGACGTGGTCGGGAGCAGCTCTACCAATAGTTTTAAAAATGGGTTCGATGGATGGCGCAGCTCTCATTGATCATACGCATGCACTTTATTTAATTCTCTTTTCTCGTTTTACTTTTGTTGCGGTTTATTTCATATGTGATGGTTTTGTACACATCATTTTTTTCTTTTGAGTTTATAGGTGTAAATACCTCTACTCTTGTTAATTTAAATAATAATAATAATAATAATAATAACTATGATACATATTTTCCACTTCTACTGGTTTTCTAGTTATGGACTCGTGGATTCATAAAACTAAACGAAATTAGCATAAAGAAAGCATATAAAGTTTTTCTTGAGTCATTTCAAGAATATTCCATCGTTTTAGAACATTATATTATTCTTCATCATTTCTCCTTAAACGCACCGTTTTCGAGATATTCTTCATTGAATGTTTTAAAATGGAAAACTCCAGAAATTTCACTTCTTTTATGGATCCGTCCCTGAGCGTTGGAATCCCGAATCAAGCTGTAAACCACGTCACCATGCTTTATTCTCGTCCACCAACAATGTCATAGATAATTTATATGCGGGAGTGTATTAGCACATTGTGAAAGCTTTAAACGCTTGTAACTTTTTACCTGAGCCGAATCTGGAAAAATGGTAAATGATAAAAGTGTTTCATTTGATGAGAGGAATCTTTGGTTAAAATTAATGCAGTGGTCAAAGACTCAACCTGTATAATATATATAATATCTACTTTCTGATGGTCTAAAAAAAATACATTACTATAGTTAATTTTCTCAGAAAATCCTTCGAAATAACAGGTACTGAGGTCCAGACCCTCCCCACTTCCCTATGAAATAACTTTTGATGGGCTAAATGTTTCCATAGGTCACTCAGGCATATAAGTTATTCTAAAATAACAATAAATAGGCTACTCATATAGTTTAGAGAAGATTCTACAACATTCTCAAAATATTGTAGAAGTCTTATTGAATATCAACTTTATTAATTTAGCATTTTCTGAGTAGTAATGAATATATTTTTACATCATCAGAAGAAAGTAGAGATTTCAACGAATAAAGAGCCTAACGACTTTTAAAAATAAATTGATTCAAGCACTGACGTGAAGTCCGGAGCTTTTGCGCCTATGTTCTATTGTCCATTCACCTGTAGTGGACACTCTTGATCGAATTTACCATGGTAAATATGGACAATCGAACATACGCGCAAAAGCCCCTGACTTCACGTCAGTGCTTAAACTAATTTTTTTTTGTAATTTTTTTTAAATTTTCTATAGGTACGGTCGTCACAAAATTTTACACACGCCTTTATGTTGATATTCTACATCTAGTTACAAAGCTCAATTCGGTCGAATCTATATTTTTTGAGTTATCGAGGAAGTAATATTCCAGGTGGGTATAACTCCGAAACCGTTGGATCGATTATACTCAAAAACGAATTTAACCCTCACATTCAAATGCACAACCTACCCTGAAAATGGCAACTCCCTATCTCCTTTCGTTCGGAAGCTTTTGTGCGTATGTTCTCTTGTCCCTTCTCCTTTATTGGACACTCTTAATCGAATTTACCAAGGTGAAATCTATTGTCTGTTCTCCTGTATTGGACACTCCGAATTTACCATGGAATATTCGATTAAGAGTGTCCAATACAGGAGAACAGACAATAGAATTCACCATGGTAAATTCGATTAAGAATGTCCAATAAAGGAGAAGGGACAAGAGAACATACGCGCAAAAGCTCCTGACTTCACGAAAAAAATTTGGTTCAAGCACTGACGTGAAGTCAGGAGCTTCTGCGCGTATGTTCTATTGTCCATTCTTCTGTATTGGACACTCTTAATCGAATTTACCTTGGTAAATTCGGAGTGTCCAATACAGGAGAACAGAAAATAGAATTCACCATGGTAAATTCGATTAAGAGTGTCCAATAACGGAGAATGGACAAGAGAACATACGCGCAAAAGGTTCTGACTTCACATCAGTGCTTTAACCAATTTTTTTGTTATATTATCTTCCTTTTTCAATTTTTCAAGGGGTTTCATCCTACTATAATTTTTTTCGTCTCAAAAATTATCGACCCTGGTCTATTTAGAGAAGCTTGAATGGCTTGGAATCCGAATAGTTTGCCGGTGGATTGTTGTTTTTTGCCATCAGTGGGATTTTTGGGTTAAAGAGTAGTTGATATCTTGGGTAAAACTATGACCTAGCTATGGAACGTCAGCCTTCATCAAGATCTCGTTAGCAGGCTCCCTTTCAATTGTTTTCCTATTAAAGACCAGATGTTACCTCCGACCGACCAGGATCGTTAATTTCGAGCAGGACGGCGGGTTTTGCCCAAAATGAAAATTCATTGTTATAAATCGTTCGTGCGCGTAATTACGTACGTTTTAATTGCTAAAAAAATGTATTTAATATCGTCCGTCGTCCACCCACTTTTCGCTTTTGGCGAACGGGAAAAATTGCTATCATAAATCAGCCCCTCGAAAAGCTAATTAAATTGAGAGTGAATTGTTCGGCAACATATGAGTTTGATTCGATCTCGTTACCGGGTTACTGCTGGGTGCAGGGATGCGTACACATCGGCGCCAAATATTTCACTGTTTTCGTTCGAATCGGCGGGAGATAAAGCTGTTTCGGGTTCAATACGTGAAATGGCTACAAATGGTTATTACCCGGACAAAGTCCCGCTTTTGTTCGAGTTCGAATCGATAGATGGGGCTTTTAACTCGTCATTACATGTCATGGATTGCGGTGAAATATGTTTATAGAAATTCAGGTGTTTTATATTGACACTGATTTCTCGCGATTTTAGAATTTTTGATATTTTTGATTATTATTTAAAAGATAGGAAAACAATTGATTCATTACTAGCAGTCCCGACATACGAAAGTTATTGTGACAACGGACGGTAGGACATCATCGAATTTGACCATTTTTCATCAGTGAGTCGAACCTAATCGTTTGAGAAATCATTAAAGGATACTGTGGGAGGTATATCCATTATTAAAAGGTTTCTTTCTGGGTTTTCTCTCCCAAACTCTGAAAAATAGCTATGAAATAAAAATTAATTATTTTGTGGTTTGCTTCTGCGTAAGAAACACAAGATATTTGTCAGAAGCAATCAATTGAACAATGTTACCTAACAAACAACAACGAAACAACATCAACGAAGAAACAACTATATCGTAACGTTTCGGAGTCTATATCAGACTCCTTCGTCAGACACTTTACGAGAATCTTCAGAATTATTTTGTTGATAGTTATTCTGAAATTCGAGAATTGTTACATTGACAGTGTTTGAAAATCATAGTAACATAATATAAGTCGAATTTTAGCGAATAACCGGAACAGTGCGGTTAAGACCAATCCCTTGCTATTATAACCGATCGGTTATGTTTAGCAAGGGATTGGTCTTAACCGCACTGTTCCGGTTATTCGCTTAAATTCGACTATAGTTTTACTTAGCATAGAAATTTCGAAGTTCCAACTCCTTTTTTAATGAATTCAGTCAAATATGGTCAACACCAATTGAGCAATTTACAAAATTGCATTCTCTGTTCAACAAAATACAAGTTGATTCCTTAAGTTTCCTTTCAATATAATCAGGTTCTGTCATCAGAATCTTTGTATTACTGCAATCCATCATGTATTCTCCTTGGATTATACATACCTATTCTGATATATTTGGCGCTCTTGTTCCTCGGAACAGAGTGCTTATCAGTACGCCCAAATGTCTGTAATTTTCGAATTTTTGGCTGAAAATGGTCTCAAACGATTTGGTTCGACTCACTGATCAAGAATCCGTGGTCGAAATCGATTCTGTCTGAATGAGCTAGGCAGTTGAAATTTTCAGAGTAGGTTAGGGAGATAAATATCTCGCTCAAATTCGTTATTGGGCTAAATAGGACAGAATAGATGGTTTTGGAGTAACGAAGAAAAAAAATTTTTTTTAACTTACAAATTTCAAATTCGATTTTTTTAAGATACAGTTTCATCATAAGAATCCATTGTTATCATTTTCAACTCTAACAAGCTAATACTTTCGGAGATATGATTTTTCAAAATTTCAATAATACATCCTTCTATGTATGTATTCACAGAATGTGAACACAGAATCTGTCTGTGTTCACTGTTCATAAATGTCATCTAGCTTTAAGAGATTTCCAATTCATAGTTTGAGAGAAAAAATTGGTTCAAGCCCTGTGGACAGGAGCCTTTTGGCGCTCTTGTTCAAACAGACAAATTATAATTTGTATGTATGAACAAGAGCGCCAAAAAGCTCCTGTCCACAGGGCTTGAACCAATTTTTGATTTCTGTATGTCTCTATTTCTCAAGTTGTTCTTATGTTCTAACTTTCTTACTTCTAGTGGTCTTGATGTCTCTCCTGTGTATGATTTACCACAAATACAAGGAATATTATATACACAGTTTTTTTATTTTAGTTTTTCATTAATGGGTTTTGTCTTTGTTAATGAAGACCTAAGATCATTTTGTGTTTTGGAGACGGTTCTTATATTGAACTTAGAACCGATTCTTCTGATTTTTTCAGAAAGGCCACGAACATAAGGGATCACATTTAACAAATTGGTTTGCTGTTCTTGTTGATTATTCTGTTGTTCTCGATTATTTGCTCTTCTATCTAAATTCATGAAACATGTATTTATGAATTGCCTCGGATATCCATTATCTTCAAGACATTTTTCGATTAAATCAATTTCACTATTTTATTATTATTATTTTATTATTATTTCATTATTTTATTATTTGTTAGGCAACATTTTTAAATATTTTGCTTCTGACAAATATCTTGTGTTTCTTACGAAGAAGCAAATCACAAAACAATTAGCTTTTATTTTATAGATATTTTTCAGAGTTTGGGAGAGAAAACCCAGAAAGAAACCTTTAATTAATCGTTTGAGACCATTTTCGGCATAAAATTACAGACATTTGAGGAGAATGTACGCAAAAATATTGAAGAAAATCAATTGGTGCGATTAACGAATTTCACGAACGACTTCTCGCTGTCAATCATTACAATACAAACCTTCAGTAGCACGTTTCCATTTTTCAGATGTCAATAACAGCTACATGTTTAATTAGCAGACTGACTGCGGCATCATATTGGCTACGTTAGGGCCAGTGAAACACAATTAACAGAAATTGCTGAAACGCGCAAATTACGCCTGACATTTCGGAATTTTACCGTTTATGGTGTGCCCTAGTAGGATTCGACAGGGTTGGATTATTTCAACAATCTACGAGAAGTAATAGGAGGTAGACAGTCCGTCATGTAGGTACTGTTTATTAGCTGTATGAGAACTTTCGAGAGGGCAACCTTCTGAATGACATTTGTCGAAGTGACAATTCTTTGATATTTCCATAAAGGTTTGCCATTTTAATTATGAATATATTTACACTTAAACAAGCATTTATTAAGTGTCCAATACAGGAGAATGGACAATATAATTAACCATGGTAAATTCGATTAAGGGTGTCCAATACAGAAGAATGGACAATAGAACATACGCGCAAAAGCTTCTGACTTCACGTCAGTGCTTGAACCAATTTTTTTTTCTTGATTTTTTTTTAATTTTCTAGGGGTGCGGTTCTTAATATTTTTTTTTCGTCATTTTTTTTCTCCAAATTTTAATCATTTACTCCTTGCTATACTATCTATGTTTTACCGAAAAAAATTTAAAATTCAAACGGCACCTTCTGGGTGTTGCAGTTTCTTTGTCAGTTAGTATAATTTATAGTATGGATTACATGCTGAGGACTGAGAGATTACAATAAGCAGATATTGTTGAGGAGAACGTTTATCATTCTCTTTATTTATCGATCAAAGTTGATTCCAAAATCATTTCTGGAAAGTGGATAAATATTATATTTCTTATCCGTGTCTATTTCTCATCTCCTTCGTTTCCATGTCTGATCACAATCAACTTCAACAGCTCTTGGGATATTTATGGCGTTCAATCAACTATTCTGAATAATGGTGTTATCGTTTCCTTGACACTTTTAGATGTTTTTATCGCTAGTTTCACCCTATTTTTCCACATTGAGCGATAACAATGGAATATCCATATAATATATTTATTTCCATTCCAAATATTAACCAATTGACTCAGATTAATTCCCATAGACCTAATGGACTGTCACAATGAATGGGTTGATCATTTTTATACTGCGATGTCCTTAACATTAATGACTTTCTTGTTGATACTTTTAGTCGGATTAGATATAGAATAATCGAAAGACTGTACAGTACTGTGTCCCTTTTTGGCGCTCTTGTTCCTCGGAACAAAGTGCTTATAAATTTGCCCAAATGTCTGTAATTTTCGATTTTTTTTCTGAAAATGGTCTTAAGCGATAACTCTCTAATGAAAGCAGTTAAGGATTTACATTTGCAGGGTAGGTTTGGAGCAGAAATATCACGGACGAGTTCGTTAACGGGCGAAATCAACAAAGCGGTTTTGTAGCTATGGCCATTTTTATTAACAACATTTTTTATGAATATTTCCGAAACCGATCACTCGATATATCTGAAATCTAGCATCAAATTGTAGAATAATGACCTTTCTATGCACGCAAAGTTTTGTATTCATCGGGTTGCCGTAAAGTGTAAAAAAAAATTTTAAATTTTGTTTCTACAATAACTCTCGAACAGAATGAACTAGGCAGAGTAGGTTTGGGAGATAAATATCTTGGTTGAGTTCGTTATTGGGTAAAATCAGCCCGATTGTTTGAGAGTAACGAAAAATAAAAAAAAAATTACATTACAAATTTCAAATTCAATTTTTTTCAAGATACAGTTTCACCATAAAAATCCATTAATATCATTTTCAACTCGAACAAGCTAATACTTTTGGAGATATGATTTTTCGAAATTTCAATAATGAATCGTACTTCTATGTTTTCACAGAATGCTGTGCTTAATGTTTCAATCTATGAATTATTATATGATCTGTGTTTTTACATGTAATCTGATTTTCCTATGAGAGATAAATGTCAAAATTATTTCTGCCTAGCACCAGGGAAAAATAATATTCCCAATATTTCGAATAATATAGATCCTACTGTAAACACAAACGTCCAAAAAAAACTGAATCACTTTTTCGCCGATACATATAATTCCCTGTTGGGTCGAAAATATACAGTGCTGTATCTGTGTGGGTCCTTGCGACCCACTTATAAATATATAAATTCACTATTGGGTCAAAAATAAAAAGTCCTGTGTTTGTGGTGGCGTAAGGACCCATTATATATATTATATCAGCCTGAATTCCGAGAACACCGCAAAGCTCATTCTATTGATACAACAGATTCAAAGAAAAATTAGAAATTTTCCTATGGGACCTAAAGAACCATATACAGGGTCCGAAGTCGTCGCACCGACTCGGGAGAGATATTCATCTCCCTAATCTTCTCTGAAAATTTCAACTGCCTAGCTCATTCCGTTCGAGAGGTATTGTAGAAAAAAAATTTTTAAATTTTCAAAATTTTTTTTTTACACTTTGCGGTAACCTGGTCAATACAAAACTTCACATGCGTATAAAGGTCATGATTCTACAATTTGGTGCTAAATCTCAGATAGATCAGGTGATCGGTTTCGGAAATATTCATAAAAATGTTTTTACTAAAATTGGCCATAACTCCGGAACCGCTTTATGGATTTCGTCCATTAACGAACTTGTCCGAGATATTTACGCTCCAAACCCACCTTGCAAATTTCAATCCTCTAACTCCTTGCGTTCGAGAGTTATCGTGCCTACGGCCGGCCGGCCGGACATAATCGATTTCGACCTCGGATTCTTGATCAGTGAGTCGAACCGAATCGTTTGAGACCATTTTCAGCCAAAAATTCGAAAATTACAGACATTTGGGCAAATTGACAAGCATTCAGTTCCGAGGAACGAGAGCGCCAAAAACCATAATTCTAGTTCATGACGGTGAAGTCGTGGTTTACAAACGATGCAACAATCCCTTTCTATTTCACACAGATGTAAGCAATTACAAAACTTTTTCAAAACTCCTCACTTTGATGTCTCAAATATATGTGGCTTCGAGAATAACGGTTAACATATTGGAAACATCAAGTTATGCATCATAAAACGGCAATTAACTAGGAGAATAATTAGAGTTATTTGAAAAGGGGTTGACTTCGCACACATGCCAACTATAGGAAACAAATAGACAGAAGTAGAATACTGTTTAATGACCGTTTTTGCGCGTATATGTTCTGGGGAACATCGCGTTATAGTTTTGTCCACATGTCTGTAACTTTCGAATTTTTTTACGAAAATGGTCTCAAACGATTTAGTTCGAACCCCAATGAAGAATTCGATGTCAAATTTGATTCTGTCCGGCCGGCCGTCCGGCCGTTTCCACGATAACTTGAGAACGAAAAAAGCTAGCGGCTTGAAATTTTCAGGGTGGGTGGCGCATCCCAATACGACGGACAAGTTCGTTAATGGGCATAATCGGCCCAGTGGTTTCCGAGTAATAATTTTGTTTTCAACCAATATAAATCCGATCAAATTGAAACTTGGTGAGTAGTTGTAGAATATGAACCTAAGCACGTTTGTGAAATTTTATGCGAATCGTACGGCTAGAAAATTTAAAAAAATATATTAAAAAATATTTTTGTTGTCACGATAACTTGAGAACGGAAAGAGATAGCGGCTTGAAGTTTACAGGTTAGGATGTGCACCAGAACGCGACAATTCAGTTTGTTTATGAGCATAATCGGCCAAACGGTTTTAGAGTCATAGCCATCTGAAATTTCTGAAATTTGGTGGTTTTTTGTTCCTCATTAACTCGAAAAATACTGAACCGATTGAATTCAAACATGGTTATTAGTTGTAGAATGCCAACGCGAAAATGTTTGCGAAATTTGGTGAGGATAGCATTCGTAGAAAATTTTTAATAAATCATTGAAAATAAAAAAAAAATTCAATATATCAGTAACTATTCGTTTGAAATTGCTGAAATTTTGCAAGAGCCTTCATAACCTAACTCTACTGACAAGTTTCAAGTTTTAATACGATCGGTTGAATATTGTTGGAGATTCGAGCATTCTTGTGTGAGTTCAGTAGATGGGTGACCGTTGCCTCTATAACTTTCGAACGAAAGCAGATAGGGACTTGCAATTTTCAGGGTAGGTTGCCTATCTAAAAGGGAGAGTTGAGTTCGTTTTTGGGCATAATCGGTCTGACGGTTTCCGAGTTATACCTACCTGGAATATTATTTCCTTGATAACTCAAAAAATAAATATTTGATCGAATTGAAGCTTGGTAACTAGTAGTAGAAAATCAACATAAAGACGTGTTTAAAATTTTGTAAGAACCGTACCCCTAGAAAATTTGAAAAAAATTACGAAAAAAAAATTTCAGGAACCGCACCCCTAGAAAATTTCAAAAAAATCACGAAAAAAAAATTGTTTCAAGCACTGACGTGAAGTCAGAAGCTTTTGCGCGTAAATGGTAAATGGTAAATTCGAATTAAGAGTGTCCAATACAGGAGAATGGACATCATAATTTACCATGGTAAATTCGATTAAGGGTGTCCAATACAGAAGAATGGACAATAGAACATACGCGCAAAAGCTCCTGACTTCACGTCAGTGCTTGAAACAATTTTTTCTTCCAAATTTTTTTAAAATTTCCTAGAAGTTCTTACAAAATTTTTTTTTGTCATTTTTTTCAAATTTTCTGGGGGTACGGTTCTTACAAAATTTCAAACACGTCTTTATGTTGATTTTCTACTACTAGTTACCAAGCTTCAATTCGATCGAACTTTATTTTTTGAGTTAAAGAGGAAATAATATTACAGGTGGGTATAACTTGGAAACCGTTAGACCGATTATGCCCAAAAACGAACCCATTCGGATACTCAACCTACCTTGAAAATTGCAAGTCCTTATCTCCTTTCGTTCGAAAGTTATCGAGGCAACGGTCGCCCATCTACTGAACTCACACAAGGCTGCTCGAATCTCCAACAATATTTAACCGATCGTGTTAAAAATTCAAAACTTGGCAGTAGAGTTAGGTTTTAAAGGCTCTTGCAAAATTTCAGCAATTTCAGACGAATAGTTACTGATATATAGAATTGTTTTTTTTTTAATTTTCAATGATTTCTTGAAAATTTTCTACAATTACTATCCTCACGAAATTTTGCAAGAATTTTCGCGTTGGCTTTCTACAACTAATAACTATGTTTCAATTCAAACGGTTTAGTATTTCTTGAGTTAATGAGGAGGAAAAAACAACCAAATTTCAGATGGCTATAACTCTGAAACCATTTGGCCGATTATGATTATAAACAAACTCAAATGTCGCATTCAGATACACAACGTACAGGTTCGTTACGATATAGTTGTTTCTTCGTTGATGTTGTTTCGTTGTTGTTTGTTAGGCAACATTGTTCAATTGATTGCTTCTGACATATATCTTGTGTTTCTTACGTAGAAGCAAATCACAAAATAATTCATTTTTATTTTATAGATATTTTTCAGAGTTTGGGAGAGAAAACCCAGAAAGAAACCTTTCAATATTGAATTTGACCTGTTTCGGATTTTCCATAAATATGTACAGTAACCAAGATAATGAACTTTCGGCTTTTCCACACTGTATAAACATCATCAGAGTATTCATACAAGCATGATTTCGATTTGTGTTGAAATTCGACTCTTCTCATCCACCTACCGCACGAATTGTTGAAGAGAAATTTCGACGTCTAAATTAAATTACAATCGATATTACATGGTTTTCATGGCATAAATCTTGGCGCATAAGCAAGGGCTCAAACGCCCGAAGCCTCAGAAACTCAGCCGGTTATTCCAGTAATTTCCAATAATTACAATCTCCATTTCAACTCCATAACTCAGCTCTCGAAATTAAATTCATAGAGATCCAGATAATGAATGTAAAACATTCATCATTAAAAATCACTTTCGTTGCTGTTTTCGTAGTTTTCATTACGAATTTCCATATTTTGAAAGAATGATGAGTTCAAATGAAAGTTTAATTTTATTTCATCCACCTATTTTATGAATATTGCCTTTTATCGGCCAGAGATACACTGTCCAAAACGTCGTGCAGTACACAACATTTATTATTATTCTACTTTAATTATACTAGTGGTTAACTTTCCTAAAGCGTCATTCTTTTTAGCGCTCTTGTTCCTCGGACCAGAGTGCTTATCAATATGCCCAAATGTCTGTAAATTTCGAATTATTATTATAATTATTGATGTCATTTCCAACTCTAACAAGCTAATACTTTCGAAGATGAGATTTTTCAAAATTTCAATAATACATCGTACTTCTTTCACTTGTTTCACTCTTATTTTCACAGAATGGAATCTGTCTTTGTTCTATCTGTGTTCACTATTCATTCATGTCATCTTATCTACCTCTAAGAGACGTCATATTTATTTGTGTTCTAGTTTATTTACAAAATTGAATTTGTGAATATATACAAGACTGTTTTGATACCAAAAATAATATTGACTTGTTGCATATTGAATAATTTATATACAAATATTGGGGATGATGTTTCAGGAGATTTAGAATTGGACCATTTCAATGATGTAGTTTCTGAAGGCAATAGGAAAGAAGAACAAAATGGAATCATCAAAAGAAATTACTGTTCGTTGACCAATGAGGTTAATATTACCTTTTACTTCCTTATGTAGTGAGACATGTTCTTATATATAGTATTATCATAATGTTGCTGCAAAAAATGCTGAAATATTGATCTACATTTGTGTATCAAATATTCTTTCTTGAGTTAAGGTTCATAATACAGAATGAATGTGTTAGTGGTAAGTACTATCAAATTATGAAAAGAGGATTGTATTTTATTAATATATTCTGAACTATTGAATTAATTTGTTCGTCAGCCTAAACCTATTCAAAAATCAGGAAGACATGGACAATCTGCTGTGATTGTCTCAAGCCTTGCTCTAGACATTTCGATGATACTTTCCTTAGGTATTTCGAGTTGTGAAAACTACGCACCGAGTCTAAGTTGCAACAACCCATTTCACGAGGTTGAATCATTGCAGATAGCTCATTTAATCTTGATGGATAAACTAATATTTGAATTTAATTTCTTTTATGGTATAGTTCTATTATAAGAATTCATTGATATCATTCTCAACTGTGAGAAACCAATAATTTCGGAAATATGATTTGTCGAAGTTTGAACAAGAGCGCCAAAGCTCCTGTCCACACAGCTTAAACCAATTGTATTTGTCGACATATTTTGAATTCACTGCCAAATTTCAATACCAAGAATGGGTTCAAGACCTGTGGACAGGAGCTTTCTGGCGCTCTAGTTCAAACAGACAAATTATATCTCCGAAAGTATTGGTTTCTCAGAGTTGGGAATTATATCAATTTATTATTATGATAGAACTGCATCATAAAGGAAATTCAATTCAAATAGTGGTTTATTTATCAAGATTAAATGAGCAATCTGAGAATGAGAACTGCACCATGGAAGAAACCAAATTAAAATAGCTGAAATGAATTTGACTCTCTCTTATAGAACAGGATGACATGTACGAGTATGAACACAGATCATATAATAAATCATGGATAGAATAATTACAGCATTCTGTGAAAACATAGAAGTACGATTCATTATCGAAATTTAGGAAAATCATATCTCTGAAAGTATTAGCTTGTTGGAGTTGAAAATGATATCGATGGAATTTAATGTTGAAACTGCATCTTAAATAAAAATTGAATTTGAAATTTGTAGCTTAAAAAAAATTATTTTTTTTCGTTACTCCGAAACCATCCATCCTATTTTGCCCAATAAAGAAACTAGCCGAGATATTCATCTTCCTAACCTACTCTGAAAATTTCAACTGCCTAGCTGATTCTGTTCGAGAGTTATTGTAGAAAAAATTTTTGAAAATTTTGAAAATTTTTTTTTGCCACTTTCCGGTAACCTGGTCAATACAAAACTTTACATGCGTATAAAAGTCATGATTCTACAATATGATGCTAAATTTCAGATAGATCGAGAGACCGGTTTCGGAAATACTCATAAAAAATGTGTTTTACTAAAATCGGCCATAACTCCGAAACCGCTTGATGGATTTCGCCCATGATTCGAACATGTCCGAGATATTTACGCTCCAAACCCAGCTTGCAAATTTCAATCCTCTAACTCCTTTCGTTCGAGAGTTATCGTGCCTTCGGCCGGCCGGCCGGCCGGACAGAATCGATTTCGACCTCGGATTCTTGATCAGTGAGTCGAACCAAATCGTTTGAGACCATTTTCAGCCAAAAATTCGAAAATTACAGACATTTGGGCAAATTGATAAGCACTCAGTTCCGAGGAACTGGAGCGCCAAAAATGAGTGATCCCCCCGCTTCAATAGAACACTGACGGATCTGAGCAATTTTCCGAAATTTGCAGTTCCTGAAAATGGTTCTGACGTCTCGTGAGTCTTTGAAGTTTTTTGGGTATTGCTCCCCCAGTATAAGATATTCTGTAGCACTCTACTGCGCTCGTTTTCAGGCGGTATAGTCAAACACTTTCCCCTAATAGTAATGCCTTCCAATTTGTTCTATTAATAGTGCGTTTCGTAATCGACTCCCCTAATACGAGGGGGCGGAAAAACAGCCTAAGAATTGGTTCTCGACTCAGAAACATGATACTTGGCCTATTTTTTCTACATGCTCGTGTTCCGGCTGCTTGAAAACGTGTTCAAAAGTGAAAGTGAGAGTTTCGCATCCAAACGGGTGCCAAATGTTTCCGCTCCACCCGAAGAAATGACACGCATATGGGGCATTGGAATTTCCGAAAGGATTAGTCCTCTGTTCCTTCCATCATCCGAGCTTTTCGGATTTCTGAATAATCGTACCATATGGCTTTGCTGTTTTGCGGAACGGAAATGATGGGTTTATGAGATTGAAGAAAACACTTGGTTAACTTAATGATTCTTTTCTGGGCTTTCTCTCTCGAACTCTGAAAAATATCTATAAAATAAAAATGGGTTCAAGCCCTGTGGACAGGAACTTTCTGGCGCTCTAGTTCAAACAGACAAATTATATCTCCGAAAGTATTGGTTTCTCAGAGTTGAGAATTATATCAATGTATTCATATGATAGAACTGCATCATAAAGGAAATTCAATTCAAATAATAGTTTATTTATCAAGATTAAATGAGCAATCATGAGAATGAGAACTGCACCATGGAAGAAATCAAATTAAAATAACTGAAATGAATTTGACTCTCTCTTATAGAACAGGATGACATGTACGAGTATGAACACAGATCATATAATAAAGCTTAGATAGAATAATTATAGCATTCTGTGAGAACATAGAAGTACGATTCATTATTGAAATTTAGAAAAATCATATCTCCGAAAGTATTAGCTTGTTGGAGTTGAAAATGATATCGATGGATTTTAATGGTGAAACTGCATCTTAAATAAAAATTGAATTTGAAATTTGTTGCTTAAAAAAAAATTTTTTTTAGCAAACCTGTCAAAATTGACATTTTTTTAGGAAAATGACCCAAAGACGTAGAAATCAGAACAATATCAAAAAGTTTCTGAAAGAAATCTTGCTCAGAATTTCATTTTATACCAAACTGACAAATTTCATAGTGAAATTCGGAAATTTTCTGACATTAATATTTTTATGACAGCACGCTAGAGGGAGCTTTGGGCTTTGCGGAAATATGAAAAATTATTCGGAATGTAATTCCATGAAACTATTCACTATTCAAATAAAGTTCATATTAAATCAATTTTTCTCATAAACTATGAAAGTGTCCGACCGAAACTGGTATTTCAGCCGAAACCGAAACCGAAACCGAACTTTCGGCCAGGGTCTCAGTTTCGGCCGAAACCGAAACCGAAACTTTATATTTCATACTGAAATCTACTGAATTTTTTACAATTTTATTCGCATATACATAAAAATAGTTAAGGAGTGTTAAATAAAATAAAAAGACATTTTTTTTGAGATCTTTATTTATTATTTTGGTATTACCAAGTTATCAAAATAATCAGTCGAAGTATACAGGGACACAGGGTGATTCCAAATCAGACGTGAACCTTAGAGGAGGTGTTAGTATGGATCATTTGCTGTGGTTTGAGCCATTTTTATTGATGACCAAAAATCAACGGTTTCTGAGATATTTGAGTACTGGTTCTATTGAAAAATAATTAGTATGATTTGAAAGGGGATATAAGAAGCAAATAGAGGAAAATAACAATTTAATATTTTTTTGTTGCAACTGAGCTCGAAATTACATTAGAAAATGTATTCATAAATTATGTTCCACCATTCCATAGGCTAGCACGTGCCGTCTTTCTGATGTCTTCAGTTGTTATTTTCCGCCTGAAATTTACTCACGCTGTCTTTTGATACACATTCACTATTGCCGGACATTCAAAAGGTTGCATATAAAAAATCTGCTGAAACGAAACTAGTGAAGCAATCTAACGAAATCTTTTAGAGAATGAAGAAGGAATTTGGCAAGTTTTTAAAATAATTTTGGCATACAAAATTGTGAAATTCGAAAGTTGCAGACAAATTGATATTAGAAATTGATTTTTCATTTATTCATATAAACCACATTATCTTATACAGCATAGTTTTGCTTTTTTCGTATATATCATATTCTTTTCTGATGAAAATAAACCAAAATTATAAACAAATTTGGTCAACGTAGAAAAAATTTACGAAATATGTACTATAAGTTCAGAAATCTTTTGAAAATCACCCAAACTCCAAAAACCGTTGATTTTCGGTTATAAATAAATATGGAATAAACAACAGCTGATGCGTCATACTCCAAGTTTCACGTCTTATTTGGAATCACCCAATGTAATCTAATTAATAATCATTAAAGTGAATTCTCAGTCTTAACAAAGATAGACTACAATAACTCATACGACAATTACGTATACCTACTTATAACTCCTGGCCAAACGACCAGGATAATTCACGAACATTCTAGTTTCGGCCTGGCCGAAAGTTTCGGCCATTTTGGGCCTAAACCGAAACTAAGGCCGAAACTAGATTTCTTGGCCGAAACTGGCCGAAACCGAAACCGAACTTTCGGTCGGTCACTACTATGAATACTATCGTGAAAACCTCACAATATTGGTGCAAACCTAATTATACTTTAGAAATGAAATGCGCAAAGAGCTAATATCTTGCTAATTATTCTTGGAACATCAAAAGAAATTAAATCCTTCGATTTCACATCTGAAAAAGAATTCTCCAATCATCTGAAATCCCTTGTGAATTTATTAACTCAAATACCACTAAAAACGCAATACAGACCTCATCTAAAACAAAGATACCTGTGAAAATAATAAAATGAAATCGATTCGACGGGCGCATAGAATTATACTCTAACAAATTATTTATTTATTTAATGCGCCTGTCAACTCGATTTCATTTTCACAGGTAGGTAACTCTGTTTTAGATAATGTCTGTATTGCGTTTTTAGTTGTATTTGAGTTAATAAATTCACAAGGGATTTCAGAGGATTGGAGAATTCTTTTTCAGATGTAAAATCGAAGAATTTAATTTCTTATGATGTTCCAAGAATATTTAGCAAGATATTAGCTCTTTGCGCATTTAATTTGTCTAATATAATTCGATTTGCACCTAGATTGTGAGGTTTTTGAGGTAATCGACGAAATAGAGCCCCAAATGTGCGAAAATGTACTGGAAATTTTCATAGAAAGTACATTGCAAACGTAGCCTTGGAGGCCATTTGGCTGATATTGTTTTCATTAAAAATGGCAAACCTTTCTCTAATGAATGAAACAAAAATTAGAGTATTCGTCACTAAAAACACCCGTATTTACTATAAACCAAAATGAAAACTCCTAATTGGTGAAACTACTCGGTGTCTCGCGAAATTTTTAATCAGTCCGTTTGAGACGGGCATGAGTCCATTAGCGAAATCGTTCTGAGCAAAACGAATTAGCGCAGGTTGCTGCTGGTATTTAGGCGGATGAATATTGAATGCACTACTTTCGACGAAAAACTCCGGCTGGGATGCACGATATGGAGGCTTTAAGGAGAATTATAAATTCCAACTGAATTTAACAACTTTTTGAATATTTGATGAGGAAAGTGTATTTATGGGAATAACCAAGGCGGACCAGGATATCGATGTATGTTTCATTCTGAGAGGGATGCCTCTTACGAGGGTGGTCCGATAAGTACTTAGCCTCACCGCCTGATGGCGCCAGTATCACAAGAGCAATTTACTATCGTGTAGACGGCTACTGTCGAAATTAGAGCCGGATCAGACTCGCAGTTTTGTTTTGGCAGCGTATGGAAGCGAGAGTGTCCGCGGATTTTAGAAGAATGGAAAAAGATCAATATCGGTCGGTGATTGGATTCTTGTTTTTGGTGTTATTTTGAATAGGCTATTTCGGTAGATGTCATTTTTGAAGCTGTCATTTTTTGACATTTGACAAGTAGAAACTACGCCATTAATAGAAATGGAACGATACAGGCTTCAAGAACGCATTGAAATTATTAAAATTCACTATAAAAATGGTGAAAATTTGGCAGAGACGGTTCGTAAAACTCGAACATTTTTGGGTCGTCGTGAAGCACCTTGTCAGACAGCAATAAAGAAATTGGTGGAAAAATTCGAGCTGTTGGGACAAGTTAGTTATGTGAAGAATAAAACCCGTGCACGTCGCTCAAGAACAGCCGAGAATATTTCTGCTGTAGCCGAAAGTGTTGAAGAAAACCCAGGTTTGTCCATTCCTCGTTGTTCTTTGGAATTAGGCATTCCACAAACGTCATTACACCGTATTTTGCATAAAGATTTGGGTCTTACGGCTTATAAAGTTCAGTTAACACAAGAACTCAAGCCGGCCGATCATCAACAACGTCGTGTCTTTGCTGATTGGGTCTTTGAAATGCATGAAAATGATCCGGAATTCCATCGAAAAATCATCTTGAGTGATGAGGCCTATTTCCACCTCGGTGGCTTCGTCAACAAGCAAAATTGTTGCATCCGGGGCTCGGAAAACCCAAGAGTTATTGTTGAAAAGCCTCTCTATCAACGTGTGACTGTTCGGTGCGGTTTATGGTCCGGCGGAGTCATTGGACCTTACTTTTTGGGAAATGAGGCTGGAGCAACAGTAACGGTGAATTGATTGCGCTATTGAGAGATGATTAATGATTGTTTATGGCCGGAATTGGATGATACTGATCTGGACAACGTTTACATTCAGCAAGACGGCGCTACGTGCCACACAAGCAACTAAACCATTGATCTTTTGCGGGAAAAGTTTCCAGACCGTGTTATCTCTCGAAGAGGTGATCACAATTGGCCACCGAGATGTTGTGATTTAACACCTTACGACTTCTTCCTTTGGGGCCACGTGAAAGAGAAGGTCTACGCCAATAGCCCAGCGTCGATTCAAGACCTCAAAGATGGAATTCGTGAGGCTATCGAGGACATAGGGCAGCCACTTTGCGATTTGGTTATGGGAAATTTCATTAAAAGGATATGGTCCTGTAAGCGTGGTCGTGGTGGTCATTTGCCTGATGTAATTTTCCACTATTAACGGCATAGCTTCTTCTTTATAATGAAATAAACATCTGATCATTTGTATTGAAATATGGCATTTTTTTTTAATATCAAAATAGCAACTCTTTTTGGAAAACCCTTTACCTGTCAAATAATGACAGCTCTTAACATAACGGCCGCTTTTATAATTTGAGAATCCTTCATAATTTAAGACTTCTCGCGAGTAGTCGCCACAGGAAGAAGAAACCTCGGAGTATCCGACTTTCTCCTCAGAAATCGCTTCTCCCCGCCTGAAAAAGGAATAACAGTGGGCGCCCCCGCCATCATAAGCGGGCCCTAGCAATTTCCGTTCTTTCGAAATTTATGTGACCCCAGTATATTAAACGCAGCACAATCTTCCTGCTCTATGCATACTGTGAAATACGATGTCGCTAATAGTGTTTCCTGCAAAACGGCGCAACAATATACGAGTCCGTGTATCTGACATCAGTTGTAATAACCTTTGTTACCAGCCGAAGCCGTATCTCGACCGAGTTTTCATGGCGTACCGTTTCTGAGTTTCAGTTTCCACGCCGTAATTATGCGCTGCTGGAATACGGGACTTGATTAAGGATACGTTGTGGGGAACGGTATCCTGTATACTCGGTCGTTGATTACAAAAATCATATGCTTACCGACATGAAGGATACACGCTCCATACCAATCTGCTAGAATATTTTAATCATGTGTTAAAAGTCTCACTAGAATTTTTTTTTTATTTTAGAGATAAATATTTTTGTAATCATTAAAGTATAATTTCCATGAAAATTTATATACGATTTACACTAATTTATTCAATATTGTGACGCGTTTCGTCGACACAGCGACTTCATCAGACTACATCATACTAAATTCTTAACAAGTTATTATCTCCCTATACCTAGATGACATGGACACAGAATCGTTTAAAACTAATTACATGAGAAACTTATTTAAAACAAATTACATAATAGACTTATTTAAAACTAATTACATGAGATATCACTGCTGGTTTCTTAGTTCACATTAAAAATAATTCATTCCTAATGCTTTTATTTATAAATTGATTCTCTATTTGAATAGATTGAGTAAAGGTGAAAAATTTAGATCTAATTGTTCATTAACTAAATAAAAAAAACAATTAGATTAGTATTTCCAGAAATTAAGAATAAAAATAAAATATTCAATAGCTTAACATATTTTGGTACACCGAGTCAACAAATTCAAAGGTTTCTTCAAAACGAACAGGTGACTATCTCATTCCGGACAAACAATAACCTCGCAAAACTCATAGAGAACAATAAATCAAAACGGAATAAAGAAGATAAATCCCGTGTTCATCAATTAAATTTGCGGGAGTTGTGACAAATCATATAAAGGAAAAACTGGTAAACATCATGGCATCTACAAAAACAACAAAATTAATTCAAATTATTCTAAACATAAGTTTAACCCGGATTTCAAAATTCTACACAATTTGAATAAAGGTGCGCAACTCAATTATTGGGAAATGGTGGAAATAAATGGAGAAAAACATACAGGTAATTTAGTTAATAAAAAATTAGATCTAAATTTTTCACCGACTCAATCTATTCAAATAGAGGATCAATTAATAAAAGCATTAGAAATGATTTATTGTTAATGTGAACAAAGAACTAGCAGTGTAATATTATGTAATTAGTTTTAAATAAGTCTATTATGTCATTTGTTTTAAATAAGTATCTCATGTAATTAGTTTTAAATAGGATTCTGTGTCCATGTCATCTAGGTAAGATGACATAAGAATATATATATATATATAGGGAGATGAGAATTTAGTATGATGTAGTCTGATGAAGTCGCTGTGTCGACGAAACGCGTAACAATATTGAATGAATTAGTGTAAATCGTATATAATTTTTCATTTAATTTAATATGGATTTTATTCGAAAAAAGGATGTCAAAGCTACAAAATAAATACTGATTTTTTTTCAAAATTTCAACAGCCTGTATCTTTTTACCTGAGCTGAATTTGGAAAAATGTTAAATGAAAAAAATATTCCATTTGATGAGAGGAATCTTTGGTTAAAATTAATGCAGTGGTCAAAGACTCACCCTGTAAATATAGAATATCGATCTAAAGGCGTGTGGAATATTTTGTGAGACCATACCCCCAGAAAATTTTTAAAACATTACGAATGGACAATAGAACATACGCAAAAAAGCTCCTGACTTCACTTCAATCCTTGAACCAATTTTAGGTGATAATATAATGGCCCTTGGATAATCTATATGATGGAAATATATACTTTGGTAAGTTAATCAAACCGTTTTTCTAAAATGGATGTTTCGTTTTTAGTTGGCCACCTTGTATAAAGCATCTGACTAGCCAACTAAATCAACTGTGTAATTCTCAATGTTATACGAGGTAATCTAACCCAATTATACTCCTGATTCATTGAAAATAATCCGAAAAACATAATCACTGTAATTTACATATTTCCCTAATCTAAATTATGCTTTGTTCAGTAACGTAAAAACATAAAATCGATATGGCACAATACGAGTATAATTGACGTAAAATCACGTTTACTGGGTTTTCGGATTCCTTTGTCACGTAGTCTATTATAAACATGAATACGCTTTAAACTCGTATGCTTTTTAAAAATAGTTTAACGACTTGAGTGACTTGTTAGCAATAAAGTTTTGTGGTTATTTAAAGGTTCGATGTTTGTTTCGTATGCATTTTTTACGGCTACTACTACATCTTTTTATTGGGTTCGTATCAAATGGCGCAGAATAACTTTTGAAGCTCGGCTATAACCTTAACTGGGAGATAAATTATTTTATCTCCAGACTGGAGACGTATAATCCAATTATCATAATATTTATAATGAAAATCTGGAAAGAAAGGAAAAAAGGTAGTGTTGATATTGCGAAAATTTCCCTTGGTTCCCTACTGAGCACTAAATATTTTCCAGTGACAATGGGCTGGTGCCAAGTTGTTAATTTTTTCGGTAAAATAGGAATTTAAGCAATTTCTGATTGTATGATGTTGTTGAGATGTTTTTCGAAGCTCTGGATTTAGTCTAGTGAAGTGAGAACACTGAAATAGAGTTAGTGATCTACAGGATCAACAAAAAAATTCCAAAATATTGCTTGGTACTACTGGCTCATAGAGGGTTATTAATATTTTTTTTTGTTGAAAGAAATGATTTTCACTTCATTTTTTCAACTATCTAGATTGATATCTCATTTTATACAGCAATTAAATACCTATTCTTATATCCTGAACCAATTTAGGATGTTTAAAGAAAGACTCACCTTGTATATCAGGTGTTTCCAACGGGTGGATCCTTGAATCAAAATAGTTCTTACCACAAACACATTCATTCTGTATTATGAAACCTTAACTCAAGAAATGATACACAAATGTAGATCAATATTTCAGTATTTTTTTGCTAGCAACATTATGAAAATACTGTATAATAAAGGAACATGTCTCACTACTTAAGGAAGAAAAAGGTAATATTAACCTCAGTGGTCAACGAACAGTAATTTCTTTTGATGATTCCATTATGTTGTTCTTTCCCATCGCCTACATCATTGAAATGATCCAATTTTAAATCTTCTGAAACATCATCCCTAATATTTGCACCTAAATCATTCAACATGCAAAGAATCAATATTATTTTTGGTATCAAAACAGTCTTGTATACAGTGCGCGTCACAATTATGGAACAAATTCATTTTCTCAGAAGAAAAATATTTGGCAACAAAATCCTGAAACAGGTCAATTTTTGTTTCACTGTTACCAAATGTTTATGCATTTTTGAAGGATTTTTGTTGCATCCTGTGCCATCCCCATCAACCCTCTAACTTTTTTGAATAGGGAAAGTTGGACCTGTGGTACTTTTTTGGCAAGGTCTTTGTATCTTCTTTACAGGCGTGGAGAAATTTTGAAGAAAAAAATTTTCTTTTTTGAAAAATAGTTAGTTCAAAGAGGTTTTCAGTATGTGCACTTTGTCATGGCCCATTTACTTGGCGACGATGGTACCTGATGTTATTTGTCACCGAATGAAAGTCGACCATTACAGTTTTGTTCATGCACAACTTACAACCCCCACACGTGAAAAATTAGAGTAGGGTTTGAAAGTTGTGCATGAACAAAACTGTAATGGTCGACTTTCATTCGGTGACAAATTTCATCACTCAACACTCAACACTCAACACTCTGTTCCGAGGAACAAGATCGCCAAAAAGTATTAAGAAGAAAGTTTTCTTAGACTCGATAAACATCTCTTAATACGCGAAAACCAGTTAAAGAATCTAATGAATGAGTGGAATTGGCTTATCGTGATACAATTTCAAGTTGAGTAACTACCGCAACGGTCGCCAACCCTTACAAGGTTCATAACAATGTTAATGTAGATAAGAATATCGCGAGTATATGTGGCATATTTGGAAGCGCCCACACCAAACCCTAAAACCCCCTACACACGTATATACTTACCTCGCGGCAACACTTGCAACAATAGAGACGAGACGGTCTCGAGCACCGTCTAGCTTCCCAAGAGTTTCATAAATATTCAGATTTTGTAATGGTTAAATGACTTTGCCTTTCTATCGGCGTAAAATAAGAATTGAAAATTGGTTGCCGTATGAGAAAATTTTCCTCACGAAGAGTTATAGGATCGCCGATGGAAAAAAGCTCAAAGAATTCCGTGTTATTAATTTTTTATGGTATTGTAAGAAAGGAGCAAACTTTTGATCCGTGATAATATGGAACCTTATGGATTTTAAATTAGAAAATTGATGTCAGGAGAATATGGAGCTTGTTGTGACGTTTACCAGCCTAGTTTAGAAAATCTTGTGTGGGTGCAAAAAGGGGCTGGGACTGGGAGACACCGAATGAGTAGACGAAAAGGCATAGAATTTGACGAATGCTTAGAATTTGAGTACAAGTATCCACATCTCGTTTCAGGTTAAGAACTCGCTCAAGAAATAGGTCAGTATTGTTAAATGAAACACTTGCTTGGTTGTTTCCACAACTTACTTAATCCCTTCGTTGTTGCCTTAGTGTCTATCTCAGACTTAATCGTCAATTTTTCTGCGCTCTTGTTCCTCGGAACAGAGTGCTTATCATTTTGCCCAAATGTCTGTAATTATCGATTTTTTTTATGAAAATGGTCAAACGATTTGATTCGACTCACCGATCAAGAATCTGTGGTCGAAATCAATTCTGTCCGGCCAGCCCGGCTGGCCGTATGCACAAAAACTGTCGAATTTTTGGCTGAAAATGGTCTCAAACGATTTGGTTCGACTCACTGATAAAGAATCCGAGGTCGAAATCGATTCTGTCCGGTTTCGGAGTAGGGAAAAAAAATTTTTTTTACACTATACCTACATTTCAAACCCAATTTTTTTTAAGATGCAGTTTCATCATAAGAATCCATTGATGTCATTTTTAACTCTAACAAGCTGATACTTTCAGAGATATGATTTTTCAAAATTTCAATGATAGAATTATTCTGTGGCTATTCTATGAATTGTTATAATGTCAACTTTGACGTTGATGATATATCCGACTTCTATGTTTTCACAGAATGCGAGTTCTATGTGTCTGTGTTAAATCTATGTTCACTGTTCATTTATGTCAACTTATTTGTTTATATAATTCGTACTTTGAAAATATTTTGTGCGGGAAAACAAGGTTCCGCATCTTGAATTTGTGAATATATACAGGACTGTTTTGATACCAAAAATGTCAATATCTGCAACATGACAGCTTAATTATATTCATTGTGTAAAATATGGTTAACCGGATTCATTCCAAGTCTAACCAAATGCCAATTCATTTCTACGAGTAAAATAAATATTGTTCTCAAGTGAGCCATGAAAACAATGACAGGAGTCCATAACTAGAAAACCAGTGGAAGTAGAAAATAACTAATATTTGGAAAATATGTATCATAGTTATAGGAAACTTTACGCCAACATTCATTTTATTCGAAAAAAGGACTTCAAAGCTACAAAATAAAAACTGATTTTTTTTCAAAATTTAAATAGACTGTATCTTTTGACCTGAGCTGAAATTGGAAAAATGTTAAATGAAAAAAGTGTTTCATTTGATGAGAGGAATCTTTGGTTAAAATTAATGCAGTGGTCAAAGACTCACCCTGTATAATATTTTTATAATGTTTAAAATGCTGAAATAATGATCTACATTTGTGTATCAAACGTTCTTTCTTGAGTTAAGGTTCATAATACAGAATAAATGTGTTAGTGATACGAATTAATGAATTATGAAAAGAGGCTTGTATTTTATTGATATATTTTGAACGATTAAAATAATTTGTTCTTCAGCCTATACCTATTCAAATATCAGGAATAAATGGACAATCTGCTATGATTGTCTCCAGCCTTGCTCCTGACATTTCGATGATACTTTCCTTAGGTATTTCGAGTTGTGAAAACTATGCACCGAGTGTAAGTTGCAACAACCCATTCCACGAGGTTAAATCATTGCAGATTGCTCATTTAATCGTGATAAATAAACGATTATTTGATTTTAATTTCTTTTATGGTGTAGTTCTAATATAAGAATCCATTGATATCATTCCCAACTCTGAGAAACCAATACTTTCGGAGATATGGTTTGTCAAAAAATGAACAAGAGCACCGAAGCTCCTGCCACAGGGCTCTCCTCATTTTGCGCTAAAATTTACGCTGATTCATAGTAAACACGAATGTTATTCGAATAGTTAAGTCGTCAAATGTTCGGATAAGTCGAATTGCAGAATGTTTTTAATAACACAAAATTCGAATTCTACATAGTTAAATATTAAAAATACGCCTCGGAATTTTTAAAACATAAGTATTCCAATAGTCATCGAATATTTCAATGATCGACTACCAATAATTTATTAGTCGATTATTCGAATACAGACTGAGAAGAGTCGACTATTCTAATTACTCGAATACAATTCAGGACCCCCTATTGCACAGGATCTAAATTGTATCCGGAGATACATCTGATCGTGTGTAGAGTCCTTAAGTATTTCGCTGTCGCTATTCAAAGGAGCCAAGTTTTATTTAATAACAACAATATTGTTGAATATTCACGTCAGGGTAAAACAACGCATATTAATCTTTTAACATAGTTCTAAATGGTCGTATCTCACGTGTTATGTGTACGTAGTTCAAAGTTGTTTATTATTTATGTTTAGATAAGTTCTGTGATAACAGCTGATTTACCCCTCGCGAACACGCAACGCCGCCAGCTTTCCTCCCACTACATATGGGGGCGACGTTGTCACGTGGGCTGAAAAGTAGCATCATAATGATTTATTCGCGTTTCGAGATGAAGGAAACAAGGGAACGGGTGGGTAGGATACGCTTTTAGAATTTTCTGTTCATGGTTATGTAGTGCTATACTGTGTGTTTGGGCATTATTCGAAATTAGGGAGAATTTCAGTGGATATTTGGCAACGTCGCGCAGTTTTCAATTCTTAATTTAACGCTTCATCGGAACGGGATTTGTTCTGTATAAGGTTGGTTTTTCTGAGGATTCGATTCGTTAAGTGTCGGTGAAAATTGAACTTGACTATACTGGTTCCACTTATGTCCTTTTTGGCGCTCTTGTTAGTTGTAACAGAGAGCTCATCAATTTGCCCAAATGAAACATCTAATTGGTGAACCTTTCAGTTGTTTATACCCAGTCCACAGACAACTAAAACCAGACTTAAAAGTATCTAATCGAAATAAAAATCGTAAAAGTGTAAAATCACAGAAAACGGGAATCGCAGAAAGCGTCAAGGTTCGTCCTCTTTATTTGCGCTTATTAACCTTACGTCTCAATAGAAACCGTCGACTTTTACGGCTTCATAAAATCGAACGCCTTTCTTCTCCATGATGTGATTCTCCAGATTATGGTATTGTTGCCGGGCGCAGACGGAGCAACATAATAACTGAGCTAATCGGGTTTTGTTCCAATGTCGAATATTTACGACAGAAGAACAGAGCAGTCATAACAAGAGAAGTTTAGTTTGCGAATATTATGTTTTGCGACTGTTACAGAATGCATAGAAAAGCGTATTCGAATGACGTGTTGCGGAAAATACGAAATTCGTGTCCAGCGGGGGCGGTGAGGCACATTAGAAAGAAAATTATTAATATTATAATATGCCTACCTATTACGTTTTCGAACATAGTTTGTCTAGTATATAATATATTCTTTTAATTGAGAGCTTTAGATGTGTTAGCAGAGGTAAGTGTAGCGGGGTACCAGACAATTCGACGTATGATACAAGAGCTTAGGGAAAAACCTCAGCAAAAAACCCTGTCTCACCGTGAGTGTTGTGATTTATAAACATTGAATTTGTTTACAAAAGTAGCTGAAATTTAAAATATTTTTGGGCATTTCTTTCTACAATATGGTTTCCTTGGTCAAAAACGGAGAGGTTTTTACAAGGTACCCGAAACTCAACCTAAAAAATGGGTTCAAGCAGTGTGGACAGAAGCTTTCTGGCGCTCTTGTTCAAACAGACAAATTATATCTCCGACAGTATTGGTTTCTCAGAGTTGGGAATTATATCAATGGATTCTTATGAAAGAACTTCATCTAAGCAGAAATTGAATTCAAACATCATAGATGAATTTAAATTCAACAAGAGTGCCAAAAATTATCAATCCAAAACCAATAGACGAATTCTACCCAACAACGAACTCATCCAAGATATTCATTCCTCAATTCTATGATGAACGATAATATATATCTTTCCTCAAATCCACTCCAATATTCCAGTTTTGTTTTTAGTGAAGTTATTCTGAACTCAATATTATTAACTTACCATTACCTTTCCCATCATCATATGGATTGACCATCGGCATGAAAATATCAACCAACAAAAAGTATGATATTGTATTATAATTCTCATAATTCTACGATTGCTGAAATAAATTAGACAACGTCATGTCTCGGGAAAATAAGTTAACATTATGTATAACAATTCATAGATAAAATAATTATATAATTCTGTGAAAACATAGAAATACGATTTAAATTGGAGTTTTGAAAAATCATATCTCTGAAAGCTTGTTAGAGTTTAAAATGATATCAATGGATTCTTATGGTAAAACTTCACATTGAAAAAAATTTAATTTGGAATTTGTTATGTAAAAAAAAATTATTTTCTTTGTTACTCCGAAACCATCTGTCCAATTTCGCCCAATAACGAACTTAGCCGAGATAGTTATCTCCCAAACCTACTCTGAAAATTTCAACTATTTAGCTCATTCCGTTCGAGAGTTATCGTGTTAACGGCCGGACGGACGGAATTGATTTTGACCATGAACTCTTGATCAGTGAGCCGAACCAAATCGTTTAAGACCATTATCATCGAAAAATTCGAAAATTACAGACATTTGGGCAAAGTGATAAGCACTCTGTTCCGAGGAACAAGAGCGACAAAAATTAATAGACAAGAGGAGAAAAACGAACAAGTTAAAAATAATACATAACCTTTCGAAGATCCGATCTCACAAATTAATCCTCTGTAGCCGCATCATGAATCTCTTGAAGAAGAATCGCCTCCTTGTTTTCAAAGATATTCCCTCGTGTTCTTAGAAATCCCTTCAATATTTGAATTCTCTACTTTGTCACTCGCATAATTCGCATAATAATCATTGATTTGCCGAGAAAGCAAGAGCAGACGCGTTTCTGGCTTCTTGGCCTTCATCAGTACTCTGTAGCTTCTCAACAAATTCAACTAAACTGAATCCGGTTAAGCCTCTCACAGCCGACTGTCGATCATACCTAATCGCCACCTATGAGACAAAACACGGAATCCAGCCTTTCCCCACCAGTGAATATTCGAAGAATTGAAGGGACTCGTTTCTCGATTAAAACCGAGCGAATGGTGGCATATGATTTCACGCTTCAAATATTCACGGGTGGGGAAAGGCTTAATTCCGTGTTTAGCCTCATAGGTGGCGCGGGCGATTAGGTATGATCGACCAAGCCGGCTCTGAGAGGCTTGACCCGTTTCAGTTTAGTTGAATTTGTTGAGAAGCTACAGAGTACTGATGAAGGCCAAGAAACCAGAAACGCGTCTGCTCTTGCTTTCTCGGCAAATCAATGAACCCCCTGGGGTCTATTTGACTTGTGAAATATATGCATAAGGATATTAATTATACGAAGCCGTTATGAAGGACCGTATTGGCAGGAACGCTCTGGTCTTGTTGATTTATTAACAACGGTATCGGCATTTCTCATTATTATACATTTGTTTCTATTAAAACGAAATTATGCCAATGAATATAATATACTCAACACAGTTTACATTACCACTACACCAACACTAAAACATTTCACATAAGATAGTGAAATGTGTAATGAGGTGAACTGTGGCTAATTGCCAATAACTGAAAAGAGACACACGGTGAAATATTTATTGATTTTAACCATCAACAAATATTCCGCGAGGCCGGACTAGATCACCTCATCGCTCATCAGTGTTCCCTAAAGAGGAAATAGTATCGTCCAGGGGTAGACAAAAAAGAATAAACGTCGCTGAACATCGCTCAAGGTTTTTTCACCTCATTACATGTTAACTGGTTTTAGGTTTATCTAACCAAACTGAACCTGGCGTTTTCAGTTTGTAAAGGTCGTTTCACGGTAGCTGGCATTGCCATTCCTTGACCCTCTCACGGCAAAAGAATGCACGTCGCTGAAGGTTTCTTCATCGCAGAGGGTCGGAGTAAGGATTCTCCATAAGTGGCGCTGGTGGGGTCCTTTCCCCTACCGGTTCTCAACCGGTGGAAATAAGTTTCCTAGAACACCGTCACACCGTCAGTTTTCATTCAGTGTTCGGCTGAGTCACACTGATGATTGGTAATAACCATGACACCCTGGATTTGTTTCTGCCCTTGAATGGTACTTTCCTCTTGGGGGGACACTTAGCGATGAGGTGATCTAGCCCGGCTACGCGGAATATTTGTTGATGGTTAAAATCAATAAATATTTCAGTGTGTGTCTTTGTTTTTGTTCCTCATTAACTCGAAAAATACTTAACCGATTGAATTCAAACATGTTTATTAGTTGTAGAGTGCCAACGCGAAAATTGTTGCAAAATTTTGTGAGGATAGTATTTGTAGAAAACATTTTTAAAAAATCATTGAAAATTGAAAAAAAAAATTCTATATATCAGTAACTATTCGTCTGAAATTGTTGAAATTTTGCAAGAGCCTTTGGAACCTAACTCTTCTGCCAAGTTTCAAGTTTCAACACGATCGGTTAAATAATGTTGGAGATTCGAGCAGCCTTGTGTGAGTTCAGTAGATGGGTGAACGTTGCCTCGATAACTTTCGAACGAAAGGAGATAGGGACTAGCAATTTTCAGGGTAGGTTGCGTATCCGAATGGGAGAGTTCAGTTCGTTTTTGAGCATAATCGGTCTAACGGTTTTCGAATTATACCCACCTGGAATATGATTTCCTTGATATCTCAAAAAATAAATATTCGATCGAATTGAAGCTTGGTAACTAGTAGTAGAAAATCAACATAAAAGACGTGTTTAAGACTTTGTTAAGAACCCCTAGAAAATTTGAAAAAAATGACGAAACAAAAAATTTAAAAACCGTACCCCTAGAAAATTTCAAAAAAATCAGGAAAAAAAAATTGGTTCAAGCACTGACGTGAAGTCAGAAGCTTTTGCGCGAATCTACCATGGTAAATTCGAATTAAGAGTGTCCAATACAGGGGATTGGACAATAATAGTACCTACATACGCGCAAAAGCTTCTGACTTCACGTCAGTGCTTGAACCAATTTTGAATATAGTATCCAAGTAACTTATTACTCACCCCTTCACTTCACCAAACTACCCTAATAAAACAACCCTGTCGTTTCGAGAAAATTGATAATGAAGAATTTCCTCTACTGATCGAATAAATTAATGAATACCACACATGATCATCTCACCCATCCTCCGATGATGGGGACGCCATCTGGCGGTGTCAATGGAAAATCGTTGTTGACTCACCTGCAAACAAGAAAAAATACGTTAAAGGTAAAATAAGTGAGTGAAAGCAACGTTCGTTGAAGGACCAGAAGCGAGCCCGGCATTTTCGTGCTAAGTGGTTTAACTTTTAATTTATCCGGCTTTCACAGGGCGGAAATTGCGCGCTCCACTGTTCGAGATTTAATTAAATACATTGTGGCGTCGTAAATGTTAGCGGCGAGACCTGCTCAAAGTTGGCGAGTTTATTTTTCGCAACTGAGTAAGTCTTGATTTTCCATTTTAATCAGGGCCATATTATATTCTCTGACGGTGGAGTTCTTTTGAATTTTTTTTGGCGCTCTTGTTCCTCGGAACAGAGTGCTTATCAATTTGCCCAAATGTCTGTAATTTTCGATTTTTTGGCTGAAAATGGTCTCAAACGATTTGGTTCGACTCACTGATCAAGAAACCGTGGTCGAAATCGATTCTGTCCGCCAGGCAATCCGGCCGTTAACACAATAACTCTCGAACGAAATGAGCTAGATAGTTGAAATTTTCAGAGTAGGTTTGAGGGGTAAATATCTCGGTTAAGTTCGTTATTGGGTAAAATCGGTTTAATAGTTTCGGAGTAACGAAAAAAAATATTTTTTTTTATATTACAACTTTTGAATTCAAATTTTTTGAAGATGCAGTTTCATCATAAGAATCCTTTGTTATCATTTTCAACTCTAACAAGCTACTATTTTCGGAGATATGATGTTTCAAAGTTTCAATAATACATCGTAAGTTTTATGTATTCACAAAATGTGAACACAGAATCTGTCTGTGATCACTATTCATAAATGTCATCTTTTCTAGCTATTAAAGATTGTCATATCGTAGTTGATATTTTCTCTTGGAAAGCAAGTATTCGATTCTTGAATTTGTGAATATATACAAGACTGTTTTGATGTAGTTTATGGAGGCAATAGGAAAGAAAAACATAATGGTATCATCTAAAAAAACTACTGTTCGTTGACTACTGAGGTTAATATTACCTTTTACTTCCTTCAGTAGTGAGACATGTTCCTATATACAGTATTTTCATAATGTTCATAATCTACATTTGTGTATCAATAATTTTTTCTTGAGTTAAGGTTCATAATACAGAAAAGAATGTGTTAGTGGTATGAACTATTGAATTTTAAATTATGAGAAGAGGATAGTATTTTATTAATATATTTTGAGCAATTAAAATAATTTTTTCGTAATCCACTACCTACTCAAATATCAGGAATAAATGGACAATCTGCTATGATTGTCTCCAGCCTTGCTCCAGACATTTCGATGATACTTAGGTATTTCGAGTTTTTGAAACTATGCACCGAGTGTAAGTTGCAACAAACCATTTCACGAGGTTGAATCATTGCAGATTGCTCATTTAATCTTGATAAATAAATCTAATGACAATTTTTGAAGCATTAAAGCATTGAAGCATTGTAGATTGCTCTTTTTTGGCGCTCTAGTTCCTCGGAACTGAGTGCTTATCAATTTGCCCAAATGTCTGTAATTTTCGAATATTTCGATGAAAATGGTCTTAAACGATTTGGTTCGACTCACTGATCAAGAATCCGTGGTCGAAATTCATTCTGTCCGGCCGGTCCGGCCGGCCGGCCGGCCGTAGGCACGATAACTCTCGAACGGAATGAGCTAGACAGTTGAAATTTTCAGAGTAGGTTTGGGGGATAAATATCTCGGCTAAGTTCGTTACTGGGCAAAATCAGACAGATGGTTTCGGAGTAACAAAAAAAAATTTTTTTTTTAAGAAACAAATTCCAAATTAAATTTTTTTCAATAAGCAGTTTTACCATAAGAATCTAATAATATCATTTTTAACTCTAACAAGCTAATACTTTCGGAGATATGATTTTTCAAAATTTCAATAATAAATCGTATTTCAACGTTGTCACAGAATGATATAATTATTCTATGTATGAATTCTCATAGTGCCAACTTATTTTCCTGAGACATGACATTATCTAATCAATCGAAGAATTGTGAGCGAAGTGAGAAAAATCTCAGTTGTTTGCTCCGAAATTAGTTTTTCTCAGAAAAGTCTTACATTTCGGAACGGAACATTAAGTAAGAGATCTGAGAGTAGTGAGACTGCTTTTCATCCATAGACATAGATATAACTCTCGAACGGAATGAGCAAGGTAGTTGAAATTTTCAGAGTAGGTTAGGGAGATGAATATCTCGGTTAAGTTCGTTATAGGGCAAAATTGGCCAGATTTAATTTGATTTCTTCCATGGTGCAGTTCTCATTCTCATGATTGCTCATTCAATCTTGATAAATAAACTATTATTTGAATTGAATTTCCTTTATGATGCAGTTCTATCATATGAATACATTGATATAATTCCCAAGTCTGAGAAACCAATACTTTCGGAGATATAATTGGTCTGTTTGAACAAGAGCGCCAAAAAGCTCCTGTCCACTTGGCATTTCCGTTTTTTTCATTGTTTTTTATTTTTGAAATAAGTACCTAGACGAATCACCCATTATAAACTCTAGCGTTGCTGTAGGAGTGTTGAACTAAGGCTGACTTACAGTATTTGCCGACTTTCTAATACGACGCTGTTGCAATATAGGTACTGCACTCGGAATCGCCGACGTGTTTGGTGGTCCCCCGTAATTAGCAATTAGACACCAGTTCTATTATTAAACCTCATTATTCTCAGTGACTCCATTCTGAATTTCCGATAGAACGAACAAACGCGGACATTAGCAACGGGCATAATTGGCCAGCGGTATGTATATACGTTTATCATCGTGCCGATATCGTGGCCTCCCTCGGTATTGGAATCATATCGAGATGAGATCTGTGCAACCAATGCAGATAATGTTTTTTATGATCGTGATGGCTTTTGCCGGCTATTCCCCAATCGAATTAATTTCTGGATTCGGAAAATCATTCGGTTATTTCGTTCTTTCCAATCAACATATTTCCATATCACAATATCGGTCACAAAACATTGATCGCTGTTTCAAATAGAAGATGGTCGAAATGAAATCAATTTTATGACTGACCACGGTCCTTTTTGCGCTTTCGTTCCAGGTCCGCAGTGAAGCTTGGGGGCCCGCGACGTACGTTAAGGGGCCCCGACAGCATTCCCTCATGATATATTTTATATTGTCCCTTAAATTCGTTCATTTATATCTCCTGTCATAGAGCTGTCAGTTGCCAATTTGCAACTCTAGGGTTCTTCAATCCCGAAATATAAAACGCACCCTATCGTATTAAGACAATTTTCGTTCGTTGATATCTCCTGGCATAGAGCTGTCAGTTGCCAATTTGCAACTTTAGGGTTCTTCAATCCCGAAATATAAAACGCACCCTATCGTATTAAGACAATTTTCGTTCGTTGATATCTCCTGGCATAGAGCTGTCAGTTGCCAATTTGCAACTTTAGGGTTCTTCAATCCCGAAATATAAAACGCACCCTATCGTATTAAGACAATTTTCGTTCGTTGATATCTCCTGGCATAGAGCTGTCAGTTGCCAATTTGCAACTTTAGAGTTCTTCAATCCCGAAATATAAAATGCACCCTATCTTATTAAGACAATTTTCGTTCGTTTATATCTCCTGGCATAGAGCTGTCAGTTGCCAATTTGCAACTCTAGGGTTCTTCAAACCCGAAATAGAACACGCACCCTATCGTATTAAGACAATTTTCGTTCGTTGAAATCTCCTGGCATAGAGCTGTCAGTTGCTAATTTGCAACTTTAGGGTTCTCTAATCCCGAAATATAAAACGCACCCTATCGTATAAAGGCAATTTTCGATCTTTTATATCTCCTGGCGTAGAGCTGTCAGTTGCCAATATGTAACTCTAGGGTTCTTCAATCCCGAAATATAAAACGCACCCTATCGTATTAAGACATTTTTCGTTCGTTGATATCTCCTGGCATAGAGCTGTCAGTTGCCAATTTGCAACTTTAGAGTTCTTCAATCCCGAAATATAAAATGCACCCTATCTTATTAAGACAATTTTCGTTCGTTTATATCTCCTGGCATAGAGCTGTCAGTTGCCAATTTGCAACTCTAGGGTTCTTCAAACCCGAAATAGAACACGCACCCTATCGTATTAAGACAATTTTCGTTCGTTGAAATCTCCTGGCATAGAGCTGTCAGTTGCCAATTTGCAACTTTAGGGTTCTCCAATCCCGAAATATAAAACGCACCCTATCGTATAAAGGCAATTTTCGTTCTTTTATATCTCCTGGCGTTGAGCTGTCAGTTGCCAATATGTAACTCTGGGGTTCTTCAATCCCGAAATATAAAACGCACCCTATCGTATTAAGACAATTTTCGTTCGTTGATATCTCCTGGCACAAAGCTGTCAGTTGCCAATATGCAACTCTAGGGTTCTTCAATCCCGAAATATAAAACGCACCCTATCGTATTAAGACAATTTTCGTTTCTTTATATATCCTGGCATAGAGCTGTCAGTTGCTAATTTGCAACTCTAGGGTTCTTCAATTCCGAAATATAAAACGCACCCAATCGTATTAAGACAATTTTCGTTCGTTGATATCTCCTGGCATAGAGCTGTCAGTTACCAATTTGCAATTCTAGGGTTCTTCAATTCCGAAATATAAAACGCACCCTATCGTATTAAGACAATTTTCGTTCGTTGATATCTCCTGGCCTATGAAGATGTTCTTCAAAAAGTCCATTTGTGTGAAATTCTTGGTATTCGTCTGCAATAGGAGTTAGGAGTTTTTCAGATGGCGGAATGAATGCTTGTTGAGAGTTAAGCGGTTACCAAAAACTGACTTATCTTAATTCTTAAGATGTTCCTGAATTCTGACTTTAAGGGTTCTGCAGTCTCTGTCAGGGAATCAATAAATGACCCTGTATACGAAGAGATATTTAATTGTTGTTTTCTCGCACCCCTAGGCACCATCTATTCACCATCAAACTACGTACCGTCATTCGCGGACCCCTATATTAGATAAATCATAC
The DNA here is from genome assembly GCA_937662695.2 of Halyzia sedecimguttata. Classification (NCBI taxonomy): domain Eukaryota; kingdom Metazoa; phylum Arthropoda; class Insecta; order Coleoptera; family Coccinellidae; genus Halyzia; species Halyzia sedecimguttata. The sequence goes on along the minus strand of OW569411.2, from coordinate 1,284,641 downwards.
CAACTTCCCTGACGAGATGCGGAAATGAATCTGATTAAAATTCCTCACCTTCGGAATACGGAAAAATGATGGGATGAAATATTACCAAGCTACAAGGGGGAAAGAAATGAGAATGAAGACACTTGATAAATAGACGTGTGTCAGTGACATCCTCACGTTCAAAAGTAGATATATTCCGTGTTATCCGCTCTAGCGATTTGCAAACACCTCTTTTATTTATCGCGTTTGTTTTTATAAGGAATGATATTCCCGTGTAAGCGGGCCCTTATCCGTGTTTGTCACAAATATAAGAAGACAGCCCAAATAGATAAAAATGAGATGGGCTCACCGTTGATTCTCGTTGTTTGGCCGATGAAAGCGAAGAATTCCTGGGCGTCTCCGACTATATGTCAGGGTAATGTCTTTTATTTCTTATGCTAGATTGCTGCGACGGAACAGTTCCGAAAATAGATGCGATGGAGCTGAAATGTGTGAAGATTTAGGTGTCTTTCGAAAAAAGTTCCTGAAAAATGAGTTCTCGGATTCTTTTTCTTGGGGTTGCGTTGTTTGGAAGAGTTTTGGTTTCTGATAAATGCGAGATTGAAACGTACAAAAAAGGTTTCAAATTATTTGAGGAAACTCGCATTACCCAGATGCATAGAATACATGGTGCGGACAATCTTTGACATATTTTTGATGGTCCAAATACTGCCAAAATACAAGGGTATTGTTCTACTTTCACCGATAGATGCCGACATTTCAAATTAAATTGCAAGCTTTGTTTATTCATGTTTCTTTTTCAAGGTTGTACAATTTGCTGAAATTCCTTATTGTAATTGTTTAGTTTGTTTTTTTCTTAGTTACGAGTGTTCTTTTTGTTTTCTCTTGGTTTGTGTCAAACATTTTTCTACTGAATATATATGTATTGAAGAAGAGATTAAAATGTGAGCACTACCCTCTATTTGGTTAATGTATCAATTTAATGTATCATTTTTGTTATTCCGTCAATATAGTTAGTTCTATCAAATCAAATGAATTTTGAAAACTATCATCATTTACTCAATCATTGAGAAAATAGCCAGTTTTCAACCAGAATTGGGTTAGTTTGAAAAAATACTGTATACATGAGAATTGTTGAATGATTCGTTTCTGGGTTTTCTCTCCCAAACTCTGAAAAATATCTATAAAATAAAAAAAATATTATTTTGTGAATTTTTTCCGTATTAGAAACGCAAGATATTAGTCAGAAGCAATCTATCGAACAATGTTGCCTAGCAAACAATAACGAAACAACATGAAATTCTAAAATTATCACATTGACAGTCTTTGAAGTTCACAGTAACATAGTTTCACTTTGCATAAAAGTTCCAACTCCTTTTTGAACAAATTCAACCAAATATGGTTAATTCAAATTGAGCAATTTGCAAAATTACATTCTATGTTCCACAAAATACAATCTCCGAATTGCACATACCTACATGTTCTGCTATTTTTGGCGCTCTTGTTCCTCGTAACAGAGTACTTATCAATTTGCCCAAAGGTCTGTAATTTTCGAATTTTTGGCTGGAAATGGTATCAAACGATTTGGTTCGACTCACTGATTAAGAATCCGTGGTCGAAATCGATTCTGTCCGACCGTCCGGCCGTCCGTTCACACGATAACTCTTGAACGAAAGGAGTTAGAGGATAGAAATTTGCATGGTAGGTTTGGACTGTAAATATCTCAGACGAGTTCATTAACAGGCGAAATCCATCAAGCGGTTTCAGAGTTATGGCCGTTTTTAGTGAAAATATTTCTTATGAATATTTCCGAAACCGATCTATCTGAGATTTAGCTTCGAATTGTAGAATCATGACCTTTGGATGCATGTGAAGTTTTGTATTGATCGGGTTACCGTAAAGTGAAAAAAAAATTTTTTTAATTTTTAAATTTTGTTTCTACAATTACTCTCGAACGGAATGAGCTAGGCAGTTGAAATTTTCAGAGTAGGTTAGGGAGATAAATATCTTGGTTAAGTTCGCTATTGGCCAAAATAGGCTAGATGGTTTCGGAGTAACGAACACAAATTTTTTTTAACCTACAAATTTCAAAATTAATTTTTTTAAGATGCAGTTTCACCATAAAACTCCATTGCTATCATTTTCAACTCCAACAAGGTAATACTTTCGGAGATATGATTTTTCAAAATTTCAATAATGAATCGTACTTCTATGTTTTCACAGAATGCTATAATTATTCTATCTATGATTTATTATATGATCTGTGGTCATACTCGTACATGTCATCCTGTTCTATAAGAGAGAGTCAAATTCATTTCAGCTATTTTAATTTGATTTCTTCCATGGTGCAGTTCTCATTCTCAGATTGCTCATTTAATCTTGATAAATAAACTATTATTTGAATTGAATTTCCTTTATGATTCCGTTCTATCATAAGAATACATTGATATAATTCCCAACTCTGAAAAACCAATACTTTCGGAGATATAACTTGTCTGTTTGAACAAGAGCGCCAGAAAGCTCCTATCCACAGGGCTCGAACCAATTTTTTATTTCCGTATATCTCTATTTCTTAAGTTGTTCTATGTTCCGACTTTCCTACTTCTAGTGGTCTTGGTTTTGTTAATAAAGACCTAAGATCATTTTGTGTCTTGAAAATGATTCTTATATTGAACATAGAACCGATTCTCCTGATTTTTTTCGAAAGGCCACGACAGATTGGGTTGTTGTTCTTGTTAATTATTCTGTTATTTTACTAGAAGCTCTTCCATCTAAATTCTTGATTTGGTAATTTTATCAATTTCGTTATTTCGCATTTCAATAGTAGAACAAATTAGGTTAGCTCCATCGTAAAGTATTTTAATAACACCACTTTTCAAACTATGTTGATGGTTCAAATAGAAATTCAAATATCTATTTTTATGTCTCTGCTTCCTTTGAATTTATGAAATCGAAAAATTTGCCTAACTCTCCTCTACCATGTTGCCAAATCACAAATATATCGTCAACATATCATCAAGCTTTTGAGTTCGACAAATATGTATCTACAAATTTTTTCTCAAAATTTTCCATTAATAACGCTTTAGGAAAGCTAACTTAACTAACCAATAGTATTTCAGGATTAAAGGAGCAATCGACAGATTGTGTATGATTTCATCAAAGTTGAATAGGAATTAGGAATCATCGGTGAAGCATAACTCAACGATGATGAAAAAAACACTACGAAGAACCTGGTTTTATCAAAATGCAGCCATCACTTCCGAGTACAAAGTAGTCAGAAGTGACACCTCGCGTTCAATCAACCAAGCTCCTCGCTGTGGCTGCTCAAAACTATAGATTCATGTATATTATGTTCCCCTTCGTGGTGATTCGCAAGTGCTCCGCTTTGATTCTCATACAGTTCACCACAGGGGAGTGAAAACGCCCAGGTTAATAGGCAGTGCGCAATATTGGAACTGAGATGAGATGAATTATGATAATAAAGATAATTTATACATTTTAAAAATAATGTAATATGAATGTATAATTTGTGTAAAAATGTTGAAAAATTATAAATGAAATGATTATATTCTTCTAACATTGAATGTGTTCTTTTGTGATATATATTCTTTTGAACTTCGAGCATTACTTTTTTTTATCTAACAAGCATGTAATCTTTAAAGGATACTGTGGGAGGTATATTCATCATTAAATGGTTTCTTTCTGGGTTTGGGAGAGAAAACCCAGAAAGAAACCATTTAATAAAGCATGTGTATGAAAAAAGTGTTAGCAGAGGTTAATGCAACGGGGTACCATAGAATTCGATATATGATACTAGAACTAGCTACTCGTTAGTGTTGTGATTTATGAAAAGTGAAATTGTTAACAAAATATGCTGAATTATTGAATATTAAAGGGCATCTTTTGTGATAGTCAATTCACAGTGTTTTTCATTCACGGTTCCTGTCAAACTGATATCCCATCCAGTTCCAATGAAACTCCTTTACCGATAAATCCCTTATTTAACATCATTATGTCTGGGCAAGATTGAATTGCTGTTCCTAACAAATGGGGTTCACATATTACTGACTAAACAGATTCAGTTCTCAAAAGTTATTTGTGAATTTTATGATGCTGCAAGAAATTTCATTATAGAACGCTTCTGCACTTTTAGTGCTCGCTTTCCTGAAGCAAAGATGGAAAATAAATCAGTTAAGCTGGAGAATATAACCACTCTGGTTGATTTACAACAACATATAATGAATGAATAATAATGAACAGTATGTTTAATTGAATGAGTAGATTTTTATCTCATTTCAAATTATCCCCTTAATTGATTATTATTATTATATGTAGTGTGAATGTAAGTAGTTAATATGTCGATATTATTTATTATTTAATATAATAACTTTGTTTTTGCGCGTATGTTCTGGGGAACATCGCGTTATCATTTTGCCCAAATGTCTGTAACTTTCGAATTTTTTTACGAAAATGGTCTCAAACGATTTGGTTCGACTCCCCAATGAAGAATTCGAGGTCAAATTTGATTCTTTGCTTAATCGGACCAATGGTTTCCGAGTAATAATTTTGTTTTCAACCAATATAAATCCGAACGAATTGAAACTTGGTTAGTAGTTGAAGAATATGAGCCTGAGCACGTTGGTGAAATTTTGTGAGATTCGTATCGCTAGAAAATTATTAAAAAATATTTTTTTTTGTCACGATATCCTGAGAACGGAAAGAGATAGTGGCTTGAAATTTCCCGTGATCACATAAATTAAAAGAAGTCAAAACGCTACACTGAAAACCTCAAAATACAAACAATGGATGAACAAGAATTTTTCCGTATCTCGATTAGTTTCGGAGCAATGACGAGAAAAGTCGCAATTTCTGGCCCTACCTCCGGAAAATGGACTAATTAGTCGTATTTTTCGCCATATTTCCAAAATTAATCGAGATACGGAAAAACTAATTACAGATTCGGAATCTACGCCCTCGATTTAGTGAATAGATAAAGCCGTGGCGATCTAATCGGAAAACTTTAGATTTTCGTATGGGTTAGATACTAGAGAAAACTTTTTGCCGTTTGACGGATTCACTCATTTCCTAATATTTTCCGAACGGATAGAAATACATAGGAAATAGATACATAAATCTAAACGTCGTCCACCGACCAATAATCGTAGAAAATTCGTTTATCGATATGTGAAAATCATAGATTTCGGACGGGAAAGAAGAATTATTTTTCTTCGATTCCAGGTCAAAAATATTTGCCGACCCAAAAAATTTTTTTCATGGTATATCGATACGGGGCTCGTGTTTAATTGAATCGAGGTCGCTGATCTCGAATATGTAATTAGTTTTTCCCTAAGTGGCGTAGTTTGGGAAAATTTTCACTTAGAGTGAAAAAATGGACGAAAATATGTCAATTTTGGAAGTTTACACCGCCCAAAAACATCGGAGTAGGGTGTTGTTGATTTTTGCCGTCATATACGGATCCTTTATCTACTGAATAATCCAAACAGAAAATGTCCAGGCCGTACTATTCGCAAATTATGATTTTTTTCCCAAGGGTCTGGTTTTCGGAAAATTCATTTCGCGGTATTTCCGCGGAAAATTCTCTAATGAAAAATCCGATCATATATTCGTAATCTACGGCCCCGAATTAGTAAATGACGTAATTTGCATCGAAATCAGAGACCGGTCGAATTTTGGCAATTTTTTAATACATTAGCCTTAAAAAAATCCCATTTTTCGAGAAAAATGTTTTGACGCAAAACTATGAAGCGGGTACTCATTCTTATAGATTCGGGGCCGTAGATTCCGAATCTACAATAAGATATTTATTACAAACATTTTCCGAGGAAATATCGCGGAAAGAATTTTCCGAAAAATAGACCCTCGGGAAAAAAAACATAATTTCCGAAGCGTACGATCTGGACATTTATTGTTAGGATTGTTCGATAGATAAAGGATCCAAATATGACGTAAAAAATCAGGAACACTTTACTCCGATTTTTTTGGGCGGTGGAAAGTTCCAAATTGGACCTATTTTCGTCAATTTTTTCACTTTAAGTGAAAATTTTCCCAAAGTACGCCACTTAGGGAAAAACTAATTACATATTCGTGATCAGCGACCTCGATTTAATTAAACACGAGCCCCGTATCGATATACCATGAAAAATATTTTTTGGGTCGGCACTTAGAAATATTTTTGACCCGGAATCGATGGAAAATTCTTCTTTCCCGTCCGAAATCTATGATTTTCACATCTCGATAAACGAATTTTCTACGATTATTGGTCGGTGGACGACGTTTAGATTTATGTATCCATTTCCTATGTATCTCTATCCGTTCGGAAAATATTAGGAAATGAGGGAATCCGTCAAACGGCAAAAAGTTTTCTCTAGTATCTAACCCATACGAAAATCTAAAGTTTTCCGATTAGATCGCCACGGCTTTGGCTATTCACTAAATCGAGGGCGTAGATTCCGAATCTGTAATTAGTTTTTCCTTATCTCGATTAATTTTGGTAATATGGCGAAAAATCCGACTGATTAGTCCATTTTCCGGAGGTAGAGCCAGAATTTGCGACTATTTTCGTCATTGCTCCGAAACTAATCGAGATACGGAAATATTCTTGTTCATCCATTGTTTGTATTTTGAGGTTTTCAGTGTTGCGTTTTGACTTCTTTTAACACCTGTGTGTGATTCTTAATTTACATGAATTTTGGATTGTGTTTCTATTACTTTATTTCAAATACACCAATGTGTGTCCTGATGAAGCAAAAATACAATTTAGGAAACGTTGGCCATCACAAAAAGTGGTTTTTCTTCATTCGAACGTTCCCATAACCCATAAAACTCCAACCTATTTTAATAGGAACCGCTTCATGCCGGATACGGGATAATATGAATCTGAGAATAATATAACATGCGAGACGAACGACGACATTTCTAAAACCACTATTCTAGACGTAGACTCCCGAGTCATAAACTACAAAGTTATATAGACAAAAAACCGTCACACGCGTTCTACGAAAATCCATTTTCGCATCCAGTACAAAGAAAAATCGCCATCAATAATCCTCCATTGTGTTCTCTAAGGATGGGTGTTTCATCATATATGACCGAAACGTACAAAAAATAACTTTTCCCGTCGCAGACGGAAGGGTGTTTAGAAACTTTCACAATACAGGGGTTTATTTATTGGGGCCACAGAGCGAAGTGTAAACATTGAAAAAGGAAAATAAAGGCAACTAATATGAAACATGAGTTTACATCTGCCGTAGTTTGTTCGCGAGGATGACTTTGCTCCCTTGAAATGGGACATCACAATGATGGAGTGTCTTGGAAATGAAAAATGATTGAAACTTTCTCTAGCGCTCCGGGGGGACCATGGTCTCTTACCAAATTGCGTTGAAAAAACCCAGCGAACTTTCCACAAATGTTAATTATTTTCCCCCAAGCGACACATTGGTTTTTCTTTCGTCTAATATACTCCCACAGATTATGATTCAACTAGTAGCTGTGTTTTAATTTGGGGACTCGGTAAAAGGTTTCTCCAAAACCAACAGGTAGATATATTATCTCACTATTAAACGGATTCTTTTAGGCAATTCTCGTATTTCAGAATACCTACATCAACAAAAAATTAAGTGTCTGACGAAGGACTCTGATTCAGACTCCGAAACGTTACGAGATTTAGTTGATTCATCGTTGATGTTGTGTCGTTATTGTGTGTTAGGCAACATTGTTCAATTTATTACTTCTGACAAATATCTTGTGTTTCTTACGCAGAAGATATTCACAATATAATACATTTTTATTCAATAGATATTTTTCAGAGATTGGGAGAGAAAAACAAGAAAGAAACAATTTAATAAAAAATTTCCCTCCTTTAATGATTATATTATCTCATTCCAGACAAACAATGATCTGGCAAAACTCATTATTATAATAGTAAATCAAAGAGCAATAGAGAAGATATACCTGGTGTTCACCAATTAAATTGCGGTAAATTATAACACACACACAAAATTGGTTCAAGCCCTGTGGACAGGAGCTTTCTGGCGCTCTTGTTCAAACAGACAAATTATATCTCCGAAAGTATTGGTTTCTCAGAGTTGGGAATTATATCAATGTATTCTTATGATAGAACTGAATCATAAAGGAAATTCAATTCAAATAATAGTTTATTTATCAAGAATAAATGAGCAATCTGAGAATGAGAACTGCACCATAGAAGAAATCAAATTGAAATAGCTGAAATGAATTTGACTCTTTCTTATAGAACAAGATGACATGTATGAGTATGAACACAGATCATATAATAAAGCATAGATAGAATAATTATAGCATTCTGTGAAAATATAGTAGTACGATTCATTATTGAAATTTCGAAAAATCATATCTCCGAAAGTATTAGCTTGTTGGAGTTGAAAATGATATCAATGGATTTTTATGGTGAAACTGCATCTTAAATAAAAACTGAATTTGAAATTTGTTACTTAAAAAAAAAATTTTTTTTTCGTTACTCTGAAACCATCTGGCCTATTTTGCCCAATAACGAACTTAATCGAGATATCCATCTCCCTAATCTACTCTGAAAATTTCAACTGCCTAGCTCATTCCGTTCGAGAGTTATTGTAGAAAATTTTTTTTTAAATTTTCAAAATTTTTTTTTACACTTTGCGGTAACCTGGTCAATACAAAACTTCACATGCGTATAAAGGTCATGATTCTTCAATTTGATGCTGAATTTGAGATCGATCGAGTGATCGGTTTCGGAAATATTCATAAAAAATGTTTTTTACTAAAATCGGCCATAACTCCGAAACTGCTTGATGGACTTCGCCAATTAACGAACTCATCCGAGATATTTACGCTCCGAACCCACCTTGCAAATTTCAATCCTCTAAGTCCTTTCGTTCGAGAGTTATCGTCCCTACGGCCGACCGGCCGGACAGAATCGATTTCGACCTCGGATTCTTGATCAGTGAGTCGAACCAAATCGTTTGAGAACATTTTGAGCCAAAAATTCTAAAATTACAGACATTTGGGCAAATTGATAAGCCATATATACCATTTTATATTGATAAAATGTGTCAGTTTCCTTAAAATCAGAAAATCGGTTGAAAAGAATAACGTAATTCTTCAAACCAAAAGCTGAACCCATAGTTTCTTCAGACATGTTAAATTCCCAGTCGTGATTTCATGGTTTCGAAGTTTTTCAAACAGAGAAAAGAGCATTAACGATCACAGACTCTATTGAATCGAACCCAGTATCGTATTTTTATCCTTTATCCTTTGTTATGATAAGCTAATAGGGTGCAGACGGAGAAGTTGAACGCTGAGGTCGTTTCGGTAAATCCGAAATGCGGTGTTCTTGATATTTACCTGAAGTCGGATGTTCGAAAGGTCGATTTGTATATTCTTTGAGCTCATGTGCATTCAGAGGGGTATTCGGCTATGTTCACCCCATGAGATTGAGAATTTCAATTTGAAGTACATTGGAAAATTCGAGAAAAGCACTGTCGTTAAGTCGGGAGCTTCGATCGGATGTGTATTTTTGGAAGTATTCGGAAAATAAAATTTTTGTAGTCAAATTTAGATTTTTGCACGTATGTTCTGGGGAACATCGCGTTATCATTTTGCCCCACTGTCTGTAATTTTCGAATTTTTTGCCGAAAATGGTCTCAAATGATTGGGTTCGACTCCCTGATTAAGAATTCGAGCTCAAATTTGATTCGGTCTGGCCGGCAGTTGCCCCGATAACGGAAAAAGATATCGACTCGAAATTTTCAGGGTAGGTGGATCATCCCAATACGACAAACAAGTTCGTTAATGGGGATAATCGGCCCTATTGTTTCCGAGTAATAATTTTGTTTTCTACAATACAAATCCAATTGAATTGAAACTTGCTGAGTAGTTGTAGAATAGAAACCTCAGAAAGTTTGTCAAAATTTGGGAGAATGGTATGACTAGTAAATTTCAAAAAAATAATCAGAACATATTATTTATGTCACGATAACCTGGAAACGGAAAGAGATAGCGACTTGAAATTTTCAGGTTACATTGTGCATCTGAATGCGACATTTAAGTTTCTTTATAGGCATAATCGGCCAAACGGTTTTGGAGCTATACCCATCTGAACTTTGGTTGTTATTTCCTCAACTCGAAAAGTACAAAACCGATCCAATTCAAACATGGTTATCAGTTGTAGAATGCCAACGTGAAAATTGTAGCAAAATTTCTTGAGGATCGTATCACTAGAAAATATTTAAAAAATCATTAAAAAAAATCTATATATCAGAAACTATCGCTAAAATTTGCGAGAACTTTCAGAACCTGACTCTACTGCCAAGTTCCAAATTTGAACACGATCGGATCTATATTGTTGGAGATCTGAGTAGCCTTGGGTGAGTTCAACAGCTGGATGTGTGAGCGTTGCCACGATACCTTTCAAGCGGAAACAGATAGCAACCTTCAATTTTCAGGGTAGGCTGCGCATCCGAATGGGACAGTTAATTGCGTTGTTGGGCATAATCAGCCCAAAGATTTCGGAGACCCATCTGCAATATTATTTCTCTATTTCAGTATCCGGAATCGGAGGAAAATTCTTCTTTCCCGTCCCAAATCTATGATTTTCTTATCACAATAACCAATTATTGGTCGGTGGACGACGTTTAGATTTGTGTATCTATTTTTTCTGTATCTCTATCCGTTCGGAAAATATTAGGAAATGAGTGAATCCGTCAAACGCCAAAAAGTTTTCTCTAGTATCTAACCCATACAAAACTCTACAATTTTCCGATTAGGTCGGCGCGGCTTTCGTTATTCACTAAATCGGGAACGCAGATCACGAATCTGTTATTAGATTTTCCATATCTCGATTAGTTTCGGAGCAATGACGAAAAAAAAAAGTCGCAATTTCTGGCTCTACCTCCGGAAAATGGACTAATCAGTCGGATTTTTGCCATATTACCAAAATTAATCAAGATACGGAAAAACTAATTACAGATTCGGAATCTACGCCCTCGAATTAGTGAATAACCAAAGCCGTGGCGATCTAATCGGAAAATTCTAGATTTTTGTATTGGTTAGATACTAGAGAAAACTTTTTGGCGTTTGACGGATTTACTAATTACATTTCCTAATATTTTCCGAACGGATAGAGATACATAGGAAATAGATACATAAATCTAAACGTCGTCCACCGACCAAGAATCGGGGAAATCGAGATGTGAAAATCATAGATTTCGGACGGGAAAGAAGAATTTTTCTTCGATTCCGGGTCAAAAATATTTCTAAGTGCCGACCCAAAAAATTTTTTTCATGGTATATCGATACGGAGCTCGTGTCTAATTAAATCGAGGTCGCTGATCACGAATATGCAATTAGTTTTTCCCTAAGTGGCGTACTTTGGGAAAATTTTCACTTAGAGTGAAAAAATGGACGAAAATAGGTCAATTTTGGAAGTTCACACCGCCCAAAAAAATTGGAGTAGGGTGTTGTTGATTTTTGCCCTCATATATGGATCCTTTATCTACTGAATAATCCAAACAGAAAATGTCCAGGTCGTACTATTCGGAAATTATGATTTTTTTCCCAAGGGTCTGTTTTTCGGAAAATTCATTTCGCGGTATTTCCGCGGAAAATTCTCTAATGAAAAATCCGATCATATATTCGTAATCTACGGCCCCGAATTAGTAAATGACGTAATTTGCATCTAATCGGAGACCGGTCGAATTTTGGCAATTTTTTAATACATTAGCCTTGAAAAAAACCCATTTTTCGAGAAAAATTTTTTGACGCAAAACTATGAAACGCGTACTTATTCTTATAGATTCGGGGCCGTAGATTCCGAATCTACCATCAGATATTTATTACAAAAATTTTCCGAGGAAATATCGCGGAAAGAATTTTCCAAAAAATAGACCCGCGGGAAAAAAATCATAATTTCCGAAGCGTACGACCTGGACATTTATTGTTCGGATTATTCGATAGATAAAGGATCCAAATATGACGTAAAAAATTAGCAACACCCTACTCCGATTTTTTTGGGCGGTGGAAAGTTCCAAAATTGACCTACTTTCGTCAATTTTTTCACTTTAAGTGAAAATTTTCCCAAAGTACGCCACTTAGGGAAAAACTAATTACATATTCGTGATCAGCGACCTTAATTCAATTTGACACTAGCTCCGTATCGATATACCATGAAAAAAATTTTTTGGGTCGGCACTTAGAAATATTTTTGACTCGGAATCGGAGGAAAATTCTTCTTTTCCGTCCCAAATCTATGATTTTCTTATCACAATAACCAATTATTGGTCGGTGGACGACGTTTAGATTTGTGTATCTATTTTTTCTGTATCTCTATCCGTTCGGAAAATATTAGGAAATGAGCGAATCCGTCAAACGCCAAAAAGTTTTCTCTAGTATCCAACACATACAAAAATCTACAATTTTCCGATTAGGTCGACGCGGCTTTGGTTATTCACTAAATCGGGGATGCAGATCACGAATCTGTAATTAGATTTTCCATATCTCGATTAGTTTCGGAGCAATAATGAAAAAAGTCGCAATTTCTGGCTCTACCTCCGGAAAATGGACTAATCCGTCGGATTTTTCGCCCTATTACCGAAATTAATCGAGATACGTGTGACGTGTGACTTTCGTAATAGTCACACCAACTGTCAAGATACAATACAAAAGTCAATAGGATGTATAATCCTAATTTTTCATTAAATTTCGACAGTATTTTACAAAACTTGCCTGAAATAGAGAAAATATCGTCTAATACTCGTTGCAGAAGGCAAATACAACACTCATGCGTACGAAAACTCGCTCCTTCGTCGCTCTCGAACGGAATGAGCTAGGCAGTTGAAATTTTCAGAGTAGGTTAGGGAGATGAATATCTCGGTTAAGTTCATTATTGAGCAAAATTGCCGAGATTTAATTTGATTTCTTCCATGGTGCAGTTCTCATTCTCATGATTGCTCATTTAATCTTGATAAATAAACTATTATTTGAATTGAATTTCCTTTATGATGCAGTTCTATCATATGAATACATTGATATAATTCCCAACTCTGAGAAACCAATACTTTCGGAGATATAATTTGTCTGTTTGAACTAGAGCGCCAGAAAGCTCCTGTCCACAGGGCTTTTTTTTTTATTTTGAAATTTTTTTTTGACACTTTGCGGTAACCTGGTCAATACAAAACTTCACATGCGTATAAAGGTCATGATTCTACAATTTGATGCTAAATTTCAGATAGATCGAGTGATCGGTTTCGGAAATATTCATAAAAAATGTGTTTTAGTAAAATCGGCCATAACTCCGAAACCGCTTCATGGATTTCGCCCATTAACGAACTTGTCCGAGATATTTATGCTCCAAACCCACCTTGCAAATTTCATTCCTCTAACTAATTCAGTTCGAAAGTTATCGTGCCTACGGCTGGCCGGCCGGACAGAATGAATTTCGACCACGGATTCTTGATCAGTGAGTCGAACCAAATCGTTTAAGACCATTTTCATCGAAAAATTCGAAAATTACAGACATTTGGGCAAACTGATAAGCACTCAGATCCGAGGAACTAGAGCGCCAAAAAATAATGTACGACGAAATCCAGCGCCACATGCAGAATGCGGAAGGATTCATAGATGTCCTAAATTACCTCGCTTTCGTTTCCATAGCCAACGACTCTTTTTCTCTCGTACCGCCTGCAGCCTCCGAAATGAATTCAGATGTTTAGATAATAAAAACCGCGTCGTTTAGAATAAAATATTCACCCCGGTGGCCGAGAACGATCCGAGTCCAGAAAAAAAAACCGGAAACAAGAGACGGCCATATCTGATTGCCTCGGAACTTGGTTGTTTTACAGCTTTATGGACCGGGCTACGCTGGCGTAAATCGTGTAGCCATCGATTTGAAATATATTTCGCGAGATACCACATATAACTTGTCTCGCGGTAATGGTGGCGCTAGCTTCGTCTGCATATGCAATCATAAAGTATTCTCCCTATGAGTCATTCTGACAGTTATTCGATGTCTGTGAGACGAGATTAAAACTTTCCATTCCTCCTTCACTGATACATATTGACTGGCGCCCACTGTGAAGTCCCACCAGGTTAAGACGCTTCTTTAAAATGATGTAGGACCATAGTGGCAAAGCCTAACCAGAATTTAACTGATTCTTCTGAGCCCTTCGATCGAACTTATTGATTTTGGAAACTTTTCTAGAGATTCTGTAGAGTGCAGAAGCCTGACTTCACGAAATAAAAAATTGGTTCAAGCACTGACGTGAAGTCAGGAGCTTTTGCGCGTAGATTCTATTGTCCATTCTCCTGTATTGGACACTTTTAATCGAATTTACCATGGTAAATTCGATTAAACGTGTCCAATACAGGAGAATGGACAATAGAATCTACGCGCAAAAGCTCCTGACTTCACGTCAGTGCTTGAACCAATTTTTTATTTCGTGAAGTCAGGCTTCTGCACTCTACAGAATCTCTAGAAAAGTTTCCAAAATCAATAAGTTCGATCGAAGGGCTCAGAAGAATCAGTTAAATTCTGGTTAGGCTTTGCCACTATGGTCCTACATCATTTTAAAGAAGCGTCTTAACCTGGTGGGACTTCACAGTGGGCGCCAGTCAATATGTATCAGTGAAGGAGGAATGGAAAGTTTTAATCTCGTCTCACATTGATTTGCACTCGGGTTGGCCATAATCGAACAATTTAAAACAATCGATATGTAAGTTCTCGAGGAGTTCCAATTAAATATGGGATGGCTAATCAAACCTTAGGATTATTGAAACCTCTAGAGATATCTCAAGATTTGTTCATGTACACCGAGATCAGATAACCGACTCGAGAAACGAGAATGCCGAGATATATTGTGTCCGGTTTGAATGTGTTGAGATACAACTAATCAAAGGTTCGTTTAACAATTAATTGGAGGTATGAAAGAAAATGTCCGTTCTCCTGTATTGGACACTCTTCATCTACTATACCATGATGGTAAATTCGATTAAGAGAGGGTCCAATACAGGAAAACGGACAATAAAATTCACCATGGTAAATTTGATTAAGAGTGTCCAATACAGGAGAATGGACAATAGAACATACGCGCAAAAGCTCCTGACTTCACGTAAGTGCTTGAACCTATTTTTATACACACGATCAAATACAATGACTCATGCGCATAAATCAAGAGGAACAATTTGAAATAAACAAAATAAATGTACATATTCTCAACAAATATTCATGAAAAACTTTTGATATGCACAAATAAAAATGATTGTAACTTGAAAACGATGCAATTTTCCTTAGGGACCTCGGATTCTTCATCAGTGAGTCGATACTAATTTTCCACCAAATATTCGAAAATTACATTTCGGCAAAATGTTGGACAACAAGCCCGCCAAAGAACATTTCATTCAAAAGTTCTTAAATTTACCCCTTCAGTAATTAAACTTGATAGTTCAACAAACGATTTCGCCCTGTATATATACATTCAAGACTCGAAATGGCTCTCGAAGGTTGTAGCATCAAATTTCCTAACACAATTCGGAAACTGTTTATTTCTTCAGTCTGTGTTGGGTACTGGGAAGCCATTTTATGGCATCTCATCGATTTTTTCCACTCAGACGAAGCTGAGAGATTCCAAGTTAAGTTTGAGGTTTCGGAAACTCATTTTCCGGATGTCATTCCGGTTTATTATGGTCACTTGGCGCAGTCGAACTTAATGGCCTCTGAAACTTTCAACTTTTCGAAAAGTCACTCGTTCGAGATCTTTTTAGCGAAGTGGGAGAAGAAGAACTACTAGTTCTTACATACTCGAAAGAAATATGGTCTTGTTGCGGGGAAAATGAAATCAATAATCTGAAATAAAATTTGTCATGGGAGCAGGAAAGAGTATTTTTAACAATTTTTTAGAGTTTTGTATCACTGGCATAAACAATAGATATGAATTTTCAATTTAAATAATCCTTCTCACACTTACACAACAATTCATCATTATGTACACATACTAGCGACATTCCACAGTATCTTATATCGCTACGTATAGGTAAAGTGAAATAATAAAGAAAATTTGTTGGAACAATTAACAACTGAATTTTTATTCAAACAAAAAATATTTCATTAATTGCTAGCTATTTTGAAACTTAATCCAAAACATTTGGATGAACAATATTTTTGTTTTTCCATTTTGAGCAGGAATAAACAAACGGCTAGGTTTTTCATTTTCGACCGTTAATTTGGTTGAATATTTTGAGTAATTTTAATGCAAAAAAAATTGGTTTAAGCCCTGTGGACAGAAACTTTCTGGCACTCTTGTTCAAACAGACAAATTATATCTCCAAAAGTATTGATTTCTCAGAGTTGGGAATTATAACAATGGATTCTTATGATAGAACTGCATCATGAAGGAATTTCAATTCAAATAATAGTTTATTTATCAAGATTAAATGAGCAATCTGAGAATGAGAACTGCACCATGGAAGAAATCAAATTAAAATAACTGAAATGAATTTGACTCTATCTTAAAGAACAGGATGACATATACGAGTATAACACAGATCATATAATAAATCATAGATAGAATAATTATAGCATTCTGTGAAAACATAGAAGTACGATTCATTATTGAAATTTCGAAAAATCATATCTCCGAAAGTATTAGCTTGTTGGAGTTGAAAATTATATCAATGAATTTTCAGGATGAAACTGCATCTTAAAAAAAATTATTTTGAAATTTGTATGGAACATAATTTCATATTGTAACACACATTCAATTTATAATTTTCTACAGATATATACAGGGTGAGTCTTTGACCACTGCATTAATTTTAACCAAAGATTCCTCTCATCAAATGAAACACTTTTTTCATTTAACATTTTTCCAAATTCAGCTTAGGTAAAAAGATACAGGCTGTTGAAATTTTGAAAAAAAAACAGTTTTTATTTTGTAGCTTTGACATCCTTTTTTCGAATAAAATGAATGTTGGCGTAAAGTTTCCTATAACTATGATACATATTTTCCAAATATTAGTTATTTTCTACTTCTACTGGTTTTCTGGTTATGGACTCTTGGATTCATAAAACTAAACGAAATTAGCATAAAGAAAGCATATAAAGTTTTTTTTGAGTCATTTCAAGAATATTCCATCGTTTCAGAACATTATATTATTCTTCATCATTTCTCCTTAAACGCACCGTTTTCGAGATATTCTTTATTGAATGTGTTAAAATGGAAAACTCCAGAAATTTCACTACTTTTATGGATCCGTCCCTGAGCGTTGGAATCCCGAATCAAGCTGTAAACCACGTTACCTTGCCTTATTCTCGTCCGCCAACAATGTCATAGATAAATTATATGCGGGAGTGTATTAGCACATTGTGAAATCTTTAAACGCTTGTAACTTTTTACCTGAGCCGAATCTGGAAAAATGGTAAATGAAAAAAGTGTTTCATTTGATGAGAGGAATCTTTGGTTAAAATTAATGCAGTGGTCAAAGACTCACCCTGTATAGTTAAATCATAAGTTTCAAGTATGTAGAACTTGTTATTCGTAATTAAAATTCACTCTTTTCTTCAAACGATAAATAAATAATATAAAATAATATGTAATAATTTCAAGTATCATTCTACCTACTCCGAGACCTATTCAACCCAATTATTGTTGACTGTGCCTCATTCAGTAAATGCAAGGTTGTCAGATTGTTTTCCTTGATTGGGTAATCAACAGTTTTGATCAAGGTTTTTCTTATCTAAGAACCTTGGGATTTGATATCATCGAAAAGGTTTGTTGAACCCGAAGTCCGTTAATCGGCTTGTCAAATTTGACAGAGAAATTGGTTAATTGTGAATTGAACGTATCTTCGTCAAAAATACCGCAAATATAATATGTCTAGGCTCTATGCTATCCATAAATTCGGCCATAGACTGATAGAGTTTATAAAAGTGTTGTTGTTTTTGATGAGTTTGGAATTATATGATATTATTGTATTCATTTATATGACGCGAATTAGAATATTAAGGAATGTGAGAATAGGCGATTATGAAATTGGATTATAGTGGATACTGAATGAAAATCAAGATGAAAACGGTGTTTTAATACTCAGGAATAGTGGAACATTTTCTTCAGTAATGCTGCCTAATGATTATTAGAGACCATTTCATAAGACTTGTGTGAATGAGTAAATAAGTTTTCTTAAACATCAGCTTTTAGAATATTATCCGATATTGAATCCAGCATGTGTTCCTGTATTCAACAGTTAAAGAAAGTGCAGGTGTGGATTGGCACATTGTGAAGTCTTATAACTTTTTACCTGAGCTGAAGTTACAAACAAATTCTAATTTTCTGTCTAGCTACTCGATTCAAACGAAGTTGGATCTGTATTCTTTGAGCTATCAAGAAAATAAAATCATTTCAATTATGGTACAGGGCTGGTGGCACAGTTGCCCGGAGGCCCGACCATTAAGAGAATACGAACCACACAAACCGATCTCCACGTAAAATATGCACCCTCTCATCAGGGTCTTTCCACCTCGTAGCCCGCGAAATATTCAAAATGGCGACGCGAGGGATTTGTAACAGAGAACGGAAAGTTTTTGTTCTGGAATTCATTTTATTCCAGTTACCAAAAAATTACTGCATTCAGCATAATCTGTACGGGGACCGGGATGCCACAATACTGAATTCGAGGGAGATAAATGGTTTTCGGCCAGTCTAGAACCGCATTGAACACAGTATAGACCAGGGTAGAAGCCTTTGAAAATGATAAAAAGTGAACAAAAATTATAGTAGATTGAAACCCATTGGAAAAGGAAGAGAATATAACAAAAATTATAGGAAAAATAATTTACGGGCGATCTGAGGTCGGGAAGGGGAAGAGGGCGAGTTTTTAAGGGTAAAAAACAGTTTATCTCGATTTCCGGCAAACCTACAAGTCCTATGGGGAAAAGTTGAATGGCAAAGTTGTAGGTAATAAAAAGATCTACAACTTTTGTTTTTAAACTTTTTTCACATGACCTCAAAATTTATGTGAAAAATTCAAATAACCACGTTTTTGGTTTTTAATTTTTATCTTTTACAAAAAAAAATATTTTTTCACCAAATTTGATAAAAACTTACTTTTTCATGTCCCAAATACACTGTAATTTTTTGGATTTGAAATATTTTTGTTTTCACCTTAATTTGACTCAATATCGAAAAAGCACCCAAATTTTCAATCAAGAATTCTCACGTCAAAATATCTGCTTTTTTAAAAAAGTACGTGGGTTTTTTGTTCATTGGAGTCTCTACTTTCTGATGGTGTAAAAAAATATACATTACTATGGTAAATTTTCTCGGAAAATGCTAAGTTAATAAAGTTGATATTTAATAAGATATCCACAATATTTTGAGAAAGTTGTACAATCTTCTCTAAATTATATGTGTAGATGCCTATTTGTTGGTCTTTTGAGATAACTTGTATACCTGAGTGACCTACGGATAATTTTAGCCCATCAAAAGTTATTTCATAGAGAAGTGAGGAAGGGGCTATGAGGGTCTGCGCCTTACTGCCTGTTACTTCGTAGCATTTTCTGGGAGAATTTACCATATCTCTAAGTGTGTGATATCCCTTAGAATTATATTTGGTTTAGGTAGTATCGGAATACGCAGGTTATTGTGCTTATCTGTTACACATGGATGTGACATGAAGCGGGGGGATTCATTCGATGTATGGAATTAAAGTTGTTAAGACAATTATATTCGAAGTATTATTAATTCCTAATTTTCTGAATGTGAAATATTTACAGCAATGTACATTTTTTTTTAGACCATCAGAAAGTAGAGATTTTAACGAATAGAAAAACCACCTACTTTTTTAAAGAAGCAGATATTTTGACGTGAGAATTTTTAATTGAAAATTAGGATGCTTTTTCGATATTAAGTCAAATTAAGGTGAAAACAAAAATATTTCAAATCCAAAAAATTACAGTGTATTTGGGACATGAAAAGGTAAGTTTTTACCAAAGTTGTTGAAAAAAATTTTTTTTTTGTAAAAGATAAAAATTAAAAACCAAAAACGTGGTTATTTGAATTTTTCACATAAATTTTGAGGTTATGTGAAAAAAGTGTGAATACAAAAGTTGTAGATCTTTTTATTACCTACAACTTTGCCATTCAACCAAGCATATTCGATTTCGAAACACCCTTTGCAACATCATAATAAGGGTGCAGGTATTGGTGTATATTGCTCCAAAACTGAGGATCTCTGTGCCTCGGGGACATGAGCCCTCTATCTTGCAGGCGCAGACACCAGCTTGGTTAGCATTGTTTCAATATAAATCGTATTTCTATGTTTTCACAGAATGATATAATTATTCTGTGTGTATTCTATGAATTGTTATAAGGTCAACTCATTTTCCTGAGACATGACGTTGTCTAATTAATTCCAGCAATCGTAGAATTATGAGAATTATAATATAATATCATACTTTTGGTTGGTTGATATTTTCATGCCGATGGTCAATCCATACGATGATGGGAATGATGGTTAATATTATTGAGTTCAGAATATCTCCACTAAAAACAAAACTGGAATATTGGTGTATTGGAGTAGATTTGAGGAAAGATATATATTATCGTTCATCATAGAATTGAAGAATGAATATCTCGGATGAGTTCGTTGTTGGGTAGAATTCGTCTATTGGTTTTGGATTGAAAATTTTTGGACTCTTGTTGAATTTAAATTCTTCTATGATGTTTGAATTCAATTTCTACTAAGATGAAGTTCTTACATAAGAATCCATTGATATAATTCCCAACTCTGAGAAACCAATACCGTCGGAGATATAATTTGTCTGGTTGAACAAGAGCGCCAGAAAGCTCCTGTCCACAGGGCTTGGACCCATTTTTCATTATTATTTTTGAAAACGCTAAACAGCGTTCATGGCCATTGGAAGATACTGTCTGAGCTCTGCGTGACTCGTTTCTCTATTAATATCGAGCGAATGGTGGCAAATGATTTCACGCTTCAAATATTCACTGGTGGGGAAAGGCTGAATTCCGCGTTTTGTCTCATAGGTGGCGTGAGCGATTAGGTATGATCGACCAAGCCGGCTCTGAGAGGCTTAACCCGGTTCAGTTTAGTTGAATTTGTTGAGAAGCTACAGAGTACTGATGAAGGCCAAGAAGCCAGAAACGCATCTGCTCTTGCTTTCTCGGCAAATCAATGAACCCCCTGGAGTCTATTCGACTTGTGAAATATATGCATATTAGACTGGGCCAAAAAAAACAACTATTTTTTTTTCTTTATGATACTGTGAAAATATCATTCATGATGATAAAAAAAAAATATCGTGAAAGTTTGAGCCCTTAATAATAGTATTAAGGGGTGTATCGTTACGACTATTGGTTTTTTAACAGTAATCGCATTTTTTCACTCAAAACTCGTCAATTATTAATTTGAAAAATTTGAGTGATACGTATTCTTAAAGGAAATTAAATTCCCTACAAAAAAGCTCTCGTTGTAAAGTAATGTAGAACAAGCCGTTTGCTTGTTATCGTGCCTGAAACAATGATTTATTTTTTCAATTTTGCGTTTTGATTTTGCATTTTTGTACTACCAGAAATATCAATATTTTTGTGGTACAAAATACTTATTTTAAAGGAAATTTAGTACTCTACAAAAAAAGTTTCTTAACATTTTTAATTAATTTCACTCCTTCCGAAGTTATTCGACGTTGAAGTTAAATTCAAAAGTAATTTATCGTTTTTTTCGTGTTAAACATAATTTTTTCCACTTGATAAAAAAATGTATTACTTTAATATTGAGAGTAACTTTTTTCTCTCGACCACTAAACTTTTTTTTGTAAAATCTTAATTTATTAATGTATTATTTTGCTTTTTAACGATTAGATATCTACATAAATTCATTTTTAATGTATTTAAGCAACTCCAATGGATGATTTTACAAAAAAAAGTTTAGTGGTCGAGAGAAAAAAGTTACTCTGAATATTTAAGTAATACATTTTTTAATCAAGTGGAAAAAATTATGTTTAACGCGAAAAAAACGATAAGTTACTTTTGAATTTAACTTCAACGTCGATTAACTTTGGAAGGAGTGAAATTAATTAAAAATGTTAAGAATCTTTTTTGTAGAGTATTAAATTTCCTTTAAAATAAGTATTTTGTACCACAAATATATTGAAATAACTGGTAGTTACAAAAATGAAAAATCAAAACGCAAAATTGAAAAAATAAATCAATGTTTCAGGCACGATAACAAGCAAACGGCTTCTTTTACAATAATTTACAAGGAGAGCTTTTTTGTAGGGGATTTAATTTCCTTTAAGAATACGTATCGCTCAAATTTTTCAAATTAATAATTGAAGAGTTTTGAGTGAAAAAATGCGATTACTGTTAAAAAACCAATATTCGTAACGATACACCCCTTAATACTATTGTTAAGGGCTCAAACTTTCACGATAATTTTTTTTTATCATCATGAATGATATTTTCAAAGTATCATAAAGAAAAAAAAATACCCGTTTTTTTTTGGCCCAGTTTAATGCATATGTATATTAATTATACGAAGCCATTATGAAGGACCCTATTGGCAGGAACGCTATGGACTTGTTGGTTGTAAATGCCCAGAGCTGACCGGCCAAAGAATTTCACATATGGATTAGCCAAAATTCGAAATTTGCAGACATTTCAGCAAAATCATTGCGTCCTCGTACATCCGCCCGAAGAAGATTTTACCTTCAAGAACCCCCTGTATACAAGGAAGAACATAATCTCATCTGAAGTGAGTTACCTTACAGCTATTGGTTTATGGAATTCCTATTTATCAATTATGGAGTTGGTTATTACTATTATTATAATTTCGCATATCTATAGTACTTTATCACGGATCAGTATATGAGGCTATAAAACTGCAGCTTACCGTCATTTATAAAATGCATAATAATGTTACTATCTTCGATATAATGTAAAACATCTCGAGGGACAATTTTCTCCATTCGCATGCCATGAATAAATAAAGAGCAAGAAACTAGCAGAAAGCAATGTTTATCTTGAATTTATTCCATGATATTTTATTACCCAGAAGTGGCATCGAAAAAATCCAGACCATCGTCTCACCACTGAAAGAAAGTTATTGTTAGTCCGCACTCAAATCGTTCTGTGTGAAATAAGCACCAATAAAACTTTTCAGCGATTGCCTGATGTGAAATGTTTTCGTAGACGCAGTCAATAAAATACAAACCTGAATACAAACAACTGTTTCCAAGAACACTTTTTATCGATTTTAGAACTTAAATACCACATCGGGAAATAGTTACAGAAAAGATAATGTTGAGTGGTACAGATGAGTACAGAAATAAGCGCTGAATAAATAGTTCCTTCCTTCTGAAATTGTTCTCTGAATGTCAATTTTAATTTGATTAGAGAACTCTCTGAGATATTACAGTAAACATAATTTTGTAGAATTTGAGGTCAATCTTGATTATGTCTGTCCGGCCGTCCGTCTACACGATTACTCTCGAACGCCATAAGCTAGGGAGTTTAAATTTGCAAGGTAGGTTTAATGCCGGTTGAGTTCGGTTATGGGCAGAAATGAGATGGTAGTTAAAGCCATCTGAAATTCAAATAACTCGAAAAAACAGGCTCGTCGAAAACTGGTCTAATCGAATTGAAGCTTTGTAGTTGTTGAAAAATACTGTCACGAAGATTTTTCGTTAGGATCGTTCGACGGGAAAATTAAATAATAAAATGGGTTCAAGCCCTGTGGATAGGAGCTTTCTGGCGCTCTAGTTCAAACAGACAAATTATATCTCCGAAAGTATTGGTTTCTCAGAGTTAATTATTATATCAATGTATTCTTATGATAGAACTGCATCATAAAGGAAATTCAATTCAAATAATAGTTTATTTATCAAGATTAAATGAGCAATCTGAGAATGAGAACTGCACCATGGAAGAAATCAAATTAAAATAGCTGAAATGAATTTGACTCTCTCTTATAGAACAGGATGAAATGTACGAGTATGAACACAGATCATATAATAAAGCTTAGATAGAATAATTATTGCATTCTGTGAAAACATAGAAGTACGATTCATTATTGAAATTTAGAATATCTCCGAAAGTATTAGTTTGTTGGAGTTGAAAATTATATCGATGGATTTAAATGGTGAAACTGCATCTTAAATAAAAATTGAATTTGAAATTTGTTGCTTAAAAAAAAAATTTTTTTTTTCGTTACTCCGAAACCATTTTGCCCAATAACGAACTTAACCGAGATATTCATCTCCCTAACCTACTCTGAAAATTTCAACTGCCTAGCTCATTCCGTTCGAGAGTTATTGTAGAAAATTTTTTTTTTAATTTTGAAAAATTTTTTTTGACTCTTCACGGTGACCTGGTCAATACAAAACTTCACATGCGTATAAAGGTCATGATTCTACAATTTGGTGCTAAATTTCAGATAGATCGAGTGATCGGTTTCGGAAATATTCATAAAAATATGTTTGACTAAAATCGGCCATAACTCCGAAACCGCTTGATGAATTTCGCCCATTAACGAACTTGTCCGAGATATTTACGCTCCAAACCCACCTTGCAAATGTACAAGTGTTCATTTTGTCAAACGTAAGGGGGTCCAAGAATTTTGGATATGTGTGTATTTTCAATGAGGAACATTCGCAGAATTATCTATCTATCGATAGCTTAAAGCACGGATATTTTATGTCCAGTTTTTGCCAATGTTAGCCTAAAGTGATATTTTGAACGTATAGGAAGATAGATATAGAGTCTTTGCAAATATTATAACGAGAAGGGAAGTATTACCTCTCTTCATTCGGGACATACAATATTTGCACAAACTCTATCTTTGTCTTACTACTTTCAAAATATCACTTTATCCTAACATTGGCAAAAAGTGCACATATAATATCTGCGCTTTAAACCATAATATTCTATATGTAGATAATAAAAAAGTGTAACAGTTAATATTGAAACCAGTAAAGAAAAAAAGCAGTATCATGTTGAATACCTTAATATTATTCTGGAACACAAATTTTCCATTACAATAATCTTCATCTAGCTTCTATTTAGTATCAATTCCTGTAGAACGTGATCATAATAAGTGTTTTCCATATAATAAAATGTGTTTGAACTTGGTATGTAGGAAATCTGACATCAATTATTGGAATTAATTGATTTGACAAACAGCCGTCAAATGAGGTAAATAGATTTTTGTGACGATTTTCTGTGACCATAAAAAAAATTAAGCATTTCATTATTGCATTTCTTGAAATAGGTACCTTTTCAAGTCGATCAACATCGTCCTTCTTTCGACGTCTAAACTATGACTTGATTCTTTATGTTTATGTCTTTGAATTTGTTTTCGGTGGAATTCAAAGAGTTCATAGAATAATCGATGAAAATACTGAGAGAGACCCAGGAAATTTGAAACATTTTGTCTTATATCTCCAGAAATTGAAATCGTATAGAGCCAAAATTTTGCACCATGTTGCAAAATACTACAATTGACGTTAGTACAAGTTTTTGTTGTAATCTGATGAATAATTCACGAAAAAAAAATTTTTTTTTCGAAAAAATTAAAAGAAATATTTTTTTAAAAATTACCAACATTTCGATCATAACAGAATTTTGCCAAAAGTTGCGCGTTTATATCCTCGAACTGACTACCAAGTTTCGATTCAACATCTTATTTAGTTCCTGAAATATCAGGGAAATAACCTCAAAATTTTAAATGTCTATAACTCCTAAACCGTCCGGCCGATTTTGCCCGTTAACGAACTTAACCGTCGCATTTTGATCAGAAACCTACCCTAAAAGTTTGAAGTCGATAGGACCTTCGGTGCTCCTGTTATCGTGCCTACGGCCGGAAGTACGGCCGGCCGGCCATACGGCACCCAAAAATCTGACACCGGATTCGTGATCAGGGAGTCCGAATTAGTCTATTAGCCAATTTTCAGCTCGAAATTCGAAAATTACAGACATTTGGACGAAATGATAGGACGATGTTCCCCTAGAACATACGCCCAATATACATTTTTCTGTGAATATAAAAAATTCCTATCTCCTCTCGTTCGAAAGTTATCGAGGCAACGGTCACCCATCCAGCTAGGTACTGAACTCACACAAGGTTGGCCGGATCTCCAACAATATAGATCCGCGTGTTCAAACTTGGAACTTGGCGATATAGTTAGGTTCTGAAGGCTCTCGCGAAATTTCAGAGATGTTGGAAGAATAGTTTCTGATATATAGAATTTTTTTCGAAGATTTTCAATGGTTTTTATAAAATTTTCTAGTGATACGAACCTCACGAAATTTCGCAAGTATTTTCGCGTTGGCATTCTACAACTAACACTCATGTTTGAATTGGATCGGTTTCTTATTTTTCGAGTTATTGAGGAAATAACAACCCAATTTCAGATGGGTATAACTCCAAAACCGTTTGTCCCATTATACCTATAAACAATCTCAAATGTCACATTCAGATGCACATCCCAACCTGAAAATTTCAAGACACTGTCTCTTTCCGTTCTTAGGTTATCGTGACATAAATAATATGTTTTAATAATTTGTTTTAAATTTTCTACATAGAAAATTTATAGTGGACAAGAGAGTTACTTTTGTAGTGTTCCTAATCAGTTCACACTGAACTCAAACTAGAATATTCTATAAAACCAAATTCCATTTATCAATGCTTTAACGACTTCATTTATATTAGAATAAGATACCTCCTTCTATGGCCCAGAGAACCACGAACTTTGTTCACAGGTACACTCGACCTTTCAATTCTATGTTTAGCGTAACATAGATCTCACATCCTTTCCGAAGACACGGTATAAAATTTTTCATACCTTGTTGCCGACGATTTAGTAAAAAATAGAGATATGTATCTTCAGCACCATTAAATAAAGTAGAAGCCACTAATTGAGCTATTCGGATGGTTTTTCTACCACATACCTCTCTGCATTTCCCCCTATTTCACGTTAAATTTCTCGTTATACGTGGATTTACATGTAAAACGATGAAATATCATTATAATTTATGTAAACCGAGACGGTTTATCCGCCATGAACGAGATGTAAGCTTTGAGCTGTACATAATTGAGAGACCGACTAATGAAGGCAAAAGGTATCCTCAGAATTTAGAGAATAAAATACCCCCCGACTCTCTAGCAACGAGAAACGTGGAACAGAGTGTGCCCACTTACGTCTTCCCTTTCAAGAGGAATATTTTCCAGCAACCAACCTAATTATTTCAGAGTAAGGATAGTCTGACCTGGAAAAACATATCCACTTTGTTACATACGGATACTGTCAGATATTCGTGCCTTTAGTTAATATTCGAGAGGAGCTTTTGCCCGCTTGTTCAAATTATTATTCACTCTTCTTGCTGCAAGCAATAGTACACCTTATTATTACTAAATGAAATGGTAAATTTCTGGGTTTTCTGTCGCAAATTCTAAACATCTATAAAATAAAAATTGGACACTTATTTCGAATTTACCATGGTAAATTCAAATTGAGAGTCCAATACAGGAGAATGGACAATATAAATTACCATGGTAAATTCTATTAATAGTGTCCAATACAGGAAAATGGACAATATAATTTACTATGGTGAATTCTATTAAGAGTGTCCAATACAGGAGAATGGACAATATAACTTACCATGGTAAATTCTATTAATAGTGTCCAATATAGGAGAATGGACAATATAATTTACTATGGTAAATTCTATTAAGAGTGTCCAATACAGGAGAATGGACAATATAACTATCCATGGTAAATTCAATTAAGAGTGTCCAATACAGGAGAATGGACAATATAACTATCCATGGTAAATTCTATTAAGAGTGTCCAATACAGGAGAATGGACAATATAACTTACCATGATAAATTCTATTAATAGTGTCCAATACAGGAGAATGGACAATATAATTTACTATGGTAAATTCTATTAAGAGTGTCCAATACAGGAGAATGGACAATATAACTTACCATGGTAAATTCTATTAATAGTGTCCAATACAGGAGAATGGACAATAGAACATACCTGCAAAAGCTTCTGACTTCACGTCCGTGCTTGAACCAATTTTTTCTTAAATTTTCTAGGGGTACAGTTCTTATAAAATTTTAAACACTTTGTATGTCGATATTCTACAACTAGATGCTGAAAATTGCGAGACCCTATCTCCTTTCGTTCGGAAGTTATCTTCAACAATATAATATATATCCGATCTTGTTCAACCTTGGAGAACTTGGCAGCAGAGTAAGGTTCTGAAGGCGCTCGCAAAATTTTAGCGATGTCGTACGAATAGTTACTGATACATAGACATTTTTCAATAATTTTCAATTTTTTTTAAAAAATTTTCTAGAAATACGATCCTCACGAAATTTTTTAAGAATTTTCGCGTTGGCATTATAAAACTAATAACCATGTTTGAATTTTATTCGGTTTTGTATTTTTCGAGTTATTGAGGACATAACAACCAAATTTCAGATGGTTATAACTCCAAAACCGTTTGGCCGATTATGCCTATAAGCAAACTCAAATGTTGCAGTCAGATGCACAACCTAACCTGAGAATTTCAAGTCGCTATCTCTTTCCATTCTCAAGTTATCATGTGGCATTAATTTTTAATAATTTTTTTTTAATTTTCTAGTGATGCGATTTGTCACCGAATGAAAGTCGACCATTACAGTTTTGCTCATGCACAACTTTCAACCCCTTTCAACCCCCTCACCCCCCCCATTTTTATCTTCATTAAAGGGTTCGTAAGGGTTGAAAGTTGTGCATGAACAAAACTGTAATGGTCGACTTTCATTCGGTGACAAATTTCATCAGGTACCATCGTCTAAAAGTAAATGAGCCATGACAAAGTGCACATACTGAAAACCTCTTTGAACTAACCATTTTTCAAATCAAACAGACAAATTATATCTCCGAAAGTATTGGTTTCTCAGAGTTGGGAATTGTATCAATGTATTCTTATGATAGAACTGCATCATAAACGAAATCAATTCAAATAATAGTTTATTTATCAAGATTAAATGAGCAATCTGAGAAATCAAATTAAAATAGCTGAAATGAATTTGACTCTCTCTTATAGAACAGTATGACATGTACGAGTATGAACACAGATCATATAATAAAGCATAGATAGAATAATTATAGCATTCTGTGAAAACATAGAAGTACGATTCATTATTGAAATTTCGAAAAATCATATCTCCGAAAGTATCAGCTTGTTGGATTTGAAAATGATATCAATGGATTTTTATGGTGAAACTGCATCTTAAATAAAAATTTAATTTGAAATTTGTTGCTTAAAAAAAATTTTTTTTTCGGTACTCCGAAACCATTTGGCCTATTTTGCCCAATAACGAACTAAACCGAGATATTCATCACCCTAACCAACTCTGAAAATTTCAACTGCCTAGCTCATTCCGCTCGAGAGTTATAGTAGAAAAAAAAATTTTTAATTTTCAAATTATTTTTTTTAAATTTTGCGGTAATCTGGTCAATACAAAACTTCACATGCGTATAAAGGTCATGATTCTACAAACTGATGCTAAATTCCAGATAGATCAAGTAATCGGTTTCGGAAATATTCATAAAAAATGTTTTTACTAAAATCAGCCATAACTCAGAAACCGCTTGATGGATTTCGCCCATTAACGAACTCGTCCGAGATATTTACGCTCCAAACCCACCTTGCAAATTTCAATCCTCTTACTCCTTTCGTGCGAGAGTTATCGTGCCTACGGCCGGACCGTCCGGACAGAATCGATTTCGCACTCGGACTCTTGATCAGTGTGTCGAACCAAATCGTTTGAGACCATTTTCAGCCAAAAATTCGAAAATTACAGACATTTGTGCAAATTGATAAGTACTCTGTTCCGAGGAACTAGAGCGCCAAAAAGAAAACATTTTTCTTGAAAATTTCTGCACGCCTGTAAAGAAAATTTAGAGGGTTGATCCTTCAAAAATGGTTACAAATTTGGTAAAGATGAATCAAAAATTGACCTGTTTCAGGATTTTGTTGCCAAATATTTTTCTTCTGAGAAAATGAATTTGTTCCATAATTTTGACGCACACTGTATAAGCTATAGGTAATGGCTATTTCGCGTTGTTTTCACGTCAGATGGACTCCGACAAATACTCGACAATTATTCTTAACCATTATTTCGATATTTGATATTCATTTGTAGGTGTCTCTGCAAACTTAATACTGAGTTAGCTGAGCCACCCCATATAAAAAAAATAAGAGTGCGACAATTATTCGACAATTGATGCAATAGGTTTCATTGATATTCTTGCCAGTAGCTCTACTAATTTATAGAGGTACTTCAGGAAGAATGTCATTTTCCATCAAATTCGCAGATTTCAACGGTTGAGGTATTAAAATTTTTCTTGTACCTATTACTGATTCCATATATTTTGTTTCCTTTTTTATCTGTCCGCAATACCATCCTGTAATCCCTTCACCAACGAAACAATCTGAAAAATGTCATCACCTGGAATGAAGCACAATATATCAGACTCATCAAACTGACGGAACAAATTTTATTTTTAGTTTTTATGGCTCACCTATCTCTGCCTCGTAAAAAAAATACGAGTAGGCCATTCAGGAAATATGCTATTTCTATGTGTGCAACGAAACACTGCGCTGATTTGATCCTCACGTTTTGACTAAAAATTATACCTCTGCTGCGTTGTTGGGGGCTCCTTTTGTATCTCCTTGGATACTGAAGAAGTTAGGTGTCCCTTGAGGGACATAAGATTGTAACGATTTTGTTCGAGGGGGAGATTTCTTTTTTGTACGAAGATGTGTAGATAACAGTATATCACGGAATGAGGAGAACTGGGTTGTTTTTGGAACAAAATCCAGGTATTGTTCGTGCGTCGTGATGAGTTGTGGCCGAGGGTTTTATTTTTGGGCATAACTAGTTGGAAAGTGTTTGAATCAAAATTACTTTAGTTTCAACGATAAGATTTATACTAGCGATGAAGGACTTATCATGGGGAATCCGCTCAGCCCCCTTTTGGCAGAAATATTCATGGACAACCTAGAAGCCATCGCTAAAACACATCCTATTTTTTCCAAATTCGTATATTGGTTTAGATACGTAGATGATGTGCTCGCGTGTTTTAAAGGAACAGACCGGCAACTGGAAATATTTGTAGATTTTATTAATAGCATTCATCCAAATGTCAAATACACAATAGAAATGGAAAATAATGGTGCAATTAATTTTCTGGATTTAACAATAACGCGGAAAAACAGTCAACATGATTTTTCAATATTTAGGAAACCATCCCATACGGATACAATCATTCATCGATCCTCGTGTCATCCATTCGAACATAAAGTCGCGGCTTTTCATAGTATGTTACACCGGCTAATTAATATACCTTTATCCGAAGAAAATTATGGTACAGAATTAGAAATTATCGAACAAATAGCGGTGAACAATGGATATAACACAGAGTTAATCAGAAAAATGTTGACGAAAAAACAATTTAGAGAAACAATTAGTTTAGTATTTCCAGAAATTAAGGATAAAAATAAAATATTCAATAGCTTAACATATTTTGGTACACCGAGTCAACAACTTAAAAGGTTTCTTCAAAACCAACAGGTGAATATCTCATTCCGGACAAATAATATCCTTGCCAAACTCATAAAGAACAATAAATCGAAACGGAATAAAGAAGATGAATCCGGTGTTTATCAATTAAATTGCGGGAGTTGTGACAAATCATATATAGGAAAAACTGGTAGAAATTTTGGCATAAGAATAAAGGAACATCATCACAGCTACAAAAACAACAGAATTAATTCAAATTATTCGAATCATTTATTAGCAGAAGGACATAAGTTTAACCCGGATTTCAAAATTCTATACAATTTGAATAAAGGTGCGCAACTCAATTACTGGGAAATGGTCCAAATGAATAGGGAAAAACATACGGGTAATTTAGTTAATGAACAATTAGATCTAAATTTTTCACCGTTACTCAATCTATTCAAATAGAAAATCAATTTATAAAAGCATTAGGAATGAATTATTGTTAATGTATACAAAGAAACCAGCAGTGAAATCTCATGTAATTAGTTTTAAATAAGTCTATTATGTAATTTGTTTTAAATAAGTTTCTCATGTAATTAGTTTTAAATGATTCTGTGTCCATGTCATCTAGGTATAGGGAGATAATAACTTGTTAAGAATTTAGTATGATGTAGTCTGGTGAAGTCGCTGTGTCGACGAAACGCGACACAATATTGAATAAATAAGTATAAATCGTATATAATTTTTCATTGAGTTAGTTGGAAAACCACTGAGTTGGGGAGCTTTGGCGCGCTTGTTCACATGTATAGCCGGAGCGGTCACCTATCCACGTACTGAACTCACCCAAGGCAGCTTGGCTTCCAGGAAAAAGAAAATAACAATGATATAGATTCGATGAAGTTTAAACCTATAACTTGGATGTAAAATAAGGTTTTGAAGAGCCTTGCAGAATTTCCACGATTTCCTAACTGTGATATAAGTCAAAAATGTGGGAAAGCCCTGTGGACAGGAGGTTTGGCGCTCTTGTTCAAACTTTGACAAATCATATCTCTGAAAGTATTGATTTCTCAGAGTTGGGAATGGTATCAATGGATTCTTATGATAGAACTACATCATGAGAGAAATTAAAATCCCTTTACATCTTATGTTTATATGACGGTCTAAGTTTGGCTACAAGTGTTTCAAAACTATTAGAAATCATTCTGAAAAATTGAGTTGATGAAATAGTCAGTTTTATTTATGAAACAAATCTAATTTTATCAGTACAGAGAGAACTCAAACCAGAATACTTATGTAGGAAATCTTAAATAGTGTTACTAAGGAATAACTACCTGTACATTAGTTGGAAATCCCGTTCTAAATCTTCCATAATTAGTGAATGACTGGTAAATTATGCTCGACATCCTTGCATCATTCATTTTCGACTCACTTACCAAAAAACTCTGCCTATGAACTTAGCAAATCCAAATTTCAAATTGTTTACATGCTTACCAACCAAACTCTCCATAAATACACTTTCAGTTTCGTTTGACATAAATGACGTATATCTTTCAAACCGGAACAAACGACAGCTACCGCAAAAAGATAGAACACAGACAGATAGAATTCGCATTTTGTGAAAAAATAGAAGTACGGTGTATTATTGAAATTTTGAAAAGTCATATCTCCGAAAGTATTAGCTTGTTACAGTTGAGAATAATATCAATGGATTTTTATGATGAAACTGCATCTTGAGAAGAATTGAATTCCAAATTTGTAATAAAAAAAAATTGTTTTTTTGTTACTCCGAAACCATCCGGACCATTTTGCCCAATAACGAACTTAAGCGGGATATTTATGTCCCAAACCTACTGAAAATTTCTATTCTTTCTATCTCATTCCGTTCGAGTGTTATCGTGTTAACGGACGGCCGGACGGACGGTCGGACATAATTGATTTCGACCACGGATTCTTGATCAGTGAGTCGAATCAAATCGTTTGAGACCATTTTCAGCCAAAAATTCGAAAATTACGGTCATTTGGACAAATTGAAAACAATAAATAGCACTCTTTTCCGAGGAACAAGAGCGCCAAAAATATTAATAAAATTCTATGAAATCATAGCAACATCTAGAGAGCTACCCGCTTTGGGATAACGCAAAAAAAATTATTTATGTGTTCAAATAATGCGCTACTAATGCAATATTATGAACTCCTTCGAAATTTTCCAACTGTGTTGAAAATTTGAACTTCGTTCAACATTGGGGCGGGGGTCATCCTCACCCCATCCCCCCTTAGGCCCGTGCCTACTTTCAAACATATGAAAATGACATGACCAAAGACATGACACTGAATACAGGTTTATATAGTAAATAAAATAAAATAAGAAACATAAAAAACATAAGATTGGTGTATACAGACGATCTCTCAAAATAAGAAATAAGAATAAGCCAATCATATCGCAGCTTTTTGACAATTTTATGCAAGTTCTGTGAATTTCACTTTTTGAATATGCGCATTTTCGAATAAAATAAAATAAGAAATAATGATGAAAGTTGGCCATAAATGTGGATATTCAACTTTCTAATTTTAATTTGTGTCTTATTTTTTTATATGCTGTATAAACCCGCCTTAATTCAATCAATCCAAACTGCATAATGAACTTGGTCGATTTCACCTAAAAGATAGTATCTGAGATACAGAAATTGAAATTTTTTTTTTATTTTCTAGTCATTACGATCCTCACGAAATATTGCATAAGTCTTCGTGTCAGTATTTTGTAGCTAAATACTTCTAGTCTGCTCGTAAATGTCTTACAACGAATCATAGAATACTTGCACCAAATACGGTAGGTATCGCAATTATTAGGTACACAATTTAGAAATGAAGGACACTAGGTTCAAAAGTATTGGAATGATATTATTGGTAGAAGATTCTTTCACGGAGAAAAGTGCAAAGTATGTAACTGTGTCAGAAACAACAGTTATTCACAATTATTCTGAGATACTGGAGCTCACCTCATGAATTACATCTAGGTACTTATTCAAGAAAAGATACATGATATTAAGTATTATTCCAGTCGTTGTTATCCGATTATGGTTGCTGTAGGTATGCATAATTTAAAGTGTAACGTACAGAGTTTATACATAGGTGTCCCAGAAGTCGGCGTCAAGCCGTAAGCGGGTAAGCAAGTCATACGTGTTTTAAGAAAAAATTGTTCTAGCCCTGTGGGCAGAAGCTTTGGCGCTCTTTTTAAATTTTTGACACATCATATCTCCGAAAGTATTGGTTTCTCAGAACTGGGAATGATATCAATGGATGCTTGCAATAGAACTGCATCATAAAGGAAATTCAATTCAAAAATAGTTTATTTATCAAGATTAAATGAGCAATCTTTGAATGAGAACTGCACCATGGAACAAATCAAATTAAAATAGCTTAAATGAATTTGATTCTCTCTTATAGAACAGGATGACATGTACGAGTATGAACACAGATCAAATAATAAATCATAGATAGAATATTTATAGCATTCTGTGCAAACATAGAAGTACGATTAACTATTGAAATTTCGAAAAATCATATCTCCGAAAGTATTAGCTTGTAAGAATTGAAAATAATATCAATGTATTTTCATGGTGAAACTGCATCTTAAAAAAAATTGAACTTGAAATTTGTAATTGAAAAAAAATTATTTTTTTTTCGTTACTCCGAAACCATTTAGCCGTATTTGCCCCATAACGAACCTAACCGAGATATTCATCTCCCAAACCTACCCTGAAAATTTCAACTGCCTAGCTCATTCTTTTCGGGAGTTATTGTAGAAACAAAATTAAAAAACTTAAAATTTTTTTTTGACACTTTACGACAACCCGATCAAAACAAAACTTCTCATGCTCATGAAAGTCATTATTCTACAATTTGGTGCAAAATTTCAGATAGATCGAGTGATCGGTTTCGGAAATATTCATAAAAAATATATTTACTAAAAACGGGCATAACTCCGAAACAGCTTGATGAATTTCGCCCGTTAACGAACTCGTCTGAAATATTTATGGTCCAAACCTACCCTGCAAATTTCAATCCTCTATCTCCTTTCGTTCGAGAGTCATCGTGTTAAAGGACGGACGGCCGGACAGAATCGATTTCGACCACGAATTCTTGATCAGTGAGTCGAACCAAATCGTTTGAGACCATTTTCAGTCAAAAATTCGAAAATTACAGACATTTGTGCCAAAGAACAAGAGCGCCAAAAATTACATAACAAAAATATTACCTATTTTCAATACTATATACATTCCAAAAAAATCAGGAAAATCTGTTTTAACTACTTCAAATCTATATTTTAACATTACTTTTTGCCCAATTATGTATTATATTATTATTATGCTGATCCTCCTAGGTCTTCCCCAAGGAGACCCCTCATAAGCTCTCGAAGAGCTCGAGCGAGTGAGGAGAATCAGTTGTGTTCTTTGTAGGCTTTGTTACTATGTCCTTACGCCACCTTAGGCACAGCACTGTTAAATTTTGACCCAACATAGTGAATGGTGGCGATTACCGTGACTAGAAAATTTCTTTCCTAGCCACGGGATTGAACTTGGGTCTTCCGCTCCCAAGTCAAACGCTCTACCCACTGAGCCAACCGCACTACTACTCAAAATTAATACTTCGCCGAATTTGAAATGATAATGAGATTAACCTCATTTTTCGATTCTTGGAGCTGGGTACTCAAGGATATATGAATCGAACGAAAAAATCAATTTGATTAGGTATTTGATCGACACATGTATCCTACTAACAACCTTTCTTGGCCGGCCATTCAGATATCCAGAAAACTAATATTAAAAACTTATCTGAGCGCTACGAGAATAATTTCATATTTCGAACCTGTAGTGTTTTCAGAATTGAACGAAAAAATGTGTTTAATTTATTAGTCCTTAATTATATGCATTCAGCTGATTACAAAGCGCAGTCGCGTATTCGGAATATCGGAATAAAATACCAGAAGCGTGAGAGAACGGTAGGGAACGCTATTGACCGTGGTGGAATAGCAACGCTTGAAGTTGGCCGGCCGGGAGCTAACGCCACCCCGGTGGGTGATATGAGTACCTACCTCTGCAAAAAGTATATTATCACGAATAATAATCATTAAGAAATTCATAGGGAATCACCAGAAATATTTAAGAAATAACCTAAAATCATTGCAAATCACCGGAAATCTTGGAAAATCATAAGAAATCACGAATAAACGGAAAATCATATGGACACCTTTTCTCCGAGAAATAAACCCCCCAGGTGAGGTTGCACACACCGGATATTCATCAAACTTCCCCTGTACTATGACGTAGAACTGGCTGCTCGTAATACCGTCGTCCATAGAGTGGCATAACGGCACCTCGGAGATCACGGGCTTACGATCCGAGCCAACCCTGGAGATTCGACGACGTACGGACGAGGAGAAATTCCTTCCAATCTAGCAGTTCGCAGGAGCATTGCGGGACGTGTTTCGAATATCGGGAATCAGGAGGAATTACCGAATTGCCGGACGCCTCGGAAACTACATCCCAACGAGGTATTAACGTCCAGACCGGATACTGCGTTATGACCAAGAAGCTTAGAGGAGGGTCGAGACATTAACGCAGATTAACAAATGGGCCGAGGAGTAATGTTGTAATTAGTTATAGTTACTATGGAGGTATTAGAAGGAATTTACAGCGCTACACCGATAGTTCGGTGCATTAGAAAGCCATATTTGCTGATCGATCGAATTTTATTGATTACTAGATGACCCGATAAACGTTGTCCTGCCCGAACATTGGCATCTGTGCTATTAGCGGGTTCAGCATATGGCTTTTCATCATTAAAACTTCATTAAGATTATGTATTGATACCTCTATAAAGTTAGCAGAGCCACTCGCAAACTCTACTATAAAGTTAGCAGAGCCACTTGCAAACTCTACTATAAAGTTAGCAGAGCCACTTGCAAACTTTGCTATAAAGTTAGCAGAGCCACTTGCAAACTTTGCTATAAAGTTAGCAGAGCCACTTGCAAAAATATTAACGAAACCTTTTGCATCAATTGTATAATAATTGTCGAGAATCTGTCGTGAAAGAAAAAACTTGTCGCGCTCTTATTATTGGCGCTCTTGTTGCTCGGAACAGAGTGCTTATCAATTTGCCCAAATGTCTGTATTTTCGAATTTTTGGCTGAAAATGGTCTCAAACGATTTGGTTCGACTCACTGATCAAGAATCCGAGGTCGAAATCGATTCTGTCCGGCCGTAGGCACGATAACTCTCGAACGAAAGGAGTTAGAGGATTGAAATTTGCAAGGTGGGTTTGGAGCGTAAATATCTCGGACGAGTTCGTTAATGGGCGTAATCCATCAAGCGGTTTCGGAGTTATGGCCGTTTTTAGTAAAAACACTATTTATGAATATTTCCGAAACCGATCACTCGATCTATCTGAAATTTAGCAACAAATTGTAGAATCATGCCCTTTATACGCATGTGAAGTTTTGTATTGATCAGGTTACCGCAAAGTGTAAGAAAAACATTTTGAAAATTAAAAAAAAAAATTCTACAATAACTCTCGAACGGAATGAGCTAGGCAGTTGAAATTTTCAGAGTAGGTTAGGGAGATGAATATCTCGATTAAGTTCGTTATTGGGAAAAATAGGCCAGATGCTTTCGGAGTAACGAAAAAAAAAATTTTTTTAAGTAATGAATTTCAAATTCAATTTTTATTTAAGATGCAGTTTCACCATAAAAATCCATTGATATCATTTTCAACTCCAACAAGCTAATACTTTCGGAGATATGATTTTTCGAAATTTCAATAATGAATCCTACTACTATGTTTTCACAGAAAGCTATAATTATTCTATCTATGCTTTATTATGTGATCTGTGTTCATACTCGTACATGTCATCCTGTTCTATAAGAGAGAGTCAAATTCATTTCAGCTATTTTAATTTGATTTCTTCCATGGTGCAGTTCTCATTCTCAGATTGCTGATTTAATCTGGATAAATAAACTATTATTTGAATTGAATTTCCTTTATGATGCAGTTCTATCATAAGAATACATTGATATAATTCCCAACTGTGAGAAACCAATACTTTCGGAGATATAATTTGTCTGTTTGAACTAGAGCGCCAGAAACCTCCTGGCCACAGGGCTTGAACCCATTTTTTATTAATTATGGTTGCTAGCCGCTATTGCGGCTATACAGGCTGATTTCGTGAAATGGTCAATTATATTTTTAGTTATAATTTTGGAAAAAATGATCCG
This sequence comes from Halyzia sedecimguttata, assembly GCA_937662695.2. Classification (NCBI taxonomy): domain Eukaryota; kingdom Metazoa; phylum Arthropoda; class Insecta; order Coleoptera; family Coccinellidae; genus Halyzia; species Halyzia sedecimguttata. The sequence continues at coordinate 1,245,791 of OW569411.2, read as the reverse complement.
TTTTTAATTAAACTACCAACGCTGCAAGAGATCCATAAGAGAATTTATAATTTTAAATAATCGTTTCAAAATCCTGGGTCGTACTTGGAAAAATCCCAAATTATGTTCATTGCTTGAAATAACATCCCGTACGTTGATTTTCAAAAACTTTGATATCTGTCTCAAAATCTACTTTAATGAGGCGTTAATTTTGTGCATTTGAATATTTTGGCACACTCTCAGATTTTTCAGAAAAAATGTGGGAAAGCCCTGTGGACAGGAGCTTTGGCACCGGTGTGAACCTAGCGGACTGTTTTAGCAGACTGTTTGGCGGAAACACCCGAACGCTCCTGATCAGTGGCGTGCAGGCTGATTCTAATTTCTCACTCATATGTTCGTCTGTTCGCCAGAGCACTTACATGTTTTGGATGTGGGTTCCGTATAGCAATGAGAATATCCCTTGAGAAAATTATTGACTTCCCGAGGTGCCGCGGGGTAGATTTTCAGCCCTTAAATTTCATAATTTCGGATTTTGAAAAATCTTATCGCCGAAAGTATTAGTTCGTTAGAGTTCAGAATGATATCAATGAATTCTTATGATGAAACTTCATCTTGAAAAAACTTGAATTCGAGAGTTGTTATCTAGAAAAAAAAAATTTTTTCGTTACTCCGAAACCACCATTTTGCCCAATTATGAACTTAACCGAGATATTTGTCTCCCAAACCTACTCTGAAAATTTCAACTCTCTAGCTCATTGCACAGGAGAGTTATCGTGGTTACGGCCGAAAGACCGGACAGAATCGATTTTGACCACGGATTCTTGATCAGTGGGTCGGACCAAAACGTTTAAGACCATTTTCAGCAAGAAAATCGAAAATAACAGACATTTGGGTAAAAAAATTTGGTTCAAGCCCTGTGGACAAGAGCTTTCTGGCGCTCTTGTTCAAACAGACAAATTCTATCTCGGAAAGTATTGGTTTCTCAGAGTTGGGAATTATATCAATGTATTCTTATGAGAATGAGAACTGCACCATAGAAGAAATCAAATTAAAATAGCTGAAATGAATTTTACACTCTCTTATAGAACAGGATGACATGTACGAGTATGAACACAGATCTTATAATAATGCTTAGATAGAATAATTATAGCATTCTGTGAAAACATAGAAGTACGATTCATTATTGAAATTTCGAAAAATCGTATCTCCGAAAGTATTAGCTTGTTGGAGTTGAAAATGATATCAATGGATTTTTATGGTGAAACTGCATCTTACATCAAAATTGAATTTGAAATTTGTTACTTAAAAAAAATTTTTTTTCGTTACTCCGAAACCATCTGGCCTATTTTGCCCAATAACGAACTTAACCGAGATATTCATCTCCCTAACCTACTCTGAAAATTTCAACTGCCTAGCTCATTGCGTTCGAGAGTTATTGTAGAAAATTTTTTTTTAAATTTCCAAAAATTTTTTTTGACACTTTGCAGTAACCTCTTCAATACAAAACTTCAAATGCGCATAAATGCGCTATAATTTGATGCTAAATTTCAGATAGATCGAGTGAACGGTTTCGGAAATATTCATAAAAAATTGGTTCAAGCACTGACGTGAAGTCAGAAGCTTTTGCGCGTATGTTCTATTGTCCATTCTTCTGTATTGGACACCCTTAATCGAATTTACCATGGTAAATTCGATTAAGTGTCCAATACAGAAGAATGGACAATAGAACATACGCGCAAAAGCTTCTGACTTCACGTCAGTGCTTGAACCAATTTTTTTCAAATCAAATCCAAAAGCTCTCAAAAAATCACCCGTTATTACATAAAGATATATTCTCATTAGTGATAGAAAAACTGGCCTAGAATTCCTTTCTACCCGTCACGAGATTTAATATCCACAAATGAGCCTCTCACCTTACAAGATCAGAAGCCTTCTGCAAAATTCAAAGGTCCCCTCTCGCAAATATACTCCTCTGAAGGCACATGGATCTCTTGAAGAAGAATCGCCTCTCTATTCCTCAAAGATATTCACTCTTGTTCATAGAAATCCCTTCAATATTTAGTTGCCTCCTCCTAAGGAGGATCTCTTTCAAAACCAGGTCTGACCACTAATGTAGGGCTATCATCTAATCTCCTATAGATTTGTGATGAAATAACACGATTTTACCATGAATATATATGTATAATAATATGTCATCATGACATTCATATTTTATTTTTGGAGGTTCTCGCAAAAATACGACCATAGACAACATATCATACGACGATTCGCATCCACCTACCGAACTCACAAAAGGCTGCTCGGTTCTCCAACAATATAGATCCGATCGTGTTCAAACTTGGAATTCTGCAGTAGAGTTAGGTTCTGCAGGCTCTCCCAAAATTTCAGCCATGCCGGACGAATAGTTTATGATATATAGAATTTTTTTCAATTATTTTTAATTATTTTTTTTTGAATTTTCTAGTTATACCATCCTCACGAAATTCTGCAAAAATTTTCGCGTTGGCATTCTACAACTAATAACCATGTTTGAATCCAATCGGTTTTGTATTCTTCGAGTTAATGAGGAACAAAAAACATCCAAATTTCAGAAAATTTCAGATGGCTATAACTCTAAAACCGTTTGGACGATTATGCTCATAAGCAAACTCAAATGTCGCATTCAGATGCACAACCTAACCTGAAATTTTCAAGCCGCTATCTCTTTCCGTTCTCAGGTTATCGTGACAACAAAAATATTTTTTAATAATTTCTTAATAATTTTCTAGCGATTCGATGCTCACAAAATTTCATAAACGTGCTTAGGTCTATATTCTACAACTATTCACCATGTTTGAATCCAATCGGTTTTGTATTCTTCGAGTTAATGAGGAACAAAAAACATCCAAATTTCAGAAAATTTCAGATGGCTATAACTCTAAAACCGTTTGGACGATTATGCTCATAAACAAACTCAAATGTCGCATTCAGATGCACAACCTAACCTGAAATTTTCAAGCCGCTATCTCTTTCCGTTCTCAGGTTATCGTGACAACAAAAATATTTTTTAATAATTTTTTAATAATTTTCTAGCGATACGATTCTCACAAAATTTCATAAACGTGCTTAGGTCTATATTCTACAACTATTCACCAAGTTTAAAATTCGATCGGATTTATTTTGGTTGAAAACAAAATTATTACTCGGAAACCATTGGGCCGATTATACCCATTAACGAACTTGTCCGTCGTATTGGGATGCGCCACCTACCCTGAAAATTTCAAGTCGCTAGCTCTTTCCGTTCTCAAGTTATCGTGGCAACGGACGGCCGGACGGCCGGCCGGACGGCACCACAGAATTAAATTTCACATTTGGGCAAAACTATAACGCGTATGTTCCCCAGAACATACGCGCAAAAATGTTTTTACTAAAATCGGCCTTAACTCTGAAACCGCTTGATGGATTTCGCCCATTAACGAACTCGTCCGAGATATTTACGCTCCAAACCCACCTTGCAAATTTCAATCCTCTATCTCTTTTCGTTCGAGAGATATCGTGCCTACGGCCGGCCGACAGACAGAATCGATTTCGACCTCGGATTATTGATCAGTGAGTCGAACCAAATCGTTTAAGACCATTTTCAGCCAAAAATTCGAAAATTACAGACATTTGGGCAAATTGATAAGCACACTGTTCCGAGGAACTAGAGCGCCAAAAATGAAAGAACGTTGTTCCCGATAACATGTGTGCGAAAATAGAAATTTGAAAAATACATATCTTCTAAAATATAAGTTTCCTAAAGTGGGGATGGGTAACAATGGATTCGTCGCGTAAAACTGTAACTAAGAGTAAATTTACGAAAAAAATCAGAGATCGGCTCTAAGGTAAACATGTACCTGGGCCTGTTTCAAATAGATACTGGATAGGTGCTGCATTTATGTTTGAATGTTGAATATACCCTCACCCAAAATAAACATACCCATTCAGTTTTAACCCGATAATTCAAATAAGGATCATACCTTCCGAATTCCAAACAGATGCGAGTACAATCGCCAACTTCAAAAGCGTCATCATGATCAATGGGTCCGCGAAAAATTATTCCATAAAGTTTTGAGAATCATCGTATGAACCACAACACATACACATCATCGTTTCTTTCATTCGTCTCACCCAGATTCACATAATAAATACAACTGTGAACGTCTAAATGTCCGAAAACTTTTTATTGTCGCTCGAGGTTTAGAAGGGTTAATATCTGTTTGAACACATAATATCCCAACGTGCAATATCCATGTAAATCCGTTCCGAAAAAATTAGAAAAACTGCCATTTAGGTAACACTTGGATATTGTTCACGATATCATTTTCAGTTGTGTCAAGCTGTCACAGATTTAGTCTCCTGTCTCCAGATCTTCATCCCGGTCGTCTGAACTGACTTAGAAAGACGAACAAAGGGTATAAAAGTTATTTGACAGAAAGTTCCACCTCAGTACACAAGGAATTAAGATCTAGCAACGTGTTCATATACAAGAAACACATTTCTAGCGCCAGTTAAAGCCACGGCTTTCGGATCAGTACGAAAAATAATTCAATCCGCTATAGCGCGTGGGCCGAAACGTGTATATATCGGTATAACCTGAAAGGGCCCGACCGTACACCTACCGCGCACGCTGTCTCGCAACTGACAACATCGAGTCGCCCTCCGATGCTCCGATCGCCAAGAATAAGCTGATCTACAGAGTAGGCGTGCGAGCGATTCCATTGTTTGTCCAGTGACTGGTCCGGTTGTTCAATCTGCTTCTTTTCCTGCTACATTTGTCTAAATGCTTCGCTTATTATTCTTTCAAACGTGACCTACCCGCTTCAATCATGTTTAGATATTCAATGTCAACAGATACAGTCGAGATATGTCTTGGTTGTATGGTGTTTGAAGATACCGTAACATCCTTCTTACAAGCCGTGCACAGATGAAGACAACGCCGCTATCTTTGAGTCCTATATTTTTTTTACTTTTCTTTTTATATGCTAAGCTTTTTTTTCCTACGATGCCCGGTAGGAAAACAGATTGGAACAGGGAATCCACCAACCAAGTTCTCAAAAGAACTGCCATTAAATGGTACACAGACGGTTCAAAAACCAGTACAGGAGCTTGCGCTGGAGTATATGGGCCAGGCACCAAATGCTCACTATCGCTAGGCTCCTATCCGAGCATCTTTCTGGCAGAAGTACTTGCAATAGAAAGATGCGAGGAAATGAACCTAGTAAGAAACTATCAGAGATGTTATATAGCAATCCACTTTGACAGTCAAGCTGCTATTAAAGCTCTGAGGTCCCATGTTATCGAATCCAAGCTAATATGGGAGTGCCGAAGAAAACTCAATGATACTTCATTGAGTTTTCTTCAGCACTCTTGTTCTTGCCTACTGGTAAGAACAACAAGGTCTCCTTGGTCTGGGTTCCTGGTCATGCAGGAATCATAGGAAATGAGGAGGCCAATACACTTGCCAAGAAAGGATCACAAACCCCCTTTATTGGTCGGAATACTAAGACCGGCCTCATACGTCCGGAATATCACTCTGAATTCATATTATTAATTCAGAAAGCACCGAATTGCATACTAATTCTCTACACTCCTGACACATTCTGGTTTTTTCAGAGTATTAATTTCTAGATTTTGCAAGCTTCCAGAATTCAAATTATGAATTTAAGAATATGAATTCGTATGAGACCGGCTTTCGACCTCACTAAGAACACGCTGCACCTCCTCACTGGTTTCCTCACAGGGCACTGCGGCCTTAAGAAGTATATAATGAGATTAGGGCTAGCAGAAACTGACGAGTGCAGATTCTGTTGGGAGGAGGATGAAACTCCTGATCACCTGATAACGGAATGCCTCACCATCTCAAACCAACGCAAGGAATGCCTTGGGCAAGAAATCTGCAGGAGCGAAGATGTAGTCTCCTTGAAGCCATCCCAAATACCGGAGATCATCAGAACTCTGGAACTGTAAGGCGAGCTGTAGATGGTGATGACATCGACAGCTCTGACGGAGAGGCCCAATAGACCTCAAGGTCGCAGTGCAATGTTATCCCCTACAACAATATACAATATACATGTACCAGGCAACTGCGATCATCTGCAACTTTCTCTACCTTTTTGTCGTGAACTCTTTCGAATCTTTAAGACATTCGCACAACCCAACACCACATGCCCTGAGTTGGATTCGAACCTGCGGTTATGGCACCAAAGTGAGATGTTATCCCACTAGACCACCTGGTCACTTGAGAGTCCTATGTAAATCGACCATAGACTATAGAACCTTCACTACTCATGAGTCATGACCCTAACAAAGTTACTGAAATCCCTCGGACAAACAACATCTTACCCCACATCATGGCCTCCAAGTCACCCCCTGGGTCGAATCAAAATAACCATGATTAAGGGAAGAATTTAAAAAAATGGTTCGATTAACGGAAATGCACAAAATAAGAATTTTACAAATTGTATTGTATTGTATATTATTATACTGATCCTCCTAGGTCTTCCCGAAGGAGACCCCTCATAAGCTCTCGAAGAGCTTGAGCGATTAAGGAGAATCAGTTGTGTTACGGAGATAACACCCGAACATAAAAAAGAAGTGGGTCGCTTGTTTCATGAGAAATTTCCGAATTTTCCGCCTCTAACTGAAGGGACCATAAGTAAAATAAAGAAACAGTTTCACGAGTTTGGGCACGTAAGGCAGATTAGAAATTGGTTCAAGCACTGACGTGAAGTCAGAAGCTTTTGCGCGTATGTTCTATTGTCCATTCTCCTGTATTGGACACACTTAATCGATTTTACCATGGTGAATTCTATTGTCTGTTCTTCTGTATTGGACACTCTTAATCGAATTTACCATGGTAAATTCGGACTGTCCAATACAGGAGAACGGACAATAGAATACACCATGGTGAATTCTATTGTCCAATACAGGAGAACGTCAGTGCTTGAACCAATTTTCTTTTCGTGATATTTTTGAAATTTTCTAGGGGTACGGTTCTTACAAAATTTTGAACACGTCTTTATATCGATATTCTACAAGTAGTTACCAAGCTTCAATTCGATCGAGTCTATATTTTTTGAGTTATCGAGGAAATAATATTCTAGGTGGGTGTAACTCCATTTGAAATTTGCAGATTAGGTTGTGCATCTGAATGCGACATTTGAGTTTGTTTATAAGAGAAATCGTTCGAACGGGTTTGGAGTTATACCCATTTGATATTTGATTCCTCAACAACACGAAAAATATAGGGTCGATCCAATTCAAACATGGGTATCAGTTGTAGAATGCAACGCAAAAGTTCTTGCAAAATTTCGTTAGGATCGTATCACAAGAAAATTTAAAAAAATCATTGAAAAATATTCTATATATCAGAATCTATTCATCCCACATGGCTCAAATTTTGCGAGAGCCTTCCGAACCTAACTCTACTTCCAAGTGGATTGAAATTTCAAATTAAGAGAATTGCAGTAGGCTACGATATTTTATGTAATATTGATTTTGACAATAATCTTCATCAATAGAAAAAACTTTACTCGAGTTGAAATCAACTACCTATGTATTTTACCGAACGTTTAACAAAGAATGAATAGTAAAAGAAACAAAAAATTACAAAAAGATACCTATAATAACTGAAGCATATGTTCGAAATGTTGATCACTTCTCAACACCTCAGCATTAAGGGCTCTACATGCATTCCTTATTTTGGATTTTAGATCTTCCACAAAAAATGGAGGAATCTGGTACACACGATCTTTCAAATAAAACCAGAGTAAGAAATCTAGCGGTGTTAAATCTGGAGATCTTGCAAGCCTTCTTATCGGTCCATTTGAAGATAGATGGATCGGCACACACGGACCTATAAGATGGCCTGCAAGATCTGCAGATTTAACACCGCTCGATTTCTTCCTTTGAGGATATTTGAAAGATCGTGTGTATAAGACTCCTTCTATTGATTTGGAAGATCTAAAGAACAGAATAAGGAATACATATAGAGCCCTTAATGCTGAGGTGTTGAGAAGTGTTACTTCGCGTGAACTATAGTCCACCGAGCTGAAAGATGTGTAGAAGCAGATGGTCAACTTTCGAACATATGCTTTAGTTATTATAGGTATTTTTTTGCCTCCTTTTTTTGTAACTTTTTGTTTCTTTCACTTTTCATTATTTGTTTAACGTTCGGTAAAATACATAGTTGATTTCAACTTGAGTAAGGTTTTTTCTATTGATGAAGAGTATTGTCAAAATCAAGATTACACAGAATATCGTAGCCTACTGCAATTCTTTCAATCTGAAATTTCAATTGACGTTTTCTCCATCAAATCAAATACAAAGTGTGATACATCGGTGGAAAGGTAATTTCAAGTAGAAATAAAAAATTGCAAGAAATATAGAGGGTGCTATTTGAGATAAAAAAAATCAGAGTCACTTCCGGTCAAACCAAAATTGACTTCAATTTTTCTTTTCCTCAGTGGCAGGTTCCTTGAACGAATTGAAAACAAATTTTCAAATTTTTATCTTTTGTAATGGCTGAGTTAATCCATTTGAACACGTATACTGGGACACGGGGACACCCGGTATACAATAGTCTAGCGGTCAGATCCAAGAGAGAACTGTACTGCCGCCATCTGTCATCGGTGGCAAAAAGCGAATTTCAGATTATGCATCGAGCAGCAGGAAATTTCAAATTTTAACTGCAAATACGTCAAGAGCTTTACTCCTAAATTTTGCGGAAACTTGCCCCAAAATCAAACATCATGAGGGTAGAAAATTTTCATATTCATAATTATTTTCATATCTTGATTGTAAATATGAAGACGCTTCTGTCGTCATCTAGTGACTATGAATGGATAGAGTACTTTCTCCCAACTTTCAAACGTAAATACAAAATCATAGATGTCGCATGAAGCGATTAATCGATCGAGTCTGTTGTTATAGATGATGCACCATAGACGTAGATAGGTAATGGACTAAGAGTTCCCTAAGATATCTAAAACAGTGGTGTAGGGAGATATTTGATAGATAAGAATTCGACCTATCTAGGCGATTTGGTTACCATCAACGTTAAATATTAGGTATACAAATATGCAAAATTTGTGTGTACCTACCTTGTTGATTAATGTTGACCAGGTATGAATCCTTCATTCGATGATTCTGACCTAAAAAGTCAAATAAAATATCATCGCTTGAGGAACAGAAATATTATTCAGAATGGCAATAAATCCCTCGTAATTTCTGAAACTCTTTAAGAGCACTGACGTGAAGTCAGGAGCTTTTGCATGCACGTAATTTTGTCCATTCACACACACTCACCTCAAGCCTTCTCTTTTCGACGGAGTATTTCAATCCGATCGGATCAGTATTTTTTAATATATTCAAAAATCGAATTGAATCTAGTAGGTACCCGGTTGAAAAAAGGTGGCTTGAAGGTTCTTGCAGTATTTCGTGAGGAAGTGTGAGGCGTGAATAGACAGAACAACATGCGCGCAAAAATTCATGACTTCACGTCCGTGCCATTTGAGAATCTTTTCTGGGTTAAGATTAAATTTTAAGGACTTCAAAGCGATGAATGACATTTTTTACACTGTCTCTTGGAAGAGGGAGATGATTGGATTTTAATTCTATGAATATACAAATGAAAAAATTAAAATAATTTGAACATATAAAAGGAGAAACCCGTTTGAATGATCAAACACACGTGGGATGGTCATTTTGATATATTGAACTAGTATAGATCAAAAACTCTGTAATAACCTTACAAATAAATTCGATGTAATTATTATTCTAGTAAATTGGTTTCTAAGAATGGCATATCAAAACTTTGCCAACTAATATTTAATTATTAAGAGAATATATGAACGTCTTGGATACTGAACATTATACATACAATACAATTTTACACTTACATTTCGTTTTTTATTCCTCGAAAACTGATCAGGGATATCAAACAGAAGACTCTCGAACCTCGGGCAGTATGGCAGTCCCACCAAACATTATATTTTGTCTATGCCCAAGGTGCATAGAATGTATTCTGTGCCCATCTAACCACTGAAATCTTAATTTGAATACTTTGGGAATTTTGTATGATATTGGAAGCATTGACTAAGGCCTGGTTGGTGCAAAGAGAGAGAATTTAGCTATTAGCACTTAGCTCTTGGAACTTAACTCTAAGAAGGAACAACTTCTGGTTGTACTGATCGGTACAACCAATAGGAGAGCTCGTTCTAAGAATCATGTTCTGAGGGCTGAGTGCTGAGTCGTGCTAAATTCTATCTGCATAAACCCGGCATAATTCTTGTTGAGAACATAGAAACTCCCTCGTGTATAATCCTTAATTGATTTGAGGATTCTATGCATCCTTGTTTGAAGTTATCAGTGTTATAGTGGTGCTGAGTAATTACAGCCATAGACAAGGGATATATTACAGGGATTACAGTTTAGGATTTTTTGTGTTCACGAGCAAAGTAAGTACTATTTTATATGGAAATTTATTCAGATATGGTATATTAGTATTCCTGAATCTATAAATGGTAATGTTCTCAAATATTGATCACTTTTATATAGACGTCCACATAATTTTCAATCGTTATCAGCACTTTTCTGTACTTTAGGCCGGCCCAAGTCAAACGAAAGCATCAATCAAGAGTATTGACATCAATACTGGGAGAAAATTCTTGGAAATCATTGAAGTGAAGTGAGGAACTTTTGCGCTTATGTTCTACGTCATAGCGTGTTATCATTTTGTCCAAATATCGGTCCCGAGGATGAAATACAGAGTGAGTAATGAATCTGGCGTTTCATCCTTTGGGGCCATCATCAGCTTTTTTGCGCGCATGTTCTAGGGAACAGCGTGCTATAATTTTGCCCAAAAGTTTTTCCCGAGGTTGAAATACAGAGTGAGTAATGAATCTGGCGTTTCATCCTTTGAGGCCATCATCATCAGCTTTTTTGTGCGCATGTTCTAGGTAACAGCGTGCTATAATTTTGCCCAAATGTCTATAGTTTTCGAATTTTTTTGCCGAAAATGCAAACGATTAGACTCAACTCACCTATGAGGAATTTGAGTTCAAAATTGATAGCTACTTGAAATTTTCAGGGTAGGTTGCGCGTCTGAATACGACGGTAACGTTCTTTAATGAGCATAATCGGTCAAACGGTTTGGGAGTTTCTGATCGAATTTTTGCTGAATTCCGTGGGCATCACTAGAAAAATTTGGTTCAGGAGATCCAATTTTTTTTTCGTAATTTGTTTTAAATTATTTGGGCGTACGGTTCTCACAAAATTTTACACACGGTTTTATGTCAATATTCTAAAACAAGTTACCAAGCTTTAATTCGATCGAGTCTATATTTTTTGACATATCGAGGAAGTAATATTCCAGGTGGGTATAACTCCGAAACCGTTAGACCTGTAATGGCCAAAAAAGAACTTAACTCTCCTATTTTGATGCGCAACCTACCCTGAAAATTGCAAGTCCTTATCTCCTTTCGTTCGAAAGTTATCGAGTCAACGGTCACCTATCCAGCTACTGAACTCACACAAGGCTGCTCGGATCTTCTACAATATGCATCCGATCGTGTTCAAACTTGGAACTTGGCAGTAGAGTTAGGTTCTGAAGGCTCTCGTCTTCAGCGAACGAATAGTTTCTAATATATAGAATTTTTTTCAACGATTTTTTTTAAATTCTCTATTGAACCTCACGAAATTTAGCAAGAATTTTCGCGTTGGCATTTTACAATTCCACATAAAACTTCAAGCCGCCATTTTACAATCGAGTACCGAATTTCGACTCGATAGGCTTTGTAATTTAACAATGATTATGAAAATGATTATGAAAATGAAATGTCTAACTGTTATCTACTTCTCTCAAATATCGTTTCCTCAATAACATAAATATGTACTACGGTATCGCCATTTTTCATTATTACCAAGATAATATGTGAATATTCATACCCTACACATAATTTAACTATGACACAAACCAATGCAAGGTAAATTTGTATCAAGTTGTTTATTTAACTCTTTGCCTTTATAGTCTAGGTTGTGAAAAAAACTTTTTAAGGAAGCTGTTTCCTTTAAAATGAGGTGTGAATCATATACGATACATGAATATTCGGAATATTGTATGGTGATCAAACACGTTGTTGTTTATAGTTTTTATTGTTTTTTTATTTGACATTATTTCATTGTATTTATGAATACTGAGAAATTGATAAATTCTATCTATATCCAAAAGATATTTTTGTGGAATTTATTACAGGATTTTCTGTTCAATGTAGTAATTGAATCCTTTATCGATTGATACTCATTCGATTTTTGATATTAAATTAGATTCAAATGAATCCGTTATACAATTCTTTGGCAATTTTTATTGCATCAGGTGTTGCAGTTTCCAGCCATTATCTTCATAACGTCCATAATTTTTGCTCTGTGAGTGATCTATGGTTCTATAACAGTGATCCCACTACACCAGCTTGAACTATTGAACTATTTCGAAAGGAACTAAAATTCCATTTCTTTTCTCTTTGTCAATGTTTTGGCATCTTCAATCTATAAAACTAAGTGGCCTGTTCTTCAACATCTACCGATTCTTTGGTGTCTTCTGCTAAACTTGCGCTAGCTGCTAAGCTTTGTCTTCTAGTTCTATATTCCGTTGGTGTCAGCATTCCTCTGAGTAGAGTGTCATAATTGACTTTTACACCCTTATCACTCATTTTCTGATAAAATTTCCAACACTCTTTTTCTTTAGGTGTGAAAAACAGTTGACCGTCTTGGGTTTCAGTGTTGATCAATTTTTCCCCATTGTTCTTCTCTTCCAGATCCGTAACCGAATCATTTGCTTGCTTAGGGTTGTCAATATTTTCTGCTATCTTGAGGTCCTTCATATCTTCGGGTATTTTCACGCCAATTTCTGCTGATGTTTCCAGTGGATCATCTGGTAATACTGCTGCAGATTTGTCTTCATCCTCTGCATTCTCAGGACTGTGAAGAAATAAATTAATGAGAGATTTAATTGCATAAAATGAACTAGATTTCGGTAATGATTCAGATGATTAATGTGAGTCTTTAGAACTGAAATTTTTGTCATTACGACCGTAGTGGACATCCGTAAACAAAATCCACTCAATGGTTTTGGAGATAAATTTGGAAGTTTAATTTCCCAATACATATTTCCAAAACTGAAATTCCCATGGAGTTGAATTTTGGTAATCAGAATAAGAATATCGAGTAAATGATACAAATTGTGAAAAATATTTTTTTTTCTAATCCTACAACTAATGACTAAGTTTAAATTCGATAGGATCTGTATTGTTGGCGCTCTTGTTCCTCGGAACAGAGTGCTTATCAATTTGCCTAAATGTCTGTAATTTTCAAATTTTTGAATGAAAATGATCTTGAACGATTTGATTCGACTCACTGATCAAGAATCTGTGGTCGAAATCGATTCTGTCCAGACGGTCCGTCCGGCCTTTAAAACGATTACTCTCGAACAGAATGAGCTAGACAGTTGAAATTTTCAGAGTAGGTTTGGGAGATGAATATCTCGGCTAAGTTCGTTATTGGGCAAAATCCCAATTTCGGAGTAACGAAAACAAGTTTTTTTGGCGCTCTAGTTCCTCGGAACTGAGTGATTATCAATTTGCCCAAATGTCTGTAATTTTCGAATATTTCGATGAAAATGGTCTTAAACGATTTGGTTCGACTCACTGATCAAGAATCCGTGGTCGAAATTCATTCTGTCCGGCCGGTCCGGCCGGCCGTAGGCACGATAACTCTCGAACGGAATGAGCTAGAGAGTTGAAATTTTCAGAGTATGTTTGTGGGATAAATATCTCGGCTAAGTTTGTTATTGGGCAAAATCGGACAGATGGTTTCGGAGTAACAAAAAAAAATTTTTTTTTTACAGAACAAATTCCAAATTAATTTTTTTTTAATGAGCAGTTTTCTCATAATAATCCATTCATATCATTTTTAACTCTAACAAGCTAATACTTTCGGAGATATGATTTTTCAAAATTTCAATGTAAATCGTATTTCACAGATTGATATAATTATTCTATGTATGATTTGTCATAATGTCAACTTGACAGAAGGGAATATTGTAACTTCAAAAATATTGGGGTTGAAATACTCGTATTTTAGCGATGCAACGGGGACCTCACCCGAAAATGTTTGAAAATATTACGTAAATATTGAAAGCATAATTCTGTAGTTCGAGAGAGGAGAAAAATTTGGTGAACGTAGATCAGGAAATTTTTGATCGATTACAAGGTAATTTTTTATTATTACTTATCTTCTTTCATACATGTTTTATGGAATATCTACTATTTGTAGGTACTTTGAACCTGTTTTGGGCAATTGTCATACGAAACTTGTTTTTTTGGCGCTCTAGTTCCTCGGAACAGAGTGCTTATCAATTTGCCCAAGTGTCTGTAATTTTGGAATTTTTGGCTGAAAATGGTCTCAAACGATTTGGTTCGACTCACTGATCAAGAATCCGAGTGCGAAATCGATTCTGTCCGGCCGGCCGACCGGCCGTAGGCACGATAACTCTCGAACGAAAGGAGTTAGCGGATTGAAAATTGCAATGTGGTTTTGGAGCGTAAATATCTCGGACAAGTTCGTTAATGGGCGAAATCCATTAATTTAGTTAATGAACAATTAGATCTAAATTTTTCTCCGATACTTAATATATTCAAATAGAGATAGAGATAGAGATAGATAGAGAATAGAGTGTTAGTGTAGGTGTAGTGGTATTGTAAACTGTGTTTAGAATAAAGTATCATTAAAGGTTCCAAAACTTCTAAACTTACTCGGATTCTTGATCAGTGAGTCGAACCTAATTGTTTGAGACCATCTTCGGCAAAAAATTCGAAAATTACGGACATTTGAGCCAAATGATACCACGCTGTTCCCCAGAACATGCGCGCAAACAGAGCCATTCGTCAATTTCATAAACGATACTCGCAAAAACGGATGGGAAACGGCAGAATATTTGGAGATGTGGGTATAATATTATATTGACGTGTATTTTATACATGATCGACATGAAGGGAATTGAGCCTTCTGTTCCAACGATAAATCATCGAAGCTCCTCAACACCGAACGGCGGGCGAAGGTTGTGATATCGCTAAAGCGGTCCCCGAACCTACCAACCTACCCCTCCACCCGTCAGCACACTGTCCTTCACTTTGATGGTGCATATTTCTACGAAATCGGTTTTCTTCCAGGGCCGCGAATTAATTTCATGCTATTCTGCCAAATGGAAGTGAAAGTTTTCGAATCAGGTACCTTCTTTGAGTGTTTCTCGGAAGTTTTCGTAATGACAGGTTATCAAAGTAGCACGGTGGATTTTCTACGAAATCTTTCGGGTTAACACTTTCCCGGGGACATTACGGTGATGAGATTCTAGAACTCTATCGTGGCAAAATGGTTCGTTTACTCGAAAATATGCTCTCGGATAGAAGGTTTCGTGTTTTTTGGCGCTCTAGTTCCTCGGAACTGAGTGCTTATCAATTTACCCAAATGTCTGTAATTTTCGAATTTTTCGAAGAAAATGGTCTTAAACGATTTGGATCGGCCCACTGATCAAGAATCCGTGGTCGAAATTAATTATGTCCAGCCGGTCCGGCGTCCGGCCGCAGGCACGATAACTCTCGAACAGAATGAGCTAGAGAGTTGAAATTTTCAGAATAGGTTTGGCAGATAAATATCTCGGCTAAGTTCGTTATTGGGCAAAATCGGACAAATGGTTTCGGAGTAACAAAAAAAAAATTTTTTTTTTACAGAACATATTCCAAATTGAATTTTTTTCAATAAGCAGTTTTATCATAAGAATCCAATGATATCATTTTTATCTCTAACAAGCTAATACTTTCGGAGATATGATTTTTCAAAATTTCAATAAAAAATCGTATTTTTACGTTTTCACGGAATTATATAATTATTCTATGTATGAATTGTCATAATGTCAACTTATTTTCCTGAGATATGACATTGCCTTATTCCTTGCTAATAGTTGGTTCGAGAAACGTCAAAATCGACTTAGAGAGACAAGGGTAAAAAACCGTCAAATAAACCATCATGTGGCGATTTTATGTCGAAAAGTGAAAATTAAGAATATATATCCCAGGTAAGTACCGACGTTTTATTCTAATACCGGAGATCGACAAGATCGTACGAGGAGCCCGATAGCCGGTGTGTCTACGCTGTCGGGTTTTCGGTTTCGGAACGAGAGAAGGCGAGACTTTTTGGCGCTCTAGTTCCTCGGAACTGAGTGCTTATCAATTTGCCCAAATGTCTGTAATTTTTTTTATTTATGATGCAGTTTCATCATTAAAATCTATCGATATAATTTTCAACTCCAACAAGCTAATACTTTCGGAAATATGATTTTTCCAAATTTCAATAATGAATCGTACTTACTTCTATGTTTTCACAGAATGCTATAATTATTCTATCTATGATTTATTATATGATCTGTGTTCATACTCGTACATTTCATCCTGGTCTATAAGAAGGAGTCAAATTCATTTCAGCTATTTTAATTTGATCTTCCATGGTGTAGTTCACATTCTCAGATTGCTCATTTAATCTCGATAAATAAACTGTTATTTGAATTTAATTTCCTTTATGATGCAGTTCTTTCATAAGAATACATTGATTTAATTCCCAACTCTGAGAAACCAATACTTTCGGAGATATAATTTGTCTGTTTGAACTAGAGCGCCAGAAAGCTCCTGTCCACAGGGCTTGAACCAATTTTTCTTTTTTAAACCTTATTTTAAAATCTCTCGTTGTTCTGCTCAACCCTGTAGATAACATCATTCCGAAGTCTAAGAGTCAAACTCTACCGTTCAGTATTCCGAATAGAGCTTTAATTTTTTTTTTTGGTTTCAACCAACAAGACCGGTGTTTATATTTGAACTCACCTCGTACGAAGTAAGCTCCTCGCAATAACTACCCATATTCAGCTATTTTTCTGGTTCATCGCTATTATTCCTATTTCATTTGACAAATTTTTTCCTTGATTACTAATTTAAACAAACCGTTGGATTTCAAATGATCTGCTTTATGTTCGTTTCTCTCTTCCTGCCACTTATTGCCGTAACTCACAGACCTTACCTAAAATATACGAATTACGATCGAGATAACTCCGTCAGACATCAAAGTTTTCCTGATGTCCTTCGTGGCAAGTTACAATATTACCGATCCCCATGGAACATGCCCACATCAGGATTGATTTTATTAGTTATGCATACAAAAAGTTCAATTATAAATTTCAATATCCATCAAGTTCCAATGGTACCAATCGCGAACAAGGATAATGTAACTTATTCATGTCGATCCATGTCGAAGGAATACATATTTTACTTTTTACTGCTTTCGATTTCGGAAAGAATACGCGATTTCGGAAGATTCATCCAGGAATTGATTGGGAAATATGTACGGGGTTTTCCGATATGAGGTTTTATTTTGAATAGCACGGAATTTTGGCAGCTGAAATGATCTTAATTATTCATAAAAAATGTGGGAAAGCCCTGTGGGCAGGAGCTTTGGCGCTCTTGTTGAAACTTTGACAAATTATATCTCCGAAAGTATTGGTTTCTCAGAGTTGGGAATGATATCAATGGAATCTTATGATAGAACTGCACCATAAAATAAAATAAATTAAACAAGAATCCATTGATATCATTCCCAACTCGGAGAAATCAAAACTTCCGGAGTTATGATTTGTCAAAGTTTGAACAAGAGCGCCAAAGCTCCTGTCCACAGGGCTTTACTACTTTTTGGCGCTCTAGTTCCTCGGAACTGAGTGCTTATCAATTTGCCCAAATGTCTGTAATTTACGAATTTTTTGATGAAAATGGTCTTAAACGATTTGGTTCGACTCACTGATCAAGAATCCGTGGTCGAAATTCATTCTGTCCGGCCGGCCGTAGGCACGATAACTCTCGAACGGAATGAGCTAGACAGTTGAAATTTTCAGAGTAGGTTTGGGGGATAAATATCTCGGCTAAGTTCGCTATTGGGCAAAATCGGACAGATGGTTTCGGAGTAACAAAAAAAAAATTTTTTTTTACAAAACAAATTCCAAATTAAATTTTTTTCAATAAGCAGTTTTATCATAAGAATCCATTCATATTATTTTTAACTCTAACAAGCTAATACTTTCGGAGATATGATTTTTCAAAATTTCAAAGAATGATAGAATTATTCTGTGGGTATTCTATGAATTGTTATAATGTCATCTTATTTTCCTGAGACATGACGTTGTCTCATTGTCATTCATTTCAGCAATCCTATAAATATGAGAATTATAATATAATATCATACTTTTTGTTGGTTGATATTTTCATGCCGATGGTCAATCCATATGATGATGGGAATGGTAATGGTAAGTTAATAATATTGAGTTCAGAATATCTCCACTAAAAACAAAACTGGAATATTGGTGTATTGGAGTAGATTTGAATAAAGATATATATTATCGTTCATCATAGAATTGAGGAATGAATATCTCGGATGAGTTCGTTGTTGTGTAGAATTCGTCTATTGGTTTTGGATTGATAATTTTTGGCACTCTTGTTGAATTTAAATTCTTCTTTGATGTTTGAATTCACTTTCTGCTAAGATGAAGTTCTAAATTTCAATAATGAATCGTACTTCTATGTTTTCACAGAATGCTTTAAAAATTCTATCTAAGCTTTATTATATGATCTGTGTTCATACTCGTACATTTCATCCTGTTCTATAAGAGAGAGTCAAATTCATTTCAGCTATTTTAATTTGGTTTCTTCCATGGTGCAGTTCTCATTCTCAGATTGCTCATTTAATCTTGATAAATAAACTATTATTTGAATTAAATTTCCTTTATGATGCAGTTCTATCATGAGAATACATTGATATAATTATCAACTCTGAGAAACCAATACTTTCGGAGATATAATTTGTTTGTTTAAATTCAAAACGTAGGTGTATGACTCATCTCATGTGGGATTTAGATACATCAGGAAATTATAATTAGAGTATTCTATGAAATCAAATAAATTAAATCAAAATGAAATAAAATAAATTAAATAAGAATCCATTGATATCAATCCCAACACGGAGAAACCAATACTTTCGGAGTTATGATTTGTCAAAGTTTGAACAAGAGCGACAAAGCTCTTGTCCACAGGGCTTTACCACTTTTCCAATTTGGCTTCTGGGCGTCAGTTTTCAAGAATTTTCGTAATTAAATTCAAAACGTAGGTCTATGAATTATTTCATATTGGATTTACATACAACAGCAAATTATAATTATGGTGTTCTGTGAAATCATATAGAATTGAGAATAATTATTGAAATTTTGAAAAATCATATCTCCGAAAGTTTTAGTTTGTTAGAGTTGAGAACGACATCAATGGATTCTAATGGTGAAACTGCATCTTTAAAAAAATTTAATTCAAAATTTGTAATGTAAAACAATTTCTTTTTTGTTACTCCGAAATCACTTGGCAGATTTAGCCCAATAACGAACTTAACCGAGATATTTGTCTCCTAAACCTACTCTGAAAATTGTAACTGTCTAACTCATTCCGTCGACAGTTATCGGGATAACGGCCGGACGGAGGGACGGACGGACGGCCGGCCGGAAAGAATCGATTTCGAACACGGATTCTTGATCAGTGAGTCGAACCAAATCGTTTAAGACCATTTTCATCGAAATATTCGAAAATTACAGACATTTGGGCAAATTGATAAGCACTCTCTTCCGAGGAACTAGAGCGCCAAAAAGTTAAATATCAATTCTTCAGAGAATTAGTAATGTTTCGAAATGTATGAGGTGTGATGTGTTATTAGTAAAACAAGTTGGAAAAGCAATGTGGCCAGGAGCTTCGGCGCGCTGTTTAAATTTATAGCCAGAACAGTCATCCATCCAGGTACTGAACTCGCCCAAAGCTGCTTAGCTCCAAGAAAAAAATAATATTTCCAAGAATATAAATCCGACTGTAAACACAAACATCCAAAAAAAGTGGGAAAGCCCTGTGAACAGGAGCGTTGGCGCTCTTCTTCAAACTTCAACAAATTCATCTAAACTGACCCGGGTTAGGCCTCTCAGAGCCGGCTTGGTCGATCGTACCTAATCGCCCACGCCAAGCCGGCTCTGAGAGGCTTAACCCGGTTCAGTTTAGTTGAATTTGTTGAGAAGCTACAGAGTTCTGATGAAGGCCAAGAAGCCAGAAACGCGTCTGCTCTTGCTTTCTCGGCAAATCAATGAACCCCCTGGGGTCTATTTGACTTGTGAAATATATGCATAAGTATATTAATTATACGAAGCCATTTATGAAGGACCCTATTGGCAGGAACGCTCTGGACTTGTTGATTTACTAGTGACTGAATTTATCTCATAAGTCTGTCTTTTATTTCTTAACTCAATAGAGTTGCTTGAAAACACCACGTGTCCGAAGGACGAGTGATGTCTTGCTTAATTCTGAATAACGATAATGAATATTATAATATATGTATAAACGGAATGGTATACAATAATGGATAATTTTGTAAAGCTATATTTATTACGCTCTTATACAAAAATAATTGTACATGTACAATTGTACATATTATTTTTAATTTTAAACACTGATAATTTCAACTTTTAAATTACTCGATGACCAAGAATTCAAACATAATCACGCTTGCATCACATCATCTTTCAATGATGTACGTGTTATTGCCATGATCATACCTGATGTGGAAGATAATCTTTCATCAGGTACGGATGAAGCCATTAATAAATCATCGGCCATCTTGGAAAGTGCAGGAAGAACTTTTTCATCACTCTTCTTTACCAGTTTTATTATACGTAGTTCCACAGATGTATACAATAATTGTTCACATCTTCACTACAAGGAGCACAAGAGATTAAATTTCTCCAGATGTTTAGATAGAGACAAAATTGTCAAAGCATTGGGATTTTTATGGTTGTGAATTCTATTTTTTCTTGAAAAATAATCTCAATTATCGCATATGTATCGTGTATTTCTAGAACGATCGATGCATAAAATATACAAAATATATTGGTAATTATAGTGGAAACTCTTCATATTCAATTGTTTTCTATGGGTGTTGAAAAAAGTCGAGTCGTATATGAAACTTCACATAAAAAATTTAACGAGACCAAAAACGAGACTCTCGTGTTGCGCTGTATGTGGTCTCGGTATCGTCTATAATATTTTTGAAAACGTCTCGTCTCGTCTAGTCTCGCTTTTACGAGACGAGAACGAGACGAGACGAGAAAAATCTCGCTCTCGCGTGAAGCCCTAAGCACTGACGTGATGTTCGAATATTGAGAACCATTTCCGCACCATTTTCTCACATCATTGTTAGTTTATTACTGTTCGAGAAAGGCTAACGAATAATATTATCGAACGATCTGTCCATCCAACCCTCAAGAACCAAAATAAAATTCCACTAACCGTTGCATCAAACTCACCATTCGATCTCCACGTGCGCCGAGCGACTTCTCAACAGCCGACGTTTCGGCACTCTTTCGTCGTCATCAGACGCCACGGCGTTCGTAAATCTCTTCTCCTGCTTCTTCTCGGCGGTATTGGCCCTTTTCAAACTCCCGCCCAACATCATCGACGTAACCATGGAGTTTTTTCTGCCGGGGAATCCTGCAGAGAAGCTCCTGATAGCGTGGATGCTCGATTGTTGAAAAGAAACTGAAATGCATACAGGCAAGATCGATGTGGTGCCAGGAGAATCTTCGGTCGTTCGTGTTTTTGTCGGGGATTCGAGTTTAGTTGGAAAAAATGTTCGACAGTTATTGGGACTTTGAGTTATCGTGTCATGAAGTATTCGGTGTCACGAAAGTGTAAATGGCACAATTCTGACTTGTACAAGGAGGATTTATATTTTACCCACATTTTAGGGAAACGTGAACCGTATTTGCTACTTATACAGTGCACGTCAAAATCATGGAACAAATTCATTTTGTCAGAAGAAAAATATTTGGCAACAAAATCCTGAAACAGGTCAATTTTTGTTTCAGTTTTACCTGTTTGAACAAGAGCGCCAGAAAGCTCCTGTCCACAGGGCTTGAAACATTTTTTTTATTTTCTATGTATATTGAAAGACTCCAAGAAAGATATTAGAATGGGTGATGAAAAAGTAAAGCAAAACAAAAACAAATAAACTAGGTTAGGGAAATTCCAGCTCGGTGCTTTTTGAAAATGCATTGCATTTTGTTCTCGTAGAACATCAGAAATCTGAACAATAAAATATCAACTTTTCTCAAATATCCTTAGGCTTTTCTGGTGTGTGTATTTACAATCCTATATGGATTTCTATGTGCTTCCGAACCGCCATTAGTCCATTAACCACTCCTGTAACATTTCGGAATATTGAAAATTGATCGAGTGGCTTGATTAGTAATCGCGAAGGCGAAGAGGCGTTTCTTCCCTGAAAATGCGTGACTAATTCGATTCCTTGAGTACTTCAATTATGAGTTGATAGTAATTAACAAGGTCGACCTCGATATTCCTTGCACACAGAAGTTTCCAAACTTTGCTGTATTTCGCGATTGGCAACCGTCCCCTTTAACTACGGGGTCGTCGTTGACTGACAGATCGCTAATTTTTTTTTCGGTCGCATGTTTCCGATGTTGGAGCGATATGGGTTGAATAGCCTATATTCGTTTCACCTTCCCATATCGGTATTTTGATAATCCCTTATTTGAACACGCTTCCCCGAATCGGGTATTACCAGGAACAGGATTAAGTACTGATCGGCACAATCGAATGATTTTAATAATCGAAAAGTCGATTCCAATAATCGAATAATTTATTCGTTGGCTGATACATAATCAAACATTCTATTTTGAGTTCACTGTGGAATAGCCCGCTATTTCGGTAGATGTCACTTTTGAAGCTGTCATTTTTTGACATTTGACAAGTAGAAACTACGCCATTAATAAAAATGGAACGATACACGCTTCAAGAACGCATTGAAATTATTAAAATTAACTATGAAAATGGTGAAAATTAGGCAGAGACGATTCGTAAAACTCGAACATTTTTGGGTCGTCGTGAAGCACCTTGTCGGACCGCAATAAAGAAATTGGTGGGAAAATTCGCTGTTGGGACAAGTTAGTTATGTGAAGAATAAAACCCGTGCACGTCGCACAAGAACAGCCGAGAATATTGCTGATGTAGCCGAGTGTTGAAGAAAACCCAGGTTTGTCCATTCCTCGTCGTTCTTTGGAATTAGGCATTCCACAAACGTCAATACACCGTATTTTGCATAAAGATTTAGGTCTTAAGGCTTATAAAGTTCAGTTAACACAAGAACTCAAGCTGGCCGATTATCAACAACGTCGTGTCTTTGCTGATTGGGTCGTTGAAATGCATGAAAATGATCCGGAATTCCATCGAAAAATCATCTTGAGTGATGAGGCCCATTTCCACCTCGGTGGCTTCGTCAACAAGCAAAATTGTCGCATCTGGGGCTCGGAAAACCCAAGAGTTATTGTTGAAAACCCTCTCTATCCTCAACGTGTGACTGTTTGGTGCGGTTTATAGTCCGGTGGAGTCATTGGACCTTACTTTTTCGAAAATGAGGCTGGAGCAACAGTTACGGTGAATGGATTGCGCTATCGAGAGATGATTAATGATTTTTTATGGCTGGAATTGGATGGTATTGATCTTGACAACGTTTACTTCCAACAAGACGGCGCTACGTGCCACACAAGCGAAACCATTGATATTTTGCGGGAAAAGCTTCCGGACCGTGTAATTTCTCGAAGAGGTGATCACAATTGGCCACCGAGATCTTGTGATTTAACACCATGCGACTTCTTCCTTTGGGGCCACGTGAAAGAGAAGGTCTTCGCCAATAGGCCAGCGTCGATTCAAGACCTCAAAGATGGAATTCGTGAGGCTATCGAGGACATAGGGCAGGCACTTTGCGATTTGGTTATGGAAAATTTCATTACAAGGATATGGTCCTGTAAGCGTGGTTGTGGTGGTCATTTGCCTGATGTTATTTTCCACTATTAAAGGCATAGCTTCTTCTTTATAATGAAATAACCATCCGATCATTTATATTGAAAAATGGCATTTTTCTTTGAATATCAAAATAACACCTCTTTTTGGAAAACCCTTCAGTTGGGTTGTTGCAACTCTCACTCGGTGCATAGTTTTCACAATTCGAAATACCCTCAGAAGCTATCATCAAAATGTCGAGAGCAAGGATGGACATGTGTTTCGGAATAATTGGTACAACTTCAGCAACCTGAAGTTAGACTACGCTTCTTATCTACCTTCTCGTAGGAGAGTTATGAGCGAAATGACAATCGCGAGTGCAGTAGCGGCTGGCGATAATTTTGTTCAGGGGGCGCTGATGAGGAATGTCTAAATTTGGTTCGATGGATAACATTGCGAGCGCCGTCAGTCTTTCTTCCGACATTGTATTCCTTAGAATCGTCTTCATCAATTTTAAAGTAGAGAAACATCTTTCAGTTTCTGAGGTTGTCAGTGGCATCGATATTAAAATATCAAAAACTTTACCTATTTCACAAAACGTTGAATCCAAACCATACGATTATGTATAATCGACCAAGCCGGCTGTGAGAGGCTTAACACGGTTCAGTTTAGTTTACTTTGATGGGAAGCTACAGAGTACTGATGAAGGCCAAGAAGTCAGAAACGCGTCTGCTCTTGCTTCTCGGCAAATCAATGAAATCGCCTGGGGTTTATTTGACTTGTGAAATATATGCATAAGTATATTAATTATACGAAGTCATTTATTGGCAGGGACGCTCTGGACTTGTTGATTTACCCACCAAATTTGAATTCTTCCAGTCATACCGTTCCTGAGTGGTCTTGGAAATAGAAATACACAACATCAAACGCCCACCTTAAACCCTAAGAGGGCTTCTTAAATGATCAATTTCCGGCACTTCCTTGGCAGTACATATGAATTCTACAAGCGATCGAGAATTTTATATTATTCGCAATTTGTTTTTCTAACCTTGTTTTACTACTTTTCTCAACGAGGAAATTTTCTGGACGCTATCGTCCTGTTTCGTGAGCGATGGCGATTTTTTGGGTGAACTTGATCTACTCTTAATCTTCACTTCTTCTTCGTTTATTTCAGGTATTTCTTCTACGTCGCTCGAGGCCGGACTTACCAGCGACACCATGGTAATGATTTCCGCACCATTTTTCGAAATTGAAGTGTTTATATCTACACATTCCTGAAACGAAATTTTTTTTTAATTTTTCAATACTTTCTTAAACACAAAGCTTTAAGCTAGGGATAATCCATCGAATTATACTACGATATATCACCACGTGAATCATAAACGAGAGATCATATCAATAACTTGTGACAAATTTGGATTGCGGTGAAGTTATATCAATAACTTGTAACAAATTTGGATCGTGTTAAAGTAATATCAATAACGTGAAACAAATTTGGATTGTCATAAAGTAATATCAAGAACTTATGATAAATTTGGTTTGTGATGAAGTAATAGCAATAACTTGTGACAAATTTGGATTGTGGTAAAGTAATATCAATAACTTGTGCAAATTTGGATTTGATAACATAATATCAATAACTTGTGACTAATTTGGATTGTGATAGAATAATATCAATAACTTGTGACAAATTTGGATTGTGGTAAAGTGATATCAATAACTTGTGACAAATTTGGATTGTGGTAAGGTAATGTCAATAACTTGGAACAAATTTGGATTGTCATAAAGTGATATCACGAACTATCACAAATTTGGATTGGGGTAAAGTTATATCGATATCTTGTGACAAATTTGGATTGTGGTAAAGTAATATCAATAACTTTGAACAAATTTGGATTGTCATAAAGTAAATCAAGAAATTATGACAAATTTGAGTTGTGATAAAGCAATATCAATAACTTGTGACAAATTTGGATTGTGGTGAAGTAATATCAATAACTTGTGACAAGTTTGGAATGTGGTAAAGTAATACCAATCCCTTGTGACAAATTTGCTACAAGATATCCACTGTTTTCGTGATGACTTTCGCATCGATAATATGTTCCTTCTCCTTTTACGATTTTTTTTGCTAATAGGAATGGCTGAATATTTGTGATAATTTCGTTAGTTATTTTCTTATAAATAGGTACTTAATAAGAGTTTGGACATACTTCTTTATTTTACTAATAAATAAAGTACCTACAAAATATTCTTACCATACTAGTGCAGTCTGTTTCATCCTCCCCCCATTTATTACCAGTTTTGACATCTTTCTTCTTGTTACTTTTCAGTTTTCTCTTAGTGGCCAGAAATTTGGATTTCGCGTGTTCAGGCCGAATAGGTGCCGATGAGCTACGCTGAAGAGGCGGTCTTGGGTTATTTCCCTCTTTGGCAACGACAGAATGGAAAGCTGAACTCGTCCTCTTACTGAAGAGCTCCCTTCTTGATTTCGCTGTTGTTGGTCTTATTATTATATTGTTTATTGGTTGTGAGTGGTCGGTGATTTTGGATTTAGGGGGGTCACTGTTATTTTCTTCCTCAATTATGAGGTCAGGAACCGGGGATACTAAAATATTCGGTGGTTCCTTTACGTTGTCTCGGTAGTCTGGAGAAAATTTTTTTTCTTCGATCCTCTTAACCGGGTTTTTTCTGAATTGAAACAAACTGCTGGTGGTACATTCCGAATTGTACTTAGCTGTAGGACCTTCCGCCCCCAGTTTCTCTTCTTTGCAGATTGGTTTCGCATGGGGATCTCCAGAAGATGGTTTATTCTCCTCTTGTCGAGAATTCTGGTTGAGAAAAATGCTGAGATTTGGTTTTTCGGGAATTTCGGTTTCATCTTTTAAAAGAAGTCTCAGTTTGCTTATTATATCTTCTTTGCATGAAAGAATGGAATCCTGATTTACGGAACTTTGTCGTTTGAGAGACCTCGCAGATTTACGGTTTTCTGGACACTTTCTCGCAATTATCGGCTGTTGAATTACTTTGTCCGGCTGTCCGTCGTCCCACGCAATCTTGGGCGCGGGAAAATCTTCCTGTTGCGTTTTACGTTTAGCATTCACTGTGATTTTTATTTCGTTGTTCAGGAAGTTGTTTTTGTGCGTTGATAAATCTTCGGAATTCTGTTTGATCAAACTGTTTCTCCGAGAATGAACTTTCGGAGAATCGTAGTTGAGGGAAGCTTGTCGAAAATTCAGTTTGTTCCTGTTGGAAGACATGGTTTCACCGGGGGAAATATTCGAGTTGAAGGCACCGTTGCGCGTTGAGGAGCGAGACAGTTGTCGACTGTTCGCTTTCAAAACTTTAACTGAAACGTGGTTCACATGCTTCCGTCATTTATTTATTGATTGCGATCTCCTTGACTTCGGGCCGGATTCTTTTTCTTCATTTTTCATATTCCGCCTTGCAGAATGGACGCGATAGTCGTATTTCCTGGGTGGATCGAAACGGATATGCCGTTTCCCATACATCGCTGGTTACTATATGCTTTTTGCGGCCGTTTTTCGAGGGTCGACGATCCTTAATTATTGTTAGTTGTCATGGTTTCTTTTCAGGAAAGGGTGTTTCGTTTAGTAAGGGTTCGTTTATAATGAAATTCTCAACATTGCATACGACGACTTGGAGTTCTCGTTTCGCGAATAAGTTTATGATAGATGATTGTGATGAATCATTAAAATTTTCCCAGAACTCGACGTCAAAACGAAAGCGGGTGATATTACAAGTCATGATAGTTATATCTTCCATAATAGGTGATGTAATTTCAAAATTATAGGCACTTGAAGAAAATCGACGAAAACTATACTTTGTGATGGTTATTTTCAATTCCCATTTCTTCAAATCTTAATTTTTTGTTATGTCATCCTGAATAATGCGTCCGTATATTATTGGCCAAAACCTTATGACTTTTGCCCCTGTTTGGAGCCAAATGTTACTTTTTGCCCCACTAAATATTCGAAGCTCATATTTCGTCCCATTTCAACTGTCTGTACTGAAAAAAAATGTAATACGCCAGTTCGGCAAATAACTGTAAAAGTTGACGCAAACTTTAACAATTGCTACTGATTCTGCAAGTTTTTGGGCTAGACCTTTCTCTGCTGAGAAGCCCATTTTCGAACCAATTTTTGGCGCTCTTGTTCCTCGGAACAGAGTGCTTATCAATTTGCCCAAATGTCTGTAATTCTAGAATTTTTGGCTGAAAATGGTATCAAACGATTTGGTTCGACTCACTGATCAAGAATCCGAGGTCGAAATCGATTCTGTCCGGTCGGTCGTCCGTTAACACGATAACTCTCGAACGAAAGGAGTTAGAGGATTGAAATTTGCAGGGTAGGTTTGGAGCGTAAATATCTCGGACAAGTTCGTTAACGTGCGAAATCCATCAAGCGGTTTCGGAGTTATGGCCGTTTTTAGTAAAAACATTTTTTATGAATATTTCCGAAACCGATTACTCGATCCATCTGAAATTTAGCATTAAATTGTAGAATCATGACCTTTAGACGCATGTGAAGTTTTGTATTGATCGGGTTACCGTAAAGTGTCAAAAAAAAATTTGAAAATTTTTAAATTTTGTTTCTACAATAACTCTCGAACGGAATGAGCTAGGCAGTTGAAATTTTCAGAGTAGGTTAGGAAGATAAATATCTCGGTTAAGTTCGCTATTGGGCAAAATAGGCCAGATGGTTTCGGAGTAACGAAAGAAATTTTTTTAACTTATGAATTTCAAAATAATTTTTTTTAAGGTGCAGTTTCACCCCAAAAATCCATTGATATCATTCTCAACTCCAACAAGCTAATACTTTCGGAGATATGATTTTTTCGAAATTTCAATAATGAATCGTACTTCTATGTTTTCACAGATCGCTATAATTATTCTATCTATGATTTATTATATGATCTGTGTTCATACTCGTACATGTCATTCTGTTCTATAAGAGAGAGTCAAATTCATTTCAGGTATTTTAATTCGGTTTCTTCCATGGTGCAGTTCTCATTCTCAGATTGTTCATTTAATCTTGATAAATAAACTATTATTTGAATTGAATTTCCTTTATGATGCAGTTCTATCATATGAATACATTGATATAATTCCCAACTCTGAGAAACCAATACTTTCGGAGATATAATTTGTCTGTTTGAACTAGAGCGCCAGAAAGCTCCTGTCCACAGGGCTTGAACCAATTTTTTTAAAAAATTTCAATTGATTATAGTGTACCCAAGCCTTCAATTGAGGCCGTTTTGTAAGATTTCTGGTTGAATTAAAGAGAATGCTAATGATTCTACGATGTGTGAGTAATGCAGATAATGACGCCAGATAAAAGTCGCTGTTCTACTGTTTCTAAGTAATCTGAATATTTTTTTTCTGTTTTACATTCATAATTGTATATTCTGATTCAAAAAACTTTTTTAATTAACATTACAACAAAAATATTAAAGAAATGTTCAAACTGTCCCCCTTCTGCCGCAATACACGTTCGAAATCGTCGTAAACAAGCCCTGTGGACAGGAGCTTTTAAGCGCTCTTGTTCAAACAGACAAATTATATATCCGAAAGTATTGGTTTCTCAGAGTTGGGAATTATATCAATGTATTCTTATGAAAGAACTGCATCATAAAGGGAATTCAATTCAAATAATAGTTTATTTATCTGACGTGAAGTCAGAAGCTTTTGCGCGTATGTTCTATTGTCCATTCTTCTGTATTGGACACCCTTAATCAAATTTACCATGGTAAATTATGTTGTCCATTCTCCTGTATTGGACAACATAATTTACCATGGTAAATTTGATTAAGGGTGTCCAATACAGAAGAATGGACAATAGAACATACGCGCAAAAGCTTCTGACTTCACGTCAGTGCTTGAACCAATTTTTTTTTGAGTTATCAAAAGGAAATAATATTCCAGGTGGGTATAACTCGGAAACCATTAGGCCGATTATGCCCAAAATCGAACTCAACTCTCCCTTTCGGATACGAAACCTACCCTGAAAATTGCAAGTCCCTATCTCCTTTCGTTCGAAAGTTATCGAGGCAACGGTCACCCATCTACTGAACTCACACAAGAATGCTGGAATCTCCAACAATATTTAACCGATCGTATTAAAACTTGAAACTTGGCAGTAGTGTTAGGTTATGAAGGCTCTTGCAAAATTTCAGCAATTTCAAACTATTAGTTACTGATATATAGAATTTTTTTTTTATTTTCAATGATTTATTAAAAATTTTCTACAAATGCTATCCCCACCAAATTTTGCAAACATTTCCGCGTTGGCATTCTACAACTAATAACCATGTTTGAATTCAATCGGTTCAGTATTTTTGAGTTAATGAGGTTCAAAAACCACAAAATTTCAGATGGCTATAACTTTAAAACCGTTTGACCGATTATGCTCATAATCAAACTGAAATGTCGCGTTCTAGTGCACATCCTAACCTGAAAACTTGAAGCCTCTATCTCTTTCCGTTCTCAAGTTATCGTGACAACAAAAATATTTTTCAATAATTTTTTAATAATTTTCTAGCCATACGATTCGCACAAAATTCCACAAACGTGCTTAGTATTATAATCTACAACTACTCACCAAGTTTCAATTCGATCGGATTTATATTGGTTGCAAATAAAATTATTACTCGGAAACCACTGGGCTGATTATGCCCATTAACGAACTTGTCCGTCGTATTCAGATGCGCCACCCACCCTGAAAATTTCAAGTCGCTAGCTCTTTTCGTTCTCAAGTTATCGTGGCAACGGCCGGACAGAATCAAATTTGACATCGAATTCTTCATTGGGGAGTCGAACTTAATCGTTTGAGACCATTTTCGTCAAAAAATTCGAAAGTTACAGACATTTGGGCAAAATGATAACGCGATGTTCCCCAGAAAATACGCGCAAAAAGTATGATATTATATTATAATTCTCATATTTATACGATTGCTGGAATGAATGACAATGAGACAACGTCATGTCTCAGGAAAATAAGTTGATTTTATAACAATTCATAGAATACCCACAGAATAATTCTATCAATCTGTGAAAACGTAGAAATACGATTTACATTGAAATTTTTAAAAATCATATCTCCGAAAGTATTAGCTTGTTAGAGTTAAAAATAATATGAGTGGCTTATTGAAAAAAATTTAATTTGGAATTTGTTTCGTAAAAAAAAAATTTTTTTTTTGTTACTCCGAAACCATCTGTCCGATTTTGCCCAATAACGAATTTAGCCGAGATATTTATCCCCCCAAACCTACTCTGAAAATGTCAACTGTCTAGCTCATTCCGTTCGAGAGTTATCGTGCCTACGGCCGGACCGAATGAATTTCGACCACGGATTCTTGATCAGTGAGTCGAACCAAATCGTTTAAGACCATTTTCATCGAAAAATTCGAAAATTACAGACATTTGGGCAAATTGATAAGCATTCAGTTCCGAGGAGAGCGCCAAAAACCATCACAAGGTGTAGATTTACTGGATTTTCTTTAAAAGCCTATAGTTTAGAAATTACATTACCTAATTTTTTTTATATTTTTGGCGCTCTAGTTCCTCGGAACTGAGTGCTTATCAATTTGCCCAAATGTCTGTAATTTTCGAATATTTCGATGAAAATGGTTTTAAACGATTTGGTTCGACTCACTGATCAAGAATCCGTGGTCGAAATTCATTCTGTCCGGCCGGTCCGGCCGGCCGTAGGCACGATAACTCTCGAACGGAATGAGCTAGAGAGTTGAAATTTTCAGAGTAGGTTTGGGGGATAAATATCTCGGCTAAGTTCGTTATTGGGCAAAATCGGACAAATGGTTTCGGAATAACAAAAAAAAAAATTTTTTTTCACGGAACAAATTCCAAATTAAATTTTTTTTAATAAAAAGTTTTATCATGAGAATCCAATCATATCATTTTTAACTCTAACAAGTTAATACTTTCGGAGATATGATTTTTCAAAATTTCAATAATAAATCGTATTTCAACGTTGTCACAGAATGATATTATTCTATGTATGAATATGAATTGTCATAATGTCAAATGATGTTCCTGAGACTAATCAATCGAAGAATTGTGAGCGAAGTGAGTTAAATCTCAGTTGTTTGCTCCGATATTAGTTTTTCTCAGAAAATTCTTACATTTCGGAACTGAACATGAAGTAAGAGATCTGAGAGTAGTGAGACTGCTTTTCATCCATAGACATAGATATAACTCTCGAACGGAATGAGGTAGGTAGTTGAAATTTTCAGAGTAGTTTAGGGAGATGAATATCTCGGTTAAGTTCGTTATTGGGCAAAATTGGCCAGATTTAATTTGATTTCTTCCATGGTGCAGTTCTCATTCTCATGATTGCTCATTTAATCTTGATAAATAAACTATTATTTGAATTGAATTTCCTTTAGGATGCAGTTCTATTATATGAATACATTGATATAATTCCCAACTCTGAGAAACCAATACTTTCGGAGATATAATTTGTCTGTTTGAACTAGAGCGCCAGAAAGCTCCTGTCCACAGGGCTTGAACCCATTTTTTTCTTACAACTATCACGACTTGAACTATCACCCGCTTCCCGCTTGGAAAACTGTAGATTCCTCAGGATCAATGAAACATTTTTGATTCGCTATTCAGGTTTTCGTTGAAATTCTGGGAGAGCCTTCAAAACCTTATTCAACTTATTAAAGAATATAAATATTCTCACAGGAAGGAATAAAAATACTAAGGAAAAAATTTTATTAAACATAATATTTATTTTGTTAAAGTAGGTACTGTTATTCCATATAAATACATGTAACAATTTATACATTTTAAGTGTCATTCATTCATATAACTCGCTAATAATGTTCATATTCAGACTGATTAATGAACATTACAAACATAAATGCTTTTGTAAAAAAAATGCACATCGATTTCTGAAGCAATAATACGGAAGCTCAACGACAAATTAATGGCTGATATTCATCAAACACTGGTCCAATTAGGTGTACAGAGTACACAATTTCTGATGATTTTTTAAAGAGAATTATACGCAAAAGCACTAAGTCATCAACCAACAGAAAAATAAACATAAAAAAATGGAATTACAATTTACTTATGTGATATTCGATGTATATAAATATTTACAATGTTTAATATAGTGCGAAAATCAGCAAAGTTCAAATTGAATGATTGACGGAAAGTTTAAAGAGAAAAAAAATCATGAAACAACAGAATTTCTGTTCCTACCCTCTCAACAATAAAGGTTACAAAAATATTATGATTCAATATTACTTAAAAGTGAAAATTACATTTTTTTTAACTATTAGAAATAAATAAAAAAGGTATACCTAAGCTCTGTTTCAGATAATGTAACAATTAAAATTCATCAGTATTGGTTAACACTGAAATAATTATTGTTGACTTATTGTTCAAAATATAATCAGACATAGGTTATGTACAAAAAAAGACTAAAGTCATTGAAAAATCGTTTTCCTTAGCGATTTATATTAATGAATAACATCGGCTAAAAGCAAATTATTTATATTGCACTTGTGGCGAATCTGATATTCACTTCATTCTATAGAAAAATATATAAATATATATTTTTTGTCCTTTAAATTCATAGTTTAATTATTTTAAGGACCAGTGCAAAATCTCCAGTGTAGTTTTACAGTAACAGCCGTGTTTTGATGGTACTCGAAAAATATACTCAAAAGCCTATTTTCACAGATTATTAACTTCCTCCAGTTGTTTCAGAATCCATTTCCACTTCCTGGAAATACAGAAAATATCGTTACAACATATTCAAATGAAAACATTATACAGGGTGAGTCCTTATGTACATTAATTTTAACCATAGATTCGTCTCATCAAATGAAACTATTTTTGGCGCTCTAGTTCCTCGGAACTGAGTGCTTATTTCATTTACCATTCTTCCAAATTCGGCACATGCTTTTGAAATAAAAAAAAATCAGTTTTTTCTCTTGTAGCTTTGATATGGTTATTCCGAATGAAATTAATTTTGGGGTGAGGCCTTCTATTACTATAATACATATTCCCCAATTAACAGTTTTTTCCTACTTCCAATCGTTTGACAGTTATAGATTCGTCAGATCGAAAAACTATGAGAAAATAGCATAAATAAAGCAGTTAAAGCTTAAGTAATTGTTAGTATCTACAATTATTTCAGAAAATTAAATTAGTCTTCATCCTTTCTTCTAAAACGTACCGTTTTCGAGATATTCTTTTTTGAATGATGTAATGTCTGATGAAAAATCCAAAAATTTCACTACATTTATGAATCCGGCACTGAACTTTAACCCTTGATTAAAAGTGAATGCCACGTTTCCATCGTTCATAGATTATTCATCCTCACAACAGACAGAGAAATACGTCCTCTGTGTCATAGATTAGTTTTTCGTACAAACGAGCTGCTGCTGAAGATTTCATTATCTTTTTCTCTTTAAGTGCCTAATGATACCATGATTTTCCAATTATTTTTTTATTTCTATTACATTTGTGATTTCCTCAATTGCAATTATACAGGGTTGGGATGAAGTATGGAACCAAGAAAATATCTTTGCATACAGTAATTTACATGGTTCCATACTTTATCCCAACCCTGTATTTCAACTGGCTACGTCCGGCAACGTTGATCTAATCTAGACCCCATGTTTATGGAGTTCGATCATAGATTTTATGTTGTTGAAACGATATAATTGCATTCATTCATAAATTTTAAGATAGTTAGTATATTTAAGTAGTTTTTTTAATAGACGATGATGAAATTGTGTAAAAAATTACAGTGGAACTAATTGGATAATGAACGAATGGAATAGGTATCAAGTTGAAGTTCAGTGTTTTATTATTCAAGAATAATTTTTATTGCAAATACTGCATTATGGGCGAAATATAATTCTAAAGTGGGTAAGTAAGTTTTCTCAAAAAAATTCATTGAATTTCAAGCATCAGATTGGGTCATAATCCTATGCGGGTTACATTATAATTGAATAACGTTATGAAATGAATCCAAGCTTATTAAGAGTGCGCATTGTAAAATCTTTAAACGCTTATAACTTTTTACCTGACTCAAATTTTTTCATTTGATGAGAGGAATCTATGCTAAAATTAATATACAACTTGAAGACTCACCCTGTATACAGGGTGAGTCTTTGACCACTGCATTAATTTTAACCAAAGATTCTTCTCATCAAATGAAACACTTTTTTCATATAACATTTTTCCAGATTCGGCTCAGGTAAAAAGTTACAGGAACGGATCCATAAAAGTAGTGAAATTTCTGGAGTTTTCCATTTTAAAACATTCAATGAAGAATATCTCGAAAACGGCGCGTTTAAGGAGAAATGATGAAGAATAATATAATGTTCCAAAACGATGGAATATTCTTGAAATGACTCAAGAAATACTTTATATGCTTTCTTTATGCTAATTTAGTTTAGTTTTATGAATCCACGAGTCCATAACTAGAAAACCAGTAGAAGTAGAAAATAACTAATATTTGGAAAATATGTATCATAGTTATAGGAAACTTTACGCCAACATTCATTTTATTCGAAAAAAGGATGTCAAAGCTACAAAATAAAAACTGATTTTTTTTCAAAATTTCAACAGCCTGTATCTTTTTACCTGAGCTGAATTTGGAAAAATGTTAAATGAAAAAAGTGTTTCATTTGATGAGAGGAATCTTTGGTTAAAATTAATGCAGTGGTCAAAGACTCACCCTGTATAGTGTGACCAACAGGTCAATAGGTAAATCTCCCACTATGAACAAAAATCCGGGAAAAGCACTGACGTGAAGTCAGGGGTATTTTGCGGGCACGTTCTATTGTCTATTCACACTTCATACACCCTCACGAAATACTGCATAAACAAGTGAAAAAAACGTATTGGGTATCAACTGAATTCAAATTTTAGAATAATATAACAATGCTAACATCTCAGCTATAGATGACTTATTACAATTCTGAGATAAACATGAGATGAAATTTCTGAGTGGATGCCAGTTTGAAATCTTATTTTTCAGAATAATTGCTCAATGTAATTCAGATATGTTGCAAAACGGTCCACGAGCAGAAGGGATTAGATAATAAGATTAGGAAAATTTGAATGAATTATCATTACCTCATCATTCTGAAGTGTACTGCTATCTGGCAACACAGAGGAAGAACCTGATGAATCATGTATGGAGAGTTGGTCATGAAGTTTCTCTCTCATCTTGTACAATTCATTTCTCAATAGACTCTTTTCATCTTCCAACTGTTTCTGCTTGTCCTGTTGAATAAAACAAAATAAAGTTTCGGACACATAAGACTATGATGGTTGTTAACATTCAAGTGAGATTATATTCAAAAGTTCATCTAACTATCTAAAACATTGTTGCTTCAAATATTGGATAGTATAAAAAAAATTGGTTCAAGCCCTGTGGACAGGAGCATTTTGGCGCTCTTGTTTAAACTTAAAAGTGTCGTTTAAAAAAAATGTTTCAAAAATTATCTTAGAAAAAACTAGAACAAGAGGTGTACCAGAAATAATTTTGGCATTTATCTCTCATAGGAAAATAAGATGACAACATGTAAGAGCACAGATCATATAATAATTCATAGATACAATAATTAAGTACAGCATTCTATGAAAACATAAGAAGTACAGAAGTATGATTCATTATTGAAATTTCGAAAAATTATATCTCCGAAAGTATTAGCTTGTTAGAGTTGAAAATGATATCAAAGGATTTTTATGGCGAAACAGCATTTTGAAAGGAATTAAATTTGAAATTTGTATACTAAAAAAAAATTTGTTTTTCCGTTTCTCCGAAACCATCAGGTCAATTTTGCACAGTAACGAGCTTAACCGAGATAATTATCTCTCAAAACTACTCTGAAAATTTCAACTGCCTAGCTCATTCTGTTCGAGAGTTATTGTAGAAACGAAATTTAAAAATTAGTTTTTTTTATACCTTATTGCAAGCCGATCAAAACAAAACTTCGCATGCATATAGAAGTCGTTACTCTACAATTTGATGCTGAATTACAGATAGATCGAGTGATCGGTTTCGGAAATATTCATAAAAAATGTTTTTACTGAAAAGAGCCATAACTCCGAAACCGCTTAGTGGATTTTGCCCGTTAACGAACTCGTCCGAGATATTTACGCTACAAACCTACCCTGCAAATTTCAATCCTCTAACTCCTTTCGTTCGAGAGTTATCGTGCCTACGGCCGGACAGAATCGATTTCGACCTCGTATTCTTGATCAGTGAGTCAAACCAAATCGTTTGAGACCATTTTCAGCCAAAAATTAGAAAATTACAGACATTTGGGCAAATTGATAAGCACTCTGTTCCGAGGAACTAGAGCGACAAAAATGAATTGAGGTTCGTTAGTCTCGCTAAAACTTGAGAACGGCTGGACCGATTCGGCTAATTTTGGTCTTGAATTATTTGTGGGAGTTCAGGGAAGGTTTAAAAGATGAATAAATATAAAAATGTCTTCTTTTAACGTCAATGGCAAATTGCTCTTTTTCACGTCATAGTCGTACAATTTCATTCAATTCTGTTAGAAAATATAGTTTCGAGGCATACATCATTGAAAATTAACCATGTCTATACAGAGTGTTCTTTTTCTCACAGCACGATTGAACGCGATTGAAGTGATTTATGCCACAAACAAAGCATTAACTGAATAGGTACCTAGGATGGATTCTCATAATGAATTTGTCCGAAATTTTCATACAGAATGTTTTTCCTTTAACGTCAATTGCAACTTGCTGTTTTTCACGCCAATCGTACAATTTTATTCAATTACGTTAAAAAATATACTTTCGAGGCATACATCATTGAAAATAAACCATTACTGTACAGGGTGTTCTCATTCTCACGGCACAATTGTACGCGATCAAAGTGGTTTGTGGCATAAACAAAGCAAACGATTTAATCATTGCTATGAATATGACTCAGTTCTGAGTTAACCATTCGACTGGTTTTTTTTTGCAAAATTATGTCGTCATTAATTGTTAATTTGGAATTATTACCAGTGGTGCCTAAATGAAGCGATACTTACCAGGAGTTCAGTCAAGTGTTTGCTGAGTCTATTAACTATGTCTTGAACTTGCGATACTGGAATTGATGGAGGTTGGTTGCTCCTGGGGGTTATTTGTGAAGTACAAGACGTACCACGACCACCTGTGGCCTGTATGACATCACTTTCATCGGACAGGTTCAGGGTATCATTGATTATCTGAAATTGGTCAATATATGTCTAATCAAAAGATGAGCCCTTATTAGAAGAGAACAGCAGATTCCAAGTAATACACGAGGGAACATAAAGGGTCCGCCTTCTAACGTTTTTTCTTCAACTAGTGCTTATTTCGTGAATGGTAACACTTAGCTCATGTCTGATTTGACAGATAATTAGTTTTATCCTTCCGCTGAACGAATATGGTTGTGTATACGCTTGAACAACGCTGGGAAATATTGCGACATTACTTTGAAAATCATGGTAATGTTGCAGAATGTGTGCGAAAATTGCGTACGGATTTTGGAAGAAGAGAAGCACCGTCAGCTCCGTATGTTCGTTTTTCTTGTGAAAAAAGTGAAAGAAACTGGC
The DNA here is from genome assembly GCA_937662695.2 of Halyzia sedecimguttata. Classification (NCBI taxonomy): domain Eukaryota; kingdom Metazoa; phylum Arthropoda; class Insecta; order Coleoptera; family Coccinellidae; genus Halyzia; species Halyzia sedecimguttata. The sequence continues at coordinate 1,207,209 of OW569411.2, read as the reverse complement.
ATCCTCATCGATAAACCAAAGCGTGAAAAGCCAAAAACAATGCGTACACCCGAGAATGTTGCTGCTTTGGCAGAAAGTGTGCGTGAAGCGCCATCAACATCAATTCATCATCGTTCTCAAGTATTAAACATTTCGGAGACATCATTGAGACGAATTTTGCATAAAGACCTTGGTATGACGCCATACAAAGTCCAATTGGTTCAGGAGGTGAAGCCAATATTGGCAACATTTGATATATTGGATATTGGCAACATTTGGTTTCAACAGGACGGCGTTACGTGCCACACAGCCGAAGCTACACTCGATGTTTTGCGCCCTGTTTTTGAAGATCGCATTATCAGCCGCAGAGCTGATGTCGTTTGGCCACCTCGGAGCTACGATTTGACACCGTTGGACTATTATTTGTGGGGTGTCGTCAAAGATAAGTGTTACGCCAACAAGCCAGAGACAATTGACGCTTTAGAGGACAATATTCGTGAAGCCATTGGTGAAATACAGCTGCACACATTCGATAATGTGCTTAAAAATTGGACCGATCGTGTAGGCTACTGCATGGCCAGCCGAGGCAGCCATTTGAATGAAATTATTTTCCATTATTAACAGGAAGGATTGTATTTTCAAATAAAAAAATAAATGTGAGAAAATTTTCAGTAGTTTTTTTTTATTGCATTTAAAAAAAAGATGTCATTTGGCGGTCCCTTTATTATCTCGTAATCATTCAAAACAAAAGACAAATTAAATTTTTGGCCAAAATTAGGACGTGTAGTATTTCCCGCAATATATGTTACATAATACATCCGAATATAAATGGAAAAATATCAAATACATAACCTTTTACGAATCCTTCTTGAAATACTTGGCTTTATTGTATCTTTTATAGATTTTATTCGCAGATCATTTTGTAGGCTTTGGTTTGTTACACACCAAGGTGCTCTTGCTATCATAAGGAGCGTTTTTGATCGGAACGACTCGACTATTCTTATGTTGGAAGGCTTAGAACATCCCCATAGTTCTATTGATTCAACCATAGATTGAATCTGACAGTTGGATCATTCACAATTTAATTTTTGACAATATTAACGAAAAATGTCCGACTGCGAATTTGAATTCACACCACCAGAACATCGAGTAGCTGCAGAAGAAGCATCCCAAGACATTATTCCTGAGAAAAGCAGGGAAGGTATGTAAATACGTACGAAGCGTATATTAATTGGTACGAAGTTTTTTCTTAACCATCTTTGAACAAAAACAGCAATGTTGCTTGACACAAACAGCTATAACTTGAGAACGCGTAGTTCGATTGTCACCGGCGCTATCAAATACCGTAGTTGATTTTGTTTTATGGCGCCATCTATGTGCTGATTCGAAAACTTTTTGATCACTGTAATAGTTTTAAAAAGATATATTCCACTTGTCAAAAAATATATAACGTACCTTCTGCAATCTATTGGTTTGGTAGATGGATGCCATGGTGAGATTGATAGGATCCGAGGTCGATTCTTCTTCGCTAACCATATCGGCGATCGTGTGGAAATCTTGTTGGGGAATGCTCAATAGATCAGCAATAAGGTTTTCTTTATCTTTTAAGGCACGTCTAACTTCTTCATCTTTACGTCTGATTTGTTCTGGGGGTTAAAAAAAATAATGGTTCAGATTTTAATGTTAATTAACATCAGGAAGTCCTGTGAAGGAAACTTTTTAGACAGCTTTATTTAACGCCGATTACCATCCTATTACTTTCTTATTACCAAACTTCTCAAAATATACTCATCTGTATGACACTAGCAAAATTAGAAAACCATCTCTACCATCTCCTCTTTTTCAGCGATGTTTTATAATAATTCATGAATTCATGAATACATGAACTTCTACACAAGAAATCTATAAATATAGGTGATTTTTGAGATATGGTTCAATTCGCCGTGTTCTAGATCCTGTAATTAAAACTTCAACATCCTGTATAATAATTTAACGGTTATCGAAGAATGCTAAACGAATATTTTCCAGACAAAGCAAACCAGGTATCTCTACCAGTGGTTTACTTAGCCGTGGGAATAAGTAAAGGGTTTTCCAATAAGAGGTGTTATTTTGAATAGCCCGCTATTTCGGTAGATGTCACTTTTGAAGCTGTCATTTTTTGACATTTGACAAGTAGAAACTCCGCCATTAAAAAAATGGAACGATACACGCTTCAAGATCGCATTGAAATTATTAAAATTCACTATAAAAAAGGTGAAAATTTGGCAGAGACGGTTCGTAAAACTCGAACATTTTTGGGTCGTCGTGAAGCACCTTGTCGGACCGCAATAAAGAAATTGGTGGAAAAATTCGAGCTGTTGGGACAAGTTAGTTATGTGAAGAATAAAACCCGTGCACGTCGCTCAAGAACAGCCGAGAATATTCCTGCTGTAGCCGAAAGTGTTGAAGAAAACCCAGGTTTGTCCATTCCTCGTCGTTCTTTGGAATTAGGCATTCCACAAACGTCATTACACCGCCTTTTGCATAAATATTTGGGTCTTAAGGCTTATAAAGTTCAGTTAACACAAGAACTCAAGCCGGCCGATCATCAACAACGCCGTGTCTTTGTTGATTGGGTCGTTGAAATGCATGAAAAGGATCCGGAATTCCATCGAAAAATCATCTTGAGTGATGAGGCCCATTTCCACCTCGGTGGCTTCGTCAACAAGCAAAATTGTCGCATCTGGGGCTCGGAAAACCCAAGTGTTATTGTTGAAAAGCCTCTCTATCCTCAACGTGTGACTGTTTGGTGCGGTTTATGGTCCGGCGGAGTCATTGGTCCTTACTTTTTCGAAAATGAGGCTGGAGCAACAGTTACGGTGAATGGATTGCGCTATCGAGAGATGATTAATGATTTTTTATGGCCGGAATTGGATGGTATTGATCTCGACAACGTTTACTTTCAACAAGACGGCGCTACGTGCCACACAAGCAACGAAACCATTGATCTTTTGCGGGAAATGTTTCCGGACCGTGTGATCACAATTGGCCACCGAGAACTTGTGATTTAACACCTTGCGACTTCTTCCTTTGGGGCCACGTGAAAGAGAAGGTCTACGCCAATAGCCCAGCGTCGATTCAAGTCATCAAAGATGGAATTCGTGAGGCTATCGAGGACATAGGGCAGCCCCTTTGCGATTTGGTTATGGAAAATTTCATTAAAAGGATATGGTCCTGTAAGCGTGGTCGTGGTGGTCATTTGCCTTATGTTATTTTCCACTATCAACGGCATAGCTTCTTCTTTATAATGAAATAAACATCCGATAATTTATATTGAAAAATGGCATTTGAATATCAAAATAACACCTCTTATTGGAAAACCCTTTACTAGGGTTAGCTTAGTCGAAGGCCTTATAGTAGGCGAATGATTGCAATATAGGTAGTAATAGACGTTAAAATAGTACAGTAATATGCAATATTTTAAGTGCTTTTAAAGATTAATTTGGTGCATACCTATCGGCGTGAGTCTGGATTCTGCTGTGTGTACTGGAAGGACAGCGACATGCACCTGCGAAGGCTGGATTAGCGGCCATTCTTCCGCTGTCACTCTACTTGGTACCCCAGCATTACCACCACCTTCAACTGAACCATAACCACTTATTAGTTATTCGAGTTTTTATCTGTGATTTCATAAACGCGTTATATGACGATACTAAATTGTATCTATTGGTTGAGTTATTTGAATAATTATCGACGGACATTTTCATTTCCGTTCGCAGGATATGCGGCACAAAATGGAACACTAATATTATGAACAATGGTGTTACAAAACAAATATTAAACTTTTGCTTTTACTGAAGCTTCTTACAGGTCGGGCCATTCTACAGAGACTGCTCTGTATCGGCTACTGAAGTCATTCCGAGAACTTATTTTTTTATGAAAATAAAACTTTTCCTCTCAACAATTATTTTACTATATCCAGATTATATTATATTGATGATTGTTGAAATTTGATATAGGATCGAATGTCAGTGCTGACTACCACAAAACGAAAAATATAACTAGAAACAATGCGGGAATGACTTCATTCCTGCACTGTTTTTAGTGTTGGAATGCATTCATTACGATACTGAAATGGAGAAAAAACATTCCACACCCTCTATAAATGGCAGCTTCAAATAATCAAAATTGACATTGAGACACTTCCACCACCATGAAAAAAATCCATGTCGACAAAAATCTAATTAAATCAATTATCAAACACACCTGAGGCGGCTTCATCGCAAATCTCCTTCTCTTCAGTTGGAGGCTCGGTTTCCAGTTCAGTCTCGCCGCCGGCGTCGCCCACGGGCGGCGTCCTGAAGGAGTCCTCGTTTTCGACGTGGTCCACCTCTTCCGCCCTCTCCGATACGTCCTGAGGCTGTGGGAATTCCTGAACGCTTTCCTCGTCTTCTTCGTTGTCGGGCGTGGGCTCCGGACGCCTCGTCTTGCCCTCTTTCTTATTGTGGGTATCGGTCACATCTGAGAAGTGTTTGAACCATCTGCAAATGAAATTTACGTTACAACCTTAGCATTCATACATACAAGCAATGCGCAAGAAATTTGGCAACAATGTCAGAGATGAATCAGTGTGTCACGGTATCATTCACAAATCATTAAAGGATACTGTGGGAGGTATATTCATCATTGAATGGTTTCTTTCTGGGTTTTATCTACCAAACTCTGAAAAATATCTATAAAATAAAAAATTAATTATTTTGTGATTTGCTTCTGCGTAAGAAACACAAGATATTTGTCAGAAGCAATCAATTGAACAATGTTGCCTAACAAACAATAACGAAACAACATCAACGAAGAAACAACTATATCGTAACGTTTCGGAGTCTATATCAGACTCCTTCGTCAGACGCTTAATGAAAATCTTTAGAATTATTTTGTTGATAGTTATTTTGTGAAATTCAAGAATTGTCACATCGACAGTATTTAAAAATCATAGCTAACATAGTTTTAATTCGCATAGAAATTTCCAAGTTCCAACTCCTTTTTCAACAAATTTAGCCAAATATGGTCAATACCATATTTCCATGCGAAGTAAAACTATGTTAGCTATGATTTTTAAATACTGTCAATGTGACAATTCTTGAATTTCACAAGATAACTATCAACAAAATAATTCTAAAGATTTTCGTTAAGCGTCTGACGAAGGAGTCTGATATAGACTCTGAAACGTTACGATATAGTTGTTTCTTCGTTGATATTGTTTCGTTGTTGTTTGTTAGGCAACATTGTTCAATTGATTGCTTCTGACAAATATCTTGTGTTTCTTACGCAGAAGCAAATCACAAAATAATTAATTTTTATTTTATAGATATTTTTCAGAGTTTGGGAGAGAAAACCCAAAAAAAAAACCTTTCAATAATCAGTAGGCCGATATTGCCCAATAACGAACTTAACCGAAATATTTACCTCTCAAACGGATTCTGAAAATTGAACGGGCGGCTGGACAGAATCAATTTTAAACACGGATTCTTGATCGTTGAGGCGAATTAGAACGTTTGAGACCATTTTCAGTCAAAAATTCGAAAATTACAGACACTTGGGCAAATTGATAAGCACTTTGTTCCGAGGTAACAAGAGCGTCAAAAATATTTTATCGGGAAAACTGCGTTAATTTCTATTTCCTCAAAGTTTCAGTATATTTGAATATTGTATTTTGTTGTAGGGGATAACGTTGCACTGCGACCTTTAGGTCTATTGTGCCCACCCTTCAGAGCTGTCGATGTCATCACCATCTACAGCTCGCCTTCCAGTTGCAGAGTTCTGATGAACTCCAGTATCTGGGATGGCTTCAAGGAGGCATTCCGTAATCAGGTGATCAGGAGTTTCATCCTCCTCCCCACAGAATCTGAACTCGTTAGTTTCTGCTAGCCCTAATCTCATCATATGCTTCTCATAAGGTTCTGGGCCAATAAAAAGGGTTTGTGCTCCTTTCTTGCCAACTGTGTTGGTCTCCTCTTTTCCTTTAATTCCCGAGTGACCATAGGAACCCAGACCAAGGAGACCCTGTTGTTCTTGCCTACTTCGTTGAGTTTTCTTCGGCACCACCTTATTAGTTTAGACTCAATAACATGGGAGCTCAGAGCTTTAATATTCCTCAGATCTCTTTACTAGCAAGTTAATATCGATACAACAACATGTATGAATGCAAAAGTGATTTTAGTTTTCTTTAATTTGGTCGTAAAAGCCTTTAAAAATAATATTGCACATAAATTGCAGTATGGAATTAGCATACTCGTGCAATGCAATGCGTTGCATCAATGTTGTCTAGTATAAAGGAAAAAGAGTCGTATTATATTGAATGCTTGTGACTTTACTTGACGCACAGCCATAGTAACTCGACTATCGGTACTCAGGATGATGATATTCTCCAGCAGTGCCTTATTTCATTCGATATACTTCCAAACGTTAACCGCGCAAATTTCAGATGGAGTTTAAAATATTTCCTTCTTCCCGATTGCGAAAGTTAATCAGAAAATAAAATCCATTCATTACAAAAAATATCAGTTTCAAGTCGTACCTCTTATCCAGTTCGAGCAATACTTTCAGATAAGTAGATCGTAAAATTACCAACGAACGCCATGAAAAAGATGATTCAACATCATAACACGACGATTCCTTTGATTTTCTGTGCCAGGCACGCGTTTTTATATCCATGTTTACTCCACTTGACCCGATCTGAACGAATTTGAGTATCAGCTACGCCTCCGGTTTATGAGCGAAGAAATTTTCAAGGAAAAATAGATTTTCGCACGTTTTTAATATCAAAGACTAACCGCCGACGAATTGGTGGAATGTTATCTGGATACCTGAACAAACATCCTTAAAATCTGGAAATAGCCCACAATCTGGAAATTTTAACCGTAACGTTCGCTCAAGATTGGTCACATCGACTCAAAATAATGGCTGTGAAAAAAATGCGCGACTTAGGTATTGCGAAATAGTTTTCGGATGTTTTGTTTTTGCGTGCCAGGGCCATTACCCAACTATCTGACTTACTGATTTAGAATCCGCAGTGAACTTCTAACTTTCCATCTTCTGAGACGAGGCGTTACTAAAGTATGCATCAATTACTACACTCAAGTATGGGTTTACGTTATAACCTCAGTCATAAATCGATTAGTGACAACAATGAGTACTTCACAGGGGGTTAGAGTTAGATAATTATTGAGTAAAACATTGTAACGGTATAAAAACCCTGTTTTCGTAGTTATGTTACCCGTGATGAGTTGAACGTGAACGGATGGTCGAGTTATGGTTTGAAATCGTTGTTTTATTTCGAGTCTAAATTAGAAATGTATTGTCATATGAATCCGTATTGATTTTCCATATTTAATTCATATTATACAGGGTATTTCATGATATATGCCACTGACCTTCTAAAATGCACAATTTAGAGATACTGTGTTGAAAAAAAAAATAGGTTTTTCTGAATATCTCCGAAATCGTTTATCGTACAGAAAACAGCTTTTGCAAGCATTTTTGGCGCTCTTGTTCCTCGGAACAGAGTGCTTATCAATTTGCCCAAATGTCTGTAATTTTCGAATTTTTGGCTGAAAATGGTCGCAAACGATTTGGTTAGACTCACTGATCAAGAATCCGTGGTCGAAATCGATTCTGTCCGGCCGTCCGTTAACACGATAGCTCTCGAACGGAATGAGCTAGACAGAATAGGTTTGGGACATAAATATATCGGCTAAGTTCGTTATTGGGCAAAATCGGTCAGATGGTTTCGGAGTAACAAAAACAAAATTTTTTGCATTACAAATTTCAAAATAAATTTTTTTCAAGATGCAGTTTTACCATAGGAATCCATTGATGTCATTTTTAACTCTAACAAGCTAATACTTTCGGAGATATGATTTTTCAAAATTTCATTAATAAATCGTACTTCTGTGCGTACTCAGAATGCGATATTTATTCTATCTATGAATTATTATAATGTGATCTGTGTTGATACATGTCAACTTATTTTCCTGAGACATGATATGTCAAATTTTGATATTTAATGCCCATGGTTAAACCAATTGATGATGGGAATGGTAATGGTAAGTTAATAATATTAAGTTCAGAATATCTGTAGTAAAAACAAAACTGAAATATTGGCTTAAGTTTCAATTGATATAATATAATTTTCATAGTGCATTTGAGGAAAAAATATATCTTTCATCATAGAATTGAGGAACGAATTCGGATGAGTTCGTTGTTGGGTAGAATCGGTCTATTGGTTTTGGATTAATAATTTATGGCACTCTTGTTGAGTTTAAATTCTTTTATTTTATTAATTTCTGCTATTATGAAGTTCTATCATAAGAATCCATTGATATAATTCCCAACTCTGAGAAACCAATACTTTCGAAGATATGATTTGTGAAAGTTTGAACAAGACCGTCAAAGTACAGGGCTTGAACCAGTTTTTTTCAAGTCATTATTGGTGAAGATTCTGAAGGGGTAGTGGGTGTTTTTCTCCCCAACTTCTACACGAATTTGTCATTTTAATGTCAACGGAAGTAGTCTGTATTTCGGTGAGTGCGGTAAGTGGGAACGGAAAACTGAACGTAAACACGCATATTTAAATATAATTTTTCCGTTTCCCATATACTCCGGTCCTTGGAACGTTCAAAGTATAACATCTGTAATAATAAACAATTTTCGAGCCAGTCATCCGTTGTTGCATCCAGGCGCGGTGTCGATTAGCGAAATCGATTTAGAAATTACTCAATAAATCACGTTAAGGAGCTCGTCGAGATTTATTGCGATGCCTTGGCCGATGAATCAGTGATAGTGGAGAATCGCAGATTCATTCTTCCACACTATCGATATACAGGGTGAGTCTTTGACCACTGCATTAATTTTAACCAAAGATTCCTCTCATCAAATGAAACACTTTTTTCATTTACCATTTTTCCAGATTCGGCTCAGGTAAAAACTTACAAGCGTTTAAAGATTTCACAATGTGCTAATACACTCCCGCATATAAATTATCTATGACATTGTTGGCGGACGAGAATAAGGCATGGTAACGTGGTTTACAGCTTGATTCGGGATTCCAACGCTCAGGAACGGATCCATAAAAGCAGTGAAATTTCTGGAGTTTTCCATTTTAAAACATTCAATGAAGAATGTCTCGAAAACGGCGCGTTTAAGGAGAAATGATGAAGAATAATATAATGTTCCAAAACGATGGAATATTCTTTAAATGACTCAAGAAAAACTTTATATGCTTTCTTTATACTAATTTCGTTTAGTTTTATGAATCCACAAGTCCATAACTAGAAAACCAGTAGAAGTAGAAAATAACTAATATTTGGAAAATATGTATCATAGTTATAGGAAACGCCAACATTCGTTTTATTCGAAAAAAGGATGTCAAAGCTACAAAATAAAAACTGATTTTTTTTCAAAATTTCAACAGACTGTATCTTTTTACCTGAGCTGAATTTGGAAAAATGTTGAATGAAAAAAGTGTTTCATTTAATGAGAGAAATCTTTGGTTAAAATTAATGCAGTGGTCAAAGACTCACCCTGTATATTGATAATTGACTTGTGTTTGATAAGATCAAATGTCAGTGCTGACTAGCACAAAACGAAAAATATAACTAGAAACAATGCGGGAATGAGTTCATTCCAGCACTGTTTTCAGTACTGGAATGGACTCATTAAGATACTGAAATAGAGAAAATCAGTTTTCAAACTTTGTTGTTTCACATACATACTATGCAGCAATGATAATATTAACTCCCTTGTTATTTATTGACCATCAGTAGTCCATGCTGTTTGATCTGTATAAACTATTACCAATACGTTAGATCTTAAACAAACAATCAATATTGCCTCCGAAGAATTTCGATAAAATTTGCGAAGGTTTATCGCCTACGCGTCGTCGGCTCTTTTAAATTACCGGTACATAATTCAACCTGTACAACGGCGAATACCTCGGCCACCTCGCATTCAGACCTGAAGTGTGTAGATTGCATGGGAGGTAATTTGATAACAATGAAATTTCGAGCATTCTGGCCCGATGCCTAGATGTCACTCTCCGGCAGAGATCCTGAAATAATCGGATTGTTTGCGGAATTGCTTTCGCTGTTTTGTTGTTATTGGAGATTCCGTATCTGCTCTGCTATTTTCGCTATGCGAGATATTCACGGATTTACCTTCGTTTTTCGACATTCATATTCCCATTCAAAGTAGCAAAGATGTGTATTCCATTCATCGTGAACGTGCCGTTTTGGTTTTCAGACCATAATTTGTGCGCATGTTCTAAGAAACTATCATTCTGCTCAAATGTCTATAATTTTCGAATTTTTGGCCGAAAATAGTCTCAAACGATTATTTTCCACTCATTGATGAATAATTCGAGGACAAATTTGGTTCAGTCCGGCCGGCCGTTGCCACGATAACTTTCGAACGGAAAGAGATTGGAACTTGCAATTTTCGTTAATAACTTAGAAAATACAATTCCGATCCAATTTAAATTTGGTAAATACTTGCCGACGCAATAATTTTTGAGAAATTTCGTGAGGATCGTATCACTAGAAAAAAAAATTCGATCAAGCCCTGTGGACAGGAGCTTTTTGGCGCTATTGTTCAAACAGGCAAATTATATCTTCGAAAGTATTGTTTTCTCAGAGTTGGGAATTATATCAATGGATTCTTATGATAGAACTGCATCATGAAAGAAATTAAATTTAAAACAAACTTTGACAAATCATATCTTCGAAAGTATCGGTAAGAGTTGGGAATTATATCAATGGATACTTATGATAGAAATTCATACTAGCGGAAATTAAATTCAAACATCATAAAAGAATTTAAATTCAAGAAGAGTGCCAAAAATTCTGAATCCAAAAACCAATAGACCAATGCTACCCAACAACGAACTCATCCGAGATATTCGTTGATGAACGATATATTTTTTTCCTCAAATCCCCTTTGAAAATTATATTATATCAATTGAGACTTTAGCCAATATTCTAGTTTTGTTTTTAGTGGAGACATTCTGAATTGAATATTATTAACTTACCAAAACTATTCCCATCATCATATGGATTAACCATGGGCATTAAATATCAAAATTTGACATATCATGTCTCAGGAAAATAAGTTGACATGTATCAACACAGATCATATTATAACAATTCATAGATAGAATAATTATCGCATTCTGTGAAAACACAGAAATACGATTTATTATTGAAATTTTGAAAAATCATATCTCTGAAAGTATTAGCTTGTTAGAGTTAAAAATGACATCAATAGATTCCTATGGTGAAACTGCATCTTGAAAAAAACTTATTTTCAAATGTAAAAAAAAAATATTTGTTTTTGTTACTCCGAAACCATCTGGCCGATTTTGCCCAATAACGAACTTAGTCGAGATATTTATGTCCCGAACCTATTCTGAAAATTTCAACTGTCTAGCTCATTCCGTTCGAGAGTTATCGTGCCTACGGCCGGCCGGACAGAATGAATTTCGACCACGGATTCTTGATCAGTGAGTCGAACCAAATCGTTTACGACCATTTTCATCGAAAAATTCGATAATTACAGACATTTGGGCAAATTGATAACCACTCTGTTCCGAGGAACAGGAGCGCCAAAAATAAAGAAATATTTCTTAAAGAAAAATAAAATAAATATTTCAGAAACTATTTGCCCAATTCCGCAGAAATTCGGCAAAACCTGCAAGCCGAATTTTATTTTCCTAATATTTTCAAAATTACAGATCCGCTCGAATTGAAATCTAGTACTCGGTTGGAAAAATTGGTTCAAGCGCTGACGTGAAGTCAGGAGCTTTTGCCCGCATGCACTATTTTCTACTCGCCACTATTGGACACTCTACTACGAATTTAGCATCGATATACAGGGTGGGCCACGGTCGATGATACCCTTAACGGAGAACGGGACGTACGATTTTATTGAATATTCGTTTCTTTGGCTAGGAACCAATGCTACTTCGATCTGGAATCTCTTCACCACTGCGATGTTGTCGCTTATATCAAAAAGTAGGTAAACTTTTTGATATAAGCGACAACACCGCAGTAGCATTGGTTACTAGCCAAAGAAACAAATATTCAATAAAATCGTACGTCCCGTTTCGTGAGATGAATATTATTTTTTAATAATTTTTTTGTCGCTCTTGTTCCTCAGAACAGAATTTTTGGCTTAAAATGGTCTTAAACGATTTGGTTCGACTCACTGATCAAGAATCCGTGGTCGAAATCGATTCTGTCCGGCCGTCCGGCCATTAACACGATAACTCTCGAATGAAAGGAGTTAAGGATTGAAGGAGCGTAAATATCTCGGACGAGTTCGTTAATAGGCGAAATCCATCAAGCGGTTTCGGAGTTATGGCCGTTTTTAGTAAAAACATTTTTTATGAATATTTCCGAAACCGATCGATCGATCTATCTGAAATTTAGTATCAAATTGTAGAATGATGACTTCAATATGCTGCGAAATTTCAATAATGAATCGTACTTCTATGTTTTCACAGAATGCTGTACTTAATTATTCTATCTATGAATTATTATATGATCTGTGTTCTTTCATGTCATCTTATTTTCCTATGAGAGATAAATGTCAAAATTATTTCTGGTTCGTTATTCAGCTTCGTACAATTATGAGGATGATATGATATTATACTTTTAAGGTGATTATATAAGTATTAAAAGATTTCTTTCTGGGTTTTCTCTCCTAAACACTGAAAAATATGTATAAAAGAAAAATTATTTCGTGATTTGCTTCTGCGTAAGAAACCCAAGATATTTGTCAGAAGCAATCAATCGAACGATGTTGCCTAACAAACATCAACGAAGAAACAACTATATCGTAACGTTTCGGAGTCTATATCAGACTCCTTCGTCAGACGATTAACGTAAAATCCTCAGAATTATTTTGTTGATAGTTATTCTGTCACATTCAATGTGACAATTCTCGAATTTCGCCATTTTTGGCGCTCTAGTTCCTCGGAACTGAGTGCTTATCAATTTGCCCAAATGTCTGTAATTTTCGAATTTTTCGATGAAAATGGTCTTAAACGATTTGGTTCGACTCACTGATCAAGAATCCGTGGTCGAAATTCATTCTGTCCGGCCGGCCGTAGGCACGATTACTCTCGAACGGAATGAGCTAGAGAGTTGAAATTTTCAGAGTAGGTTTGGGGGATAAATATCTCGGCTAAGTTCGTTATTGGGCAAAATCGGACAGATGGTTTCGGAAAAACAAAAAAAAAATTTTTTTTTACGAAACAAATTCCAAATTAAATTTTTTTTCATAAGAAGTTTTATTATAAGAATCCATTCATATCATTTTTAACTCTAACAAGCTAATACTTTCGGAGATATGATTTTTCAAAATTTCAATAATAAATCGTATTTCAACGTTGTCACAGAATGATATTATTCTATGTATGAATATAAATTGTCATAATGTCAAATGATGTTCCTGAGACATTATCTAATCAATCGAAGAATTGTGAGCGAAGTGAGAATAATCTCAGTTGTTTGCTCCGAAATTAGTTTTTCTCAGAAAATTCTTACTTTTCGGAACTGAACATGAAATAAGAGATCTGAGAGTAGTGAGACTGCTTTTCATCCATAGACATAGATATAACTCTCGAACGGAATGAGGTAGGTAGTTGAAATTTTCAGAGTAGTTTAGGGAGATCACTATCTCGGTTAAGTTCGTTATTGGGCAAAATTGGCCAGATTTAATTTGATTTCTTCCATGGTGCTTTTCTCATTCTCATGATTGCTCATTTAATCTTGATAAATAAACTATTATTTGAATTGAATTTCCTTTAGGATGCAGTTCTATCATATGAATACATTGATATAATTCCCAACTCTGAGAAACCAATACTTTCGGAGATATAATTTGTCTGTTTGAACTAGAGCGCCAGAAAGCTCCTGTCCACAGGGCTTGAACCCATTTTTCATTATTATCTCAAAGACGTAATTTGAAAATCTCCAAATAATAAGTATCATGAATATATTGAATTGTCATAACTTGTATGACTTTACGTTTATCGATGCCTGAAGCTTAATATGGTCCGAAGTAACCAGAAAAAAAAATTCACCGGTGCAATCCGAATTATGTTTCCAATCCAATTTTGATAAATCGGGACGGAAGCTAAAGGGAAATCGGAATAGTATTTTTATTGAAGCAACATTATGGATATTCGATTAGTTGAGGAGAAATAAAAATATCGACACAGTTTTAGTTCCATTACATTGGAGAGCACATCGTAAATATTAATGATTTTTATGTTTCAATGATTTTATACTTAACCTATTTCGAATTATCGCTTAGGCGTATTTAGAGTATGCGACACAAAAATAGATTCCGCCTATCGGAGGACATTCACAAACCGTCGAAAGCAACAAATTCAAATGACAAAAATTGGTTCAAGCCCTGTGGACAGGAGCTTTTTGGCGCTCTTGTTCAAACAGACAAATTATATCTCCGAAAGTATTGCTTTCTCAGAGTTGGGAATTATATCAATGTATTCTTATGATAGAACTGCATCATAAAGGAAATTCAATTCAAATAATAGTTTATTTATCAAGATTAAATGAGTAATCTGAGATTGAGAACTGCACCATGGAAGAAATCAAATCAAAATACCTGAAATGAATTTGACTCTCTCTTATAGAACAGGATGACATGTACGAGTATGAACACAGAGTATATAATAAAGCTTAGATAGAATAATTATAACATTCTGTGAAAACATAGAAGTATGAAAAATCATAACATCAACTTATTTTCCTGAGACATGACATTATCTAATCGAAGAATTGTGAGCGAAGTGAGAAAAATCTCAGTTGTTTGCTCCGAAATTAGTTTTTCTCAGAAAATCTTATATTACGGAACGGAACATGAAGTAAGAGATCTGAGAGTAGTGAGACTGCTTTTCATCCATAGACATAGATATAACTCTCGAACGGAATGAGCTAGGTAGTTGAAATTTTCAGAGTAGGTTAGGGAGATGAATATCTCGGTTAAGTTCGTTATTGTGCAAAATTGGCCAGATTTAATTTGATTTCTTCTATGGTGCAGTTCTCATTCTCATGTTTGCTCATTTAATCTTGATAAATAAACTATTATTTGAATTGAATATCCTTTATGATGCAGTTCTATCATAAGAATACATTGATATAATTTCCAACTCTGAGAAACCAATACTTTCGGAGATATAATTTGTCTGTTTGAACTAGAGCGCCAGAAAGGTCCTGTCCACAGGGGTTGAACCCATTTTTTTAGAAAATTTCCTCCTCTATTTGAAGCTTGAAACAAATTTGAATTATCTCAAAGATTTTTTGAAATATTGGCGAAAACCCAAACCTGCTTCTCTTTTTTCACTTAATTGTTTATAACTATAGCAATTTTTGCGAGTGGCCTTAGCATTTCCTCAAAAACTATCTACAATCCATTCCGAATCGAATGACACCTCAATCATAATTTTCGGAGAATACGCAAAAATTTTGACCTAAAAAGCACTTGTTGACTATTACTTTTCAATCCGAAACGCAATAAACTCATAAAAATAGCTCACTTTATAAACATAGAATGTGTATTGTATTCATTTTCAACTAAACTTGTTTGGGTTGAATTTTTTCTGTATTTTCCAATCTTGTATACAAAAATTTGAGATTTTCTAAGTAAATGTTGAAAATCTAGCATAATGTGCTTATTATTTTGTGAAAATTAAGCCTAGTGTTTTCTTAACTTAAGATGTTACCTGCAGAAAGTAACATCTATCTGTCGGAAGCAAGGATGGACACGACCCTTCGATGATACCACCTATTACAATGTTTTGTACCCGCACGTGAAAATCTTAGCCCAATCGAGAAAATACAAGGTTAGTAGTGAAACTTTCCACGTTCGAGATGCCGTCAAATAAAAAAAAAATCGAACCCGAGACTACCTTGAAATGAGGCTGGGTCTCCTCCTATCCTGCATCACCCCAGACTGCATCTTCTCGCATTGACCACCTCCAGATCGGCCGCGGTCATCGAGAGCGACTTTCTTCTATGTCCGTGCGCCATAACGTGCGGGGCCGCCGTCTTCGGCCGGAAAAACGGGAAAGACCGACCGGAAAGCGGAAACTGGGTCGAACGACTGAACCTCCAGCACCCGCCGTCGGCTTCTCTCGCATCCTCCTTCCTTCAAGGTCTGGGTCGCCGGCGTGATCTCTGACGGCTCCCGAACGCACGGAATCTCGGGAAAAACGTTTTAAAGCTATTCGCGACGTTCCCGAGAGGAGATCACGGATTGATAGGGATCTCTATTAGGGCTCGGAATTTTCTACTCGTTTGTCCCCCGGGACAGTGCTTATCAATTTGCCCCCAAACATTGCGATTTTCGAATTTTTAGCCGAGAATAGTATCAAACAATTAGGTTCGACCCGCCGATGAAGAGTCCAAGGTCTAAATTAATTCTATCCGTCCGATTACTCTCGAATGCCGTGAGTTAGAGAGTTTAAATTTTAAGGGTACGTTTGCAGCCCAAATGAGCCGGTTAAGTTCGTTGATGGGCAAAATCGGCCAAGTGGTTTCGGAGATACAGCCGTCTGAAATTTAGTTTCTCCAATAACTCGAAAACTACTGATCTGATCGAATTAAAGCTCCGACAAGAAAAATACCGACAAGAACACTTATACAAAATTTCATATGACAAGAAAATTTCAAAATAGTTGTTTATGTACCAAGGATGAAAAGCTGTCTATTATAGTCGAGACTGTAATTTGCAATAGCGAGCAGGCGAGACAATAGACAGTTTTTCGCCGAGGTGCATATTACAATTTTTCGTACACCTCTAAATATTTTTATGGATTTCGGACCTCTAAAATAATTTCACAATAGCCAAGGACACATATATTTATGTATCATACCGTATTCATAGTGACCACAACTTTATCGTCCGCAAAGTACTTTCCCTCAATAATAGTCGATTTAACGGCCACAAATTAGTACGTAAAATGTCACTTTTCATTGAGGTCGACGAAATAATTTTTTTTTTAATTTGTGTTTGAGAAACTATTAAGTAATCATTAAAGGATACTGTGGGAGGTATACTCATTATTGAAAGGTTTTTTTTCTGGGTTTTCTCTCCCAAACTCTGAAAAATATCTATAAAATAAAAATTAATTATTTTGTGATTTGCTCTAATGAGTTGTTAATAGGGGGTAGATTATTAGCGAGTCAAATATCTTTTCTCTTATACATTCCGATCTCTTCAAGTACATTATTGAAAGGTTTCCTTTAGGGTTTTCTCTCCCAAACTCTGAAAAATATCTATAAAATAAAAATTAGTTATTTTGTGATTTGCTTCTGCGTAAGAAACACAAGATATTTGACAGAAGCAATCAATTGAACAATGTTGCCTTACAAACAACAACGAAACAACATCAACGAAGAAACAACTATATCGTTACGTTTCGGAGTCTATATCAGACTCCTTCGTCAGACGCTTAATGAAAATCTTTAGAATTATTTTGTTGATAGTTATCTTGTGAAATTCAACAAAATAATTCTAAAGATTTTCATTAAGCGTCTGACGAAGAAGTCTGATATAGACTCCGAAACGTTACGATATAGTTGTTTCTTCGTTGATGTTGTTTCGTTGTTGTTTGTTAGGCAACATTGTTCAATTGATTGCTTCTGACAAATATCTTGTGTTTCTTACGCAGAAGCAAATCACAAAATAATTAATTTTTATTTTGTAGATATTTTTCAGAGTTTGGGAGAGAAAACCGAAAAGGAAACTTTTTAATAATGTGCTTGAAGAGATCGGAATGTATAAGAGAAAAGATATTTGACTCGCTAATAATCTACCCCCTATTAACAACTCATTATTCTCACTAATCGGTGTATGACTAAGGCTATAATGTCAACCCATACTTCAGTGTAGAAGTTCATAGCATGGTTTAGTAAAGTTCCAGAAGATGGAAATATCGTTCCCGCAATATACAGTTAGATGACAATTTGAATTAGAATGGGATTGTCATTTTTTCGCGCATGTTCTGGGAAACATCGCGTAATCATTTTGCCGAAATGTCTGCAACTTTCGAATTTTTTGCCGAAAAACATTTTCTGACGTTATATTTCACTTTATCTGGTGATAAGTTAAACATACGCCTTTCCGGTCCGAGTTTATTAATAAATCGAACGAAAAAGGAATTGGGTAATCTCTGACAAGTTGAACGTAGGTTATGGCTTCGGTATCACGTATGCTCTCATTTGCAGGACAGTAGTTTATAAATATTCGAATTTTCTGATAGAAGTGACATCCATTAGTTCTTCTATATTGATGCAAAATTTTTATTTTTTCGATAGAATGAATTACCTATTTAACTTTCCAAAGTCAATATCAGTACCGGTCTGACACACAGAGGGCACCACAAATCATAGAATTAATATTTCTTTAATCAGTACTAACCATCAAGAGGTAGCTGTCGAAATTGTATGACTGTCTGACGTCTGCTTCAAAAGTAACAGTTGTTTCAGTGAAACAACTCTTTTATTTTCAAAATGCTATTTTTAGCACTGATTTAAAACTGTCCCACTTATATTGCAGGGATTCTTGGATTAGACAGTCTGAAGAATTTTATGCTATGTTCCCAAAGCTCATCAACTTTTGTATTCTGCATTTTCTTATGTGAAAATTCAGACACGCAGATAGCGAACTGGGAACACATTGGTCCATAAAAAGTTAACATAACGTATTCAACAAGAGCTGTCGCTCTGGATCTCCGCTGGTCTCCAGCGGGGGTATAAACAAAACCAATCCGGGATTTTTCCAGTAGTTTTAAAAATATATGAGGCGATTTTACGTTCTATAAAGTGTATATTGCGGACTTGAACAACGCAAGATCGTGGTTTATTTACTATGCCAGGCGCATCGATCTGCGAATTAATATGATATATTTAAATGACGTTTGCCAAAGTGACAGTTCTTTGACATTTGTGTCCAGAAAAGTTAGCCATTTTATTTTAGCGAATAAAATTTAAAAAAATGTCCGGCCCTCCGTTGCCACGATAACATTCGAACGGAAAGTTTATGTGAGAGTTATTAGGACATATTTGCAAGAATTCCTTGAAAAATATGTGTAGTATGATTAATCTAAACAAATTTTTCTCCTTTATTATATTCCGTGTCGTGGTGTGTTTTGGTATTTGAATTAATGGATGTATATTTTCCTCTATATTTTTATCACGCTTAGGTAAGTTTCACCTATATGTTTGCTTGTTTGTAAGCGACTTCGTTGAACGCGGTTTTGACCAACTTTAGATGATCAGATTTCATTTAAACTTTGCAGACTTTTCAGGAGCCGATGATATTACAATAATTTCATAGGAGTATCCCATTAATCTGACAAGGATCGCCAGAATTAATAAATTTAGTTAGGGATTTCATGTTACCAGCACCTCCACCATTCTGCAATGCATATACAATATACATATACGAAATTGTTCTCTCAAGACTAATTTGGAAAATTACCATTTTAACACGCTTTTATAAGCTTCACCTGTATATTTGTTAGCTTGCTTGTTTGTTTGTTTGTAACCGACTTCTTTGAGCGCGATTTTGACACACTTTGGACAATCAGATTTTATTTAAACTTCGCAGACTTTTCAGGAGCCGATGACATTAGAATAATTTGATAAGAGTATCCCATTATCCTGACTAGGATAGCCAGGATTAGTAAATTTTATTAAGGATTTCATGTTACCAGTACCTTCGCCATTCTGCAATGCATATATATATATTACATATACGAAATTGTTCAATCAAGACTTATTTGGAAAATTACCATTTTAACATTTTAATTTATTTTAATTTTATTTTTAAGCTTTTATAAGCTTCACCTGTATATTTGTTTGCTTGCTTGTTTGTTTGTTTGTAACCAACTTCTTTGATTGCGATTTTGACCCACTTTAGACGATCAGATTTCATTTAAACTTTGTAGACTCTGTAGGATCCGGTAAGCATATATTTCCCCTCAGAAGTTTACGTGAATAATCCATAATGGAAGGCGGTCGCATTTATCATTAGATTATTAAATCTAGATATCTTCAAAGAAAATCTGTGAGAATTTAAAGGCGACGTTAAAAGTGTTTCCTTTTTATATTTGATTACGGATAATAAACCCAATTGACTAATGCAGGTTTTCCAACGTAATTAACCTTCGCCGGTCCGCTGTCCATTCCTAAAACAGTCGTTTCCACTAAAAGGTCCTCACGTCGCGTGGACTCGATTACTGCGGAATCAACTTTAAGAGGAGCAGGGCCGGAAAGATATCGAAATTAATTGGGCGGCTTGAGATCAGAAGTGTATCGCAATGGCGGTAACCGAATTAGTACGACACGTGATGACTCAAGGGACATCTGTCCTGGAAGAGAAGAAGAAATTTTGCAACAATGTCGGAGAGTCTACGTAACGTGGCTAAACGAATTGAGTACAACAAGAGATTATAGGTTAAGAATTTTCGTCCGATTTTCATGTGTCGGGTTTATTTTGCGAAATATTGTGTTGAACACGTGCAAATAATTTATTAGTGTTATGGGTTGTGTCCCTGCATTAATATTCGGCCCATTGAAGCGGTTTTCTGACCATATTTTTCGATGTCGTTAAGAAATTATTGACATATTTACCTTTTTGAAAAGCTAATGAAACAAGGAAGTTTTTTTCCTGAATTTGTACACCAAGTTCATAATACTTTTTTAGAGTAATTCTCAATTGTTTCATCAAGATTTTATGAGGAAAACAGTTGATGCCATTTATGACCCCTTATATCTGAGGTAATCTAATTTTTTAGTAAATACATTTTCGCATGAAATGATAACCATATCCTCAGCTTTAAAATAGTATATTCCTAAACAAGTTGCAGAATGGGCTCCTATTAAAACACGAATGCATGAGTGTTGGAATTGCCTTCTGCAACGAGTATTAGACGATATTTTCTCTATTTCAGGAAAGTTTTATAATATACTGTTGAAATTTAATGAAAAATTATACATCCTAGTAACTTTTGTATTGTATCTTGTTAGTTGGTGTGACTGTTAGGAAAGTTGTTGACTCGGTGTACCAAAATATGATAAGCTAGCCAAAATTTCTACCAGTTTTTCCTATAGCTTAACATATTTTGGTACACCCAGTCAACAACTTGAAAGGTTTCTTCAAAACCAACAGGTGAATATCTCATTCCGGACAAATAATATCCTTGCCAAACTCATAAAGAACAATAAATCGAAAAGGAATAAAGAAGATAAATCCGGTGTTTATCAATTAAATTGAGGGAGTTGTGACAAATCATATATAGGAAAAACTGGTAGAAATTTTGGCATAAGAATAAAGGAACACCATCACAGCTACAAAAACAACAAAATTAATTCAAATTATTCGAATCATTTATTAGCAGAAGGACATAAGTTTAACCCGGATTTCAAAATTCTACACAATTTGAATAAAGGTGCGCAACTCAATTACTGGGAAATGGTCGAAATAAATAGGGAAAAACATACGGGTAATTTAGTTAATGAACAATTAGATCTAAATTTTTCACCGTTACTCAATCTATTCAAATAGAGAATCAATTTATAAATAAAAGCATTAGGAATGAATTATTGTTAATGTGTACAAAGAAACCAGCAGTGAAATCTCATGTAATTAGTTTTAAATAAGTCTATTATGTAATTTGTTTTAAATAAGTTTCTCATGTAATTAGTTTTAAATGATTCTGTGTCCATGTGATCTAGGTATAGGGAGATAATAACTTGTTAAGAATTTAGTATGATGTAGTCTGATGAAGTCGCTGTGTCGACGAAACGCGTCACAATATTGAATAAATAAGTGTAAATCGTATATAATTTTTCATTCGCACTAGAAGTCACTTCCATTGAAACGTCCTCATGTCACGACGACTCAATTACTGCGGAATATATGTACTTCAAACAGAGCAGGGCCGGAAAGATACCGGAATTAATTGCATGGCTCCTTCAGGTAGAATTGAGATTAGAAGTGTATCGCTATGGCGGTAACCGAATTAGTGAGACACGCGATGTTTTCGGGGACATCTGCCCTAGAAGGGTGTGCTGAGACCTATAGATTCTCTATGGGACAGAATTTGCAGGGTTGGAGCCGACTTCGTCCTACCCAAAACGACGTTTCGATTTTCTCTGTCGGCATCCAAACATTTAATTGGGTTAACTAGAGCAGACACTATGGGTTTTGTCGCGAATTGTGCTGTTTCTCACGGCTGGCTGACTTTTCTGGAGTTCCGGAGAGTAAACAAGCCCTGTGGACAGGAGCTTTCTGGCGCTCTAGTTCAAACAGACAAATTATATCTCCGAAAGTATTGGTTTCTCAGAGTTGGGAATTATATCAATGTATTCTTATGATAGAACTGCATCTTAAAGGAAATTCAATTCAAATAATAGTTTATTTATCAAGATTAAATGAGCAATCTGAGAATGAGAACTGCACCATGGAAGAAACCAAATTAAAATAGCTGAAATGAATTTGACTCTCTCTTATAGAACAGGATGACATGTACGAGTATGAACACAGATCATATAATAAATCATAGATAGAATAATTATAGCATTCTGTGAAAACATAGAAGTAAGTACGATTCATTATTGAAATTTAGAAAAATCATATCTCCGAAAGTATCAGCTTGTTGGAGTTGAAAATGATATCGATGGATTTTAATGGTGAAACTGCATCTTAAATAAAAATTACAGACATTTGGGCAAATTGATAAGCACTCAGTTCCGAGGAACTAGAGCGCCAAAAAGTGTAATTCCCTTTCCGGGATTTGAGCCCGCCTTCTCTCGTTCCGAACCGAAAACCCGACTGACTAGACGAAACGGATATCGGGCTCCTCGTACGATCTTGTCGATCTCCGGTATTAGAATAAAACGTCGGTACTTACCTGGGATATATATTCTTAATTTTCACTTTTCGACATAAAATCGCCACATGGGGGTTTATTTCACGGTTTTTTACCCTTGTCTCTCTAAGTCGATTTTGGCGTTTCTCGAACCAACTATTAGCAAGGAATTAGACAATGTCATGTCTCAGGAAAATAAGTTGACATTATGACAATTCATACATAGAATAATTATATAATTCTGTGAAAACGTGAAAATGCGATTTATTATTGAAATTTTGAAAAATCATATCTCCGAAAGTATTAGCTTGTTAGAGTTAAAAATGATATCATTGGATTTTTATGATAACTGCTTATTGAAAAAAATTTAATTTGAAATTTGTTCCTAAAAAAAAATTATTTTTCGTTACTCCGAAACCATCTGGCCTATTTTGCGCAATAACGAACTTAACCGAGATATTCATCTCCCTAACCTACTCTGAAAATTTCAACTGCCTAGCTCATTCCGTTCGAGAGTTATCGTAGAATTTTTTTTTTTAATTTTCAAAATGTTTTTTTGACACTCTCGGTAACCTTGTCAATACAAAACTTCACATGCGTATAAAGGTCATGATTCTACAATTTGATGCTAAATTTCAGATAGATCGAGAGATCGGTTTGGGACATATTCATAAAAAATGTTTTTACTAAAATCGGCCATAACTCCGAAACCGCTTGATAGATTTCGACCATTAACGAACTCGTCCGAGATATTTACGCTCCAAACCCACCTTGCAATTTTCAATCCTCTAAATCCTTTCGTTCGAGAGTTCGACATCGGATTCTTGATCAGTGAGTCGAACCAAATCGTCTAAGACCATTTTCATCAAAAAATTCGAAAATTACAGACAGTTGGGCAAATTGATAAGCGCACTCTGTTCCGAGGAACTAGAGCGCCAAATATATGGTGAAATCTATAATACAATCAAATATTATATCTATCTAACATGATGGCAAATACCGAAAAGTACGACAAATATTTTCGACTAAAAGAAATCCTTTTACCTATCAACGATTTGATGCAACGAAATGGCCATTGTTCAATATTCGTCAGTATCCACTGAAAATACGAATGAAAGTTCTCCCAAATATCGATTCTGTACACATTAATGATAAGTTTTGAATCCAAAACAGTATATATGTGCTACGACGAAATAATCAACCGTACACGAAATAAACTCGAAAAAACACTGTATTATTTGAGATCAGCACGAATAATAAGTAGATCAAGTGGATCGTTAACTATAGGAAAACCCATGTTCGGAGGAAAATGATATAAAAATATTTTGTAACTGGTTAACTATACGATAATGCTCACCGATGACGAATGACGCAGGTGGTTGACGATTAAAACTATAATTATCCAATTTATTTTTAGATACCACTAATACGAGTAAGGCCACATAGAATAATAAATATATACAGGGTGAGTCTTTGTGTCGAACAATAAATTTAGCCATAGATTCCTCTCACAATAAACCCATTTTTGGCGCTCTTGTTTCTCGGAACAAAGTGCTTATCAATTTGCCCAAATGTCTGTAATTTTCGAATTTTTGGCTGAAAATGGTCTTAAACGGTTTGGTTCGACTCACTGATCAAGAATCCGTGTTCGAAATCGATTCTGTCTGTCTGGCCGGCTGTCCGTCCGTTAACACGATAACTCTCGAACGAAAGGAGTTACAAGATTGAAATTTGCAGGGTAGGTTTGGAGCGTAAATATCTCGGACGAGTTCGTTAACGGGCGAAATCCACCAAGCGGTTTCGGAGTTATGGCCATTTTTAGAAAAAACATTTTTTATGAATATTTCCGAAACTGATCACTCGATCTATCTGAAATTTAGCGTCAAATTGTAGAATAAAGACCTTTATACGCATGCGAAGTTTTGTATTGATCGGGTTGCCGTAAAGTGTAAATTTTTTTTTTAATTTTTGAATTTTTTTTTCTACAATAACTCTCGAACAGAATAAGCTAGGCAGTTGAAATTTCCATAGTAGGTTTGGGGGATAAATATCTCGGTTAAGTTCGCTATTGGGCAAAATAAGCCGGATGGTTTCGGAGTAACGAAAATACAATTTTTTTTAAGATGCTGTTTCACCCTAAAAATCCATTGATATAATATTATTTCCAATTCATTAGAATACGTCGAATATATCATATTTCAGGGGTACGAAGCCAGTATTGCGTTAAAATATCGATATCAATTTCACAAATAAAACCTTCATTCAGTAGAGAACAATAAATTTGCTTCTGGTCTGAAAATATCCGTTTTAATTCATCAAAATACGTCCAGTATACCATATTTGACTGTCTTTCTCCAACGAATCCTTTCAAACCGACATTTGAGAATTTCCAGAGTGAACTTTTTCGTGACGAATGAATCGGTAGAATTCCATGAATTGTATTATACTTAATTCACGATGAGACATAAAACTTCCGAATTCGCCAAAAACATCAATCTATCTCTCACGCCTTTCAGGAAAATACATCAGCCAGATTGGAAAACAAAATAATCCTCCAGGAAGGAATTCCTCGGAAACCAAGTTCCAGTAATGTTAAAAACAGATTTCTCAAGAACTCTTGATTGCAGATTCCTTCACAAAGGCAGGTATTTTAATTATTACGTTCGTATTCCACTTTTCGACGATTCCCTCGGCTTTCTTTATGTGCTTGTTTTATTGAGAATGTGATGATTAAGTTGCATACAATTCTATTTCAAGCAATTTGTGTTGAGCATAAAGGATGATCCAATTAGTGCTTCAGCGATTTAAAGTGAAATATAGGAAACACTACCACACAATTATACGACAGTTTTGGAAATTGGAGTTGAGGTTAGGTTAGGAACATACAATTCGTAATGTTGTGGAGAAATTTGAAAATGCGTTTACGCTGTTGGATCCAAGAAAACATCGTTCCAAAATGAGAAGAATTTGCTAATTTCAATGAGTTGAACTGTGCTAATTGCCAATAACTAAAAAAAGACACACGGTATAGTATATTGTATAATTAGTGGGAAAAGCATAATATTCCCAAACGATTGTGAGAATTACCAGACGAGGACCGTAGCGACGAGTCTGGTAACACAGGAGTTTGGGAATATTATGATTTTGCCACGAATTATACATACTATTTTTTCTTCGATCGTTGATTTACATTTAAGAAATTAATTGAAAAATATTTCATTCAAGATGTAATCAAGTAAGTTTGAATAGGTTTCTCTATGTTCATATTGAAATATAGAAGTGGTAACCATGGAAATTACTTTGTTATGACAAAAGTAAAATAATTTTTTTTTCTGATCGAACCAATATTGAGCTATATCGCCTTAGTTACCATGTGTCATAACATACTCATATTTCCCAAGGGAAATATGAAACGTCAGTTCATATTTCCCTAGGGAAATATGAAACGTCAAATCATATTTCTTTCAAAACGTCAAATCATATTTTATTTCTTTATTTAGTAACAAAATGGAAACTGCAATTGTTGAAATTTCCACTAATAGTATTTCCACCAGAAACAAAGAAAGAAGAAATATCTTGTTCATAATTATTCGTCGACGAGACTACAGTTTTCTTGAGAACATTCCGTGCGGACGCAACGCCGAATACTCCCTCACCAAACGAGCAGCACCCAGATCTTCTTCATCAATTATAGTGAATATTCTGTTTACATCATTCTTAGTCTTTGAGACTTTGATTATGATTACCGACCCACGATCTTCGATATCTGAAGATAGCATATTCACCAACTCTTGTGTTCTGCAGGCGCCAAAGATCTCCATTATTAAAACAACCTTCAAAATTATGAATGTAAAAATCTTATCAACAGAGGAAATCAAAATGAAACTTTTACCTTATACATCAAAAAAACGTCATTAGGAGCTTCACTCAAGAATGTCTAGAGCTGCTTTTTTAGGAACGTATCCTTTATTTTTGTTCTCAACAAATGCTTCGACTTCATCGAATAATTTGTTTTTTCCTTCAAATGCAGCATAGATCTTAACATCGATAGTTTCGGCCATAACGTGTTTGGAGAATATTTCTGCGACTGGGGATCGAATGAATTTATCATACATCAAGAATAACAAGAATCAGAGCAACATACCAAATCTTGGAAATATGCTAACAAAATATTATCGCTCACACCGTCCACCAAATTTTTTCTTTTCCACTCCTGAAAGCATTCGTACTCTTTACTGTAGGCAGCTTGAGATTTGGCCGGAACCAAAGATTCCCGGGCCTTTGCCGCTTGAGTTTTGACGTAGTTCGACATTTTTTCAACAATTTTATTTTTGACAAGACGTCAAAATGAAACCAGTCAACCAAGATTCTCAGAAACATGGCCCATAGCAACGTTAAAAATTTGATTATTACAAAAATATACAATCTAATAATAATTTCTCCATATCAGATTGTTTCAATCAGAAAAAAACTATTGATTACACCACGGGAAATATGAATACATTTCCCTCGGTTGTCTATACATCCCTCGGGCTCCGCCCTCGGGATGTAACTTTGACAACCTCGGGAAATATACTATTCATATTTCCCTAGTTGTAATAATAGCTATTTCTCCCCCGGGATGAAAAGTTCACTTTTCGTCCCTGTCACGCGGGAGAAAAGTACCAGATTCTCTCCCGGTGAGATGGCAAATTTACTTTATCTCCCGGCGGTTACCTAGCAACCGCGTGTTTGTATCTCAAGTTGTTGACAGCTGATTCAAAATTAATTAATTATTTCAGTGAATACTGACAAATATAAAATAAATGGATTTGATTAACTCTGATGAAAGTGAAATAGACGGAGAAGAGATAATAAGAAATTTAGAAGAAGAAGGGGCAGCTATTACCAGTGAACTACTTCCGGTAAAATCCAAACGATTATATGAAAAGCGATACAATCAATGAATTCTCATTGATGACAGCTGAGTCAAAAGAAGGTTAATTATTTCAGTGAATACCGACAAATATAATAAAAAATGGATTTGATTAACTCTGATGAAAGTGAATTAGACGGAGAAGAAAAAAATCGTATACGCACCTAGGGAGAAAAGTAGGACATCCTCGCCCGCGATTGTCACCCTCGCCTCCGGCTCGGGAGACAATCATTCGCGGGCGTGAATGTCCTACTTTTCTCCCTCGGTGCGTAATATACTATTTCGAGCTGGATTTGTTTGATTCGTTAAATTTTATAAGGAATTAAAAAAGAATTAATAAATATGAACACTGATCGTGATTAATTGTTAACTTGCACGCCTCCTGAACTAGTAGAAGCCGCGAATACGGCTTCACTTAATTTACTTCCGGCGAAATCCACAGAGAAGTATGAACTTGCGTACCAACGCTCCATGAATTTCTGCAGAAAAAATACAGTGTATCCTTTCCTGAGAATGTACTGATAGCTGAATTGGCTAAAACAATGAATCGACGTTGTGGGCACATTATTCCATGCTTCGATCAACTTTGTCTGTTAAAAATAATATTAATATTGCCCAGTTTCAAAAGTACATCGTACATGTCATCCTGTTCTATAAGAGAGTCAAATTCATTAGAATTATTTTAATTTGATTTCGTGCATGTTGCAGTTCTCATTCTCAGATTGCTCATTTAATCTTGATAAATAAACTATTATTTGAATTGAATTTCCTTTATGATGCAGTTCTATCATAAGAATAAATTGATATAATTCCCAACTCTGAGAAACCAATACTTTCGGAGATATAATTTGTCTGTTTGAACTAGAGCGTCAGAAAGCTCCTGGCCACATGGCTTGAACCAATTTTTTAATTACCTACCTAATTCTTAATAACTAAGACCGACACACCAACAAAATATATATGATGATACTTTGACCAATGTACTAAATTGGTTCTATATTTGCATCAAAAAGTAAGTAACATTCTAAGGATTTACTAATTAATCCGAATGGATAAAATGAATAATGTTCAGAACGTGCCCATTTATAATGGGCACTTCATATGATGCATGAAATGTAAGATGTTAAAAATAAGTAAAATCTATTGAGCACTCAAAAGAACGAGTGCGTTGAAGCCGCTGAAGAAACGTCAGGACTTAAATAATTTATTTCATTCGATTCTCAATTTTACACACAAAAACTAGTATTGTGAAAATCTGATTGAAGGTTAGAAAATTGGTTTTGCTGTGCGTTTCACAATGATTATTATTTGGGATAATTATACAAAGAAACCGTTTAGGAATTAATGCTCTCCATGATCTTTTAATACATGAGAAATATCAATTATTTCATATTGCTTCCCCGTCATCCAGATTATGACACAACTGATTCAAATACCAAGAAATTAATTCGAAAACGTTATATAAACGAAAAGTTGATGCCTTTGAATAATCACGATTTTTTTGAAAAGCTTTAAAAGTACTTACACATCTCTTTTGGCATCATCTTCAGCTCTCAAGTCGTACATTTGGCTATTCATTGTGGAAGTATTAACAAGAAACAGGGCATTTTTACCTGAAAAAGAATCAAAGGATGTAATAATACAATTTTATTGCGAGATTGTTGTTGAAATCAAGTTAAAGGTTCACCTTAATTTTCTCATGCAAAAAGCATGAGCAATGTAGGCAAGAGTTTCTGCCCTTTTTGAGTTGATTTTATCTTTTCTATCATTCCCGGCAACGAATTCTTGATATCGTAGGTATTCCATTCCCTGGAGATTCACCAGTAATACTTATTTGCTATACTCGAAACTTATAAAGGGTGTCCACCATAAGTTAATTGAAAATCAGTGATGTCAAAACAGAAAACTAACCTCAAAAAACGATTGTCTTTTAAGCCCTGGTCAAGAACAGAGTGGTTATCAATTTGCCCAAATGTCTGTAATTTTCGAATTTTTCGATGAAAATGGTCTTAAACGATTTGGTTCGACTCACTGATCAAGAATCCGTGGTCAAAATCGATTATGCCCGGCCGTGCATTTGGGAGATAAATACCTCAGATTTGGGAGATAAATACCTCATTTAAGTTTGTTATTGGGTAAAATCGGCCTACTGGTTTCGGAGTAATAAAAACAAATTTTTTTTTACATTACAAATTTTAAATTCAATAGTTTTCAAGATGCAGTTTCATCATAAGAATCTATTGATATCATTCTCAACTCTAACAAACTAACACTTTCGGAGATGATATGATTCAAAATCTAAATTCTGGCAAGATTTGTTTTAGGGAGATGAATATAAATGAGAGGAAAAAAGATGGCGGTGTCATAGCCAACTCCATAGATTGAATAAAGACAGACAATAAATTATATTCAATTCTTCTGCTAATTTAGCGGAATGAGGGGGAAATGTTGTGGTTGTAGTCTTACAATTATCCAATAGACCACATTAGTTAGGTTAGAATCATTCGCTTGGCGGGAGATCCATATTCAAATTTTTTAACAAGGAATTTCAACTTTGAGATGAAACCACCCTATTTAAAAGAGAATGTTAGTACAGAGACAACAAGTATTGGGTACCTTCATCATTAGTGCATGTTTTCAAGTTCTTTCCACATTAAAATCTAATTCTATTTATCCTTAAATCAAAGTTGAAACCAGTATAGTTCAAAAGGTTTCCGTATGTCGTAGATGACTTCTGTTGTGCGTCATTACAAGGCCGATTTAGGGCTATGTTATTATTTTTGACTGATTTCGAGTGAGCTAAGACATACGTCAATCGAATTTGGTGAACACTTTCATATTTATTAATTATTTTGGAAATATACTATTTCGTTATGAAAACTTGATTCTAGATGGTTGAGAAAGGTTCATAGAATCTATTTCAACCGGAATAAACCTTAAGAAATTAGCCGCAGTATCTAAAAACAGGCGAGAAATTCGCGTAAATTTTAGGTCCATAAGAAATGCATGGGGAATTCAGTGCTTGGATCCACGGATGGATCGTAATTCAAATTTCCCGCCTAACCTAACTAATGAGGTCTATTTGAGAGACGATATGTGATCTAGCATTTTGACAGTTCCTGACAGAATCCAGCGGTATTTTCAAATTGAAGAAATAAATCGTGAGCTTGGCGTTGAATCATTTTGGAGGACGCGTAGAAGATTTCGAAGGAAGATAGCAGTTTCTGGAAACCCAACATTAAGATAAGTCACTACCCTATTGTTTTTTTTTTAATTTTTACCTACTTGTTTTAAATTTGTTTTTCCATAGTTTTTTGTTAGATTAATCAGAGGAAATATTAAATATTTGTTTTAACAAAAACTATTATTTGGCGAGACCAATATGAAAAGGCCTAAGTGTAGCCTAGAATCCAGAAAGCCAGCCAGTTTTCTGGCATCAACAGAATTCTGGGTTACAAATTATCTATTTCTGCAGACTTCAAGCAGTCCAGGTTCCAGTTCCAGTACCCAAGTATTACATTACTTTTTGGCGCTCTAGTTCCTCGGAACTGAGTGCTTATCAATTTGCCCAAATGTCTGTAATTTTCGAATATTTCGATGAAAATGGTCTTAAACGATTTGGTTCGTCTCACTGATCAAGAATCCGTGGTCGAAATTCATTCTGTCCGACCGGCCGGCCGTAGGCACGATAACTCTCGAACGGAATGAGCTAGAGTGTTGAAATTTTCAGAGTTGGTTTGGCAGATAAATATCTCGGTTAAGTTCGTTAATGGGCAAAATCGGACAGAAATTTTTTTTTTACATAACAAATTCCAAATTAAATTTTTTTCAATAAGCAGTTTTACCATTAGAATCCAATGATATCATTTTTAACTCTAAGAAGCTAATACTTTCGGAGATATGATTTTTCAAAATTTCAATAAAAAATCGTATTTCTACGTTTTCGCAGAATTATATAATTATTCTATGTATGAATTGTCATAATGTCAACTTATTTTCCTGAGACATCACATTGTCTAATTCCTTGCTAATAGTTGGTTCGAGAAACGTCAAAAATCGACTTAGAGAGACAAGGTTAAAAACCGTCAAATAAACCCCCATGTGGCGATTTTATGTCGAAAAGTGAAAATTAAGAATATATATCCCAGGTAAGTACCGACGTTTTATTCTAATACCGGAGATCGACAAGATCGTACGAGGAGCCCGATAGCCGTTTCGGCTAGTCAGTCGGGTTTTCGGTTTCGCAACGAGAGAAGGCGGGCTCAAATCCCGGAAAGGAAATTACACTTTTTGGCGCTCTAGTTCCTCGGAACTGAGTGCTTATCAATTTGCCCATATGTCTGTAACTTTTATTGATACATGCAAATCGTCCTCCCTAGAACGAATCTAGCCAGACCGGTATAAAACGGAATCGGAAGTTAGAAGATAATGAAATGACGACTTGAACACTTACACACAGCATTTATCCGCACCAACAACGTTGATATCTTGATGATGGGAGACAGGGGGTTCGTCTGGCCGGACGTGCCAGACTGAAAGTTCTTCAGGAGATACCTATCGCCCTCCTTGTGCAAGATGACCACCACCTCTTCCATCAGCAGGACGTGCACCAATACTGAACTCTTGTTGGGCCTCCGCAGGTGCATGGGACCCTCTCGGACCAATCTGTATTTGGTGAGGTCGAGCGGTCGGAATTCTTGACTGATAGGATCGTTGGACCTGAAAATGAGTCATCGTGTTATAAACCAGCATCATAGTTGATGGTGATAGAAAGCATAGAACAATTTTGAGAGGTTTGGAGAGTTTCCAAAGTAATAAAAAAATTGTTTATCACCTAGAAAGGAAACACTACCATTTACAATCCTGTAGTACAGTTGATTTTTAAGATATTTATACTCCATTCACTTTTATAAAGTCTCCAGGTGGGTTATGATTTAGGTCTATCACGTTTTTGTAACTAAAACTGAGGCAGGTTGGCACTCCTGAAATATCGTCAATGTCAAAACAATTCTCTGAGACGTTGCCAATTTCTATTCTCAACAATCAGATTAATGTTCCATCTCAGACAAGATATTTTTACAGATGATTATCTTGAATCATAAAGAACTCTTCGCTTTGAAATTGAAAATGCCGAAAGCAGTTTTGAAGAAGCAGAGACAAAGTATCAGGAAGTGTTATGCAGAACTGAAATCTGCAATAGGAAAACTTCATTCTGTCTTAGAACATGTTGAACTCTCGAGTGCAATTACTTAGATTCCTATCCTATATCTCTATATTTGATGTTTGACCTTGACTCGGGTTTCGTAGTATTACTACATTTTGAAACTGGTGTATTTCAAGTTGTGCAACAAGCTATTTAATTGTCTTCCGTAGGCATATTTCTTGAGAATTTCGAAAAGTGGGGAATTCCATAGGTACATCTGTTCGTTTAGAAGTTTTCCTGCCAGGTTATGCAGGTACTTTTATTCTTTTCTTTTTTCAAATGGACTATCACTAACAGATTACTGTATCTATTATTTTTCAACAAAATTTCAACTGAATCTTCTAACCATTTTTTATACGTGAAATATTTCCATAGTAACAACAGAGGAAAAATTTTCTTCAACAGTCGCTAGGTCTTTGGAATTTTACCCAAGAAAATTCACATTGTGAAAAATACATAATTACTACGACTTCTATGTGGAGAGGACAACTTTGCGTAGTTATCTGACAGGAAAATGAGCATAACCTAACATTTTCAAAATATACATGGTGAAATGTGTCAAAATTTCATGGCCAACAAGGAGACTTTATGAAAGTGAATGGAGTATATTATGAAAATATAAGACCAATATATTGTCAAAGATGCAGAGATTGTTTAAGATTAATTTTGAAAACCCTAATATAATCATATCAGTATGATGATTTCCAGTTTACAGTTACGCCAATGACTTCCATCTAGATAATATTAGTTTATAATATGTTTAGTTTGAGCATGCCTTGTATAAAATTCGCCTAATATATTTTCCATCATTATCGTGTGAACACGCAGAAGTAGTTTTGGTGTCCCCTTTCTATGTGGTATGTTTGTTTTAAAAATTTACCAAAATGTTTCACCAGGAGAACACAATATCTTAAATAAAAAATCCTATTCCATTGTACTTTACCTTTCGAAATTACTTTGGTCCAAATGCCTCTGGATATCTTCTAAGCGAGCATGGTTCAAGGCCATCCTAGCAGCTTCGTTCACGTAGTTGGCTATATCCTTAGAAATCTGATAGGCTTTATTCAATTTATTGAGTTCCTCTTCGTTACCGTTGCCCTCCTGAACAGCCCCTATCAGTCGTTCTAACAGCAAAGGTAACTTAGAGAGCCTGAAATGATGATTTTAATAAGTTATCTAGAAACTTATAATAAGAACTTATTTAATGCATAACTCAAAACTCAAACAAATCCCCAAGAGGCATCTGATTTTCAGGTAAACGCAAACATGCATGTTTTGGTATCTTGTTCGACTCTCATCAGCTGTGTGTTCTTGCAGAAAACCTGTTACGATCAGATTGTGCCCGGTTCTCTGTAGGCCGAATAGGAAGCCAACAAGATAATAAGCGCGTGATCTGACGTATCTATAATAACCTAAACCTACAGAGTGGCCCTACTGTGTCGTCTTTCCCATCAGAGACGATTGGACCATCTGGGACTCCACTGCTTGAGGGTACCTGTTGGTTCACAGATGGCAACGTTACCACCCAAGGGGTGGGAGCCAGAAGTCGGTGGTTGCAAAATTGCTGATGGACCTACTATCAGCCTGCTCCACCCCCACCGCAGCCATGGAACGCCTAATGGACCTCGCCCCTCTTCACCTGGTGATCAGGAGCGTGGCCCGGATAGCGACATACAGACTTCTGCATACGACTCACAATGAGCCAGATGCGATCGGCTACGTGTCTAGTTCTCTGCAGGCTGAATTGGAGGCCAACGAGATAATGGGCATGCGATCGGACGTATCTAAAACCAGAACCTACACAGAGTGGCCCTACCGAGTCGTTTTTCCCAGCAGAGATAACTGGGCCATCTCTGAGACCCGACTGCTTGAGGGTCCCTGCTGGTTCACAGATGGCTCCGCTACCCCCCAAGAGGTGGGAGCGGGAGTCAGCGGTTGCAGAATTGCTAGGGGTGAATCCATCAGCCTGGGTAGTTTTGCGACTGTTTTTCAAGCAGAAATTCTCGCCATTGATCACTGTGCGAAGCTCATAATTGAGAAAGGTTGGGCTCACGGATCAATCAAGATCCTATCGGATAGCCAAGCTGCCTTGAAGGCCTTGACTTCATACAACTGCAAATCCCTGCTTGTGCAGGATTGCCGGACCACACTCGCTAAACTTGGAGGGCGCTGCAGGCTGCAGCTCTTGTGAGTCCCGGGCCACTCGGGCATAAAGAGTAATGAGATGGCGGACTCGTAGGCGGCACGGGGGGCTTCCATGGGGCTCATTGGACCTGAACCGGCCTGCGGTATCTCTTTCAGAGCAGCGGCGAAGGAAAAAAACAGATGGGTGGACCAAAAGGTCCATGCTGGAGCAGCCTGGACACAGACATGCTCGCTCAACAATTACTGGCCCATCAGCTGAAAGAGCCAGAAAATGGCTTAAATTATCTAGGGTTGACTTGAGAATCCTTACAGCAGTATAAACGGGCCATTGTGGCCTCAGGAAGCACCTCAATACGCTGGGGTTGACTAAGGACTTCGAGTGCAGACTTTGCCTGGAGGACGACGAGTCTATCGAACACATCATGTGTGACTGCCACGCTGGGGGCAGGACCAGATTGGAGGAACTAGGAGTCCACAAACTGAGACTGAGGGAACTGGACAAGTTCTCACCCACCAGACTCATATCCCTCATCAAGAGACTTGAGCTTGTGGGTGAAGTATAGATTATACTACAGGTGTGCCTCAATAGACCGATTGGTCGCAGTGGAGGGGCGGGTTTCGTCTGCCCAGCACAACCCGTATAATAATACCATCAGCCTGGATAGATTTGCGACTGTTTTTCCCCATTGATCACTGCGCAACGCTCATACTTCAGAAAGGGTGGGTTCGCCGATTCATTCAGATACTGTCGGATAGTCAAGCCGCCTTGAAGACCTTGGCTTCTTACAACTGCTCGTCCCTGCTTGTGCAGGGTTGGGGGAGTGCTGCAGACTGCAACTCTACTCATCCAGCCACTTAGACATAGAAGGAAATGAGGTGGCGCACTCATTGGTGCCGCGAGAGGCTTTCAAGGGGCGCATTTGATCTGAACCAGCCTCTGGCATTTTTCTCAAAGCAGCAGGGTGGTAGATCAACAGATGGTTGGATCAAAAGGTCCAGTTATCCGACAGCTGAAAGAGCCAGATGATGGCTCAAATTCTCCAGGTTAGACCTAAGAGTTTTTACAGCTGTGTACACGGGTCACTGTGGCCTCAGAAAACACCTAAGTATGTTGGGGTTGGTTGAGGACTCTGAGTGCAAGACTATGTCAGATAACCCTCTCTTTGCTTGAACAAACCTTAAACAATTCAAGTGGTTATTAAGAAAGCTCACCTTTGCATTTCCACGGGCAAAATAGCCTGAAACTGCAACCTCCTGCACTGCCTCTTCTTCTCCCCCTCCGCCAGTATGGTGTCGAACTTCGAGTCTCGTTTCCGCCTCTCCTTTATGAGCTCCAGCGCCAGCTGCTGCCGTTCGCAGAACTTGGCGGCCGCCTCCTTGAAAGCCTCCCCCGTGTTACTGCTGAGCATGTTGAGCAGCAGATCACCCAGATTCCTCACTATCGGATCCTCCCTTCTCTTCTGCGTCATCTCGTGGTTGAACTGCCGGTGGATCTGCAGGAGTTCCTTGATGTTGGGGAAGATGAGAGACAGCTCGTCGGGTTTCAATACTTGCGACTTCTGGAGGGGCTTGTAGAAGATCTTGTGGAGCACGTTCAGACTTCGCATGTGCGACTTTTCCGTACAGAATAATTCTGAAACAAGGTTAATTGTTGATTTTTTTATTTTTAAATTTGAGAAATCAGTCACATCAGCAATATCTGCTAAATAGAAATTATCACATGATAAAACAAGATTATTTTGATTTTGGACATCCCTCGCCTGATACACAAATATCTAAAAATTAAAAAAATGTGAAAAAAATTGGTTCAAGCACTGGCGTGAAGTCAGGAGCTTTTGCGCGTATGTTCTATTGTCCATTCTCCTGTATTGGAAACTCTTAATCGAATTTACCATTTACCGATTAAGAGTGTCCAATACAGAAGAACGAACAATAGAATTCACCATGGTAAATTCGATTAAGGGTGTCCAATACAGGAGAATGGACAATAGAACATACGCGCAAAAGCTCCTGACTTCACGTCAGTGCTTGAACCATTTTTTTTTTCGTAATTTTTTTTTAATTTTCTAGGGGTACGGTTCTCACAAAATTCTGCAGACATCTTTAAGTCGATATTCTACAACTAGTTAGCAAGCTTCGATTCGATCGGATCTATATTTTTTTAGTAATCGAGTAAATAATATTCCAGATGGGTATAACTCCGAAACCGTTCGGCTTATCATAGCCAACAGCGAAATCAACTCTCCCATTTAGATGCGCAACCTACCCTGAAAATTGCAAGTCCCTATCTCCTTTAGTTCGGGAGTTATCGAGGCAACGGTCACCCATCCAGCTACTAAACTCTCACAAGGCTGCTCAGATATCCAACAATATAAATCCTATCGTGTTTAAACTTGGAACTTGGTAGTAGAGATAGGTTCTGAAGGATCTTGCAAAATTTTAGCTATGACGGATGAATAGTTTCTGATATATAGAATTTTTTTCAATGATTTACAATGATTTTTAAGAAAATTACTAGTGATACGATCCTCACAAAATTTTGCAAGAATTTTCGCGTTGCCATTCTTAAACTAGTAACCATATTTAAATTGGATCGGTTTTGTATTTTTCAAGTTATTGAGGAAATAACAACCAAATTTCAGATGGG
Source organism: Halyzia sedecimguttata (assembly GCA_937662695.2). Classification (NCBI taxonomy): domain Eukaryota; kingdom Metazoa; phylum Arthropoda; class Insecta; order Coleoptera; family Coccinellidae; genus Halyzia; species Halyzia sedecimguttata. Next base: position 1,169,381 of record OW569411.2, on the reverse strand, counting down.
TATACCTCCAAAACCGTTTGGCCGATTATACCAGCAGAATTATTTTTTTCTGCTCCTTTTGAGGAATTACCCGTTAAACTTTCCCAATTATATAAATAATTCATGTTCCTCGATTGAATAATATAACAAACCCTGGCACAGTTTGATAATGTCGGATGCGAACTGTGAACGACGGAGGCATAGACAAATGTCTATGATCCCATGAGTTTCTGTGAACGTTACCTACTGAACATTATTCTGCCAATGGGAAAGAATGAATATTTATGGAATTTTCAATAATAATAATATTTCAAGAGTGGGCGATGATCAAATTATGTATAATCTTATAGTGGAAACAATTGATGGACATTCAATAAAACATAAGTTGAAGTTGTGTGTTTCAATAGTGGAATATTATTTAATGCAGCATTATAAGAATTGAGCGAGTAAATAAGTTTTCTCAAACAATTTCTTTAAATTTCAAGCATCCGTTTTTTGTTGTTGCACAATAGATTTCAGTGACAGTTATCTATGTTTAACGTGAAAACAAAGAGCAGTATAACTTCAAGACTCAGCCTGAATATATGAAATAATTTACCTATATCAATTCCCTTTTGAAAAATATCAATATTCTGACGGAAATGCCTGTTCTCGAATGACTAATTGACGTTCGTGCACGACAAAAATTTGAATTAAAATAGTAACTGAAATTTTCCTTGGACACGATTATTGCTAATCAACAATAATTGACCGAAGTAATACGGTTCCGTTGAAATGAATAATATTTCCTTACATAACTACATCGGAACGATGGAACTGTTTTTATCATTCCTATTTTTAATCACCTCATGTTTTTTATTTAACCAGTACCCACAGATACCCTTGAAGATAACATGTAACTGGCTTTCGAACGAAAATGGCAGTTAGATTTTCGAGTACGTCATAAATAAAGATGAATATTGTTGGAATTGGTTGTTAATGTTGCGAGTTGAAATTTATTATTCCGTATGGATTATATGTTAATGGCCGAATCTCATATGAACCCATCATTAAATACGCTATAGATGTAATTTGAATAAAGCACTCGAAATTTGACGTATTATCAGTTTGTTGATATTCTTGCCTCGAGGTTCAATTGATTTGAATCTTTGTTCGCTGCTCATTTGCTTGCCTTGATCCAAAGTTATAGTAGTACTGTCAACAAGTGTTTTAGGGTAAAGCGTCAAAAACATTTTTTTATAATTTTTAAATTTTATTTCTAAAATAACTCTCGAACAGAATGAGCTAGGCAGTTGAAAATTTCAGAGTTGGTTTGGGAGATAAATATCACGGTTATGTTCGTTATTGGGTAAAATCGGCCTGATGGTTTCGGAGTAACATTACAAATTTCAAATTCAATTTTTTTTTAGATGCAGTTTCATCATATAAATCCATTGATATCATTTTCAACTCTAACAAGCTAATACTTTCGGAGATATGATTTTTCGAAATTTCAATAATGAAACGTACTTCTATATTTTCACAGAATGCTATAATTATTCTATCTATGATTTATTATATGATCTGTGTTCATACTCGTATATGTCATCCTGTTCTATAAGAGAGAGTCAAATTCATTTCTGCTATTTTAATTTGATTTCTTCCATGGTGCAGTTCTCATTCTCAGATTGCTCATTTAATCTTGATAAATAAACTATTATTTGAATTGAATTTCCTTTATGATGCAGTTCTATCATAAGAATACATTGATATAATTCTTAACTCTGAGAAAACAATATTTTCGGAGATATAATTTGTCTGCTTGAACAAGAGCGCCAGAAAGCTTCTGTCCACAGGGCTTGAACCTATTTATTTTTCTATTTCTACATGAAAAAAAAACTTGTATTATTTAAAATATAATATTTTCTGTTCTTTTTCATTTCATTATTCTCACCTGGTTTTGGCGCTGCTCACCTGAATAGAGTGCCTATCAATTCGACCAAATGTCAGTAATTTTTGAATCTTTGACCGAGAATGATCTTAAACGGTTAGTTTCGATTCACTGATCAAGAATCCGAGATTAAATTTGATTCTGTTCGGCTGGATGGGCGGGTAGGTGTGTAGTTCAAATGCGCCGGCTAAGTTCATTAATGGTCAAAATCCACAGAGTGGTTTCAGAGTTACAGCCATTTGAAATTTTAATATTTCAATAAGTCGGAAAATACTAATCTGATCGAATCAAAGCACGGTAATTAGTTGAAAACTACCGACACTAATACTTATGCAAAATTTTGTGAGGATCACATGACTGGAAAATTTCAAAAAAATATTTATTTATATTTAATTTTACTAATTTTACTTCACTTTAAACTAATGGAGATACAATTCCTCGCTCAATATGAGCGAGTTAAAAAATTCAGAAAATGTTAGTGAAATTAAACAAAAATAGTAGCGAGAATATGCGTTTTATTTCGTTAGGTGCTTTGAAATCTAAAAGATTCTTAAAAAACTTATACAAGGTGGTATAAAAATATCATAATAAGCCAGCAGGAGTCTGCTATGTACATCCTGTCTCCTTGTAGAGTCCATGCTTCATCAGGATATACTCGTATAGAAATATATTGAAGCGGTTGTTGAGAATGATATAGCTTGCATATGCTGGAACTATGTCTTTTTCAATAACTCGGCAAATCTTCACAATAAAATCAGATATAGCCTTATTAGACAAAGACCGCAAGGAATTGTTTGTCGTCGAAATTTCCTCATCTGACGAAAATAATATGGTGATGAAAGAAGAACAGAAGAGGGATAAGGCAGGGATTTCATGCTCGAGTTGAGTACTCTATACCGAGGGCTAGAATGGTAATTCTAATCATGTCTAGGCAGAAAAAGAGTGAACTACGTTAAAGAACAAAAGATCATTCCGGCCTGTAGATCTCTGGCCGAGGTACTGGAGCGCAGAATGCAGAAAACAGTGATGCTAATGGACGCTGTAAGAGCAGGACGAAGATCTATTGTAAGGAATCTGAGAGAGGTTTTTTAGTGAGTAACTGAACAGGAACTGGAATGTCTTCGTCCTTCTCCAACAGGCGCAAAAAATTTAGGTGTTTCCTCGGAAGACCAAGGAGTGTCAGTATAATCATATCAAGACTTACCATTTATCACATCTTGCCTCTTCTTCTCGTGGGGTGGCAGATTGTTCAACTGTTCAGTACTGATCAGGTCCTGCCAGTTGATGTGATCAGAATCGGCGTCCATGTCACTATCGCCGTCCGATCTGTTCCCTCGCAAGGAATCGTTCGGATTGCTAGGACTCTCCGATAATCGACCACTGAAAGGAATCAACATTTTTTTACTTGTTACTACAACATTTCTTCACGTCATGCTTGCTTAAGTCATATAGATTTACTCATTTACGTAGGAGATTGTGAATAGATTTTAGAAAATACTGGGAGTGGCAATATAATAATAATAATAATCTTTATTGAGTGAAAAAACACTAACTACAACAAATCAAAAAGAAAAAATAAAAGAACAATATACAATTCTATCAACAATGGTTCTTCACATGTGTAACCAACAACTATCTTGTATAATGGGCCATTCACATCAGGCCAATAGCCGAGACAATCCACTAAGGCAAGACATTATGATGGGACAATCCAAGGGAGTGGATTATCTTCATTTACACGAGGCTAATATTGGATTGGCTTAGTGGATTGCTTCGGATAATTGGCCGAAATACCTAAAATGGGCATATTCGAAACCACAGTTATTGCCAACCTAAAACTTAGCTGAATATTGTGAAATCAGATTCCCTGTGAGGTGTCAATTTTCGGGTTGAAATGGCAAATCTTTCTGAACACAAATGTAAATGAACTGTCACTTCAACAAATGCCATCCCTATCCCCATGCAGCTAAAAAAACCTATATAAATGAAATTTTACTTACTTGTACGATATACTGGAGTTGGAATTGGAAGAACTACCAGAATCTGTCGTATTTGACAAACCAGTGTGTTCGATGTCATGGTGACTGCTGAAAAAGAGAAATAGGGATATGGATTAAATCGTTTCAACTTAGGAAAGATGACGAGATTCAGTGGGTAGCGTTTGAGTGGGAGTGGAGTGGATCATCTCAATAGTTCTTGAGTTTTAGACTGTAGGAGTAGGATCATTAATATCTGTAAGCGTATTTACAAACATAGAGACACGTTTATAGAGAACAAAGAACATACATTCTGTCCATTACAATCATTTTATTCAAGAACAGAGGTTCTCTGTCAAAATTAACAAGCCGATTAACGATATTCGGGTTTCACAAAGATTACTTCGACAGAAATTAGCCTACACTCTGTGTTATTCGTTCTTGTAATTGCTCAATGTTTCCCGGTTCCGTCTTAAATAATTTGCCTTTCAAGTACCCCCGTAAGGAATAGTCCATAGGGGACCTAGGAGGCCATTCAAAAGGTCCTCTCCTACCAATCCATGAGCCTGGAAATACATCATCCATATATTCGCGGACAGGTCTTGTAAAATGGGGAGGCGCACCGTCTTGTTGAAACCATATGTTTCTATTAGGGATATCGGCTTCATCTATCTGGATCAGGAAAAGGAGTAGCAAAATTCGGGACTAGTATTTCCTGCAAGAATTCTAAATATCCAGCTCCATTGAGATTTTCTTGGAAGAAAATTATTCGATCACGAGTAAGCCCTGCCAAAGATTGACTTTTTCTTGATATTGAGTGTGGCCTTCCCTCATCCGGTGAGGGTTGTTGTCGTTTGTTTTTCTTGAATGCCGGCCGTCCGTTAACACGATAACTATCGAAAGGAATGAGCTAGACAGTTGAAATTTTCAGAGTAGGTTTGGGACATAAATATCTCGGTTACAAATTTCGAATTCACTTTTTTTTTAAGTTGCAGATTTAGCATGAGAATCCACTGATATTATTCTCTAACTCTAACAAGCTAATACTATCGGAGTTATGATTTGTAAAAGATTGGACAAGAGCGCCAAAGCTCCAGTCCACGAGTAATCATTGAAGGATACTGTGGGAGGTATACTCATTATTAAAAGGTTTCTTTCTGGGTTTTCTCTCCCAAATTCTGAAAAATATATATGAAATAATAGTTAATTATTTTGTAATTTTCTTCTGCGTAAGAAAAAAAGATATTTGTCAGAATCAATCAATTAAACAATGCTGCCTAACAAACAACAACGAAACAACATCAACGAAGAAACAACTATATCGTAACGTTTCGGAGTCTACAGGGTAGTCCAGATCGTAACCAAGAAACTTTAACCACGTATTTTACTTCAAAAATAAGCCCTAGTTTGTCATGTAAATATATGTCGAGAAATGCTTTCTCTCTAAGATACAGGGTGTTAAAGTTATAGAAAAAAAAATATTTTTTATTAATAACTTTTACACTTCTTAAAATATTTTTATGAAATTTGGGACAGAGGTTTTAAGGATCAAGAGGCACTTTTTGAATAAAATAATTTTTTTTTTATTGCACTAGTGGTGTCCGTACTGCATCGAGACTGAATATTTTTAGACAAAAAAATGATACGCCACTGGTTTTTTCAACAATAAAATTTATTCTTGAAATCCTTATATAATTTGAAGCAAATTCATTCTACTGACTTTTTGACGTACGTGCCACCGTTTGCTCATGCATGAGCAAATCGCTAAAATTTGAAATGGTACATATAATAATATTACTCGTAATAATAAGACTATCTTTGTAAAAAATGTGTAAATACGAAAAAATAAGCGTTAATAGCCACACTCGACTACGAATTTAAAGAAGATGTTCGAAGTAAAGGAAAAAAAAACCTTTTTTTTTCTAATAATTTTTACACCCTGTATCTCAGAGAGGAAGCATCTCTCGACATATGTTTATATGACAAACTAGGGCTTATTTTTGATGTAGAATACGTGGTTAAAATTTCTTGGTTAAGATCTGGACCACCCTGTATATCAGACTTCTTCGTCAGGAGCTTGACGAAAATCTTTAGAATTATTTTGTGTTTCTTATGCAGAAGCAAATCACAAAATAATTAATTTTTATTTTATAGACATATTTCAGAGTTTGGGAGAGAAAACCCAGAAAGAAACCTTTTGATATCCAGTCCACAAGGCTTCCCCACTTTTTAAACTGAATTATTGAGTTGAATGAGATTCCTTCATTTTCGAATTAGTTCGCACTGTATATATCCTGTTACGCCGGCAATGGGAAGCTTAACACGGCTCAGTTCTATTGAATTTCTCGGGAGCTACAGAACACCGATGAAGACCAAGAAGTCTGAAATTCGTCTAATCTTGCTTCCGGCAAACCAACTCTGTGCAAAGTACAAAAATTATATGAACCCCTATTGACAGAACGCATAGAACTTAAATTATTAAGGATATCATTGATCTTCACATCAATTTCAAGTCTAACCTTCTGGCGACTGATTTCGTGCTCGAACATTTGACGATAACTTCTGTCGCTAATGGAGTTAACATCTTACTAAATTGAAAAACCTCACATTACTAATCGATGTCATCAGACATCGGCCAAAAAAAACCCACCACGGCTCGGGGTCGATCCCCCTCGAAGCTTTCACTTCCGTCGCAGAACAGACGTGATCGAATCTCGTCCTAAAAAAAATAAACGAAGGTGAAGGCGTCGTTGCACCGGAAACCGATGCATCGCGACGTCTTCCTCGTCTATTTGGTGTACTTAGCAGTCGATATGAAACGTCGCGTAGGTTGCGACGCACGCGCGCTACCAATGCAAAGCAGGTAGACGTTCTTTTTTCACCGCCGTAAAGGAAGACCTCCCCTTCGTGTGGAGAATGTGCGCACCTGGTATTTTATGCCTCTCGGCGAATATCCTTTAATCACAACATAGATGCATAGAGTGTGGAAAAGTCAATTGGATTAAATTCATTATCATGGTTACTGTACATATTTATGGAAAATCCCGAAACATATCAATTTCAAATTTTAAATTGTCATTCTTCTTCGTAAACATGCGAACCCTACCTTCTACCCCCTTCGAAAGACAGGTACAACCTCCAATTTTTTAAATAGGAAGTATGTGCTTGAGATGCACCGTTTGAAAGGTCTCGTCATCTATTCAGAAATGTTATCAGCTTCAGGTTTATTGAAAAAATCAAATTAGAAAAAAATAAAATCAAGTAGGTGTTCGATATCAAAAAATAAAATGTAATACAAAATTTAGCAAAAAAATTATGAATGTTAATGAAGTAGATGGTCACCTTGGCAACGTCCTAACTTCAAATAAAAATTTCTTCCAACATTATTCAACATATCGTACCACCTGGAAAACACAATGTTATGCATTTTTTTCATTTTCTTTCTATCATATCTTGAAGGCAAATAAGTTTAGTATTATTGTAATAAAATTTGGGAATATTTGAGGGATTATTATAATGAATTTGTGTAATCACATGATTATATTTTTTTATTTTGATTTTTGTAATAGACTTGAAAGTGATAACATTTCTTAATAGAGATTTATCACATGTATTCAAACGATGTATCACAACCCCTTCCCATTTGGAAAAAATGGGGTTTTTACCTGTCTTTCGAAAGAGGTTGAAGGTAGGGTTCGTATTTTTACGAAGAAGAATGACCATTTAAAATTTGAATTGGAGTGTTTCGGAATTTTCCATTAATATGAACAGTAACCAAGATAATGAATTTATTCCATTTGGCTTTTCCACACTGTATAATATAACTACTCTAAAATCTTTGATCAAGATTATATTCTTAATCGATTTCCGAACTAGTAACAGTGGAATGACACTAAACGTTGTCACTTGTCAGAATCTGCCAAATCGACCATAACGCCATCATCGTCAACAGAGTGAAGTAGAACAAGATTTGACAATTCTAGTTAGTAGGAAGTGTGGACACCTTGTTATTCTATGCATCTTGATAAACTGTTGTACTCACCTCGTATTCTGTGAAGGGTCACTGATATTTCTTCTCTGTTTTCTTTGCTAAAAAAAAAAAAAAATCGTCAATGGCTATTCAGGCATTAATCGAGTAAAAAAGGTGATCTTCACAATCTTTGATTGTCAATATCAAATCGATTCTATGTTCGATCAACAAAGATGAAACCCTCTATGAAAGTAAGATATAAATCAAATTCCTGGGATGTGTCAGTTTTCAAAACAATTCATACAGAATTTAATTACAATGTTGCCAAATATTCATTAAAGTATACTGTGGGAGGTATATTCATTATTAAATGGTTTCTTTTTGGGTTTTCTCTTCCAAACTTTGAAGAATATCTGTTATGAAATTTAGTTGTTTCATAGTTGATGTTGTGTCGTTATTGTTTGTTAGGCAACATTGTTCGATTTATTTGCTTCTGACAAATATCTTCTGTTTCTTACACAGAAGCAATTCAAAAAATAATAAATTTTTATTTTACAGACATTTTGGGAGACAAAAACCCCGAAAGAAACCATTTAATAACAATGTTGCCAGTTTCAACATAATCGAAACAAATCTCTATACCTTTTTTCAATATGGATGCCTATATGAGGCTTTTTTTAAACAGCCTATATAGTCTTGGGCAGAAAGACGGAGGAAATTTCGACTCCATTTAACACGATAATATGGCAAAGCCAAAAAAAAATTCCAAACTAGAATCCCCCACTGTAATTCATAATATGTAGTTATCTAATCCAATAATCGATCTCCATCAAATATTATCTTGAAAAAAAAAATTGATATCAATCAAAATGGCACTTCAGCTACAATTTAATATAAACGTGCTAATATCAATGCATTTTTGGAATTATTTCAATAATTAGAAACATAATAACGTGCGCTCAAAGCTCCTCCCCTGACGCTTTTTTAGATTTTTTTCAGTATCAGTTCCATTAAATTATTATTATTAATTTCTGTTGAAAAACGTCAAAAATAGTAATACAGAAAAATAAAACACAGAGAACAACAATTATATGTGCTAGTTCGATTGCAAATAAGACATCCACATATTTCCAGCTGTTTGGCTAAAATTAACAACTGCATATGACTTTTTTCAAACCAAACACGAAATTTCTGTACTTAACGAAGCATTTTCAGAATATAGTTCATACAGAATTGGGATTACATAATATATGCAATTTTGAATAAAAAATATATAAATCATAAATGTTGATGAAATAAATTTGATTATAATTATTTCGGGGAATTAGGCCAGCGGAATTTTCAAAAAATTTAATATTATTTCTGTAAATGGTTTGATTTACTTTCGCAAACATAATTTGAATAAATGTTACATTAATAAACATGAATGCCAAACCCGTTATCTTAAATGTTGTTAGTCTTATCAACTACATACAGTGAATAAATTAACTAAAATTAACAAAATAAAGAATGCAGATTTGTCATTAACATTTTTAGGAATTCGGGCGTAAATTATGCAAAAATACGAGTTGCATAAAAATGATGACCTCACCTTTTCTGACTGTTCCTTCACACTTTCAGACCTATTTATGTTGCTTGTGTTCCTCTTTTTGTTTCCACTCGATGGAAGACTGACGGAACTGAAACAAAAAATAAACAATTTATCATTAAAAAAAATTAACGAATCGATATAAAAATAAATTAATGCTCCGATGTCAATATTGAAAACATTCGCGGACAGTTTTATTTCGTGTCGGTCTAAATTGTTTCATTATCATTAGATCGATGTAATGTGCGCTTTCGATTGAATTTCTATTGTATCGAATCGGTTTTCTATGGTCATTAATTTCAATTCGCTATCGATTGATTTCTTGTTTATTTAAGGTGGAATGGGGTAAATGAACTATGTTTTAGACGGGACGGTAATAATTTTGTCGATTCCAAAGACAAAATATTTCCAACTTCATACAAGGTCGCTTCACTTCCTCTTTAGAATACATCTGTTTTTTGTGCGCTGGTAACAGGGCACTATGATTTTAGCCTAGAAGGAGGAATCTCAGAGATCCGGTGCTAAATGGCCAAACTTCGAACTTCTCCAGTGAGTGCAAATATACAGGGTGAGACTTTGACCACTGCATTAATTTTAACCAAAGATTCCTCTCATCAAATGAAACACTTTTTTCATTAATCATTTTTCTAGTTTCGGCTCAGGTAAAAAGTTACAAGCGTTTAAAGATTTCACAATGAGCTAATACACTCCCGCATATAAATTATCTATGACATTGTTGGCGGACGAGAATAAGGCATGGTAACGTGGTTTACAGCTTGATTCGGGATTCCAACGCTCAGGAACGGATCCATAAAAGTAGTGAAATTTCTGGAGTTTTCCATTTTAAAACATTCAATGAAGAATATCTCGAAAACGGTGCGTTTAAGGAGAAATGATGAAGAATAATAAAATGTTCTAAAACGATGGAATATTCTTGAAATGACTCAAGAAAAACTTTATATGCTTTCTTTATGCTAATTTCGTTTAGTTTTATGAATCTACGAGTCCATAACTAGAAAACCAGTAGAAGTAGAGAATAACTAATATTTGGAAAATATGTATCATAGTTATAGGAAACTTTACGCCAACATTCATTTTATTCGAAAAAAAGGATGTCAAAGCTACAAAATAAAATCTGATTTTCAAAATTTCAACAGCCTGTATCTTTTTACCTGAGCTGAATTTGGTAAAATGTTAAATGAAAAAAGTGTTTCATTTGATGAGAGGAATCTTTGGTTAAAATTAAAAAGTGGTCAAAGACTCACCCTGTATAGGAGTCTTACTAGATAGTAAGGCTCAACTGGACGACTATTATTATTATAATTTTTTCCGCTCGAGTGAAAAACCTTTTATAGGCTTACCCTGAGAGGGTCCGCTTCTCTCAGGAGTGTGAGACTCCAGTTGTTGATTGAATACTCACTAAAAAACCTCTCGTACGTTCCTTGGAGTAGTTCTTCGTCCTGCGCCAAATCGGTTATTGCGGTTGCAATTTCATTTCCAAATGCGAAAAATCTTAAAAAAAAACCTAGAACCCGATTGCAGTGCCTCCTACCAGGACAATTGAATTTCCAAGTTATCCAGGGACCCACTCAAACACGTAATTCAAAAAATACCTAGAACCCGATTGCGGCGCCACCTACCGGGTTCAATTGCGAATACGAACTACCCACTCAAACGTATCTGGTTAAGAAAAGTGAGAAAAGGTGAGAAAGACAGGAGACCGGCTTCGTTCTCATCCCTACTCCGTGCTGTTTACTGGGACGTGACACCGGTATAGTCTGGCAAATGAGTGTTGATCCAGAATGATTTTAAAAATCTAGCACTAAGTATAGCAGGAATAAACTGCCTTGATACATTAGTAAAAATAAATATTTTTTTTTGAACAAAAATTTTAGCTTTGCCATAAGCTCAGGGAAATTTTAATCGAAATAGAGTGAAAAACATTCACAAAAAATACGGCGACTTGGTTTTGATTAGCTCTTTCTCAGGGATAACTTACCAAGTGATAATTGATCAGTTATGGAGCGGGATGAAAAATGATTAATTACTAAAATGACTATTAAAAAATAGGAGTTGGTGATAGAAGGGTAAAAATGTAGGGATGTATGTAATGTCACATTATAAAAAAATAAAAACAAAAAATTTCGTCCAAAAATTAAAAAAAAAAAATTAAGGATGAATAACGCTCATCACTTAGGGGTATGAAAAATAGATGTTGACCGATTCTCAGACCTACTCAATATGCTCACAAAATTTCATGAGAATCGGTCAAGCCGTTTCGGAGGAGTACGGGAACGAACATTGTGATACGAGAATTTTATATATAAGATAAAGAACAACAGAGTCCAAAATAATTTAAACTGTGAAAAAGCAGCACCCTGAACAGAGCACCCTTTTCTATACTGAATTTAGTAATTTTCTCACCTCCTTCACCACCATATTCTGATTTGATCAACACGAAAGACTTTTATCAGGGAATTTGTCGATGTCGCTTCACTAATATGGTCGATATTCACTCTCAGTGTTCGAGCTCATATAAGCGACTACGGTGACGCCTTCAACAGCCAATTTCCTATGGTTATCTGCTTTCAGTCGGACGAAAAATCAGAATCCACACATCTGGCGGGATTAAGCGAGACGTTCTGCAAAACAGCGGAAGGAAACAGGAAGGCCAGAGGCAAAAAACGCCCGGTTAAAAATAGCGTAATACTCAACACCAGGATGTAACGTTCGCCTGGATTTTAGAATAGAAATCACGGTTGTTTCGGCTCGTAAAGGCTACTACTTAAAGGGCGACTGTTTTACTGTCCACATCGAAAGGAAATGGCCTGTGGATGTTCTAAAATACTTCCACTCGAAATCCTCATGTGCCCGATATCTCATGCTGAACCACGAACGAACTATACAGGCTGTTGCTGAATTGTTGCGAATTATTTTAAGCGGTGGTTTTTTAGCGAACATTCCTGAGAGACTTTCATATAATTTTTGCGCGGATGTTCTGTTCGCCATGTCTGCAGATTCAAACCAATAGGTTCGACTCACTGATGAAGAATTCGAGGTCAAAATCTATTTTGTTCGGCCGTTCGTTGCCACGGTAACAATTGAAGGGAAAGATACAGCGACTTGAAAATTTCAGGGTAGGTTGTACATTCTAATACGACGACTGAGTTCGTTAATTGGCCCACCGGCATGTCTGATCGAATTGAAACTTGGTAATTAGTTGTAGAATGCCGCCATTTTTCTATCGAGTACCGGATTTCAGTTTGATCAGATTCCGTTATCGTGGCAACGGACGGCCGGCTGGACAGTAATGAATTTGATATAACCTGAACGTTTGGGACCATTTGGGCAAAAAATTCAATAATTATAGACATTTGGGCAAAATAATAGCACGATGTTCCCCCGAACATGCACGCAAAGAGAACGAAACCTTTTTTTGGCACTCTTGTTCAGAGTGCTTATCAGTTTGCCCAAATGTTTGTAATTTTTGAGTTTTCGGCTGTAAATCGTCTCAAACGTTTTGGTTCGAATCACTGACCAAGAATCCGTGGTCAAAATCGATTTCGTCTGGGCATCAGTTAACACGATAACTCTCGAACGGAATGAGTCAGACAGTTGAAGTTGAGTAGATTTGGGAGATAAATATCTCGGCTAAGTTCTTTATTGGGCAAAATCGGCTTGGTGGTTTCAGAGTAACGAAAAAAAAATGTTCTTACATTACAAATTTCAAATTAAATTTTTTTTAAGATGCAATGAATCCATTGATATCATTTTCAACTCTAACAAGCTAATACTTTCGGAGATACGATTTTTCAAAATTTCAATAATAAATCTTACTTCTATGTTTCCACAGAATGCTGTACTTAATTATTCTATCTATGAATTATTATATGATCTGTGTTCTCACATGTCATTTTATTTTCCTATGAGAGATAAGTCAAACTCATTTCTGGTTCGTTATTCTTGATATAAAATACCTCTCCTGTTCTGGGAAACTAAGTCTGATTGAATGCAAAATGACCAATAAAATAACCTCAGCTATCGTATAATTATGAGGATGATATGATTTTATCACTTTTAAGGAGATAATATAATGCCCGTGGGTAATCCATAAGATGATGGAAATATATACTTTGGTAAATTGCATAATCAAATTGGGTTCAGAATATCTCCAGTAAAAACAAAAGTGCAATATTGACTAAGTTTTAATTGATATAATATAATTTTCAGAGTAGATTTGAGGAATATCTCGTTATTGGGGAGAATCGGTCAGTTTCAATCTAATTTCTTCCATGATGCTATCGTAAGAATCCATTTATATCATTCCCAACACTGAGAAACCAATACTTTCGGAGATATGATTTGTCAAAGTTTGATCAAGAGCGCCAAAGCTCCAGTCTACGATTATTGGTCGGTGGGCGACGTTTAGATTTATGTATCTATTTCCTATGTATCTCTATCCGTTCGGAAAATATTAGGAAATGAGTGAATCCGTCAAACGGCAAAAAGTTTTCTCTAGTATCTAACCCATACGAAAATCTAAAGTTTTCCGATTAGACCGCCACGGCTTTGGCTATTCACTAAATCGAGGGCGTAGATTCCGAATCTGTAATTAGTTTTTCCGTATCTCGATTAATTTTGGTAATATGGCGAAAAATACGACTAATTAGTCAATTTTCCGGAGGTAGGGCCAGAAATTGCGACTTTTTTCGTCATTGCTCCGAAACTAATCGAGATACGGAAAATCTAATTGCAGATTCGTGATCTGCGTGCCCGATTTAGTGAATAACCAAAGCCGCGTCGATCTAATCGGAAAATTGTAGATTTTCGTATGGGTTAGATACAAGAGAAAACTTTTTGCCGTTTGACGGATTCACTCATTTCCTAATATTTTCCGAACGGATAGAGATACATAGGAAATAGATACATAAATCTAAACGTCGTCCACCGACCAATAATCGTAGAAAATTCGTTTATCGAGATGTGAAAATCATAGATTTCGGACGGGAAAGAAGAATTTTCCTTCGATTCCGGGTCAAAAATATTTCTGCCGACCCAAAATATGTTTTTCATGGTATATCGATATGGGGCTCGTGTCTAATTAAATCGAGGTCGCTGATCACGAATATGTAATTAGTTTTTCCCTAAGAGGCATACTTTGGGAAAATTTTCACTTAAAGTGAAAAAATTGACGAAAATAGGTCAAATTTGAAACTTTCCACCGCCCAAAAAAATCGGAGTAAAGTGTTCCTGATTTTTTACGTCATATTTGGATCCTATATCTATCGAATAATCCGAACAATAAATGTCCAGATCGTAGGCTTCGGAAATTATGGTTTTTTTCCCGAGGGTCTATTTTTCGGAAAATTCTTTCCGCGATATTTCCTCGGAAAATTTTTGTAATAAATATCTGATCGTAGATTCGGAATCTACGGCCCCGAATCTATAAGAATGAGTACCCATTTCATAGTTTTGCGTCAAAAAATTTTTCACGAAAAATGTGTTTTTTTTTAAGGCTAATGTATTAAAAAATTGCCAAAATTCGACCGGTCTCCGATGTCGATGCAAATTACGTCATTTACTAATTCGGGGCCGTAGATTACGAATATATGATCGGATTTTTCATTAGAGAATTTTCCGCGGAAATACCGCGAAATGAATTTTCCGAAAACCAGACCCTCAGGAAAAAAATCATAATTTCCGAATAGTACGGCCTGGACATTTTCTGTTTGGATTATTCAGTAGATAAAGGATCCATATATGACGACAAAAATCAACAACACCCTACTCCGATTTTTTTGGGCGGTGTAAACTTCCAAAATTGACCTATTTTCGTCCGTTTTTTCACTGTAAGTGAAAATTTTCCCAAACTACGCCACTTAGAGAAAAACTAATTGCATATTCGTGATCAGCGATCTCGATTTAATTAGACACGAGCTCCGTATCGATATACCATGAAAAAAATTTTTTGACCCGGAATCGAAGGAAAATTCTTCTTTCCCGTCCGAAATCTATGATTTTCACATCTCGATAAACGAATTTTCTACGATTATTGGTCGGTGGACGACGTTTAGATTTATGTATCTATTTCCTCTGTATCTCTATCCGTTCGGAAAAAATTAGGAAATGAGTGAATCCGTCAAACGGCAAAAAGTAGGTACAGTTTTCGTAGAGATGAGTATTCTTCTGCAAGAAATCTCATCTCACTTCTCGCTCACTATTTAGTAGTAGCGAAACACATTTCAACCGACAATTCTCATACGGAGTTTGCGCAGAATCACTGTCATGTGAATCAAGTGATAAATGTCGCAGGAGAGATCTCTATCAACATTTCGTGAATAGGGGCCCCAGGTAGGCCGTGATGGCTCCCCTTTCAGCATTGTCGATATCCACTTAACAGTGGACTTCACCATTAAGTCGATATCGGCAATGCTGATACCTCGGTCTACCTCCACTGAGTAGAGGGTTCTTCCCCTTTGCGCCTAGCAGCATTGCGTATGGAAGTGCGTAGGGTGTTGTCAAAACCCTGAATATCACCAAACATATCAAGTAGGATCCCTTTTGCAGAGAAGGTCCTCTCCACCTCTACAATAAGATGATGGAGTGCATCTACTTCTTTCCATCTGATTATTTATTATTTTCTACATGATTTTTGGGAGGAAGGAGGTAATACATATGGATCGATAAGATTTAGGTCCTGAGGAGCCTTTCCGTCCCATTTTGGATATGAAAACGACCCTACCTCCATGATTTAGGAATGTATCCTCATGTATAACTAGCTCTGAAGAGCTTAGAAAGTGGAGGTACATTATAGCAACCATGGCCTGAAAGCTTTTTATCGCCCATTTAATTCTGTTTGGTGTTAAAAGTCTGCCTGATTTTTGATAGCTCCACTTGGAGGGCTTAAATGCTTCCTCTGTGGAGATCTCTTCCTTGGCCCTGACCTTTTTAGAGCCAGGATAATTGGGTTGGAGTGATATTTTGATAGTAGTCTAGCCACGGGGGCAGTTCTATTCACTTTCTCACAGAAGCTTCTCCAGGAATGCCGTTGTGGTTTTCTTACCTTTTTGTTGTAGTTTGTTAGCTAGGTGATCGACCTTCCAGCTACCTCCTCGCTTTGTCCTGTTGAAGGTTTTCCTTGCCGTTCCTTTAAGGTGATCAAGTTGATTATTCCATCAGGGAACGTCTATGGAGATTGTTTTCTTCCTGAGTGGACAATTATTCCCATATGCTCTTTCCACACACGATGTGAAATGGGCGAAGGCATTTTCTAGTTCCTCCAACGTATTGATGTTATATTTTAAGCCTTCCAATTCTGTCCTCAACTGGGCTTCATAGAGTCCCCAGTTATACTTTCCATAGTTGAAACAGTAATTGATATCCGGCGAATAATGGAAGCACCTCCCATTAATATTCGTTTACCAGAAATGAACGATATTTTTCCCAACGTAACTGAATCATATACAGGGTTTGTAATACAATATGTTATCTGGTTCGAGTTGGCCGTGGCCTGCCATATCATCGGACCCTTTCCGTTCTTAGAAATCCGATATGATTTCGAATCGGGTTTCGAGTACTTCTAATTTCGCACTGTTTACTTGTCCATCGTACCGAGAACTCTAATTATCCGAAAGTTTTATCGCGTTAAGCGAACGATTCGATATCTTGTTGGAGTTTATGCGAGACCAAGTCAACAGTTCACCGAATGAAAGGGAAGAAGCGATACGTAAGATAATACTCATGAAATACCTCGGTTACACTGATGAAACGTGGCGATGCTTCATCTTGAATAAAATTCGAGTATTCGAATGCTCTCAGTTCTCGACCGAGATATCGACTGCAGGTAAATTCGATGGTGTTGATAAACCGCAGAGTGAGTGTTCTCTTTATCGTGTCTCGAGCGAGGGGTTCATTTCATGGGGAATGTGTGTATAATTTGTGGAAAATGCTTGAAAATTCTATCAATGCTGATTGTCGAAGCGCGATTTCAACGAATTCTGAGAGAGAGTTTCTAAAATATAAATTTTTTGAAGAAAACATTTTTTCTATTCAGTGATGCGATCCTCACGAAATTTCGAATTGAATTTTTGAATTGGATCGGATTCGTATTTTTCGAGTTATTGAGGAAATACCAACAAAATTCCAGATGGGTGTAACTCTAAAATCGTTTGGCCGATTATGCCTATCAACATGTTAATATTCATGTTACATCTGGTGTTCCGCACGGGTCACATCTGGGACCGCTCCTATTCAATATTTTCATTAATGATGTAGCCCTCAACTTTTGCTACTGTAGATGCCTCTTGTTCGCTGATGACCTCAAAATTTATATGCCGGTCGGCTCCAGCACGGACTGTGAGTGAGCCACAGTTGAGAAGTGCTGTCGTATCTCGCTTTCTAGGTCGAGTGATCCTGTTCTGTTCAGCTATCAAATTGAAAACAGCCTGAAACGGGTTTTTGAAGTTCGCGATTTGGGAGTCATATTTGATCATCAGTTAAATTTTACATCTCATGTTAATTCAGTTGTCAGTAAATCTTTTCAGCTGTTGGGTTTCGTTACTAGAAATACCAAAAAATTGTCCGTTACGGCTTTTAGATCATTGTACCTTTCGTTAGAGTGTTCGGTTGTTCAGTATGCTTCACCGGTGTGGTCACCATATTATCGATCTCAAATCGATCGGGTGGAAAGAGTGCAAAGGAAATTTCTGAGGTGTGTAGCATTCAAAATGAATCTACAACGTGGTGAATATGATTATGTGGAGGTTATACAAAGTTTGAATGTTGCCACCTTGGAAGGTAGTAGAACAAGATCTGACTTGATCACTCTATATAAGTTACTTTCGGGAGATATAGACTGTCCTTCATTGCTCCAGTTGATTGGTTTTAGAGTACCGAACAGGCCTATTCGTGGCTCTCAGTTGTTCCGGGTTCCTTACCATCGCACAAATTATGGCTATCATACTACTATGACACGTTTTCTTAGATTGGGTAATCAATATTACGGTAAAGGTTTGGAATTTACTGGACAAACTTTAAGTTCATTTAGAATCAGTGTGGAAAGGTTGATTGTATAAGTATTCCAATGTTGCTGTTGTACTGCCGAAGTTTTTTATTTCTTGGTTTATGTTTACTGTAAGTGTATATTTGTATTATATTTCATACATAAAAAGGGGATAACCCGTGTATGGTAATAAATAAAAAACAAAATTAAACGAACCTATCCCTCACACTTGGACGCGCCTTGTATCCTGAAAATTTAAAACTACTATATCCGTTCGAATATTATCGTGGGAGAATCCAGTCCAGGAATAACAGTACACAGGTACTGAATAAAAGTACTAATTTAATACTGGACTGGGGGAGACAGAAGTGATAGTGCTGACGTGTAGAGGATCCTATCACCCCTGCTGTAGTGCCTGGTCATAGGATGGACTTCCGGAAAGGCTTACAACGGGCGTTTTCAATGCCCAGGCATACTCTGATGATGTGGTGATAACTGTTAGAGGCAAGCATGAAGGCATACTGAGTAGCCGAATGCAAGCTCCCCTCAGTATCACCGAAAAGTGGTATGGGCTTAACGTCAATTCGTCTAAGACCACCTTCATTCCCTCCACTATAAGGGGGAGTCTGAATCTCAGAGCTCTGGTCCTAAATGACCAGACTCTGAACATCTCCAGTGAGTTTAGATAAAATGTAAGGCGAATTCTCCGTGTGGACGGTACAAGAGCGTTACATGTAATGATCGTAGTGCCGTCCACACGGATTATTCGGCTTACATTACATTACTCCCGTCTGGACCCGGCTTTAGAGTTGATAATGATATCAAGGGATTCTTAAGAGGAAACTGTAGTCGTATCTGAATTTAATTCGAAATAGGTGGTTAATTTTTATGCACCTGTTGTCAAAATTGAACTGAAAATGATTCGACGTTTTTTCAGCATCAGACAGAATAGCAATTCTGAATAGGAGTTGTGGGGATAGCACACGTACCCATCAAGAATTTTGTGTACTTCAATGAACAAGGGCGACAAAAATACCCTAATAATTTACCTGTACCTCAAGGTGTTGTTAGTAAAATAATCAGGAAGTATTTGTTTAATTGGTTAGCGTTACGTTATTTCAAAATTTTCATATGTTTTTCAAATTTAAAATATTAATAACTAGAGAATTATTGACCCAAATCACATGTTAGGTTACATTACTTTATATGTGCATTACATTAGATGAAAATTGGTTCAAGCACTGACGTGAAGTCAGAAGCTTTTGCGCGTATGTGTGCGTATGGACACTCTTAATTCGAATTTACCATGGTAAATACGATTAAGGGTGTACAATGCAGGAGAATGGACAACATAATTTACCATGGTGAATTCGATTAAGGGTGTCCAATACAGAAGAATGGACAATAGAACATGCGCGCAAAAGCTTCTAACTTCACGTCAGTGCTTGAACCAATTTTTTTTTTCGTGATATTTTTGAAATTTTCTAGGGTTTCAACTCTCCCTTCCGGATACGCAACCTACCCTGAAAATTGCAAGTCCCTATCTCCTTTCGTTCGAAAATTATCGAGGCAACGGTCACCCATCTACTGAACTCACACAAGAATGCTCGAATCTCCAACAATATTTAACCGATCGTATTAAAACTTGAAACTTGGCAGTAGAGTTAGGTTATGAAGGCTCCTGCAAAATTTCAGCAATTTCAAACGATTAGTTACTGATACCTATATAGAATTTTTTTTTTTTATTTTCAATGATTTATTAAAAATATTCTACAAATGCTAACCTCACCAAATTTTGCAAACATTTCCGCGTTAGCATTCTACAACCAATAACCATGTTTGAATTCAATCGGTTCAGTATTTTTCAAGTTAATGAGGAACAAAAAACCACCTAATTTCAGAAAATTTCAGACGGCTATAACTCTAAAACCGTTTGGCCGATTATACTCATAATAAAACTGAAATGTCGCGTTCTAGTGCACATCCTAACCTGAAAACTTGAAGCCGCTATCTCTTTCCGTTCTCAAGTTATCGTGACAACAAAAATATTTTTTAATAATTTTCTAGCCATACGATTCGCACAAAATTTCACAAACGTGCTAAGGTTCATGTTCTACAACTACTCACCAAGTTTCAATTCGATCGGATTTATATTGGTTGAAAACAAAATTATTACTCGGAAATCAATGGGCCGATTATGCCCATTAACGAACTTGTCCGTTGTATTGGGATGCGCCACCCACCCTGAAAATTTCAAGTCGCTAGCTCTTTTCGTTCTCAAGTTATCGTGGCAACGGCCGGACAGAATCAAATTTGACATCGAATTCTTCATTGTGGAGTCGAACTTAATCGTTTGAGACCATTTTCGTCAAAAAATTCGAAAGTTACAGACATTTGGGCAAAATGATAACGCGATGTTCCCCAGAACATACGCGCAAAAAATAAAATTTAAAAACTTTGATAAATCATATCTCTGAAAGTATTGGTTTATCATAGTAGGGAATGAGAGCAATGGATTCTAGTGATAGAACTGCATCATAAAATAAAATAAATTGAATAAGATTCCATTGATATCGTTCCCAACTCGGAGAAACCAATAATTTCGGAGTTATAATTTGTCAAATAGGCTTCTGTGCGTAAATTCTCAAGAATTTTCGTAATTAAATTCATAACGTAGGTCTATGACTCATCAGGAAATTATAATTAGAGAATTCTATGAAATCATATAGAATTGAGAATAATTATTGAAATTTTGAAAAATCATATCTCCGAAAGTATTAATTTGTTAGAGTTGAGAATTATATCAATGGATTCTTATGATGAAAGTGCATATTAAAAAAAAATTGTAATGTAAAAAAAAAATATTTTTTTGTTACTCTGAAACCAATAACGAACTTAACCGAGATATTTATCTCCCAAACTTACTCTAAAAATTTCAACTGTCTAGCTCATTCCGTTCGAGAGTTATCGTGCCTACGGCCAGCCGGCTGGCCGGACAGAATGAATTTCGACCACAGATTCTTGATCAGTGAGTCGAACCAAATCGTTTAAGACCATTTTCATCAAAAAATTCGAAAATTACAGACATTTGGGCAAATTGATAAGCACTCAGTTCCGAGGAACAAGAGCGCCAAAAAACAATAATAGTAGGATGAAACCCATTGGAAAATGAAGAGAATATAACAAAAATGAAAATAAAATAATTTACGGGTGACCTGAGGTCTTAATCGAATTTACCATGGTAAATTCGATTAAGAGTGTCCCATACAGGAGAATGTACAATAGAGCATACGCGCAAAAGCTCCTGACTTCACGTCAGTGCTTGAACCAATTTTTTTGTAAAAGATAAAAATAAAAAACCAAAAACTTGGTCGTTTGAAGTGTAAATACAGAAGTTGTAGATCTTTTTATTACCTACAACTTTTTTCCATAGAACTCACCCCTTCTCACTTCATGACCTCAGATCGCCCGTAAATTATTTTTCCATTCATTTTTGTTATATTATCTTCCTTTTCCAATGGGTTTCATCCTTAATTTTTTTCGCTTTTTACCATTTTCAAAGGCTACTAGTTCTATTTACTAGTATAGTGTTCATGATCATTCCACACTGGACTCAAATCAAAATTTCTAAAGGGTTTTCCAATAAGATGTCACTTTTGAAGCTGTCATTTTTTGACATTTGACAAATAGAAACTACGCCATTAATAAAAATGGAACGATACATGCTTCAAGAACGCATTTCAACTGTCTAGCCCATTCCGTTCGAGAGTTATCGTGTTAACGACCGGCCGGACAGAATCGTTTTTGACCACGGATTCTTGATCAGTGAGTCGAATCAAATCGATTAAGGCCATTTTCAACCAAAAATTCTAAAATTACAGACATTTGGGCAAATTGATAACCACTCTGTTCCGAGAATCAAGAGCGCCAAAAAATATCGTTGAAGTCGGTGCTCGGTAATGGTAGAACAATAATAAATACGGGAAAATGTTTTTTGAGCCGAAACAAATGAAAGTTATTCCGACCCTAAATTGTATTGGAAATCCGTCGATTTCAGCTACAGCTAGTGTCAGGTGAAATAATATATCGATTATGATTATTCAAATAACGACAGCGCTGAAGAACCTCACACTGCGTCAATGTTGTTACGAATATTATCTTATACACGTTGCTTGAAATCCAGACACCCACTCGGAAACGTAAACTGTCTCAGTTGCAAGGGTGGAAGAATTTCGGATAGAATCTCATTAAATATGGAGGAGTGTGTTCGGTCGGCAATTCATATGTATTAGTGGAAACGGAAATGCTACCATGAAGCTTCCGCTGCTGGGGTCGAAATGTGGTTATCCTCGCATCGCTAGCACATGGGGGTGAAAGAAAATATCGTATGTATATTTTTTCCGCTCAATTCTACATCGTTATTATTCTTTTACAAATATTTAGCAGAGAAAAACAGGCATTCGACGTTTGAGTCGAATCATAGTGAGGAATGAATCATCTTTATATTTATACAGGATGTCCGAATCTATTTACTCATTATAACGATAATGCTAATATACAGGGTATCGCGGCACTACGTGACTCTTTCTCAGGTGTAAATGAAGTATGTATATAAAGACGAGTCAGGAGTGCTAAAAAAATTCTTCCTAAGACTCCCCCCTGCTAAAATATGTGACTCCAAATAGTACTCCCATAATTAAGTTTTTTGGCGCTCTAGTTCCTCGGAACAGAGTGCTTATCAATTTGCACAAATGTCTGTAATTTTAGAATTTTTGGCTGAAAATGGTCTCAAACGATTTGGTTCAACTCACTGATCAAGAATCCAAGGTCGAAATCGATTCTGTCCGGCGGGTCCGTCCGGCCGGCCGTAGGTACGATAACTCTCGAACGAAAGGAGTTAGAGGATTGAAATTTGTTCGTTAATGGGCGAAATCCATCAAGCGGTTTCGGAGTTTTTAGTAAAAACATTCTTTATGAATATTTCCGAAACCGATCACTCGATCTATCTGAAATTTAGCAGCGAATTGTAGATTCATGACCTTTATACGCATGTGAAGTTTTGTATTGATCAGGTTACCGCAAGGTGTCAAAATTTTTTTTTGAGAATTCTAAAAAAAAATTTCTACAATAACTCTCGAACGGAATGAGCTAGGCAGTTGAAATTTTCAGAGTAGGTTAGGTAGATCAATATCTCGGTTAAGTTCCGTTATTGGGCAAAATAGTCCAGATGGTTTCGGAGTAACGAAAAAAAATTTTTTTTAAGTAACAAATTTCAAATTCAATTTTTATTTAAGATGCAGTTTCACCATAAAAATCCATTGATATCATTTTCGACTCCAACAAGCTAAATACTTTCGGAGATATGATTTTTCGAAATTTCAATAATGAATCGTACTTCTATGTTTTCACAGAATGCTATGATTATTCTATCTATGCTTTATTATATGATCTGTGTTCATACTCGTACATGTCATCCTGTTCTATAAGAGAGAGTCAAATTCATTTCAGCTATTTTAATTTGAATTCTTCCATGGTGCAGTTCTCTTTCTCAGATTGCTCATTTAATCTTGATAAATAAACTATTATCAGAATTGACTTTCCTTTATGATGCAGTTCTATCATAAGAATACATTGATATAATTCCCAACTCTGAGAAACCATTACTTTCGGAGATATAATTTGTCAATGATAAGACAAGAGCGCCAAAGCTCCTGCCAATGGGCTTTCCCCCTTTTTGCGTACATACCTTTGGAAAATTTTTCGATCCGATACTTATTTCCTTTCCCAAGCACCGACAAATGAGGTGATTGGATAAGATTAGGTTATGTCATGAGTACAATCTAAAAAAAATGATAGTCATCGAACATATTATCTCCTGATATCGAACATACGAATCGCCATAAATTAAAGCGAACATCTAACCGTAACCTCATTTACATATTTGAAACTGTGTTAATTATTAGCAGTTTGTCTAGACCGGCTGAAAACACAAATAACTTTCTCATGCATAATCATTTATAAACAGCTGACGAAACCGAAAGCCCTCCATTAGCAAATTGCGTTCTCGTTGATCATCTATGTTCCTCATTGCCATGGAAACGGATGGACTCGCAAATAACACATGTACCCAGATTCTCATCGTGAAATAGAGGATTCCACTAGTCCAATTCAATGTTGCCACTACTAATTTCGGGTTCAAAATGTCTGTCATTTGGTAGGCCTTTATTAATATGATTTAAAGTCAAAATGGACATATAAAACAGAATATTAATAATGATATGAACAAATATACAATATTAAGTAATCATTAAAGGATACTGTGGGAGGTATACTCATTATTGAAAGGTTTTTTTTTGGTTTTCTCTCCCAAACTCTGAAAAATATCTATAAAATAAATGATTTGGTTCTGCGGAAGAAACACAAGATACTTGTTAGAAGCAATCAATTGAACAATGTTGCCTAACAAACAACAACGAAACAACATCAACGAAGAAACAACTATATCATAACGTTTCGGAGTCTATATCAGACTCCTTCGTCAGACGCTTAACGAAAATCTTTAGAATTATTCTAAATAATTCTAAAGATTAACGTTACGATATAGTTGTTTCTTCGTTGATGTTGTTTCGCTGTTGTTTGTTAGGCAACATTGTTCAATTGATTGCTTCTGACAAGTATCTTGTGTTTCTTACGCAGAAGCAAATCACAAAATAATTAATTTTTATTTTATAGATATTTTTCAGAGTTTGGGAGAGAAAACCCAAAAAAAAATCTTTCAATAAACATACAAATATCCTAGGGGTATTTGGCTTCTGTATGTCAGACATTTTTGGCATCATTGAATTGAAGTACTGGAATCCTCTATTGAGAATGTTGGTAAAAACCTAACCTAAAAGAATATAATCTATGTAAACGTATTAGATGTCTGCATTTAGGTGGAATATAAACAGATGGCCCGAGTTCTTGAAAATGGCACAATGATTTACACATCTTTTGAAGTCCTTTCGATCCCTCAACATTTCCGAGAAGGGTAAACGTCTCAAGTTCGTTCAGGTAGGTAACAATTACCGTATTCAAATGTCAAACGTCTAGGAGAAATAATGTTGGAGATATACGACGGTATGGTGTGTAAGAAGTTTAAAGGTTTTATTATCCTTTTTTCGACATTGCTACGACTGTTTGCGCCCCTGAATTTTCGAATTTTTGGCCGAAAATGATCTCAAACGATTTGGTTCGACTAACTAATGAAGAATCCGAGGTGAAACTTAATTCTGTCCGGGTGTCCGTAAGAACGATTACTCTCGAACGAAATTAGTTAGTGTTGAAATCTGCAGGGTAGGTTCGGGAAGTAAATATCTCGATTAGGTTCGTTAATGGGCAAAATCCACCTAGCGGTTTCAGAGTTATAGCCATTTAGAATTTTGTTTTCCCAATAACTAGAAAAAAATAACCTGATCGAATTGAATAATGGTAGTTAGTAGAGAAATATCAAACCGATTGTGAGAATCGTATGACAAGATAATTTTAAAACAATTATTAAAAAAAAAACTCTCAGATTTTGCTGAAATTTTGCAGGTTTCTGCACAGGTAAGCATTGCTTATTTGAATGCGATCTTGGGATTACGCGTTTACAAAGGTTCAAAGCGTGGTCAACCAGAGCCGTACTCGAAAATTTGTGCGATTTTCGGTGAAATGATTTATTTTGATTAGTTATCTCTTTTGTTAAAATTAAAGGTGAGAAAGCCCTGTAAACTTGGCGCTTTTGTTATATTTTTGACAAATCATATCTCCGAAAGTATTGGTTTATCAGAGTTGGGAATAATATCAATGGATCATGAAAGAAATTGAATTCCCTTTGCATCTTATCTTTATATGACGGTCCAATTTTGTGTTTCAAAACTTTCAGGAGTCATTCTGAGAAATTGAGTAAATTTATGAATGTTATGAAACAAATCTAATGTAATCAATACTTATGTAGGATATCTTAAATAGTGTTACCTACTAAGGAATAACTACCAGTACATTAGTTGGAAATCCCATTCTAAATCTTCAATAATTAGAGAATGACTCGTAAATCATGCTCGATTTCCTTGAATTTTTGACTCACTCACCAAAAAAGTCTGTCTATGAACTTAGCGAATCCAAATTTAAAATTGTTTACATGGTTACATCAACCAAACTGTCCAGAAATACACTTTCTGTTTCGTTTGACATTAATGACGTTTATCTTTCAAACTGGACCTACCTCAAACAGATAGAACACAGACAGATATAATTCGCATTCTGTGGAAACATAGGAGTACGATGTATTATTGAAATTTTGAAAAATCATATCTCCGAAAGTATTAGCTTGTTAGAGTTGAAAATGATGTCTGTTAGAGTTGAGAATAATATCAATGAATGCTTATGATGAAACTGCATCTTAAAAAAAATTGAATTTGAAATTGGTAATGTAAAAAATAAAATTTCAACTGTCTAGCTCATCCTGTTCGAGAGCTATCGTGTTAAAGGCCGGCCGGACAGAATCGATTTTGACCACGTATTCTTGATCAGTGAGTCGAACCAAATCGTTTAAGACCATTTTCAGCTAAAAATTCGAAAATTACAGATATTTGGGCAAATTGATAAGCACTCTGTTCCGAGGAACAAGAGCACCAAAAAGAAGGCTTAAAGTTATACCAAATTCTATGTAGTTTTGTAAAAATTGGGAAAATGTGTATATCTTTATGAACAATTGGGATTTGATTGATTTATTCTTATTTCTTATTTTATTTGGTGTATAATTTATGCCTATTTTAGTATTCCAGTTCATACTTTGTTCACAACAAAAAAATAGCACAAAACAATAGTTTACATTGAGTTCATTATTGGGATATTCAAAATCTAACCCACACACTATTTTTATCATAATACACACCAGGCAAGGAATATTGGCAATATTTCAATTGATATTTTTTTCAGATAACAAAACCATAGTCCTAAAGATAAGTTGGCACGATGGTTTTCGACTGTATACTAGAAATTGTAACAATGTAAACTTCTTGAAACCGAGATCGATTACAAAAAAATTTACATAATTGAAGGTCGGTAAACCCCACATTATATTTCGTTTAGACCGGTCCGAAATACCGCACAACATTCGTGCACATCCACTCATCAGCTGACGAAAGTCCACCATGTGCAAATATGGAAAGTAGACGATAAGACACGATCGTAAAAACACGGGAGAAAAATAGAAATTACCTCTGTTTCCTGAATATCGACATATCGTATCCTTTTGATTCACAATAAGGACACCAACTAGCACATAACCACAGAGAACATATCGTTTTCACTTTGGGTTATTTTCCTTTATCTCCCTCGCCATGCACACTATCTTCCAACAGGTCTACCGTGTACGAGGATATAGAATATAGATAACACTCGAAAATATATCGAATAGATAATGGCGACTTTCTTTCGATAAATTTGTCGCTTAGCTTCGCTACGAGTCGCGCACAGTGGTTGGCACCCCGTGCCACTTTAAATGTTTTGAGGCTTTGCGAACGAAACGAGATGATAGGTACGGGTACTACGTCTGTGGTGGTGACTGGTCAGCCCGAAATAGAAGGATGTTTCGCAGGGCCGTATCGGCATCTCGAACGTAAACAAAATACCGCACAGACGATTCCAGATTCGAATTAGTTTACTGCATTCGATACGTGATCTACGACAATCAGAGGAAGATAATGATCTGTATCTTCGTCCGAGCTGTTGGTTTATTTTTATTATCGTTGTTTGTTTTCGATCGAGGCATTTCGACATTGATTTAGATAAATATCCTTTCATGTTGAACGAATCGTCGATTGTGGCGAAAGACGGAAATCAAAGGGTTTCGTGCATGTTTTCGTTCCGTAATCTATCGGTTTGGTATATTATTCTTTTGTTGCGAATAACGAAAGCATTGATCATTATTTTTTGGAATTTGGAAAACACTTAAAAATGGGTTCAAGCCCTGGGGACAGGAGCTTTCTGGCGCTCTTGTTCAAACAGATAAATTATATCTCAGAAAGTATTGGTTTCTCAGAGTTGGGAATTATAACAATGGATTCTTATGATAGAGCTGCATCATAAAGGAAATTAAATTCAAATAATAGTTTATTTATCAAGATTAAATGAGCAATCTGGGAATGAGAACTGCACCTTGGAAGAAATCAAATTAAAATAGCTGAACTGAATTTGACTCTCTCTTATAGAACAGGATGAAATGTACGAGTATGAAGACACATCATATAATAAAGCTTAGATATAATAATTATAGCATTCTGTGAAAACATAGAAGTACGATTCCTTATTGAAATTTAGAAAAATCATATCTCCGAAAGTATTAGCTTGTTGGAGTTGAAAATGATATCGATGGATTTTAATGGTGAAACTGCATCTTAATTAAAAATTGAATTTGAAATTCGTTGCTTAAAAAAAATTTTTTTTCGTTACTCCGAAACCATCTGGTCTATTTTGCCCAATAACGAACTTAACCGAGATATTCATTTCCCTAACCTACTCTGAAAATGTCAACTGCCTAGCTCATTCCGTTCGAGAGTTATTATAGAAATTTTTTTTTAAATTTTAAAAATTTTGTTTTGACACTTTGCGGTAACCTGATCAATACAAAACTTCACATGCGTATAAAGGTCATGATTCTACAATTTGATGCTAAATTTCAGATAGATCCCGAGATCGGTTTCGGAAATATTCATAAAAACTGTGTTTTACTAAAATAGGCCAAACTCCGAAACCGCTTGATGGATTTCGCCCATTAACGAACTTGTCCGAGATTTTTACGCTACAACCCCACCTTGCAAATTTCAATCCTCTAAGTCCTTTCGTTCGAGAGTTATCGTGCCTACGGCCGGCCGGACAGAATCGATTTCGAACACGGATTCTTGATCAGTGAGTCGAACCAAATCGTTTAAGACCATTTTCATCGAAAAATTCGAAAATTACAGACATCCGGGCAAATTGATAAGCACTCTGTTCCGAGGAATAAGAGCGCCAAAAACTCCCGATAAAATGGATGTCAATGTGGCCCTGGTTAAATAGGCGTATACGTTGGCGTATTTTTATTGACCAAACATGGATGATATTGAGTTTATTCTCTTAATTACGGCTATTCAAAATGTAGTTACATTCTCATTGCCCTAGGGCCGCTCAGAAAACATCAACAAAATTCAATTTTTGAGACAGAATCTTGTGTTGTAAAAATTGCATTGTCTGATAACTGTGTGGTTTTAATATTTATTATACTGTCAAATCGTTCTCAATAATTATTTTCCTTCCTGCTTGAATATTCCCGAAATTTCTGCCATATCCGATTCTTTAAATTCTCTTTTGGGTATTCCATAAGACCATTTGCAAATTTCGCATATTATTTATAAAATCATCGCATTCTTCAATGAATCAACACAAAAGAAAATACAATCAAGCGGAGCTATCCTCCACGATTCACTTACTACATTATTGAAAGGTTTTTTTCTCGGTTTTCTCTCCCAAACTCTGAAAAATATCTATAAAATAAAAATTAATTATTTTGTGATTTGCTTCTGCGTAAGAAACACAAGATATTTGTCAGAAGCAATCAATTGAACAATGTTGCCTAACAAACAACAACGTAACAACATCAACGAAGAAACAACTATATCGTAACGTTTCGGAGTCTATATCAGACTCCTTCGTCAGACGCTTAATGAAAATCTTTAGAATTATTTTGTTGATGGTTATTTTGTGAAATTCAACAAAATAATTCTAAAGATTGTCATTAAGCGTCTGACGAAGGAGTCTGATATAGACTCCGAAACGTTACGATATAGTTGTTTCTTCGTTGATGTTTGTTAGGCAACATTGTTCAATTGATTGCTTCTGACAAATATCTTGTGTTTCTTACACAGAAGCAAATCACAAAATAATTAATTTTTATTTTATAGATATTTTTCAGAGTTTGGGAGAGAAAACCCAGAAAAAAACCTTTCAATAATGAGTATACCTCCCACAGTATCCTTTAGTGTTCACTTACTACAGTCTAGCGATATATGGCCCCTGATATTAAGCTGACTCTGCTATGGGTGACAGGTCTTTGCACTATTGAAGGAAATGGGATGGCCGATGAACTAGCTAAAAAGGCCTACAGGTTAACACCTGCTGGACCACAACCCTTCTGTGGGCTTGGAAAGGACAACTACAGAATAGCGGTCCAACAATGGGAGCTGAATAACTGACTGAATAGGTCTTTGGAGAAATAGTCCAGGACAGGCAAAAAGATTCGTACAGATTTCGCACCATCCTCAACCAGAAAGCTCCTGCAGCTGCCACGAGCTGAGCTTTGGGTAATGGTGGGACTGCTGAGAGGTCACTATCAGTACAAAGACCAATTGTACTACTTGGGAAAATGAGTAGACGAAACATGCAGGCTCTGGATCGGAAAAGGATACTGCCGAACATATAGTATGCAAATGCCTAGAGCTGGTCAGCCTGAGAATTTTAAAGGGGTGAGCGAGTTCTACAAACTCGTTCGAATTTTCCTTCGATTCCGGGTCAAAAATATTTCTAAGTGCCGACCCAAAATTTTTTTTTCATGGTATATCGATACGGAGCTCGTGTCTAATTAAATCGAGGTCGCTGATCACGAATTTGTAATTAGTTTTTCCCTAAGTGGCGTACTTTGGGAAAATTTTTCCTTAAAGTGAAGAAATTGACGAAAATAGGTCAATTTTGGAACTTTCCACCGCCCAAAAAAATTGGAGTAAAGTGTTCCTGATCTTTTACGTCATATTTGGATCCTTTATCTATCGAATAATCCGAACAATACATGTCCAGGTCGTACGCTTCGGAAATTATGGTTTTTTTCCCATTTTATCCCATTTTTCGAGAAAAATTTCTTGACGCAAAACTATGAAGCGGGTACTTATTCTTATAGATTCGGGGCCGTAGATTTCGAATCTACGATCAGATATTTATTACAAAAATTTCCCGAGGAAATATCGCGGAAAGAATTTTCCGAAAAATAGACCCTCGGGAAAAAAAACATAATTTCCGAAGCGTACGACCTGGTCATTTATTGTTCGGAATATACGATAGATAAAGGATCCAAATATGACGTAAAAAATCAGGAACACTTTACTCCGATTTTTTTGGGCGGTGGAAAGTTCCAAAATTGACCTATTTATTTTGAATAGCCCGCTATTTCGGTAGATGTCACTTTTGAAGCTGTCATTTTTTGACATTTGACAAGTAGAAACTACGCCATTAATAAAAATGAAACGATACACGCTTCAAGAACACATTGAAATTATTAAAATTCACTATAAAAATGGTGAAAATTTGGCAGAGACGGTTCGTAAAACTCGAACATTTTTGGGTCGTCGTGAAGCACCTTGTCGGAACGCAATAAAGAAATTGGTGGAAAAATTCGAGCTGTTGGGACAAGTTAGTTATGTGAAGAATAAAACCCGTGCACGTCGCTCAAGAACAGCCGAGAATATGGCTGCTGTAGCCGAAAGTGTTGAAGAAAACCCAGGTTTGTCCATTCCTCGTCGTTCATTGGAATTAGGCATTCCGCAAACGTCATTACACCGTTTTTTGCATAAAAATTTGGGTCTTAAGGCTTATAAAGTTCAGTTAACACAAGAATTCAAGCAGGCCCATCATCAACAACGTCGTATCTTTGCTGATTGGGTCGTTGAAATGCATGAAAATGATCCGGAATCCGGAATCATCTTGAGTGATGAGGCCCATTTCCACCTCGGTGGCTTCGTCAACAAGCAAAATTGTCGCATCTGGGGCTCGGAAAACCCAAGAGTCATTGCTGAAAAGCCTCTCTATCCTCAACGTGCGACTGTTTAGTGCGGTTTATGGTCCGGCGGAGTTATTGGACCTTACTTTTTCGAAAATGAGGCTGGAGCAACAGTTACGGTGAATGGATTGCGCTATCGAGAGATGATTAATGATTTTTTATGGCCGGAATTGGATGGTATTGATCTGGACAACTTTCAACAAGACGGCGCTACGTGCCACACAAGTTTCCGGACCGTGTTATCTCTCGAAGAGGTGATCACAATTGGCTACCGAGATCTTGTGATTTAACACCTTGCGACTTCTTCCTTTGGGGCCACGTGAAAGAGAAGGTCTACGCCAATAGCCCAGCGTCGATTCAAGACCTCAAAGATGGAATTCGTGAGGCTATCGAGGACATAGGGCAGCCACTTTGCTAATACTTTCGGAGATATGATTTTTCAAAATTTCAATAATACATTGCGTAGTTCTATGTTTTCACAGAATGCGAATTCTATCTGTCTGTTCTATCTTTGTTCACTATCAGACATGTCAAATGTATTTCAATTTGATAAGTTTATCAAATTGGGTTCAGACTATCTTCAGTGAAGTTTCAATTGATATAATATAATTTTCAGAGTAGACTTGAGGAATGAATATCACGGATAAGTTCGTTATTTAATTTTAAATTGTTTTCTATTATGATGCAGTTCTATTATAAGAATCCATTGATATAATTCCCAACTCTGAGAAACCAATACTTTCGGAGATATAATTTGTCTGTTTGAACAAGAGCGCCAAAGCTCCTGTCCACAGGGCTTTCCCACTTTTTCTGTAAAATCTTATCGATGTAAGGGTATCCTATTTTGGGCATTTTTGCAGGGTCCCTCATTAAATTATTATATTTTTCTGAAAAGCTCACAGTATAGTTGGGTAATTCCCACCAAATGTTCCCTTTTCGCATTTTAGTTAAAAAAAAAATAAATTAACAATAATCGAATTTATTTTTAGATATCCTAAACCAGAAATTAATTCTTATTAATCTTATGCCTAAGGTTACACACTTTCGTTGGTATTTTGTGAAATAATGAGATTTTCATGAAACCGGCATTCACGGATGTGAGACAAAATTCACGGAAATGAAATAATGTTAAATTTTAAATGAAAAAAAAAATTTCATATATCCTTAATATGAAAAAGATATTGTTCAAGCACTGACGTGAAGTCAGGAGCTTTTGCGCGTATGTTCTATTGTCCATTCTCCTGTATTGGACACTTTTAATCGAATTTACCATGGTGAATTCTATTGTCTATTCTCCTGTATTGGACAGCCTTAATCGAATTCACCATGGTAAATTCGATTAAGAGTGTCTCATACAGAAGAACAGACAATAGAATTCACCATGGTAAATTCGATTAAGAGAGTGTCCAATACAGAAGAACGAACAATAGAATTCACCATGGCAAATTCGATTAAGAGTGTCCAATACAGGAGGATGGACAATAGAACATACGCGCAAAAGCTCCTGACTTCACGTCAGTGCTTGAACCAATTTTTCTCTTTCGGACATATCCAGAATATTTTTAATTTTTCCTTCCTTTTTTCTTTTATAATAGCCCTCGTTCTTCACGTTTTTCTTCTTCGTATAATTCAGGATAATTTTTTCGGGCTTCATGAAGTCTTCTCATAGATTTTCGTTGTTTTTTCTTCTGTTCTTCATGAGAAACAGTAACTTTTTTCTTATTTTTTTTTTAATAATGTTAGAATTCATGTCCTGAAAGGAGAAACAGAATATTATTATCACATCCGTGAAGAGTACCTCACCTCCGTGAATTACTATATTCACGGAGGTGAGAAATTTTACTTTTTTATAGAATATCTCATTTAAAGAAAAAGGCTTCAAAACAATATTTTAACTCATTAAATAACTTTCGTAATTAAGTATATTCAGATAACAAATAATTGAATAAAATAATCTCCTACCTTACAACTACCTTACAATTCATCTTCACGGAGGTGAGAATCCCAAATTTCCCATACACGTCTTTATCACTTGGGTAAGAATTTAACCAATAAGTTACACTTTGAAGTTCAAATCTCAAGTGGTCAGTATTACCTGCGCATCAACCGATATTCCAGGCGGTCCACGATGAAGATACCGTCATCTTGCGATTAAAGAGTCAAATTACAATGTCGCTTCACGGAGGTGATAGATAATGCAGGAACATCCACTAATATAAGTATAATTCGAACACCGATAATTTTTTTATTGAGATTTTATCATGTCAACATTATTTAGTTAATTGTGGATAATGAACTAGAAATACGCTGTGCTTGAATTCCATTAATGCTATAATTTTAAGTTTAGGACAATGCGATAACTAAGAGGAACAGTCACGGAGGTGAGGTTTTCAATTCTTCTGGAAAGAAAACTAGCGTTGAAAATTAAAATTTTTGAAATTTTGCAATTTTTTATTCTTTATAGTGATTGTTACATTTCAAAAGGATATAATATAGAGAATTAAACGATTAAACCAGTTTTATGTAGCAGAAAACTGTCATTAACACCAAAGTGGAACATTTCGTGAGAACTACCTAGTTATCAGATAGATGCCTGTAAATGCAAAATTTCAAGAATGCCCTGTACCTAAAAAACCAAATAGGCTATGAAAAACGATTCGGTGCAATCTTCAATTTCACGAAAGAGTAGCATTCAGTCGCTAAAACCGCAACCCTGTATCTACAAGAATAAGGGAGATACCCTACAAAAGCGTCCAAAATGGGATTTCCTTTACATTGAAATATAAATTGTGGGAATTTCATGAGAGGTTAAACATTTCTTAGACCGCTATGTTCCGAGTGATTTGGAATGAATAAACCAATAAGATCCAATTTAGCAGAGATGAGGGTTGGAACACAGGAATAACTAAGGACCGACACATTTTGGCCCCAATCCCCGTATTTCGATCCTGAGCACGGACCTGGCGCAAGTTCCGAGAACTTCCTTTGTTTCGGCTCATTGGGAGCCCCGTCTACCTGGAAAATCTCGGAATAACGAAACCCACGGGCCGCAGGAACAGCGGTAATAGAGGCGGCACGAAAAAGGCTCGTACCTCAATCGAGCTTACTGTTCTTAACATGACCGAGCCGGAGACAGGGGGAAGGGCACGGCCAATAAGACCGTACGTGTAAGGTGCCTACCGCCAACTTCGCACCGGATAAGAATGGAAGGTGAACGAAAATGAAACATTCTCGCCTTTGGGGCGGTTGAATTATGGGAACTGGTGATAACGAGTGCCGAAACGAGTTGATTCCTCATTATATCATCTTGGACTACCGAAAACTTCGGTATATCTACCTGTATACCGGGTAGTGGGTAGTACTCTTTCAATTATAAACAATAGTATTCTTTTTCAGTCATAAATATCATGATGTTCACGCACAGGCTGATCGGATATCACCGGAAATATAGGAAGTCTAAAATGTTGCTAGTGTTGTTCTGTTTTTCGAATTTGCGAAAAATTCAAGAAAGGCCGTCGTAAAGGGTGACAATAATATAAAATTTGGTATAATATTAGGTACTAATGAGTTCAAGATTTATTGAAGGGAATATTTATTGATCACCCTGTATGACGGTGCCAAGCGGAGATTTAGAATTTTTGTTATGAATTCATTCTTTGTGGTTGCGATAATGAAAAAAAAAATCATAATGTTCATGTACAGGGTGATCCAATATTCTCGAAAATAGGAAAAGTCTAAAATTTTCCCAGTTCGATTTCAGAAATGTTGAAGGAAGGCGATAGTAAAGGGTGACAAAACTTCAAAATTCGAAATTATTTGGTCGATTAGTTCAAGAGTTATTGAAGTGTGAAATTTCACTCATAAGATGAACATCACCCTGTATATCTCAAACGAAGGTACTAAGGCGTTTAAAACCTCTTGATACGAGTCCAGCCTGACGACATTAATTCACCCTGTATATTCACAAATTTTGACTGACCTGTCGATTGGACTGTCGTCATTCTTGTCCTGGCCGGAGTCTGGCGAACCTCCTGCCGGACTGTCATGGTGCTTTCCTCCACCTCCCTCCTCCCGCACGGAGTCGGGCCTTCTGTCCGATCCGCTCCTCGAGACTGGTTGACTAGGTTTCGATTCTCCTGAAACAAAATTGGCCTATTGAAACATACGCCAAAAATCGAATTTCAAATATTCGAGGTATTTCTTTCGGCAGATATATCGGATGATAAGTTCGTGGTCTGATGAAGAGGATAAAAAATGTTTGTTTCAAGTCGATTTTACTCACTGACATAGTACCTATGTATAGTCTTGTCCAATACAAATTTTTGTCGTCTGACATATGTTTCGGAAACGAATATGTTTCCATCTTCTGAGACGAAGCGTTACTAAAGCATGCTATCAATTTCTACACTAAAGTATGGGTTGAAAATTTTCTTGCCTGTATAGTTTATTGAAATTCGGGTTTTTGGGAAAGTTGGTGCTCAAGAAACTATGATTTTCGACATATATGTCATTGATCGTGTTACTCTGAAAACCTGTCAAAATTGAAATTTTTTTTTATAAAAATTACCAAAAGACGTAGAAATCAGAACAATATCGAAAAGTTTCTGAAATAAATGTTGCTCAGAATTTCATTTCATACCAAACTGCTAAATTTCATAGTGAAAATGCAGAAATTTTTTGATATTGATATTTTGATGACAGCACGTAAGTGCAGCTATGGGCTTTGCGGAAATTTCAAAAATAATTCGGAATGTAATTCCAATGCAAGAGACATTATCACAATTCAAATAAAGTAGATATTTATTTAATGTTCCTCATAAATTATGATTTCTATAGTGAAAGCCTCACAATCTTGGAGTTTGCACCAAGATTGTGAATTATACTTGAGAAATGTAATGCGCTCAGAGCTAATATCTCGCTAATTATTCTGGGAACATCATAAGAAATTACATTCTTCGATTTTATATCTGAAGAATAATTCTCCAAACCCTGTAAAAACGCTTTTGAATATATTTTCTCAAATACTCGCTCAAATACCACTAAAAAAGAAATACAGACCTCATCTAAAACAAAGATACCTGTGAAATGAAATCGAGTTGACAGGCGGATAATTTCTTATGATGTTCCAAAAATAATTAGGGAGATATTAGCTCTTTGCGCATTTAATTTCTCAAGAATAATTCGGTTTGCACCAAGATTGTGGGGTTTTCACTATAGGAATTATACTGAATTATTTTTCAAATTTCTCAAAGCCCACAGCTCCCTTTAACATGCTGTCATCAGAATATGAATATCAAAAAATTTCGGATTTTCACAATGAAATTTGGCAGTTTGGTATAAAATGAAATTCTGAGCAACATTTATTTCAGAACCTTTTTGATATTGTTCCGATTTCTACGTCTTTTGGTAATTTTTCTAAAAAAATGTCAATTTTGACAGGTTCGCAGAGTAACACGATCAATGACAAATATGTCGAAAATCATCGTTTCTTGAGCACCAACTTTCCCGAAAACCAAAATTTCGAAAAATTATACAGGTGAGAAAATTTCCTCTTGGTGCGTACTTTTTGAAACACACTGTATATCTCGATACCTTCAAGTGTTCTTAAGTACAATTTAATGGATTTTTTCAACAATTGGACAGAATTTTCTGACATTGAGCGGCGGGTTGTTGAAACGTGATATGTAACAGCAGATTTATCGATGCTGTTGTTTCTGGTTGTTTGTCCGACGTAGCACTTCCTGCAATCTAAACATTCAATTTCATATATTCCCGATTTTAACATGTCCCGAGTTGAATCGAATATACATATTTCCTAGAACTTAATTTTCGTGAAAGTTTCGAAAGCCAGTTTTATATTAACCTTTTTATACGAAAATTAAACAACTTCTAGGAAATAAATTCGATAAAACTCTGGACAAGTAAAATATATATATATATGAAATTAAATGTTTAGATTGCAACAAGTGCTGCGTCCGGCAAAGCAACAGAATCATTCTCACACTACATAAAGAGGATTCGGGATACATTCGTAACAACAATATCGATAAATCTACTGTTGCAAATCACGTTTCAATAACTGGCTACTCAACTTCCCAAAATTCAGTCAGTGAAAAAATGTACGAGAGAAAAGATGTTTTACACAATAATTATCTGATCCCTATCAACAACTCATTGTCCCCACGTATCGATTTATGACTAAGTATATGTAAACCCATACTTGAGTGTAGTAATTCATAGCATGATTTAGTAACGATTCGTCTCAGAAGAAGCATTATGACATTTGAAGATGTCAGTTCTGACGATTACCTCTATGGATATGTCGAAAACATTCTGCCGGTAGATATGAATACGATAATTTCCAAAGTTCAAAACATGTTAGAAATACATAATGTAAAATGTTCTGTTATTCGCTGGTACGAATATACTTCGATACAATGACGTTGATTCTTAAAAAAAATAATTCATGGCTCCTGTCAGTTGATCCAAACTGATAATTATCAATTAAAAATATTCAACCTTTGTAATATATTATTTTTAAATAATCATCCTACAAAACTATATTAAAAACCTAATTAATGAATAATTCGAATGATTGATGGCCGAGAATATGATAAAAAATGCAATAAATCATGATTCTAACAATGGAGCTGCATATCATTGTAGACATTATTCGGTAAATAACAACAAATGTATGGTTTATAATGATGACTGTGCCTTTCAAGGTCCACCAGTGATTTAAGCTAAAAACTGAATATTCCATATTTCCAACAAATAATTTGGATGGAAGCCGTCTTTGGAATCCTCGAATCAAGCGGTATGCCACGTTGTCGCACCCTTTTCTCGTTCATAATCAATGTCATAGATAATTTGTTTGCAGGGGTGGGATACCGAATTATAAATTCACTCGTAACTTTTTACCTGAGCCAAATCTAGAAGAATGTATATAATCCCCTTATAATAACAGAAAAACCTAATGCAAACTTACTTTTATTCTTCCATGGATTTAATTATTTTACTGGAATACAGCCAAAGTAAATTCCTATTCTTTAAAATATGTCCATTTGTACCATGTTTAACTCGTCTAGACATGCGATAGGCCTTAAATATCGATTAAAATTAGTTTTCAAACAGAATGAAATTGGATCTTCTCAGATTAAAATGACAGATTGTCACAGATGTCATACACTGCATACACATGTCTGATGTGTAGGTAAAGTACCTAGAGAAACATGCAACTCATGAAAGACAGATATGTGAATGACATTGCTAATACGATCTATAGAAAGCACAAAATATAATTCATGAAAAAATTTATAGCGACGTCAGTAAGCAAAAACTGTTGAAAACTTAGTTTGTCGAGTGTAATACAGTTTACCAGTACATCTCGACCGTTGGAATATTTCGATATTTCGGCAACAGCTTCACCAATATAGATCAGATCGAGCTCAAATCTAGAAATTTACTATAAAACAAGGTTTTGAAGGCTCTCGTAAAATTTGAACGATATGTGTCAGATAGTTTCTGAGATACAGATTTTTTTAAATTTTGCCAGTCATGCGATCCTCACAAAATTTTGTATAAGTCTACCGCGCTTTGAATCGATCAGATCAGTGTGTTTCAATTGATTGGGAAAACAAAATTTCAGATTGCTATAACTCTGAAACCACTCGGAGTATTCTGCCCATTAGCGAACTTAGCCGACGCATTTGGACTCCAGACCTACTCTGAAAATTTCAACTCTCTAACTCATTGCGTTCGATCGTTATTGTGCTGAGGGCCGGCCAGCCAGAAAATACATGAATTATACAGGGTGAGTCTTTGACCACTGCATTAATTTTAACCAAAGATTCCTCTCATCAAATGAAACACTTTTCTCAATTAACATTTTTCCAAATTGAGCTCAGGTAAAAAGATGCAGGCTGTTGAAATTTTGAAAAAAATTCAGTTTTTATTTTGTAGCTTTGACATCCTTTTTTCGAATAAAATGAATGTTGGCGTAAAGTTTCCCATAACTATGATACATATTTTCCAAAAATTAGTTATTTTCTACTTCTACTGATTTTTTAGTTATGGACTCGTAGATTCATAAAACTAAACGAAATTAGCATAAAGAAAGCATATAAAGTTTTTCTTGAGTCATTTCAAGAATATTCCATCGTTTTAGAACATTATATTATTCTTCATCATTTCTCCTTAAACGCACCGTTTTCGAGATATTCTTCATTGAATGTTTTAAAATGGAAAACTCCAGAAATTTCACATCTTTCATGGATCCATCCCTGAGCGTTGGAATCCCGAATCAAGCTGTAAACCACGTTACCATGCCTTACTCTCGTCCGCCAACAAAGTCATAGATAATTTATATGCGGGAGTGTATTAGCACATTGTGAAATCTTTAAACGCTTGTTACTTTTTACCTGAGCCGAATCTGGAAAAATGGTAAATGAAAAAAGTGTTGCATTTGGAATCTTTGGTTAAAATAAATGCAGTGGTCAAAGACTCACCCTGTATAGAAGCTTTGTCATATTGCCAGATATAATCCTTTTATCTTGACGCTCGATATATTCATTTATGACCGTGTTTTCCAACTTTCAGATTATGATTTCCATTCATCCTTGCACTTGGATAACCAAAATAAACAAGATCAATATCGCAGTTTACAATTAAAATAATTGTACGAACACGAGGTCGAAATCAGAATCATAGTTCGTGAGGTTCCAAAAAAAAACCACTAGATTAATATCAACGATGCTCGAAGGATTAGCATAAATATTAATGAACTGTGTACTATTCGTTGTGAGTCATGTGGAGGAAACGGTTAATCAGATTCGAACATCAAATATTGAAATAGCTTTATACCCACTTCTTCTGCCTATACACTTTTATAGATATAGGTCATTAAAACTGCCAACATGGGGGTTCTCTGCACATAAGCAGAATATGCGGATAATTTAGAGAAATTCAATTTCATTCTAGAGATTGCCAATCTGAAGTTTGTGATTGTATTGCGTTTAGATATCCGTTTCAAATTAATTTTGCAAATAAAACCTTCAATCAGTAGATAATAAAAAACGTGGTAAAGCCCTGTGGACAGGAGTTTTGGCGCTCTTGTTCAATCTTTGAAAAATCATATCTCCGAAAGTATTGCTAAGATTTGGGAATTATATAAATGGATTCTTATAATAGAACTTCATCATAACAGAAATTAAATTCAAAAGTATTTAAGTTCAATAAGAGTGACAAAAATTATCGATCCAAAACCAACAGACCAATTCTACCCTACAACGAACTTATCCGAGATTATTCATTACTCAAATCCACTCTGAAAATTATATTATATCAATTGAAAATTAGTCAATATTCCAGATTTGTGTTTACTGGAGATATTCTGAACTCAATATTATTAACGTACTATTACCATTTCCATCATGATATGGATCAACCATGGGCATTAAATTATCATTCAAGGATAGTATTTTATAAATATATTTTGAACTATTAAAATAATTTGTTCGTAATCCACTACCTACTCAAATATCAGGAATAAATGGACAATCGGCCATGATTGTCTCCAGCCTTGCTCTAGACATTTCGATGATACTTTCCTTAGGTATTTCGAGTTGTGAAAACTATGCAACGAGTGTAAGTTGCAACAACCCATTCCACGAAGTTGAATCATTACAGATTGCTCATTCAATCTTGATAAATATAATTAATGACAAATTTTTGAAGCATTAAAGCATTGTAGATTGCTCTTTTTTTAAAAGATAATTTTTGAAGCATTTTTTTTAACGACACTTTTTTTTAAATTTAATTTCTTTCATGGTGCAGCTCTATCATAAGAATCCATTGATATAATTCCCAACTCTGAGAAACCAATAATTTCGTTGATATAATTTGTCTGTTTGAACAAGAGAGCCAAAAAGCTCCTGTCCACAGGGCTTGTTAATTCACGTTTAACATCGATACGTCTTATTGCAACACCCCTTTCATACAATTACCCCATTAGCTTCGCTTACGTACGTCAGCGAAGCTTCCTTTCCGTTCCTTGACATAATAATATGGTGGATCGAGTCGAAAATTGATCAGAGTTCTCTCAAGTTCCCCACGCACTGCGTCGGATTCAAAAGCCGCCGCCACCATTGAGCAACTGACTAAGATTTTCGCGACACATAAATGACGTAATTGAGGGCTTGTCATATCCGGTAAGAGAATGTGATTGATTCACGTGAATTGAAATTCGAATCGTTCAGTTTGGCGATCACGATAATCGTAGGCGAAGTGTGGTTAGAAGGAGACAGTTTCGAAAATATACGGAATAAAATTATCGAGAAATTACCTGCATTTTCTATTGTACATTCACCTCTATTGGACACTCTTGATCGAATTTACCATCGATATAGACAGTTTTCTCAGCTTTTATATGATATGAATACTTTTCGTACCATTTTAAGGACTTGAGTAATGAGAGAATCGTCTAAGATCGAATGATTTTTAATTCTGTCGTATGTATTCTATCCGAATTGAAATTCATTAAATATCTAATATAAAAAAAATAATGCATAAATCCTCTTGCCGTATCCATTCAACTGAGTATTGGCGCTCTAGTTCCTCGGAACTGAGTGCTTATCAATTTGCCCAAATGTCTGTAATTTTCGAATATTTCGATGAAAATGGTCTTAAACGATTTGGTTCGACTCACTGATCAAGAATCCGTGGCGAAATCGATTCTGTCCGGCCGGTCCGGCCGTAGGCACTATAACTCTCGAACGAAAGGAGTTAGAGGATTGAAATTTGCAAGGTGTGTTTGGAGCGTAAATATCTCGGCTAAGTTCGTTAATGGGCAAAATCCATCAAGCGATTTCGGAGTTATGGCCGATTTTAGTAAAACACATTTTTTATGAATATTTCCTAAACCGATCACTCGATCTATCTGATATTTAGCAT
Source organism: Halyzia sedecimguttata (assembly GCA_937662695.2). Classification (NCBI taxonomy): domain Eukaryota; kingdom Metazoa; phylum Arthropoda; class Insecta; order Coleoptera; family Coccinellidae; genus Halyzia; species Halyzia sedecimguttata. Next base: position 1,126,159 of record OW569411.2, on the reverse strand, counting down.
CAAATTGTAGAATCATGACCTTCATACGTATGTGAAGTTTCGTACTGACCAGGTTACCGCAAGGTGTCAAAAAAATTTTGAAAATTAAATTTTTTTTTTACGATTGAACGGAATGAGCTAGGCAGTTGAAATTTACAGATTAGGTTAGGGAGATCAATATCTCGGTTGAGTTCGTTATTGGGCAAAATAGGCCAGATGGTTTCGGAGTAACGAAACATAATTTTTTTTTCAAGTAACAAATTTCAAATTCAGTTTTTATTTAAGATGCAGTTTCACCATAAAAATCCATTGATATCATTCTCAACTCCAACAAGCTAATACTTTCGGAGATATGATTTTTCGAAATTTCAATAATGAATCGTACTTCTATGTTTTCACAGAATGCTATAATAATTCTATCTAAGCTTTATTATATGATCTGTGTTCATACTCGTACATTTCATCCTGTTTTATAAGAAAGAGTCAAATTCATTTCAGCTATTTTAATTTGATTTCTTCCATGGTGCAGTTCTCATTCTCAGATTGCTCATTTAATCTTTATATATAAACTATTATTTGAATTGAATTTCCTTTATGATGCAGTTCTATCAAAATAATTCATTGATATAATTCCCAACTCAGAGAAACCAATACTTTCAGAGATATAATTCGTCTGTTTGAACAAGAGCTACTGTCTACAGGGCTTTCCCACTTTTGTGATTTTTTTCAGATTCAAAGACTTTTTAAAGGAATTTGAATTGAATTGGTTTCATATTTTTTGAGTTGAGGAGGAACTAAAAAAAAATGATCCAAAACTGTTTGGCCGATTATGCCTATTAACGAACTCGAATGTTGCATTCGGATGCTCGACCTACCCTAAAAATTCTTATCTCTTTCCATTCTCAAGTTAACGTGAGATTAATAAAGCACTCTGTTCCGAGGAACTAGACCGCCAAAAATCGATTTTTCTATAAATCCAATCGAAATCAATTTAATTTTCACAAACTATGTTTCATTCCAATGTTCAATATCAATAACAACTTAAATTATAGTATTGTTTTCCACCATCACGACACACAGATGTAAGTACCTATCGTCAGATAAATCTCGTATTAATATCCAACCTACAGCTCCATTAAAACGATAACGGTTTAAAATTGTGACTATATGAATGGATGTTGAACTATTATTCTGGGGAATAATGAAGTTTGAAAAAGCCAACGCCGATAACGCATTTCCGTCATTCCGATAGTCAGAATCAACGAGGGAACAATAACTTTGGTTGGCTTCGTATCAAGGTCGCTTCAATTATGTTCTGTATTGAGGTTGAAATTGTCACTTCAATGATGTCCGTGCCACGATATGTCCTAATAAATTATTCACAGTCGCTAGAAATAGATTCACGAGAGGAAACTGAAAGGGAACGCTCATGTGAAGGATTTTCAAAAAAGAGGTTTCATTTGTATCTATATGAAAAGCTGATTATTTTTTGTTTTAAAAAATATTGCTTTATTCAATGAGGGAATGTTTGCCATCAATAATGAAAAACGATGTAGGTAATGTCATTCGTTCCTTGCCACTTCTCACCGGCTCACCCCGGTAGATGGCGCCATTGTCTACGCGCCACTCGTAAGGTCGTATCAGCCGTCGTATATTCTACATGGCCACTTCCTATCTTCCTACTGGTCACTTCCCATGGATCTTTATATCGAACGAGGTGCGGCGTTACACACCTCTACAGCAGGCTCCTGCCAAACTATATTGACAAGTTCAATGTAGAGATTACATACCTCGAGTGAAAATATCCGTCCTTTTGATTATTGAAACATCTCTAGATATCTCGTGATATTCTGGAAAATGCTAGGATTCGAAATCAAATTCAATTTTCAGTAAGGTCGGCCGTCGCCACGATAACTATAGAGCTTGCATGAAATTGGCCTCCAGTGTAACACTTGCTGGATCAGAAAAGACGACAACAGGACAGAAATGAGCTGCAAGAACTTCACTGGAAATGTTTTACTGTTCTGGTTTTTGGCGAGCTGTTCGCCTGAAAAGAGTGCCTATCATTTCGTCCAAATGCAATGAGTTAGAGAGTTGAAATTTTCAGACTAGGTTTGGAGTCCAAATCCGCCGGCTAAGTTCATAATGGACAGAATCTACCGAGTGGTTCCAGAGTTATAGCCATCTGAAATTTTATTTTCCCAATAACTCGAAAAATATTGATCTGATCAAATTAAAGCGCGGTAGTTTTCACAGAATGCGAATTCTATCTGTTTGCGGTAGGTCCAGTTTGAAAGATAAACGTCATTAATGTCAACCGAAACTGAGAGTGTATTTCTGGAGAGTTTGGTTAATGTAAGTATGTAAACAATTTGAAATTTGGATTCGCTAAGCTCTTAGGCAGAGTTTTTTGGTTAGTGAGTCGAAAATTAATTATGCAAGGAAGTCGAGCATAATTGACGAGTCATTCTCTAATTATGGAAGATTTAGAACGGGATTTTTAACTAATGTACAGGTAGTTATTCCTTAGTAACACAATTTAAGATTTCCTACATAAGTAATATGGTTTGATTTCTCTCTGGACTGATTACATGAGATTTGTTTCATGAATGAAACTAGCTATTTCATTAACTCAATTTTTAAGAATGTCTCCTGATAGTTTTGAAACACTTGTAGCCAAAATTGGACCGTCATATAAAGATAAGATGCAAAGGGATTTTAATTTCTTTCATGATGTAGATCTGCCATAATAATCCATTGATTCCCAAACTCTGAGAAACCAATACTCTCGGAGATATAATTTGTCAAAGATTGGACAAGAGCGCCAAAGCTCCTGCCACAGGGCTTTCTCCCTTTTTGTTGATTTATTTAACGCTTCTGTGGCCCAATGATAGACATTCGTCTTCTTGATAAATAGGTACCGTGATCGATTCCCGTAGCCGAAATTATTGATAGTTTTCATTTTTGTTTCCAATTCTATCGGAATTCTGACTTGAAAAAGGTCGATATTTTCATAAAATTATGAGAATATTTTAGTATATTATTAGATATTTAAAAAATGCCTGTTTTACAGGGCCTTTTTGATAAAATGCCAATTCATAACTTCTCACGGCACAACCGTACGATTCGACTGATTTATATCATAATGCGAATAAATTATTGAAAATGAAACCACATCTATACATTACGCCGCCACAAACAAAGCACTGTTTATTTTCGACCTAAACGTTAATTTAAAGTATATGTCCAATCGAATGGGTCCTTACGCCACCACAGACACAGCACTTTTTATTTTTGACCCAACAGTGAATGTACGTATTTGATTCGAAACTAATGGTTTGAGACCATTCTCAACCGGTTTTTTTTTACGTTTGTTTTTACACTCGAATTTATATTCATGGAAATATTGGGAATATTTTTTTTTCCTGCAGCTCAACAGCTTTGGGTGAGTTCAGTACCTGGATGGGTGACCGCTCTGGCTATAAATTTGAAAAGCGCACCAAAGCCCCTGGCTACAGATCTTTCCCAATTTGTTTACTGAATATTCTATTGATTAGTCTAACAAAACCTATTAATTTCATTTATTACTCAACTTCTTTTTTTTTTCTTTTTTTCTATTTGTAGTTTTCTCTTCTCAGGGATTTAATGCAATATCTTTGGCCAGACCACACCCCAATTTTTGTATACCTCAAATAAAGACCCTATTATTATGATTATTATTATTATTATTATTAAAAAAATACATAGAGTTGAGGTAAAAAAAAACCTATAAACTCAAAAGCTCAAAGAGAAAAAAAAAAATACAATTCCACAATGAAAGAAAGTATGAAAAAAATATTAACAAAAAAAAGAATTAACATGGCAAAAAAAAAAAAAAAAAAATTATCAATCAGTTCAACAGTCCAGAGTAACACTGCATACACATCTCATCCCCCACGCTTCCAGCTGTCATAGCGGTTTTTGAAAGTGTTTACACTAGGAGATTCAGCCACAGGACCTGGTAAGCCATTCCAAACGTCAAAAATTCTATTAGATAGAAATCGCATGCGTGTAGTTGTCCTGAAGGGTTCTTTGGCAAGTTTATAGGCGTGTCCTCGAAGGTTGTTTCTGTTGAGCTGAAACAAATGACGCATGTTGATACCGAATTTACCGGTAATAGACCGATAAGCCACTATTAAATCGCCTCTAGTGCGTCGCTCCTCAAAGGACGCTAAGCCAAAGAGACGCAGCCTAGCTGAGTAGTCAGGACGATTAATGGCAGCAAAAGGAATCCTGGTACACCACCTCTGGACTGACTCCAATAAGTTTCGATCCCCCTGGAGAGCAGGCCACCAAGCAGGTCCAGCATACTCCAGAATGGGTCTTACGTAGCTTTCATAAAGTATCTTCATTGTCTGGACGCTGCAGGAGCTGAAAGACCTATGCAACATGTAGGTGGTTCTTTTTGCTTTAGCACAGATGGATGCAATGTGCTCAGACCAATCTAGGCTGTTCGTGACGGTCAGACCCAAATCTCTCTGCTTCTCAACGACGACAAGAGGACGGCCACAAAGCGTATACGGAACACGTGGATTACTCCTACCCATGTGAACAACACAACATTTATCGAAGTTCAGCGGAAGCAACCAGTCCTCCATCCACTGCTCCAAAGCATCAAGATCAAGTTGCAGCTGATTCGTATACATTGATGGAACTCCGTATAATTTTGTGTCATCGGCATACAGCAGGCACCTGGATCTTATGAGGCGGGGAAGATCAGCTGTGTACAGTATGAAGAGAATTGGTCCAAGCACCGATCCCTGTGGTACACCACTAGAAATTGGACTGCTAATGGAGGAGAATGCACCACCAACCCTGACCATGAAGGTTCTCATACTCAGAAATGATTCAATCCAAGACAGCAAGTTGCCACGAATTCCAAGATGTCTCAACTTGCCGAGCAAACGTCGGTGGGGTACTCGGTCAAAAGCCTTCGCGAAGTCCAAATATATCACGTCCATTGGAAGGCCGTCATCAAGTGATCTACTCCAATCGTCCACAGCAAGGAGAAGATTGGTAAGAGTCGAACGCCCAGGAAGAAAACCGTGTTGCTCTTCCGGGATCAAGTTATTACTTACCGCAAATTTTAAAATCTCATCGGCCAAGATACGCTCGAATATTTTTGCCACTGTTGATACCAGACTTATCGGCCGGTAATTGGTGGGTAAGGTCTTATCTCCACCCTTATGTATTGGGGTTACGGTGGCTGATCGCCAGTCAGATGGAAGAGACGACATATCGAAGGATCGCTGAAATACAAGATATAGAGGCCTAGCGAATGCTCTGGAACATCGCGAAAGAAGGACCGGAGTGATCCCGTCAGCACCGGGTGCGGAAGAAATATTTAATTTAGTCAGATGTCTTTCCACCAGTTCTTCAGATAGAAAAACACCATCCAGAGCGAGGGAAGGGCTGGGGACGCATACTTGTGGAACACAGCCAGGGGGTTCTCTCGAGAATTGAGAAGCAAATGTTTCAGCAAGAACATTAGCAGAAGAAAGTGCATCACGACAAAGCTCACCAGATCCGTCACGAACGATTGGAACTGAAACCTTGCTGTTGAGATTACCGCGGACATACTTGAAGAATTTCTTCCTGCTACCCGATGTAGCTAGTTTGTGTTCAAACTGTCTCTTCGATGATGAAATCAGGTCTGACAAGTAGTTCGAGTAATTTCGATGGTTAAGATAATCCACTCTGCTTCCACTACGAGAATAACGTTGCCAAAGACTCCTCTTCACCCTGATAGCCCTCGTGATGTCACCACTTATCCACGGTTTCAACGGACTTTGCTTGACAGTGATAGACTCAGTGTTACCGTCAACCGCATCTCTAACAATTTCGAGAAATTGACTCCATAAGTCATCCATATCTACGCAACTGTCAAAAGTCCGTGACCAGTCCACACTCATCAAATCTGAAGAAACCCGATCAAATCTTGTCCTCTGGTAAGGTTTACTCTGCATAGTAGGAGGTTTGTTGCTACAAAACTGCAACCGAGTCATCAGCAAAACGTGGTCAGATTTTCCAAGAGGAGACAGGTATTGTATATCCGAAAGGAGGTCGGAGTCGGAGGTTACAAGAAGATCCAAGGTAGAAGGCGTCTGCCCACATCGATATCTGGTTGGTTTCAGAACTAACTGGTGGAGGCCTGAATTAAGTATGAAATCAGCAAATGGAAAAGAGGGAGAGCCAAAAGCAGGTAAAATTGACAGAGGCCACCTAATATCAGGGCAGTTAAAGTCACCAGTCACCAAAATGTTACTGCGAGAAAGGTGGAGCTCTCGTAGGAACTGAATCACCGCTGTATCGTCTGTATTCGGTCTGGGCCTATAAATACATGCTAGGGTCAAAGAGATGTCAGCATTAGAGATGTCAAGAAAGATATTGTCAATGCCCATCCAATCCTCATGGAACGCCAAAATCTTGAAATTTTTGACAATAGAATCATGTAGATAGATGCACACTCCTCCGTGCCCAACTGTACGTACACTATCATTACGAAAAACAGTGTAATTTGGTATATAACAAACTGAATCGGCAATGGATGGTTGGAGCCAAGTTTCTGCTATAAAGATTATGGATGGTTTGTGAGTGTGAACAAATGCTAGTAGCTCAGTGAACTTGGACATCAACGACTGAGCATTGGTATAAATTATTGGCCAAGAGTTAAGCGAGGGCAGTTTTTTGAATCGGGCAACTTCGTTCCACCAGTCGGGACTACTGTTGGTTTTCCTTTGAGATACCTAATTGTAAAAAGAGTTTCTCCTTGTTCACGTCTCCTCCTCAGATCACTACGGGCCTCCTCCAGTTCCGACAACTGTTTTTTGGTCATATCCTCCCGGATGACAACCCCACGAAACCGTGGGTGCCCATGCAAAGATTTTTTATTGCGCAAAATTTTTCGAACTATATCACTGCCAGAAAAAGATACCTTCAACCACCCCGGTCTGTCCGTCTGCTTGGCCGGAATACGCTCAATTGTGGCAATAAATCTACTTGCTGATGGCTGTACGTGATCCACAATTTCTCCCACATGTTTTCCATCATCGGGACTTTCCGAAAGGTTAAGCAAAATTATATTACGGGATTTCTCCACTCGTTCAATAACCTCAGGAAAATCATTGAAATCAGTCGCCGAAGAAGTCTGCAAGCGGGATTCCAGGAAAAGAATCTTATCAGATGTAGACCCAAGATCTCCCAGTATCTTACATTGAGACTCTTGCACAGCCGAGACGTCGGATCGAAGAGCTACCAGTGACTGCTCGTGATTGGAGAGCAATTCGGAGTGTTCGGCAATAGATTTTGAGCAGGACGCGAGTTGAGTGAGGATTTCATTCTGGCGTTCCTCCATGCGGTGTACGCTAGCCGCAACTTCACCAATCCGGCTCATCATCTGGTTAAAGTGCTCCAACGTTAGGGGAGAGCTATTCGCGGACGGAGACACATTCGACTGTTTAAAACTTCCAGGTGAGGGAATCACCTGGGATCCGTTTGAGCTACTCCTTAATTTACGATCTTTGGACAGACATACAGGGCATGTCCAATTTTCTCGCCTTTCACGCAGAAAATCGATTTCACTCGAGGTGAGGTTAACGCAATCAGCATGAAATGGTTTACTGCAAGTTTGACAGGACACAGCGAGTTGTGAACCTGTAATTAATTTACTACAACAACCGCAGTTTCGGGGCATCTTCCTATCCAAAATTATAAAAATCAAATAATACACAAGGAGATGGAAAACTTTTCACTTCCTTGGGCCTATAAGGAAGACTTAACACAGAAGAAAGGAGGGCCACGGATTGAAAGGAAAAAAAAAGGAAAACGGCTCTGATATATATATAAGGTCCAAAAATACATGAAAACGTATTAACAATTTGTAATTAATTTCCAATTCCCGAAAGAAATAAATACCGCATGTGAAAGAAGTGATTTATCGCTTATCAATAATAACAGGTGCGACGTTCACGCCTGATATCAATGTTCGCAGTGAAAATATAATATGAGAATTTGCTATCGAACGACAAAATAAACCGAAATTAGTGAACTCAAATAGTACCTCTCATTGAATATAGGATGCAAATTGTCAGATCTCACCCCTGCCAACTTCCTCTTTCACTTTCACTAGCAAAATAACCTGTTAAAAACAGAGATTTTTAAGATAATTTTAACAGAGAGAACAATTACATGTGTATTCTTCAACTGTGGAATCGCGAATGGATGATTATGAAATTCGAAGACAATCAAGAGGCATATTATGAAAGAAGGACTTAAACTGTTCTTCGTAAAAATCCAATCGGCTTTAGTCGCCACACTGGATTTTCTTGGATTAACCAAGTGTAGTGACGGGTCGGGTAATGAAAGAAGTCGTTAACCTTTTATTATGGAGCGCAAGCACAAAATTCATGCAATTCGTGCGATTTAATGGACGAGGCAATTTTATGCCCGTTAGTCTATAATTTTGATCAATGATATATGAATCGTCCATTACTTTCATCTGCAATGGGCCGTTCTACTCTTGCAGCTGGAATTCTCTTGCGGTTCTCTTTGAAGGATCAAAAGGCAATAAGATTGGAGAACATATTGAGACCATACAATAAAAGATTATCATTCCCGTAGTTCTCTGTGAAATGACTGGATCTTAACACTATACAGGGTGGCTGGTGACCAACAGCCAAAAAAAAGATTATCGTCATTTTTCGGCAAATGCCCGCGAATTAAACGCTCCTTCGTTTTGATTTTTTCTCGAATTGAATGATGGTACTTTTGAGAGTAGTAGTAGAAGTTGAATTGAACAGCGAACGATATCATATTTTTGAAAGTTCGATCAACCACGAATGCTATAAAATAACATGATTTTGGCAATCCAGATCATCCACATTCCATATTACAAGCGGCTAATGAAGCTAGTTTGAGTTTATTAAATGCCAAGTATGATATAGAGTTGGGCATAATCGAATGATTTCAATAATCGATATATAGGTTCTCGAGAGATTTCAATAATCGAATGATCATTCGCGATATTGATCATTCGGTATTCCACTCAGTTCCCATCGCGTGAGCGGCTTAGGTTATCCCTTATCTTCAATATAATTGCGTCGGCTCCCTACAGTATTACGTTTCACATTTTATGGCTTCATTTTATTACATTGCCGTTGGTCCTTTGATAATTTATTATTATGCTATTTGGTTTTGGTCCAATATTTGAAAATTTCTTTCCAGCTGTTCGAAAGGGAATGGAGCTATGAAATGAGTTATTATGAACCAGAAATTCCCTAGAATGCACAATTATATACCTATTTATAATCACTAAATACAATAATAACAGTTCCGTCGGAAAGGGTATTTTCGAAATGTGGACAATTAACCAACATCTGCCGTAATAGATTTGCGCCAAAAAAATGTAAACCAAATAATATTTCTGAATGGCGAAATGTAATGTCAATATAATTTGTACTTTTTACTTTATTTCTTTCTGTTTTTCGCAAAAACATATTTTTAATCATATATTACACGTCCAGATTAAATTTTCTATGACCTTTTTCATTCCTCCAATTAATTAGTTCCTGAATTATTTATTATTTTGGGAACTGGGAACAGAAAAGTGAAACTAACATTTAAGACCATTTTCATCGAAAAATTAGAAAATTACAGACATTTGGGCAAATTGATAAGCTCTCTGTTCCGAGGAACAAGAGCGCCAAAAATTATTGTTCTGAGCGTCTCTGTGAGTACCAACGTTTTTATTGGAAATTGCTATTAGTATATTAAATGTCATCTTGGTTTTATGATTAGTTAATGGAATATTCTCCATCGAGAAGGAAACGATCCTATTATAAATTCATTTGTTGTAAAGTGGGAAACGTCCCCTCGCATCCACTAATCCAGTTATCCGTCCGTCTTCTTCATCCGGGTAGGGAAACGTGGTCTTGAATTTATCGTACGTCCGAGGCAATAAAACTACACGTTATTCGCGGCGGAACGAATGGACTTCCCGAGTGAAAAATGTTTTGGCACGTACGTCAAATGTCGTTAAAAAACTGAATAATTTTCGCGGATTTAAAAATACTGCGGAACGGTCTATATCCGATAGGAATGCTGGACTACTAACCCGAAAAGAATATTCATAGATTCGATTATATATTCGGAAAGGCAAAACTGCCGATTACGTCGATAAGATCATACGGGGTGGCTTAATGAAAACGAAACAATATTCAGAATTTACGGTTTGTCACTTAATTGCATTTCACCAATGAAAAATGGGATCAAGCCCTGTGGACAGGAGCTTTCTGGCGCTCTAGTTCAAACAGACAAATTATATCTCCGAAAGTATTGGTTTCTCAGAGTTGGGAATTATATCAATGTATTCATATGATAGAACTACATCCTAAAGGAAATTCAATTCAAATAATAGTTTATTTATCAATATTAAATGAGCAATCATGAGAATGAGAACTGCACCATGGAAGAAATCAAATTAAATCTGGCCAATTTTGCCCAATAACGAACTTAACCGAGATATTCATCTCCCTAACCTACTCTGTAAATTTCAACTACCTAGCTCATTCCGTTCGAGAGTTATTGTAGAAAAACTTTTTTTAAATTTTCAAAAATTTTTTTTAACACTTTGCACACACTATTATACCTATTTATAATCACTAAATGCAATAATACCGGCAACATCAGTTCCATCGGAAAGGGTATTTTCGAAATGTGGACAATTAACCAACATCCGCCGTAATAGATTAGCGCCAAAAAAATGTAAACCAAATAATTTTTCTGAATGGCGAAATGTGATGTCAATGAAATTTGTACTTTTTACTTTATTTCTTTCTGTTTCTCGCAAAAACATATTTTTAATTTTTTAATCATATATGACACGTCCAGATTGCATTTTCTATGACCTTTTTCATTCCTCCAAATAATTAGTTAATTAAGTTTATGTAATTATTGAAAATAAATGTCGAATCAATTCAATAGATGCATGCATAATACCAATTGAACCAATTGAAGCTATCTACAAGAATCAAATGTCACTTATACAAATATTTAAACAAATAACGATAAAATACTTGTTGAACGAGTTCTTAATTAATAACAAACGGAATATATCTGAATATTTTGAAGGAACAGCTACTGAATAAGATAACAGTTATAATGAATACCTCAATTTGCAATGGAATAAATAATATTATCATTCACTGGCTACTATTTCGGCAGCACCCGACCAGAATCAAGATGGCAGCCATAAATTCTATCGATTGTTAAAGAAACCTTTCATATCTCATACTTATATGCCGCCAAAGGAACTTGGAAATATCAAAACATTCAGAACGTATACGAACTAATTACGAGTACGAGATATCTCGTATCTCATTTCATTTCATTCAATTCTTGCTCGAGTCGAGTGATATCTCATCTGGATGCCATATGATAGACGACAGAAAATCATTCGAATTAATTCACTCACATTTTTCAGAACATCTCGAGATATTTCAATAATCGAAATGTTCGATTATTTTCATTCGAGAGGTCCCATCACTACCCGAAACCATTCAACAATAATATTGCAATTTGAGATAGTCCTATTCGTGATTGATAAGATCGCCATACTGATTGTAGCATCCCAATCGAACGAATATTATGAAATAGATCTCCCCACGACGCGGAATAGATAGGAATCAATTAACCCGCCCGATCCGGTTATTATCTCAACCCGTGCTCCGATTCGATTCCTGCGAGTCCGATCGTTCGGAAAAACATATCGCCAGCCATCTGCGATTCGAACGAGCAGATGCTCCCCGGGGTACGCCGCGTCGGGAAGAAAAAAAATTGGGCCGAACATACGGTGGAATAATAAACTGTTCGACGCCGTTTCTAGAACGATCGGAAATATTCAATTTCTTTTGTATTTCTGCTGTCGAATAATACAGTGAGCGTAGAAAGGTATGGACTAATGGAATTATTTTCTGCCCTTTCAGGAATGGCAAAAAATGATTTGATGGGTCAAATTCGTTTATTTTTGGCGCTCTTGTTCCTCGGAACTAAATCGAGGGCGTAGATTCCGAATCTGTAATTAGTTTTTCCGTATCTCGATTAATTTTGGAAATGTGGCGAAAAATACGACTAATTAGTCCATTTTCCGGAGGTAGGGCCAGAAATTGCGACTTTTTTCGTCATTGCTCCGAAACTAATCGAGATACGGAAAATCTGATTGCAGATTCGTGATCTGCGTGCCCGATTTAGTGAATAACCAAAGCCGCGTCGATCTAATCGGAAAATTGTAGATTTTCGTATGGGTTAGATACTAGAGAAAACTTTTTGCCGTTTGACGGATTCGCTCATTTCCTAATATTTTCCGAACGGATAGATACATAGGAAATAGATACATAAATCTAAACGTCGTCCACCGACCAATAATCGTAGAAAATTCGTTCATCGAGCAGTGAAAATCATAGATTTCAGACGGGAAAGAAAAATTTTCCTTCGATTCCGAGTCAAAAATATTTTCAAGTGCCGACCCAAAATATTTTTTTCATGGTATATCGATACGGGGCACGTGTCTAATTAAATCGAGGTCGCTGATCACGAATATGTAATTAGTTTTTCCCTAAGTGGCGTACTTTGGGAAAATTTTCACTTAAAGTGAAAAAATTGACGAAAATAGATCAAATTTGGAACTTTCCACCGCCCAAAAAAATCGGAGTAGGGTGTTGCTGATTTTTTACGTCATATTTGGATCCTTTATCTATCGAATAAACCGAACAATAAATGTCCAGGTCGTACGCTTCAGAAATGATGTTTTTTTTCCCGAGGGTCTATTTTTCGGAATATTCTTTCCGCGATATTTCCTCGGAAAATTTTTGTAATAAATATCTGATCGTAGATTCGGAATCTACTGCCCCGAATCTATAAGAATGAGTACCCGCTTCGTGGTTTTGCGTCAAAAAATTTTTCTCGAAAAATGGGATTTTTTTAAGGCTAATGTATTAAAAAATTGCCAAAATTCGACCGGTCTCCGATTTCGATGCAAATTACGTCATTTACTAATTCGGGGCCGTAGATTACGAATATATGATTAGATTTTTCATTAGAGAATTTTCCGCGGAAATACCACGAAATGAATTTTCCGAAAACCAGACCCTTGGGAAAAAAATCATAATTTCCGAATAGTACGGCCTGGACATTTTCTGTTTGGATTATTCAGTAGATAAAGGATCCGTATATGACGGCAAAAATCAACAACACCCTACTCCGATTTTTTTGGGCGGTGTAAACTTCCAAAATTGACCTATTTTCGTCCATTTTTCACTCTAAGTGAAATTTTTCCCAAAGTACGCCTCTTAGGGAAAAACTAATTGCATATTCGTGATCAGCGACCTCGTTTTAATTAGACACGAACTCCGTATCGATATACCATGAAAAAAATTTTTTGGGTCGGCACTTAGAAATATTTTTGACCCGGAATCGAACGAAAATTCTTCTTTCCCGTCCGAAATCCATGATTTTCACATCTCGATAAACGAATTTTCTACGATTATTGGTCGGTGGACGACGTTTAGATTTATGTATCTATTTCCTATGTATCTCTATCCGTTCGGAAAATATTAGGAAATGAGTGAATCCGTCAAACGGCAAAAAGTTTTCTCTAGTATCTAACCCATACGAAAATCTAAAGTTTTCCGATTAGATCGCCACGGCTTTGGCTATTCACTAAATCGAGGGCGTAGATTCCGAATCTGTAATTAGTTTTTCCGTATCTCGATTAATTTTGGAAATATGGCGAAAAATACGACTAATTAATCCATTTTCCGGAGGTAGGGCCAGAAATTGCGACTTTTTCGTCATTGCTCCGAAACTAATCGAGATACGGAAAATCTAATTGCAGATTCGTGATCTGCGTGCCCGATTTAGTGAATAACCAAAGCCGATCTAATCGGAAAATTGTAGATTTTCGTATGGGTTAGATACTAGAGAAAACTTTTTGCCGTTTGACGGATTCGCTCATTTCCTAATATTTTCCGAACGGATAGATACATAGGAAATAGATACATAAATCTAAACGTCGTCCACCGACCAATAATCGTAGAAAATTCGTTTATCGAGATGAGAGAAATGATGAAGAATAATTTAATTTTCTAAAAGGTTAGAGTATTTCAAAAACGACTCAAGATAACCTTCATCTGCTTTCATTATGCTAATTTCTCATAGTTTTAGGAATTAGCGAGTCAATAACTAAGAAACCAGTAGAATTAGGGAAACACTGTTAATTGGAGATTATGTGCCATAGTTATAGAAACTTTCAAACCAAAATTCAATCAATTCTGTCAAAGCTACAAAAGAAAAACTGATTTCTTTTTCAAATTTCAACAGCCTGTATCTTTTTTCCAGTTCCGAATCTGGAAAAATGGTAAATGAAGAAAGTATTTTATTTGATGAGAGGAATATCTGGTTAAATTTAATGTACAACTCAGTGAGTTTTAAATAATTTTGATAAACCATGGAATTTCATTTTTGATTTGAAAGTTTTCTCATTTTGTCCTTTCCTTTTTCAGGTTGAGTTTTGGGTACCTTGGACAAACCTCTTGTTTGTTGAAGGAGGAATCGATATTGAGAAAGGAGAGGCCTTCAATATTTAATATTTCAGCTTATATAGTAAAAAAATTTAATTTTTACAAATCACAACACTAACGGGGAGACAGGTTTTTTTTGGCTGAGGTTTTTTCCTTAAGGTCCTGAAGCTTAGATCCAGAAAATGTAATGATCGAAATTCAAAAAAAGAATAAATAAATATGTATGTCTATTGTTTGCAGTTAAAGTACTCAAATCCTCATCAAAATACCACTTACCATTTTCCGGTCATGCGATCCTAATAAAATTTTGCAAAAGTCTTCGTGTCGGTATTTTTCAACTAACTAACGCGCTTTAATCCAATCAGATCAGTATATATCGAGTTATTGGAAAACCACATTTCAGATGGCTATAACTCTCAAACCACTCGGAGGATTTTGCCGATTGACGAACTTAACCGGCGCATTTGGTCTCCAAACCTACTCTGAAAATTTTAATTCCTTAACTCATTCCGTTCGAGCGTAATCGCGACCTCGGATTATTCATCAGTGAGTCGAAACTTATCGTTTGAGACTATTTTCAGCCAAAAATTCGAAAATTACATTTGGAAGAATTGATAGGCACTCTGTTCACCGGATCAGAGCACCAAAACTCGACGATTATGGAAAAGTCATTACTTCGGTTATATTCAAAGGTTGGCGTCATTTGATGTGTACGCCAAAGAAAATTACAAAATTCTTCAACCTTCGGCCTGAGCAAATATCTAACCGTTCGAATGATCAACAAAGCAAGATAATATACTGAAAAAATCATCATTACCTATTGTCTCATGAATCCAAGATGGCGGCAGCCTCCTGGACACGTCCCCCACGTACGTCTGCGAAGTGCTCAGCCTCTTCGAAAACAACAACGAGTCGTTCAGCGCGTTCCCGAAACCTTGAAAATCGAACTCGTTCTTCGCTTCCTGGCAGTTCCTCTTCTTCACCTGTTCCATGATCTTGTTCCTCCTGGTGCGCAGAAGGTTCAAATTGATGGCGCTGCTCGATTTCGCCTTCTCCATGGTCGGTTTCACGAAAAGAGAGTCCATGGTCCTCGTACCGTCCACTCTGTCGCAGTGGCTCATCAAGGGCCAGATTCCTTCAAGGTTAGAAGTTTGTCTAAGCAGTCTGAAGTCGAAGTTGCTGCTAGATTTCCTCAGTTCCAACTCGCATTCCTCCGGTATGCCGGAGTCTTTATTCTTCTTGGACTTAGCTTTCTTATCGCTGTTCAAGGTGTCGCTTTTGCTGCTCTTGTAAATTTTCGATTTGACCCGTTTCAGATACGAATCCGGGATCTCTTTGGTGCAATTCTTGTGGTCCGTACTCTTCGCCATGTCGTTCTTCTTGAGGCAGAGCTCCGAGTTTTGCCTGAGTAGAACTTTATCGGTGAGCAGCTTGAAATCTTCCACGCTTCCGCTGATCGCACTGTTCGAAGTCTTGAACAAGTCGCTGAAACGTCTGTTTTTCCTCGTCTTATCGCAATGCGGTATTGCACCATCGACCGTATCGCGAGGTTTCTTCACGCCTTTGCCGTTTTCCACGATGAAACTGTCGCTGAAACGTTTGTTAACGTCATCTTTGACGTTTTTTCGCGACAGCAACTCCGTAGACGGCGCCACGTTCCTCAAAACTACGTCCGGTTCCGTGCACTTGTTCTCCGGCCTGTTCTTGTTGTTATTCTGGGTCACTTTGCATTTAGAAGTGTCGTCTTGCACCGTCTTGTTAACGGAATTTTTTCGATTCTTCTTCGACTTCTGCTTGGTCTTGTCCGCGTTAGGTTCCGGACTGGTGCAGCTGACTTTGAGCTTGTTGTTCGCTTCAGCGGTGTCGGACGTAGCGACGCCGTTATTGACTGTGGATGATTTCGAGTTCCTGCGTTTCCTGTTCGTTATCTTGTTCTTGAACGATGATGTCACATTTTTATTAGGCATATCCGCCTGTTTCGACCACATACTGTATGTGTTGCGCGAAATCACTGACGATAGGCTATTCGTTATTCATCTGGGACATGGTACGCCGATTGCGTAAGCTGATTTGTTTATGACACCAGCCCTCTCGATTTTCAGACACTATAAACTGGTTATCGCACTGGTAAAAAATTGTTATTGCACAAATGGGGTCGACAGTATGAGGCCTATTTACACTTGGAGTTTCTGCAACGCGAGATCGAACTGTGAGTATGCAGATGTGTGGCAGAGGCGAAGACGACCGCTTTGGTTTAATATTTTCTCAAATTATAAGCCTTTGGGATGGTGCAGCCAGCAGTAGTTATCAACCTGTTGGTCAATGACAGCGCGAATGACGATCGAGATTTTTAATCGTTCGAGATCATTAATTGCTAAATTAATCAACGAGTTGATTACAAGTATTTCCATCGACCTCGTTTCGAAATGAAATAATTCTGGATTTAAAACAATGTTTTTCCTACGGGCGTGCTCAAAGTAGTACTTTTCCGCACGCATTTTGATTTTTGTTTTTCATTAATGGGTTTTGTCTTCGTTAACAAAGACCTGAGATCATTTTGTGTTTTGAAGACGGTTCTTATATTGAACTTAGAACCGATTCTTTTGATTTTTTCAGAAAGGCCACGAACATAAGGGATCACATTCTTCAAAACACAAAATGATCTGAGATCATTTTGTGTTTTTGTGTCTTTATTAACGAAGACAAAACCCATTAATGAAAAACAAAACTCAAAAAACTGTGTATATAATATTCCTTGTATTTGTGGTAAATCATACACAGGAGAAACATCAAGACCACTAGAAGTAAGAAAGTCAGAGCATAAGAATAACTAAAGAAATAGAGACATACAGAAATCAAAAATAGCAGAACATGTATGTACAATCCAAGGAGATCACATGATGGATTGGATTAATACAAAGATTCTAATGACAGAACCTGATTAAGAGGAAACTTAAGGAATCAACTTGTATTTTATCGAACAGAGAATGCAATTTTGCAAATTGCTCAATTGGTATTGACCATATTTGGCTGAATTTATTGAAAAAGGAGATGGAACTTAGGAATTTCTATACAAAGTAAAACTATATTAGCTATGATTTTCAAATACTGTCAATGTGACAATTCTCGAATCTCAGAATAGCAATCAACAAAATAGTTCTGAAGATTTTTTCGTTAAGCGTCTGATATAGACTCCGAAACGTTACGATATAGTTATTTCTTCGTTGATGTTGTTTCGTTGTTATTTGTTAGGCAACATTGTTCAATTGATTGCTTCTGACAAATATCTTGTGTTTCTTACGCAGAAGCGAATCACAAAATAATTAATTTTTATTCTATAGATATTTTCCAGAGTTTGGGAGAGAAAACCCAGAAAAAAACCTTTCAATAATGAGTATACCTCCCACAGTATCCTTTAATGATTACCTACTTATATTTATAGGTATCTGTGATGTCCATGGAACAATTCGGAAAATTGATAGACGGAATGTTGGACATGTGACATTCTAAATAATTCACATTGATATCGTTGCCTACGATATCCGTGGAGCTGGTGATAACTGAAGTTGAAGCGTCAGTTAGCTAAGAACAATTATGCACAAACTTTTTTTGAGCAGTTTCTAATTCATTACGCCGAATACAATCACCGGTATAAAGATATGGTTCCTCTAATTTGAGGAATTTTGCAATAATGTAATTTAGATAATGTGTTAATTCCTACTGGCTCTACTGAACGTTTATCGCGATATTTATTGTTCCTATAATAAACGAAAAACTTTTTATGAAGAGCCTGAGCCGGTCTCAAGCCTATATAATATATAAATTATGACAATAATATGTAAATTTTGGTGAAAATAATCAGGATAACTATATGAAATATATTTCGGACAACTCATCTTATTTTGCCTTTATGTACATGGAAAATCTCAGCGAATTCTGGAGATAACTTTCCTTTAAAAAAAAATACGTGTATATATCTAGTAGACGTAAGTAATTCATATACGTAGTCTTGGTAATCATACGAATATTGTAACATGCTTTGAAGTACGTGCACAAAGTTGTATTTACGATCAAAAAACAAATAAAATACCTATAATAATTAAATTTATGTTCGTTCGTTCTATAGATACAGTTTATTACACAGTTTAATGGTGGTTTATTTTACTAGTAGATAATATACAGCATGGTCCACTTGTTTGTAGAATAATAGTCGCTTATTAAAGTTCAATTTCAAGACAAAAATGTCCAATAAAGCTGTGTCCACAAGACGCTTCATAATCATGCTTCTTTGATGAATATCCGAGAGGCTTTTAACTGGTAAAATCTTCTATATCTCAATAACTTTCTGAAGTTTTCTAATAAGTATATGTATTTGATATTCCTTAGAATTTGTACAGCTATTTCCGAAGTGGAAATCCAAGTGAAAAGTACATCGTTAATATTGAAAGGTTTTTTTCTGGGTTTTCTCTCCCAAACTCTGAAAAATATTTATAAAATAAAAATTAATTATTGTGTGATTTGCTTCTGCGTAAGAAACACAAGATATTTGTCAGAATCACTCAATTGAACAATGTTGTCTAACAAACAACAACGAAACAACATCAACGAAGAAACAACTATATCGTATCGTTTCGGAATTTATATCAGACTCCTATATAGACTCCGAAACGTTACGATATATATAGTGGTTTCTTCGTTGATGTTGTTTCGTTGTTGTTTGTTAGGCAACATTGTTCAATTGATTGCTTCTGACAAATATCTTGTGTTTCTTACGCAGAAGCAAATCACAAAATAATAAATTTTTATTTTATAGATATTTTTCAGAGTTTGGGAGAGAAAACCCAGAAAAGACCTTTCAATAATGAGTATACCTCCCACAGTATCCTTTAATGATTACCATCGTTAATAGCCTATTTTTGATTAAATTCACATGTTACGTTTATACATATTTTTAATATTTCCCCAGGTGTAAAATTGTTTCAATGATGCGGGATATTTTGAAGAACCCTCCATTTGTCCATGAGGTGACTGGCACGTAACTCAATTTGCGCCGCCATGTCTATACCAATTACTCACGGACAGAAACCCACTGAAGAGTTCTCCAACAGATGGATGTACATATTCTCTGAAATAATTGATTGTTTGAACAGCTGACCCTCGATGACTTCATGTTCGTTTGTTCTAATTGGATTTGAATCTGTGAAACTTGAAGCTCTCTGTCATAAACTAGTCACAAAAATTAAGAGATATAAAAAGTGCCCATTTTTGGCTGATTTTCAACAGGCTGTAACTCGGAGGGAAATCATCTTACGGGAAAAGAAATTAATATATTGCAGCTCAAACTGTTTGCTTTTCAGATCATAAAAATGTTTCATCATGTACGGATCCGGAGAGATCCAGAAAAAATCCCAGGAAAAAAAAATGTCAAAACAATTCTTTGAGAGGTTGCCAATTGCTCCTCTCAAAATTCAACATAATGTTTCATTATATTAGAATATTAATGAACTCTTCGCTTTGAAATTGAAAATGCCGAAAGCAGTTTTGATGAAGCAGAGATAAAATATCAGGAAGTGCTATACAGAACTGAAATCTGCAATAGGAAACCTTCATTCTGTCTTAGGACATGTTGAACTGTCGAATGAAATTACTTAGTTTCCGATCCTATAACTATATTTTATTAAGGTTTAAAAGTGACTAGGGTTTCGTAGTACTTCGACATTTTGAAACTGGCTTATTTCAAGTTGTGCAACAAGGTATTTAAATGTCTTCTGTAGGATTATTTCTTGAGAATTTCGAAAAGTGGGGAATTCCATAGGTACGTCTGTTTGTTTGAAGTTCTCCTGCCGGGTTATTCAGGTACTTTCATTCTTTTTTCAAATGAACTATCACAAAGTAACGGACTACTGTATCCATTATTTTTTATTAAAATTTTAACACTTGATTCTTGATTTCCGTACAAGAAAATTGCATAACTCAATCTTCCAATCCAATCAGTTTATATACGTGAACTATTTCCATAGTAACAGATGAAAAATTTTCTTCAACAGTCGCCAGTTCTTTGCAATTGTTGAATTCACAAATTAACAGTGCTGTTCTTAAGGTGGCGTAAGGACACAGTAACAAAGCCTACACAGAACACAACTGATTCTCCTTACTCGCTCAAGCTCTTCGAGAGCTTATGAGAGGTCTCCTTGGGGAAGACCTAGGGAGGATAAGTATAATAATATACAATATACATAATATCTTCTCAAATTTATTATTTTTTCTGAAATCAATTCACAATGTGGAAAATACGTAATTACAACGACTTCTATGTAGAGATGATGAGGATAGCCTAACCTTTTAAAAATATACATGGTGAAATGGGTCAAAATTTCATGGCCAACCGAGAGACTTTATAAAAGTGAATGGAGTATATGTATCTCAATTTTTGTGACTTGTTTGCCACTTTCAACCTCAAGCGAGGGTAAGAATCGCCTCAAAATATTTGAATGGCATTGAAGAGTAGGTTTTCTTTTAAAAGCTCTTACAATTCTCTTCGAATTAAAAGCGAATTTTAAAATTCGGCCTAATCATCGAAATCAGATATGTCTATTCGCCAGAGGCAAGTCGATTAATTCGAATCCGCCGACCGGTCAGGTAAATAAATGATGGCACATGCAATTTAATTCGACGATCGTAACGTAAGCGATATTTCGTGTCCTCGTCATTGTATGCCAGAATCACCAGATACTCCTCCATTCATTTTAACAACCTGACCACGTAGGAAAACCGATGTTGGAGTTGGATCTTCCATACTGACGATAAGCGAAGAATAGACCTCGGTCTCAACGAATAATGGCGAGTTTGTTCCCCTGAACAGAGTGCTTATCAATCTGTATTTATCGAATTTTCAAACGAAAATGGTCTCAACCTATAGACCACATTAATTAGGTTAGACGGGAAATTCGAATTACGATCCATCCGTGGATCCGAGCACTGAATTCCCCATGCATTTCTTTTAAATAGGGTAGTTTCATCTCAAAGTTGAAATTCCTTGTTAAAATATTTGAATATGGATCTCCCGCCAAGAGAATGATTCTAACCTAACTAATGTGGTCTATTTGTTTCGACTCAATGATGAAGAATCCCAGATCAAACTCAATTCTGTCCGGCCTGCCATCTCTTGACGAAAAGAGTAAGTTCGCTAATGGGCAAAGTCCGCTGAGTGGCTTTGGAGTTATGGCTATCTGAACTCGATAAATACTCTCCTGATCGAATTAAATCTCGGTACTAAAAGCAAAATTTCGAGATGATTGAGTAGAATATCTAAAAAAATTATTAAACAAAATCTGTTCCTCAGAAAATGTCCGTCATTTATCGCTGAAATCTTTAGATTTGAACTCGATCGGATATACCTACAGTGTGGAAAAACCTTGGTTATTATACATATTTATGGAAAATCCCGAAACAAGTCCATTTCAAATTTCAAATTGTCATTCTTCTTCATAAAAATGCGAACACTATCTTCAACCCCCTTCGAAAGACAAGGACAACCCCCAATTTTTCAAATAGGAAGTAAGGGCTTGTGATACATTTGTTTGAAAAGGTCTCGTCATTCTATATTCAGAAATGTTATCACTTTCATGTTTATTGCAAAACCCAAAATAGAAAAAATAAAATCCTGTGTGATGTTTCCTCCACGAGATATCATTTCAATTGAGATAGTCAATTAGATAATTGATCCAAGTTGTCTAATGTCTAATTGTAATTATCCCCGAATGTTTGACGTTCACATTATTTATAAAAAGGTTTGTTCGTCAATAAAAGAATGATTAAGAATGTAAACATCTAAAGGAAATATATGTCATAGGTTATCTTTTTCCTCATACTATCTTATCTTGGTGCACTTGAACATGCGTTCAATAACGCATCGAAGCAAGGATCAATGAAGAATATAATATTTCGTCTAGTCTAGGGGAAGAATCGTTGTATTAATGTCATTTTATTAGGATAGGCGTAATAGACCAGGGTCGAAATTTTTTGAAACAAAAAGAAATAATAGTAGGATGAAACGTGAAACCCATTGAAAAATGATAGAATATAACAAAAATGAAAATAAAAATAATTTACTGGTGCCTGAGGTCTTAATCGAATTTACCATGGTAAATTCGATTAAGAGTGTCCAATACAGGAGAATGGACAATAAAGCATACGTGCAAAAGCTCCTGACTTCACGTCAGTGCTTGAACCAATTTTTTTGGAAATGATAAAAATAAGAAACCAAAAACTTAGTCATTTGAAGTGTACATACAGAGTTTGTAGATCTTTTTGGCGTTCTTGTTCCTCGGAACAGAGTGCTTATCAATTTGCCCAAATTTCTGTAATTTTCGATTTTTTCGATGAAAATGGTCTTAAACGATTTGGTTCGACTCACTGATCAAGAATCCGTGGTCGAAATTCATTCTGTCCGGCCGGTCGTAGGCACGATAACTCTCGAACGGAATGAGCTAGACAGTTGAAATTTTCAGAGTAGGTTTGGGCGATAAATATCTCGGCTAAGTTCGTTATTGGGCAAAATCGGGCATAATGGTTTCGGAGTATCAAAAAAAATTTTTTTTTACATAACAAATTCCAAATTAATTTTTTTCAATAAGCAGTTTTACCATAAGAATCCAATGATATCATTTTTAACTCTAACAAGTAGATACTTTCGGAGATATGATTTTTCAAAATTTCAAAAATAAATCGTATGTTTTCACAGAATGATATAATTATTCAATCTATGGATTGTTATAATGTCAACTTATTTTCCTGAGACATGACATTGTCTAATTCATTTCAGCAATCGAAGAATTGAGAATAAAGTGTATTCCGAAATGTGAGCTACAGCGAAGTGAGAAAAATCTCAGTTGTTTGCTCCGAAATAAGTTTTTCTCAGAAAAGTCATACATTTCGGAACGGAACATGATATAAGAGATCTGAGAGAAGTGAGACTGCTTTCCATCATGCTCAGTTCTCTCACTTAAAGACGGGACTGACGGAAGGGAATATAATAACTTCAAAAATATTATGTTGGTGTTGAAATACTCGTATTTTGGCGTTGCAACGGGGACCTCACACCCAAAAATGTTTGAAAATATTACGTAAATATTGAAAGCATAATTCTGTAGTTCGAGAGAGGAGAAAATTTGGTAAACGTATATCAGGAAATTTTTGATCGATTACAAGGTAATTTTTCATTATTACTTCTCTTCTTTCATACATGTTTTATGGAATATCTACTATTTGTAGGTACTTTAAAGCCGTTTTGGGCAATTGTCATACGAAACGTGTTTTTTTTGTAATTAGAATCTGTTTCAATATTCTGGAATTTATTTTTCAAATTTCTTTTTTTCTTATTTATATTTGTAAAAGAAAAATTTCATATTTTTTATAAGATAATTTTTGAAGCACATTTTATAAACGACCCTTTTTATAAATTGAATTTCTTTCATGATGCATTTCTATCATAGGAATACATTGATATAATTTCCAACACTGAGAAAGCAATACTTTCGGAGATATAATTTGTCTGTTTGAACTAGAGCGCCATAAAGCTCATGTCCACAGGACTTGAACCCATTTTTATTACCTACAACTTTTTTCCATAGAACTCACCCCCTCTCACTTCCTGACCTCAGATCGCCCGTAAATTATTTTTCCATTCATTTTTATTATATTCTCTTCCTTTCCCAATGGGTTTCATGCTACTGTTAATTCTTTTCGCTTTTTACCATTTTCAAAGGCTACTAGTTCTAGTTACTAGTACAGTGTTCATAATCATTCCACACTGGACTCAAATCAGAATTTCTAGTAGTGCATGTTGAATATATTCTGTATAAATTGATGAACTCTCGCTATCCGTTATCAGCGCGCATTTCCGAGACCTGTTCAATGAAATCCACCGACAATGCTGCATGTGACAGGTAAAATATCAAGTTCCTGTTGTGCGGGTGTTCACGGTAGAATAAAACGCTTTTGACGCGAAGTGTATGCGAAAGGATCGTCTCCGTCCGCGCCATGTGCCGCGATGGGGAACACACCATTCATGTCAGCCATTTCTATAGACATCATTTTCAACATGGACCTTTTAACGGCGGCGAAAAACAATGAACGATATGAATCAGCTTATTGGACCTTGAACTCCGATTTGGAAGTTATGGTGATGGCAGGGCGAGATAGAAGAGCTCCTGAATTTATCCGATAGGATAGAGAAGGACAAACTATGGGGGATTGCACGGAATGTTGAGACTGTGAGAAAGTTTAGATTTTTCGAAGCCAGATTCTTTTTACATTACACATTTCAAATTCAATTTTTTTAAGATGCAGTTTCACAGTCAGAATCAATTGATACCATTTTCAACTCTAATACGCTAACAGTTTCGGAGATATGATTTTTCACAATTTCAATAATACATCGTACTCCTATGTTTTCACAGAATGCTCTAATTATTCTATCTATGAATTATCATATGATTTGTGTTCACAAATGTGATCTTATTTTCCCATAAGAGACATTTCAAATGTATTTCTGGTTCGTAACAGTCATCTCGGGAAACCTTATAAATAATAAATTTATTTTTGTCATACGTAAAAGTTGGACGCAAGTCCAAGATACTTAAAATGGAACACACCGATGTGAAGTTTGCCACATTAAAGAGAACTACTCATCTGTCAATTCCGTTACGTTTTACGCGCCACTTCTGAATGCGTTTTTCAGCGGGAGTTGGTTGCGTCCTAATAATTCAAAATTAAATACACAAAGGCGGTTTTGAGCAGGTGGGTTATTGATTCGTAAACATAAAATTTTTGTTAAGATTCTTAACTCTGAACTACCTGTGAAACGTATAAATATCGGGTAACTTTGAATCGTTGATGTTACCCGCAATTTTAATTCGGTACATCAGGTAACGAAGCCGGGAGCCTCACCAATTAGCAAGAAGGAAATCTGTAGTACCTTATTTTTTAATGAAAATAAAACTTTTCCACGCAACAATTATTTTACTATATCCAGATTATATTATATTGACAATTGACGTGAGTTGACATTTGCTAGGATCGAATGTCAGTGCTGACTACCACAAAACGAAAAATATAACTAGAAACAATGCAGGAATGAGTTCATTGCAGTACAGCACTGTTTTTGATGCTGTAATGAACTCATTACTGAAATAGAGAAAATAATATTCATTCATAGTTATATTAATCTATAATTCATTCTTTATTAAGAAAGTAATTTATCAATATTATATACTTTATCCATATTTATGTGTTTTCGATTTTAGTATATTTTTTCAAATTAGGGAGCCAAAAGCCGTTTCTCCCCACCTCGGAAAATTAAACTTAGCTACGGCCCTGTATATGTATTAGATATATACTGAATTTCGTAATGTATGTAGAACTTCTCGCAGAAATACAACTTATTTTTAGCCTAAATTATATATTACTTAGTGTTCATGTGATATTCTGGCAAGTATGTAGACATCCAACTACTAGGTAATATTTAAACAGTATAAATTCCGATTAATGGTCTCGTTTCCGAGATTTAACTAACTGGTAATGAGAGATAAGGAGTGGTGAAGCGTGGATTCCTAAACAACCAACGTCTTTGCGATTACAGGAATGAAAATAATGCAATTAAAAGTTGCTGCGGTTGTCCAGTCATATGCGATGATCTAATAAGAGAAGAGATGACTAAAATCCAGCAGTTGTTGGGTACCCTGAATCCACTGATATGAAAGGCTGTCAAGTGAATTTCTTGCCTGCACGTTCTAGGAAACAGCGTGCTATTGTCCAAATTTATTTATTTATTCTACTATAATTAAGGGTTGAGGATTGACCTCCAAACCCTACAAAGAAAAAGTACATATGAAATTCAATTAACGGAATTGAATTTTAGTTTATAATGAATCGAATGAGCTTCATGTAAAATCCTGATTACCCAAGTTCGCCTCTTCTACAACAGCACGGGCCACCACTGTATTCCCTATACAATAGCTATACAGGGTGAGTCTTTGACCACTGCAATAATTTTAACCAAAGATTCCTCTCATCAAATGAAACACTTTTTTCATTTACCATTTTTCCAGATTCGGCTCAGGTAAAAAGTTACAAGCATTTAAAGATTTCACAATGTGCTAATACACTCCCGCATATAAATTATCTATGACATTGTTGGCGGACGAGAATAAGGCATGGTAACGTGGTTTACAGCTTGATTCGGGATTCCAACGCTCAGGGACGGATCCATAAAAGTAGTGAAATTTCTGGAGTTTTCCATTTTGAAACATTCAATGAAGAATATCTCGAAAACGGTGCGTTTAAGGAGAAATGATGAAGAATAATATAATGTTCTAAGACGATGGAATATTCTTGAAATGACTCAAGAAAAACTTTATATGCTTTCTTTATGCTAATTTTGTTTAGTTTTATGAATCCACGAGTCCATAACTAGAAAACCAGTAGAAGTAGAAAATAACTAATATTTGGAAAATATGTATCATAGTTATAGGAAACTTTACGCCAACATTCATTTTATTCGAAAAAAGGATGTCAAAGCTACAAAATAAAAACTGATTTTTTTTTTCAAAATTTCAACAGCCTGTATCTTTTTACCTGAGCTGAAAATTTCAATCCTAACTCCTTTCGTTCGAGAGTTATCGTGCCTACGGCCGGCCGGACAGAATCGAATTCGACCACGGATTCTTGATCAGTGAGTCGAACCAAATCGTTTGAGATCATTTTCAGCCAAAAATTCGAAAATTACAGATATTTGGGCAAATTGATAAGCACTCTGTTCCGAGGAACAAGAGCGCCAAAAATACAATCCCCCCTAGATCATTTATCAGGAAATGTACATACATAGTCTCAAAGAACATTAACTATTGGACATACAAACAAAACATCACAGTCTAAATCTTGATAACGAAGTCGTTCAGAACCCGTATTCTTATGAACTGATTGTCTGGATATCCACACAATACATATTCAATTAGTTCCCCTATTCCTTAAATACCAGCGAAGAATTTCGTTCTTCGACAGATAATAATAGGTTAACTTGTACTCTTAAGAGTTAATCCAAGTCTGCGACAGACAAAATTCAACAGAAAAGTCGATGATCATCGCCGAATAGTCGATACAATATCCAAATGAAACACAGAACTGGCTGCATCTACCAAAGAACCGTTAACATGCACATCGAACACAACAAAAACACGGCCTACTCGAACGAAACTGCCTCTGCGAAACACCTGTCTCGTTCACCTGACGCGAAACCAGCCCCCCAAAAACGTAGGAGGCTAAAATCACCCCTGCTGCGGCGTCTTCTTTATATATTACGCATCCGAAACACCACAACTCGGCACTCGGCACACAAAAACACGAATTATGGTTCGCGAAAACACCAGGTATACATAACCTCAAACTTGTGCTCCGCCCAGCTTCCTTACCGACGTTGCTGCACAAACTGCCGGAGTGAATAACTTCGGTGGTGGAATTCCGCAAAGGTGACTCACTTCACCGCAATTTACCGGACTCTGTGCCGGCGGCTACGAGCACGAAGAGCACAGAGAGAAAAATTCGTGGAGATCTCCCCCGTGGCGCGGCGAACGCGAAGGGGGCCGCGTATTTACGTGTACGTCAAACGTGGATAGACGGATGTAAATAAACCGTGCACACTGGATTCGTTTGATTACAGAACTGAAAACGAAACGAAGCCATGCAATACAACATACAACGAGTGCTGGACTGGCTGGGTAAAGAAAGAGACAGCCGCGGACCACTCGGCGTTGTGAAGTTGAGCGAAGAAACGTGGGCGGCGTTGCCGAGCTCGCGGGATTCGATTCCATTATTTTCCACACTAGAAACGCACTTAATATTTCCTGTATTCTACACCACGTATGTTCAAGAATTAAATCATGGAAGACGTGTAAAACACCAGGTGCGTCTTGTCCCTCGGATTGTTTCTTCTAATTGGTAGGGGTATTGACCAAATCGGGAAGCCACTGCAGGAGCACAGACCCTCAGCTCATGTTTGTGTTCATACTTCATAACCTTATATTTGCATAGAGCACATTTGATATCAGCACTCTGTGGTCGCCACGTCATAATCAGCTGATGAGGGGACAAATGAACCAATATTCCATAAGAGAACGTACCCCTTTCAAGTGATATTTGTATGAAATGAAAGTGGGAAAGCCCTGTATATTGTATATTATTATACTGATCCTCCTAGGTCTTCCTCAAGGAGACCCTGTTGCAAATAACGAAAAAGATAAAGAACATTGTATACCGTGAAGAGTATCTGTGATGCTTGTCAAATCTATGACCTTTTTTTTTCTGGTTGATGGCGATCAGAAGATTGTTCATTCTATTTTTCGCATGCAACGCCCACTAGAGTTGTATATAGTTTGTCCAATATAAGTCTAGTTAATACACGTGTTTTGTTTTATACATCCTTGAACAGTAATTTCAATAGAGCCCTCATAAGCTCTCGAAGAGCTTGAGCGTATGAAGAAGAATTGAGCATAAGAATCCATTGATATAATTCTCAACCCTGAGAAACCAATACTCCCGGAGATAAGATTTCTCAAAGGTTGAACAAGAGCGCCAAAGCTCTCACCTGCTCAATACAGCCTTTGTATATTTAATTTTGAATTATTAGGATGCAACCAACTCCCGCTGAAAAACGCACTCAGAAGTGGCGCGTAAAACGTAACGGAATATTTGACAGATGAGTAGTTCTCTTTAATGTGGCAAACTTCACATCGGTGTGTTCCATTTTAAACAGTATCTTGGACTTGCGTCCAACTTTTACGTATGACAAAAATAAATTTATTATTTAAAAGGTTTCCCAAGATGACTTTTACGAACCAGAAATAAATTTGAAATGTCTCTAATAGAAAAATAAGATGACTTGTGTGAACACAGATCATACGATAATTCAAAAATAGAATAATTAGAGCATTCTGTGAAAACATAGAAGTACGATGTATTATTGAAATTTTGAAGAATCATATCTCCGAAAGTATTAGCTTGTTAAGAGTTAAAAATGATATCAATGGATTCTTACGGTGAAACTGCATCTTGTAATGTTACTCCGAAACCATCAGGCCGATTTTACCCAATAACGAACATAACAGAGATATTTATCTCCCAAACCAACTCTGAAAATTTCAACTCCATAGCTCATTCTGTAAATATTTGTTTTGTTACTCCGAAACCATCTGGCCGATTTTGCCCAATAACGAACTTAGCCGAGATATTTATCTCCCAAACCTACTCTGAAAATTTCAACTGTCTAGCTCATTCCGTTCGAGAGTTATCGTGCCTACGGCCGGCCGGCCGGACAGAATGAATTTCGACCACGGATTCTTGATCAGTGAGTCGAACCAAATCGTTTGATTCCATTTTCAGCCAAAAATTCGAAAATTACAGACATATGGGCAAACTGATAAGCACTCTGTTCCAAAGAACAAGAACGCCAAAAATGCATGGGGCATCAACTGAATTTGAACTTTAAAATCGAATATGTAATTCCAAAAATACAAAGCCTATCGAGCTGAAATCTTGTAATCTATAATCTATTTTGTGCATTTCCGTTAATCGGAAACTTGTATCCTCATCGATAAACCAAAGCGAGAAAAGTCAAAAACAGTGCGTACACCCGAGAATATTGCTGCTGTGGCAGAAAGTGTGCTTGAAGCGCCATCAACATCAATTCACCGTCGTTCTCAAGAATGAAACATTTCGGAGACATCATTGAGACGAATTTTGCATAATGACCTTGGTATGACGCCATACAAAGTCCAATTGGTTCAGGAGTTGCCCTGTTTTTGAAGATCGCATTATCAGCCGGAGAGCTGATGTCGTTTGGCCACCTCGGAGCTTCGATTTGACACCGTTGGACTATTATTTGTGGGATGCCGTCAAAGATAAGTGTTAGGCCAACAAGCCAGAGACAATTGACGCTTCAAAAGACAATATTCGTGAAGCCATTGGTGAAATACAGCTGCACACAATCCATAATGTGCTTTAAAATTGGACCGATCGTGTAGGCTACTGCATGGCCAGCCGAGGCAGCCATTTGAATGAAATTATTTTCCATTATTAACCGGAAGGATTGCACTTTCAAATAAAAAATAAAGTTGAGAAAATATTCAGTAGCTTTTTTTTTATTGCATTTTCAAAAAAAAACTTATTTGGCGGACCCGTTAGCACAGTTGATCCACGAAGTTCAAGTTGCTTGGAACGAGGTGCCACTAGCAGAAATCGCAATCTCATTTTATCTACGCCTAGACGTCTACAGGAGTGTACTCGGTTACGAGTTCGCATAGGTAATTCGGGTTTATTATTTGATAGATGTCAAGCTCGTCATCACCAACCCAATACCTATCTGTCATTTAAATATTTATCTAGATTGAGAATTTAATTCAAAACCAATATTGCACTTACGTCAAAGGAATCCCCGAAGCGAAATATGTATATTTTTATCTACACAGGACGCGGTGATTGAGACTGTGGCAATAATATTCGCAGAATTCTAGATTGTTGCCAAATATTGAAAGAACGGAATGCCGACATGAATATACATATTTGTAAGAGGTCTATTTTCATTTCTGTATTGATGAGGTATGAACCAACATTTCAATTACAGATTTTCTTCTGCTGAAAGTGAGTTTTATCCGTAGTAAGATAACATACTGAAGACGTGAAAGCTTCAACTTAAAATAAAACATCAAACAAGTTCCAAGAATATGAATCCGACTGCATAAACACAAAAAAAAAAAACTGGTGCACTTCTTGGCCGAGAATGATTCAATGTTGCGTCGAAATATACAGTGCTGTGTCTGTGGTGGTACGGACCCATTCAAATACATGCATTCACTGTTGGTTCGGAAATGAATATTGCTATGTTTATGGTGGAGTAAGGTCTTCGTTCAAAGACATACATTCACTGTTGGGTCTAAAATAAACAGTTAGTCGTTTGTGGCGGCGTAAGGGCACACATCAGTTCAATCATACAATAATTGTGCCATGAACTGAAATTCGTAGAACAACATAATATACGAAATTATTGAATATACAGGGTGAGTCTTTGACCACTGCATTAATTTTGACCAAAGATTCCTCTCATCGAATGAAACACTTTTTTCATTTACCATTTTTCCAGATTCGGCTCAGGTAAAAAGTTACAAGCGTTTAAAGATTTCACAATGTGCTAATACACTCCCGCATATAAATTATCTATGACATTGTTGGCGGACGAGAATAAGGCATGGTAACGTGGTTTACAGCTTGATTCGGGATTCCAACGCTCAGGGACGGATCCATAAAAGTAGTGAGATTTCTGGAGTTTTCCATTTTAAAACATTCAATGAAGAATATCTCGAAAACGGAGCGTTTAAGGAGAAATGATGAAGAATATTATAATGTTCTAAAACGATGGAATATTCCTGAAATGACTCAAGAAAAACTTTATATGCTTTCTTTATGCTAATTTCGTTTAGTTTTATAAATCCACGAGTCCATAACTAGAAAACCAGTAGAAGTAGAAAATAACTAATATTCGGAAAATATGTATCATAGTTATAGGAAACTTTACGCCAACATTCATTTTATTCGAAAAAAGGATGTCAAAGCTACAAAATAAAAACTGATTTTTTTTCAAAATTACAACAGCGTGTATCTTTTTACCTGAGCCGAATTTGGAAAAATGTTAAATGAAAAAAGCGTTTCAGTTGATGAGAGGAATCTTTGGTTAAAATTAATGCAGTGGTCAAAGACTCACCCTGTACAATATATAAATAAATATTGAATGATTGACTTCAATTTAGTAGATATACCATTCATCGAAGTTATTATTTCGATAGAAATGAAAAAAAAAACCGAAAAAGAGCAATTTCGGCTACGGGAATCGATCCCAGGACTTTCGGATTATGAAGCCGTAGCTTTAATCTTGGCGCTTAAAACTTTAAATTCTCTGCAGGCACGTTCAAGCACTGGGATGGAGTCATGAGCTTTTGCGCGTATATTCTTGTTTAGTACAGGAGAATGGAGAATAGAACATACGGGCAAAAGCTCCTGACTTCACGTCAGTGCTAGAACCAATTTTTTTGTTCATGATTTTTTTGGAATTTTCTAGGACTACGGTTCCTGCAAAATTGTAAACACGACTTTATGTCAATATCCTACAACTATTAATTTAATGAACTTAGTAATAATCCTACAACTAGTTATCAAGCTTCAATTCGATCGAATCTATAATTTTTGAGTTATCGAGGAAATAATATTCCAGATAGGTATAACTCCGAAACCGTTGGACCGATTATGCCCAAAAACCAACTCAACTCTCCCATTCGGATACGCAACCTACCCTGAAAATTTCCGATTATGCCCATAAACGAATTCAAATGTCACATACAGATGCACAACTAACCTGAAAATTTCAAGTCGCTATCTATTCCCATCCTAGGGTTATCGTGACATAAAAATTTTTTTTTAATATTTTTTATTTAATTTTCTCGTGAGGCGATTCTCACAAAATTCCCCAAACGTGCTTAGGTTTATATTCTACAACTGTTCACCAAGTTTCAATTCGATCGGAATTATATTGGTTGAAAATAAAATTATCATTCGGAAACCATTGGGCCGGTTATGCCCATTAACGAACTTGTCCGTCGTATTTGGATGCGCCACCTACCCTGAAAATTTCAAGTCGCTATCTCTTTCCGTTCTCAAGTTATCGTGGCAACGGACGGCTGGACAGAATCTAATTTGTCCTCGAATTCTTCATCAGGTAGTCGAACCCAATCGTTTGAGACCATTTCGGGCAAAAAATTCGAAAATAGCATACATTTTGAGCAATGTGATAACGATAAAACAACTACCTACATATTTCGTGAATTTTCGAAGAGTAGATAATACTCTTCTTCGGACACCAAGCGAAAATCTTCAGAATTATTTTTTGTTGAAGATGTTCGCCTTATGTCTGATGAAAGAGTCTGATCATCTGATCTAGTATGCGAAACGTTACGAAATAGTTGTTTTATGGCTGATATTATTTCGTTATTGTTTGTTAGGTAACATTGTTCCATACATTGCTTCTGACAAATAAGCAGAAGCAATTTACAAAATATATTTTTTTTATTTTATAGATATTTTTCAGAGTTTGGAAGAGAACACCCATGTTGAAAACATAGTTTGTCGAGTGTAAAAAAGGACCAGCACAACTCGATCGTTGGAATATTTCGATATTTCGGCAATATTTTCAACAATATATATCCAATTGAGTCCAAATCTAGTAAGTTACTTTAAAATAATGATTCTAAGGCTGTCGCAGAATTTTAAAGATATCTGACGGATAGTTTCCGAGATACAGAATTTTTTTAAATATTTTATTATTTTATTCTCCAGTAATGCGATCCTCAAAAATTTTTGCATAAGTCTTCGTGTCGGTATTTTCAACTAAATGCCGGGTTTTATTTCGATCAGATCAGTATTTTTCGAGTTATTAGGAAAACAAAATTTCAGATGCCTATAACTCTTAAACCACTCGGTTCACCTGAACAGCGCGCCAAAAACGGGTAGAAATTACTGGAACAAGAAATAAAGAACACCATCACAGCTACCAAAACAACAAAATCAATTCTAATTAATGGAATTATTTATTAGCAGAAGGACATGAGTTTAACCGGGATTTTAAAATTCTACACAATTTGAATGAAGGTGCGCAAATCAATTATTGGGAAATGGTGTAAACAAATAGAAGAAAACATATGGGTAATTTATCCGCAATCTGACAACAGCGCAAGGCGTATGGATTCATAATTCCAATTGAAAAACGAAGATCGGAACACAAACGTCGACCTAAGAATGCTACGTTGCCGGGTCACCGAAAAACATCGACGAATAGAATGAAATCGAGTTATCGAATACGAACGAACAAGCAGATGAGAAAAACATAAAACGAGTAAAGGAACTATCTTAAGGGGGTCACACACTACAAGACCTCATTATTTCACATCCCACCTCGTTCATTGTTTGGTTTCACCAGTTCGTAATTACCATAATTGAATATTTTCGGATAGAACTTACGCGAAATTTCTTGATTTATTGAGAATTATTTTTTTGTTGACAGTCATTCTGAATAACTGTAAAAAAAAATGATTCTGAAGATTCTCGCTTACTGTCTGACGAAGGACATTCATTGAGGTGAACTGTGTGCTAATTGCCTACAACTAAAAAATTGGTTCAAGCACTGACGTGAAGTCAGAAGCTTTTGCGCGTATGTTCTATTGTCCATTCTTCTGTATTGGACACCCTTAATCGAATTTACCATGGTAAATTATGTTGACCATTCTCCTGTACTGGACACTTCATTCGAATTTACCATGGTAAATTCAAATTAAGAGTGTGCGCTCTTGTTCCCCGGAACAGAGTGCTTATCAATTTGCCTAAGTGTCTGCAATTTTCGAATTTTTCAATCTGGTTGAATTTGACATCAATCATATATTGACGAGAAACTGATTGTACGCGTAAACTGATGGACTAATGGTCCGGATTGATGCCAGATTGATACCAGATTGACCGTGTAACCTTCGCCCAATTATAATTTGCTGATTTATGTAAATCCAACATATGAGGTGAGTCAAAGACCTACGTTTTGAATTCAATTTCATATGATGCAGTTCTATCATAAGTATCAATTGATATCATTCCCAACTCTGAGAAACCAATACTTTCGGAGATGATTTGTTTGAATAATTGCTCCCTAGTAGTTTGACAAGAGCGCCAAAGCTCCTGTCCACAGAGTTTTCCCACTTTTTGTTGCTCTCGTTCCTCGGAACTGAGTGCTTATCAATTTGCCCAAATGTCTGTAATTTTCGAATTTTTCGATGAAAATGGACTTAAACGATTTGGTTCGACTCACTGATCAAGAATCCATGGTCGAAATTCATTCTGTCCGGCCGTAGGCACGATAACTCTCGAACGGAAGGAGCTAGAGAGTTGAAATTTTCAGAGTAGGTTTCGCAGATAAATATCTCGGCTAAGTTCGTTATTGGGCAAAATCGAACAGATGGTTTCGGAGTAACAAAAAAAAATTTTTTTTTCACATAACAAATTCCAAATAAAATTTCTTTTCAATAAGCAGTTTTACCATAAGAATCCAACGATATCATTTTTAACTCTAAGAAGCTAATACTTTCGGAGATATGATTTTTCAAAATTTCAATAAAAAATCGTGTTTCTACGTTTTCACTGAATTATATAATTATTCTATGTATGAATTGTCATAATGTCAACTTATTTTCCTGAGACATGACATTGTCTAATTCCTTGCTAATAGTTGGTTCGAGAAACGTCAAAATCGACTTAGAGAGACAAGGGTAAAAAACCGTTAAATAAACCCCCATGTGGCGATTTTATGTCGAAAAGTGAAAATTAAGAATATATATCCCAGGTAAGTACCGACGTTTTATTCTAATACCAGAGATCGATAAGATCGTTCGAGGAGCCCGATAGACGGTTGGTCTGACCCGTCGGGTTTCGGAACGAGAGAAGGCGGGCTCAAATCCCGGAAAGGGAATTACACATTTTGGCGCTCTAGTTCCTCGGATCTGAGTGCTTATTAATTCTTTTTAAGATGCAGTTTCACCATTAAATTCCATCGATATCATTTTCAACTCCAACAAGCTAATACTTTAGGAGATATATTTTTTTTTACAGAACAAATTCCAAATTAAATTTTCTTCAATAAGCAGTTTTACGATAAGAACCCAATGATATCATTTTCAACTCTAACAAGCTAATACTTTCGGAGATATGATTTTACAAAATTTCAATGATAAATCGAATTTCACAGAGTGATATAATTATTCTATGTATGAATTGTCATAATGTCAACTTATTTTCCTGAGACATGACATTATCTAATCA
Source organism: Halyzia sedecimguttata (assembly GCA_937662695.2). Lineage (NCBI taxonomy): Eukaryota > Metazoa > Arthropoda > Insecta > Coleoptera > Coccinellidae > Halyzia > Halyzia sedecimguttata. The sequence goes on along the minus strand of OW569411.2, from coordinate 1,089,611 downwards.
ATCGAAGAATTGTGAGCGAAGTGAGAAAAATCTCAGTTGTTTGCTCCGAAATTAGTTTTTCTCAGAAAAGTCTTACATTTCGGAACGGAACATGAAGTAAGAGATCTGAGAGTAGTGAGACTGCTTTTCATCCATAGACATAGATATAACTCTCGAACGGAATGAGGTAGGTAGTTGAAATTTTCAGAGTAGTTTAGGGAGATGAATATCTCGGTTAAGTTCGTTATTGGGCAAAATTGGCCAGATTTAATTTGATTTCTTCCATGGTGCAGTTCTCATTCTCAGATTGCTCATTTAATCTTGATAAATAAACTATTATTTGAATTGAATTTACTTTATGATGCAGTTCTATCATATGAATACATTGATATAATTCCCAACTCTGAGAAACCAATACTTTCGGAGATATAATTTGTCTGTTTGAACTAGAGCGCCAGAAAGCTCCTGTCCACAGGGCTTGAACCCATTTTTCTCATAAACACTTGACACACAAAGAATCAATATACTCCTCTATAAGTGCCTACATCCATATCCCATTCACGAGTTTGGCTCGATATACATAATATAGGAACGCGATCTTAACGTGCTGGTATACCTTTAACTCGTTAAATACCCAGACACGAGCAATACATTATGATGTAAGGGAATCATTTTTACGTCTGCTGTTGCTGGAAATTCGAAAGAAGAGAAGACAGAGATAGAACAGGAGCTAACAGAAATTGATCATGCAAAAGGACCACATTTCATCCATGAATATCAGCTGAGAATAGCTCAAAGGTTACTTTAAGGAAATAGCCTCGACTTCAAGCATGTGTTACTGCATTTATTAATGAAATCGCTTTAAGCGTACTTTTGGTCTCCAAACGCGTCATTATACAAGGCGTTTCCAAAGTACGGTACTTAACTTCGGGAGCGTATTCTGCTGATAATTTTTCACTAAATATAGTAACCAATCAAATTACTTAATTTTGGGTTATGTGTAATTTCATCTAATCACCTCTGGATTACAGCGATAATATCCTACATGTGGTGTTTTCAGATTGACAATCAATTATTTAATTGAAAATTATCAAACGTCAGATTGACAATCAATTTTTTGAAATCCACAAAGTAAAAAGTTGAAAAGCCCTATGGACAGGAGCTTTGGCGCCCTTGTTCAAACTGTGACAAATCATATCTCCGAAATTATTGGTCTCTGGGAATGATATAAATGGATTCTTAAGATAGAACTGCATCATGAAAGAAATTAAATTCAAACAGACCGATTCTCCCCAATAACGAACTTATCCGAGATATTCATTCCTCAAATCTACTCTGAAAATTATATTAAATCAATTGAAACTTAGCCAATATTCCAGTTTTGTTTTTACTGGAGATATTCTGAACCCAATTTAATTAACTTGCCAAAGTATATAGGTATTTCCATCATCATCATATGGATTATACAAGAGCTATCTATGATAGATGAGGTTATTCCGTTGGTCGTTTTGCATTCAATCATACTTTGTTTTCTAGAACAGGGGGTGTATTTTATATCAAGAATAACGAACCAGGAATAATTTTGACATTTATCACTCATAGGGAAATGAGATGACATGTAAGAACACAGACCATATAATAATTCATAGATATGATAATTAAGTACAGCATTTTGTGAAAACATAGAAGTACGATTCATTATTGAAATTTCGGAAAATCATATCTCCGAAAGTATTAGCTTGTTAGAGTTGAAAAAGATCTCAATGGATTCTTATGATGAAACTGTATCTTGAAAAAAATCAATTTGAAATTTGTAATGTAAAAAAAAAATGTGTTTTGATACTCCGAAACCATTAGGCCGATTTTGCCCAATATCGAACTTAACCGAGATATCTATCTCCTAAACCAACTTTGATAATTTCAACTGTCTAGCTCATTGCGGTCGAGAGTTATCGCGTTATCGGAGGGCCGGCCGGACAGAATCGATTTTGACTACGGATTCTTGATCAGTTGGTCGAACCAAATCGTTCAAGACCATTTTCATCCAAAAATTCTAAAATTACAGACATTTGGGCAAATTGATGAGCACTCTTTTCCGAAGAACAAGAGCGCCAAACATTATCTTATCGAATACCCCTGGGGCCTTGATAAATACTCAAAATTTTGTGTTAGAGAATCCTTCAAGCATGTTGGTCGAGGCACACTTGGCAGAAGAGCCGTTATTTACCGTGTGATTGGTGTTGAGTCTGTTAATGTGGTTTAGTTAATAACTATATGAAATATTCACTTCAAAATTGCAGCTTACGAATGCCACAATGTATAATGTTTAATTACATTTCAAAACCCTCCACACATTAATTACACTAAATAGAATACCTATGTCTTTAACTTTATTTTTATGAACAGCGTAATATTGACTGAACTTAAAATTAGTAACGGATGCCAAAGTCATATTCAGGTCTCGGAGATCTAAGGTCTAATAAATGGGTCGGCGCATCCACCAAATCATAATAAAACAAAACTAATAGTTAACCTGAATCCAGCGCCTCCTAGTGGGTCCGGTTACGACTCTAAACCATTCAGGAACCCACTCAAACACACACCCATAATTTCATCAAAATCAGTCACGAGTACAAACGCATACACATAGAATTTTAAATGTAAGATATTATCGATCTTAAGACGTCAAGAGAAATAAATAAAAGGATTTTTTAATGATTCCAGGTTAAATTTTTCTCTTGTAATAATTCAAGTTTCTTACTTCTCCGCCATTTCGCTCAAGAGATTTAACATGATGATAGAAATATCTATCACGATCCAGAAATTTTACCGGCAAAATTTAATCTCTAGTGGTATTATTTTATTATCGTCCTATTTTTGGCGTTAAATATACCGACTTAATTTCGGGACATCCTGTATTCAGGAATTGAGGGATATTGTAGTGCGCCAAAACTTATTGACCATAACTTTTGAAAATTGCATTCATTCAAGAAAATAATTTAAATTTATTTCCGAAAACTGTATAGAAAATCTGATCCAACGTTGTATTTATTCATTGCATACTCGGATTAACATTCAATTAAGTCTAGAAGCGCTGTGTTTAAGTATTTCTCCGTTACTGGATATTCTTAGGTTCAAACAAAATCTATTTCCGGTGTGTTTATTTGTTTTCGAAATATTTTGTAGGTATAATTGACTTTCTAATTCAGGTACAAGGCACAATATTATCGACTTCGTTCCAACTCCACGATCGACATTTACGTACTGTTAAGAACTTATAGCCAGGGAATTGATCATTCAAAAATTGGTGCAAGCCCTGTGGATAGGAGCTTTCGGGCGCTCTTGTTCAAACAGACAAATTATGTCTCCCGAAAGTATTGGTTTCTCAGAGTTGAAAATTATATCAATGTATTCTTATGATACAACTGCATCATAAAGGAAATTCAATTCAAATAATAGTTTATTTATCAAGATTAAATGAGCAATCTGAAAATGAGAACTGCACCATGGAAGAAATCAAATTAAAATAGCTAAAATGAATTTTTTTTAATGGCCATAATCGGCCCAATGGTTTCCGAGTAATAATTTTGTTTTCAACCAATATAAATCCGATCGAATTGAAACTTGGTGAGTAGTTGTTGAATATGAACCGTTTGTGGAATTTTGTGAGAATCGTATCGCTAGAAAATCATTAAAAAATTATTAAAAAATATTTTTGTTTTCAAGATAACCTGAGAACGGATAGAGATAGCGGCTTGAAGTTTTTAGGTTAGGTTGTGCATCTGAACGAGACATTTGAGTTTGTTTATAAGCATACTCGGCCAAACGGTTTCAGAGTTATAGCCATCTGAAATTTGGTTGTTTTTTTCTCCCGATTAACTCGAAAAATACTAAACCGATTGAATTGAAACTTAGTTACTAGTTGAAGAATATCAACACGCAAAATTCTGCAACATTTTATGGGGATGATAGCACTAGATACGTTAGAGCTTTACCGGAATTTTTGAATTTCGAGAAATTTATTTGTCTATTACTTCACATTTATGTTTTAAATAAACAAATTACGTTATCAGCGACACACATTTTTGATAAGTATTCTCAATCAATATTGATTCAAAAGAACTTGTGCGAAAAGGAAAATGGAACTCCCAGTTTGCCTGGCAAAATAATGTTTATTCACTCGACAAAGTGTCACACTTTGGCTGATATAAATACTTTTCCGACGCATCCAAGGTCGTCCGAAACCTGATACCAATAGATATCAGAGTTTTTACAAAAAGCCAACAGTTATTAGAGACTGCACGATTACTTTAGTCGAATGAAAACGTGGAAAATACTGGCGCCGTATCGTATTCCTACAGTATCATTTTCTTGGTCGGTAAGAGGTATGGATCTAGATATACATTTTTTCCAGAGGTCCAACCGACTGAACACAAATCTTGTTGGTATTAGAACAGTTCGATTATTCTAAATTCGCATTTTGTGTCGGAACAAAATCCAAACGACAATTCGAATACTTATAATTTAAAAATTCTTACATAAACATGGACTATGTATAGTATTCGAATAATTGGAATATTTGACTATTTAACTAATAGTCAAATAGGAAAATTCTTCTTTCCCTTCCCAAATCTATGATTTTCACATCTTAATAAACGAATTTTCCCCGATTATTGGTCGGTGGACGACGTTTAGATTTATGTATCTATTTCCTAAGTATCTCTATCCGTTCAGAAAATATTAGGAAATGAGCGAATCCGTCAAACGCCAAAAAGTCTTCTCTATTGTCCAACACATACGTAAATCTACAATTTTCCGATTAGATCGACGCGGCTTTGGTTATTCACTAAATCTGGCACGCAGATCACGAATCTGCAATTAGATTGTCCGTATCTCGATTAGTTTCGGAGCAATGACGAAAAAAGTCGCAATTTCTGGCCCTACCTCCGGAAAATGGATTAATTAGTCGTATTTTTCGCCATATTTTCCAAATTAATCGAGATACGGAAAAACTAATTACAGATTCGGAATCTACGCCCTCGATTTAGTGAATAGCCAAAGCCGTGGCGATCTAATCGGAAAACTTTAGATTTTCGTAGGGGTTAGATACTAGAGAAAACTTTTTGCCGTTTGACGGATTCACTCATTTCCTAATATTTTCCGAACGGTTAGAGATACAGAGGAAATAGATACATAAATCTAAACGTCGTCCACCGACCAATAATCGTAGAAAATTCGTTCATCGAGATGTGAAAATCATAGATTTCGGACGGAAAAGAAGAATTTTCCTTCGATTCCGACCCAAAAAATTTTTTTCATGGTATATCGTTACGGAGTTCGTGTCTTATTAAATCGAGGTCGCTGATCACGAATATGCAATTAGTTTTTCACTAAGAGGCGTAGTTTGGGAAAAATTTCACTTAGAGTGAAAAAATGGACGAAAATAGGCCAATTTTGAAAGTTTACACCGCCCAAAAAAATCGGAGTAGGGTGTTGTTGATTTTTGCCGTCATATATGAATCCTTTATCTACTGAATAATCCAAACAGAAAATGTCCAGGCCGTACTAGTCGGACATTATGATTTTTTTCCCGAGGGTCTGGTTTTCGGAAAATTCATTTCGCGGTATTTCCGCGGAAAATTCTCTAATGAAAAATCCGATCATATATTCGTAATCTACGGCCCCGAATTAGTAAATGACGTAACTTGCATCGAAATCGGAGACCGGTCGAATTTTGGCAATTTTTTAATACATTAGCCTTAAAAAAATCCCATTTTTTGAGAAAAAATTTTTGACGCAAAACTATGAAGCGGGTACTCATTCTTATAGATTCGGGGCCGTAGAATCCGAATCTACGATCAGATATTTATTACAAAAATTTCCCGAGGAAATATCCCGGAAAGAATTTTAAGAAAAATAGACCCTCAGTAAAAAAATCATAATTTCCGAAGCGTACGACCTGGACATTTATTGTTCGGATTATTCGATAGATAAAGGATCCAAATATGACGTAAAAAATCAGCAACACCCTACTCCGATTTTTTTGGGCGGTGGAAAGTTCCAAAATTGACCTATTATCGTCAATTTTTTCACTTAAAGTGAAAATTTTCCCAAAGTACGCCACTTAGGGAAAAACTAATTACATATTCGTGATCAGCGACCTCAATTTAATTAGACACGAACTCCGTATCGATATACCATGAAAAAAATTTTTTGGGTCGGCACTTAGAAATATTTTTGACCCGGAATCGGAGGAAAATTCTTCTTTCCCGTCCCAAATCTATGATTTCCACATCTCAATAACCAAATTTTCCCCGATTATTGGTCGGTGGACGACGTTTAGATTTATGTATCTATTTTTTCTGTATCTCCATCCGTTCGGAAAATATTAGGAAATGAGCGAATCCGTCAAACGCCAAAAAGATTTCTCAAGTATCCAACACATAAAATAATCTACAATTTTCCGATTAGGTCGACGCGGCTTTGGTTATTCACTAAATCGGGGACGCAGATCATGAATCTGCAATAAGATTTTCCGTATCTCGATTAGTTTCGGAGCAATGACGAAAAAATACGTAATTTCTGGCTCTACCTCCGGAAAATGGATTAATTAGTCGTATTTTTCGCCATATTTCCAAAATTAATACGGAAAAACTAATTACAGATTCGGAATCTACGCCCTCGATTTAGTGAATAGCCAAAGCCGTGGCGATCTAAAAATTTGAATATTCGACCATTCGTGTTTTCTGTAAAACTATGGGAATATAAACGTAAGGAGGAAAAACAAATTGAAATTATACTGGGTGATCCACTACTGACGCGAAGCTCGTTTTGAGGGAGTAAATGAAGATATTTTGAGAATATTTCTTTGTGATGTATGTAGGGTGTTCAAAAGCACCATTTAAAACTATTTTCAAAGATATAGACCATAGTAACATTTTTTTAAATGTAACACCCTGTATTTGATCTCAGAAATGGAATGGCAAGCTCAAACTATGATGAGTATCTTCAGATCACTTTATACCTTAGAATCACCATTTACGAGAAAATGACGAAATATTAAAATATGGAGTTTTTTTAAATAGCAATTAACGAAGAAACCAGTTACGCCAGCAATACAGATAGTCCTTTTTTTTTGAGTAGACATATTGGCTACTCCTATACAGAAAAAAAAAATTAACTCTGGAATATACAGAGTGGTCATAATTAATTTTCAAACATCAACTACAAATAATAGTCGAAAATTGCTGAAGAATATCAGGTTTAGGTGTAGGAAAACCTTATGAATATAGTTCCGAAATTAATTTTTACGTTCAGCGAGATATAGTAATACCGGGTGTTCCATTTGAAATAAGAAAGTTTTTGACCATTATTTGTAGTTGATGTTTGAATATTAATAAAGATCATCCTGTATATTCCAGAGTTAATTTTTCTGTATAGCACTATGTCCATATGTCTACTCGAAAAAATACTGTCTGTATCGCTGACGTAACTGGTTTCTTCATTAATTGCTGGTTGAAAAAACTCCATATTTTCTTTTTTCGCCATTTTCTCGTAAATGGTGCTTCTAAGTTCTAAGGAACAAAGTGATCTGGAGAAACTCATCACAATTTGAGTTTATCATTCCATGTTTGAGGTCAAATACAGGGTGTTAAATTAAAAAAAAATGTAACTTTGGTCTATATCTTTGTTTTCGAACACTCTGTATATATGAAAATAATTTTAAATTATGCTCTTGAACACCCTACGTACATCACAAAAAAATATATTGAAAATATCTTCATTTACTCCCTCAAAACGAGCTCCGCGGGTAGACCACTACCCGGTATACATGTATATTATAAATATGTATTTTTAAATTTCCGCCTTAGTTGGCAGTTCTGAAAAATGAACGACTTATGTAATTAAACACAATCAAACCTACCTTCTTGGTTTCCAATATTGAGAGTTTCAGAATAGATCAAGATGTACTCACCTGAAACAAAAAAATAAATACATTACTATGCAATTACTTGTTTTATTAATTCTACAAAGTAAATCTGAATATATTCTCCGAAATTGGATTTACTTTTTCCGAAATTGGTTTTACTTTTTCCGAAATTGAACTTGAAAAGGTATATATATCAGACTCCTTCGTCAGACACTTAACGAACATTGAATTATTTTTTGTTTATAGCAATTCTGAAATTCGAGAATTGTCACAAGAACCAATTTCGAACACTCATTTACAATGTATCTGAAAAATTACCAATTTTGCGGAAAAAATACCGTTGAAACCGAGGTTGAAACGAAAGCTTGGCTCAATCATTCTTATCCGGACCTTGCATCAGGAAAATCGACCATTATTGACTGGTTTGTTTATTTAAAACGTGGACGTACGAAAAGCAATGATACGCCACGCTCTGGTCGTTCTTGGTTATATCGAAAAACAGTCAGCAAAATTGTTTTGGAAAGCCGTAATGTACAGTTGCAGGATTAGCTGACCAGCCAAGAGCGAGTAAGCTTCATTTTGCCGGAAAATCTATCACGTTTTTGTAACAGAAACTGAGGCAGGTTGGCACTCCTGAAATATAGTCAATGTCAAAACAATTCTCGGAGACGTTGCCAATGCCACATTTCTACTCTCAGCATAATCTTCCATCTTAGACAAGATATTATCACAGACCATTATCTTCGAAGTAGTTTTGTAAAAGCAGAGACAAAGTATCAGGAAGTGCTATACAGAACTGAAATCTGCAATATGAAAACTTCATTCGGTAAATTATGTGCTTTAGGCAACATTGCTCTATTTCGCTAAAAAAATCACCACTTACTAATTTCGAGGTGTAGATTACGAATCCTAAGTTTCAAAGCCCGCTGTTTGTAGTTTTTCAGAAAAAAAATCGAATTTATTACTCCATCGACATCACTCAATTTCGTTTTCACACCACGTATTTCACAGTTTTCTTGATAGATAATAGTATCGAATTAATTTTCCATCATTCTTCTAGCTTTTTCATCAGTAAATACTCTTCATTAAGCCAAAAGTAGATAATTTTCATGATAAATATTGACGTCCATTATAGTAGTATCCTATCGATATATTCCAACCACAGACAACTGAAGCAAATTCATATTGCGCTGTTGCCAGATTTAACATCTTTCGGATATACCAAAGGATAAAAAATTCCAGTAAAAAGAAAATTAGCTGTAGATGCATTTTTATTTCATTATATGAAATAAATAATTTTTTTTCTAATTCGCACAAGTCTATACAGGAAATTTGCCGGTTCGTTGCTTTTTGGTTAGTCGGATTCAAGCAACAACTCGAACGAGAAATGAAATGGGGTTCACATACGGTTGTAGATTGGATTAGGTTAGGCTAGGTTAGGTTAGGTTAGATTAGGTTAGGACAGTGGCATATCCGAAATATGTTATGTCAACATATTTCGGATATGCCACTGTCCTAACCTAACCTAACGGTTGTAGATTGGATTAGGTTAGGCTAGGTTAGGTTAGGTTAGATCAGGTTAGGACAGTGGCATATCCGAAATATGTTATATCAACATATTTCGGATATGCCACTGTCCTAACCTAACCTAACGGTTGTAGATTGGATTAGGTTAGGCTAGGTTAGATTAGGTTAGGACAGTGGCATATCCGAAATATGTTATATCAACATATTTCGGATATGCCACTGTCCTAACCTAACCTAACCTAGCCTAACCTAATCCAATCTACAACCGTATGTGAGCCCCATTTCATTTCTCGTTCGAGTTGTTGCTTGAATCCGACTAACCAAATGCAACGAACCGGCAAATTTCCTGTATAGACTTGTGCGAATTCGAAAAAAATTCATTTTTTTCATATAATGAAATAAAAATGCATCTACAGCTAATTTTCTTCTTACTGGAATTTTTCATCCTTTGGTATATCCGAAAGATGTTAAACCTGGCAACAGCGCAATATGAATGTGCTTCGTGCTTCAGTTGTCTGTGGTTCGAATATGTCGATAGGATACTACTACTATAATGGACGTCAATATGAAAATTATCTACTTTTGGCTTAATGAAGCGTATTTACTGATGAGAAAGCTAGAAGAATGATGGAAAATTAATTCAATACTATTATCTATCAAGAAAACTGTGAAATACGTGGTGTGAAAACGAAATTGAGTGATGTCAATGGAGTAATAATTTCGATTTTTTTTCTGAAAAACTACAAACGAGCGGGCTTTGAAACTTAGGATTCGTAATCTGCACCACGAAATTAGTAAGTGGTGATTTTTTTAGCGAAATAGAGCAATGTTGCCTAAAGCACATAATTACCCTTCATTCTGTCTGAGGACCTGTTGAACTCTCGAATGAAATTACTTACTCTCCTAACCTATCACTATATTTTAGTAAGGTTTAACAGTGACTCGGGTTTCGTAGGAATACTAAATCTTGATGTAGTTGGTGTATTTCAAGTAATGCAACAAGGTATTTAAATGTCTGTAGGCTTATTTATTGAGAATTTCGAAAAGTGGGGAATTCCAGGTACGTCTGTTCGTTTAGAAGTTTTTCTGCCGGGTAATTCAGGTACTTTTATTCTTTTTTCGAAGGAACTATCACAAAGTAACGGACTACTTTAACCATTATTTTTCAATAAAATTTCAACATTTGATTCTTGACGTTCAAAACAAGCAAATAGCAAAACTGAATCTTCCAAACAGTTTATATACGTGAAATATTTCCCTTAACAACAGAGGAAAAATTGTCTTAACAGTCGTCAGGTATTGGGAATTATTGAATTCACATCTTCTCGGCTCTACGGCCCCGAATCTATAAGAATGATTACCCACTTCATAGTTTTGCGTCAAAAAATTTTTCTCGAAAAATGGGATTTTTTTAAGGCCAAAAAATTGCCAAAATTCGACCAATTCGGTCAAAAATATTTCTAAGTGCCGACCCAAAAATTTTTTTTCATGGTATATCGATACGGAGCTCGTGTCTAATTAAATTGAGGTCGCTGATCACGAATATGTAATTAGTTTTTCCCTAAGTGGCGTACTTTGGGAAAATTTTCACTTAAAGTGAAAAAATTGACGAAAATAGGTCAATTTTGGAACTTTCCACTGCCAAAAAAAATCAGAGTAGGGTGTTGCTGATTTTTAACGTCATATTTGGATCCTTTATCTATCGAATAATCCGTACAATAAATGTCCAGGTCGTACGCTTCGGAAATTATGATTTTTTTACCGAGGGACTATTTTTCGGAAAATTCTTTCCGCGATATTTCCTCGGGAAATTTTGTAATAAATATCTGATCGTAGATTCGGAATCTACGGCCCCGAATCTATAAGAATGAGTACCCGCTTCATAGTTTTGCGTCAAAAAATTTTTCTCGAAAAATGGGATTTTTTTAAGGCTAATGTCTTAAAAAATTGCCAAAATTCGACCGGTCTCCGATTTCGATGCAAATTACGTCATTTACTAATTCGGGGCTGTAGATTACGAATATATGATCGGATTTTTCATTAGAGAATTTTCCGCGGAAATACCGCGAAATGAATTTTCCGAAAACCAGACCCTCGGGAAAAAAATCATAATTTCCGAATAGTACGGCCTGGACATTTTCTGTTTGGATTATTCAGTAGATAAAGGATCCATATATGACGGCAAAAATCAACAACATTCTACTCCGATTTTTTTTGGGCAGTGTAAACTTTCAAAATTGGCCTATTTTCGTCCAATTTTTCAATCTAAGTGAAAATTTTCCCAAACTACGACTCTTAGGGAAAAACTAATTGCATATTCGTGATCAGCGACCTCGATTTAATTAGACACGAACTCCGTATCGATATACCATGAAAAAAATATTTTGGGTCGGCACTTAGAAATATTTTTGACCCGGAATCGAAGGAAAATTCTTCTTTCCCGTCCGAAATCTATGATTTTCACATATCGATAAACGAATTTTCTACGATTATTTGTAGGTGGACGACGTTTAGATTTATGTATCTATTTCCTATGTATCTCTATCCGTTCGGAAAATATTAGGAAATGAGCGAATCCGTCAAACGGCACAAAGTTTTCTCTAGTATCTAACCCATACGAAAATCTAATGTTATTTTTCCGTAATCAATTCACAATTGTGAAAAATACGTAATTACTACGACCTCTATGTAGAGAGGACAACGTTGCGTAGTTATCTGACAGGAAAATGACTATAACCCATCAAAATGTAAGAAGCGCTGAAATGATTCTATCGCTGTCGAGGGAGTATGTTGATATTGAATAAAATCGAATTTGACTAAAATTGTTGTGATTTCTCCATTAGACCGAGCGAGAATCATAGGAAATGAGGAGGCCAACACACTTGCCAAGAATGGAGCACAAACCCCCTTTATTGGTCTGGAACCTTACTGTGGGGTTGGTAGATACACCTACAAAAGTGAATTTCGATTGAAAGAAGAAACTGAAACGGGGTATACAGGGTGTTTCCTAAACATGCGGCAAAAATTCAGGGGGTTGTTCCTTGGACTATTTTAAGCATGTTTTGTCCTTGGATGATTTTTGAAAAACCTCTTTGTTTCGAAGATACAGGGCGAACAACATTTTTCATATTTTTAAAATTAATAATAGTTTAAATAAAAATGCGTACCGCACTGTGTTTACTAAGTAGGTACAATTTATTTTTAAATTTGTTTAACAACATTCCAATTACTAAAAACGGCCAGTTTTTTGACTAAAAATTGATAAGTGCAGATGGTAAAGGAATACAGATTAAACACGGTTTTCATTTGAATTCGTTTTGTGATGTATTAGCAATTAACATTTTATCTTTGACTATTATGAATCGCTATACAAACGCCGAGATGACTGACATGCATTTCATTTATGGACTTGCTGATGGAAATTCATTAAAAGCTAGGAGGTTGTACATTGAACGATTTCCTGGGCGTAATATTCCTGACAGAAAATTGTTTCAAAATATTCATCAACGTCTGCATGAAACAGGCGCATTGAAAAAAATGGGGGGACCAGGAAAACCAAACACAGTAAGAACGGTGGAACTGGAAGAGAATGTGCTGGACATGATCGAAGAAGACCCTAGTACTTCTACTCGAAAAATTTCCAATACTTTGAATGTGAGTAATAAGACTGTTTGGAAAATTCTTAAAGACAATTTGTTATACCCATACCATATGCAACGCGTTCAGGCACTTATTCCTACTGATTTTCCCCCACGTATTGCATTTTGTCAATGGCTTTTAACCACATTAGTTCAAATTCCTCAATTACTGACGCTGATTCTTTTTACCGATGAAGCGAATTTCTCAAGAAATGCAATAAGAAATTTTCATAACAACCATGTATGGGCCGACGAAAATCCACATGAGGTAATTGAAGATCGTTTTCAACATCAGTTCTCATTGAATGTTTGGGTTGGTATTGTGGGTGACTGCCTAATAGGGCCGATATTTTTACCAGAAAGACTTACCGGGGACGTGTATCGCAACTTTTTAGAACAAACGTTACCTCTGTTTTTGGAGGATGTACCATTGGCAATAAGACATTCAATGTGGTTTATGCACGATGGTGCACCAGCGCATTTTAGTTTGGTTGCTCGTGAGTTTTTAACATTAACATACGGAGATCGCTGGATTGGAAGAGGTGGACCTCATTTATGGCCTGCTCGTTCCCCGGACTTAAACCCCTTAGATTATTTTCTATGGGGCCATCTAAAATCATTAGTTTATACCACTCCAGTAGAAAATGTGGAAGACTTGCGAAATCGGATCATTGCTGGGTGTAACTTAATAAGAAATGATCCTGGTGTTTTTGAAAGGGTTCGGCAGTCAATGAGGAGAAGATTGGATGCTTGTATGCTGGGTAGAGGTGGTCATTTTCAACAGTTTTTGTAGGTTGAGTTGAATTTTCATGTAATTTTTCATAATAAAATGTTATTATCCAAAATTTTGTTTCCCCTATATCTTCGAAACAAATAGGTTTTTCAAAAATCATCAAAGGACAAAATATTCTTAGAATAGTCCAAGGAACAACCCCCTGAATTTTTGCCGCATGTTTAGGAAACACCCTGTATATACTCTGGTGATCTCTCCCAATAATGGTGTTCACTCCAAGAACTCCGCAACTTTGATACTGTCAGATCCAAAAAATACTTTGACCTCAGTAAGAGCATGCTGCACCTACTCACTGGTTTCCTCACAGGGCACTGCGGCCTCAGGAAGCATATAGCCTAATAATGGAATGCCTCACCATCTCAAACCTACGCAAGGTATGCTTCGGGCAAGAAATTTGCAGGAGCGAAGACCTAGCCTCCTTAAAGCCATCCCAGATACTGGAGTTCATCAGAACTCTGGAACTGGAAGACGAGCAGTGGATGTTGATGACATCGACAGCTCTGAAGGGGGGCACGATAGACCTTAAGGTCGCAGTGCAACGTTACCCCATACAACAATATAGAATTAGACCGAGAACCGATCAGCCGATGTTTTATATTCGGATCAGGAAGTAACGAGGTATATCTACGACGTCAATCGTGTGGGATGAAATTTCGATTTGAGGAATATTCCTGTGTCAATATCGCTTAACTTGTTGCATACTCCGTGTGGAAAACTGCCGATTCGACCTACATAATATCGAGAAAGTTGATTTCATCTTGATCCGCTCAATCGACATTCCCGATCGTTAATCTTCGATTCCCCTGATGAATATCGAATTTTCCACACGCGCCTGTTGCTCGTAAAATCTGAACAGGGAATTTATATATTTTTGCTGTCGAAGGTTTACATACGCGGCCATAAATGTCGTTTTCGATACACATCTTATATCTTCAGTTTTTCGGCAAAACACTTGACTTCTGTGATGAAAAACCACAAGATATCGTGTATTCTTCGTCCTCTACACCTATTCTTCCAACAAGACATGAGCATTATGCCAATAGGGACTATTGAATTGGGTTCGCCAAGTGTAACCGGGCCTTTACGCATTAAATTCACCCCACGAAGTTTTCATTGATTTGCCGAGAGCAAGAAGAGACACGTGTTCCAGACTTTTGAGTCCTCATCAGTGTTCAGCATCTCATGTCAACCCTCGCATAGCTATCTATGCGAGAAGACTCAGACCTCACCTTCTGTTTAAAGTCGAATAGTGAAAACATATGCCCAAATCCCCGACAGTGCTCAGTATCTTCAAAGACCAAGAAGTCCGAAACACGTGTCTGTCCTCTCTCTCGACAAGCCAATGAAACCTTCTTTGTCTTGAATCCAGTTTTAAACGTCTCAATACAAAAGTGTACATAGATCGATGTTATTGGTGGAATACCCATGTCCCGTTGATTTATTAACGGCAGTACCAATATCTGCTATTTTTGGCGCTCTTGTTCCTCGGAACAGAGTACTTATCAATTTTCCAGTTTTCGGATAAAAATGGTCTTGAACGATTTGGTTCGAATCACCGATCAAGAATCCGTGGTCGAATCTGAAAAAATGTTAAATGAAAAGGAGGAAAGCCCTGTGGCAGAAGCTTTGGCGCTCTTATTCAATCTTTGACAAATCAGATCTCCGAAATAATTGGTTTCTCAGATTTGAGAATGATATCAATGGATTCTTACGATAGAACTGCACCATAAAATGAATTGAATTCAAATAAGTTTATTTACCAAGATTAAATGAGCAATCAGAAATGATTTAACCTCGTGGAATGGGTTGTTGCAAGTTATACTCGGTGCATAGTTTTCACAACTCGAAGTACCTAAGGAAAGTATCATCGAAATGTCTAGAGTAAGGCTGGAGACGCCTGATATTTGAATAGGTATAGGCTGACGAACAAATTATTTTAATAATTCAAAATATATTAATAAACTACAATCCTCTATTCATAATTTAATAAATCATGCCACTAACACACTCATTCTGTATTTTGAACCTTAACTCAAGAAAGAATATTTGACATTTGCAACATATGAAAATACTGTATATAGGTACATGTCTCACTACTTAAGGAAGTAAAAGGTAATATTAACCTCGGTGGTCAACGAATAGTAATTTCTTTTGATGATTCCATTATGTTGTTCTTTTATTGCCTCAATAAACTACATAATTAAAATGATCTAATTCTAAATCTTCTGAAACATCATCCCCAATATTTGCACATAAATGATTCAATATCCAACAAGTCAATATTATTTTTAGTATCAAAACAGTCTTGTAAATATTCACAAATTCAAGATGCGGAATTTGTTTTCCAACACGAAATATTTTCAAAGTACAAATTATATAAACAAATAAGATTACATGAATGAACAGTGAACACAGACAGATATAATTCGTATTCTGTGAAAACATAGAAGTACGATGTAATATAGAAATTTTGAAAAATCATATCTCCGAAAGTATTAGCTTGTTAGAGTTGAAAATGACATCAATGGATGGAACTGCATCTTAAAAAAAATTGAACTTGAAATTTGCACATAAAAAAAATCGTTTTTCGTTTCTCCGAAACCATTGGGCCGATTTAGCCCAATAACGAACTTAACCGAGATATTTATCTCCCAAACCTACTCTGAAAATTAAAACTGTGTAGCTCATTCCGTTCGAGAATTATCGTGCCTACGGCCGGCCGAACCGACCAGCTGTATTATTTTGGCACTTGACGGCAATCCGATCAATACAAAACTTCGCATGCATATAAAGGTCAAGATTCTAATAAAAAAAGTTTTTACTAAAAACGGAACTCTGGAACCGCTTGGTGGATTTCGCTCGTTAACGAGCTCGTTCGAGATATTTATACTCAAAACCTACTCTTCAAATTTCAATCCTCTAACTCCTTTCGTTCGAGAGTTATCGTGGTTACGGCCGGCCGGACAAAATTGATTTCAACCACTGATTCTTGATCGGTGAGTCGAACCAAATCGTTTAAGATCATTTTCAGCCAAAAATTCGAAAATTACAGACATTTGGGCAAATTGATAAGCACTCTGTTCCGAGGAACAAGAGCGCCAAAAGGTGTTTTGCTTGATGAGAGAACTCTTTGGTTTAAATTAATATACGACTTGAAGACTCACCCTGTATGTGGAAAAGCAATGCAGAAAGCTCAAATTATATATAATACGTGTATATATCAAATGATATATAACATTAATTGTTTACCTTCACAAGCACAATAAAATTACACACAATAGTCGCATAGAGTAGAGAATCAATATTTCATAGAGGTTTATTCGTGCATAAAAGAATGTCGGTCACCCAAAAAAAAAATAATTAATTTCGGTCGAAATCAACCACTAGTTATTAGTATGCATTAATCTGCAGAGAGTATATCAAAGTGGCCAGAGCTATCCCATATGCCATATTAAATCAAATAGCTCATGGTTTATAGATATGAGCAGTACAAATTTACACATTAATCAAAATAGTACCTACTGGATTACCAATAATGATTTGGTAGTATGAGTCAATACTTAGAATAACAAGATGGATGGCTATGAACCCATTGTTCGTCGAATGATTTTACCAGATTTCTGACCATGTGTGAAGTTCTGCCCCAACAAATCATTAACGTACATGTACAATGTACATATAGGACAATAATTATGAAACCATGGATACAATAACTTCCGGTTGTCTGCTCGTCTAGACTAGAGAGAATCGATTGCATTCGTAGGAGCTGCCTAAAATAATAAAGGTTGAATATTGAGAAACCTTTGAAGTTTCGTGTTTTGTCTTCGTTATACTCAAAAATAATGACTAACGGCGTTAAATCCGGACGAGGCAGACACGCCACCTGGTTGGAAACAGATCGATCGATAAGGTGGACTGAAATGTGGCAATAAAGGGATGATATAGAGACACACTCTTAATAGTTTATTGAAGGGGGACAATGAATTTAGTAATGAAATGCCGGGTATCTTGGAAACTCTGGATTTCTTCATGAAAGCTAATTATAACGTTCGTTTTTCGGCGCTCTTGTTCATGTGAACAGAGTACTTATCAATTTGCCGAAATGTCTGAAATTTTCGAATTTTTCGATTAAAATGGTCTTAAACGATTCGGTTCGACTCACTGATCAAAAATCCGGGGTCGAAATCAATTCTGGTAAATTCGAATTAAGAGTGTCCAATACAGGAGAATGGAAAACATAATTTACCATCGTAAATTCGATAAAGGGTGCCAAATACAGAAGAATGGACAATAAAACATACGCTCAAAAGCTTCTGACTTCACGTCAGTGGTTGAACCTATTTTTAAAACATTTTTTAAATGTTAATCAACGATCGAAGAAAAAATAGTATGTATAATTGTAACGTTTCTTTTTAACCCGGGCAGGGGTTTGTTTACATTTGGTTGGCGAGTGTCGTTTATGTCATTTATGTTGACATCGAATTTGAGGTTGGATCTCAGTGGTGCCAATCGACGCTAAATAATAATTGTTGTATTCGAAGAACCGAATGAGTTGGCAATATTGTTGCATTGTGACAGTCTGAAAATTTGTGAGGGTCTGCGCCAGTCAGGGACATGAGGTCGTCCATTTTGTGAACGTTCGACGGAGGAGCAGTAGGTTAGGCGTATTTTCGGAACTTAGTAAGAATTGGTGATTTCTTCTTAGTTGGATATAGTTTCGAAAATCGAATTAGGAGTGAGGGTTACATTGGTTTGATTTGGGAAGATAACAGGTACCTTGCACTCGTCTCGAAAGAGGATCTAACGACCTTTCTGCAAATCTAAGAGTTGAACACGTGAACGATCTTGGTGACTTTGACAGGTATGTGTTGGATGTTTTATTCTCGTCATTTCTAGTGGAAGCAATTCAGGTTGTAATTATCTTTCTATATCCAGAATATCGCTGTATGCTTGAAGGATTATTTGGTGGAGGCACGGCCAGATTTGGTTTCGAAGCAAACGTGTGCAGGACAACCCCGAACATCAGGGTATGTACGAATTCTATAACTGTTGCATAACAACGAATAATTGGTCTGATTAATATTCTGATAGACGAAATTATTATGTGTTGGGAAAATTCATTTGTTTCTTATCCGAGAAAAGTTTTCTGTCATCAGGGTTTTTGTGCCAGCACGAGTTTTTTTTTGTGGCAGCCTGAGTTTTTATGCCAGCACGATTTTTATGCCAGCACGATTTTTATGCTAGCACGATTTTTACGTCAGGAAGAGAAGGATTTTTATGTCAGGAAGAGTAGCACTGAGGCATTCGAGTATATACAAGGTGGTCCATAAGTAACGCTGTGAGACAGCCAACGCAGGGTTGCAGATCCCGAGTATATACAAGGTGGTCAGTAAGCAACGCTGTGGGACATTCAATCGAGGGTTGCAGACTACGAGCACAGAGAGAAAGAGAACAGTATTGCGAGACCATCGAAGCAATACTACGTTCAGGCATAAGGAATAGCACGCAAGTTATAGAAAACATATCTCGAAACATCTTATACCTGCTATATATATAACTTGAACATATATTGTCATCAATTGTGTAAATTATTGTTGTTGTAAAGCGGAAATTGGGGAAAGATTTGTGGTAGTCATATATGATCATAGATAAGAAACGTGGATGCGCCTGAGCTCAAGCGACGCGTATTTGAATCAAATAATAATATTATCTACGTACAATTTCCGCCACCCTTATTCAGGGTTTCACAGTAGTTTTACTTTATTGAAGCTATATACCTGGGTTGTAAGCTACTGGAATAAATTGTTTGTTTTCAGCGTGAATATTCTTTTTGTGAATTTAGGAATTACAGTGGACTCCCGATAATCCGAACTCCCAGGGACCATAAAAAACTGTTCGACTTATCTATGGTTCGTCTCACCAAACGTTCGAGTTATTGAGGTGAGAGTTCGACTCATTGAGGGAAAAACTCGCGTATTCACGACATCAACAGTAGTTAATGAGAAACAAGGGTTGATGACAAGTGTCTTCCCTAGCACTTTCACCTTTCACCTAACGAGGTTCTTCCAGAAATTCCGTATCTTTTTTTGGAATTACGTAGCCAACCACTACTCGCTGTAAATTCGTGGCCTAGGGAAGATGCGAACATCTGAATGCCGAGGCAATTTCTGACGGTACCGGTGGACTGATTTTCCTTTAACTCTGAGGAAGATATTAATTTTATTTTTCATGATAGATAAAAATTGGGATTTAGGAATTCCAAACTTGTTAGCGATAAGGGTTTTACTTTCTTCTCCTTTCTCTACTTCCCGAATGAGTTCGAGTTCATCTGCTACTGATACAATTTTCAGTTTTCGCGTATCCATGACTAAAACGATCTCAGCGCACGACGGCTCAATAAACAAATAAAAAATAAATTGAACAATGTACTAAGCGATTGAAAAATATATATGATGGCTACCAGATGTGGTGATTCGTTTGCATACCGAATTCTTTTCGGTTTCATTCGTTAGATCAAACAGTTCGACTCATAGAGGAGATGATGGTTAGGAGTACGACTGATAGAGGTGGAGGTTCTCTTGTGGACCCTTCCAGCAGTTCGACTCATCTACTAGACTCTTTGCTCTCAAGAACTCTGTTCGACTCATTGAGGTGAAAGTATACAGGGTTAGATACCCATGAATTGGGACCGAAAAAAATGTTCGACTTATCTAAGAGTTCGACTTATCGATGTTCGACTTATCAAGAGTTCACTGTATTACATTACGCTGGGGTATCTGGGAGACTTAAATTTACCTGGCGCCCATTTACCAGGTTCCCTTTTTAGAAACCCACTCCCATCTCCACTGGAGCTAGACCGCGGATCCCCGAGTTCTAGTAGCTCCGAATTTAACCACTGCGACTTGGGAACAGTCGTATGTCGTTATATAATTCGTGGGAAAAGCATATTCCCAAACTCCTGTGGATCGCACTGATCACAGTCGTCTGGGAATATTATGCTTTTCCCACGAATTATACAATATACTATTGACCTATCAAACCATTCCTCGGTATTCCTTAAAGGGAAAATCATAAATCCATACTCACGGTACAAACAATTCATTATTACAGCCAGTGGACACGTGGCAATTCATTATCTTAACCTCAAGATAAGAAGGCTACTGAAACATGCAAATACCACCGCAAATTATTTTCAGTTCCTCCTCGAATCAGTTGGCAAATCGAAAAAACGCAATATCCGAACACATTCATCCAAATGGAAAACATAGGAACCAAAAAAAAACAATATTCGGCCATGATATTAGGACAAACATGATTTGGCCTTGATACTAATAAATGAGCGCGCTGGCAATTCTCGACAATATAACAAGGCGCTGTTATACAACACTGACGATTAATGTCATCAAACATTCACGCATTTTTCTCGATGTTCCTGTTACACGATAGTGAATCGATGCCAAGGAACCAAATAATTAGTGTGACAACTCGAAATGAAAACTAGATGAATGGGAGCCTTCCTTGAGTCAGATTAAAAGTTCAAATTGTATCGTAAAGCTTTCAAGTATACCATCGAAACAATTTTTCAAATTGAAATTGGAATTATAAATAGGAGAGATGGATATTAGAATAACACATAAAATATTCACTAAAAGTAGAAAGGTGGTTAGGAACAGAGTTAATTAAAATAACGACAAACAAAATTAAGCTGTTGGTTGAGGTGGCTAAAGCAGAGGAATTTCTTGAGAGAATTTATGTGACACCTGAGGAGTCATGTGTCATATACAGGTCAAAAATGTGTACCGAGCTTTCTGGGGGTGATAGTACATTGAAAGATAAGTATAGTTTGATGAATAAATTTATGGCCCAAAATGCATATTAAGGGACAAATTTTTTTTTTGGATATCTAAACATTTCTCAATCTTTGTGTGTAACTTGCGAAACTAGCGCCTAATCCTATTACCAAGTTTTGTTATTTATATATCATCATTTTCAAACTGGTTTGTCTGTCAACCTGCATGAGAATGACATGAACTCGAACATAGAACGATATGAAATATGACATCACAGAACATTTATATAATAATCTATACAAACACGTCATGATTACTTATATTCTTTCAAAAATCAAAAACTGTTGACAATTTGTTTGGTTGAATGTAAAACCAGAGTGGACCAGTTGACGCCGATCTTTGGAATATATCGAAATTTTGGAGATATCTTCACCAATATAGATCCGATCGAGCTGAAATCTAGAACTTGACTGTATCATAAGGTTTTGAAGGCTCTCGTAGAATTTCAACCATATCTGTCGGATAGTTTCCGAGATACAGATTTTTGCGCGTATGTTCTGGGGAACATCGCGTTATCATTTTGCCCAAATGTATGTAACTTTCGAATTTTTTGACGAAAATGGTCTCTAACGATTTGGTTCGACTCCCCAATGAAGAATTCGAGGTCAAATTTGATTCTGCCCGGCCGGCCGTTCGGCCGTTGCCACGATAACTTGAGAACGGAAAGAGCTAGCGACGAAATTTTCAGGGTAGGTGGCGCATCCCAATACGACGGACAAGTTCGTTAATGGGCATAATCGGCCCAATGGTTTCCGAGTAATAATTTTGTTTTCAACCAATATAAATCCGATCGAATTGAAACTTGGTGAGTAGTTGTAGAATATGAACCTAAGCACGTTTGTGAAATTTGTGCGAATCGTATGGCTAGAACATATTTAAAAAATTATTAAGAAATATTTTTGCTGTCACGATAACTTGAGAACGGAAAGAGATAGCGGCTTGAAGTTTTCAGGTTAGGTAGTGCATCCGAACATGACATTTGAGTTTGTTTATAAGCATAATCGGCCTAACGGTTTTAGAGTTATAGCCATCTGAAATTTGGTTGTTTTTCTCCTCACTAACTCGAAAAATACTAAACCGATTGAACTGAAACATGGTTATTAGTTGTAGAATAACAACGCGAAAATTCTTGCAAAATTTGGTGAGGATCGTATTTATGGAAAATTTTTAAGAAATCATTGAAAATTAAAACAAAAATTTATAATCAGTAACTATTCGTCTGAGATTACTGAAATTTTGCAAGAGCCTTTAGAACCGAACTCTACTGCCAAGTTTTAAGTTTTAACACGATCGGTTAAATATTGTTGGAGATTCGAGCAGCCTTGTGTGAGTTCAGTAGATGGGTGACCGTTGCCTCGATAACTTTCGAACAAAAGGAGTTAGGGACTTGCAATTTTCCGGGTAGGTTGCGAATCCGAAAGGGAGAGTTAAGTTCGTTTTTGGGCATAATCGGTTTAACGGTTTCCGAAAAGGAATATTATTTCCTTAATAACTCAAAAATTAAAGATTCGACCGAATTGAAGCTTGGTAACTATTAGTAGAAAATCAGCATAAAGACGTGTTTAAAATTTTTCAAGAACCGTAACCCTAGAAAATTTTTAAAAAATTGGTTCAAGCACTGACGTGAAGTCAGGAGCTTTTGCGCGTATGTTCTATTGTCTACTCTCCTGTATTGGACACTCTTAATCGAATTTACCATGGTGAATTCGAATTAAGAGTGTCCAATACAGGAGAATAGACAATAGAATTCACCATGATAAATTCGATAAAATCCAATACAGGAGAAGGGACAATAGAACATACGCGCAAAAGCTCCAGACTTCACGTCAGTGCTTGAATCAATTTTTCAACTAATTACCGTGCTTTGATTCGATTAGATCAGTATTGTTCGACTTATTGGGAAAACAAAATTTCAAATGTCTATAACTCTGAAACCACTCGGTGGATTTTGCCCATTAACGAACATAGCCGGAGCATTTGGACTTCAAACTTGCCCTGAACATTTCAACTAAAATTGACCTGTCCCAGCCTTTTGCTTGAAAACATTCAATAACGCAGTTATAAATTTTGTTCCTCACTTCATCCACGCACTGTATATTAATTAAGAATTGATTCCTGCGTTTAGAATACATCAATCCCAACCGAACCAGTTGATTTATCACGGTAGAATGCTTTATAAATTTCCAGCTAAATAATGGTCCATATTACATCGCCCACCGCTTCCAATAAACAGACCTTCCTCCATTCTCGGCCGTTTCCTGATTCGATTTCCGGCGCCGGATTCTAGCCGGTCTAATTGAAGTACGAGAGCCTCGGGCGTAGGCAGATCCCCGTATTGTTCCCGGGCGCTTCAATACGCCCGGACTCGTGCACGCTCCAACGAATCCTCCGCAATTTGCAAATGTCAGGGCGCGAAATGTCAAAGAGCGGGTACCGTATATATATATACGCCGTATTGGCAATTTATTCCCCGTTTAATGTTATCCTTTACGTCATCATCCAAACAAAGGGGTTGGTGCACTCCGATAGGCTCTAATTTCGTTATTACAATGTGCTGATGAAGCTGGAACAATCTCGTCTCGAACGTGAGTAGGAGTGACAGGACGAACAATTTGTTCGGCGTTTGACAATGCGACGCTCAACGTCTCATTGATGTTCGTCTCGTATGAGCCACAGCACTCTATAGAGATAGCCTGGAACATAGTCTGACAACGCCGCAATTTATCGTCTCTTAGAGGCCAACTTCTTCAATGCGTTAGCGGGAGATATCGTATATTTCGAATTTAAAACTCTAATGAATTCATTGAATAGGTTTTCTTGCTTGGAATCCCTGGATGAATAAACAATGAATGAGACTCTACTTTTTCAATAAATTGAATAACTACATTTCATTCTGCACAATGTTATTCAGATCAAGTTGAAATAGAAACCTATGTAGTTGTTGTTCAATTCATTGTTCAGCAGGAACCACGAGAAGGTGTAGGGTTAACTATTGCAAAAAAATATTGGTTCAAGCCCTGTGTACAGGAGCTTTCTGGCGCTCTTGTTCAAACAGACAAATTATATCTCCGAAAGTATAGGTTTCTCAAAGTTGAGAATTATATCAATGTATTCTTATGATAGAACCGCATCCTAAAGGGAATTCAATTCAAATAATAGTTTCTTTATCACGATTAAATGAACAATCTGAGAATGAGAACTGCACCATGGAAGAAATCAAATTAAAATAGCTGAAATGAATTTGACTCTTTCTTATAGAACAGGATGACATGTACGAGTATGAACACAGAGCTTAGATAGAATAATTATAGCATTCTGTGAAAACATAGAAGTACGATTCATTATTGAAATTTCGAAAAATCATATCTCCGAAAGTATTAGCGTGTTGGAGTTGAAAATGATATCAATGGATTTCTATGGTGAAACTGCTGTGAAGCTTAAATCTATTAATCTATTGTAAAATGACTGCTTGATGGTTTGTGCGGAATATCAGCGAAAGCTGACAGATAATTTCAAAAATATAACGTTTTTGAAGATATCATTTTATTTTATTTCCTAATTATTAGATCCTAACGAAATTTGGCCAAAATTTGCGAGTCAGCATTCTACAACTGATAACCAATCAATTCAATCAAAATTGTATTTTTTGAGTTATTGGGGAAGCAAAAAGTGGGAGCGCTGTGAACTGGAGCTTTCGCGCTCTTGTTCAATTTTTGACAAATCCTATCTCCGATAGTATTGGTTTCTCAAAGTTGGGAATTATATAAATGGATTCTTATGGTAGAACTACATCATGAAAGAAATTAAAATCTCTTTGCATCTTATCTTCATATGACGGTCCAATTTTGGCTACAAGTGTTTCAAAAATATCAGGAGTCATTCTGAAATATTGAGTAAATGAAATAGGCAGTTTTATTTATGAAACGAATCTAATGTAATCTATCCAAAGAGAACTCAAACCAGAATAATTATGTAGGAAATCTTAAATAGTTTTACTAAGGAATAACTATCTGTACATTAGTTAGAAATCCCGTTCTAAATCTTCCATAATTAGATAATGATTCATAAATTATGCTCGACTTCCTTGCATCATTCATTTTCGACTCACTAACCAAAAAACTCTGCCTATGAACTTAGCGAATCCAAATTCCAAATTGTTCACATGCTGACATCAACCAAACTTTCCAGAAATACACCTTCAATTTCGTTTGACATTAATGACGTTTATCTTTCAAACTGGACCAAACGACAGCTACCGTAAAAAGATAGAACACAGACAGATAGAATTCGCATTCTGTGAAAACATAGAAGTACGATGTATTATTGAAATGTCAAAAAATCATATCACCGAAAATATTAACTTGTTACAGTTGAGAATAATATCAATGGATTCTTGTGATGAAACTGCATGTTAAAAAAATTGAATTCGAAATTTGTAATGTTAACATATTTTTTTTTACTCCGAAACCATCCGGTCGTTTTGCCCAATAACGAACTTAACCGAGATATTTATTATAATGCAGCATTAAATAATATCCTAAACACTGAACACAACTCAATTTTCATTCAATATCCATCAATTATTTCCACCATAAGATTATACATAATTTGATCATCGCCCATTCTTAAAATATTCTTCTTATTATTGAAAATTCCATAAATATACATTAATCCATTGATTTCCAAGAAAATCTAGGGTTATTGAGTATAATTTTGTTACGACATTTCAAAACACCAAATAATAAAAAAGAATATATATTTTTTAACAATAAAATATCTAAAACTATATTTCCGTGTCGCCCGTCAGGATTATAAATGGTCTGCACGAATTCCAGCCTGTAATTATGGTAATGTCGGTCCATTACGACATCGCATTCTTCACGAAAAGTATGCCTGTTACAGGAATACCCTCCGAAGGACCATTCGGATGGCGGCATCGCGATGCGCTTATCTAAAAATGGAACAGGCTTACTTGGACGTTTAATTTTAAACCGGGATGATTTTTGGTGGGATTCTTGGATCTCCGAATCCAATACTTGGACAAGACTCGTTGCCTGAATTTGTTCAAGAGCGTAAAAAGACACTTTGTACAAATGGAAAATGCTAAGGTCGCATTACGATGTTATTATTTGACCCAAATCTTTGCGTTGCATTTTCAGCCAGAAATATTTGTTTATTTTACCTTGGATACGGCTGCTATAAATACACTCATTACGCCCTAGGGCATAATGAGCGGGTGTTATGGCCATAAACCCAGTTCATTGTACGAGGAACAAGTTGGAAAAGCTCTGTGACCAGAGGCTTTGGCTCGCTGTTCACATTTACACCCATACAGGTACTGAACTCTCTCAAAGCTGCTTAGCTCCAGGAAAATAATAATATTTCCAAGAATATAAATCCGACTGTAAACACAAACGTCCAAAAAAAATAGGTCCACTGTTTGGCCGAGAATGGAATCAAACGATTAGTTTCGACTCAGATACATTCACTGTGTGGCGCAAGGACCCACTCAAATACATACATTTTCTTTTGGGTCAAAAATAAACAGTGCTTTGTTTATGGTTTATGATAAAAATCAGTCGAATCGTACGGTTGTGCCATTCGCCATTTCATCAAAAACGCCCTGTAAAGCAGTAATTTTGGGCGTATTTTCCGGGAAACCTCGCGTTATTATTTTGCCCAAATGTCTGTAATTTTCGAATGTTTTGCCGAAAATGGTCTCAAACGATTGGGTTCGACTCCCTGATGAAGAATTCGCGGTCAAATTCGATTCTGTCCGGCCGCCATGATAACTTGAGAACGAAAAGAGATATCCACTTGAATATATATCAGGTTTGGTGGCGCGTCCCACTATGACGAAAAATTTCGTTAATGGGCATAATCGGCCCAACGGTTTACGAGTGATGATTTTGTTTTCAACCAATACAAATCGGATCGAATTGAAACTTGGTGAGTAGTTGTAGAATACAAACCTTAGGACGTTCGTGGAATTTTGTGAGAATCGTATCACTAGAAAATTTTAAAAAAATGGGTTCAAGCCCTGTGGACAGGAGCTTTCTGGCGCTCTAGTTCAAACAGATAAATTATATCTCTGAAAGTATTGGTTTCTCAGAGTTGGGAATTATATCAATGTATTCATATGATAGAACTGCATCATAAAGGAAGTTCAATTCAAATGATAGTTTATTTATCAAGATTAAATGGGCAATCATGAGAATGAGAACTGCACCATGGAAGAAATCAAATTAAATCTGGCCAATTTTGCCCAATAACGAACTTAACCGAGATATTCATCTCCCTAAACTACTCTGAAAATTTCAACTACCTACCTCATTCCGTTCGAGAGTTATATCTATGTCTATGGATGAAAAGCAGTCTCACTACTCTCAGATCTCTTACTTCATGTTCCGTTCCGAAATGTAAGACTTTTCTGAGAAAAACTAATTTCGGAGCAAACAACTGAGATTTTTCTCACTTCGCTCACAATTCTTCGATTGATTAGATAATGACATGACATGACGATTTATTATTGAAATTTTGAAAAATCATATCTCCGAAAGTATTAGCTAGTTAGAGTTGAAAATGATATCATTGGATTCTTATGGTAAAACTGCTTATTGAAAAAAATTTAATTTTGAATTTGTTTTGTAAAAAAAATTTTTTTTTTTGTTACTCCGAAACCATCTGTCCGATTTTGCCCAATAACGAACTTAGCCGAGATATTTATCTCCCAAACCTACTCTGAAAATTTCAA
Organism: Halyzia sedecimguttata; assembly: GCA_937662695.2. Classification (NCBI taxonomy): domain Eukaryota; kingdom Metazoa; phylum Arthropoda; class Insecta; order Coleoptera; family Coccinellidae; genus Halyzia; species Halyzia sedecimguttata. The sequence continues at coordinate 1,061,140 of OW569411.2, read as the reverse complement.
CTGTCTAGATCATTCCGTTCGAGAGTTATCGTGCCTACGGCCGGACCGGCCGGACAGAATGAATTTCGACCACGGATTCTTGATCAGTGAGTCGAACGAAATCGTTTAAGACATCGAAAAATTCGAAAATTACAGACATTTGGGCAAATTGATAAGCTCTCAGTTCCGAGGAACTAGAGCGCCAAAAATGTTAAGAAATGTGCAGGCAGTGCTTTAGGGAATACGCCAATGATATTGGATTCAAAAAATTGGTTTAATTATAGGAATTCTAATGTTTAAAATGTTATATGTCACGATAACACGAGAACGGAAAGATATAGACTTGAAATTTTCAGGTTAGGTTGTGCATCTGAATGCAACATTTGAGTTTGTTTATAGACATAATCGGGCGAGCGATTTTGGAGTTATACCTATCTGAAATTTGGACGTTAATTCCTTAATAACTTCAAAAATACAGAGCCGATCCAATTCAAACATGGTTATTAGTTGTAGAATACCAACGCGAAAATTCTTGCGAAATTTCGTGAGGATAGTATCACTAGAAAATGAAAAAAAAAAACATTTTAAAATCGATTGAGCAGCCTAATTTTCGATCGAAAATTCTGACGTCAAAATATCTACTTTTTTAAAAAAGTCGAACAAAGAGTTCGTTTCTATCTGTGCTTTCTGATGGTGCAAAAAAATATACATTGCTATGGTAAATTTTCTCAAAAAATACTAAGTTAATAAAGTTAATATTTAATAAGACATCCACAATATTTCGAGAATGTCGTAGAATTTTCTGCAAATATAATTTGCGTAGATGCCTATTTATACCTATTTCAAGATTTCTTATATACCTGAGTGACCTATGGAAAAATTTAGCCCATCAAAAGGTATTTCATAGTGAAGTGAAGAAGGGGTTCTGGGCATTACTTCTTACCTGTTATTTCGTAGCATTTTCTGAGAAAATTTACCATAGCGATGTATATTTTTTTCACACTATCAGAAAGTAGAGATTTCAACGAACAAAAAGCCCACCGATTTCTTTAAAAAAGCAGATATTTTGATGTGAGAATTTTCGATTGAAATTTAGACAGCTTTTCCGATATCAAGTCAGAAAAATGTGAAAAAATATATATTTTAAATCAAAAATATTATAGTGTATTTAATGCATTAAAAAAGTAAGTTTTCACAATATTTTGTGAAAGAAAAAAATTTTCTATCTATATATTTATAAAAGAAAGTCGTGTTAGTTACTTCACTTATAACTCAACAACGGCTATACCGATTTGGCTCAAAATTGGTGGGGAGGTAGCTTAGAACCAGGAGACGGACATAGGATACTTTTTTGTGTTATACAGGGTGTTTTTCTTTTAACGACAATTAACTTGCTGTTTTTCCTGCCATAATCGTACAATTTTAGTCATGTGTGTTTAAAAATAAACTTTCGAGGCATACACCATTGAAAATAAAGCATTACTATACAGGGTGTCCTTTTTCTCATGGCACAATTGTACGTGATTGAAGTGATTTGTGTCACAAACAAAGCATTAACTAAATAGGTACCTTGGATGGATTCTCATAATGTATTCGTCCGAAATCTCCATACAGGGTGTTCTTCTTTTAACGTCAATTGCAACTTGCTGTTTTCCATGCCACAATCGTACAATTTCATTCATTTGTGTTAAAAAATAAACTTTAGAGGGATACATCATTGAAAATAAATCATTACTGTACAGGGTGTTTTTTTTCTAATTGCACAATTGTACGTTCAATTATTGAGACATAAAGGGATTGTATAGAAACGGTGAATATAAACTATCTATATTTTATGACAAACGTGTATAATAAAATCTAAAATCTGCTTATTTATTGCCTCTAAGGCGGAACAGAGTTAGCTGGGTCAGTTAGTAGAATTTTTCACATACATTTTTGAGGTTATGTAAAAAAAAGTGTGAATACAAAAGTTGTTGATCTGTTTATTCCCTACAACTTTTGAAATTCAAATTGTTGTAGTTGAGTGTAGTTTTGCCTGAAATCGTGATAAACCGTTTTTTACCCTTAAAAACTCACCCCTTTCCACTACCCGACCTCAGATCACCGGTAAATTATTTTTCCTTTGATTTAATTATTTAATTTTTTGTTGTTGTTTTTAAACTTATTAGATTAATTAAACTTATCGATCCTGGTCTAAAGGTGTTTATTTGGAAAAATATTGGTGATAGAGCCATCATTCACTCTCACCTGCCAAATTGGCCGTTTCCAATCTCTACAATCTTTGAGTCATGGCCATCGAGATACGCGGAAAACACTCCGTGTCATCGTTCGCGAATTTCCGTGTCAGAGTGGTGGGCGTCTGGTGCGGATCAATCGTTGTTTATTTTTGCGCAAAGCAGCCCCCGCCTACCGCATCGGGACCGACCGAAATAACCGTTAAAGACAATTTGGGGCCGTTTGGAATTTTTCAACCTTTCGCGATTTACTCGCAAATTCCGAAACGGATGAAGATGGGCAGATCGTCGAATGATGTGGGAGGATGGTGACTAATTGGATTGTATTAAATCCGTCGTAACGTCGCCGTCGTGATGAACTTTACCGAGTGGGCGTGAATCCTGGAATTAGTGAAAAATTTCCTGGATGTTAGGGATATACAGTTTTCCGCTGCGAGGTTCTGCGAAAAATTGGTGAAAGTATTTATTTAAAATTTTAAGAATATATGAGAGTTGAGGCGAAACTTATAAAGCCAACTAGAAAACATACCAGGTGTCCCAGTATACATGTTCCTATGGATTGTCTCAGCCATTTCAAAAGATAACGGGTCCGCCAAATAACATTTTTTTTAAATGCAATAAAAAAAAACTACTGAATATTTCCTCAAATTTCTTTTTTATTTGAAAGTACAATCCTTCCGGTTAATAATGGAAAAAAATTCATTCAAATGGCTGCTTCGGCTGGCCATGCAGTAGCCTACACGATCGGTCCAATTTTTAAGCACATTATCGATTGTGTGCAGCTGTATTTCACCAATGGCTTCACGAATATTGTCCTTTAATGCGTCAATTGTCTCTGGCTTGTCGGCGTAACACTTATCTTTGACGGCGCCCCACAAATAATAGTCCAACGGTGTCAAATCGCCGCTCCGAGGTGGCTAAACGACATCAGCTCTGCGGCTGATAATGCCATCTTCAAAAACAGGGCAACTTCTGAACCAATTGGACTTTGTATGGCGTCATACCAAGGTCTTTATGCAAAATTCGTCTCAATGATGTCTCCGAAATGTTTAATTCTTGAGAACGACGGTGAATTGATGTTGATGGCGCTTCACGCACACTTTCTGCCACAGCAGCAATATTCTCGGGTGTACGCACTGTTTTTGACTTTTCACGCTTTGATTTATCGATGAGGATGCCAGTTTCTTTCACTTTTTTCACAAGATAACGAACATACGCAGCTGACGGTGCTTCTCTTCTTCCAAAATCCGTACGCAATTTCCGCACACATTCTGCAACATTACCATGATTTTCAACGTAATGTCGCAATATTTCCCAGCGTTGTTCAAGCGTATACACAACCATATTCGTTCAGCGGAAGGATAAAACTAATTATCTGTCAAATCAGGCATGAGCTAAGTGTTACCATTCACGAAATAAAAAAATGTTTTTACTCAAAACGGCCATAACTCCGACACCGCTTGGTCCGAGATATTTACGCTCCAAACCCACCCTGAAAATTTCAATCTTCTAACTTCTTTCGTTCGAGAGTTATCGTGTTAACGGACGGCCGGCCGGACAGAATCGATTTCGACCACGGATTCTTGATCAGTGAAAATCGTTTAAGACCATTTTCAGCCAAAAGTTCGAAAATTACAGACATTTGGGCAAATTGATAAGCACTCTGCTCCGATGAACAAGAGCGCCAAAAATACCGGAAAAACCGACGGTTCTGGGAGTTATTCTAAAATGATCAAGCAGTTTCTGAAAATGGCTCCGTTTCAGTCGGACACCCGGTATAATTCGAAAATCATGCCAGATATTGAATTTTCAAAATACGTATACACCTCTATTTTCGGCTATTGCGATCGATACGAAACATTCACTTTACAAAGAAGTAATTAGTACACCTACGTGCAAGAAAAAGCATAAACAATTCATCTCCGAGAACCAGGAAAACGAAAACTCCTCATTCTCGGAAAAATCGAAATCGGGTCAGTTATTTCCTTCGGAAAAAATCAATACCGAGTAATCCGTTCGAATGAATCCGGTTTGAACCGATATAATTAATAAAATAAACAACATCACTCACAAATTATTATATTATTACAGCGAGGATCGGCGAAAGATTTGTTTACATATTTTTTCATTACCTTCCGAATTTATTCGTCCATTAAGCCGAATCGAGTGGCAGGTGGGCGGGACAACGTGGCGATTATTATTATTTACAAACGCGAAACGCTGCTCTCGGATCAAACGGAATTTGTTCGGTGGCGCGGAATTTAAATCCATCTAATTCCTACGGAGTAACGAATCCGATTATTCGTGGCACGATTTCAGCATATTTTTAAATGATACCTCGGACATCGTGCTCTGGACACAACAAAGGTATACGATTTTTGGCGGTCTCGTTCCTCGGAACAGAGGGCTTATCAATTTTTGGCTGAAAATGGTCTTAAACGATTTGGTTCGACTCACTGATCAATAATACGTGGTCGAAATCGATATGGACTCGGGAAGGGGAAGGGGATGAGTTTTTAAGGTTAAAAATTTGTTCAAGCCCTGTGGACAGGAGCTTTTTGGCGCTCTTGTTCTAACAGACAAATTATATCCCGAAAGTATTGGATTCTCAGTCGTTTAAAAAAAATGCCTCAAAAATCATAAAAAAGAGAGCAATCTACAATGCTTCAATGCGTTAATGCTTCAAAAATTGCCATTAAATTTATTTATCAAGATTAAGTGAGCAATCTGCAACGATTCAACCTCGTGGAATGAGTTGTTGCAACTTACACTCGGTGCATAGTTTTCACAACTCGAAATACCTAAGGAAAGTATCATCGAAATGTCTAGAGCAATGCTGGAGACAATCATAGCAGATTGTCCATTTATTCCTGATATTTGAGTAGGTAGTGGATTACGAACAAATTATTTTAATAGTTCAAAATATATTAATAAAATACTATCCTCTTTTCATAATTTAAAATTTAATAGTTCATACCTCTAACACATTTTTTTCTGTATTATGAACCTTAAATAAATTCGTAAATTCCGAATCTGTAATTAGTTTTTCCGTATCTCGATTAATTTGGCGAAAAATATGGCTGGAAATATGGCGAAAAATACGACTAATTAATCCATTTTCCGGAGGTAGGGCCAGAAATTGCGACTTTTTTCGTCATTGCTCCGAAACTAATCGAGATACGGAAAATCTAATTACAGATTCGTGATCTGCGTGATCTAATCGGAAAATTGTAGATTTTCCTCCGATTCCGGGTCAAAAATAATTTCTAAGTGCCGACCCAAAATATTTTTTTCATGGTATGTCGATACGGGGCTCGTGTATAATTAAATCGAGGTCGCTGATCACGAATATAAAATTAGTTTTTCCCTAAGTGGCGTACTTTGGGAAAATTTTCACTTAAAGTGAAAAAATTGACCAAAATAGGTCAATTTTGGAACATTCCACCGCCCAAAAATATCGGAGTAAAGTGTTCCTGATTTTTTAAGTCATATTTAGATCCTTCATCTATCGAATAATCCGAACAATAAATGTCCAGGTCGTAAGCTTCGGAAATTATGGTTTTTTTCCCGAGGGTCTATTTTTCGGAAAATTCTTTCCGCGACATTTCCTCGGGAAATTTTTGTAATAAATATCTGATCGTAGATTCGGAATCTACGGCCCCGAATCTATAAGAATGAGTACCCGCTTCATAGTTTTGCGTCAAAAAATTTTTCTCGAAAAATGGGATTTTTTTAAGGCTAATGTATTAAAAAATTGCCAAAATTCGACCGGTCTCCGATTTCGATGCAAGTTACGTCATTTACTAATTCGGGGCCGTAGATTACGAATATATGATTGGATTTTTCATTAGAGAATTTTCCGCGGAAATAACGCGAAATGAATTTTCCGAAAACCAGACCCTCGGGAAAAAAATCATAATTTCCGAATAGTACGGCCTGGACATTTTCTGTTTGGATTATTCAGTAGATAAAGGATCCATATATGACGGCAAAAATCAACAACACCCTACTCCGATTTTTTTTGGGCGGTGTAAACTTTCAAAATTGGCCTATTTTCGTCCATTTTTTCACTCTAAGTGAAACTTTTCCCAAAATACGCCACTTAGGGAAAAACTAATTGCATATTCGTGATCAGCGACCTCGATTTAATTAGACACGAGCTCCGTATCGATATACCATGAAAAAATTTTTTTTGGGTCGGCATAGTTTTGACCCGGAATCGAAGGAAAATTCTTCTTTCCCGTCCGAAATCTATGATTTACACATCTCGATAAACGAATTTTCTATGATTATTGGTCGGTGGACGACATTTAGATTTATGTATCTATTTCCTATGTATCTCTATCCGTTCGGAAAATATTAGGAAATAAGTGAATCCGTCGAACGGCAAAATAGTGTCACTTTTTCCACGATCGAAGAAAAATGAGTTTTCTTACCAAATCGAAAACTTACGACAAATGATTGTCAACAACTTTCGAGTTGCATCATAATTTTCTTATTTCCACGACCTTGGAGGTGGGAACAGCACGCCACCAGCGGAAATAGCTTTCCTCGCCAAAGTCACTTTCTGCACATCGCGTCATGTCGATTTCGCCCTGTTTTCCTAAGGTAATCTAATTCGATAGTCCCGGAGTTTCCATTTGTTCGACTAGGAATCGATGTTGATTCACCTGCACGAAAGCCATCGTTGAATCAGTTCTCAGAATAGAAAACTATACGCTGAACGAGGCGGAAATGCTACTGACCGCTTTTTCAGTGTTGTAAAGGATTCAGCTTATTTTTTTATTTCCAGCGACAAGGACAATTTTCCTTATTTATAACCAAGCTAGATGTTGGTATTTTTCGAAAATAACGAAAATAAAATTACGAACCAGAAATGATGAGGTGACTTTTTTATATCCGTCGATAAAAGGTTTCAGAGAAATACAGACAACACTGTTAATGTGGCAAATAAATTATTTAGCATTTTTGTATGTCAGATGATTGATGATAATAGTAATAAAAATGTTTATATTCCTGATAATCTCCTACTCATTCGGGATAGTTAACTGGACAGTGAATGAAATTCTCGAGCTTGACAGAACCACTCGTAAAGAGATTAACATGAATCGTAGCCTGCATTCCACCTGCTCGATTCAAAGAATATACCTTCCACGAACGTAGGGAGGCAGAGGTTTGCAAAGTTTGGAATACCAACACCATCAACAAACGTTGGAAATGGCAATAAGGATATTGAGAAGCGAAGACCCGCTTCTGAAAATGATGGCTCAGCATGAAATCAGGAACCAAGGAACTTTCCTATTTGGGGCTGGTCAGATAGCTTTGGAGTATAATTACAGTATAACTGGAATATCCATCGATCATGAGTTCGCAGGAACACCTACCTCGCCAACAAGCCAAAGAAGAGTTGGTAGAGAGATAAGGCAGGCACAACTGAAGAAACTACTCGAAGATCACATGAGTAAACACCTGCACTCCATATACTTCAGGAGTTTGAAAGATCAGGGCCTGTCAGAAGAATTATCCTTCGCCTTTTTGAAGTCCGCTATGCTCAAGTCGGAAACTGAGGGATATGGTATGGTTTGTCAAGATGGGGTGATAAATACAAGATGGTAAAAAGAACATAATGAAAGTAGACACCCCTACAACGTGCAGAGCATGCCACAGCCAGCTGGAAACTGTTATGCACATTCTATCTGCTTGCAGAGTACATGCTCCATCAGGATATGTGGAAAGACACAATGCGGCACTCCGAATTCTCTACTTCCACCTGAAAGAGGTTTATAGTATAGACAACGAACCAGTGCTACCATATGTGCCTCTAGAGATTGAAGCAGTTGTTGAAAATGATAGAGCTCGCATCTACTGGAACTATGCGATTCCAACAACTCGGCAGATACACGCCATAAAGCAAGAGATACTCTTGCTGGACAAAGAACTCAAGGAAACGTTTGTCGTCGAATTTTCCTCCCCTGCAGAAAATAATGTGGTGATGAAAGAAGAACAGAAAAGGAAAAAATACAAGGATTCAATGTTCGAACTGGGGAACTTGTTTCCATGGTATAATGTTAGGATGGTGCGTACTAATCCTAGGATGCCTAAGCGGAATGCCAACCATTTTTTTTTTTTTACAGACATATTTCAGAGTTTCGCAGAGAACACCCAGAAAAAAAACATGTAGTTATAAACATACTTCCCAAAGTACCCTTTAATGATTACCTTATTCTTTGTTTCTATAACTGGAGTTTTCCACAACTGGATTGCTTTCTTTGATCCCTTGGAGAATTCAAGTTCGGGAAGTTTATAACGAATCCACAGACAACTCAACCAGGAATATTCAGGCGAAATATGAATTATTCAATGTAGGTTTTAGGCTCAGCTAAATCCTCCCAAAGATAGGAATGTCGAAAATTTCGTAGTTGCTAAACAAGTTCAATTTCACCGGTCGTTTATTTATCGGAGTTGATTCTAATTATAGATCGAGATGAAGGAGAACTTCGGATATTGGCAGTAAGTTATGTTATTGTTTAGATTTGTTTCAATTAACTCCAATATTTAGAAAGGATGATCGACATCTCAGCTGGACCATGCGAGTGTGTTCGGTTTCGTGTAAATATTTTGGCAACCTCCCAGTTCAAACTTTCAATCAATGTACACAGCATAATAGTATATTAAACTTGTTTATCTCTGCAATGATACCGCCTATCATTCCAGACGGGTTCGGAACAAAAGGATGTTGCACGATAAGTTTATTGCGGACTCTGTGATTCAGCATCGCCCGCTCTACTTTGTGTTGTGAAACTAAATTTGAATTCGACAATTTGCAGGTCAAGTTCAGATCAGTTTGATTCAATATCAACAATAACCTCAAACCTTCCAACGATTCATTTCAGTAGCTGCTCGAATACTTAGATGATTTAAGTTATCGCTGGCTTAGTAGATAACTTTTGGAACAAAAAAAATTATTAAATAATTAAATTAACAGAAAAATTATTTAAGGTCGAAATGACGTCGGGAAGTGGAAGTGGGTGAGTTTTTAAGGTCAAAAAATTGGTTCAAGCCCTGTGGACAGGAGCTTGGGCGCTCTTGTTCAAACTTTTATATCAATTATAACTTTAGCCAATATTTCAGTTTTGTTTTTACTGGAGATATTTTGAACTCAATATTATTAACTTACCATTACCATTCCCATCATCATATGGATTAACCATGGGCATTAAATATCATTTGACATATCAGGTCTCAGGAAAATAAGTTGACATGTATCAACACAGATCATATTATAATAATTCATAGATAGAATAATTATCGCATTCTGTGAAAACACAGAAGTACGATTTATTATTGAAATTTTAAAAATCATATCTACGAAAGTATTAGCTTATTAGAGTTAAAAATGAAATCAATGGATTTCTATGGTAAAACTGCATCTTGAGAAAAACTTATTTTGAAATTTGTAATGTAAAAAAAAATTTTTTTCTGACCGATTCTGCCCAATAACGAACTTAGCCGAGATATTCATCTCCCAAACCTATTCTGAAAATTTAAAATGTCTAGCTCATTCCGTTCGAGAGTTATCGTGTTATCGGCCGGCCGGACAGAATCGATTTTCACCATGGATTCTTGATCAGTGAATCGAACCAAATCGTTTAGGACCATTTTTAGCCAAAAATTCGAAAATTACAGTCATTTGGGAAAATTGATAAGCACTCTGTTCTGAGGAACAGGAGCGCCAAAATGATTCACAACTTTTGTATTTACATTTTGTTCCCATAACCTCCTGATTTATGTGAAAAATTCAAATAACCAAGTTTTTGGTTTTTGGCGCTCTTCTTTCTCGGAACAGAGTGCTTATCAATTTGCCCAAATGTCTTTAATTTTCGAATTTTCGGGTGAAAATGGTCTTAAACGATTTGGTTCGACCCACTGATCAAGAATCCGTGGTCGAAATCGATTCTGTCCGGCCGGCCGTTAACACGATAACTCTCGAACGGAATGAGCTAAACAGTTGAAATTTTCAGAAAATGTTTGGACATAAATTTCTCGGCTAAGTTCGTTATTGGGCAAAATCGGTCAGATGGTTTCGGAGTAACAAAAATAAAAAAAAATTTTACATTACAAATTTCAAAATAAGTTTTTCTCAAGATGCAGTTTCACCATAGGAATCCATTGATGTCATTTTTAACTGTAACAAGCTAATACTTACTTGATTCTCCAAAATTTCAATACTAAATCGTACTTCTGTGTTTTCACAGAATGCGATAATTATTCTATCTATGAATTATTATAATATGATCTATGTTGATACATGTCATACACAAGGGTTTCCTTCCATGGTACTATTTAGTTGCACTTTTTATGGAACACTTAATTTGTTTGAGAACCACTTTGTTCTTACCTGTAGCTTGTTATATAGACTGTGTAATCTGTTTAATGATTGGTCGAATAAAGTTATTTATTATTATTATTATTATTATGTCAACATATTTTCCTGAGACATGATATGTCAAATTTTGATATTTAATGCCCATGGTTAATCCATATGATGATGGGAATGGTAATGGTAAGTTAATAATATTGAGTTCAGAATATCTCCAGTAAAAACAAAACTGAAATATTGGATAAAGTTTCACTTGATATAATATAATTTTCAGAGTGGATTTGAGAAAAAAATATATCGTTTGAACAAGTTTGAACAAGAGCGCCAAAGCTCAGGTCCACAGAGCTTGAACCAATTGTTATTTAATTCGTAAATATTTGAGTATTAAATTCAGGCAATGGATGCCCGAAATCTAAATAAATTATTGGTGGTGCTTTGTTCCTTTTCAAACTTTTTCAAAGTATTTAACAATGATCAAAATTTTCGATCAATTTGATACGTTGTTATATTTTTCCCGAGAAGTATCCAAAAATAAAGTACAGATAATTATTTATATTAATTGTGCCAAACTTCAAGGTCTATCGCAAATACTGATAAAAATGAACACGTGATCGAATGCGGTTTTCAATTGAATCTCAAAAGTTAGAACAAATTACTCGATGGTATTCTTGGCGAGGAGAAAGAAAGCCGAGAGAATAGTTCAAATAGTATACAAGCAATCAGATTTTTTACAACAAATATAGAAATTTCACACGCGAAAGGATTACATAGTATCGATACCGCCAATCGGAACATGGGGAAATACAAACATAGAATCATAAGTGATAAGAGACAGAACCTCGATTAGGAGTCCGACGGAAATTCTATTGATATTTCCAGTTCCCTGAGGTGAATTTGGAAAACAACATTTATTTTTTGGCGCTCTTGTTCCTCGGAACAGAGTGCTTATCAATTTGCCCAAATGTCCGTAATTTTCGAATTTTTGGCCGAAAATGGTCTTAAACGATTTGGTTCGACTCACTGATCAATAATACGTGATCGAAATCGATTCTGTCCGGCCGTCCGTTAAGACGATAACTCTCGAAAGGAATGAGCTAGATAGCTGAAATTTTCAAACTAGGTTTGGAACATAAATATCTCGGCTAAGTTCGTTATTGGGCAAAATCGGACAGATGGTTTCGGAGTAACAAACAAATTTTTTTACATAACAAATTTCAAAATAAGTTTTTCTCAAGATGCAGTTTCACCATAGGAATCCATTGATGTCATTTTTAACTGTAACGAGCTAATACTTTCGGAGATATGATTTTTCAAAATTTCGATAATAAATCGTACTTCTGTGTTTTCACAGAATGCGATAATTATTCTATCTATGAATTATTATAATATGATCTGTGTTGATACATGTCAACTTATTTTCCTGAGACATGATATGTCAAATGATATTTAATGCCCATGGTTAATCCATATGATGATGGGAATGATAATGGTAAGTTAATAATATTGAGTTCAGAATATCTCCAGTAAAAACAATACTGAAATATTGGCTAAAGTTTCAATTGATATAATATAATTTTCAGAGTGGATTAGAGGAAAAAATATATCGATCATCATAGAATTGAGGAACGAATATCTTGGACGAGTTCGTTGTCGGGTAGAATTGGTCTATTGGTTTTGGATTAATAATTTTTGTTGAATTTAAATTTTTTTATGATGTTTGAATTTAATTTCTGCTATTATGTAGCTATATCATAAGAATCCATTGATATAATTCCCAACTCTTACCGACACTTTCGAAGATATGATTTGTCAAAGTTTGTTTTAAATTTAATTTCTTTCATGATGCAGTTCTATCATAAGAATCCATTGATATAATTCCGAACTCTGAGAAAGAAACCAATACTTTCGGAGATATAATTTGTCTGTTTGAACAAGAGCGTCAAAAAGCTCCTATCCACAGGGCTTGAACCAATCTTTTTGATATGTATAACAAAATTCCAATTTATTCTAACTTGAATTCCATATATATCCATTTTACTCCCATCATAACTTTCATACTCTTCATTGATATAGAGGGTGTTTCCTAATTGAATCGAACGTCAATATTTAAGGATATACATCATTTCAAGCCAAAAAGTTCATATAAACGAAGATCCTTTTTCGCTATATTTTTGATATACACGTTGTTACAATCCATTTCGAAATAATTTTTATGCATTTTTGAAGGATTTTTGTTGCACTCTGTGCCATCCCTATCAGCCCTCGAAATTTTTTGGATAGGGAAAATGGGTCCTGAGCTACTTTTTTGGCAAGGTCTTTGCATCTTCTTTACAGGTGTGCCGAAATTCTCAAGAAAACATTTTTCTTTTTTGGAAAATAGTTAGTTCAAAGAGGTTTTCAGTATGTGCACTTTGTCATGGCTCTTTTACTTTGATAATTTAACCGTTATTATATCGACAATTTGAATTAATTTATGCAAATCAGGCGTATATTCAATTTTATCAACAGATCAATTCTCATTCGACCATTCATGAACATTGTTAAAGGTCAAGAAATTAATTAGAAATTGTATGAAATTATTACCAATAAATGTAAATTTATATTCAAAAAGTCAATATATTATGATGGTTTTTATGAGGGGTCTCCTTGGGGAAGACCCAGTATAATATAATATAATAAATATATTGGGGATTTATTAATAATATTCGAACATTTACAGCCATAAATAAAATTCATTTTTCAAAATACAACTTCATGAAGGGTCTCCTTGGGAAAGACCTAGGAGCATCAGTATAACATACTATAATATATTGAAGATTTATTAATAATATTTGAACATTTTCAGCAATAAATAAAATTCATTTTTCAGAATTCAACTTCATGAATATCAAAATTCGAAGAAAGAATAAAAGAGTAAAATTTGCAATGAAGTCAAATTTCAATAAACGTCATAATAATAATAATAATAATAATAATTTATTTTCCAGTAAGACACAATTACATACGTGAATGAACAACGTATAAGAATGGAAATTTCAAAAATTAATATATTTTTTCGAAATATTCGCTACAGTGAAGATTGGCACAAATCGATTAGTCTTGCAAGACTGCAACTCAGAAAAATCGATGATAAAATACGAGATCGAAGATAAAGTAAATATTTACCCACATTTTTTGCCAAAACTGATTCAAATTGTCGACATAATCTATGTGAAATTTCAGTGAATTTTCGAGGTTATCGAAATATACAGGGTGATGGTAAAGTTTATATTCGATGACCTAGGAGCATCAGTATAATATACTATAATATATTGAAGATGTATTAATAATATATGAACATTTTCAGCAATAAATAAAATTCATTTTTCAAAACTGAACTTCATGAACATTATTAGAAGTCACAAAACGAATAAAATTTGCAATGAAATCAAATTTCAATCAATCAGGCAAAAAAACGTCATAAACAACGTATAAGAATGGAAGTTTCAAAAATTAATATTTTTTACGAAATATTCGCTACAGTGAAGATTGGCACCAATCGATTTGTCTTGCAAGACTGCATCTCAAAAAAAATCGATGATAAAATACGAGATCGAAGATAAAGTAAATATTTACCCACATTTTTTGCCAAAACTGATTCAAATTGTCGACATAATCTATGTGGAATTTCAGAGAATTTTCGAGGTTATCGAAATATACAGGGTGATGGTAAAGTTTATATTCGATGACCTAGGAGCATCAGTATAATATACTATAATATATTGAAGATGTATTAACCATATTTGAACATTTTCTGCAATAAATAAAATTCATTTTTCAAAACTGAACTTCATGAACATTATTAGAAGTCAAAAAAAGAATAAAATTTGCAATGAAATCAAATTTCAATCAATCAGGCAAAAAACGACATAAAAAACGTAAAAGAATTAGAAGTTTCAAAAATTAATATTTTTTTCGAAATACTCGCTACAGTAAAGCAATACAGGAGAATGGACAGTAGAACATACGCGCAAAAGCTCCTGACTTCACGTCAGTGCTTGAACCAATTTTTGTTGTGAAGTCAGGAGCTTTTGCGCGTATGTTCTACTGTCCATTCTCCTGTATTGAACACTCTTAATCGAATTTACCATGGTGAATTCTATTGTCTGTTCTCCTATATTGGACACTCTTAATCGAATTTACCATGGTGAATTCGATTAAGGCTGTCCAATACAGGAGAATAGACAATAGAATTAACCATGGTAAATTCGATTAAAAGTGTCCAATACAAGAGAATTTTTTTTTTCGTGAAGTCAGGATAGAAAGCAATGATGAAAAAATTAACACATTACTGTCTACCTTCAATTCTTCATTAGGAGAAGAATACATAATTATTCAAGAAAAATATTACTGGAATTAATGTCATATTTAAATAATCAAAGTAAAGAAAATTATAAGTTTAGTTACTAACATATTGAATGAAATTCAATTGAATTCCAGTAATATTCAATTACTTATCCTTAACCAATAAATGCCCATTGATAGAACTAAAGGTGTTGAGGTGAAACATAAAGATATATTCTCATTAGTGATAGAAAAACTGGCCTAAAATTCCTCTCTACCCATCACGAGATTTAATATCCACAAATGAGCCTCTCACCTTACAAGATCAGAAAGTGTGGTTAATTTAAAGTTAAGTTTTGAAGCCTTCAGCAAAATTTCAGTTTCAAAAATTAATATTTCTTACGAAATATTCGCTACAGTGAAGATTGGCACCAATCGATTTGTCTTGCAAGACTGCATCTCAGACAAAATCGATGATAAAATACGAGATCGAAGATAAAGTAAATATTTACCCACATTTTTTGCCAAAACTAATTCAAATTGTCGACAAAATCTATGTGAAATTTCAGAGAATTTTCAAGGTTATCGAACATACAGGGTGACGGTAAAGTGTATATTCGCTGTCATCAACAGAAACAATTCAAATTCGGCGATTTACCTGAAGACCCCCAATTAGGCAACTTGAGTAACTTCTTGAAGCTTGACGATCTCTTCAGACTTCCGGATCGTGTGGTATAATCCTGAGCGTCCATCTCTCCTCTCGTCCGGCAAATCAGCGCACATTATAATAAACAAAAAATCGGGGAGAAAAGTCGATACTCCGGCTGGAACGGAACGGAGACGTCAAGAAAAAAACACGGGAATCGCGCCGCAGCTACCGGGAACCGCGATAGCCCGGTACTGACATAACTTTCGAGAGCCGCCGACGCGCCGCGTCCCGACGCGCAGGACCGAGAGACGCGCGCGTCCCGTCGAAGAAGACGGGAACGGGAGATCCCGGAAAGGTAGACGGGCACGAAGGGATAGATATCGGACGTTTCGGGGAGGGTTTTTGGGACGGGTCGTCTTGCGGGTACGCGTAGACTGAAATACGACAGCCTTGACCTTGAGGATAAACGAACGAATGATTGAGAACGCTGAATGGGGATTTTTAGACAAAGGTTTGTTATTTTCCCGACGAAATACAGTGACTAATTATAAAGTAATCATTAAAGGATGCTTTGGGAGGTGTATTAATCTCCCAAACTCTGAAAAATATCTATAAACTAAAATATTTATTATTTTGTGAATTGCTACTGCGTTAGAAACACAAGATATTTGTCGGAAGCAATATATAGAACATTGTTGCCTAACAAATGAAATCAGCAATAAAATAGTATATTCTAAAACAAGCTGCAGAATGAGCTCCTTTTCAAACACGAATGCGAAATTCGAAAACGAGCGACGAAGGAGCGAGTTTTCGTACGCATGAGTGTTGGAATTGCCTTCTGCAACGAGTGTTAGACGATATTTTCTCTATTTCAGGCAAGTTTTGTAAAATACTATTGAAATTTAATGGAAAATTAGGATTATACATACTAGTGACTTTTATATTGTATCTTGGCAGTTGGTATGACTGTTACGAAAGTTGACAGATCACGGAATTTGAATTGTACGTAGAGCATGGAGATCAGATTTAACAGTTTCCTAATAGCATGAATTGTTCAAAATTAGCAAGAAGGAAATCTCTAGTACCTTATTTTTTTATGAAAATAAAACCTTTCCTCTCAACAATTATTTCACCTTATCCAGATTATCTTATATTGACAATAATTGACGTGTGTTGAAATTTGATAGGATCGAATGTCAGTGCTGACTACCACAAAACGAAAAATATAACTAGAAACAATGCGGGAATGACTTCATTCTAGCACTGTTTTTAGTGCTGGAATGAACTCATTACGATACTGAAATAGAGAAAAACCATTTTGTAACTTTTCAGAGACTAAACCAGTCTCCTTCTTCAGACACCAATCGAATATCTTCAGAATTATTTTTTTGTTTATATAGGCCAGTGCTGAAGACTTTGAAAATGGTAAAAGATGAAAAAAATAATGTAGGATGAAACCTATTGGAAAAGGAAAAAAATATAACAAAAATTAAAGGAAATATAATTTACAAGCGATCTGGGAAAAAGTTAAGTGTCAACGTTGTACGTAATAAAAATTGGTTCAAGCACTGCCGTGAAGTCAGGAGCTTTTGCGCGTATGTTCTATTGTCCATTCTCCTGTATTGGACACCCTTAATCGAATTTACCATGATAAATTATGTTGTCCATTCTCCTGTATTGGACACTCTTAATTCGAATTTACCATGGTAAATTCGAATTAAGGAGAAAGGACAATAGAACATACGCGCGAAAGCTCCTGACTTCACGTCAGTGCTTGAACCAATTTTTTTTCGTAATTTTTTTGAAATTTTCTAGGGGTACGGTTCTTACAAAAAAAAGTTTTTCGTAATTTTTTTCACATTTTCTAGGGTTACGGTTCTAACAAAATTTTAAACACGTCTTTATGTTGATTTTCTACTACTAGTTACCAAGCTTCAATTCGATCGAATCTTTATTTTTTGAGTTATCGAGGAAATAATATTCCAGGTGGGTATAACTCGGAAACCGTTAAACCGATTATGCCCAAAAACGAACTTAACTCCCATTCGTATACGCAACCTACCCTGAAAATTGCAAGCCCTATCTCCTTTTGTTCGAAAGTTATCGAGGCAACGGTCACACATCTACTGAACTCACACAAGGCTGCTCGAATCTCAACAATATTAAACCGATCGTGTTAAAACTTGAAACTTGGCAGTATAGTTAGGTTATAAAGGCTCTTGCAAAATTTCAGCAATTTCAAACGAATAGTAGATTTTTTTTTTTCAATTTTCGATGATTTTTTGAAAATTTTCTACAAATACTATCCTCACGAAATTTTGCAAGTATTTTCGCGTCGGCATTCTACAACTAACAACCATGTTTGAATTCAATCGGTTTAGTATTTTTCGAGTTAATGAGGAACAAAAAACAACCAAATTTCA
This sequence comes from Halyzia sedecimguttata, assembly GCA_937662695.2. NCBI lineage: Eukaryota > Metazoa > Arthropoda > Insecta > Coleoptera > Coccinellidae > Halyzia > Halyzia sedecimguttata. Next base: position 1,043,152 of record OW569411.2, on the reverse strand, counting down.
GATGGCTATAACTCTAAAACCGTTTGGCCGATTATGCTCAGAAACAAACTGAAATGTCGCGTTCTGATGCACATCCTAACCTGAAATCTTCAAGCCGCTATCGCTTTCCGTTCTCAAGTTATCGTGACAACAAAAATATTTTTTAATAATTTTTTAATAATTTTCTAGCTATACGATAAGCACAAACGTGCTTAGGTTCATATTCTACAACTACTCACCAAGTTTCTATTCGATCGGAATTATATTGGTTGATGCGCCACCCACCCTGAAAATTTCAAGTCGCTAGCTCTTTTCGTTCTCAAGTTATCGTGGCAACGGCCGGACAGAACCAAATTTGACCTCGAATTCTTCATTGGGGAGTCGAACTAAATCGTTTGAGACCATTTTCGTGAAAAAATTCGAAAGTTACAGACATTTGGGCAAAACTATAACGCGATGTTCCCCAGAACATACGCGCAAAAAGTGAAAGAAACTGGCATCCTCATCGGTAAACCAAAGCGTGAAATGCCAAAAACAGTGCGTACACCCGAATATTGCTGCACCGTCGTTCTCAAGAATTGAACATTTCGGCGACATCATTGAGACGAATTTTGCAGAAAGACCTTAGTATGACGCCATACAAAGTCCAATTGGTTCAGGAGTTGAAGCCAACTGACCATCCAATGCGTTTTCGCTGCGCTAAGTGGGCCTGCGATCGACGATGCCGATTTTGCCAAAAAATCATCTTTTCAGATGAAGCTCAATTTGATCTTGGCGGGTATGTAAACAAGCAGAATTGTCGCATTTGGGGCACAGAAAACCCGCACGCATACATTGAAAAGCCGATACACCCAAAACGAGTCACTGTTTGGTGCGGTTTTTGGTCCAGAGGCATAATTGGGCCATTTTTCTTTGAAAATCAGCAAGGAGTGGCCGTTACAGTCAATGGCGATCGATATCGGGCCATGTTGAAGGAATTTTTGTTCACAAAAATTGAAGAGGGGGATATTGGCAACATCTGGTTTCAACAGGACGGCGCTACGTGCTACACAGCCGAAGCTACACTCGATGTTTTGCGCCCTGTTTTTGAAGATCGCATTATCAGCCGCAGAGCTGATGTCGTTTGGCCACCTCGGAGCTGCGATTTGACACCGTTGGACTATTATTTGAGGGGTGCCGTCAAAGATAAGTGTTAAGCCAACAAGCTAGAGTTGACGCTTTAAAGGACAATATTCGTGAAGCCATTGGTGAAATACAGCTGCACACAATCGATAATGTGCTTAAAAATTGGACCGATCGTGTAGGCTACTGCATGGCCAGCCGAGGCAGCCATTTGAATGAAATTATTTTCCATTATTAACCGGAAGGATTGTACTTTCAAATAAAAAAGAAAATTGAGGAAATATTCAGTAGTTTTTTTTATTGTATTTAAAAAAAAAAAAAAGTTATTTGGCGGACCCGTTACTTGTCGTGACCGACCGAATGGAAACCGAAAACGAACCGAACCGAATGGAACCGGGAAGGGGGAATATAAAACCTTCGTCCTTTCTGTCTTTCAACGAGAATAATTCTAGTTGCATACGATAAATTTCCCGATAAAAAATTGCAACCGCCACAATAAATACATCTCGGAGTAGCGATCAGCGGTGGCGTTGCCGTTTCGCCGAGACCATTGTACCGTAATACTAGATGGTCACCACGACCACAGTGTCACATTCCAACAATAACTGCATCGATCCTCGAACCTTCACCCGACGCGCACTGATCGCGAAACTGCCGGCGCGCTTGCGAGAATTTCGCGAGGCGTTCGGAAAGGATCATAAAGGATGGGAAGTCTGCAATGCACTGGCGACGGAAGAACCACGAGAATTGACACGATATCTGGAAATTCTATGGATGAACCTGCGTCCTGAAGATAACACTCGCGGATTTCGTGACTGCGCGGCGAAGAACTTATGATTATTGGATTATTAGGTACTTATTTCCAAAAATGCGACTTGAATTTGAAAATCGGTTCGAACAATGACGTGAAGTCAGGTAAATTCGATTAAGAGTGTCCAATAAAGGAGAATGGACAATAGGACATACGCGCAAAAGCTCCCGAATTCATGTCAGTGATTTAAGCAATTTTTTTTTTAATTTCTAGGGGTACGGGATTTTTTAAATTTTAAACTCGTCATTATGTCAATATTCTACAACTAAATACCAAGCTTCAATTCGATCGAGTCTATATTTTTTGATTTATCGAAGAAATAATATTCCAGGTGGGTCGTTTATGTCCAACAGCAAACATAACTCTCCCATTCAGATGCGCAACCTACCCTGAAAATTGCAAGTCCCTATTTCTTTTCATTCGAAAGATATCGAGGCAACGGTAACCCATTCATCTACTGAACTCACACAAGGCTGCTCGGATCTCCAACAATATACAGGGTGAGTCTTTGACCACTGCATTAATTTTAAGCAAAGATTCCTCTCATCAAATGAAACACTTTTTTCATTTACCATTTTTCCAGATTCAGCTCAGATAAAAAGTTACAAGCGTTTAAAGATTTCACAATGTGCTAATACACTCCCGCATATAAATTATCTATGACATTGTTGGCGGACGAGAATAAGGCATGGTAACGTGGTTTACAGCTTGATTCGGGTTTCCAACGCTCAGGGACGGATCCATAAAAGTAGTGAAATTTCTGGAGTTTTCCATTTTAAAACATCCAATGAAGAATATCTCGAAAAATGATGAAGAATAATATAATGTTCTAAAACGATGGAATATTCTTGAAATGACTCAAGAAAAACTTTATATGCTTTCTTTATGCTAATTTCGTTTAATTTTATGAATCCACGAGTCCATAACTAGAAAACCAGTAGAAGTAGAAAATAACTAATATTTGGAAAATATGTATCATAGTTATAGGAAACTTTACGCCAACATTCATTTAATTCGACAAAAGGATGTCAAAGCTACAAATTAAAAACTGATTTTTGTTCAAAATTTCAACAGCCTGTATCTTTCACCTGAGCTGAATTTGGAAAAATGTTAAATGAAAAAAGTGTTTCATTTGATGAGAGGAATCTTTCGTTAAAATTAATGCAGTGGTCAAAGACTCACCCTGTATATCCGATCGTGTTCACACTTGGAACTTGGCGATAAAGTTAGGTTCTGAAGGCTCTCGCAAAATTTCAGCCATGTCGGATGAATAGTTTCTGATTTATAAAATTTTTTTCAATAATATTCGATGATTTTTTTTAAATTTTCTAGTAATACGATCCTCACGAAATTTCGCAAGAATTTGCGCGTTTGCATTCTAAAACTGAAAACCATGTTTGAATTTAATCGGTTTTGTACTTTTCAACTTATCGAGGAAATAACAACCAAATTTCAGATGGTTATAACTCCAAAACCGTTTGGCCAGTTATGCCTATAACCAAACTCGCACAAATGTCGCATTCAGATGCACAACCTAACCTGAAAATTTCAAGTCGCTATCTCTTTCCGTTCTCAGGTTATCGTGACATCAAAAAGATTTTCTAATAATTTTTTTAAAATTTTCTTCACAAAATTTCATGAACGTGCTTGAGTTTATATTCTACAACTATTCACCAAGTTTCAACTCGATCGGATTTATATTGGTTGAAAATAAAATTATTACTCGGAAGCCATTGGGCCGATTATGCCCATTAACGAACTTGTCCGTCGCATTGGGACGCGCCACCTAACCCGAAAATTTTAAGTCGCTGTCTCTTTCCGTTCTCAAGTTATCGTGGCAACGGACGGCCGGACAGAATCAAATTTGACCTCGAATTATTCATCTGTGAGTTTCAGAGTAACGAAAAAAAAAATTTGTTTACATTACAAATTTCAAATTCAGTTTTTCGATCGAGATGCAGTTTCATCATAAAAATCCATTGATATAATTTTCAACTCTAAGAAGCTAATACTTTCGGAGTTAAGATTTTTCGAAATTAAATAATGAATCGTACTTCTATGTTCCCACAGAGTGTTGTACTTAATTTTTCTATCTATGAATTATTATATGATCTGTGTTTTTACATGTCATCTGATTTTTCTATGAGAGATAAATGTCAAAATTATTTCTGGTTCGTTATTCTTGATATAAAATACACCTCGTGTTCTAGAAAATAAAGTACGATTGAATGCAAAATGACCAATTAAATAACCTCAGCTATAGTAAAATTATGAGGATGATATGATTTTATACTTTTAAGATGATAATATAATGCCCGTGGATAATCCATATGATGATGGAAAGATATTCTTTGGTAAGATAGATAATCAAATTGGGTTCAGAATATCTCCAGTAAAAACAAAACTGCGATATTGTCTAAGTTTTAATTGGTACAATATAATTTTCACAGCAGATTTGAGGAATGAATATCCCGGATAAGTTCGATTAATCATTTTTGGCACTCTTGTTTTTTTTTAATGACACTTTTTTAATTTAATTTATTTTATGATGCAGTTCTATCATAGGAATCCACTGATATAATTCCCAACTCTAAAAAAAACAATACTTTCGGAGATATGATTTGTCAAAGTTTGAACAAGAGCGCCAAAGCCCCTACCGCAGGGATTTCCCACATTTTTGGAACAACGTAATCATATTAGGTACACGATCAGTATCAATGTAATCATCATAACAAAAGTATTTCCTCATCCTATTTTTTGGCGCTCTAGTTCCTCGGAACTGAGTGCTTATTATTTCGCCGAAATATCTGTAATTTTCGAATTTTTCGATGAAAATGGTCTTAAACGATTTGGTTCGACTCACTGATCAAGAATCCGTGGTCGAAAATAATTCTGTCCGGCCGGCCGTAGGCACGATAACTCTCGAACGGAATGAGCTAGACAGTTGAAATTTTCAGAGTAGGTTTGGGAGATAAATATCTCGGCTAAGCTCGTTATTGGGCAAAATCGGACAGATGGTTTCGGAGTAACAAAAAAAAAAATTTTTTACAAAGCAAATTCCAATTTTAATTTTTTTTCAATAAGCAGTTTTACCATAAGAATCCAATGATATCATTTTTAATTCTAACAAGCTAATACTTTCGGAGATATGATTTTTCAAAATTTCAATAATAAATCGTATTTCAACGTTGTCACAGAATTATATAATTATTCTATGTATGAATTATCATAATGTCAACCTATTATCCTGAGACATGACATTATCTAATTAATCGAAGAATTGTGAGCGAAGTGAGAAAAATCTCAGTTGTTTGCTCCGAAATTAGGTTTTCTCAGAAAATTCTTACATTTCGGAACGGAACATGAAGTAAGAGATCTGAGAGTAGTGAGACTGCTTTTCATCCATAGACATAGATATAACTCTCGAACGGAATGAGCTAGGTAGTTGAAATTTTCAGAGTAGGTTAGGGAGATGAATATCTCGGTTAAGTTCGTTATTGGGCAAAATTGGCCAGATTTAATTCGATTTCTTCCATGGTGCAGTTCTCATTCTCATGATTGCTCATTTATTACCCTACGTATATATCAATAGATTGAAATGTATAATGTATGAGAAATTATATGAAACTTCTCCTAGTTCGAACTACATTTCTCAGGAAAATGCCCAGAATAAATACTGAAACGGCTTTCACGATAAAATGTAGCGGCGGTATCATAGACGGTCGCATTTCTCTTATTTAAGGAAAAGCCGAAGGATATTAGGTCATCTCCAAGAATTGAACTTTTCAATCAGACCCGAAGCGGCACGATGCCAAGAAAATAAATGGAGGATAAGATTGAAAATCGATTTCTTGTCAAGCACTCATCCTTCAGATGTGAGGAGTTTTTCATTACATGAAAACTCCATCAGCTCATTTTCCTGAGGAGGCATACGCGCAAAATAATAGCGAAGTCTGTATTCGTAAGTCTATAAATTTATTTTCGTACTTCCGGGCCTAAAGTGACAACATCACTCCCTTGTGACAGGTACTAAAGTGTCACATTTAATCCCTCCGGGATTAAATATTGACGAAACTCCCGGAACGATTAAATCACAAACAAACGATATCTTCTCTAATGTTAATAACCGATTTCAGCATTGAGTAATGTGCCCAGAGAGTTGAGGCACAAACCGCTTTTGATTTATCATTGAAGTAGACTAACAGCGCATTTTCAGTAGGTTGTCTCACATTTTTTAAGCGGCACCACTTTTTAAAAGCATCGTACTGCTGCTCGTATAGTTTTCTAGATTTCGGTGGTAACAATTCTTCACCTACTTCGGCTGCTCTTTTATCAATATCAGATACACCTTCTTCACTCATGATACCAATAATTATCAATAACAATGTTTCTTTACAATGACACGAGTAATGACAATGTTTCTAAAATATAATTGTCACAACGCAATGTTACTATGGTAACTTATTTTAAAGACAGTTTATTAAATGAGATGAGTTGAAGAGAGAAAAAACTGATTGAAATTATTGAAATAATTAATAAAATCATACCGGAAGTACGAAAAGTATCGTATATACCTTGCGACTGAAGTACATTTAATCCTTCAGGTAAATTATGGCCCTCCCTGCGGTCGGGCCATAAACTTTACCTTCAGGATTAAATGTACTACTTCAGTCCCGCGGTATATAATATACTATTTTTGCTCTAATTAATATAATTCAACCTTTAACATGCGCGCAATAGTTTAATGACACTTATAATATTTTATCTACAGGGTGAGTCTTTGACCACTGCATTAATTTTAACCAAAGATTCCTCTCATCAAATGAAACACTTTTTTCATTTACCATTTTTCCAGATTCGGCTCAGGTAAAAAGTTACAAGCGTTTAAAGATTTCACAATGTGCTAATACGCTCCCGCATATAAATTATCTATGACATTGTTGGCGGACGAGAATAAGGCATGGTAACGTGGTTTACAGCTTGATTCGGGATTCCAACGCTCAGGGACGGATCCATAAAAGTAGTGAAATTTCTGGAGTTTTCCATTTTAAAACATTCAATGAAGAATATCTCGAAAACGGTGCGTTTAAGGAGAAATGATGAAGAATAATATAATGTTCTAAAACGATGGAATATTTTTGAAATGACTCAAGAAAAACTTTATAACGCTTTCTTTATGCTAATTTCGTTTAGTTTTATGAATCCACGAGTCCATAACTAGAAAACCAGTAGAAGTAGAAAATAACTAATATTTGGAAAATAAGTGTCATAGTTATAGGAAAGTTTACGCCAACATTCACTTTATTCGAAAAAAGGATGTCAAAGCTACAAAATAAAAACTGACTTTTTTTTTTAATTTCAACAGCCTGTATCTTTTTACCTGAGCTGAATTTGGAAAAATGTTTAATGAAAAAAGTGTTTCATTTGATGAGAGGAATCTTTGGTTAAAATTAATGCAGTGGTCAAAGACTCACCTTGTATATACAGTGTGGAACAGCCAAATGGAATAAATTCGATAACGGATAAATGAGAGCGTGTTTGGAAAAACGCTTGGACACGTTGATTTGTATTTTTAACTGAGCATTTTTTTCAAAAAAAAAAAATTATATAGGGTGCGTCATGTGACAGTGGCCAATACCCACTTTCTTATTTTAAATGCAAGCCCCTGTATATTATTAATTTTTTGGATTCTTCAGAGAATTCTAGACATAAATCATGTCCTATACCTATCTTCAACTGTTTCGGAAATATTAAGTGTTTTCAGATTTATTACAAAAATTAACATTAGAAAATTTTTTTATTTCACAAATTCGCTACATTACACTAAAAACCTAATAATTAATACTGATTATTTCTTAATAATTAAAAAAAAAACAAAAAAATATTAATGTCAATGTAGTAAATGTTCAAAATGCTCGCCGCGAACGTCTGAAAACCCTTAATATTTCCGAAACAGTTGAAGATAGGTATAGGACATTGTACATGATTTATGTCTAGAATTCTCTGAAGAATCCAAAAAATTGATAATATACAGGGGCTTGCATTTAAAATAAGAAAGTGGGTATTGGCCACTGTCACATGACGCACCCTATATAATTTTTTTTTTTGAAAAAAATGCTCAGTTAAAAATACAAATCGACGTGTCCAAGCGTTTTTCCAAACACGCTCTCATTTATCCGTTATCGAATTTATTCCATTTGGCTGTTCCACACTGTATAATATTGTCAATAAAACTACACATTTTGGAACTTTTTCAACCCTGAAGTATACTTAGAAGATACTTTTTCTTACAACTTTTTTTTGGACAAAAATTTTCCATTTAAAAAAACATGGCTGAAAAGCCCAATTCGTTGAAGTTCGTAATGTTACTCTGAAACTAGAATAAATTACTCTGAAACTAGAATAAACAAAGATTCGAATTTAATTTGACATGTCGATAATTTTGTCCATACAATTTCTACTGCCGGCATCGGCTAAACTAAAATAGAACAAAATCCTTGTATTTTGACATTATTTGGACCGCAAATCGGCCGAAAATATGTCAAAGAGTGTCTTCACCATGTATTCTATGAATCTATGAATAATAATATCTCGAAATAATAAGACACGTAACAAAAAGATATATGCGAAACAGTAGAGGCGTAAAATATCGGGAACATGTTTGAATCGTCAAAGTTACACCAACCAGGAAGTGCAATTTACTACCTAATAATTCATACCGAAACCTGGCGCTACAAAACAACCGAGACCACGATAAAATACGAAATACTTTGTGTCTCTGACGCGCATAAACCGATATTTTCGAAAAAAGTTTCACTGCACGAAGCGCCCGCCAAACGAAACAAATTAAGACTGGTTACTTTTTCGACCAGTGTCGTACGGAAATCCACAATGACCGGATGTCCATAAGTTGGAGGTGCCGTTGCAAAAAGTCGGCTATGTGGGATTTGAACAACATGCATACGCCTCCTGTCTAGAATAAGGATTTCAGTTATCATTATTTGAAGCATTTGTAGAGGGATTTGATGATTTGAATCATCGTACAATCATCGTACGCTACTGAAATTAATTGATTTTGGAAATTTGCTATATCATCATAATCATATATTTTTATCAGTGATTGTTAAGCATATCAAAATATTTATTTTTGTATTAAGTGCGTAAAATGACACCGCAGGTTGAGTCCAAATCTTCACTCGAATTTGCCATGAAAACACGAATTTTATACATGAAATCTAAAAACATTATTTGACAACTGTGAATGTGAATCAACATCGTCTGAAATATATTAAAAATAAATACTTCTAAACAGATTGAAATATCTGATTAAATTGTGGATTCAAATCAAGAAATATTTAAAACTTTGCTATCAATAATAATTCCAATAAATGAAATTGTTTTATGTTGAATAATCAATTAATAATTCTGTTCAAAATAAATTCTTCAAAAAGTAATATTTCATGTTCATTTTGTGAAATATTTTGGCATTAAGAAAGTCATTATTTCGCGGTGACAAAAAGTAAACATTTACGCATCAATAGAGCTGCAAAAAGGTAAAGTTTTTTTTAACAGTTGTATAAAAAATAAGTTACAATACTCAATACTACAATGCACCATACAGTGTGGAAAAGCCAAATGAAATAAATTCATTATCTTCGTATTTATGGAAAATCCCGAAACACACCAAATTCTAATTTTAAATTGTAATTCTTCTTCGTAAAAATGCTAACCCTACTTCGAAACCCCCTTCGAAAGACAGGTACAACCCCAAATTTTTCAAATAGGAAGTATGGGCTTGTCTTATTATATCGTTTGAAAGGTCGCGTCATTCAGAAATGTCATTACCTTTTATTTGAATATCTACCTGTATCTGCCTTTTTGGCGCTCTTGTTCCTCGGAATGAATTGTCACAGTTTGAACAAGGGCGCCAAAGCTCCCGTCCACAGGGCTTTCCCACTCTTTCTGAAAACACTTGTTTCAAAATGGTTTTGATACTTAATTATCAAAATATCTAGAGAAGAAAACTAATAATTGTTCTTCTCTATTTCCAAAGTGAATTTCTGCGTTGGTTCTTTTGATGAAATCGAAAAATGTGTCTAATTCTTCTTTACCATGTTGCAAAATTAAAAATATATCAAAATATCGCCACCAAGCTTTTGGTTTCAACAAGTACGTATCCACAAATTTTTCTTCAAAATTTTCCATGAATATATTACTCATGACGGGTGATAAAGGAGAACCCATTGCCATTACAAAATCTATCTAATATATAAAATTCTCGTGTCATAATGTTTGTAATCGAACTCCTCCGAAACGGCTTGACCGATTTTGATGAAATTTTTTGTGCTTATCTGGTATCTATGAGAATCGGCCAACATCTATTTTTCATCCCCCTAAATGTTAGGGGTAGTCCACCCCTAAAAATTTTTTTTTATTTTTAGACGAAATTTTTTTTTTTTTTTTATAATGTGGCATTAAAAAATACATACAACCCTAAATTTTTACTTTTTTATCACCAACCCCTATTTTTTCATAGCCATTTTAGTAATTAATCAGAGTTGGAGTTGGCGTTAGGGTTGGAGTTGTCGTTGGCGTTGAGGTTTGCATTGACGTTGGAGTTGGGGTTGGGGTTGGAGTTGGGTGTTGGGGTTGGAGTTGGAGTTGGGGTTGGAGTTTGAGTTTGAGTTTGAGTTTGAGTTGGAGTTGGAGTTGGAGTTGGAGTTGGAGTTGGAGTTGGAGTTGGAGTTGGAGTTGGAGGGCAGTACGAAGTCTGCCGGGCCAGCTAGTATATTTATAAAAGAAAGTCGTGTTAGTTATTCCACTTATAACTGAAGAACGGCTATACCGATTTGGCTCAAAATTGGTGGGGAGGTAGCTTAGAACCAGGAAACGGACATAGGATACTTTTTTGTGTTATACAGGGTGTTTTTCTTTTAACATCAATTAAAACTTGCTGTTTTTCCTGCCATAATCCATAATGATGTAGACAATTTGAAATTTGGATTCGCTAAGTTCAAAGGCAGAGTTTTTTGGTTAGTGAGTCGAAAATTAAAGATGCAAGGAAGTCGAGCATTCTCTAATTATGGAAGATTTAGAACGAGATCTTCAACTAATGTACAGCGTAGTTATTCCTTAGTAACACTATTTAAGATTTCCTACATGAGTATTCTGGTTTTAGTTCTCTCTGGACTGATTGCATTAGATTTGTTTCATAAGTAAAACCGGCTAATTCATTTACCCAATTTTTCAGAATGGCTCCTGATAATTTTGAAACACTTGTAGCCAAAATTGGACCGTCATATAAAGATAAGATCCGAAGGGATTTTAATTTCTTGCATGATGTAGTTCAATCATAAGAATACATTAATATAATTTCCAACTCTGAGAAAGCAATACTTCGCAGATATGATTTGTCAAAGATTGGACAAGAGCGCTAAAGGTCCTACCACAGGGCTTTCCCCCTTTTTTTTCAAGAAAGCGTTTGCTGTTCTTCAAACAACTTCCTTTCTTTGCTGTTGATGGGTTTAGAAATTGGAGTAAATATTTCGCTAAATGTTGACACGGAGATCCAATAGAGCTCACTATTGGTCTCCGTGGAAATAATGAACCTTTGTGCAAAAAGTGCAACGTTTCCAAATGTATATTTCGTTGGCATAATATAACAGTGTGGACAGCGTTCTTCTACGCAGTCCACGGAATCTGAACTAAACCCGGTCTCGCACCTCGGACCTCGCACAAGAAACTTCGTAGTTCGTCCGACTTCGCAGAACTAGAATATAAATCCTCCTACACAAAAGGACAACAGTTACAGGGAAATTCGATCGGTGGCCGTTCGAAAGTATCGAATTCGCGCAATCGGAGCGGACCGTAAACAAATCTGCAACAGTGCATGGCAATGACAATTGACAAGGGCGCACTTGGTGTAGGCGCCACCAACAGAATAAATAGTAAAATTGAATCGTTTCTCTTCCGTATAACAGGGGCTTATGGTCAAATACGCGTCGAATACTGCAAGGAATTCGAAAATAGGCCGAGATATTCATAACTGTTGCGTATAATGTTCCGAGATTTTATATAGGAATATGAGTTAGTAGGACTCTAGTCTAGAGGGTGATCTTATGCAAAATTTCGTGTGGATGACTAGAAAATGAAGAAAAATAATTCAAACCAATACTCAGAATAATCTCAAAAACTATCCTTCAGATATCATTGAAATTTTTGAGATACTTCAAAGCCTTATTGTACATCCAATTCCTAGATTTAATCTCGATCGGATATACAGGGTGGAAAATCCAACTGGAATAAATTCATTATCTTGGTTACTGTACATATCGTCATTAAAATGTGTTAACCTGCTTGAATTGAGGGCTTTGAAACTTTTTTTGAAAAGCGAGAACCTGCTAACTCCTTTTTTACATTGTAAAAATGCTAATACGACTTATTTTGTACATTTATTTATAGTGAAAACGAACTAAAAATTGGTTCAAGCACTGACGTGAAGTCAGAAGCTTTTGCGCGTATGCTCTATTGTTCATTCTTCTGTATTGGACACTCTTAATTCGAATTTACCATGGTAAATTCGGAGGGTGTCCAATACAGAAGAATGAACAATAGAGCATACGCGCAAAAGCTTCTGACTTCACGTCAGTGCTTGAACTAATTTTTTTTTTCGTGATTTTTTTCAAATTTTCTAGGGGTACCTATGGTTCTTACAAAATTTTAAACACGTCTTTATGATGATTTTCTACTACTAGTTGCCAAGCTTCAATTCGATCGAATAGTTAATTTTTGAGTTAAATTTCCTTTTTGATGTAGTTCTATCGTAAGAATACATTGATATAATTCCCAACTCTGAGAAACCAATACTTTCGGAGATATAATTTGTCTGTTTGAACTAGAGCGCCAGAAAGCTCCTGTCCACAGGGCTTGTACCAATTTTTTCTATCAAAAATTCGTACTTAGTATAGCCGAATAATCGGATAAAATTCCGAGCCCCAATTAAAATACAAACTAACACACAAGTAATGTTTATTCAAATTGAATCGTTTTCATCGTTGCGTTTACCGTCGATTTAATCGACTCGGTCTTAGACATTCGATTCGAATGCGATTCGAATCTCCTCGCAAAACACATTCGTTACATAGTCGGAAACTTTCCGAGGATGAATCCTCGAAGGAGCGGAGATACTTCAGAACATTTGCATCGTTGAAAACGGCTCGCATAAATTTCCCATCCAATATAAACTGTTAATTGAATGGCACGCCGATGCACTTGAAAATGCGACCGATTCGCGTATTTTAAGACGTCAAAAATTGCCCATTAAAAGTCGAGCTTTATTACTCCGAAAGTTTTGCGTACAGATCAGTTAGTTACGGACGCTATTTAAAATGCAATAAGATGCAGGCAGTTATATTAACTGAAAAGTGAGAAGAACGTGTTTGGGATAAGTTGCCAAAATGTTATGCAACATGAAGGAGTTCTCTTTGGTTGATTCTATTCTCGAATAATATACACACGAAATTTTGCAGCGAAAATAATTTTTTGTAAACTTTTATACAGGGGATCTTTTGGTCAAATGGTTCGTTTCCACTTCCAGTTAAAATATTTAGCGCAATTATTCACTTAATGATTCAAGATTATCAGGGTTTTGATATACCAACGGACCAATGAACAGTTGAAGAAAGTCAGTATTCATTCTTAGATCATAATACATACATTTTTCAAAGATTTTCTGCATATACTGCATATGTAACTCTCAAATAAATAAATAATAATTAAAAAAAAAATTTTTAAAACACGCTTTAATGATAAATCATACTAAAAAGTATAAAATAATTTCTGAGCATTTAAACAAAATGATGGACGAAAAAGTATTATTTAGAGAAAAGCGTGGGCGCTCAATAACATGAGTTCCTGAGATTATCGATCGGTACAATCAGTATAAAATTGGTTGAAGCACTGACGTGAAGTCAGGAGATTTGCGCATATGTTCTATTGTCCATTCTCCTGTATTGGACACTTTTAATCGAATTTACCACGGTGAATTCTATTGTCTATTCTCCTGTATTGGACCGCCTTAATTGAATTCACCATGGAATATTCGAATAAGAGTGTCCAATACAGGAGAACAGACAATAGAATTCACCATGGTAAATTCGATTAAGGGTGTCCAATATATGAGAATGGACAATAGAACATACGCGCAAAAGCTCCTGACTTCACGTCAGTGCTTGAACCAATTTTTTTTTTTCGTGAAGTCAGGATAGAAAGTAATTATGAAAAAATTAACACATTATTGTCTACCTTCAATTCTTCTTTAGGAGAAGAATACATAATTATTCTTGAAAAATATTACTGGAATTAATGTCATATTAGAATAATCAAAGTAAAGAAAATTATAAGTTTAATTACTAACATATTGAATGAAACTCAATTGAATTCCAGTAATATTCAATTACCTATTCTTAACCAATAAATGTCCATTGATAGATCTAAAGGTGATGAGGTGAAACATAAAGATATATTCTCATTAGTGATAGAAAAACTGACCTAAAATTCCTCTCTACCCATCACGAGATTTAATATCCACAAATGAGCCTCTAACCTTACAAGATCAGAAAGTGTGGTTAATTTAAAGTTAAGTTTTGAAGCCTTCAGCAAAATTTCAGCGATATCATATTAAAAATAATACATAACCTTTCAAAAGTCCCCTCTCACAAATATACTCCTCTGAAGGCACATGGATCTCTTGAAGAAGAATCGCCTTCTCTATTTCTCAAAGATATTCACTCTTGTTCATAGAAATCCCTTCAATATTTAGTTGCCTCCTCCTAAGGAGGATCTCTTTCAAAACCAGGTCTGACCGCTAACGTAGGGTTATCATCTCCCATAGATTTGTGATGAAATAACACAAATTTCCAAGAACATACGCGCAAAAATATGTCATCATGACATTCATGATTTTGAAGGTTCTCGCCTTCTTTCAAGGAGTCGTCCCTATCAGTTCGTTACACCTACTCTGGGACAACCTGTATATTCAGAAACTAATAGACCAAATTGGTACACGTGGAAACGGAAACGATAAATCTCTGTTCGCGTATTTTTTCATTCGGGTAGATGAGAATTTAACGGCTTCATTCGGACCTTCGAAGGTCGTAATAACAATCCAAGATTAAATAAATATTCAATTGAAATTTTCGTTATCAACGTCACTGGATAGACATTAAAATTAGAAGTGATTCAAGTTGCGATCGAAGTAATTAATCAAAATTAATATGCCGGGAAGGAAGGTTGAGATGGATGCGGCGTGTCGTTAAATGTGCTCCAATAAATCATCATTTTTGTGGGATTATAACTAGCTATGACTTCATGTGGTCTATGAAGGATCGAACTAGACATCGGTATCGATATGAGGCCCTATTATTTTTTTTTATACAGGGTGTACCATTGAAAATTTCCAAGGAAGTTATTTATATTCTGTAGACAACCCAGTTAAACTTTTCAAAATCAGTTCATCATTTATGAAATGATGTAATAATTTAACTTAGCGTCAAAAGGTGATGTTAAACAGACAGTTGAACCGCCCAAACTCAAGAACCTAAGAGTTTTGTCTTTATTCATCAAATGCTCCACATTATTGGCGACTTATATTACTTTCTGCATGATTGTTATTAAAATATCTTGCAGTTAATCTAGCATTTTCGTCATTCCGATATAATAATTTGAGAATTTCTATTCTTTCTTTCTAGAATAGACCATTTTCGCCCACGTAAGTAAGTCTCAAACCTAATTATGATGCAGAAATGAAAGACAAACACATTTGAGAAAGAATCTTCAAGAAAATAGTAAAATGTAATTAATTGTCTCACACATTTTCCGATCATGAACGATAAGAAAATCGCGAGGGGGAAACCGCTAACAAAAATTTGTACACCAGAATTTCACTCAACCGAAATTTCATTGGAATTCAATAGGAATTCAATAGGAATTATTTTGAAATTCTATTGGAAATTGGAATTCTATATGCTTGTACACCAGAATTCCTAGCGGTTTACCCCTCGGTTGGAGTTGTATACATGATTGTCCGATAGGTGTTGCACTCTAACATCACTAGGAATTCTCAATAATTCAATAGGAATTCCACGGAATTCAATAGGAATTCCAGGGATTCAATTGGAATTCCAGGAATTCCTCGGAATTCAATTGGAATTCCAGGAATTCCTCGGAATTCAATAGGAATTCTACTTTCTTGTACACCAGAATTCCTAGCGGTTTACCCCTCGGAAAATCGAATGTTTTTAAAGTAAAATCTTTCAAAACTTCAAATTGTTCCACCATTAAAAACAAAATTTGAAAATTTCAACTGCGATGTTTAGGGAACAGAAAAATCTTCTTAACTAAACCACATCCAACATCTCCTCCCTATTCAAAAAATTGGTTCAAGCACTGACGTGAAGTCAGAAGCTTTTGCGCGTATGTTCTATTGTCCATTCTTCAGTATTGGACACCCTGAATCGAATTTACCATGGTTAATTATGTCGTCCATTCTCCTGTATTGGACACTCTTAATTCAAATTTACCATGGTAAATTTGAATTAATTTTCTGGAGGCGCGTTTCTTAAAATTTTTTTTTTTCGTCATTTTTTTCAAATTTTCTAGGAGTACGGTTCTTACAGAATTTCAAACACGTCTTTGTGTTGATTTTCTACTACTAGTTACAAAGCTTCAATTCAATCGAATATTTATTTTTTGAGTTATCAAGGAAACAATATTCCAGGTGGATATAACTCGGAAACCGTTAAACCGATTATGCCCAAAAACGAACTCAACTCTCCCTTTCGGATACGCAACCTACCCTGAAAATAGCAAGTCCCTATCTCCTTTGGTTCGAAAGTTATCGAGGCAACGGTCACCCATCTACTGAACTCACACAAGAATGCTCGAATCTCCAACAATATTCAACCGATCGTGTTAAAACTTGAAACTTGGCAGTAGAGTTAGGTAATGAACGCTCTTGCAAAATTTCAGCAATTTCAAACGTATAGTTACTGATATATGGAATTTTTTTTTTTTATTTTCAATGATTTATTAAAAATTTTCTACAAATGCTATCCTCACCAAATTTCGCAAACATTTTCGCGTTGGCATTCTACAACTAACAACCATGTTTGAATTCAATCAGTTCAGTATTTTTCGAGTTAATGAGGAACAACAAACCACCAAATTTCAGAAAATTTCAGATGGCTATAACTCTGAAACCGTTTGGTCGATTATGCTCATAAACAAACTCAAATGTGGCATTCATATGCACAACATAACCTGAAATTTTCAAGCCGCTATCTCTTTCCGTTCTCAGGTTATCGTGACAAAAAAAATATTTTTTAATAATTTTTTTTAAATTTTCTAGCCATACGATTCGCCCAAAATCTCACAAACGTGCTTAGGTTCATATTCTACAACTACTCACCAAGTTTCAATTCGATCGGATTTATATTGGTTGAAAACAAAATTATTACTCGGAAACCACTGGGCCGATTATGCCCATTAACGAACTTGTCCGTCGTATTGCGATGCGCCACCCACCCTGAAAATTTCAAGTCGCTTGCTCTTTTCGTTCTCAAATTATCGTGGCAACGGACGGCCGGACGGCCGGCCGGACGGCCGGACGGACAGAATCAAATTTGACCTCGGATTCTTCATCGGGGAGTCGAACTTAATCGTTTGAGACCAATTTCGTCAAAAAATTCGAAAGTTACAGACATTTGGGCAAAACTATAACGCGATGTTCCCCAGAACATACGCGCAAAAATGTTGGGGTTTGTTGCCACCCTCAGGTGGTTTTTTCGGAACAATGTTGTCATAGTAATTCTTTCTCTCTAATACAGAACTTGAAAATAATTTTTTGTTTCTTCAAAACTCTTAGGTCCTTTAGTTTGGCGGTTCAACTGTCTGTTCAACAACACCTTTTGACAGAAAGTTCAATTATTACATTATGATTGATACCTTCATAAATATTAATCGATACCTACGATTAATCGATTAATCGATACCTTCATAAATATTAATCGAACAAGATCTACATTAAAATTCGACATCATTCATGAATTGCGAAACTCGACGTTTCTATATTAAACATAGAGTTATATAAATATCAAAGACATTAGCAGACAAGAAGCAAAATAATAATTTAGCCGCTTTATACGCGACTTCTTGTACCATAACCTGCAAATCTCTACACTGCATCAATAATGATAAAAATGCAAAAAAAAAACACTTACCATTATCGTTGATCTCTGAATCTTTTTCTTCTGCTTGCCTCCTATCTCTTTCCACTAGAAAAAAAAATACAGTGTTGGATTCGGAGGAATTTTTTGCAATTGCTCAGCAATAGAGATGATAGGTCAAAGTAAGGGAGGGTGTTTCTAACTCTCATATTATTATGAATTGGAGAGTCCTCAGGGATCTGTACTGGACCGCTAATATTCCTACTTTTCATAAATGACTTGGCAGGCTACCTAAAATGGCAACTGCTAACACTGGCGGTCTCTATACAGACTTTGGGGAACTCATATCATCCATTAAAGATACTTCAAATTTTTTTGTACATTGGTGCAGATATAATGGTCAATATCGATAAGACAGAATTTATGTATTTTCATTTCCGCAGTTTTCTCTCCAACATGTCCAGTTGAAAGTAATATAATTGAATCAACTACTTCGAAAAAGTTTTTAGGTTTAACTATCGATTCCAATCTCAGGTGGACAGAGTAAGTTAACGCAATTAACATAAATTGAATAAGGTATTTTATGCCATTTCAAGAATTAAAGACTCTATTTTCTCTATTTCAGTATCGTAATGAGTTCATTCCAACACTAAAAACAGTGCTGGAATGGACTCATTCCCGCATTGTTGCTAGTTATATTTTTCGTTTTGTGGTTGTCAGCACTGACATTCGATCCTATCAAATTTCAACACGCGTCAATTATTGTCAATATAAGATAATCTGGATAAGGTGAAATAATTGTTGGGAGGAAAGGTTTTATTTTCATAAAAAATAAGGTACTAGAGATTTCCTTCTTGCTAATTTTGAATCATTCATGATATTATAGACCAGGGTCGATAATTTTTGAAACCGAATAAAATTATAGTAGAATGAAACCCATTGTAAAAGGAAGAGAATATAACAAAAATTATAGGAAAAATAATTTAAGGGCGATCTGAGGTCGGGAAGGGGAAGAGGGCGAGTTTTTAAGGGTAAAAAACGGTTTATCTGATTTCCGGCAAAACTACAAGTCCTATGGGGAAAAGTTGAATGGCAAAGTTGTAGGTAATAAAAAGATCTACAACTTTTGTTTTCACACTTTTTTCACATACCCCAAAATTTATGTGAAAAATTCAAACAACCACGTTTTTGGTTTTTAATTTTTATCTTTTACAAAAAAAAATATTTTTTCACCAAATTTGGTAAAAACTTACCTTTTCATGTCCCAAATACACTGTAATTTTTTGGATTTGAAATATTTTTGTTTTCACCTTAATTTGACTTAATATCGAAAAAGCATCCTAATTTTCAATTAAAAAGTCTCACGTCAAAATATCTGCTTTTTGGCGCTCTAGTTCCTCGGAACTGAGTGCTTATCAATTTGCCCAAATGTCTGTAATTTTCGAATATTTCGATGAAAATGGTCTTAAACGATTTGGTTCGACTCACTGATCAAGAATCCGTGGTCGAAATTCATTCTGTCCGGCCGGTCCGGCCGGCCGTAGGCACGATAACTCTCGAACGAAATGAGCTAGAGAGTTGAAATTTTCAGAGTAGGTTTGGGGGATAAATATCTCGGCTAAGTTCGTTATTGGGCAAAATCGGACAGATGGTTTCGGAGTAACAAAAAAAAAATTTTTTTTTTACGGAACAAATTCCAAATTAAATTTTTTTTAATAAGAAGTTTTATCATAAGAATCCATTCATATCATTTTTAACTCTAACAAGCTAATACTTTCGGAGATATGATTTATCAAAATTTAAATAATAAATCGTATTTCAACGTTTTCACAGAATGATATTATTCTATGTATGAATATGAATTGTCATAATGTCAAATGATATTCCTGAGACATTATGCAATCAATCGAAGAATTGTGAGCGAAGTGAGAAAAATCTCAGTTGTTTGCTCCGAAATTAGTTTTTCTCAGAAAATTCTTACATTTCGGAACTGAACAGGAAGTAAGAGATCTGAGAGTAGTGAGACTGCTTTTCATCCATAGACATAGATATAACTCTCGAACGGAATGAGGTAGGTAGTTGAAATTTTCAGAGTAGTTTAGGGAGATGAATATCTCGGTTAAGTTCGTTATTGGGCAAAATTGGCCAGATTTAATTTGATTTCTTCCATGGTGCTTTTCTCATTCTCATGATTGCTCATTTAATCTTGATAAATAAACTATTATTTGAATTGAATTTCCTTTAGGATACAGTTCTATCATATGAATACATTGATATAATTCCCAACTCTGAGAAACTAATACTTTCGGAGATATAATTTGTCTGTTTGAACTAGAGCGCCAGAAAGCTCCTGTCCACAGGGCTTGAACCCATTTTTTAAAAAAGTAGGTGGTCTTTCTATTCGTTAAAATCTCTACTTTCTGATGGTCTAAAAACAATATACATTACTATGGTAAGTTCTCCCAGAAAATGCTACGAATTAACAGGCAGTAAGGCGCAGACCCTCATAGCCCCTTCCTCACTTCTCTATGAAATAACTTTTGATGGGCTAAAATTATCCGTAGGTCACTCAGGTATACAAGTTATCTCAAAAGACCAATAAATAGGCATCTACGCATATAATTTAGAGAAGATTGTACAACTTTCTCAAAATATTGTGGATATCTTATAAAACTTTATTAACTTAGCATTTTCCGAGAAAATTTACCATAGTAATGTATATTTTTTTACACCATCAGAAAATAGAGACTCCAATGAACAAAAAACCCACGCACTTTTTTAAAAAAGCAGATATTTTGACGTGAGAATTTTTGATTGAAAATTTGGGTGCTTTTTCGATATTAAGTCAAATTGAGGTGAAAACAAAAATATTTCAAATCCAAAAAATTACAGTGTATTTGGGACATGAAAAAGTAAGTTTTTACCAAATTTGGTGAAATAATATTTTTTTTTGTGAAAGATAAAAATTAAAAACCAAAAATGTGGTTATTTGAATTTTTCACATAAATTTTGAGGTTATGTGAAAAAAGTTTGAAAACAAAAGTTGTAGATCTTTTTATTACCTACAACTTTGCCATTCAACTTTTTCCCATAGGACTTGTAGTTTTGCTGGAAATCGAGATAAACCGTTTTTTACCCTTAAAAACTCGCCCTCTTTCCCTTCCCGACCTCAGATCGCCCGTAACTTACTTTTCCTATAATTTTTGTTATATTCTCTTCCTTTTCCAACGGGTTTCAATCTACTATAATTTTTGTTACTTTTTATCATTTTTAAAGGCTTCTGGTCTATTAGGAAACTGTTCAATCTGATCTTCATGCTCTACGTACAATTCAAATTCCATGATCTGTCAACTTTCGTAATAGTCACACCAACTGCCAAGATACAATACAAAAGTCACTAGGATGTATAATCCGAAATTTTCATTGAATTTCAACAGTATTTTACAAAACTTGCCTGAAATAGAGAAAATATCTTCTAATACTCATTGCAGAAGGCAATTCCAACACTCATGCGTACGAAACCTCGCTCCTTCGTCGCTCGTTTTCGAATTTCGCATTCGTGTTTAAATATCAGCCCATTCTGCAACTTGTTTCAGAATATACCATTCTATTCAGTTTCATTTGCAAAATGAAACATTCTGTAACTTCTTCTTTGGTAAATAAATTCCAACACCAATAGACGTTTATACTACTTACTGTGTATGAAGTTGTTGGTAGCACTGGCTTTTCGTCTATGATCAGATTCATGTGGTCTTATCCTGAGTATCTTCCCAAGTCCTCGATCCTTCTTGTTCACGGGTCCGGGACACGAATCGTCATACAATTTAACGCACTGGCGGTGAAGATTGATGTTACAATCGTTGCAACGGTATCCTTGGGGACCGATACCGTAGATGACCTGATGGCAATTGTTGCACAATATCACAGTATAGTATTGCTGGGCTATGAACTGATGCCCTTGAATGTTGAGCTTTCTGGTATAGCGGCCAGCTGAAAACAAAAAAATCAAGAAATAAATAATTGCCACGAAAAAGGTTGATATGTATTTCATCGGATGATAAGTTCACGGCCTGACACACAGATGGCACCACAAATACAGAATTCATGTTTTCTTTAGTAAATACCAACCTTCAGAAGGTAGCTATCAAAATTTCAAGGCGATCTCACGTTTTGTTCAAAAATAATAGTGGGTTTAATAAAACGACCTTTGAAAAATAATTTCATGTTGATAAAATTGGTTCAAGCCTTGTGGACAGGAGCTTTTTGGCGCTCTAGTTCAAACAGACAAATTATATCTCCGAAAGTATTGGTTTCTCAGAGTTGGGAATTACATCAATGTATTCTTATGATAGAACTGCATCATAAAGGAAATTTAATTCAAATAATAGTTTATTTATCAAGATTAAATGAGCAATCTGAGAATGAGAACTGCACCATGGAAGAAATCAAATTAAAATAACTGAAATGATTTTGACTCTCTCTTAAAGAACAGGATGACATGTACGAGTATGAACACAGAGCATATAATAAAGCTTAGATAGAATAATTATAGCATTTTGTGAAAACATAGAAATACGATTCATTATTGAAATTTCGAAAAATCATATCTCCCAAAGTATAAGCTTGTTAGGGTTGAAAATGACAACAATGGATTCTTATGATGAAACTGCACCTCAAAACAAATTGAATTTGAAATTTGTAATGTGAAAACATTTTTTTTTTTTTCGTTACTCCGAAACCATCATGCCGATTCTACCCAATAACGAACTCAACTGAGATATTTATCACCCAAACCTACTCTGAAAATTTCAACTGCCTAGCTCTATCTGTTCGAGAGTTATTGTAGAAACAAAATTAAAAAATTTTGAAATTTTTTTTTTACACTTTACGGCAACCCGATCAATACAAGACTTTGCATGCATATAAAGGTCATTATTCTACAATTTGATGCTAAATTTCAGATAGATCGAGTGATCGGTTTCGGAAATATTCATAAAAAACCGTTTTTACTAAAAACGGCCATAATTCTGAAACCGCTTGGTGGATTTTGCCCGTTAACGAACTCGTCCGAGATATTTACGCTCCAAACCTACTCTGCAGATTTCAATCCTCTAACGCCTTTTGTTCGAGAGTTATCGTGTTAACGGAGGGCCGGCCGGACAGAATCGATTTCGACCACGGATTCTTGATCAGTGAGTTGAACCAAATCGTTTCAAGTCCATTGTCAGCCAAAAATTACAGACATTTGGGCAAATTGATAAGCACTCTGTTACCAGTAACAAGAGCGCCAAAAGGGGATTCCCCCAAATATCGATGAAGATCCACTAATCCGGATCCATAGATCCCGTTAGGCAACACATGATGCATCGCCTAGCCAAACAAATAGTCAGCTTAAGCATTAAATTCCCCAACATTGGTTTCAATTGATTAACAGTTTTTTTTTTGGTGAAATTTTTATTTATCTTAGATTAATTTATAGGAGAATATTCCAACAGTGTCACTCAATTTGTGTACTAAGTTTTGTGAATTTCTCAAGATTGAGTCTCGAGGATCATGACCTTGATCCATATCACATAGGTAATCTTTAAATTCGGATATTTGGATGATTGAACTTACGTAATAGTTTATTTTTAAAGGACTTCTCCTTATTGACGAACATGGGACACCTCTCAAGCTGTGAAGCGGCCACCCTTAACCCGAATATCCTCTGCATCACTGTGATCAAAGCAGCTGCCATGTAGAATTTCTTCGGATCATAATTCTCCTTTTCCAATTCCATCAGGTAAGGCTCCAGTTTTTCCGTGAATAAAGATTCGTAATGCTTCAACTCCTTGGACTTGTCGTGATAACATTCTGAAAGAGCCGAGTCAACGGGTCCATAGAGCGTTCCTAGACCGGCAGTTCTTTTCTGCTGAAAATCGACCAACTGTCGGCCTAGTTCCTCTTTGGCACGAGCTCTGGCCTTCCAGAATATCTTCCTGAGAATTTCCTCCTTGTCGTATTCTCTGAGGAGGACATCATCTATCTCCCGTGCTACATTCTCATCGACGTTTCCGAGTCGAAGCGGCTGTAAATCGACAAACAAACTTAGGTCTCATTCATAAATTAAATAAACAACAGAGGGGCTAAGTGAGAACCCTGTGGGACTCCAGAAGGATTTTAAGTTGATCATACAATTTGTTGCGTCCCGTCGAGAACGAACATGCACTAGGGACATGAAATAAACCCGCATGTGGGGAATTTATGGACCTTTCATAGAAAGCCCATATTAGCTTCACAGGCTTTTAAATCGGTCAATAGACCACATTAGTTAGGTTAGGCGGGAAATTTGAATTACGATCCATCCGTGGATCCGAGCACTGAATTCCCCATGCATTTCTTATGGACCTAAAATTTACGCGAATTTCTCGCCTGTTTTTAGATACTTTGGCTAATTTCTTAAGGTTTATTTCGGTTGAAATAGATTCTGTGAACCTTTCTCAACCATCTAGAATCAAGTTTTCATAACAAAATGTATATTTCCAAAATAATGAATAAATATAAAAGTGTTCCCCAAATTCGATTGACGTATGTCTTAGCTCACTCGAAATCAGTCAAAAATAATAACATAACCCTAAATCGGCCTTGTAATGACGCACAACAGAAGTCATCTACGACATACGGTAATCTTTCGAACTAGAATGGTTTCAATTTTGATTTAAGAATAAATAGAAGTAGATTTTAATGTGGAAATAACATGAAAACATGCACTAATGATGAAGGTACCCAATACTTGTTGTCTCTGTACTAACATTCTCTTTTAAATAGGGTGGTTTCATCTCAAAGTTGAAATTCCTTGTTAAAAAATTTGAATATGGATCTCCCGCCAAGCGAATGATTCTAACCTAACTAATGTGGTCAATAGAGAAAGACCCGTGCTGACACATGGACACCACATTTTGTGCGTCACTTGTTGGTCATTATCTACCAAACCTCCTCTAGATAATTATCCCCATCAAATTTATAGGTTCCACCCTCAGGATCCATGAATCCAATTATAGGAGTTAGTACCCCACCAACCCAAAGATTGTATACGACACACCCATTTTTTGCCCTCAACGAGGGAAATTGTAGCTCTAAGAAAAATAATTGTTATTCATGTAATATTCTGATACAGTCAAGCATAAGATCTCTTGTTAACTAGTCGAGTTAACAAGAAAATACCTTACTGTTTTCGTTAAATAGTGTTTCAAGTATAGCCCTAATTCCTCTTCAGTTGTTTATCGAAATACATATAAACAATAAAATCCTACATAATCACAAGTAACAGTTCAGATCAGTGTACGGTTTTCGCATCGATCAAGTGAACAGTTATTCCAGTTATTGGTCACAACAGAATTAATATTGATATTAATTCAGAAAAATGGGTTCAAGCCCTGTGGACAGGAGCTTTCTGGCGCTCTAGTTCAAACAGACAAATTATATCTCCAAAAGTATTGGTTTCTCAGAGTTGAGAATTATATCAATGTATTCTTATAATAGAACTGCCTCATAAAGGAAATTCAATTCAAATAATAGTTTATTTATCAAGATTAAATGAGCAATCTGAGAATGAGAACTGCACCATGGAAGAAATCAAATTAAAATAGCTGAAATGAATTTGACTCTCTCTTATAGAACAGGATGAAATGTACGAGTATGAACACAGATCATATAATAAAGCTTAGATAGAATATTAATAGCATTCTGTGAAAACATAGAAGTACGATTCATTATTGAAATTTAGAAAAATCATATTTCCGAAAGTATTAGCTTGTTGGAGTTGAAAATGATATCGATGGATTTTAATGGTGAAACTGCATCTTAAATAAAAATAACAGACATTTGGGCAAATTGATAAGCACTCAGTTCCGAGGAACTAGAGCGCCAAAAAGTGTAATTCCCTTTCCGGGATTTGAGCCCGCCTACGATGTTATTGATCTCCGGTATTAGAATAAAACGTCGGTACTTACCTGGGATATATATTCTTAATTTTCTCTTTTCGACATAAAATCGCCACATGGGGGTTTATTTGACGGTTTTTTACCCTTGTCTCTCTAAGTCGATTTTGACGTTTCTCGAACCAACTATTAGCAGGGAACTAGATAATGTCATGTCTCAGGAAAATAAGTTGACATTATGACAATTCATACATAGAATTATTATATAATTCTGTGAAAACGTGAAAATACGATTTATTATTGAAATTTTGAAAAATCATATCTCCGAAAGTATTAGCTTGTTAGAGTTAAAAATGATATCATTGGATTCTTATGATAAAACTGTTAATTTAAAGTCCAAGACACAATGCACCGGATAGAATCTGTAACTTTCGAATAGATGCATTTTTACCCAAAGATTGCATTATTTGAAATACTCAAAAGAACCAAAATGTTCGTTCTTGACAGGACGCAACACAATTTAGATACTCTCTTAAATCCTCTATATGTATACTTTCAGTTGCATTTAATTGTATTGTATATATCAGTATACCGATATAAGTCAGACCGCCGTATTCACAAAGCATTGTTAAGTGTTTGAATCTCCGTTAAGTCCTAACTGAGTTCCTCAGTTAAGGATAAATAAGAATCGCAACCTCAGTTCAAGTGAAAATTAACGCGAAACAGGCTTGTTTCACCACCGTTACATACGTTAACTGAGGTTGCGGTTCTTATTTATCCTTAACTGAGGACCACAGTTAGGACTTAACGGAGACTCAAACATTTAACAATGCTTTGTGAATACGGCGGATTGAATATTAAATTTATGTGATGCTATTATTTGCATAACAAACTGCGTTTTCAAACGAAAATCTTGTTGACAGGATGTTCTTCCTTGCCAAAATCTCATCCAAGATGAATTCTACCCATTAGATACACCGTAAAACTGAACTACACAAATTTATTGATTTGAAGGTCTACTATTATCGGTAATCAAAATGTTTTACTTACAGCTCCGGGCACAAGAAAGGTCGAGTGTATTTCAAATGCCCACTTTTTCATTTCCTTAGCATTTCCTTCTTTGTATAGGTCAGTTAACAAATAGAACAACAAACTGTTGGGATCTGCATTTGACAATACGTAGTTTGTAAATACGGCTAGATGAGGTGGATTCTCCCAGAGACGTGTTAAGGACTTGAATGGACTGTGTTCTTCCGGTTGTTCCTGCAAGAAAATATACATATATTTAAAATATGATTCCCTTTATTTCACCAACAATAAAAAAATCTAGAACACTAATAAACCTAATGAAACTTGAAAAATAACGAAGTTCAAAATCCATTTCGTTATAGACCACATTAGTTAGGTTAGAATCATTCTCTTGGCGGGAGATCCATATTCAAATTTTTTAACAAGGAATTTCAACTTTGAGATGAAACCACCCTATTTAAAAGAGACTGCTAGTACAGAGACAACAAGTATTGGGAACCTTCATCATTAGTGCATGTTTTCATGTTATTTCCACATGGAAATCTACTTCTATTTATTGTTAAATCAAAATTGAAACCAGTGTAGTTCGAAAGATTTCCGTATGTCGTAGATGACTTCTGTTGTGCGTCAATACAAGGCCGATTTAGGGTTATGTTATTATTTTTGACTGATTTCCAGTGAGCTAAGACATACGTCATTCGAATTTGGTGAACACTTTGATATTTATTAATTATTTTGGAAATATACAATTTTGTTATGAAAACTTGATTCTAGATGGTTGAGAAAGGTTCACCGAATCAATTTCAACCGAAATAAACCTTAAGAAATTAGCCAAAGTATCTAAAAACAGGCGAGAAATTCGCGTAAATTTTAGGTCCATAAGAAATGCATGGGGAATTCAGTGCTCGGATCCACGGATGGATCGTAATTCAAATTTCCCGCCTAACCTAACTAATGTGGTCTATTGAGCCGCCACCCATTGTCGATGGTAGATTCCACGTTTATGAAGAACGGATCATAAGAATATATTGAAAAGTAGGTTTCTTGGTTGAGAACCTGGTAGCAACAACTTTGATATTTCTGGTCTGGCCATTCAATTTGTCAAATTATAATCGATCCTGATATTCTTGCAATATGGTCCACCAATTGACCTCCAATTATTCAATCCATTTTTTCCAATTTATGGTGCAACTTGATTTGACTACAGGGGGAGGTTGAGAAATGTACTATAACAATCTACACACTTACCATTTCTTGATCCGAAATTTCATCATCTTCCATACTGATGATTGGCTGCTGAACCACTTGAGGAGTAGCAGCGTGAATAGGGGAATTATCCACTAATACCCTGTTTCTCATTGGGGATAGATCTGTCCTTGAGCAATCATGCATTCCACTCTGAAAATATGAAACAACAATTTACAGTGAATGTAAGAATGAACATTTTCAATCCATACATCTTGGTGTACAAATTATATTGATTCAAGAAAATTGTGGACATCTAAAATAAATACAGATAAGAAAAATGTGGGATAGCCCTGTGGACAGGGGCTTTGGCACTCTTGTCAAACTCCTAGCGAGTAATTATTCAAACTTTGACAAATCATATCTCCAAAGTATGGGATTCTTAGAGTTGGGAATGTTATCATTGGATTCTTATGAGAGAACTGCATTATACAAATTAAATTCACAACGTAGGTCTATGACGTCATATTTTGGATGTACATATATCAGCAAAATTATAATTAGAGCTTTCTATGCAATGTAATGTAAAAAACCCACTGGGCCGATTTTGCCAAATAACAAACTTAACCGAGATATTTATCTCCCAAACCTACTACTTTCTTTGATTTCCCAAAAAGTAAGAACAAACGCTCTTCACACCAAGAACTATCAGTATTGTGTAGCACAAATTCAACTAAACTGAGACTTCATAGTCGGCCTGAGCGGATATATATAAACATCAGGACCCTATTGGCATAAAGCTCTGGACTTGATGTTAACAACGGTGTTGTTGTAGTTAACAACGGTATCCAATGCATCCATGACCATAGGAAGGTACTGCTGAGCTCTGAGGCAGTCGTTTCTCGATTAATATCGTGCAAATAGGCGCATATGTTTGCACGGTTCAAATTTTCAACAGCGGAGGGAAGGTTCGGTGTTAGTGACTAGTAGGGAAGGCGGGAAGTATAGTGGTTAGTAATAACTAATATTCATATTAATAGTCATTGACATTCGTCACCTTTTTCGAATGGCAAGTTCACCTACCTTCCCAAAATTCCTCCCGTCGCTCTCGTCCAGTGCATTCTTCCTATCCATCCTCGGCGAAGGGTAGGGAGGAGGAGGCGTACCTGGGGGAGCCTCCGGTCGGTCCCAAGTCTCCTGTCTACTTATGTCGTTCATACTTTCCGAATTTATCAGTCTAACAGATGCCTCGCAGGAGGAACTAAGATTAAGAAGCGACTCCGGACTAGATTTGGTGCGTTGGTGTGTGGGATTACCTGGTAGCTAAAATACATGCAGCAAAATTAATAATTATTTGCGTTTCGAAAGTTGACAAGAAAAAAATAACATGCAAATCCTGAAAAAATCGATAAGGTTAATGCATGCTTACAAACTTAAAATAATCTAACAATAAATATTTACAGGTTCGCTATGATTCGATTAAAATAATCAAGATGGCGGCATGGACTGAAACGTCGTAATATACCGAGGGGGAAACTGCTTACAAAAATTTGTACACCAGAATTCCAACTCAACCGGAATTTCATTGGAATTCAATAGGAATTCATTACGAATTCAATAGGAATTCTTTTCAAATTCTATTGGAATTCTCTATTTTTTGTGCACCAGAATTCCTAGCGGTTCACCCCTCGGTTAAAACCAATTTTGGAACTGTATACATGATTGTCCGATAGGTGTTGCACTCTAACATCAATAGGAATTCTCAATAATTCAATAGGAATTCCGCGGAATTCCAGGAATTCAATAGGAATTCTTTTGAAATTCTATATATTTGATCACCAGAATTCCTAGCGGTTTACCCCTCGGTTAAAACCAACTATTTGGATCTATATAAATGATTGTCCGATAGGTGTCGCACTCTAACATCAATAGGAATTCCCAATAATTCAATAGGAATTCTGCGGAATTCCATGGAATTCAATAGGAATTGCACGGAATTCAATAGGAATTCCATTAATTCAATAAGAATTCCAGGAATTCAATAGGAATTCTTTTGAAATTCTATATTTTTGAACACAAGAATTCCTAGCGGTTTACTCCTCGGTTAAAACCAACTATTTGGAGCTATATACATGATTGTCCGATAGGTGTCGCACTCTAACATCAATAGGAATTCCCAATAATTCAATAGGCATTGCACGGAATTCAATAGGAATTCCAGGAATTCAATAGGAATTCTTTTGAAATTCAATATTTTTGAACACCAGAATTCCTAGCGGTTTACCCCTCGGTTAAAACCAACTATTTGTAGCTGTATACATGATTGTCTGATAGGTGTCGCACTCTAACATCAATAGGAATTCTCAATAATTCAACAGGAATTCCATGGAATTCAATAGGAATTCCACGGAATTCAATAGGAATTCCAGGTATTCAATAGGAATTCCAGGAATTCAATAGAAATTCCAGGAATTCGATAGGAATTCCTCGGAATTCGATAGGAATTTCATGGAATTCTACTTTATTGTACACCAGAATTCCTAGCGGTTTACTCCTCGTAATATACCGAGTGTTGCTCGTTATGTCGATAATGCCGTTAAATATATTATATTCTTATACTGATCGTCCTAGGTCTTCCCCAAGGAGAGAAAAATAGGGAGTGATGCAGGATCTTCTACGTCCCTTCGTCATACTGAATCCAGATCTTGGGAGAAACAGCTTAATTACAGCTATTTCATTGAGAGCCTGAATCATCCCCAATTTTTCCGAAATAATTATCAACTTGTCACCAGCGCATAGTGGCTTAAAAAAATTTTTGTGCTGAGTAGGCAACAAAGGGATCATTTCAATTACAGAAGAATAACCTGGTTTTCCTGATTGAAATATCTATTATATATTTTTGCTATTACGGAACACCCTTATACAAATCTTTTTGGTTCGCTTGTTTCCCTGAACAGAATACCTATAAATTTGCTGAATTTCAACGAAATTTGACAAATAGTTTTGAAATATAAAATTTTAAGAGAAAGAAAATTTTGTTTTTAGTGATACGATCATTGCAAAAATTTGCGAGACATTCTAAAACTAATTACCAAGTTTAAATTAGATCGAACATTAATTTTTTGGGGAAACAATATTTCAGATGGGTGTAACTCCGGAACCGTTTGGCCCATTATGTCCATTAACGTACTCAACGGTCGTATTGGGATGCGCAACCTACCCTGAAAATTACAAGTCTTAAGTTATCGTGAGCTACATAATATCTTAATAATCTTGATTCACGAAGACCGTTCGTTTGAATATTTCAGGAAAACAGTAGTTGGATTTCTGTTCGCACGGATAGCGTTTTCTCGAAATGACAACCCCGCCTCCGGTAGACCTATAATTCGAAATCCACTCAGCTGGCGATACATTCCGCGTACATTAGGCATTTTAACAACAACTGAACATCGACTTTGTATCTCCTCGAACAGCTGGTTTGTTGTAAAATTTAAAAAATTGCAAAATACGACTACAATATGTAAGCAACAAAAAATGTTTACATGAAAAAACCTTCACGATTTTTTCTCCAAATTTTAATCATTTACTCTTTAATACTATATATATGTTTTACAAAAAAAAAAAATTCAAAATTTAAACAGCTAATTCTGGGTGTTGCAGTTTCTTTGTCAGTTAGTACACTACGATACGGAGCGGATTGCCTGACATTGCGACAGTCTACAAATAAATGAAAAAGAATCTAACTCGATAGCGTGTTTGAATCGAACACAGAGCGAAATTCGAAACTACAACAAAGAAACCTTATAAAATTGAAGTAATCTTTGAACGTTTCTTCGATGAAGATACACAAACAAAGTAACTTTGTTTATTCCATTCGCATCTGAATCTTCCACCAATCGTGAAATTTAGAAAGCTCCAACGGAGAACAAACAACACATAATAAATAATATCGATTTCTGAAGAAATCGAGTAAGGAACACTTCTATCCTTACATAAAACCAATGTCGTCAAGGTCCAAAGTATCATTATTATTCGTTTATCGGGAATTAACAAGAATAATGGCTTTTGGTACTGTTATCGGAGAAATGCGGACGTTTATTGCTGTTATTATTGACGTAATGTACCTCAGGTGCGCATTTGTACCAGTCTTCAAGCATAGAATTAATTTATCGACATGATAAGGTGACTGTAGCTAATTGTTAATAATAACTAAAAGACACACGAATATTCATCGATTTTAAACTTCAACAAACATTCCAGCCAACATCATCGCTCAGTGTTCCCCCATTCAAGGCAGATAAGTACCGGTTTCATGGTCGTTACCAATCATCAGCGTAACTTAGCCACTGAATGACAAACGAAGGAGCTCCAAGATACTTAAACCCTATTGGCGATTCAAGAGTAGGTTGCGCCCTCTGCAAACATTAGATTTCAGGAACCTTAAGAAGCAAGCAGAGCAATTGTAAACAAAAGGATATTTGTGTAGTTAAACCTGTCTGAGCGAATATTTAACGAACTTAACCGAGATATTTATGTCCCAAACCTACTCTGAAAATTTCAACTGTCTAGCTCATTCTTTTCGAGAGTTATCGTGTTAACGGAAGGCCGGCTGGCCAGACAGAATCGATTTCGACCACGAATTCTTGATCAGTTAGTCGAGCCAAATCGTTTGAGACCATTTTCAGCCAAAAATTCGAAAATTACAGACATTTTGGCAGATTGATAATCACTCTGTTCCGAGGAACAAGAGCGCCAAAAATATCATGTATCTCCCGATAACTTGAGAACGGAAAGAGATACCGACAGGCTATTTTCGGGGTAGGTTGCGCATCCGAATGCGACTTTTAAGTTCGTTAATAAGCATAATCGGCCGAACGGTTTTGGAGTTATACTAATCTGAATTTTTTTGTTATTTTCTCTATAACTCAAAATATACAAATCTGATCTAATTAAAACTCGGTAATTACTTGTAGAATGCCAACCCACTAGTTTTCGAGGAATTTCGTAAATATCGTATCTTGAAGTTACTTAAGGCGTAAATTTTTTCGTATATTATTAGATATTCAAGGAATTTCTATTCGAATAGAATATATCGTCGCTCAGATGTCAAAACCTTGTATGTATCTTAAAATCAGTATATTTTAGGAAATCACTTGAAATTTTCCATAGTACAAAATACAACTTTTAAAGTTATCTTTTTTTGGTGAAATGTGGCTATTCTCACGAATTGAATTATTTGTGACAATGATTAAATTTAAAGAAAATAATTTCAATTTTTTTTAACGTGATATATATTGTCATAGGCATAGACATATTTCACTAAAAAAAAAACAAACTTCAAATATTTTATTTTGTACTATTGAGAGTTTTAAGTGATTTCCCAATACTAATTTGGATATACAATGTTTTGAATCTGAGTGACGATATGTTTGAATTAAAAATCGTAGATCATAGATGATTCTCTCTCGTTACTCAAGTCTGTCATCAAAATGGTATGAAATGTATTAATCTCATTAATAGCATTCAGTGCTTGAACAAATTTTTGGCGCTCTTGTTCCTAGGAACAGAGTGCTTATCAATTTGCCCAAATGTCTGTAATTTTCGAAATTTTCGATGAAAATGGTCTTAAACGATTTGGTTCGACTCGCCGATCAAGAATCCGTGGTCGAAATCGACTCTGTCCGGCCGTCCGTTAACACGATAACTCTCGAGTAGGTTTGGGAGATAAATATCTCAGTTAAGTTCGTTATTGGGCAAAATAGGCCAGATGGTTTCGGAGTAACGAAAAAAAAAATTTTTTTTTAAGCAACAAATTTCAAATTCAATTTTAATTTAAGATGCAGTTTCACCATTAAAATTCATCGATATCATTTTCAACTCCAACAAGCTAATACTTTCGGAGATATGATTTTTCTAAATTTCAATAATCATTCTCAATAATTCTATATGATTTCATAGAACACTCTAATTATAATTTGCTGATGTATGTAAATCCAACATAAGGTAAGTCATAGACCATCGTTTTGAATATAATCACGAAAATCGACGCACAGAAGCCAAATTGAAAAAGTAGGAAAGCTCTGTGGACAGGAGCTTTGGCGTTCTTGTTTAAACTTTGACAAGTCATATCTCCGAAAGTATTGGTTACTCAGAGTTGTTGGGAATGATATCAATGGATTCTTATTTATTTTAATTTATTTCATAATATTTTATCATAAGAATCCATTGATATCATTCCCAACTCTGAGAAACCAATACTTTGGGAAATATGATTGGTCAAAATTTGAACAAGAGCGCCAAAGCTCCTTTCCACAGGGCTTTCACACTTTTTGATATGATTATACTAAATCATTAGTGCGTATATTACATACCTGACAAAATTCAAGCGAGGGACAGCCACCCCACACAAGCCACAACAGTGCATTACGCATAAACTAACACCATCTATGCACATAGATATTGATAATAATATTATTATCCCACCAAAAATATTTCATGTGAAATTGACACAGTTAACCGATCGCTATTCGACATCAAACCTACCCTGCAAATTTATTTTAGAGTCCCTATGATGTTTCTTCCAAAGGATATCGTGTTTACGGACGGAGGGACAGCCATAATTGAATTCGAAAAAGATTCCTCATCAATTATTCGAAATGGAATCATTCGACTCTGATTTCTAAAACTACAGACAAAGTTGCTATATTGAGTACTGAAAATATCCGGTGCCGAAATATACATACATTTTCAACGGAAATCGTTACGTGTCATTAGATAGTATTACATAAGTACCAAAAAGTTCAATTAACGGTGAACAGAATCCATTTTCAATGCACTGATTGTATAACTTATAATTAACTGAAAGCAATTATAAGAGATTCTGATGGATTTTCTTTGAGAATACGATAAATAATTACACAAGCGCGACAAAAAAAGCACTTCGTTCCGAGGAATAAGCGCGCCAAAAATTAATGAATTCTTGAGAAAGTGAAAACGATTTCAATAAAGACTAAAATCATCCATAGTCAGAATAAAAGTTCCGAATTCGTAGAATCCCTTAGTATCAATGGATATAATCCCAGAAATAGTAATTTACGTAACAAGTCCGGAAAATAGGGTTTTTTGGACGAATAGTTAAAATTCTAGGACGAGCGTAAGCGAGTCCTAGAAGTCTATGAGTCCAAAAAAACCTTTTTCGGGCGTGTTGCGTACAATATTTTTTCGGCAACCGTGTAGAATAACAAATCAATGAGACGACACATTTCTTTTTCACATATTTTGGTTCTTATTCAAATTAAACAGAACAGAAAATATAACATGTTAACTAATTTTATATGAACTGTCAGCCGTTTTCTCAGTGCTATGGTAACTTCATTTATCAAAAATATACCTACCAAGATTTTCATATTTACAATGACCAAAACGACGTGATTCTTCCGGCCTAGTCCGGGAAGTACGTACTTCCCGCTCAGTTCATTATTGAGCAGAATAGGCCAGATGGTTTGGAGTAACGAAAAAAAAAATTTTTTTTAAGCAACAAATTTCAAATTCAATTTTTATTTAAGATGCAATTTCACCATTAAAATCCATCGATGTCATTTTCAACTCCAACAAGCTTATACTTTCGGAGATATGATTTTTCAAAATTTCTATAATGAATCGTACTTCTATGTTTTCACAGAAAGCTATAATTATTCTATCTAAGCTTTATTATATTATCTGTGTTCATACTCATACATTTCATCCTATTCTATAAGAGAGAGTCAAATTCATTTCATTTGTACGTGGTTTTATTATTATTGATTAATAACCATATGGTTTCACTTGATTCATTTTTTTTCATAGCCATCGACCTTCAAAGCCCGTAATAGTTCGGCCTAGAAGAATTCGGCCCGAATTCCGCGATCGTTCACCTAAAAACGCCAAGCCCCGTCGTATCGGGGGAATTTAACGCGTCTTGATTAATAAGTTCATCCTTAACGGTGCGGTCATTCAGAATGTTCTCGTCGGTGTCGGGAACGGACTGAAAATAAAAAAAAATCCGACTGACTCATCGAGGCAGCGGTTACTTCACCGGTGAATCCTTCACCTTGGAATGTCTGACTGTTTAATTGGGGTTTTTGTGCTGCATCCCTGCGGTAATCGGAATGTCTGCTCGTCGTTAATTCTTCTGGTTGGTTCTGATTCTTTAAATGGTGATTTAGGGGATTGGTCGGATCAATCAAGACTTTCTTTTGATCTATTTACTACATCGAATAACTACACTCTGGTTCAATGATACTTTTTACGTAAGTTTCGCAAAGATATTTTCTTGATCTAGAGATATTACTTTGGTAGTAACTCGAGGAATGGCCCATTCTTCACTGGGAGATAAAGGATATCATGGCGCCTCAATATCATCACAACCTACTATATCTACTAGCCTGGAAGATGATAAAATGGCAACACAGCTCGGAGACGTACGTCAGTCGAACGTTTGTTGGTTTGTTATTGTAAAAATGGGTTCAAGCCCTGTGGACAGGAGCTTTCTGGCGCTCTAGTTCAAACAGACAAATTATATCTCCGAAAGTATTGGTTTCTCAGAGTTGGGAATTATATCAATGTATTCTTATGATAGAACTGCATCATAAAGGAAATTCAATTCAAATAATAGTTTATTTATCAAGATTAAATGAGCAATCATGAAAAATGAGAACTGCACCACATTTTCTATTTTTTTTTTTGACACTTTGCGGTAATCTGGTTGTTAAAAATTAAATGAGTTTTTAACCCTGTGATGCAGTCTACTCTACGCTCCTGGTTGCCCTCCTCGCCCAACGCTATTTGGTCACAGAGTATTGTGATTTCTGACATACTCGAGATCTGACATGCGCGTTCATCTGTGATCTCTAATATAACACACCGGCAAGAACTCTCCTAACCCTCTCTTTTACCACTTTTCTTTCACTTCGCTTTTCCGCTCGTGTTACGAATTTTCTACGCTCTTGTGCCTTTTTTGCTTCTCCTACGCCATTTTCTCGCTAGTCGATTAATTTGTGCTCTACGAATTGTGAACTTGGTGCTTACCAATCAAACCTTAAAAGACAATTATATTGCTTTAAGTGATTATTTAGATCTCCTCAAATACAGGTACAGTACATTTTTCTTAATTATATGAATTGTTCTATAAAATATCATGCACTCTCACGTTTCCACGAGATATCTCATGCATCTTGAGTATATATCGTTGAAGTGTATTTTATATAGCCTCCTCGTCACCTGTACCTCCCTCATTAAGGTATATTTTTGGTATTTTCATATTTATTTCTCGAACCACGTGTGTACTGTACCTAACCCTTTGTACGAACTCTCCAATTTTATAATCTCCAAACGACCCCCCCTCGTAAACTCTTCGTACCTAGTTACTCCTCGTATTCTCTCGAGCACCAGGTTCACATTTCACCTACATCTCAGGCACTTACTTCTCATTATTTTCACTCATAGTATTTCACAATCTCTCATACTCAAAAACACCTCTACGATAAGACTTCTCAGGCTTTTGTAAGTTTCAGGTACCTCTCCGTTCCAGCTGGAGTCATCACATGGATCGTACAACCAGGCCTGGTCTCAACTGATAAGTATTCAGAATTGTTCTACTCATGCAAATGCTCTCAAAACTCTAAAGGACCTGGTTGGATGTATCGCTTGATGGTTCCAGACCCATGTCACCTCACATAAGTATAATTTGTATTTGTATTTTCTTATACTTTATCATAACTTGCAACTTACATTGCCTGCACTCTATACTCTCCTCAACCTATGACCAACTATCCTCTCAAGTAAATGTGTTGTCAATTGATTCATTTCGCTAACTAAAATTTAACTGCTCTGCCTTTATATACACCTCATATGACTCTCAATTATCACCTCCATTACCATAGTTATGTTGTATTACTTCTGTTTTTCTGATAAGGACAGGCTTATCACTGTAAACGTCGTTAACCATAATTATTGATTATACATTCCTCTCATCTCCTGTCAATTACACTTACCCTCAACCATCTCTGTTTGTCAATGAACCTTCTGTTTTTCTAATAGGGGACATTTTAATACATGCCAGCTCTATACCTGTAAACGTTGCGTTTCTATTGACAAATAATGCTTCTCAGATCAACTTTAGTGATTTAGAATTGTTACAGGCAACACATAATACTCAATACATCTCAATTATCGATCTCAAAGCATTCTCTCAATTCAAGCACAACGTTCAGACTTTCTCTATTGTGAAATATTACACTCA
The DNA here is from genome assembly GCA_937662695.2 of Halyzia sedecimguttata. Classification (NCBI taxonomy): domain Eukaryota; kingdom Metazoa; phylum Arthropoda; class Insecta; order Coleoptera; family Coccinellidae; genus Halyzia; species Halyzia sedecimguttata. The sequence continues at coordinate 1,004,605 of OW569411.2, read as the reverse complement.
ATTGTCTCTCAATAAATGTAAATAGGTCAACTCTGTTTAGATGTTGTTAAATTTTGTATATAATTTTAACTCCATGCGAGTACCTGTTTATAATGTGAATGTGAACTAATACAATAAACATTTTATTAAACATCTTCAACTCAATCATTTGGTAACAGTCCACTAAAAAGTAATTGCCAATTATCTCACCACCTAGATTTTTGAACACTGGTCAATACAAAACTTCACATGCGTATAAAGGTCATGATTCTACAATTTGATGCTGAATTTCAGATAGATCGAGTGATCGGTTTCGGAAATATTTCGAAAATATATTTTTACTAAAATCGGCCACAACTCCGAAACCCCTTGATGGATTTCGCCCATTAACGAACATGTCCTAGATATTTACGCTCCAAAACCACCTTGCAAATTTTCAATCCGCTAACTCCTTTCGTTCGAGAGTTATCGTGCCTACGGCCGGTCGGCCGGCCGGACAGAATCGATTTCGCACTCGGATTCTTGATCAGTGAGTCGAACCAAATCGTTTGAGACCATTTTCAGCCAAAAATTCCAAAATTACAGACACTTGGGCAAATTGATAAGCACTCTGTTCCGAGGAACTAGAGCGCCAAAAAAACAAGATTCGTATGACAATTGCCCAAAACAGGTTTAAAGTACCTACAAATAGTAGGTATTCCATAAAACATGTATGAAAGAAGATAAGTAATAATAAAAAATTACCTTGTAATCGATCAAAAATTTCCTGATCTACGTTTACCAAATTTTCTCCTCTCTCGAACTACAGAATTATGCTTTCAATATTTACGTAATATTTTCAAACATTTTCGGGTGAGGTCCCCGTTGCATCGCTAAAATACGAGTATTTCAACCCCAATATTTTTGAAGTTACAATATTCCCTTCTGTCAAGTTGACATTATGACAATTCATACATAGAATAATTATATCAATCTGTGAAATACGATTTACATTGAAATGTTGAAAAATCATATCTCCGAAAGTATTAGCTTGTTAGAGTTAAAAATGATATGAATGGATTCTCATGATAAAACTGCTCATTAAAAATAATTTAATTTGGAATTTATTTTGTAAAAAAAAAAATTTTTTTTTTGTTACTCCGAAACCATCTGTCCGATTTTGCCCAATAACGAACTTAGTCAAGATATTTATCCCCCAAACCTACTCTGAAAATTTCAACTCTCTAGCTCATTCCGTTCGAGAGTGATCGTGCCTACGGCCGGCCGGCCGGACAGAATGAATTTCGACCACGGATTTTAGATCAGTGAGTGAAACCAAATCGTTTGATACCATTTTCATCGAAATATTCGAAAATTACAGACATTTGGGCAAATTGATAAGCACTCAGTTCCGAGGAACTAGAGCGCCAAAAATGGACGATTACTTCTGATTCTGGAGTTAACCATTATTGTTTTTCGCGGGCATTTCGTGGTATTTTTGTGTACAACGGTGTCAAATGTGAATTAATGCAATGCAGTGATAAATATGGTCGGATATTTATATGTTCTTTGATTAAACTGCAGTGTGTAAATAGTGAAAATTCCTTTGGATTATTTCTACTTATTGGAGATGAGTACATTTCAGTTCAGACTATAGATAACAAGATGGACTAGAAATATGAGTGAAATAGAACTTTCATTTCTTTCCGATTTTATAAAATATTTTGATGGCCTTTCTAATAATTTTTCAACAAAAATTGATACATCTGGTTAGGAGATCAAGAAGCTCAAATAATCTATTTATTTTTATATATATGTATTCAATTTCCAAAAGTCTGCATCTGTAGATGCTTCAGTTGAAATCAATAAGGACCTTATTATTCATTAAAAATGTTCAGATTTTCTGCAGTGATTTGAAATGGATTCTTCCTTTCGATCTTACCTTTACCCGAGCAGATGGTCTCAACCTCAGATCAATAAGAAAACATTTCCCGCTACAGAAATATAATTAATGGGGATTCAGATTCGGAATTTATCAATTTGTTTTATCAACATTTTTACACAGTTCAGATCAAAAAATAATTTTATGTGAATTTACTCTTTGTAGCATTGAATTGATATTCTGAATTCACATAGACTTGTAGCATCCCATAACTGTCTCATCGTCCTGAAAATTTACTCACTTGCTAATTTAACGATTCTGAAATTGAAAATCCGTACTCTCTTCTAGTTTTTTTTTTTTAAATCCCAAAGTGTCCAAAATCACAACACTTCATCTCGTAATTACATTGTTTTAAACTGTTTTATCGGTAAATATTCATCATAAATAAGATCTTATTGTAGTCCTCATCATTTTTCGACAGTAAATCATTCGAAAAATGATGAAATAGTCGAAATTTCATCAAAATTCAGCGCTACCGCATTGAAGGAGTATGCCTCTAAGAGACAATTAATTGCGGCGTTGTCAGACTGTGTTCCAGGCTATCTCTATAGTGGGCAGTGATATCATCCCCATAATAACGTATGAGGCAGTAGTCTGGTGTACAAAAACAAGCCAGGATAATAAGAGGAAAACCATCGACAAAGTACAAAGGCTGGCCTGTGTGTATCACTGGAGCTATGGTAAAAGACTACTTTGACCAAAAATGTTTTATTTTCCTCAACAGACCAGACTTACCCGCCGTTATGTTACTACTTCGTTTGAACTAGATAAGACCAGCATTTTTAGCAATGTTGAGAAGAGCATAGATCAGATCCCACTGAGCAGATTTTGTCTTTTCACAAACTTCATCTCAGGTAGATTTCTCTGCAGCCTGTAACGTCTCGAATTGGTAGGCGAGAGTATAAAAAATCTCGTCTCGCTCTCGCCAATTCCCAATAAATTAAGTCTCGTTTAAGTCTCGGTCTCGTCTCGCTTAATTCTGAATAACGATAATAAATATTATAACATATAAACGAAATGGTATACAATAATGAATAATTTTGTAAAGGTATGTTTATTACGCTCTTATACAAAAATATTTGTACATATACATATTATTTTTAATTTTCAACACTGATAATTTCAACTTTTAAATTACTCGATGACAAAGAATTCAAACATAATCACACTTGCATCACATAATTTTTCAATGATGTAAGTGATGTGTATGGGGCCATGTTTAGGCCCCGACGAGGGCGTAGATTCCGAATCTGAAATTAGTTTTTCCGTATCTCGATTAATTTTGGTAATATGGCGAAAAATCCGACTGATTAGTCCATTTTCCGGAGGTAGGGCCAGAAATTGCGACTTTTTTCCTCATTACTCCGAAACTAATCGAGATACGGAAAAACTAATTACAGATTCGTGATCTGCGTCCCCGATTTAGTGAATAACCAAAGCCGCGTTGATCTGATCGGAAAAATTGTAGATTTTTGTATGTGTTGGATACTAGAGAAAAATTTTTGGCGTTTGACGGATTCGCTCATTTCCTAATATTTTCCGAACGGATAGTGATACAGAGGAAATAGATACATAAATCTAAACGTCGTCCACCGACCAATAATCGGGGAAAATTTGGTTATTGTGATGTGAAAATCATAGATTTGGCCCGGGAAAGAAGAATTTTCCTTCGATTCCGGGTCGACCCAAAAAAATGTTTTCATGGTATATCGATACGGACCTGGTGTCTAACTGAATCGATGCCGCTGATCACGAATATGTAATTAGTTTTTCCCTAAGTGGCGTACTTTGGGAAGATTTTCACTCAGAGTGAAAAAATTGACGAAATTAGGTCAATTTTGGACCTTTACACCGCCCAAAAAAATCGGGGTAGGGTGTTGCTGATTTTTTCCCTTATATAAGGATCCTTTATCAACTGAATAATCCAAACAGAAAATGTCCAGGTCGTACGCTTCGGAAATTATGATTTTTTTCCCAAGGGTCTATTTTTCGGAAAATTCTTTCCGCGATATTTCCTCGGAAAAATTTTTTAATAAATTTCTGATACTAGATTCGGAATCTACGGCCCCGAATCTATAAGAATCAGTACCCGTTTTATCGTTTTGCGTCAAAAAATTTTTCTCGAAAAATGGGATTTTTTTTAAGGCTAATGTATTAAAAAATTGCCAAAATTTGAGAAAAATTTTTTGACGCAAATCTATCATCCAGATACCGATTCTTATAGATTCGGGGCCGTAGATTACGAATATGTGATCGGATTTTTCATTAATGAATTTTCCGCGGAAATATCGCGAAATGAATATTCCGAAAAATAGACCCTTGGGAAAAAAATCATAATTTCCGAATAGTACGGCGTGGACATTTTCTGTTTGGATTATTCAGTAGATAAAAGATCCATATATGACGGAAAAGATCAGCAACACCCTACTCCGATTTTTTTGGGCGGTGTAAAGTTCCAAAATTTACCTATTTTCATCCATTTTTTCACTTTAAGTGAAAATTTTCCCAAAGTACGCCACTTAGGGAAAAACTAATTACGTATTCGTGATCAGCGACATCGATTTAGTTAGACACGAGCTCCGTATCGATATACCGTGAAAAAAATTTTTTGGGTCGGCACTTAAATATTTTTGACCCGGAATCGAAGGAAAATTCTTCTTTCCCGGGCCAAATCTATGATTTTCACATCTCAACAACCAAATATTCCCCGGTTATTGGTCGGTGGACGACGTTTAGATTTATGTATCTATTTCCTCTGTATCTCTATCCGTTCGGAAAATATTAGGAAATAAGAGGCTATCGATGTCGATACATTTTTTAATAGAATTCAACAATTTGGTATAGTTTTCAAAGAATACCTTCCCAGTGGGTAGATCATTGAGGGTCTTCTTGGCGTATTCCTCATAACACTTTTCGAAACATTGAATTGCATTGTAGCTTCATTTCTTTACCAGTTTCATTATACGTAGTTCCACAGATGTATACAGTAATTGTTCACATCTTAACAAGGAGCACAAGAGAATAAATTCATCCAGATGTTCAGATAGAGACGAAGTTTTCAAAGCATTAGGAATTAGGGGCCATAAAAGTTGTCCATTAAGTATTGAATTCATAATGGCATCCGTTTTTATGGTTGTGAATTTTATTTTTTCTTGAAAAATAATCTTAATTATCGCAAGGTCATAACGAATTAATAATCTTCTAAAAAATCGTGTATTTCTAGAACGATCGATGCATAATATAGACAAAATATATTGGTGATGATTATAGTGGAAACTCTTCATATTCAATTGTTTTCTGTGGGTGTTAAAAAAAGTCGAGTCGTATATAAAACTTCATGAAAAAATTTTAATGAGACCTAAAACAAGACTCTCGTGTTGCGCTGTATATGGTCTCGGTATCGCCTATAATATTTTTGAAAACGTCTCGTCTCGCTTTTACGAGACGAGAACGATACGAGACGAGAAAAATCTCGCTCTCGCGTGAAGCCCTAGCTAATTCCAAGAAAACGCTCTGTATATGAAGCATTTTTTTCGTAAATTTGCATACTGAAGGGGACCCTGAACATAACTTTCAATTCGTATTTGCATACGTAGAGAACTAATTCGTACACAAATTTCGAGAACGGAGGTCATTTTTTTTGCACAATGGATCTACCTACCATTATGTTAAACAAACACAGAAACCCGTCATGCTGTGAGGTAATTTCACTAAAACGTGCACATATAAAACTCGGGATTATTCGGCGATTCGGATGGAAGGAGAGCCGACAACGCAGCACCACGATTTGCCAAAACCGCAAAAAAAAAATCATATGCGAGGCGGAGATTGCAAATGCACCGTCATTGGATAAGGTCGGTAATGAAACTTAAACGAAGCATTATTTTCAGCGGACGACCAAGTGCCATGGGTTTTTTTTTATGAACGATCTTTAACCTCCGATATTAACGTGGAATTCACGACTTCCAAGCAGGTTGAGCTTGGATGACAGCGACCGAACAATTGGAGCGATTTGTTTTAATTTCTAGTTGAGCGGAATTGCTTATGTAGGCAGATACCCACTGTTGATGGTACGAACGCAGCAATTTCTACACTTATTTTCAAGAAACGATATAAATTTTAAACTATTATTCCCCCATATTCTAGTTTGAGTTCACTGTGGACTGATTATGTGACCACTACATATTATCTACGAAACTAGTTCAAATAAAAGGGGGAAAATCCTGGGGACAGGAGATTTGGTGCTCTTGTCCAATCTTTGACAAATCTTGTCTCCGAAAGTATTGGTTTCTCATAGTTGGGAATCATATCAATGGATTATTATAATAGAACTACATCATGAAATAAATTAAAATCCCTTTGCATCTTATATTTATATGACGGTCCAATTTTGGCTACAAATGTTTCAAAGCTATCAGGGGTCATTCTGAAAAATTGAGTAATTAAAATCCCTTTGCATCTTATATTTATATGACGGTCCAATTTTGGCTACAAATGTTTCAAAATGATCAGGGGTCATTCTGAAAAATTGAGTAAATGAAATAGCCAGTTTTATCTATGAAACAAATCTAATGTAATCAATCCACAGATAACTCAAACCAGAATACTTATGTAGTAAATCTTAAATAGTGTTACAAAGGAATAACTACCTGTACATTAGTTGGAAATCCCTTCAAAAATCTACCATAATTAGAGAATGACTCGTAAATTATGCTCGACTTCCTTGCATCACTGATTTTCGATGCACTAACCAAAAAACTCTGCGTATGAACTTAGCGAATCCGAATTTCAAATTGTTTCCATGCTTACATCAACCAAACTCTCCAGAAATACACTTTCAGTTTTGTTTAACATTGATATCTTTGAAACTGGAACAAACAGCTACCGCAAACAGATAGAATTCGCATTCTGTGAAAACAGTATGATGTATTATTGAAATTTTGAAATATCGTATCTCCGAAAGTATCCGCTTGTTAGAGTTGAGAATAATATCAATGGATTCTTATGATGAAACAGCATCTTAAAAAAAACAATTCGAAATTCGTAACGCAAAATGTATTTTTGCGCGTATGTTCTGGGGAACATACGCGTTATAGTTTTGCCCAAATGTCTGTAACTTTCGAATTTTTTGAAAAAAATGGTCTCAAACGATTAAGTTCGACTCCCCAATGAAGAATTCGAGGTCAAATTTGATTCTGTCCGGCCGGCCGTCCGGCCGGCCGGCCGGCCGGCCGGCCGTTGCCACGATAACTTGAGAACGAAAAGAGCTAGCGACTTGAAATTTTCAGGGTAGGTGGCGCATCCCAATACGACGGACAAGTTCGTTAATGGGCATAATCGGCCCAGTGGTTTCCGAGTAATAATTTTGTTTTCAACCAATATGAATCCGATCAAATTGAAACTTGGTGGGTAGTTGTAGAATATGACCCTAAGCACGTTCGTGAAATTTAGTGCAAATCGTATGGCTAGAAAATTTTAAAAAAATTATTAAAAAATATTTTTGTTGTCACGATAACTTGCGAACGGAATGAGATAGCGGCTTGAAATTTTCAGGTTAGGATGTGCACCAGAACGCGACATTTCAGTTTGTTTATGAGCATAATCGACCAAACGGTTATAGAGTTATAGCAATCTGAAATTTTCTGAAATTTGGTGGTTTTTTGTTCCTCATTAACTCGAAAAATACTGAACCGATGGAATTCAAACATTGTTATTAGTTGTAGAATGGCAACGCGAAAATGTTTGCAAAATTTGGTGAGGATAGCATTTGTAGAAAATTTTAAATAAATCTTTGAAAATAAAAAAAAAAAGTTCTATATATCAGTAACTAATCGTTCGAAATTGCTGAAATTTTGCAAGAACCTTCATAACCTAACTATACTTACAATTTTCAAGTTTTAATACGATCGGTTAAATATTGTTGGAGATTCGAGCATTCTTGTGTGAGTTCAGTAGATGGGTGACCGTTGCCTCGATAACTTTCGAACGAAAGGAGATAGGGACTTGCAATTTTCAGGGAAGGTTGCGTATCCGAAAGGGAGAGTTGAGTTCAATTTTGGGCATAATCGGTCTAACGGTTTCCGAGTTATACCCATCTGGAATATTGTTTCCTTGATAACTCAAAAAATTAAAATTCGATCGAATTGAAGTTTGGTAACTAGTAGTAGAAAATCAACATAAAGACGTGTTTAAAATTTTGTGAGAACCGTACCCCTAGAAAATTTGAAAAAAACGACGAGAAAAAAAATTTTAAGAACCGTACCCCTAGAAAATTTCTAAAAAATCACGAAAAAAAAAATTGGTTCAAGCACTGACGTGAAGTCAGAAGCTTTTGCGCGTATGTTCTATTGTCCATTCTTCTGTATTGGACACCCTTAATCGAATTTACCATGGTAAATTCGATTAAGGGTGTCCAATACAGAAGAATGGACAATAGAACATACGCGCAAAAGCTTCTGACTTCACGTCAGTGCTTGAACCAATTTTTTTTTTTGTTACTCCGAAACCATCCGACCTATTTTGCCCAATAACTAACTTAACCAAGATATCTATGTCCCAAACCTACTCTGAAAATTTCAATTGTCTAGCTCATTCCGTTCGAGAGTTATCGATTTCGACCACGGATTCTTGATCAGTGAGTCGAACCAAATCGTTTAAGATCATTTTCAGCCAAAAATTCGAAAATTACACACATTTTGGCAAATTGATAAGCACTCTGTTCCGAGGAACAAGAGCGCCAAAAATTATCAACAAACGTAAAGAAAAAAGTTCTTTAGTAACATATCCATAACGGAACGTTTGAGAACGACTCACTGATGAACAATTCGAGATCAAATTTGTTTCCGTCCGGCCGGCCGGAAAGAGATAGCGACTTGAAATTTTCAGGGTAGGTGGCGCGTCCCACTACGTCGGACAAGTTCGTTAATGGACTTAATCGGCCCAACGGTTTGCGAGTAATAATTTTGTCTTTAATCAATACAGGTCCGATCGAATTGAAACTTGGTGAGTTTGTGTGGAATTTAAATCTGAAGACGTTTGTGACATTTTGTGAGAATCGTATCACTAGAAATCTTTTTAAAAATCATTGAATATCGTTGAAAAAAATTCTATATATCAGAAACTATTCTTCCAATATCGCTGAAATTTTGCGGTTTGAACACGATCGGATGAATATTGTTGGAGATCCGAGCAGCCTCGTGTTAGTTCAGTAACTGGATGGGTGACCGTTGCCTCGATAACTTTCGAACGAAGAGAGATAGGCAATTTTCAGGGTAGGTTGCGCAACCGAATGGGAGAGTTAAGTTCATTTTTGGGCAAAATCGGTCCAACGGTTTCGGAGTTATACCCACCTGGAATATAATAACTCAAAAAATATAGACTCGATCGAATTAAAGCTTGGTAACTAGTTGTAGATTCGACAGAATCGACATAAAGACCTGTGTGAAATTTTATGAGAACCGTATTCCTAGAAAATGTAATAAAAAAATTACGAAAAAAAAATTGGTTCAAGCACTGACGTGAAGTCAGGAGCTTTTGCGCGTATGTTCTATTGTCCATTATCCTGTATTGGAGACTCTTAATCGTAAATTCGATTAAGAGTGTCGAATAAAGCACAATGGAATAGAGCATACGCTCGAAAGCTCATGACTTCACGTCAGTGATTGAAGCAATTTTTATTTTATAGATATTCTTCAGATCTCCTAGGTCTTCCCCAAGGAAACCTTCCAGAAACTCGTAGAAGCTTGTACGAGTTAGGAGAGTCAGTGTGTTCTGTGCAGGTTTTGTTACAGCATCCTTAAGCCACAGTTTAGGCACAGCACTGTTAATTTTGGACCGAACAGTGCATGGTGGCCACTACCATCTGCCTAGATCTCCGGTTCGCTCTATCCAGTGAGCATGTAGCAAATCATTCAATTCAAATTAATCATTCAATTCAAATTGACTGAACATTCTCGTGAGCTGATAGGTGCATATTTTGCAACGATCATGCAAAGAAGTGCTGGTATATTACAGGTCGCAAACATAGGATGATCAAATTATAACATAATAACGTTAAACACTATGAGAATATTGATATGACAGCAAAAGATATTCACAATCGACAGTGGAAATCAATTGATTCAGATCAATATAATTTCCAAGTCTAAGAGCCTACGCACACGGTCATACTAAATCGAAGCGATTCCAATCTCCTCAGCCCCTGTCTTACCCTCGGTTTCCATGGGAATCATGCACGTCGATTAATATAAATGTAATTTCAGCGTTGCCAGTCTACACGATTCACGGGACTGGCATGGAAGTAGAACGATCTAGTCGTTCGAATGTCGCTAAAGTCATGGAGATTTAGCTTCCATTCCGATTGTAGCGACGCTGGAATTTTCATTGTATCTCCATTCACTTTTATAAATTCTGTTGGACATGAAATTTTGACACATTTCACCGTGTATATTTTAAAAATGTTAGGTAATGCTCATTTTCCTGTCAGATAACTACGCAACGTTGGCCTCTCTACATAGAAGTCGTAGTAATTACGTATTTTTCACAATGTGAATTTTCTTGGAAAAAATAATGAATTTGAGAAGATAATATGTGAATTCAACAATTCCAAAGACTTTGAAGAAAATGTTTCCTCTGTTGTAGCTGGAAATATTTCACACTGGTTGGGAGATTCAATTATGCTATTTTCTTGTACGGAAATCAATAATCATGTGTTGAAATTTTAATGAAAAATAATGCATAGAGTAGTCTGACACTTTGTGATAGTTCATTTGAAAAAAGAATAAAAGTACCTGAATAATCCAGCAGGAAAACTTCGAAGCGAACAGACATACCTATGGAATTGCCCACTTTTCAAAATTCTCAAGAATAATCCTACAGAAGACATTTAAATACCTTGTTGTACAACTTGAAATACACCCATTTCAAAATGTAGTAGTACTACGAAACCGGAGTCACTGTTAAACCTTAATTAAATATGATAGGAGTGATAGGATAAGAAACTAAATAATTTAATTCGAGAGTTAAACATGTTCTAATACAGAATGAAGTTTTCCTATTACATATTTCAGTTCTGTATAGCAGTTCCTGATACTTTGTCTCTGCTACTTCAAAACTGCTTTCGGAATTTTGAATTTCAAAGCGAAGAGTTCTTTATTATTCGAAGATAATCATCTGTAATAATATCTTGTCTAAGATGGAATATTATGTTGATTGTTGAGAGTAGAAATTGGCAACGTCTCGGAGAATTATTTTGACATTGACGATATTTCAGGAGTCACAACCTTCCTTAGTTTTAGTTACAAAAACGTGATAGACCTTAATCATGACCAACCGGGAGACTTTATAAAAGTGAATGGAGTATAGTAATCGTTCATCCATGGTTCCTATGGAAATCTAGTCTAGGAAAGAAAAATAGGATATTGGAATCGCCTTGATTTGGTATGCCCGTGTGTGCACGCTCTTAGGACTAAATGTGTACGCCCATGGAAGCGGCGCCAGATCAAAGGAACATCTGTGCATCAACTAAGATTACACAGAGTATCCGCATAATACTAAAACTAAAATGTTTAATTATTATCTATTTCGATTAATTTGTTCCAAATCCATCTTTGCCGTATCCAGTGTAAAAAATCATTGGTTATTACAAAGGGTGCGCTAGTGCAAGTGGTTAGTGCAGAGAAAAAAAAAACAAAAAATTGTTAGTGATTGGAAAGACGTGTTGCCTTGTGTTCGTGTTCGGTTACTTACATAATTATGGACCAGAGTCGCGCAAGTAGCCACAAGGGGATATGACATTTGTTTGTTTATGGAATTGGCGCCATCGCCGGGGGGTGTTTGGGGTGCTGGAGACATGGAACCACGTCTTGGCGGCAGGGGAGGAGGAGGTCCATTAGGGGGCGGATAATAAATAGGATTATCTACTTGAACGTCGTTCGAGTTGAGCTCCCTGCTAGGATGGGAGGGTAGGGGAAAAGTGTTACTGCGTTTGTTAGTTGCGCTGTTGCCAAACACTCTGTTGCTCCTCTTCGGCAACGGCGGAGGCTCCGTGTTACCGTTGGGCGAGGCCCCAGTTTCGGGAGAGATAGGGGAGGGGGTAGAGTCACAGTGTGGCGGCTGCAAGAGACAGACAGTAAGCGAGGTTAGTAGGGGCAACCCCCGTATAGGCACAGACTAATCAGATTTTTCACCTCGCGTATTTAAGAATAAAATCACCATTATCGTAGTTAGATCATGTATAAAGCTTAAGGTCGCACTGCAACGTTGCCCCCTACAACAACATACAGGGTTAGTTTTTGAGTTGTACATTCATAACCAAGGATTCCTCTCATAAAATTAAACACCTTTTTCATTCACCATTTTTCCACATTCGGCTCAGGTGGAAAGTTATAAGCGTTCAAAGATTTTGCAATGTTCAAAGCCGCCCCTGAACTGTCTTTAAGTGTAGAACACAGAAACCCTTACTGGATTCAATATCGCATAATTATATGAAAGTTTTATCATCTGAGGCTCGAAATTCAACGAAATCGTCTGAGAAATCTTATTTACTCACTGAAGTCCTATAAAATGGTTTTAAATTATCCTTATGCTGCATTTTCAAAAAAAAAACTCTTCCTGAATATTAAAACTGACTCCAACTTGATTTTCATTGAATATCCACTACAAGATTATCCACAATATCTTCTTCGCCTATTTTCACAATCCTTACATATTATGATTCGCATCATATACATGAATATAAATATCTATATCCAACTAACAACAATTATATTATTCCAACCTCTACTCTACTGAATCGAGAAAAACAATTTAGAACCATGCAATTCTATCTTAATAATTAGAAGTGACCATGTTGAAGAAGTGACCTGTTGAAATTATGTTTCATATATTAGAGGCATCCTTAGAATGTTTGTGCTGAATCGAAGCAGTATGAAAATAAATGTTTAGAAGGCATGGATAACAGATAATTAATAAGTTTCATATTCACTATTAGGGATACATAGATGAATACAGATCATGGTGAGCGTATTAATCTATTTCCCAAAAGATAATTACCCTGCAAACTATTTCAATAAGTTTTTATTAACTTATCCCGCTTTAAGATGGTAATTATAAACAATCAATTTGAAAAGAAGCGAGATTGAATTGAATTTCTACAAATGTCAACATTGAAATCAATATTCAATCTATGCCTTCATTCGTAATTGTTTTCCAGGTTCGTATTGATAAAAGCAGGTAAATTTCTGTAATTTTTTTCATATTTTACGACATTCAATGAAGAAAATGTAGAAAACGGTACGTTTTAGGAGAAATGATGAAGAATAATTTATTTTTTTCTAAAAGGATAGAGTATTTCAAAAATGACTCAAGATAACCTGCATCTGCTTTCATTATGCTAATTTCCCATTGTTTTAGGAATTCGCGAGTCAATAACGAAGAAACCAGTGAAATAAGAGAAAAACTGTTAATTGGAGATTATGTGCTATAGTAAGAGTTATAGAAAACTTCATACCAAAATTCAATCAATTCGGAATAACCATGTCAAAGCTACAACAGAAAAACTGATTTTTTTTCAAATTTCAACAGCCTGTATCTTTTTCTTGTGCCGAATCTGGAAAAATGGTAAACGAAGAAAGTGTTTTATTTGATGTGAGGAATCTATGGTTGAAATTAATGTACAACTTAAAGACTCACCCTGTATAGATCACGTAACCTGGGGGTTCATTTCATACCAATCACAGCCTTCTTAAATACAAGCATTATACAAGAAATTTGGCAACAATGTCAGAGAGTCCTACGTCTACGTAACGTAGCGAAACGAATGAGCACGTCAAGAAGTTATAGGTTAAGAATTGTCTTCTCGTTGTCATGTGTTTACGGTTTATTGTTTGAAATATTCTTCCACAAAATCATTGTGACAGAATGTAAGTCGAATTTCAACTAACAATGTGTATGAGTCACTTTTTAAATTTCCGAAAGACCCTAATTCGAATCTCTTTTCTTGGTTCGTAAACGAACATAGTAATATATATTTTTTTACACCATTAGAAAGTAGAGATTTCAACCAACAAAAAGACCACCGACTTTTTTAAAAAAGGAAATATTTTGACGTGAGAATTATCGATGGAAAATAAAGCTGCTTTTTCGATATTAAGTCAAAATATGGTGAAAAAATTAATTATTCAAATCAAAAAAATTACAATGTGTTTGGGACATCAAAAGATAAGTTTTCACCAAACATCGCAAAAATAAAAATCCAAAAACTTGGTTAATTGAATTTTTCACAAAAATTTTGAGGGTATGTGAAAAAAGTGTTAGTACAAAAGTTGTAGATCTTTTCATTACCTACATTTTGCCATTTTACTTTTTGTTAAATCCTCTTGCTTTTCCAATAGCTTTCATCCTACTTTTATATTTTTTTGCTTTTAAACATTTTCATAGTACTGGAGGACCAGTACTAGTATATGGTCTGTGCATGGCTTGTATTCAAGAAGGCTCATATAACGATCATATCCTATCGTTTTGCAGTAAATATAAATGAGCGAGGCCAAGTGAACAATCTGGTTAGTCCATGTTATAGATGTGTAGATCTGACACCAGATTTAGATTACCAATGAGATGGACGATTCGATGAAATGATAAATTAAAACAACGGCAAAGAGTAATAAGTCCTCACTACTCATTATGCTATATATATTAAAGTAACCACATATTTACAACACCGAAATGAATTATGTACAGTGGAACTGTTTGGTGTGCCTTCTATGATTGTCACTGTTTTTCTATTACACGTAATTGAAAGGAGCAATGTTCTTGTTGATATTTATAATAATTATTATATTTTTTATCTTTGTCCTTTAGCTTACTAATCAAATTAAATTATTATTATATTAAATTGTTTTTTAGATGAAAAAATAAATAAAGATTAAATTATTGCTAAGATGAATGCCAAAGCAGGTGTTGAAATATAACTGACATCGAGCTCGCATTCCAAAGATACAATGATACGAATTATTTGTATTGTATGGAGTGAGAACATCTATATTTCAGAGTAGAGATCCGAAAGTTCGAAATATCACAGAAAGCACACTAAGAAAGTAGTAGGTCAATTAGTCTTTGCACCAGTCATCTAAGAAGCGACGATTTGATGAAGAAGAACGCCAGAACAATATAATCACAAATAATTGTTTGATTATTCGCACGTATTATATTTTCTACACTTTATGTAAAAAAATTTAATGATGTTCAGATGTGAAATCCAGGAAATATTCATTGCATATTCAAAGGTAGAGTGGATCTGATAACACCTGTTATGTTTACGAGATATACCACCGCCGACAGCCACCATAAGCAAAACTATCTAGTTCAACCATTAATTCTGCCCAGACTTGATACCAGCAGTTTTAAAATACACCAGTTAGTTTGAGAGGAGTGGAAGTGACAAAACAAAAATCTCAATGGCGCCGTTACAACTTATATCTTAATAAATATTCATATTTTACCATACTACTAGAAAACCGCACGAACTTATTTGGAGATATGCCGATGTTCTAGAATCAGTTATTGAAGTAATCATAAATTATTAAGAATATGTAACGTCTTTCTTTTGCAATATACTAGCTACTCCACTCAACCCCTGAGAAATAAATACAAAAAGGAAGAGTAAAAAAATCATAAAAAACTGACCATGGTAAATTAATTAATTATTTAATAAATTTAAATTTAAAATAAAAATCGAACGATACACGCTTCAAGAACGCATGGAAATCATTAAAATTCACTATAAAAATGGTGAAAATTTGCCAGAGACGGTTCGTAAAACTGGAACATTTTTGGGTCGTCGTGAAGCACCTTGTCGGACCGCAATAAAGAAATTGGTGGAAAAATTCGAGCTGTTGGGACAAGTTAGTTATGTGAAGAATAAAACCCGTGCACGTCGCTCAAGAACAGCCGAGAATATTGCTGCTGTAGCCGAAAGTGTTGAAGAAAACCCAGGTTTGTCCATTCCTCGTCGTTCTTTGGAATTAGGCATTACACCGTATTTTGCATAAAGATTTGGGTCTTAAGGCTTATAAAGTTCAGTTAACACAAGAACTCAAGCCGGCCGATCATCAACAACGTCGTGTCTTTGCTGATTGGGTCGTTGAAATGCATGAAAATTATCCGGAATTCTATCGAAAAATCATCTTGAGTGATGAGGCCCATTTCCACCTCGGTGGCTTCGTCAACAAGCAAAATTGTCGCATCTGGGGCTCGGAAAACCCAAGAGTTATTGTTGAAAAGCCTCTTTATCCTCAACGTGTGACTGTTTGTTGCGGTTTATGGTCCGTCGGAGTCATTGGACCGTACTTTTTCGAAAATGAGGCTGGAGCAACAGTTACGGTGAATGGATTGCGCTATCGAGAGATGAATAATGATTTTTTATGGCCGGAATGGGATGGTATTGATCTGGACCACGTTTACTTTCAACAAGACGGCGCTACGTGCCACACAAGCAACGAAACCATTGATCTTTTGCGGGAAAAGTTTCCGGACCGTGTTATCTCTCGAAGAGGTGATCACAATCGGCCACCGAGATCTTGTGATTTAACACCTTGCGACTTCTTCCTTTGGGGCCACGTGAAAGAGAAGGTCTACGCCAATAGCCCAGCGTCAATTCAAGACCTCAATGATGGAATTCGTGAGGCTATCGAGGACATAGGGCAGCCACTTTGCGATTTGGTTATGGAAAATTTCATTAAAAGGATATGGTCCTGTAAGCGTGGTCGTGGTGGTCATTCGCCTGATGTTATTTTCCACTATTAACGGTATAGCTTCTTCTTTATAATGAAATAAACATCCGATCATTTATATTGAAAAATGGCAATTTTCTTTGAATATCAAAATAACACCTCTTATTGGAAAACCCTTCAGTTATAGAATATCGACATAGAGGCGCTTGTGAAATTTTGTCAGAACCGTACACCTAGAAGAAAATTTTTTACGATTATTTCAATGTTTTCCTTGCGAAATGGCGGATTCTCCGACCCAGTTCCGACTTAATATTTTCGAACGTTGAAGTTTTCCGCATTCCGTTTACAAAAATCCTGACCGCTGAAATCACCCCGTATTCGTGAATAGATCGCGGAAATACACGGCGTATTTCAACACTCCATTCCGCGTAACTTACGCAATTTCCATCCACCTTCGCTCGCTTCTGTTCTGGCGAAAAACATTAAAGAAAAATTCCGCGAAAACACAATAAACAGAAATCTCATAACCTTGTTCTCGGGCATAGCTAAACATTTCCAATCGTCCCATTAACAGAAATTCCTGAAAAAATACTAACACGTTGCCAAACGTGATCTATTTATGTTTTGATTTACCGTCCGAATAATGAGATGGGACTTGAACATTAACGTAAATATTTTCGTTTTATTGTTTTAGTAAATTTCGTACTTTCTGGCGTTCTTCTTTCTCGGGTATGACCAAGGACGGTGCGATTGGTGAGAATAATACGAAATACAAGAGACTCACCTCGGTTTGATTCCGCTGAAGCATGGCTTGGAGTGTCTGTAGATTTTTTTCGGTTTTCGTTAGTTCCAAGAATTTTTTTTCGTCTGGCGTTGTGGCCAATTGGCTCCTCAGCACATCGATGTACCTCTGTTCTTTTTCGATCATGAGTCGATAGTGTTGTTCTTTGTCCGCCAGCAATTGTCTCTGTTTCACGTTCTGAAAATTAATTAAATTATTAACATCGGTATCATACAATTATAATAAAATATACATTGTGGAAGAGCCAAATGGAATAATAATAATGAGAACTGGCGATACCGTTGTTATTAAATCAACAAATCCAGAGCGTTCCTGCCAATCGGGTCCTTCATAAATGGCTTCGTATAATTAATATACTTATGCATATATTTCACAAGACAAATAGACCCCAGGGAGTTCATTGATTTGCCGAGAAAGCAAGAGCAGATGCGTTTCTGGCTTCTTGGCCTTCATCAATACTCTGTAGCTTCTCAACAAATTCAACTAAACTGACCCGGGTTAAGCCTCCCAGAGCCGGCTTGGTCGATCATACCTAATCGCTTACGCCACCTATGAGACAAAACACGGAAATCAGCCTTTCCCCACCAGTGAATATTTGATGCGTGAAATCATATGCCACCATTCGCTGGATATTAATCGAGAAACGAGTCCCGCAGAGCTCAGACACAGTATCTCCCTAATGGCCATGAACGCTGTTTAGCGTTTTCAAAAATAATAATGAAAAATGGCGATACCGTTGTTAATAAATCAACAAGTCCAGAGCGTTCCTGCGCTCTGGACTTGTTGATTGACATGGGAAAGGCTGATTTCCGTGTTTTGTCTCATAGGTGGCGTGGGCGATTAGGTATGATCGACCAAGCCGGCTCTGAGAGGCTTAACCAGGGTTAGTTTAGTTGAATTTGTTGGGAAAGCTACAGAGTACTGATGAAGGCCAAGAAGTCAGAAACGCGTCTGCTCTTGCTTTCTCGGCAAATCAATGAACCCCCTGGGGTCTATTTGACTTGTGAAATATATGCATAAGTATATTAATTATACGAAGCCATTATGAATGACCCTATTGGCAGGAACGCTCTGGACTTGTTGAATCAAATGGAATAAATTAATTATATTGGTTACTGTACAATCTACATATTTATGCAAAATCCCGAAACACGTCCAATTCTAATTTAAAATCGTCATTCTTCTTCGTAATTCAATTTTTTTTAAGATGCAGTCTCATCATAAGATTCCATTGATATTATTTTCAACCCTAATAAGCTAATACTTTTATAGATAATTTCAATAATACATGGTGCTTATATGTCTATGTTTTTACAGGATGCGAATTCTTTCTGTCTGTGTTCACTGTTCCTACATGTAATCTTATCTACCTATCACAAACATGTCAAATGTATTTCTGTTCCAACAAACAAAGTATGATTGAATGCAAAATAACCAATGATAGGATATTATAATTACCCCTGTATGCCCTTGGATAATCCATATGATGATGGAAATATACTCGTATAATATGTTAAGTTTATCAAATTCGGTTCAGAATATCTTCAGTGAGAACAAAACTGGAATATTGGCTAAGTTTCAATTGATATAATGAAATTTTCAGAGTAGATTTGAGGAATGAATATCTCGGATGAGTTCGTTATATAATTTTAATTTAGTTTCTCTTATGGTGCAGTTCTATTATAAGAAATCATTGATATCATTCCCAACTCTGAGAAACCAATAATTTCGGAGATAAATTGTCAAAGTTTGAAAAGAGCGCCAAAGCTCCTGTCCATAGAGCTTTCCCTCTTTTTTCATGTGTTAACGCTAATCAGACTGCTTAAAGGTTCATCCAATATTTCGTGAGGATGCCGGAGGTGTCAATAGACAATAGAACATGCGCGCAAAATTTCATGACTTCACATCAGAGCTTTTCTCGAATTTCTGGCTGAAAATGATCTCCAAAGTTTTGGTTCGACTCACTGATCAAGAATCCATGGTCAAAATCGATTCTGTCCGGCAGGCCGGCAGTTAACACGATAACTCTCGAACGAAATGAGCTAGACAATTGAAATCTTCAGAGTAGGTTTGGGACATAAATCTCGGTTGAGTTCGATATTGGGCAGAATCAGCCGGATGGTTTCAGAGTAACAAGAAAAAAAATTTTTTTTTACTTTACAAGTTTCGAATTCAATTTATTTTAAGATGCAGTTTCATCAAAATAATCCATTGAGATTATTCAACTATAACAAGTTAATACTTTCGGAGATATGATTTTTTAAAATTTCAAAAATAACATCGTAATTCTATGATTTCACAGTCTATCTGTCTGTGTTATATCTGTGTTCACTGTTCATGCATATAATCTTATTCACCTATACCAGACATGTCAAATGTAACTCTCAATAATCTATAATAATCTAACAAACAAAGTATGATTGAATGCAAAATGGCCAACCATAGGATATTATAATTACCCCTACCCTATATACCCTTGGATATTCCATATGATGATGGAAATATATAATTTGGTGAGTTCAGAATATCTTCAGTGAAAACAATACTAGAATATTGGCTAAGTTTCAATTGATTTAATATAATTTTAAGAGTAGATTTGAGGAATGAATATCTCGGATAAGTTCGTAATCTAATTTTAAATTAGTTTCTTTTATGAATCAGTTATATCATAAGAATCCATTGATACCATTCCCAACTCTGAGAAACCTATAATTTCGTAGAGGAATAGTCAAAGTTTGAACAGAGCGCCAAAGCTCCTGTCCACAGGGCTTTCCCACATTTTTTTTTGCGGCACGTTCATTCTTTGCGAATATATTTATATCCCTTTATCACAAATCGATTTGCGTACGATACTTTGAATCCCAAATGGTCCATGCAGATGCAGATTAGTCCGAGGATTAGTCACCATTGTCGATCCCCAAAGAACACCAGCTGTGAAATTCACACAAGCACCAACTGGTCTTGTGTTTTTCCTCCCCCTTTTCAATGAATAACCATATCGAGTTTCTTTTCTACTATACTGATATCCCCTAAATTTTCACAACGATTAACGTCGCCGAATTTGGATTGTAACTATGACGTCGGTACTTGGGTTCCCCTCTCATCGGGAAGGGAATTATCACATATGAAGGATAAAACTCGGAATTTTCATGTTTCGAGTAAATTGAATTTTTCTACCCAAAACACCGTTCATACTTCTGTGATACATCACAAAATTTTGAAAAATATCTACGATTGATCTTGAACGCCTCATACAAAGTCGATTCAGTACTCAATTGAAAAATTGGTTCAAGCACTCCGAATTTACCATGGTAAATTCGATTAAGAGTGTTCAATAAAGGAGAATGGACAAGAGAACATACGCGCAAAAGCTTCTGGCTTAACGTCAGTGCTTGAACAATTTTTTTTTCAATAAATTTTTGAAAATTTTCTAGTGCTACGATTTTCACGAAATTTTGCTCGAGAGTTGTCGAGGCAACGATCACCCATCCAGCTACTGAACTCACACAAGGCTGCTCGGATCTCCAACAATATAGATCCGATCATGTTCAAATTGGAACTTGGTGGTAGAGATAGGTTCTGAAGGTTCTCGCAAAATTTCAGCGATATCGGACGAATAGTTTCTGATATATAGAATTTTTTTCAATAATTTTCTATGATTTTTAAAAAATATTCTACTTATACGATCCTAACAAACTTTTGCAAGAAAGTCAGCATACTTGGATGGTTCCTCTTCAGAATGTCCCGTTAATCAATTAATGATTATAAAACGGCAAACCTTTCTGAGCACAAGTATCGAATAAACGACATTCCAAACGTCATTAAAAATTTAAAGATTTCATTCAGCTGAAAAACCGTATATTATGTATAATGTTGTCCCTACGATCAATGTCACCGACGTTGTTTGCGAATCGGAAAAAGGAATCAGAGGGTTTCCCCGAGGGCTTAACTGATTTGCGGTGTCCTTGAAAGCCGACCGAGTTTCGTAACAATTTAACACATATGGTCGTTTATAGTTCGCCAACACCATAAACGGATTACTTCCTACCGAGTGCCTCAGAAAGAGGGTGAATTTTGTTTCATCCCGCTCTACCCCAACGATTTATTTCAGCCCAATTAACACATCACATTAGAGTGATTCACGAATGAATATTAAACATAGCAGAAGGACCGAAGTGTGCTTTCGCTCTTTGAGTTCGGCAATGATTATTTCCAATGGATATACAGGGTTGGCTATATATAGTATGGAACCTGAAGTTTTGATTTACCAACAGTTGTTCAAAAAATTGATTAAAATCTTCAAGACTTACTCATCGACATAAAACAGACAAGAGCAAACTTAATGAAGTGAAGAAGGAATTTTTCGGTGTTTTTCGAAGCATAGAATAAGAATTCATACAAAAATTGGTTCAAGCACTGACGTGAAGTCAGTATCTTTTGCGCGTATGTTCTATTGTCCATTCTCCTGTATTGGACACCCTTAATCGAATTTACCATGGTAAATTATGTTGTCCATTCTCCTGTATTGGACACTCAATTCGAACTTACCATGGTAAATTCAAATTAAGAGAGTCCAATACAGCAGAATGGACAACATAATTTACCATGGTAAATTCGATTAAGGGTGCTCAATACAGGAGAATGGACAATACAACATACGCGCAAAAGCTCCTGACTTCACGTCAGTGCTTGAACCAATTTTTTGTTTCGTATTTTTTTTTCGACTTTTCTGGGGGTACGGTTCTTACAAAACATTTTTTCGTCATTTTTTTCAAATTTTCTAGGGGTACGGTTCTTAAAAAAAATTAAACACGTCTTTATGTTGATTTTCTACTAATAGTTACCAAGCTTCAATTCGATCGAATCTTTATTTTTTGAGTTATCGAGGAAGTAATATTCCAGGTGGGTATAACTCGGAAACCGTTAAACCGATTATGCCCAAAAACGAACTTGACTCTCCCATTCGGATACGCAACCTACCCAGAAAATTGCAAGTCCCTATCTCCTTTTGTTCGAAAGTTATCGAGGCAACGGTCTCCCATCTACTGAACTCACACAAGGCTGCTCGAATCTCCAACAATATTTAACCGATCGTGTTAAAACTTAGAACTTGGCAGTAGAGTTATGTTCTAAAGGCTCTTGCAAAATTTCAGCAATTTCAGACGAATAGTTACTGATATATAGATTTTTTTGGGCGCATGTTCTAGGGGAACATCGTCCTATCATTTCGTCCAAATGTCTGTAATTTTCGAATTTCGAGCTGAAAATTGGCTAATAGACTAATTCGGACTCCCTGATCACGAATCCGGTGTCAGATTCTTGGGTGCCGTCCGGCCGGCCGGCCGGCCGGCCGGCCGGCCGGTTTCCCGGCCGTAAGCACGATAACAGGAGCACCGAAGGTCCTATCGACTTCAAACTTTCAGGGTAGGTTTCTGATCAAAATGCGACGGTTAAGTTCGTTAACGGGCAAAATCGGCCGGACGGTTTAGGAGTTATAGACATTTAAAATTTTGAGGTTATTTCCCTGATATTTCAGGAACTAAAGAAGATGTTGAATCAAAACTTGGTAGTCAGTTCGAGGATATAAACGCGCAACTTTTGGCAAAATTCTGTTATGATCGAAATGTTGGTAATTTTTAAAAAAATATTTCTTGTAATTTTTTCGAAAAAAAATTTTTTTTTTCGTGAACTATTCATCAGATTGCAACAAAAACTTGTACTAACGTCAATTGTAGTATTTTGCAACATTGTGCAAAATTTTGGCTCTATACGATTTCAAGTTCTGGAGATATAAGACAAAATGTGTCAAATTTCCTGGGTCTCTCTCAGTATTTTCATCGATTATTATATAATAATCAATAATATTAAGGTATTCAACATGATACTGCTTTTTTTCTTTACTGGTCAGTACGGGCCACAAGGAAGATGAACATGCGCCCAATAGCTCCTGTCCACAGGGCTTGAACCAATTTTTTTTATTTTCAATGATTTCTTAAAAATTTTCCATAAATACTATCCCCACCAAATTTTGCAAGAATTTTCGCGTTGGCATTCTACAACTAATAACCATGTTTCAGTTCAATCGGTTTAGTATTTTTCGAGGTAGTGAGGAGGAAAATACAACCAAATTTCAGATGGCTGTAACTCTAAATCCGTTAGGCCGATTATGCTAATAAACAAACTCAAATGTCGTGTTGAGATGCACATCCTAACCTGAAAACTTCAAGCCGCTATCTCTTTCCGTTCTCAAGTTATCGTGGTAACGGCCGGCCGCACAGAATCAAATTTGAACTCGAATTCGTCATCAGGGAGTCGAACCCAATCGTTCGAGACCATTTTCGGCAAAAAATCGAAAATTACAGACATTTGGGCAAAATGATAACGCGATGTTCCCCAGAACATGCACCTAAAAAAATTGGTCCAAGCACTGACGTGAAGTCAGAAACTTTTGCGCGTATGTTCTTATTGTCCATTCTTCTGTATTGGACACCCTTAATCGAATTTACCATGGTTAATTATGTTGTCCATTCTCCTGTATTGTACACTTAATTCGAATTTACCATGGTAAATTCGAAATAAGAGTGTCCAATATAGGAGAATGGACAACATAATTTACCATGGTGAATTCGATTAAGGGTGTCCAATACAGAAGAATGGACAATAGAACATACGCGCAAAAGCTTCTGACTTCACGTCATAATTATTATATATATATATATATATAATAATTATCGTTTGAGACCATTTTTGTCAAAAAATTCGAAAGTTACAGACATTTGGGCAAAATGATAACGCGATGTTCCCCAGAACATGCACATAAAAAACGTAAAATTACACGAGCTGTGTAATTTATGACCTGACCTAGAAGATAAATCAGAAGAACAATACTCACGTCTACTGGTTGTGGGTTGGTTATTGTGGTAGAAGCATGTGCCGTCAAAGGACGACCATGAGCACCAGATGGGGAACCCATACTCGCTCTGCTAGTCCTCTGTTGTACAGTGAGCACCACTTGAGATGAAGCTGTAAACAACAGATACATGACATCATCATTTTGATTCATCTCGCGTCAAATAAGACTCAGCATACAAGGTGATTCACGAAAAACGTTCGTTAGAATGTTTCAAAGAAAGATTCGAGATAAACACTTGTAAGTTTATAGTTAAGGCTTTGTTAGTAGATATGAATTCTTGGAAAAAATTCAGATTCGTTTTACTTCAGAAATGATACCAAATTTCGTTTTTTAAATGTAATACCCAGTTTTTTCATTGATAATCAGATTACCCATTGAATTCTACATTGTTTAATGTGTCACTTACATAAAGGGTTTTCCAATAAGAGGTGTAATTTTAAATAGCCCGCTATTTCGGTAGATGTCACTTTTGAAGCTGTCATTTTTTGACATTTGACAAGTAGAAACTACGCCATTAATAAAAATGGAACGATACACGCTGCAAGAACGCATTGAAATGATTAAAATTCACTATAAAAATGGTGAAAATTTGGCAGAGACGGTTCGTAAAACTCGAACATTTTTGGGTCGTCGTGAAGCACCTTGTCGGACCGCAATAAAGAAATTGGTGGAAAAATTCGAGCTGTTGGGACAAGTTAGTTATGTGAAGAATAAAACCCGTGCACGTCGCTCAAGAACAGCCGAGAATATTGCTGCTGTAGCCGCAAGTGTTGAAGAAAGCCCAGGTTTGTCCATTCCTCGTCGTTCTTTGGAATTAGGCATTCTACAAACGTCATTACACCGTATTTCGCATAAAGATTTGGGTCTTAAGGCTTATAAAGTTCAGTTAACACAAGAACTCAAGCCGGCCGATCATCAACAACGTCGTGTCTTTGCTGATTGGGTCGTTGAAATGCATGAAAATTATCCGGAATTCCATCGAAAAATCATCTTGAGTGATGAGGCCCATTGCCACCTCGGTGGTTTCGTCAACAAGCAAAATTGTCGCATCTGGGGTTCGGAAAACCCAAGAGTTATTGTTGAAAAGCCTCTCTATCCTCAACGTGTGACTGTTTGGTGCGGTTTATGGTTCGGCGGAGTCATTGGACCTTACTTTTTCGAAAATGAGGCTGCAGCAACAGTTACGGTGAATGGATTGCGCTATCGAGAGATGATTTTTTATGGCCGGAATTGGTTGGTATTGATCTGGAGAACGTTTACTTTCAACAAGACGGCGATACGTGCCACACAAGCAACGAAACTATTGATCTTTTGCGGGAAAAGTTTCCGGACCGTGTTATCTCTCCAAGAGGTGATCACAATTGGCCACCGAGATCTTGTGATTAAACACCTTGCGCCGACTTCTTCCTTTGAGGCCAATTTGGTTGCAAGATACCCTTCTTTGGATGTTTTTAAAAATACGCGCAACTTCAGATATCTATTTCATGTTTGATCGCTAGCTGCGACTTTATAATTGAATAACGGGCCCACAAAGTAGAGGATTTCCATTTCTTCTTTCTAGCCACCGAGTTGAAATATGCTAGAAACACATTCTCAGGGTAAACTGTCACATTTTTCAAATTGCATCAATTCACGAAGTGATCAAAACCTGCAGAATATTTTTCAATAGACCAAGGGAAGCGACTGCTTCATTCGCCAAAACCTCACTTTCTGAAGACATTTCCACTTTCAACCATTTCTCACCAGCTTGCAATAGATTACTATCAATTATGTTACTTTATCCGCCGTATTCACAAAGCATTGTTAAGTATTTAAATATCCGTTAAGTCCTAACTGAGATCCTCAGTTAAGGGTAAATTTGAATCACAACCTCAGTTAACGTATTTAACGGTGGTGAAACAGGCCTGTTATACCACCTTTATCCCTTATTGTCCCTTATTATCCCCAATTTATACTTAACTGAGGACCTCAGTTAGGACTTAACGGAGATTGAATGCTTTGTGAATACGGCGGTATTTCTGTCCGAATGAATTTTGCGTGGCAACCGAAACTGGGCAAATGTTCCATAATTCAATCAATTATAACGATCGTAAATGGATAGAATTATGTGCGTAAATGTAAATCAATCCAAAAGTGGATATTCAGATTTTTATGAATTTCAGAACGTTTGAAAATAAAATAACATATTTCATTCGGAGTAGAAGTGACTTTTCATGGCTCGCTTTCAATTACTCAAGCTCGCCATGAAAAGTGACACTTCTCCTTATGAAATAACTATTACTCCCTAGATTCACGTGTACGCACTGAAAAAAAATCAACTTGGACCAAATAATGGCCCCGACTATAAATAGGCGATCTCTTGAAAAATCGTGAAGCGTCCATTATGCGAGGTCTGCGAACAACCAAACGCGTCAAGTTATGCCAGGACGCACTTTCGGAACGGTCGTAACGTTTAACGAGCCAATATACGGCCGGAAATATCCGTTAATTATAAAGAAAGAAAATCTCAGCTCGCACTCCTATGCGTGACTTATTTCTCTTTCTAATATCCGCATCTCCTTTGATTGAAATGATTATTCCATTCAGCGCTTAATCATATTACATATATTTAACTCCAAGGTTTATTATTTCCTCTTCAAATGTACTAATTCGGACATACAGGGTGATTTCAAAGGTGAAACTCAGTTTTTAACACGCTCATATAAGCTTCACCTGTATGTTTGCTTGCTTGTTTGTTTGTAACCGACTTCTTTGAAAGCGATTTTGAACCACTTTGGACGATCAGATTGTATTTAAACCTTGCAGACTTTTCAGGAGACGATGACATAACAATAATTTGATAAGAGTGTCCCATTATCGTGACTAGGATGACCAGGATTAAAAATTTTCGTTAGGGATCCTCTGCATGAGAGCACAACCCACTATATCTACTAGCCTGGAAGATGATAAAATGGCAACACAGCTCAGAGACGTACGTCAGTCGAACGTTTGTTAGTTTGTTATTGTAAAAATGTACGATTACTTCTGATTCTGGAGTTAACCATTATTGTTTTTCGCGGGCAGTTCGTGGTATTTTTTGTGTATAACGGTGTCAAATGTGAATTAATGCAATGCAGTGATAAATATGGTCGGATATTTATATGTTCTGTGATTAAACTGCAGTGTGTAAATAGTGAAATTTCCTTTGGATTATTTCTACTTATTGGAGATGAGTACATTTCAGTTCAGACTATAGATAACAAGATGGACTAGAAATATGAGTGAAATAGAAGTTTCATTTCTTCCGATTTTATAAAACATTTTGATGACCTTTCTAATAATTTTTCAACAAAAATTGATACATCTGGATAGGAGTTCAAGAAGCTCAAATAATCTATTTATTTGTATATATATGTATTCAATTTCCAAAAGTCTGCATCTGTAGATGCTTCAGTTGAAATCAATAAGGACCTTATTATTCATCTCAAATTATTCATTAAAAATGTTCAGATTTTCTGCAGTGATTTGAAATGGATTCTTCCTTTCGATCTTACCTTTACCCGAGCAGATGGTCTCAACCTCAGATCCATAAGTAAACATTTCCCGCTACAGAAATATAATTAATGGGGATTCAGATTCGGCATTTATCAATTTGTTTTATCAACATTTTTACACAGTCCAGATCAAAAAATAATTTTATATGAATTTACTCTTTGTAGCATTGAATTGATATTCTGAATTCACATAGACTTGTAGCATCCCATAACTGTCTAATCGTCCTGAAAATTTACTCACTTTCTAATTTTGGGTTGTAGATAACGAATCTAAAGTTGAAAATCCGTACTCTCTTCTAGTTTTTTTTTTTTTAATCCCAAAGTGTCCAAAATCACAACACTTCCTCTCGTAATTACATTGTTTTAAACTGTTTTATCGGTAAATATTCATCATAAATAAGATCTTATTGTAGTCCTGATCATTTTTCGACATTAAATCATTTGAAAAATGATGAAATAGTCGAAATTTCATCAAAATCCTGCGCTACCGCATTTGAGCAGTATGCATCTAAGAGGCGATAAATTGCGGCGTTGTCAGACTGTGTTCCAGGATATCTCTATAGTGGGCTGTAATAAGAGTAAGAGAGTAATAGCTAGCGCGCGGTCTGCGCATGCGAAAAATTGAACTAAAAGGAAAAAAATAATAGTTTAAAACAAAAACACGCTTTAATGATAACTTGGAGGGTACTTGGGGGACTTGTAGATTACATGGAGGGGGCTTGGGTGTACATAAAGGGGAACTTGGGAGCACATGGGGGACTCAGGGGGACTGAGGGAACTAAAGTGGTCTTGGGGAAATTGGGGGTAGACGGTAAGGACTCAGGGGGACATAGGGGACACGTTAGTACTCACGGGCTTTATGTGGAGATTTGGGGGGGATGGAGGGGACTTGGGAGGGACTTGAGAAGGAATTAAGGGGGACTTGACGAGACTTAAGTACCTATGGAAAAACTGTGAGGGGACTTGGGAGGGACTTGAAAGGGAATTTGGGGGCTTGGGGGTACCTGTGGGATCTTTGCGGAACTGTAGAGAGATTTGGGAGGACTTCAAGTCCTTCCAAGCGTCCCCTCTAAGTCCTCCAAGTCTCACCAAGTTCCCCCAAATCCTTCCAAGCGTTTCACAAGTTCTTGGAATGACTCATGACCAATTTCGCACATCGGAAAAACAATACCATCCCATCATCTTCCCTCAATTTCAACTCAATCTGACCGTTTTTATCTGATTCACAGCAGTTTGAATAAATGCACAAGCCTATACTTCCTATTTGAAAAATTGAGGGTTGTACCTTGTACCCGTTTTTCGGGGCCGAAACACGTCAAATTCAGATTTAAAATTGTCATTCTTCTTCGTAAAAATGCGAACCCTACCTTCAACCCCCTGAAGGTAGGGTTCGCATTTTTACGAAGAAGAATGACAATTTAAAATTTGAATTTGACTTGGTTCGGGAATTCACGTAAATATGTACAGTAACCAAGATAACTAATTTATCCCATTCGGCTTTTCCACACTGTATGAAGCGATTAACAGGTGCATCGGTAATGCAGGCAACGAATGCACGACCAATTACGATAATTACAGAGGCGGCGATCGGAGGTATTACTTAATTTCGACACGACTAATTTCGATAAACTATCATTAAATTGGACTTGTTGTCTGTAAGTTCATTGGCAAGCGTTTCGTTTCTTGCAGCACCAGATAGCCGGTTAATATCGTTGGGGAGGTTATGTTTGGCCAGTGGAGGAGGAAAAGGGAGTTCTGACACACAGAACGTGTTTTCATTGAAAAAAAAAGTATTGGTTCAAGCACTGACGTGAAGTCAGAAGCTTCTGCGCGTATGTTCTATTGTCCATTCTTCTGTATTGGACATCCTTAATCGAATTTAGCATGGTAAATTATGTTGTCCATTCTCCTGTATTGGACACTCTTAATTCGAATTTACCATGGTGAATTCGAATTAAGTGTCCAATACAGGAGAATGGACAACATAATTTACCATGCTAAATTCGATTAAGGGTGTCCAATACAGAAGAATGGACAATAGAACATACGCGCAAAAGCTTCTGACTTCACGTCAGGGCTTGAACCAATACTTTTTTCGTTATTTTTTTGAAATTTTCTAGGGGTACGGTTCTTAAAATTTTTTTTTTGTCTCATTTTTTTCAAATTTTCTAGGTGTACGGTTCTTACAAAATTTTAAACACGTCTTTATGTTGATTTTCTACTACTAGTTACCAAGCTTCAATTCGATCGAATATTTATTTTTTGTGTTATCCAGGAAATAATTTTCCAGGTGGGTATAACTCGGAAACCGTTTAACCGATTATGCCCAAAAACGAACTCAACTCTCCCTTTCAGATACGCAACCTACCCTGAAAATTGCAAGTCCCTATCTCCTTTCGTTCGAAAGTTATCGAGGCAACGGTCACCCATCTACTGAACACTCACAAGAATGCTCGAATCTCCAACAATATTTAACCAATCGTGTTAAAACTTGAAACTTGGCAGTAGAGTTAGGTTATGAAGGCTCTTGCAAAATTTCAGCAATTTCAAACGAATAGTTACTGATATATAGAACTTTTTTTCAATTTTCAATGATTTTTTAAAAATTTTCTACAAATACTATCCTCACGAAATTTTGCAAGAATTTTCGCGTTGGTATTCTGAAACTAATAACCATGTTTGAATTCAATCGGTTTAGTATTTTCAAGCCGCTATCTCTTTCCGTTCTCAAGTTATCGTTACAACAAAAATATTTTTTAATAATTTTCTAGCCATACGATTCGCACAAAATTTCACAAACGTGCTTAGGTTGTTCATATTCTACAACTACTCACCAAGTTTCAATTCGATCGGATTTATATTGGTTGAAAACAAAATTATTACTCGGAAACCACTGGGCCGATTATGCCCATTAACGAACTTGTCCGTCGTATTGGGATGCGCCACCCACCCTGAAAATTTCAAGTCGCTAGCTCTTTTCGTTCTCAAGTTATCGTGGCAACGGCCGGACAGAATGAAATTTTACCTTGAATTCTTCATTGGGGAGTCGAACTTAATCGTTTGAGACCATTTTCGTCAAAAAATTCGAAAGTTACAGACATTTGGGCAAAATGATAACGCGATGTTCCCCAGAACATACGCGCAAAAAAGTATTGGTTTCGCAGAGTTGGGCATAATATCTATCAATGGATTCTTATGATAGAACTATATAATGAAAGAAATTAAAATCCCTTTACTTCTTTATATGACAGTCCAATTTTGGCTAGAAGTGTTTCAAAACTATCAGGAGTCATTCTGAAAAATTGAGTAAACGAAATAGCCAGTTTTATTTATGAAACTAATCTAATGTAATTAGTCCAGAGAGAACTCAAACCACAATACTTATGTAGGAAATCTTAAATAGTGTTACTAAGGAATAACTACCTGTTCATTAGTTGGAAATCCCGTTCTAAATCTTCCATAATTAGAGAATGACTCGTAAATTATGCTCGTCTTCCTTGCATCATTCATTTTCGACTCACTAAACAAAAATCTCTGCCTATGAACTCAGCGAATCCAAATTTCAAATTGTTTACATGCTTACATCAACCAAACTCTCCAGAAATACACTTTTAGTTTCGTTTGACATTAATGACGTTTATCTTTCAAGCTGGACCTACCGCAAACAGACAGAACACAGATAGATAGAATTCGCATTCTGTGACAAAGTAGAAGTACGATGTATTATTGAAATTTACAGTTGAGAATAATATCAATGGATTTTTATGATAAAACCGTATTTAAAAGAAATTGAATTCGAAATTTGTTACGTGAAAAAAATGTTGTTACTCTGAAACCACCTGGCCGATTTTGCCCAATAACGAACATAACCGAGATATTTATCTCCCACACCTACTCTGAAAATTTCAATTGTCTAGCTCATTCCGTTCGAGAATTATCGTGTTAACGGACGGCCGGACAGAATCGATTTCAACCACGGATTCTTGATCAGTGAGTCGAACCAAATCGTTTAAGACCATTTTCATCGAAATATTCGAAACTTACAGACATTTAAGCAAATTGATAAGCACTCAGTTCCGAGGAACTAGAGCGCCAAAAAATAGAAAATAAAAAAAAAAATTTCTACAATACCTCTTGAACGGAATGAGCTAGGCAGTTGAAATTTTCAGAGTAGGTTAGGGAGATGAATATTTCGGTTAAGTTCGTTATTGGGCAAAATAGGCCAGATGGTTTTGGAGTAACGAAAAAAATATTTTTTCTTTTAAGTAACAAATTTCAAATATTTTTATTTAAGAAGCAGTTTCACCATAAAAATCCATTGATATCATTTTCAACTCCAACAAGCTAATACTTTCGGAGATATGATTTTTCGAAATTTCAATGATGAATCGTACTTCTATGTTTTCACAGAATGCTATAATTATTCTATCTGTGATTTATTATATGATCTGTGTTCATACTCGTACATTTCATCCTGTTCTATAAGAGAGTAGAATTCATTTCAGCTATTTTAATTTGATTTCTTCCATGGTGCAGCTCTCATTCTCAGATTGCTCATTTAATCTTGATAAATAAACTATTATTTGAATTGAATTTCCTTCATGATGCAGTTCTATCATAAGAATACATTGATATAATTCCCAACTCTGAGAAACCAATACTTTCGGAGATATAATTTTTCTTTTTTAACTAGAGCGCTAGAAAGCTCCTGTCCACAGGGCTTGAACCCATTTTTACTTTAACTCTCGAACAGAATGAGCAAGGCAGTTGAAATTTTCAGAGTAGGTTTGACAGATAAATATCTCGGTTAAGTTCATTATTGGGCTGATGATTTCGGAGTAACGAAAAAAATTAATTTTTTTCACATTACAAATGCAAGAACTTTTCCGCACGCAAAAACTTATCCGAACTCCACTTCGAGTCGTTCGTCTAACTGTAAATGCGTGCGAAAAAGTATCACTTGTTAGGAGAATAACTATTGGCTGCCCGATTTACAAGATATTTTATTTCAGAATTAGTTAGTAGTTACGCTACTGTGTTCACCGAACACCTTTAAAAATCAATTTGAAAAGTATCTGCTATTGTAATGAATATGCGTTAATTTTACAACGAAGTGTATAAAATACGATAAATTGTTTCCAACAACCTCGGAAGGTTTCAAGAGATTCCACTGGCGCTACCGTAAAATCTATTGAATTTCGCTATACAGTGACGATAACGTCCAATTATAAATTATGATCGAATTGTAACTGTGATTTAACCAGTAACGATCAGTCACGTCTAAATTTAAATACCGCAGGTGTTTGCTGAATGTTTTAATATCTGGCTGCCATTCAATGAATCGCTGGTTTACAACCTGTTGCCTCGGTGCCTCTTAGGGCGATTTCAGTTTAGTGTTTTCGCAGCTCTGAAATTTTCAGTTTGAAGTTTCGTGCAAGGGGTTAATTTGATGGGAAATATGTATAGTTTTGTGTAAATCATGGGAAATTACAATGTACTTCGATTATCAAAACATCAAATTCAGATTCTACTTCCCTAATAAAGAGTTTTCCAATATTTTGATATTCAAAGAAAAATGCCATTTTTCAATATAAATGATCGGATGTTTATTTCATTATAAAGAAGAAGCTATGCCGTTAATAGTGGAAAATAACATCAGGCAAATGACCACCACGACCACGCTTACAGGACCATATCCTTTTAATGAAATTTTCCATAACCAAATCGCAAAGTGGCTGCCCTATGTCCTCGATAGCCTCACGAATTCCATCTTTGAGGTCTTGAATCGACGCTGGGCTATTGGCGTAGACCTTCTCTTTCACGTGGCCCCAAAGGAAGAAGTCGCAAGGTGTTAAATCACAAGATCTCGGTGGCCAATTGTGATCACCTCTTCGAGAGATAACACGGTCCGGAAAGTTTTCCCACAAAAGATCAATGGTTTCGTTGCTTGTGTGGTACGTAGCGCCGTCTTGTTGAAAGTAAACGTTGTCCAGCTCAATACCATCCAATTCCGGCCATAAAAGATCATTAATCATCTCTCGATAGCGCAATCCAGTCAACGTAACTGTTGCTCCAGCCTCATTTTCGAAAAAGTAAGGTCCAATGACTCCGCCGGACCATAAACCGCACCAAACAGTCACACGTTGAGGATAGAGAGGCTTTTCAACAATAACTCTTGGGTTTTCCGAGCCCCAGATGCGACAATTTTGCTTGTTGACGAAACCACCGAGGTGGAAATGGGCCTCATCACTCAAGATGATTTTTCGATGGAATTCCGGATCATTTTCATGCATTTCAACGACCCAATCAGCAAAGACACGACGTTGTCGATGACCAAATCGTTCAAGACCATTTTCAGCCAAAAATTCGAAACAGACATCTGTTCAAATTGATAAGCACTCTGTTCCGAGGAACAAGAGCGCCAAAAATAGTGACAACTTTACTAAATTGCATGGCAAATATATAGATTTGCATTAAATATGGCAGTTCTTAGAATGCATATTTAAACATTCACATAAATTTCAGTAGTCTACGGTGTAACAAATCCGTGCAAAATATTGATTATTCAAGGATCAAGCGTGCTAAAGCTCTGTTCTCTTGTTCAAAATTTGACAAGATTCGTTGTTATTTATCAAGATTAAATGAGCAATCTGAGAATGAGAACTGCACCATGGAAGAAACCAAATTAAAATAGCTGAAATGAATTTGACTCTCTCTTATAGAACAGGATGAAATGTACGAGTATGAACACAGAGCATATAATAAAGCTTAGATAGAATACTTATAGCATAATCAGTATAATAATAATAATAATAATAATAATAATTCTGTGAAAACATAGACGTACAATCATTATTGAAATTTCGAAAAATCATATCTCCGAAAGTATCAGCTTGTTGGAGTTGAAAATGATATCAAGGGATTTTTATGGAGAAACTACATCTTAAAAAATATTGAATTTGGAATTTGTTACTTAAAAGACATATAACACTTAACCGAGATATTTATCTCCCAAACCTACTCTGCAAACTTCAATCCTCTTACCCCTTTCGTTCGAGAGTTATCGCGTCAACGGCCGGCCGGACAGGATCGATTTCGACCACGGATTCTTGATCGTTTAATACCATTTTCATCGAAAAATTCGAAAATTACAGACATTTGGGCAAATTGATGAGCACTCTGTTCCGAGGAACAAGAGCGCCAATAAAAATAACTTAACAAAAGTGTCTTACTTGACAGATCAAACTTACGTTTCGTCCAAACAGTAAACGTATCCAAACCGAATAAGCCGAAGAACATGGGTGTTTTTAGATCTCGATTACACAGGGAAGAAACCAAAAAACACGCGTTTAACTGGCGGAAAAAACGATCTGTACACTACCAATTATTGGAAACACGTTTTCTCACACAACTAAAACTTCTACCCGAAAGCGATTGTTCGGGGAATGCGAATTCCGTATCGATAAGTCCGCTAGTAACGTATGTGGTGTTCTACTGAAGCAGAAGTAAGTATATCGGGTGGTTCGTGTTCCGCTGTCGGTTTTTGCGTTCGTAGCGCGAATTGCTCGAAAGTAGCAGCTGGTAAGACAGGTAAATGGGTGGCTGGGTGTCCTTTGGCGGCCCACGTGTGCTTTGCGTACACGAGAACCGACGATACACTCAATGGATCGGGCTGTCCCATAGGGATATACGGGGGCACTGCTTTATTATCTACAAATTATACGTTTAATTTCGTTCGGACGATTTTTTGCGCGCATGTTCCGGGGAACATCGCGTTATCAATTTGCCCAAATGTCTGTAATTTTCGATTTTTTCTCCGAAAATGGTCTCAAACGATTGGGTTCGAATCCCTGATGAAGAATTCGAGGTCAAATTAAATTCTCCCAGGCCGGCCGACCGTTGTCACGATAACTTTCGAACGGAAACAGCTAGCTACTCGAAATCTTCAGGGTAGATGGCGCATCCCAATACGACGGACCAGTTCGTTAATGGACATAATCGGCTCAATAGTTTCCGAGTAATAATATTGTTTTCAACCAATATAAATCCGATCGAATTGAAACTTGGTTAATAGTTGTAGAGAATATAAACCTAAGTACGTTTGTGAAATTTGTAAAAATCGTATCACTAGAAATTAAAAAAAAATTATTAAAAAATATTTTTATCTCACGATAACCTGAGAACGGAGAAAGATAACGACTAGAAATTTTTAGGTTAGATTGTGCATCTGAATGCGACATTTGAGTTTGTTTATAAGCATAATCGGCCAAACGATTTTGGAGTTATACCCATCGGAAATTTGGTTGTTATTTCCCTAATAACTCGAAAATTACAAAACCGATCTAATTCAAACATGGTCATTAGATGTAAAGGGTCCGCCATCTAACGATTTTTTCTTCAGCTAGTGCTTATTTCGTAAATGATAACACTTAGCTCATGTCTGATTTGACAGATAATTAGTTTTATCCTTCCGCTGAACGAATATGGTTGTGTATACGCTTGAACCACGCTGGGAAATATTGCGACATTACTTTGAAAATCATGGTAATGTTGCAGAATGTGTGCGAAAATTGCGTACGGATTCAAAGAGAAGTGTTACGCTAACAAGCCAGAGACAATTGACGCTTTAAAGGACAATATTCGTGAAGCCATTGGTGAAATACAGCTGCACACAATCGATAATGTGCTTAAAAATTGGACCGATCGTGTAGGCTACTGCATGGGCAGCCGAGGCAGCCATTTGAATGAAATTATTTTCCATTATTAACCGGAAGGATTGTACTTTCAAATAAGACAAGGAATTTGAGAAAATATTCAGTAGCCTTTTTTTATTGCATTTTCAAAAAAAAAAAAGTTATTTGGCGGACCCGTTAGAATGCCAATGCGAAAATTCTTGCAAATTATCGTGAGTATCGTATCACTAGAATTTTTTTAAAAAAATATGAAAGAAATTCTATATAACAGAAACTATTCATCCGACATGGCTGAAATTTGGCGAGAGCCTTCTGAACCTATATCTACTATCAAGTTCCAAGTTTGAACACGATCGAATCCATATTGTTGGAGATCCGAATAGCCTTGTGCGAGTTCAGTAGTTGGATGGGTGACCGTTGCCTCGATAACTCTCGAACGAAAGGAGATAGGGACTTGCAGTTTTCACGGTAGGTTTCACATCTGAATGGGAGAGTTGGCCATAATCAGCCGAAGGGTTCCGGAGTTATACCCATCTGGAATATTTATTCCTCGATAATTCAAAAAATATAGACTCGATCGAATTGAAGCTTGCTAACTAATTGTAGAATATTGACATAAAGAGGTGAGTAAAGTTTTGTGAGAACCGTACCTACCCTAGAAAATTTTTAAAATAATTGGTTCAAGCACTGACCTGAAGTCAGAAGCTTTTGCGCATATGTTCTATTGTCCATTCTTCTGTATTGGACACCCTTAATCGAATTTACCATGGTAAATTATGTTGTCCATTCTCCTGTATTGGACACTTAATTCGAAGTATTGGACATGTTGGAATGGACAACATAATTTACCATGGTAAATTCGATTAAGGGTGTCCAATACAGGAAAATGGATAATAGAACATACCCGCAAAAGCTCCTGACTT
Source organism: Halyzia sedecimguttata (assembly GCA_937662695.2). Taxonomy (NCBI): domain Eukaryota; kingdom Metazoa; phylum Arthropoda; class Insecta; order Coleoptera; family Coccinellidae; genus Halyzia; species Halyzia sedecimguttata. The sequence goes on along the minus strand of OW569411.2, from coordinate 967,112 downwards.
CACGTCAGTGCTTGAACCAATTTTTTTTTCCGAATTTTCTAGGGGTACGATTCTTACAAAATTTTAAACACTTCTTTATGTTGATTTTCTACTAATAGTTACCAAGCTTCAATTCGATCGAATCTTTATTTTTTGGGTTATCGAGGAAATAATATCCCAGGTGGGTATAACTCGGAAACCGTTAAACCGATTATGCCCAAAAACCGATTATGCTACTCAACTCTCCCATTCGGATACGCAACCTACCCGGAAAATTGCAAGTCCCTATCTCCTTTTGTTCGAAAGTTATCGAGGCAACGGTCACCCATCTACTGAACTCACACAAGGCTGCTCGAATCTCCAACAATATTTAACCGATCGTGTTAAAACTTAGAACTCGGCAGTAGAGTTGGGTTTTAAAGACTCTTGCAAAATTTCAGCAATTTCAGACGAATAGTTACTGATATATAGAATTTTTATTTTTAATTTTCAATGATTTCCTAAAAAATTTTCCATAAATACTATCCTCACCAAATTTTGCAAGAATTTTCGCGTTGGCATTCTACAACTAATCACTATGTTTCAATTCAATCGGTTTAGTATTTTTCGAGTTAATGAGGAGCAAAAAATAACCAAATTTCAGATGGCTGTAACTCCAAAACCGTTAGGCCGATTATGCTTATAAACAAACTCAAATGTCGTGTTCAGATGCACATCCTAACCTGAACACTTCAAGCCGCTATCTCTTTCCGTTCTCAAGTTATCTTGAAAACAAAAATATTTTTTAACAATTTTTTAATAATTTTCTAGCCATACAATTCGCACAAAATTTCACAAACGTGCTTAGGTTTATATTCTACAACTATTCACCAAGTTTCAATTCGATCGGATCTATATTGGTTGAAAACAAAATTATTACTCGGAAACCATTGGGCCGATTATGCCCATTAACGAACGTGTCCGTCGTATTGGGATGTTCCACCTACCCTGAAAATGTCAAGTCGCCAGCTCTTTTCGGCCGGACGGACGGATGGCCGACCGGATAGAATCAAATTTGACCTCAAATTCTTCATTGAGGAGTCGAACCACATCGTTTGAAACCATTTTCGTCAAAAAAATCGAAAGTTACAGACATTTGGGCAAAATGAGAACGCGATGTTCCCAGCTACATGCCCGCAAAAATTCTAGTAAACCTGTGAAATCCTGAATCGTCTATGAATGAAAATCGTATTATTAGTGAAAACATGAAACCAACGAAGTAAAACGTACAACACAATATTGGTAGGCATTTCAGGTGGAACAACCTAATTATGATGCAGTAATATTATCATGAATGAACTTACATTTGATCAAGTCCACGACGTCGGTGTGTGTGAAGGTCACCACTGTTATGCCGTTCACCTGCAATGCAATGAAAAGTAGTAGGTACCAATTCGGTTTTAACTCCAGAATGTGCTACGTACCTTGAGGATTTTGTCTCCCGCGTGTAAACCTGCTTTTTCTGCTGGACCGCCTGAAAATAAATCGCTCAATTAAACACAAGATATACAGGGTGAGTCTTTGACCACTGCATTAATTTTAACCAAAGATTCCTCTCATCAAATGAAACACTTTTTTCATTTAACATTTTTCCAAATTCGGCTCAGGTAAAAAGTTACAAGCGTTTAAAGATTTCACAATGTGCTAATACACTCCCGCATATAAATTATCTATGACATTGTTGGCGGACGAGAATAAGGCATGGTAACGTGGTTTACAGCTTGATTCGGGATTCCAACGCTCAGGGACGGATCCATAAAAGTAGTGAAATTTCTGATGTTTTCCATTTTAAAACATTCAAAGAAGAATATCTCGAAAACGGTGCGTTTAAGGAGACATGATGAAGAATAATATAATGTTCTAAAACGATTGAATATTCTTGAAATGACTCAAGAAAAACTTTATATGCTTTCTTTATGCTAATTTCGTTTAGTTTTATGAATCCACGAGTCCATAACTAGAAAACCAGTAGAAGTACAAAATAACTAATATTTGGAAAATACGTTTAATAGTTATAGGAAACTTTACGCCAACATTCATTTTATTCGAAAAAAGGATGTCAAAGCTACAAAATAAAAACTGATTTTTTTTCAAAATTTCAACAGTCTGTATCTTTTTACCTGAGCTGAATTTGGAAAAATGTTTAATGAAAAAAGTGTTTCATTTGAGGAGAGGAGTCTTTGGTTAAAATTAATGCAGTGGTCTCAAAGACTCACCCTGTATAATTAATTTATTCCATTTAGCTTTCCCACACTGTATGCTAATACAATATTATCGTGCAAATGCGCTGTTGCCAAATATGCGAAATTTTCAGAGAAATCAGGAAATCCCAAGAAAATATTAAAAGTTATAAGTAATAGATTTTTTGCGTTGTTTTCACGTCGGATGGACTTCGACAATTATCCATAAAGATGACAGGTGATGTTTATTCGTAGGTGGCTCTGCTAACTTAATAATAAGTTGGTTAGGTTTGATTGACCCCTCATCAGCTGATTGCAACAACAGCAGACAGTCTCTATTCCGTTTCGATGCGGTGAACTTACCTTCCTTGACACTCTGCACATACACAGGGTTGTCGCCAGAAACTTTCATGCCATATCCCTTTTCGTCCCGTTGGACTACCAGCTGGACGATATGAGCATCAACCAGTGATACCGGTCTGGTAGTCCCCGATGGTGATTGGGTTGGCATTCGGCGAGGAGAGCCGTTGACGGCACTCGAAGGAGACCTGAAATTCAAACACAACCAGAAAGTACATGGACAAAATATCAATTAACATGGGGGCATGTCAGAGACCATTAAAATAATAGAAGGCATTCGTATATCTAGTGAATTTTTACAAGATTTTTCCAGAGCGCTGGATGACAAGTACTTGTTTGGCAATTCACTAAATCGAGGGCGTAGATTCCGAATCTGTAATTAGTTTTTCCGTATCTCGATTAATTTTGGTAATATGGTGAAAAATCCGACTGATTAGTCCATTTTCCGGAGGTAGGGCCAGAAATTGCGATTTTTTTCGTCATTGCTCCGAAACTAATCGAGATACGGAAAATCTAATTGCAGATTCGTGATCTGCGTGCCCGATTTAGTGAATAACCAAAGCCGCGTCGATATACTCGGAAAATTGTAGATTTTCGTATGGGTTAGATACTAGAGAAAACTTTTTGCCGTTTGACGGATTCACTCATTTCCTAATATTTTCCGAACGGATAGAGATCCATATGAAATATATTGCGATATATAAAGGGTCCGCCATCTAACCTTTTTTTTTTTCAACTAGTGCTTATTTCTTGAATGGTAACACTTAGTTCATGTCTGATTTGACAGAAAATTAGTTTTATCCTTCCGCTGAACGAATATGGTTGTGTATACGCTTGAACAACGCTGGGAAATATTGCGACATTACTTTGAAAATCATGGTAATGTTGCAGAATGTGTGCCAAAATTGCGTACGGATTTTGGAAGAAGAGAAGCACCGTCAGCTCCGTATGTTCGTTATCTTGTGAAGAAAGTGAAAGAAACTGGCATCCTCATGGATAAACCAAAGCGTGAAAAGCCAAAAACAGTGCGTACTCCCGTGAATATTGCTGCTGTGGCAGAAAATGTGCTTGAAGCGCCATCAACATCAATTCACCGTCGTTCTCAAGAATTGAACATTTCGGAGACATCATTGGGACGAATTTTGCATAAAGACTTTGGTATGACGCCATACAAAGTCCAATTGGTTCAGGACTTGCCCTGTTTTTGAAGATCGGATTATCAGCCGCAGAGCTGATGTCGTTTGGCCACCTCGGAGCTGCGATTTGACAGCGTTAGACTATTATTTGTGGGGTGCCGTCAAAGAGAAGTGTTACGCTAACAAGCCAGAGACAATTGACGCTTTAAAGGACAATATTCGTGAAGCCATTGGTGAAATACAGCTGCACACAATCGATAATGTGCTTAAAAATTGGACCGATCGTGTAAACTACTGCATAGCCAGCCGGAGCAGCCATTTTAATTAAATAATTTTCCATTATTAACCGGAAGGATTGTACTTTCAAATAAAAAAAGAAAATTGAGAAAATATTCAGTAGCTTTTTTTTTTATTGCATTTTCAAAAAAAAAAAGTTATTCGGCGGACCCGTTACTCCATTCACTTTTATAAAATCTCCCGGTTTGCCATGATTTAGGTCTATCACGTTTTTGTAACTAAAGCAGGGGCAGGTTGGCACTGCTGAAATATCGTCAAGGTCAAAACAATTCGCTGAGACGTTGCCATTTTCTACTCTCAACATAATCCGAGACATAATCATAACATAACCTTCAATGTTAGACAAGATATTATCACAAACCATTATCTTCGAATAATAAAGAACTCATTTTGAAATTGAAAATGCCGAAAGTAGTTTTGAAGAAGCAGAAGTGCTATACAGAACCGAAATCTGCAATAGGAAAACTTCATTCTGTCTTAGGACATGTTGAACTCTCGAATGAAATTACTTTGTTTCCTATCACTATATTTTATTGAGGTTTAATAGTGACTCGGGTTTCGTATTACAACTACATTTTGAAACTGGAGTATTTCAAGTTATGCAACAAGGTATTAAAATGTCTTCTTGAGAAAAGTGGGGAATTCCATAGGTACGTCTGTTCGTTTAGAAGTTTTCCTGCCGGTTATTCAGGTACTTTTATCCTTTTTTCAAATGAACCATCACAAATTAACGGACACCTCTATCCATTATTTTTCAATAAAATTCCAACACTTGATTCCCATGCAACAAAATAGCTGAACTAGCATAATTGAATATTCCAACCAGTATAATACGTGAATTATTTCTAGTGACAACAGGGGAAAAATTTCATCTACAGTCGCCAGGACTTTGGAATTATTGAATTCACATAATATCTTATCAAATTCGTTATTTTTCCGAAGTAAATTCACATTGTGAAAATACGTAATTACTACGACTTCTTCGTAGAAAGGACAACGTTACGTAGTTATCTGACAGGAAAATGACTATAACCTAACATTTTCAAGTTATACATGTGTCAAAATTTCATGGCCAACCGGGAGACTTTATAAAACTGAATGGAGTATACGACGAGTTTTTGTTAACAAAAAAATTTGCGAGAAAAGTGTCGCATTTTAAAATGAATGCACATGAGGGCACAAGAGACCTTTAGGTCGCAGTGGAACGTTACTACAATATATATTTTTGTCTCAACAGCTGACAACTTTTCAGACAGTATTTGTAGAACTTCATAATATTCAAATTTCAGCGTAGGTTGTGGTGCATTTGAATGCGACATTTGAGTTTGTTTATAGGCATAATCGGCCAAATGGTTTTTGAGTTATATTATATTATATCAACCTGAAATTTGGTTATTATAATAACTCAAAAAATACGATGCAGATTCAATTCAAACATGGTAATTAGTTATAGAATGCCGACGCAAAAATTTTTACAAAATTTCGTCAAAAACGTATTACTAGAAAATTTAAAAAAAAATCATTGAAACAAAATTTATATATCAGAAAGCATTTGTCCGACATCGCTGAAATTTTATGAGAACCTTCAGAACCATGAATGTTGTCATGTTGATATATTAAATTATGACATAAATTTTCAGGCCGATTTTTTCATAACACAATAGAGAGTGAAGCATGTATCTATGGGAGATCATAGCCCTACATTAGGTTCCCGTAGGGGTCTTCGAACATCTGAAGTTCTGAATAATCATCGTTTGGATTGGCCAGACCTGGTTTTGAAAGAGACCCTCCTGGCCTTATGAGCTACGACATTTTCCGTTTTGAAATCAAATATTGAAGGGATTTCTAAGAACAAGAGCGAATATCTTTGAAAACTAGCGGAGGCGATTCTTCTTCAAGAGATCCATGCGGCTACAGAGGAGAATATTTGTGAGAGGGGACTTTTAAAAGATTATGTATTATTTTTAATTTGTTTGTTTTTCTTCTCCTGTCTTTTAATTTTTGCGCGTATGTTCTGGGCAACATCGCGTTATCATTTTGCGCAAATGTCTGTAATTTTCGATTTTTTCGCCGAAAATGGTCTCTAACGATTGGGTTCGACTCCCTGATGAAGAATACGAGGTCAAATTTGATTCTGTCCGGCCAACCGGCCAGCCGTTGCCACGATAACTTGAGAACGTAAAGAGATAACGACTTGACATTTTCAGGGTAGGTGGCGTATCCCAATATGAAGGTCAAGTTCGTTGATGACGGTTGATGAGCATAATCGGCCCAATAGTTTCAGAGTGATAATTTTGTTTTCAACCAATACTAATCCGATCGAATTGAAACTTGGCGAGTAGTTTTAGAATACACTTTAGGACGTTTGTGAAATTTTGTGAGAATCGTATCTCTAGAAATGTTTTAAAAAATCATTGAAAAAAATTGTATATATCAGAAACAATTCGTCCGACATCGCTGCTTAAACTATATTTTTCTTCTTGTATGCAAAGAACACGTATTTCAATATTTCATTTCATAGTTTTCTTGTAAATTTTCTATTCACTCTCGATTGAAAACCAATTTATTTGAGAATTATTCAGAACTATAAAACGTAGTTTTCTCATTAGAGATTTGAAATTAGCCACATCATTTAGCAAGTCGCAGTTTTAAGAGATTTGATTGACAATTTATTACTTACATGAATGGAAATACACTTTAACACTAACTAAAATCTCACCATTTTCACTTAAAAAAAGTTATAACTCAATAATATTATTTATAACAATCTAACACAGGAATTTGAGAATTCTAGAAACAACTGGTTGCTCAAAACCTTCTTGGATTATAGTAGATTCGAACAATAGAAGCAATGCATTCTACAGAACTTAAAATACTTAAGTTGCATTCTATGCATCTGTTATTAGGGTATTTCTAGACGTAACGTTTTTGTTAGTTGTTAGTTTTTGAATCTCCAAATCCGTTCAATCACATTTTTAGTTTTTTGTCAATAATCTTGCGTTTCATGAAAAAATTGCAAGAGAGAAGAAAGTTTTTCTTATCAATGGGCTTTCTAACGGTTTAACAATTTTCAAGGAATTCAAGTAAGCGGTTAATGTTTAGTCGTTCCAAAGACATTGTGGCCCAGTAAAAAGTGTCTTTAGGGGGTACATCGCCTAAATAGGTAGCACTATGAGATTTTCAATCAAATTGAAAAATTCTCATTAGAAATTGGACAGATTGGAACAAACAATACAGGGGAAGTACAATTCACGTAATATCCGGAAACGATCTTCATCTTGACGTTTACCATAATAAAGAAAGATCACTTTTAATACTTAACTCAAGAAAACTAAGAACAATTGATTGTAATCATTACTTATTTAAATGTCACATAGAAATGTATATTAACGATCATAATATAACAAATCAACTGAGAGATCAGACTGAAAAATGATGAGTTAAAGATCTTTCTAGGGAATACATGAGTGATCATCTTTGATATTGTCATGGGATTGATTAAAGATAGGGGACCAATAAGTGCACTATTCTAAGAAAATGTTAATGCTCCTTGTGCACACGGATTTATCAAACAAGAGAAAAGAGAATTCTCCAAAGGAATCTTGATCTACATAATCACTAAACAATACCTAAACAACGGTCCTATCAAAGACTCACGTCAACACACACGTCTACGCATATCCCACGCAACAGGTGAAAAGCAAAACAATGACGTAAGTCGAGAGCTGTCATGGGAGCGGTGAAATGGATTTATGTAGGGTAACAACCCCTGACCTACCTTTCTACCACTAGTAGGGGTGTGTTGTTATCCATAATTCCAAATATTCGTGAAACTAGCGATTAACATACACCCGTAGAAAACAACAAAAAACATGCAAAATTCACGGCAGTTCTCATCTCTAGTGTACACTAACATTACTTCTTGCACTTCCGTCTCCGAGAGTTAGATAACACAGAAACGACACTGAACTCACTAGAACACATTTCACAAGCCAAAATCCCGAATTTCTCAGTCCTGCTATTGATAAGGCACTACGTTGATAAAATTTTCGTTCACAGATTCTTACAGTACCAACAAGTGTCAGCCATTTTGCTAAAAACATTTAATTCTGAATGTCTTCGGAATACTTCTGCGCACTGAGCTTAGTGGACCATAGGAATACAACAATGCAACGTTGCCTATTTCCGTGATTTTTCTTAAGAACAAGATACAGCAGTATCTGTTGCAATTTCAAAACTCGTTTTGTTTACATTGTTATCAGTAATAACATCCCTTTAGATATCGAATGAATGAGTAATGGATTATTTTGTGGATATCCGGTTGATAATGAGGCTCTGTTTGGTGATATATTTCCTCCTAACTGACATAAATACGGTTTTGGAGGAATAGTTTTTAAGTAATTTCGCCAATATAATGAACTGAATAAAACTGTGAAAAGAATTAAATAAATCAATTTTATAGCAATATAAGTACATTATTCTGTGATAATTCAGAATGATGTTACCTAGATAAAAATGGTCATTTAACGATAAAAACCATCTTACCGTCTCATTGAATTGAATCGCATTTTTGGGAATAAGTATCTTCTTCTGAATGTTTTTTGTACAAGTTGTCATTGAGTTTTGAGTGAATTCACTAATAATATATATGCATCATGCATCAACTATTCTGAAATGATTGCAACTGAATATGAACTATTAGATTTAGATAAGGATTTACATGAGATAAAATTTTGAGGAAGTTGCTTGATACCTTTCATTGGGAATTGTGAATTCCAAGTATATCTGGACAATGGATAAATGTGTTCATTATCTCCCCAATAAATTGCGATGAATATGGGTGTGTTATTCAAAGCCGATTCAGTCAATTGAATTATGGTGGATGCGCTAAGAGATCTTGTAGATCTGCTGCTAATTAAGTTTCAGTTAAGTTTCCTCTTCATTAATGTAACATTTAGGTATTCTGAATTCTGGTTTATTTCAACTGAATCCCTCGAATTTCATCTCCATTCACTGATTACTCACGGACTATTATTTGTAGACGGTGAAACACTGTTTTGTGATTTGCATTGATGAGCTATTCCACCATAACTACTTACCCATCGTTTCACTTCTTGTATTAGATGCTTTCTTTAGCTGCATGAGATCTTTCGATAGGTATGACTTTTTAATGGCGTTTACCAAAATTACAGTTCGTTGATTAAGGATTTTCCAATAAGAGGTGTTATTTTGATTAGCCCGCTATTCATGGAATTCAATGGAACGATACACGCTTCAAAAACGCATTGAAATTATTAAAATTCACTATAAAAATGGTGAAAATTTGGCAGAGACAGTTCGTAAAACTCGAACATTTTTGGGTCGTCGTGGAGCACCTTGTCGGACTGCAATGAAGAAATTGGTGGAAAATTTCGAGCTGTTGGGACAAGTTTGTTATGTGAAGAATAAAACCCGTGCACGTCGCTCAGCGAACAGCCGAGAATATTGCTGCTGTAGCCGAAAGTGTTGAAGAAAATCCAGGTTTGTCCATTCCTCGTCGTTCTTTGGAATTAGGCATTCCACAAACATCATTACACCGTATTTTGCATAAAGATTTGGGTCCTAACATTGGGTTTCACGAAGCTTCGATTAGCTCAATTGTGGATTTAATTCGATGGTTGTATCAAAAATGAACTGAAAATCGACATAGAATCGCACTAATTCGGCAATTAAGAGCTGTCAAAGCTTCGTGAAACCCACCGTAAGGCTTATAAAGTTCAGTTAACATAAGACAACAACGTCGTGTCTTTGCTGATTGGGTCGTTGAAACGCATGAAAATGATCCGGAATTCCATCCTCATCTTGAGTGATGAGGCCCATTTCCACCTCGGTGGCTTCGTCAACAAGCAAAATTGTCGCATCTGGAGCTCGGAAAACCCAAGAGTTATTGTTGAAAAGCCTCTCTATCCTCAACGTGTGACTGTTTGGTGCGGTTTATGGTCCGGCGGAGTCATTGGACCTTACTTTTTCGAAAATGAGGATGGAACAACAGTTACGGTGAATGGATTGCGCTATCGGGAGATGATTAATTTTTTTTATGGCCGGAATTGGATGGTATTGATCTGGACAACGTTTACTTTGAACAAGACGGCGCTACGTGTCACACAAGCAACGAAACCATTGATCTTTTGCGGGAAAAGTTTCCGGACCGTGTTATCTCTCGAAGAGGTGATCACAATTGGCCACCGAGATGTTGTGATTTAATACCTTGTGACTTCTTCCTTTGGGGTCACATGAAAGAGAAGGTCTACGCCAATAGCCCTGCGTCGATTCAAGACCTCAAAGGTGGAATTCGTGAGGCTATCGAGGACATAGGGCAGCCACTTTGCGATTTGGTTATGGAAAATGTCATTAAAAGGATATGGTCCTGTGAGCGTGGTCGTGGTGGTCATTCGCCTGATGTTATATTCCACTATTAACGGCATAGCTTCTTCTTTATAATGAAATAAACATCCGTTCATTTATATTGAAAAATGGCATTTTTCTTTGAATATCAAAATAACACCTCTTATTGGAAAACCCTTTTTCCAGATTCCAGTTTTCAGATAGGGTCCCCATTATAGAATAGATTAACACTTGAACAAAGCTACCAAATTGTAGAAGTTTTTATTCAGAATCAAAGTTCAGTTCGCTAAACTTACAGAGATCTTTATCCATTTTATGGTGGATATAATGGTCCTAATGAATAGGCTAATCGTGCTGCAATAGACATTATCGTATCCAAAAAAATTGGTTCAAGCCCTGTGGACAGGAGCTTTCTGGCGATCTAGTTCAAACAGACAAATTATATCTCCGAAAGTATTGGTTTCTCAGAGTTGGGAATTATATCAATGTATTCTTATGATAGAACTGCATCCTAAAGGAAATTCAATTCAAATAATAGTTTATTTATCAAGATTAAATGAGCAATCATGAGAATGAGAACTGCACCATGGAAGAGAAATCAAATTAAATCTGGCCAATTTTGCCCAATAACGAACTTAACCGAGATATTAATATCCCTAACCTACTCTGAAATTTTCAACTGCCTAGCTCATTCCGTTCGAGAGTTATTGTAGAAAAACCTAACCTAACCTAACTCTACTTCCAAGTTCCAAGTCTGACCACGATCGAATATATATTGTTGGAGATTCGAGCAGCCTGGGGTGAGTTCAGTAGCTGGATGGGTGACCGTTGCCTCGATAACTTTCGAAAGAAAACAGATGGGGGCTTGCAATTTTCGGGGTAGGTTGCGAATCCGAATGGGAGAGTTAAGTTCGTTGTTGGGCATAATCGGTCTAACGGTTTAAGAATTATACCCACCTGGAATATTATTTCCTCGATAACTCAAAAAATATAGGCTCGATCGAATTGAAGCTTCCTTACTAATTGTAGAATATCAACATGAAGACGTGTAAGAAATTTTGTGAGGACCGTACCACTAGAAAATTTAAAAAAAATTACGAAAAAATAATATGTATCTCACGATAACTTGATAACGGAAAGAGATAGCGACATGCAATTTTCAGGGTAGGTTGCGCTTCCGTATGCTAAGGTTAAGTTTAAGTTTAATGGGCATAATCGGCCAATCGGTGTCGGAGTTATACCTATCTGAAATATTGTTTCACCAATAACTCAAAAAATACAGAGCTGTTCGAATTGAAACTTGCTACATAATTAGTTATGGAATGCCGACAAATGCCGAAATTTTTTTGATAATTTCACACAAACCGCAGGCCATAATTTCACAATTAGGAACCGTAAAATTTTGTATTGGTATCTACCTAAATCTTCTGAAATTTCAAGCCATGTAAATCTCAGAATTGTTTCAACTCCTCAACAGCCGAGATGTAAGCGTGCCCGCCTGCCGCACAAGAGATTCAGGTTCGAATCCCCCCTGAGTAAGTTCTCTATTTCGTTTATTTTAAAATTTTAATTCAGTGCTTGTAGGTTCAGCAGTATTTCGTGAGGGCTTCTGAGACGTAAACAGACAATACACCATGCGCGCAAAAGCTCCTGACTTCACGTCAGGGCCTCTTTAATTTTTTTTGTTTGTCAATTCTACCTTAATGCAACGTTTTTACGAACTTTGACTGCTTAAATATCACACATCTTTCTAGTGACCCATCCTACTAAAATATAATAAAATCTCGAGAAATTTCCATATGTTTTCTTGCGGGGTCCTTCGTGTATTTGCAGAACATTCACAGTTTAGTTGGGTTGAGATTTTCCATACAAGTAGAACCGCAGCGACCTGTTGGACAGCAATCCTGGTATTTCGGGTGTGGACAATCAAACCTGTCGTTGCATCTATTTCCACTGTTCCTGCAAACTTTTCGCGACTGGCTCTCTGACAAAGATGGGCAAAGTCTAGGTGATTGGGCAACTGCGAAACAAAAGATTAGTTTTTATAGTAGAGGGTATTTTGTAGGGTCGGGCAAAATCGAATGATTTCAACAATCGATATGCAGGTTCTCGATGGGTTTCAATAATCGAATGATCTCTAGGGATGTTAATATCTCAGTTAGTGGTGGCACTGCCATCCACTGCGCTTGTTCCACTGAACGGAGCAGATATGGGCAAAATTTAGGTGTTTGGGCAACTGCACTTCAAAATGAAATGAACGAATCCGTCAAACGCCAAAAAGTTTTCTCTAGTATCCAACACATACAAAACTCTACAATTTTCCGATTAGGTCGACGCGGCTTTGGTTATTCACTGAATCGGAGACGCAGATCACGAATCTGTAATTAGATTTTCCGTATCTCGATTAGTTTCGGAGCAATGACGAAAAAAGTCGCAATTTCTGGCTCTACCTCCGGAAAATGGACTAATCAGTCGGATTTTTCGCCATATTACCAAAATTAATCGAGATACGGAAAAACTAATTACAGATTCGGAATCTACGCCCTCGATTTAGTGAATAGCCAAAGCCGTGGCGATTTAATCGGAAAATTCTAGTTTTTTGTATGGACTCAATGAAAAATTATATACGATTTACACTTATTTATTCAATATTGTGACGCGTTTCGTCGACACAGCGACTTCATCAGACTACATCATACTACACCAGTATGATGTAGTCTGATGAAGTCGCTGTGTCGACGAAACGCGTCACAATATTGAATAAATAAGTGTAAATCGTATATAATTTTTCATTGAGTTAATATGGATTTGCATCAAGTAAAAGCCACAAGCATTAAATTTTTTGTATGGGTTAGATACTAGAGAAAACTTTTTGGCGTTTGACGGATTTACTCATTTCCTAATATTTTCCGAACGGATAGAGATACAGAGGAAATAGATACATAAATCTAAACTTCGTTCACCGAACAATCATCGGGGAAAACAGCGGGGATATCGAGATGTGAAAATCATAGATTTCGGACGGGAAAGAAGAATTTTCCTTCGATTCCGGCCCAAAAATTTTTTTGCATGGTATATCGACACGGGGCTCGTGTCTAATTAAATCGAGGTCGCTGATCATGAATATGCAATTAGTTTCTCCCTAAGTGGCGTACTTTGGGAAAATTTTCACTTAGAGTGAAAAAATGGACGAAAATAGGTCAATTTTGGAAGTTCACACCGCCCAAAAGAATCGGAGTAGGGTGTTGTTGATTTTTGGCGTCATATATGGATCCTTTATCTACTGAATAATCCAAACAGAAAATGTCCAGGCCGTACTATTCGGAAATTATGATTTTTTTCCAAAGCGTCTGTTTTTCGGAAAATTAATTTCGCGGTATTTCCGCGGAAAATTCTCTAATGAAAAATCCGACCATATATTCGTAATCTACGGCCCCGAATTAGTAAATAACGTAATTTGCATCGAAATCGGAGACCGGTCGAATTTTGGCAATTTTTTAATACATTAGCCTTAAAAAAATCCCATTTTTCGAGAAAAATTTTTTGACGCAAAACTATGAAACGGGTACTTATTCTTATAGATTCGGGGCCGTAGATTCCGAATCTACCATCAGATATTTATTACAAAAATTTTCCGAGGAAATATCGCGGAAAGAATTTTCCGAAAAATAGACCCTCGGGAAAAAAATCATAATTTCCGAAGCGTATGACCTGGACATTTATTGTTCAGAATATTCGATAGATAAAGGATCCAAATATGACGTAAAAAATCAGCAACACCCTACTTCAATTTTTTTGGGCAGTGGAAAGTTCCAAAATTGACCTATTTTCGTCAATTTTTTCACTTTAAGTGAAAATTTTCCCAAAGTACACCACTTAGGGAAAAACTAATTACATATTCGTGATCAGCGACCTCGATTTAAATAGACACGAGCTCTGTATCGATATACCATGAAAAAAATTTTTTGGGTCGGCACTTAGAAATATTTTTGACCCGGAATCGGAGGAAAATTCTTCTTTCCCTTCCCAAATCTATGATTTTCACATCTCAATAACCAAATTTTCCCTGATTATTGGTTGGTGGCCGACGTTTAGATTTATGTATCTATTTTTTCTGTATCTCTATCCGTTCGGAAAATATTAGGAAATGAGCGAATCCGTCAAACGCCAAAAAGTTTTCTCTAGTATCCAACACATACAAAAATCTACAATTTTCCGATTAGGTCGACGCGGCTTTGATTATTCACTAAATCGGGGACGCAGATCACGAATCTGTAATTAGATATTCCGTATCTCGATTAGTTTCGGAGCAATGACGAAAAACGCAATTTCTGGCTGTTGGCGCTCTTGTTCAAACTTTGACAAATCATATCTCCAAAAGTATCGGTTTCTCAGAGTTGGGAATTATATCAATGGATCATTATGATATAACTGCATCCTAAACTAGTGGGAAAGCTCTGTGGACAGGGGCTTTGGCGCGCTGTTCAAATTTATATCCAGAGTAGTCACCCATCCAGGTACTGAATTCGACTCTAAAAACAAACATCCAAAAAAAAAAACTGGTCCTATTCCTATATTCCTATATTCACTGTTGGTTCGACAATAAACAGGACCATGTCTGTGGTGGCATAAGGACCCGTTCTAATACATCTAATGCATACATAAAGTTAGATCCATGTTTAGAATATATAGTATAGACAGGGGTGTTTTTCGCTCAAACAATCTGCTAAATCTGACAAGTTATATATACATATAACACAGCCTGAAGTTTCTGCAGGACCACAAGGAACCCTTTGAAAATCACAAAAATCTGACACAAGAAAAATTAATAAAAACATTACCCCGTTTTAAAGACCTTCAATGTCACAAAATAATTCTAGTTATATCTGTATCAAAATATTCAATGATCTGCCCAAAAATCTCCAGGGTACACTTGATAATGGAAGGCAATTTTAGAAAAGTAGGTATACACAGCTTTTTAATCGAAGCTGAGCCATATGATATGGATGAATTTCTGGATTGCTGTAAACAGGAGAGAAGGAACACACTGATCGTTTTGTGATTCTCTTTATGGATAAATTAGTATTTCTTTGGTAACATATTTTCTGTTTTGATACAATGTATCTGTGATAAAATTTGGAAACAGTGAATTTTTTTCTCGCTCGAGGGGAAATAACTTTTTTCGGCAACCGTCCGGGAAGTGCCCACTTCCCGGAAGCTTTTTCTTTGAGAAAGAAGCATTTCCCGGCCTAGTCCGGGAAGTACGTACTTCCCGGACTAGGCCGGAAGAATCACGTCGTTTTGGTCATTGTAAATATGAAAATCATGGTAGGTATATTTTTGATAAATGAAGTTACCATAGCACTGAGGAAACGGCTGACAGTTCATATAAAATTAGTTAACATGTTATATTTTCTGTTCTGTTTAATTTGAATGAGAATCAAAATATATGAAAAAGAAATTTGTCGTCTCATTGATTTGCTATTCTATACGGTTGCCGACAAAATATTGTACGCAACACGCCCGAAAAAGGTTTTTTTGGACTCATAGACTTCTAGGACTCGCTTACGCTCGTCCTAGAATTTTGTCTATTCGTCCAAAAAAACCCTATTTTCCGGACTTGTTACGTAAATTACTATTATAGGCTCACCCTGAAAGGGTCCGAGGAGTGTGAGACTACAGTTGTTGATTGGTTACTCACTAAAAAACCTCTTGCACGTTCCTTGAAGTAGTTCTTCGTCCTTACAGCATCCCTTAACAAAAGAGATGAGCTGCAAGCGTCCTTCACAGTTGATGGGGCCTGATGACTCGAAGTAATCCGAGGAACACCGCTTTCTGCATTCTGTGCGCTAAATCCTCGGCCAGGGATTTGCAGACCGGAGTAATCTTCAATTCGGTCACGTAGTTCACTCTCATTCAGCCTAGGCATCCTATGATTCAGTACGATCATCCTAACTTGTGCCTTGGATACAGGATCATCAAACAATTCCTTGAGTTCTTTGACCAGCAGGAGTAAGTCCGGCTTTATGGCGATGATCTGCCGAGATTTTGGAATCGCATAGTTCCGGTAGAAGCCAGCTCTGTCATTTTCAACAACTGCTTCAATTTCCAAAGGCACATATGGTAGCACTGGTTCGTTGTGTATACCATAAACCTCTCTCAGGGGGAGTAGAGAATTCGGAGTGCCGCATTGTGTCCTTCTACATATATCCTGATGGAGCATGGATTCTGCAACCAGACAGTGAGTATTCTTCTCACATGAGTATTCTTGAATGATATTTATCATTTTTTTTTCAATTTGCATCAAAAATTATCTTCATTCTGTCTTTAGGCCCTTGTCTATGCTTTAGGCTTTTGTATCTGTGTGAAATTAATGGTCTGTGTTCACGAAAGGAGTTATAACTTTATGTCATTCTTTGATTCATCCCAGATTCCAGTAAGAAATTGAATGATACTGAAAATCCTTTAAATTTGATGCAAAATATACAATACAGGTAATTCAATGGTTAAGTAATCTCCACATTGATAGATACATAATTGAATATTTTGTTTAATGCGGCCCAAGGTCAGTGTTTGTATCTGTGTGAAATGTATGGTCTGTGTTCTTGAGACGAATTATTGCTTGATGTAATTCTTTGATTTATTCCAGAATCCAGTAAGAAATTCAATGAAACTGAGAATCCTGATGCAAAATTGGATTGAAAATATACATTAAAGGTAAATCAATGTTTAAAAACTCTACTTTGATATAGTCATGTAATTGAATATTTTGTTTTTGATACCATCTCTGGCAAGTAAAGTTACAAATTGATGTATAAAGAATTATCATCATATTTCAGAGAAGGAATTTCTATTGTGATGGTGCGAAAAGTATTCATATCTTATTAAAGCTGTGAAAACGGACCATATCGATGGCAAATTCGACTAAGAGTATCTAATGCAGGTGAATATAACATTGTTTACTGTACTTTTATCAGATTTTGGTTAAAATCTCATTTTAAGTAATTTCCTTCTTATCTCGGTCAAAGTGAAAACTGAAAACCTTCCGAAAAGTATGATTAATGAATTGAGGTTGATTTTTTTCACAGACTAACGAAGTCTCTATTATTATTATTATTATTTTAGATATCAATTTTTTTCAATTTGGATCAATTATTCAGGTCAGTGTTTGTGTCTGTGTGAAATTTATGGTCTGTGTTCTTGAGAGGAATTATTGCTTTATGTAATTCTTTGATTTATTCCAGTAATAAATTCAAGGAAACTGAGAATCCTGATGCAAAATTGGATTCAAACTATATAATAAAGGTAAATTAATGTTTGAAAACTCTACTTTGATGGTCATATAATTGAATATTTTGTTTTTGATACCATCTCTGGCAAGTTAAGTTGCGAATTGATGTATAAAGAATTATCATCGTATTTCAGAGAAGGAGTTTCTATTGTGATGGTGCGAAAAGTATTCATATCTTATTAAAAGCTGTGAAAACGGACCATATCGATGGCAAATTCGACTAAGAGTATCTAATGCAGGTGAATATAACATTATTTACTGTACTTTTATCAGATTTTGGTTAAAATCTCATTTTAAGTCATTTCCTTCTTATCTCGGTAAAAAAGAAAACTGAAAACTTTACGAAAAGTTTGATTTCTGAATCGAGGTTGATTTTTTTTACAGACTAACGAAGACTCTATCAACACGTGGGTATTCTTGATTGATATTATATTAGATATAATTTTTTCCATTTGAATCAATTATTAAGGTCAGTATTTGTGTCTGTGTGATATTTATGGTCTGTGTTCTTGACAGGAATTATTGCTTCATGTAATTCTCTGATTCATTCCAGATGCCAGTAAGAAATTGAATGAAACTGAGAATCCTGATACAAAATTTGATGCAAAATATACAACACAGGTAAATCAATGTTTAAAAACTTTACTTTGATTGTCATATAATTGAATATTTTGTTTATATACCACCTCTGGGAAGTTAAGTTGCAAATTGAAGTTTAATGAATTATCGTCGTATTTCAGAGAAGGAGTTTCTATTGCGATGGTACGAAAATTATTCATATCTTATTAAAAAGCTCTGAAAACTGATTATATCGATGGCAAATTCGACTAAAAGTATCCAATGCAGGTGAATATAGCATTATTAACTGTCTTTTATCAAATTTTGGTTAAAATCTCATTTTGTGCAATTTCTTCCTTATCTCGTTCAAAGTAAAAACTGAAAACCTTCCGAAAAGTTTGAATTATAAGACTAGGTTGATTTTTTCTATAGACTAACGAAGTCTCTATTAACAAGTGGGTATTTTTGAATGATATTATATTAGAAATATTTTTTTTTCCATTTGGATTAATTGTTGAGTTCAGTATCTGTGTCTGTGTGAAATTTATGGTCTGTGTTCTTGAGTGGAATTATTGCTTCATGTAATTCTCTGATTCATTCCAGATGGCAGTAAGAAATTCAATGAAACTGAGGATCCTGATTCAAAAGTTATGCAAAATATACAGCACAGGTAAATCAATGTTTAAAAACTCTACTTTGATTGTCATATAATTGAATATTTTGTTTATATACCACCTCTGGGAAGTTGAGTTACAAATTGAAGTATAATGAATTATCGTCGTATTTCAGAGAAGGAGTTTCTATTGCGATGGTACGAAAATTATTTATATCTTATTAAAAAGCTCTGAAAACTGACTATATCGATGGCAAATTCGACTAAGAGGATCCAATGCAGGTGAATATAGCATTATTAACTGTACTTTTATCAAATTTTGGTTAAAATCTCATTTTGTGCAATTTCTTCCTCATCTCGTTCAAAGTAAAAACTGAAAACTTTCCGAAAAGTTTGAATTATAAAACTAGGTTGATTTCTTCTACAGAGTAACGAAGTCTCTATTAACACGTGGGTATTTTTGAATGATATTATATTAGAAATAATTTTTTTTTCCATTTGGATCAATGATTAATCTCAGTGTTTGTGTCTGTGTGAAATTTATGGTCTGTGTTCTTGATTGGGATTATTGCTTCATGTAATTCTCTTATTCATTCCAGATGCCAGTAAGAAATTCAATGAAACTGATAATCCTGATGCAAAATATACAACACAGGTAAATCAATGTTTAAAAATTCTACTTTGATGGTCATTTATTTTGAAAATTTTGTTTCAGATACCACTTCTGGGAAGTTGCGAATTGATGTATAGTGCATTATCAGCGTATTTCAGAGAAGAAGGACTTTCTTTTGTAATGGTATGTGAGTACCTATTATTTTTTCATATTATTGGGCGGTTTTCATCAGACATCGTTATATAGGGTGTTTTTTTTAATGTCAACTAATACTTTTTCAAGGGCACCGCCATATGATTGGACTGATTTGTGTAAGAGCCTACGAACACGGGCATACTGAATGGAAGGGTTCAAATCTCCTGGGTTGCGTTCGAATATTAAGTCCGTAGAGTATTATTTACAAAATGCGTTCGAAAACCGAAAAGTTGTGTAGATTTCACTCAGGCTGTCGTTCGAAAACATCAGAGTATTCGACTTCGAGTTGACTCTCGTAACCCTACAAAATAGCTGAGTTAATTTTATTTCACAAAATTGACCTAACTCATGGGATGGAAAATCTCTTATTTTGTTTCACTGTTTTATGAAGAGTATATTTTATTTTCTGTGAGTACTCCTGCCGAACTCAAGTTGAGGTAATTCGATAGTTTGAATACTGCTCACAATAATATACATTATTAGAGTTGCATATACCGGGTGGCCCACCACAGAGCGGAGCTCGTTTTGAGGGAGTAAATGAAGATATTTTGAGAATCTATTTTTGTGATGTGTGTAGGGTGTTCAAAAGCACAATTTATAATTATTTGCAAATATACAGGGTGTTCGAAAACAAAGATATACACCAAAGATAACGATAACTTGAGAACGGAAAGAGTTAGCGACTTAAAATTATCAGGGTAGTTGGCGCATCCCAATACGACGGATAAGTTCATTAATGGGCATAATCGGCCCAGTGATTTCCGAGTAATGATTTTGTTTTCAACCAATATGAATCCGATCGAATTAAAACTTGGTGAGTAATTGTAGAATATGAACCTAAGCACGTTTGTGAAATTTTATGCGAATCGTATGGCTAAAAAATTATTAAAAAATTATTAAAAAATATTTTTGTTGTCACGATAACCTGAGAACGGAGAGAGATAGCGGCTTGAAATTTTCAGGTTAGGATGTGCATCAGAACGCGACATTTCGGTTTGTTTATGAGCATAATCGGCCAAACGGTTTTAGAGTTATAGCCATCTGAAATTTGGTTGTTTTTTGTTCCTCATTAACTCGAAAAATACTGAACCGATTGAATTCAAACATGGTTATTAGTTGTAGAATGCCAACGTAAATATTCTTGCATATTTTGTGAGGATGGTATTCGTAGAAAATTCTTAAAAAATCATTGAAAATTGAAAAAAAAATTCTATATATCAATAACTATTCGTTTGAAATTGCTGAAATTTTGCAAGAGCCTTCATAACCTAACACTACTGCCAAGTTTCAAGTTTTAACACGATCGGTTAAATATTGTTGGAGATTCGAGCATTCTTGTGTGAGTTCAGTAGATGGGTGACCGTTGCCTCGATAACTTTCGAACGAAAGGAGATAGGGACTTGCAATTTTCAGGGTGGGTTGCGTATCCGAAAGGGAGAGTTGAGTTCGTTTTTGGGCATAATCGGTTTAACGGTTTCCGTGTTATACCCACCTGGAACATTATTTCCTTGATAACTCCAAAAATAATTATTCGATCGAATTGAAGCTTGGTAACTAGTAGTAGAAAATCAACATAAAGACGTGTATTGGACACTTAATTCGAATTTACCTTGGTAAATTCGAATTAAGTGTGTCCAATACAGGAGAATGGACAACATAATTTACCATAGTAAATTCGATTAAGGGTGTCCAATACAGGAGAATGGACACTAGAACATACGCGCAAAAGCTTCTGACTTCACGTCAGTGCTTGAACCAATTTTTTGCTCATGACTCTTTTAAAAATGAAATAATTACCGAACGGAATTTATTCTGATGACTAGACAATATTAGAATGTCATAAAAAGTCTTGTTTGCATTTAGTATTTCGACATTTGTTCGAATATTCACATCTGTGATCATAGAAAATAATTCACTGGCGTTGAAATTGAACGATGGATATTCATGACAAAATGCTATTTCACTCAAAAATCTAGCTATAAATTGGCAGTTTACAGCAAGAGTTGCATTCTTGGGATTCCCGGATGTGAATTGAACGTAATAGCGCAAGATTTTAATGGCGAAAAAACGAATAGGAGCTAACCTTCCACCAGAATGAAAATACTTTTGAGGTAAAATTCGGACAAATGTCGAAAAATCAAGTTCGAATAAAATTTACTAGTTACAATTATATTCATGTTGACACTAATGTTGTCCAGCCACCGAAAATAAATCCATTTGGTAATTATTCAATTTTTAAAAGAGTTATGAGCAAAAACACAAAAAATATTTTTCATAGCTTTCCGACCGGAAATTTGGCACACATGAATCTAAATTGTAATTTTAAACCAGTTTACTTAAAGTGCTTCTCAGAAAAAGTTCGGTTGGCTGAGTTTTATATCACTCTTTATCATTGTTGATGCACCAACTTTTTATGATTAATAAACTTCGGAAATATTAATAGGAAAGAAAAGTCCCTCTTGGTGCGGAGTTGTTTCAATAATGTTTCTGGGATATCCAACATACCTAGACAGGTAACATGCAGTCAACAAGGGATAATTTCTAATTCAAGTTATCAATGAAATGAAAAGCTTTCCAGATATTCTGAAAGACATTCCATAATACTCGTAGATGCGGGACTTGCCGGCACTCATAGGAATATAACCACATTTACAAAAATATTCAGTATTTTCTCAAATTTTTGGACTGCCTCATGACTCTATTCATATATGCTAACATTTTGGTGTATCCCTTTCAGGTTTGTTCTAAAATACGAACCGTTCTATTTATTGGCTGAAAAAAGCGCACATTCATAATCTTATTATATAAGATATGTTGGATTTAGACATCATAGTTGGCACATACTTGCGTATATAATTTTTCTACTGTTTTGAACTGTCTTGACATATGAAGAATTATCTTACCTCAGACCTCTGTGTAGTGCCTAGGAATCATATAGGACCGCATGGCTATAAATCCTTCGGATGTTTCATATGGTAACAGGTTCTCTGAGTACAGCTCTACTTAAGCGGTATAAAAGGGTGGTCGATGATTCATCGAAAGCACACAAGAGAACTCTTAAGTGGCCCATACACGCTCAATCTTAGTGTGCAATGTGGGTTGCGCAATATATCGACGGTGGCCCTTAGACGGTCAATATATTGTACAATATCATATGGAGGCATTATTGATGATTGTGCAATATATTGCGCAGCCTTTAAATATCGCCCACACACGATCAATTATATTGCATAAACCAAGATATTGTACAATAATATTGAGCATGTATGGGCTGCATTAAGAGGGTCGAGTATCAGTCATGGGATGTCGGTAAGACCCATCTGCAACGTGGGCTGTCATCCGTTCTTGGCTAGGTATGTATGTGTTACAAGATGAATTGTTGAATGCTTTTACCGCTTAAGCGAAGCCTTGCTCGAATACTCTGTTGACATTTGAACAATCCGAAGTATTTATTGCTATGCAGCCCTCTTGGATTCATAGATACTACACAGAGGTCTGATGTAAGATTCATTTTCATATAGAAATATAGTTTCAAACAGTAGATAATTCTTATATTCAAAGATATGCTGATTACTATCATGTGTAAATCCAATACATATCCTATATAATATGTTGATGAAATTATGCTATTTCCGCCCACTACATAATACGTCTCGTTCTTTACAACAAAAATGGTGGAAAATATCCAAAATGTTAGCATATTTATATAGACTGATGAATAAGTCCAAAGATGTATGATAATGCTCAAACATTTTACGTAAGGGAGAGAAAACCCAAAAAGGAACCATTTAGTAATGAATATACCTCCAAACGTATCGCTTTATGATTAGGTAAATAAGTATATCTAAAGATTATTTTGAAACTAATACACTCGATAAGATAACTACCATCCACAATAATGTCTTTGGGATATCCAACATACGTAGACAGGTTACATAGAGTCGACAGGAGATATTTTCTGATTCAACTTATCAATGAAATGACAGACTCTCGAGATATTCTAGAAAACATCCTTATAGGCGTAGATGCAGGACTTGTCCGCAGTTGAAAAATTTTCTCATAGAAATATATCCACACTTAAAAAATTATTCAGCCTTTTCCCACATATTTGCGCCTCCTCATGTCTCTATTCATACATACAAACATTCTGGTTTTTGGCGCGGTGTTCACCTGAACCAAGTGCCTACCAATTCATCCAAATGTCTGTAATTTTCGAATTTTTGGCAGAGAATGTACTCAAACAATTAGTTCTAAATCATTGATGAAGAATCCGAGGTCAAATATAATTCAGTCTGATCAGCCGTCCGGCCGTCAGCACGATTATGCTCGAACGCAATGAGCTTAGAGTTTAAATTTTATCAGTTTTGTTCTAAAATACGAACCGTTTTATTTATTGGCTGCAAATAGCGCACATTCATGATCTTATTATATAAGATATGTTGGATTTAGACATCATAGTTGGCACATATTTGCGTATGCAGTTTTTCTACTGTTTTCAACTGTCTTGCCATATGAAAAATTATCTTACCTCAGACCTCTGTGTAGTGCCTAGGAATCATATAGGGCCGCATGGCTATAAATCCTTCGGATGTTTGATATGGTGTTAGATTCTCTGAGTAAAGCTTCACTCAGGCGGTATAAAAGGGTAGTCGATGATTCTTCGAAAGCACACAAGAGAACTCTTAAGCAGCCCATACACGCTCAATATTATTGTGCAATGTGGGTTGCACAATATATCGACGGTGGCCCCTAGATGGCCAATATATTGTACAATACGTTGGTTGCTGAAAATGATTGTATCGTATAGAGGCGATATTGATGGTTGCGTAATATGTTGCTCAACTTTTCAATATCGCCCGCACACGATCAATTATATTGCACAAACCAAAATATTGTACAATAATATTGAGCATGTATGGGCTGCATTAAGAGGGTCGAGTATCAGTCATCGGATGTCGGTAAGACCCATCTGCAACGTGGGCTGTCATCTGTTCTTGGCTAGGTATGTATGTGTTATAAGATGAATTGTTGAATGCTTTTGCCGCTTATGCGGAGCTATGCTCGGATAATCTGTCAACATTTGAACAATCCGAATTAGTTATTGCTATGCAGCCCTCTTGGATTTATAGGCACTACACAGAGGTCTGAGGTAAGATTGTTTTTTTCATATGGAAATACAGTTTTAAACAGTAGATAATTCTTATATTCAAAGGTATGTTGATTACTATCATGTATAAATCCAATACATACCCTATATAGTAAGTTGATGAAATTGTGCTATTTCCACCCACTACATAATACGGTTCGTACTTTACAACAATAATATCCAATTTGTTAGTCCAAAGATGTATGAAAATGCTTAAACATTTTACGTATGAGAGGGAAAACCCAGATAGGAACCATTTAGTAATGAATATACCTCCAAACGTATCCCATGATTAGGTAAATAAAGATATCTAAAGATTATTTTGGAATTTACACTCGACGCCGTATTCACAAAGCATTGTTAAGTGTTTGAATCTCCGTTAAGTCCTAACTGAGGTCCTCAGTTAAGGATAAATTTGAGTCGCAACCTCAGTTAAAGTATTTAAGAGTGGTGAAACATGCCTGTTTTAGCCTGTTTCACCACCTTTATCCCTTATTGTCCTTTATTATCCCCAATTTAGCCTTAACTGTGGACCTCAGTTAGGCTTAACGGCGATTGAATGCTTTGTGAATACGGCGGTCGATATGATAACTACATACCATCCTCAATAATGTTTTTGGGATATCCAACATATATAAACAGGTTACATAGAGTCTGATTCAACTTATAAATGAAATTACAGATTCTCAAGATATTCTAAAAAAATCCATAATACTCGTAGATGCAGGACTTGCCGGCACTCATAGGAATATAAACAAGCTTAAAAAAATATACAATATTCTCTCACATTTTCGGAATGTCTCATGACTTATTCATATATGCTAACATTTTGGTGTTTCCATTTCAGTTTGGTTCTAAAATACGAACCGTTTTATTTATTAGCTGAAAAAAGCGCGCATTCATGATCTCATTTATAAGATTCATGTTGGATTTAGACATAATAATTGGCACATATTTGCTTATGTAATTTTTCTACTGTTTTCAACTTTCTTGCCATATGAAAAATTATCTTATCTCAGAACTCTGTGTAGTGCCTAGGAATCATATAGGGTCGCATGGCTATAAATCCTTCGGATGTTTTATATGGTAACAGATTCTCTGAGTACTGCTCTACTTAGGCGGTATACCAGAGTAGTCGATGAATCTTCGAAAGCACACAACAGAACTCTTAAGCGGCCCATACACACTCAATATTAGTGTGCAATGTGGGTTGCACAATATATTGACGGTGGCTCCAAGACGGTCAATATATTGTACAATATGTTAGTTGCTGAAAATGAGTGTATCATATGGAGACGATATTTATGTTTGTGCAATATATTGGACAACTTTTCAATATCGCCCACACACGATCATTTATATTGCACAAACCAGAATATTGTACAATAATATTGAGCATGTATGGGCTGCATTAACAGGGTCGAGTATCAGTCATGGGATGTCGGTAAGACCCATCTGCAACGTGGGCTGTCATCTGTTCCTGGCTAGGTATATATGTGTTATACGATGAATTGTTGCATGCTTTTACCGCCTAAGCGGAGCTTTGCTCGGATAATCTGTTGACATTTGAACAATCCGAATTAGTTATTGCTATGCAGCCCTCTTGGATTCATAGTTACTACACATAGGTCTGAGGTAAGATTGATTTTTTCATATAGAAATACAGTTTCAAACAGTAGATCATTTTTATATTCAAAGATATGCTGATTACTATCATGTATAAATCCAATACACACCCTATATAGTAAGTTGATGAAATTGTGCTATTTCCACCCACTACATAATACGTTTCGTACGTAGAAAATAACCAAAATGTTAGCATATTTATATAGATTGAAGACGAAGTCCAAAGATGTATGAAAATGCTCGAACAGTAAACAGTATGAACATACTTATGGGAGCGAAAACCCAGAAAGTAACCATTTAGTAATGCTGGGGCCACACTATCGCGATTCTGCGATTATTCGCGTTTTCGCTGCAATGTGGCTGGGTACTTCGAGGAATCGCGATTTGTTCCGGCGAAGACGAATATACTTCGCCGGAATAAACTGGCACGATTCAAAGGGTTTTTTATGATGCAGTATTCGACTTCGCTGTTCAGTTCAGAAGCTCTCCAGATTTTGAGTGCATGTTTGATTTCGCAGGAAATTTACGACTTGTAGTAGATAATTATTCAACCACATATAATAGAACGCCACTGCTTCCTCCATTTAAATTCTCAAGAATATTCGTCATGTCACGTTGACTGCAGATGCAGACAAGAACATCGCGATGTTTTTATCGCAATGAAGTCGTAAAAATGTTCGCCTGCAAGTGTGGCCCCAGCATTATTGAGAAATATCATCGATACCTCCAAACGTATCCCTTTATGATTAGGTAATTAATATATCTAAAGATTATTTTGAACTAATACACTCGATATGATAACTACCATCCACAATAATGTCTTTGGGATATCCAACATACGTAAACAGGTTACATAGAGTCGACAGGAGATATTTTCTGATTCAACTCATCAATAAAATGACAGACTTTCGAGATATTCTAGAAAACATCCATATAGTCGTAGATGCAGAACTCGTCCGCAGTTGATAAATTTTCTCATAGGAATATATCCAGCCTTTTCTCACATATTTGCGCTCCCTCGTGACAGCATGCAATTAATTTCTACCTATGTACCTAGTACCTGGTACCTGGTAGAAATTGATTGCATGCTTTAGTAATGCTTCGTCTTTGAAGATGGAAACTTTGTTTCCGAAACATATGTCCGACGACAAAAAACTATAGTGGAAAAGAGTGTAGTTACTTTTATAGTGTTGATTCAGTCTGATCGGTCGTCCGGCCGTCATCAGCACGATTACGCTCGAACGCAATTAGTTTAGAGAGTTAAAATTTTTTCCTTTCAGTTTTGTTTAAAAGTACGAACCATTTTATTTATTGGCCGAAAAAAGCACACATTCATGATCTTATTATATAAGATATGTTGATTTTAGACATCATAGTTGGCACATATTTGCTTATGTAATTTATCTACTGTTTTCAACTGTCTTGCCATATAAAAAATTATCTTAACTCAGACCTCTGTGTAGTGCCTAGGAATTATATAGGGCCGCATGGCTATAAATCCTTCGGATGTTTTATATGTTGTCAGATTCTCTGAGTAAAGCTTCACTTAAGCGGTATTAAAGGGTGGTCGATGATTTTTCGAAAGCACACAAGAGAACTCTTGAGCAGCCCATACAAACCCAATATTATTGTGCAATGTGGGTTGCACAATATATCGACGGTGGCCCCTAGACGGTCAATATATTGTACAATACGTTGGTTGCTGAAAATGATTGTATCGTATAGAGGCGATATTGATGGTTGTGTAATATATTGCTCAACTTTTCAATATCGCCCACACACGATCAATTATATTGCACAAACCAAAATGTTGTACAATAATATTGAGCATGTATGGGCTGCATTAAGAGGGTCGAGTATCAGTCATGGGATGTCGGTAAGACCCATCTGCAACGTGGGCTGTCATCTGTTCCTGGCTAGGTATATATAGTCCGTTTAAGATATATTGACATCAAGGGTGGCTTTGGAAAATCGAAATTCAGTTGGCAACGGTCCGTCTAGTTATATTTCAAGTCGCATAATTTAGGTTGTTCGCATTGAAAATAACCATGAGCTGATGAACTGTCATTTATTATTTATTTCTTACAATTTCGATATAATGAAAATCGAACAATTTGGGATAGTTTTTACATGTGTGTTTATAATTAATCGTACCGAGTTTGAGTATTTCCGCATCCTTGTGCTATTAAAAATGTCTAGAATTGATAACGATACCTCTCGCCTAACAAAAAGGGAACACGAAGCAGTATATAGATCGTACTGTGAATTCTTCAGGGAATCTGTAGATATTACTGCCAGCATTGCTCTCGTGTTCCAGGTAAACTGTTATTCAACCACTAAAAGTGTATTCTGATTATTACATTGGCCATAATATTTCAGATTTCTTCAAGTACTGTTCGAAGAATTCTTAGGAAAAAAGGGGAAGGCACATCAGTAAAACCTGGCAGCAGTTGTGGAAGGACTCCTGTGATATACGACTTTAAATTTAAAGAGACATTACATTAAATTCGACATTAAATTAAAGATTTTGAAAATTTGAGAGAGCACTTCACTGAAGGTTTTCTTTGATAAGTTCTTTCCTTCATGAGATCTACGAAATAAGCAAATCAAAGTTTGAAATAGAATTTTAAATCATTAAGTTTTTCAATATAAATTATAATATTAAAACTACAATTCATAGGAAAATGGCCAATAATCTTTTCTGTTCCTAGTTGCAATTGGAATCCATAAATCTCACAGCTTATGTAAAAAAAATATTCATATTCAAGTTTTGGTTCTGATTTTTTTTGTGGAAAAATAAACACTTGAACTATTAGATATAATTGCATAAAGATCATAATATTTTGCAAGCTATTACTTTCCAAGTTAAATTAAGACAGAAATAATAAGTCTGCTTAAACACTGATAAATTAACTTTTCTTCCAAAATAATGCTCCATTATTCAACCCACCTCTCAATAATTTATACTGATGAAGTAATAATAATAACATAATATTTATTAACATTATATTAACGAAATTATTCAATAACCAATATGGATTCAATAAATGAAAAGTGAGTTACTTATGGGCTTTTACACCTTGATTGATTGTCCAATGGCTTTGCATAAGGAACCTAAGTTCTAAGAAATATTGATGCATGAATATTATGT
Source organism: Halyzia sedecimguttata (assembly GCA_937662695.2). Taxonomy (NCBI): domain Eukaryota; kingdom Metazoa; phylum Arthropoda; class Insecta; order Coleoptera; family Coccinellidae; genus Halyzia; species Halyzia sedecimguttata. The sequence goes on along the minus strand of OW569411.2, from coordinate 937,544 downwards.
CATGCATTAAAAAACTATCCAATTTTTGTTCTTCTCTATTATAAATAATTATGTTTCCAATTCCTTGAAATGGTTTCTGGGCATCAACCTCATATTTATGCTTGTTTTATCAGTCTACTGCAGTTGAACTTGGAATATTATCCTTCCAAAATCTCAGGATAAAATACATTCGCGATTTGAATTTCCAAAGTACATCAAGAATACATTTATAAGGGTCTTCGATTAATTACAAATAGTAGATAGCATTGAAAATATTCGAGGTTATGTTGATATTTATTTTCTCTGGTTACAGAACAGTAATTTTTTGTAACTAGAAATAAAGCACCAACTACACGTTCAAGGCCTACTTCGATGTCAATATATCTTAAACGGACTATATGTGTTATACGATTAATTGTTGAATGCTTTTACCGCTTAAGCGGAGCCTTGCTCGGATAACCTGTTGACATTTGAACAATCCTAATTAGTTATTGCTATGCAGCACTCTTGGATTCATAGACATTACACAGAGATATGAGGTAAAATTGATTTTCATATAGAAATACAGTTTCAAACAGTAGATAATTCTTATATTCAAAGGTATGCTGATTACTATCATGTATAAATCCAATACATACCCTGTATAATAACTGGATGAAATTATGCTATTTCCACCCACTACATAACACGTCTCGTACTTTACAACAAAAATAGTAGAAAATATCCAAAATGTTATCATATTTATATAGATTGATGACGAAGTCCAAAGATGTATGAAAATGCTCAAACATGTTACGTATGGGAGAGAACACCCAGAAAGGAACCATTTAGTAATGAATATACCTCCAAACGTATCCCTTTATGATTAGGTAAATAAATATATCTAAAAATTATTTTGGAACTAACACACTCGAAATAATTTCTACCATCCACAATAATGTCTTTGGGATATCCAACATACGTAGACTGATTGCATAGAGTCGACAGGAGATATTTTCTGGTTCAACTTATCAATAAAATGACAGACTTTCGAGATATTCTAGAAAACATCCTTATTGTCGTAGATGCAGGACTCGTCCGCACTTAATAAATTTTTTCATAGGAATATATCCACACTTAAATAATTATCCAGCCTTTTCTCACATATTTGCGCTCCCTCGTAACAGCATGCCATCAATTTCTACCTAAGAAGAAATGGTACCTAGTACCTGGTACATGGTAGAAATTGATTGCATGCTTTAGTAACGCTTCGTCTTTGAAGATGAAAACTTTGTTTCCGAAACATATGTCAGACGTCAAAAAACTATAGTGGACAAGAGTGTAGGTACTTTTATAGTGTTGATTCAGTCTGATCGGCCGTCCGGCCGTCATCAGCAGCACGATTACGCTCGAACGCAATTAGTTTAGAGAGTTAAAATTTTTTCCATTCAGTTTTGTGAAAAAATACGAACCGTTTTATTTATTGGTCGAAAAAAGCACACATTCATAATCTTATTACATAAGATATGTTGATTTTAGACATCATAGTTGGCACATATTTGCTTTGTAAATTATCTACTGTTGTCAACTGTCTTGCCATATGAAAAATTATCTTACCGCAGACCTCTGTGCAGTGCCTAGGAATCATATAGGGCCGCATGGCTATAAATCCTTCGGATGTTTTATATGCTGTCAGATTATCTGAGTGAAGCCTCATTTAAGCGGTATAAAAGGGTGGTCGATGATTTTTCGAAAGCACACAAGAGAACTCTTAAGCAGCCCATACAAGCTCAATATTATTGTGCAATGTGGGTTGCACAATATATCGACGGTGGCCCCTAGACGGTCAATATATTGTACAATACGTTGGTTGCTGAAAATGATTGTATCGTATAGAGGCGATATTGATGGTTGTGTAATATATAACTCAACTTTTCAATATCGCCCACACACGATCAATTATATTGCACAAACCAAAATATTGTACAATAATATTGAGCATGTATGGGCTGCATTAAGAGGGTCGAGTATCAGTCATGGGATGTCGGTAAGACCCATCTGCAACGTGGGCTGTCATCTGTTCTTGGCTAGGTATATATGTGTTATAAGATGAATTGTTGAATGCTTTTGTCGCTTAAGCGGAGCTATGCTCGGATAATCTGTCAACAATTGAACAATCCGAATTAGTTATTGCTATGCAGCCCTCTTGGATTCATAGGCACTACAAAGAGGTCTGAGGTAAGATTGTTTTTTTCATATGGAAATACAGTTTTAAACAGTAGATAATTCTTATATTCAAAGGTATGTTGATTACTATCATGTATAAATCCAATACATACCCTATATAGTAAGTTGATGAAATTTCCACCCACTACATAATACGGTTCGTACTTTACAATAATAATATCCAATTTGTTAGTCCAAAGATGTATGAAAATGCTTAAACATTTTACGTATGAGAGGGAAAACCCAGATAGGAACCATTTAGTAATGAATATACCTCCAAACGTATCCCATGATTAGGTAAATAAAGATATCTAAAGGTTATTTTGGAATTAATATACTCGATATGATAACTACCATCCACAATAACGTTTTTGGGATATCCAACATACATAGACAGGTTACATAGAGTCTGAAACAACTTATAAATGAAATTACAGGCTCTCGAGATATTCTAAAAAAATCCATAATACTCATAGATGCAGGAGTTGCCGGCACTCATAGGAATATAAACACGCTTAAAAAAATATACAGTATTCTCTCATATTTTCGGACTGCCTCATGACTTATTCATATATGATAACATTTTGGTGTTTCCATTTCAGTTTTATTTATTAATATTATAAGATATGTTGGATTTAGACATAATAGTTGGCACATATTTGCTTATGTAATTTTTCTACTGTTTTCAACTTTCTTGCCATATGAAAAATTATCTTAGCTCAGAACTCTGTGTAGTGCCTAGGAATCATATAGGGCCGCATGGCTATAAATCCTTCGGATATTTCATATGGTAACAAATTCTCTGAGTACTGCTCTACTTAGGCGGTATACCAGAGTGGTCGATGAATCTTCGAAAGCACACAAGAGAACTCTTTAGCGGCCCATACACGCCCAATATCAATGTGGGTTGCACAATATATTGACGGCCCCAAACCGGTCAATATATTGTACAATATGTTAGTTGCTGAAAATGACTGTATCATATGGAGACGATATTGATGATTGTGCAATATATTGGACAACCTTTCAATATCGCCCACACACGATCAATTATATTGCACAAACGAAAATATTGTACAATAAGATTGAGCGTGTATGGGCTGCATTAAGAGGGTCGAGTACCAGTCATGGGATGTCGGTAAGACCCATCTGCAACGTGGGCTGTCATCTGTTCTTGGCTAGGTATATATGTGTTATACGATGAATTGTTGAATGCTTTTACCGCTTAAGCGGAGCTTTGCTCGGATAATCTGTTGACATTTGAACAATCCGAATCAGTAATTGCTATGCAGCCCTCTTGGATTCATAGTTACTACACAGAGGTCTGAGGTAAGATTGATTTAGATATATAGAAATACAGTTTCAAACAGTAGATCATTTTTATATTCAAAGATATGCTGATTACTATCATGTAAAAATCCAATACATACCCTATATAATAAGTTGATGAAATTGTGCTATTTCCACCCACTACATAATATCGATGTTTAATTTAATAATCTGTTCTACTCTGGTTGAAAAATATTTTCAGTTCAAAATAAGTTAGGTTGGCAGGAAGATATCGCTTGGCGATATGCCCACCTATTGCACATTATATAAAACATCATGTACTTTCTTTAGTTCAAGCAATAAAGAGTTCTAATAATAATAATAATAATAATACGGTTCGTACTTTACAACAAAAATGGTCGAAAATAACCAAAATGTTAGCGTATTTATATAGATTGGAGACGAAGTCCAAAGATGTATGAAAATGCTCGAACAGTAAACAGTACGATTGGCTCAGTGGTAGAGTAATTGACTTGGGAGCGGAAGCCCCAAGTTCAATTCCGAGGCTAGGAAAGAAATTTTCTAGTCACGGTAATCGCCACCATTCGCTGTTGGGTCAAAAATTAACAGTGCTGTGCCTAAGGTGGCGTAAGGACACAGTAACAAAGCCTACACAGAACACAACTGGTTCTCCTAACTCAGGGCAAGCTCTTAGAGCTTATGAGGGGTCTTCTTGTGGAAGACCCAGGAGGATCAGTATAATAATAATAATAATAATAATAATAATAATACTTATGGGAGCGAAAACCCAGAAAGTAACCATTTAGTAATGCTGGGGCCACACTATCGCGATTCTGCGAATATTCGCGTTTTCGCTGCAATGTGGTCGGGTACTTCGTGGAATCGCGATTTGTTCCGGCGAAGACGAATATACTTCGCCGGACTGTCGGTAAACTGGCACGATTCAAAGGGTTTTTTATGATGCAGTATTCGACTTCGGTGTTCAGTTCAGTAGCTCTCCAGATTTTGAGTGCATGTTTGATTTCGCAGGAAATTTACGACTTGTAGTAGATAATTATTCAACCACATATAATAGAACGCCACTGCTTCCTCCATTTAAATTCTCAAGAATAATCGTCATGTCACGTTGACTGCAGATGCAGACAAGAACATCGCGACGAAAACTTCGCGATGTTTTTATCGCAATGAAGTCGTAAAAATGTTCGCCTGCAAGTGTGTCCCCAGCATTATTGAGAAATATCATCGATACCTCCAAACGAATCCCTTTATGATTAGGTAAATAAATATATCTAAAGATTATTTTGAACTAATACACTCGATATGATAACTACCATCCACAATAATATCTTTGGGATATCCAACATACGTAGACAGGTTACATAGAGTCTGATTCAACTTATCAATGAAATTACAGACTTTCGAGATATTCTAGAAAACATCCATATAGTCGTAGATGCAGGACTCGTCCGCAGTTGATAAATTTTTTCATAGGAATATATACAGCCTTTTCTCACATATTTGCGCTCCCTCGTGACAGCATGCAATCAATTTCTACCTAAGAAGATTGCATTGCATTGATTGCATGCTATACTAACGCTTCGTCTTTGAAGATGGAAACTTTGTTTCCGAAACGTATGTCAGACGACAAAAAACTATAGTGGACAAGAGTGTAGTTACTTTTATAGTGTTGATTCAGTCTGATCGGTCGTCCGGCCGTCATCAGCAGCACGATTACGCTCGAACGCAATTAGTTTAGAGAGTTAATTTTTTTTCCTTTCAGTTTTGTTTAAAAATACGAACCATTTTATTTATTGGCCGAAAAAAGCACACATTCATGATCTTATTATATAAGATATGTTGATTTTAGCTATCATAGTTGGCACATATTTGCTTATGTAATGTATCTACTGTTTTCAACTGTCTTTCCATATGAAAAATTATGTTACCTCAGATCTCTGTGTATTGTCTTGGAATCATATAGGACCCCATGGCTGTAAATCCTTCGGATGTTTTATATGCTGTCAGATTATCTGAGTGAAGCCTCATTTAAGCGGTATAAAAGGGTGGTCGATGATTTTTCGAAAGCACACAAGAGAACTCTTAAGCAGCCCATACACGCTCAATATTATTGTGCAATGTGGGTTGCACAATATATCGACGGTGGCCCCTAGACGGTCAATATATTGTTCAATACGTTGGTTGCTGAAAATGATTGTATCGTATAGAGGCGATATTGATGGTTGTGTAATATATTGCTCAACTTTTCAATATCGCCCACACACGATCAATTATATTGCACAAACCAAAATATTGTACAATAATATTGAGCATGTATGGGCTGCATTAAGAGGGTCGAGTATCAGTCATGGGATGTCGGTAAGACCCATCTGCAACGTGGGCTGTCATCGCTTCTTGGCTAGGTATATATGTGTAATAAGATTAATTGTTGAATGCTTTTGTCGCTTAAGCGGATCTATGCTCGGATAATCTGTCAACATTTGAACAATCCGAATTAGTTATTGCTATGCAGCCCTCTTGGATTCATAGGCACTACACAGAGATCTGAGGAAAGATTGATGATTTCATATGGAAATACAGTTTCAAATAGTACATAATTTTTATATTCAAGGATATTCTGATTACTATCATGTATAAATCCAATACATACCCTATATAATATGTTGATGAAATTGTGCTATTTCCACCGACTACATAATACGGTCGTACTTTACAACAAAATGGAAGAAATTATCCGAAATGTTAGCATATTCATATAGATTGATGACGAAGTCCAAAGATGTAAGAAAATGCTGAAACATTTTACGTATGGGAGGGAGAATCCAGATAGGAACCATTTAGTAATGAATATACTTCCAAACGTATCCCATGATTAGGTAAATAAAGATATCTAAAGATTATTTTGGAATTAATACACTCGATATGATAACTACATACCATCCTCAATAATGTTTTTGGGATATCCAACATACATAGAAAGGTCACATAGAGTCTGATTCAACTTATCAATGAAATTACAGACTTTCGAGATATTCTAAAAAAATCCATGATACTGGTAGATGCAGGACTTGCCGGCACTTATAGGAATATAAACACAACTTAAAAAATAAACAGTATTTTCTCTCATTTTTGGACTGCCTCATACCTCTATTCATATATGCTAACATTTTAGTGTTTCCCTTTCAGTTTTGTTCTAAAATACGAACCGTTTTATTTATCACATCATAGTTGGCACATATTTGCGTATGTAATTTTTTTACTGTTGTCAACTGTCTTTCCATATGAAAAATTATGTTACCTCAGATCTCTGTGTAGTGTCTTGGAATCATATAGGACCCCATGGCTATAAATCCTTCGGATGTTTTATATGGTGTCAGATTCTCTGAGTAAAGCTTCACTTAAGCGGTATAAAAAGGTGGTCGATGATTTTTCGAAAGCACACAAGAGAACTCTTAAGCAGCTCATACACGCTCAATATTATTGTGCAATGTGGGTTGCACAATATATCGACGGTGGCCCCTAGACGACCAATATATTGTAGAATATGTTGGCTGCTGAAAATGATTGTATCGTGTGGAGGCGATATCGATGATTGTGCAATATATTGCACAACCTTTCAATATTGCCCACACACGATCAATTATATTGCACAAACCAAGATATTGTACAATAATATTGAACGTGCATGGGCTGCATTAAGAGGGTCGAGTATCAGTCATGGGATGTCGGTAAGACCCATCTGCAACGTAGGCTGTCATTCGTTCGTGGCTAGATATATATGTGTTAAATGATAAATTGTTTATTGATCTTATACTGCTCAAGCGGAGCCTCGCTCGGATAATCTGTTGACATTTGAACAATCTGAATCATTTATAGTCGTGCTGCCCTTTTGGAGTCTTAGGCACTACATAGTGGTCTCAGGAAAGATTTATTTATTTTCATATAGATAGTCCGCCGTATTCACAAAGCATTAAATCTCCGTTAAGTCCTAACTGAGGTACTCAGTTAAGGATAAATAAGAATCGCAACCTCACTTTAAGTGGAAATTAACGTGAAACAGGCCTATTTCAGCACCGTCACATACGTTAACTGAGGTTGCAATTCTTATTTATCCTTAACTGAGGACCTCAGTTAGGACTTAACGGAGATTTAATGCTTTGTGAATACGGCGGATACAGTTTCAACCAGTAGATAATTTGTATATTCAAAGATATGCTAATTTTCATGTATAAATCTGATTTCTATATCATAATAAGTTGATGAAATCGTGCTATTTCAACCCACTAAATAATACAGTTCGTATTCTAGAACAAAATGTAGGAAAGCTCCGTGGACAGGGGCATTAGGGCTCTTGTCAAAATAATAGCGAGTAACTATTCAAACTTTGACATTTCATATCTCCGAAAGTATGGGTTTCTCAGAGTTGGGAATTATATCAATGAATTCTTATGATAGATCTGTAATTCTGTATCATAACTTAAATTCAATATATTGGTCAATGACTCACATCATATGTTGGATTTACCTACGCCAGCAAATTATAATTAGAGCATTCTATGAAATCATGAATTTACGATTAATTTCTGAAATCTTGAAAAATCATATCACCGTATTAGTTTGCTAGAGAATGATATCAATGGATTTCAATGATGAAACTGCATTTAAAAAAAAATTGAATTTGAAATTGGCAATGTAAAAATTTTTCTTCGTTACTCCAAAACCACCAAGCAGATTTTGTCCGATAACGAAGTTAACCGAGATATTTATCTCCCAAACCTCCTCTGAAAATGTCAACTGTGATCTCATTCTGTCCGAGAGTTATCGTGTTAACGGCCAGACAGAATCGATTTTGACCACGGATTCTTGATCAGTGAGTCAAACCAAATCGGCACCATTTCAGGCACAAATTCAGCACTTGCTGTATCTGTCCAAGCACTAATGCTATTAATTATCATTTATACAGTGATCATTTCTCAGATTATTATAATCCAAGAGTTCTTACAGGTCTTCTTCATGAAGCTATCCCTAGATTTTTGCCCTATGTAACTGCCCACAATATTTATTGTTATGCACAAAAATCTTCTTCTGGTTTGAATGCCAAAAATACCCTGATTTCTCTTTACACATTCACTTCCTAAGTTTTGATGCTGCGTTTTTTTTTTCATGTACACTCTTCGAGGATGAGACAGCCTAAAGAGAAGATGCCTGTCCGACTGAAGAGCACTGCGAAATTATGTGACATTGTTGGAAAGTATTTTTTGAAGCATGTTTCTTTTTAATTCTAAATACTTTTGAATGATTTATTCAATTGAATGAATTTACTGTTTTAAGAAATATTTTCATATTTGTCAAGTATTTACAAACAATAAATCAAATTCTAAATTTCATCATTGTGCTTACTTTCTCTTCTCTAATGTATTAATTTTCGATCTAAATTATGGCATTTAATCATAAATCACCATAGAACCTCCAAGGAAGAAAAGAGGTATTGTTCAATGCATGAGATGTCAGGAATACGGTCACTCTAAGGCATACTGCTATCGACCTCACAACTGTGTTAAGTGTGGAGAACAACATGATTCTAAAAGCTGTCAGAAACCCAAGAATATGCTTGCAAAGTGTGTACTATGTGTTCTCCTCTTCTTCTTCTTCCGCGGTGCCGTCCCAGGCTGAACTGGGGCCTTCAGGCCCATTGTTCTCCCGCTTGCCAAACTCGTGAGACTCAGTCCAAAAAGCACGCTGACAGGAATGCCGCGAGCTTAAAAGGAGAAGTCCCTCTCACCGTAGGAATCGTAGGTGTTGGTGTAGGTGTAGGTGTATGACCCTCAATTCCTTAAGGTTGTTACAGTCGAACACAATATGTTCAGCTAGCTGTTTCTTCCATGCTCTTGCACCAGCGACACAGAGCGCTATCGGCCAATCCCATCCTATTCAGATGTTTGTTGAACTGGTGACCAGTTAGTAATCCCGTCACCAGGCTCAATTCTCTTCTTTCGAGTGAAAGAAGTTTCTTTACTTCAGACTTTGACGATGGTTTCTTAATGAGAAGTCCTACTCCCATGTTCCATACACTGGAGAAATTCATGTCCAAACGATTCTTGAAGAATGTTTTAACAGAGGTACGACATACTGGAAGCGAGGGCTCAGGACCTATATATGGTATCCGAGCCCCCTGCTTCGCCAGCTTATCTGCCTTAACATCACCTGAAATCTCCGAGTGAGTCGGACACCAGATGAGTTTTACAACGTTACCAGCGCCCAGCCTTCGCAGAGCCTTCCTGCATTCGCCTACTAAGTAGGAGTTTATTTTCACATCAGATAGGGATTTTAACGTTCCTTGACTGTCACAACATATATATATGTACTTGCCAGAGTATCCTAATCGGATGTTTTCCAGCGCGCAGACAAGAACAGCATATAGTTCTGCCTGTATTATAGAGCAGTTCTTCCCGAGAGGGATGGACATGCTCACTCGAGGTCCCACAATGCCTGCACCTGTCCCTGTAGTCGTTACAGAGCCATCTGTGAACCATGTGGGCCCCTCCGGTTTAAGGAGATCACTCCTTGTATCCCATTTCTCTCTATCAGGAACAATCACCCTATGGGGGTCGTTAAAGCAGAATAAGGAGCCCGCACGGTCACTCCTCCGGAGGAGAGATGCATCATCATCCTCCACCTTCTTGAGTGCCCTCGCGTGTCCCCTAAACATTCCGCTGTCACGCCACTGTCCCTGTTCCCAGATTCTTAAAGCTGTCTTCATAGCCCCTCCTCAACTACAAGATACAGGGGAGGTAGCCCCAGCAGGCACTCCATAGCTGCTGTTGGAGTAGATCTCAGAGCACCTGTGATGCTTAAACAAGCTTTTCTCTGAGATCTTGTCAATTTGTTGCGGATATATGACTTCTCCAAAGAAGTCCACCACACCAATGATACGTAGGTTAGGATAGGCCTCACCACCACAGTATACAACCAGTGAATAACGTGTGGTTTGAAGCCCCATCCATTTCCCACTACTCTCCGAGTAGACCAAAAGATCATCTGGGCCTTTTTCGTTTGTTCCTCAATGTGTTTGTTGCACGGTAGTTTGTGGTCCAGTATCACACCCAGATATCGAACTTGCTCTGTTAGATTGAGCCCTACTCCAAACAGACTTGGAAGTCTTATGTTACAGGGCCCCCTCTTCCTGTCAAAGAGAGCCATCTCTGTTTTTTCAGGATTAACCGTAAGATCGTTATTCAAGCACCATCACTCAATCCTACACAGAGCATCCTGCATAAGATCAGCGATGACATTTGGATGTTTACCTTTGATTAGTATCACGAGATCATCTGCATAGGCTACAACCCTTAGGCCAGCCCCCGCCAGCTCAACCAGGAGCCCATCCAGGACCAGATTCCACAGGAGAGGTGATAGAACACCACCCTGTGGGCATCCCCTGCCTGGTGTTCCCCTACTACTGTGTATACTCCCCTACTACTATGTGTTGGTAATCATCCAGCCAACTATATGGATGCCAACTCTATAAAGACCTCATACAGAGAAGCCATCCAAAAACTTCCAATCATGCACCAGCTGCCAGTATGCGATATGCGAATACCTCTCGTTCACTCAACAGCTTCAAAGCCACAACAAAACAACAACATATGCACAGGTAACGAGCAATGTCAATCAAGAAGACACTTCATCACAACTGATCCAATAGTTAACAACCTTCCTTGATGCATTAAAAAACATGTTCTCACAGCTTCTGAATCGAAACAGCATGATCTTGAATCTGCTTACCACTGTTTTGCAAAACTGGTTCAAGCACTGACGTGAAGTCAGGAGCTTTTGCGCGAAGGTCCATTCTCCTGTATTGGACAGTCTCAATCGAATTTGATGAGGAGATAATTATTAAATGCCTTATTTTTGGTGAGAACTTATTTATTTAATAGACTGCAAAAACACGTCTGCTCGACTAGTTTCGGTGAGTTAATACATCACCATCTTCAGGAGCCAAGTAACAAGACGAGATGCAGCAGTCCTGTCATAGTTTTTCAAAAGGGCAGAAAAAATCGACCGTCATACATATTTGTCAACAAGTAAAAAATATAAAATAATACGGTTACTAAAATTCAAGTCAAAAAATTTGTAAATAAATAAGTTCTCACCAAAAATAAGGCATTTAATAATTATCTCCTCATCAATATGGTGAACGCCAAAGGGTTTAAAGAAGTCATCAATCGAATTTACCATGGTGAATTCTATTGTCCATTCTCATGTAGTGGACACTCTCTTAATCGAAATTTACCATGGTAAATTCGAGAATAACTATCAACAAAATGATTCTGAAGGTTTTCGTTTAGTGTATCACAAAATAATAATGTTTTTATTTTATAGATATTTTTCAGAGTTTGGGAGAGAAAACCCAGAAAGAAACCATTCAATTAAGAATATTTTCGGCTAAAAATTTGAAAAATCACAGACATTCGCGTAAAATAATAGGGGTTCAGGGGAACAAGCGCGCAAAACATATTGTATACGTAAGAATTTGAATCCTATTTCGAATAAATTCGACTTACCAACATCACAGCATACATTTTTGAAGGTACAACAATATCCAATCACAACACCGGTACATGGAAAACATGTTTCCTGACTCATAACCTGTTCACGATAAAACATAAGAATGAAAATTGCGAGAGATAGTGAGTAATTTCTGACTAACATTATTTGCGGAGTGTTTTCCAATACTGGATATCATTGTGAAAAACGGTAGGTATGTAATTTATTCACAAAATCACCTTTATTTGACAAGGTTCTCCAGCTGAGCCGACGTATCTCGCATACAAATAAAAATAATCGGATATATGAATTCGGTATCTGGAGGCGCGATTGTGCCCGCGCCTAGAAGACCCGTAAAGATCAGGGCACTATACCTACAGTGACAGTGACAGTGAATATAGTCACTGTAACTATACCTACCTCCTCTAGCCCTCATAAGGGCATGTTCAAATCTGAGTACAAAATTAGGAAGTTCTACAACGAAAATCTGAAATAATTTCTTGATCAAAATTTTTTTTTACGAAAAAATATTTTTTATTTTGGCGCTCTTGTTCTTCGGAACAGAGTTCTTCTCAATTTGCCCAAATGTCTGTAATTTTAGAATTTTTGGCTGAAAATGGTCTCAAACGATTCGGTTCGACTCACTGATCAAGAATCCGTGGTCGAAATCGATTCTGTCCGGCCGGCCGTTAACACGATAACTCTCGAACGGAATGAGCTAGACAGTTGAAATTTTCAGAGTAGGTTTGAGGGATAAATATCTCGGTTAAGTTCGTTATTGGGCAAAATAGGTCTAATAGTTTCGGAGTATCGAAAAAAATATTTTAATTTAATAATTAACTTTCCCATTGGGATGCGCAATCTACCCTGAAAATTGCAAGTCCCCATCTCCTTCTGTTCGAAAGTTAGTGAGGCAGCGGTCGCCCCCATCCAGCTACTAAACTCACACATCCGATCGTGTTCAAACTTGGCACTTGGCAGTAGAGTTAAGTTCTGAATGCTCTGGCAAAATTTCAGCAATATCGAACGAATATTTTAGGACATATAGAATTTTTTTCAATCATATTCAATGATTTAAAAAAAAAAATTCTTGTGATACGATCCTCACAAAATTTCGCAAGATTTCGCGTTGGCATTATACAACGAATAACCACGTATGAATTGGATCGCTTTTGTATTTTTCGAGTTATTGAGTAAATAACAAACAAATTTCAGATACCAACTCCAAAACCGTTTGGCTGATTATACCTATGAACAAACTCGCATTAAGATGCACAACTTACCCTGAAAATTTTTAGGTGCTATCTCTTTCCGTTCTCAAGTTATCGTGCCAACGGCCGGCCGTCGGACAGAATCAAATTTGACTTCGAATTATTCATTAGAGAGTTGAACCAAATTGTTTGAGACAATTTTCGGCAAAAAAATTAGAAAATTACAGACATTTGGGCAAAATGATAACGTGATATGTTACCCAGAACATGCGCGCAAAAAAGAGGACTGTATTTTCGAATTGAGCGAAAAGGGTAAGTTTTGGCCATTGCTGATACATAATTTTTAAGGGAAGTAGCACCTTGTGAATCTCCATTCAACAACTCCACCGACAGGTTGAATTTCAGTGCCTATAAAACATAACTTTTTTTTTTCGTAATATTTCGGTAAAATTGATTGAGTGGCATCGAATATTTAATTTTCTAAAATTTTCAGGGTGATGAGTACAAAAATATTGCTTCAATTCAGGAATTACAAAAAACTCATTCAATATTCCGAATAGCAGATATTTTCAAAGAATTGTTGGAACATTCCACTCTAGATAGCAGGGTAACATGAAATTATTGCTATATCATTTTTCGAAATTTTCTTTTTAATATTTATAAATTCTTCAGATTATTCTTATCATCTCGAAAGCTTGATATATATTTATTTTTGTCGAATACAATTCTTTTTTGGTCATGGATCTTGTGAAAGATGCAAACAATTTTCTTCACTCGAAAACACATATTCAGAACGCGTTCTTCTTTGTAAAATAATTTTCATTCATAGTTATATTAATTTATGATTTATCCATATTTGTATGTTTTTGATTTTTGTATATTTTTTCAAATTAGGGGCACCAAAAGACGTTTCTCCCCTCCCCCTCGGAAAAGCTCTTAGCTACGACCCTGCCTTCTGAGAATTTGAATTCATCTTTCCCAGTACTCTAATGAGTTTTAGTAACTTTAATCTACCATAAAGGTTCAACAGGTGTATCTGTAAAGTAATTTCATAGATATTTTGATGCATTCTGAATTATACATTGATTTTATTCATTAAAATTAAAAAACTATATCATTACACATCCTCTATAATCACCTAACACTAGCTAACTAATTCTACAATCGAGAACTTCAAAATCAATAGTGAAAGAGATACAGAAAATAAAAATACTAAAAGAAAATTCGGAACCATGATAACGCCCGTATTTCCCATTTTAACGAAAGGATAGAAAAAATCTGAAGGTAGTTTGATGTTTAGAGAAGGTGGATCCAACAGCCTTCTCGACTTTTGAGATGTTTTGTCCCAGAATGCCACCCTCGTATCCAGATCAAACTCATATTCTAGTTTGCGATTGCTGATTTTGAAAGTTGAACTTCTGTTAGACGACCAATGGAACTGGTTGGAGATCCCTAAAATTTTTTCTTGGTCCACTAGCTTCTTGAGATCGACTTTGGCGTGAAAAATATCGATGTTCAACCCAAATACCAATCCGTAACAAGTAAGCGTTGTATTTTTGTCTGACAACCTGCCAGTTACATTATCGCAGATCTCCTGCAAAAAGAAAAAAATTCAATGGATATCTTATGAATATCCATAGGATATTCACTGAAGGATATCCAGTTCAAATCCTTCGATGGATATCTCATGGATGTCCATCGGAGGATTTGAATTGGATATCCTTCAACGGATATCTTATGGATATTCACTGAGGGATATCCATTTCACATCCTTCGATGGATATCTTATGGATGTCCATCGGAGAATTTGAATCAGATATCCTTCAACGGATTTCTTATGGATATCGTATGGATATCCTTGAGGGATATCTTATGGATGTACAGGTATTTCCATTTGGACATCCTATGGACTATGGACTATGGACTATTGGATATTATTGGCTGTCCATTGGACATCCTTCAAGCATGTCCTATGGATATCCTTGAAGGATGTTCCATGGATATCCTTGAAGGATGTCTTATGGACATCCTTGGGGGATATTTTATGGATATCCGTCAAGGATATCCTATGGATGTAAAGGTTGTTCCATTTGGATATACTATGGACGTCCATAAGATATCTTTTGGATATTATTGGATGTCCACTGGACATCCGTACAATTCATGAAGGATGTCCTATGGAGATCCATCGGATGTCCTTGTGTTATCTGGGCACTGGTTATGTCCCGATAAAATCACGAATGCCACATTGTTTCTTGGACTTACCTTAGGTGATCTCTCGAAAACCATCTCTCTCCAATCGTCCGGAATCGATGTCATCGCATTACCAAATAGTCCGAAGGTCCTGTTCGCAAAATATCCATTCACCTCCAGGATATCCCAATACTCGAAAACGTCTTTCTGTACTTTCCTGCACACGCCTCCTGGATTCGTAAAATTCGGCACAGAGATCGTCCCTTCGATTTTACACAACAAAATCGTACTATAACCGAACTCTATCGGCTGATACGAATGTTTCCCGATCTGGCAAATACCCGCATCTTCATAAGGAAGGACCATGAAATTATCTCGGTAACTTTCCGGGTCTCTTCGGACGGAACCGTTCACCAAGCTTCCTACGAGGATTGGTCTTCCTATCAGGTATCCTGGATTTCCACTCAGGAGATCGGAATAATTCGTCTTCGAAGACGCCCATTCGTATACGACAGATATCTTTTGGTTTATACCGTGCTGTTGAGTGTCCAGTTCGCGTGTTGCATTCGCCAGATGAAAGAATAAGGTTATGTTCTTGACGCCTTCGACGCCATTGTGGAATATGGCGAATTTAAGGGAATCGACGATATTCACACAACTGACGCCTACCTTGTTCATTTGACAGCGAAAGGATCTGTCTCTTCCACCGGGATCCTTGCAGTTTCTTAGGTGAACATCGGTGCAAATCTTCACGTACGGTTTCAAACAAACTGGAGAGGCGCATGTCTGGAAAATATGTTTTTTTTGTTTGAGACTTGGAACAATTTGAAATAAGGATAATTGTAGCTAATTGCTAGTAACTAAAAGAAACAGTGAAATATTCGTCGATTCTAACCATCAACTAAAATTCCCTCGTGATCGTCATTTAACAGGAGACCGACCGAGGTGCAATAAGCCTCTCTAGGCTGCAGCCCGGGCTACTCACCCAATCGTCATTGGTCTATCACAAACAAACAAACATGGTTGTTACCAATCATCAGCGTAATTTAGACACTGAATGACAAACGGAGGAGTACCAGGAAACTTAAGCCCTATTGTTGTGAACTATTGAAAAGAAAACCTTACCAGCGCCACCTAGGGAAATCATTACGAACTCGAACCCTTCGTGATGCGGAAACCTTGAGCAATATTCAGTGACGTTCGTTCCTTTGTCGCAAGAGGGAGTCACTTATCGGCCAAAAATTCGAACAGTACGAACATTTGATCAAATTGATAGACACTCTGTTCAGAGGAACAAGCACACCAAAAACTGTTTTCAAAAGGTCGTACTATGTATTCACACTTAATTGTGTGCACTACTTTTCGTCATTTTCTTAATTTTTTTGCTTTTCTATCCTTCTAAAGAGAACAGACGGAAGTGCGTTTCCATGATGATAACATTACATAACAGAAGATTTTGAAATGGGTTCATTTCTGTCGCGATTAACAAGAAATCATTAAATTGCCTTCACTATAATTAGAACCAATTCAACTTGGGTAATTGGTCAGTTGGGTCCAAGAAGGCTTATCCGAAGAAGACATTGCTATAAGGTTGCACCTATAGTAAGTCGACCATGGAAACGATATGTAACCTCTGGGTTTCCAACTTAAAAAAATGAGGGAGGACGAAATAAGGCCACTGCTACAGCTGACCTGATGAAGATCTATCCATTTCTTGATTGCCATCATGCCATCGAATAATGGCTGGCTGGGAAACTGCATAATGGCACTGGACCAATGAAGGAGGTCCCTTCCCTTGGCAGCTGAGCTGCCATTTCATTACCCCAGAGTGAAAGAAAGACTGGGATAGGGTTATCCACCACCCAAGTCGTTAAAAAAAATACTATTAAATGGTACACAGATGGTTCAAAAACCAATATATGAGCTGGCGCTGGAATATACGGAGCAGGCACTAAATGCTCACTATTGCTAGGATCCTTCCCGAGCATCTTTCAGGCAGAAGTACTTGCAATAGAAAGATGGTTGGAAATGAACCTAGAAAGAAACTATCAGAGGTGTGATATAGCAATCCATTCTGACACTCAACTTGCTATTGAAGCTCTGAGCTACCATGTTATCGAGGCTAAGCTAATATGGGAGTGCCGAAGAAAACTTAATGAAATTGGCAAGAACCTCCTTGATCTGGGTTCCTGGTCACTCGGGAATTAGAGCAAATGAGGAGGCCAACACACTCGCCAAGAAAGGAGAATGAACCCCTTTTATTGGGGAAACCCTACTGTGGGGTAGGTAGATACAGCCACAAAGGTGAATTTCGAATGAACGAAGAATCTGGAAGAGGTATACTCTGGATATCTCTTCCAGGAATGTATCACTCCTAACAGATCCAATAAATATATGAATCTCAGTGAAAACACGCTGCACCTCCTCGCTGGTTTCTACACAGGGCACTGCTGTCGTAGGAAGCATATGATGAGATTTGGGCTAGCAGAAACTGAAGACTGCAGATTCTGTGAGGAGGAGGATGAAACCCATGATCACCTAATTACGGAATGTCTCGTCATCTCAACCCAACGCAAGGAATGCTTTGAGCAAGAAATCTGCAGGAGCGAAGAAGTAGCCTCCTTGAAGCCATCCCAGATACAGGAGTTAATCAGAACTCTGGAACTGGAAGGGGAGCTGTAAATGGAGCTGTGATTATCTTCTCCGAGTGCGTTAACATTCCAAGACAAACTTTCACCATATTAACGGGGAGTAAAGTGCTAGTAGGGCCACTCTGTTGTCAGATATTATATACATCCTACTTTTCCGGTATTTGCGTTCCACGTAATGCAAAAAGCACCTCCTCATTGCGGGAGTTTCCGCATAGACCACCGAAGGACAGTAACCCATTGGTTTTGCCTATTGGACTGAGGGGTCGAATGTTCCAGCCCTGACTCGTCCAACCTCGTTCATCGAGCCATCGGTGTACCACAGGACCTGCGGGGAAAAACCACCTGTAATGAGCACGTCTTGACCTAAATGTCGAGCCAATTTAACCGTCTCCAGAATCTCCCACAAACGTTGCTGGAACAAGCAATTTGGCCATACCTCAGCCATTTATCGATACCTTGATTTTTCCTTCGCCAAACCGAGTGAAAGCAGGGGAGACCCTATAGCCGATATTAGGAAAATTGTTGAGGTATTCCGATTTTTGCAATAAAGAATATTTGTAATGAGTACTTACCAATAGCTGATTTTCCAGAAGAGTTAAGTTCAATATACCCGGTTTGGCAACAAATAGAAGTTTCCCATAATAATTCGCATCAAGAAATATATTATCTTCGTTCAACAGATGCACACACTGACTGTCAAAATTGTTAAGAAAACTGATGTCACTTTGAAGATTACATCCGCTCGCAAAGAAAGATTCACTGAGCCCTGCCAAATAAAGAAAACAATAATGTTATATGTAAGATCTACATAGTTTCAATCCGATCAGATCAGTATTTTGGACTTATTGGGAAAACAAAAGTTCAGATGGCTATAGACCACGTTACTTAGGTTAGGCGGGAAATTTGAATTACGATCCATCCGTGGATCCGAGCACTGAATTCCCCATGCTTATCTTATGGACCTAAAATTTACGCGAATTTCTCGCCTGTTTTTAGATACTTTGGCTAATTTCTTAAGGTTTATTTCGGTTGAAATAGATTCAGTGAACCTTCCTCAACCATCTAGAATCAAGTTTTCATAACAAAATGTATATTTCCAAAATAATAAATAAATATAAAAGTGTTCACCAAATTCGATTGACGTATGTCTTAGCTCACTCGAAATCAGTCAAAAATAATAACATAACCCTAAATCGGCCTTGTAATGACGCACAACAGAGAAGTCATCTACGACATACGGTAATCTTTCGAACTACACTGGTTTCAATTTTGATTTATAAGAATAAATTGAAGTAGATTTTAATGTGGAAATAACATGAAAACATGCTCTAATGATGAAGGTACCCGATAATTGATGTCTCTGTACTAACATTCTCTTTTAAATAGGGTATGGTTTCATCTCAAAGTTGAAATTCCTTGTTAAAAAATTTGAATATGGATCTCCCGCCAAGAGAATGATTCTAACCTAACTAATGTGGTCTATATCTCCGAGACCACTCTGCGGATTTTGCCAATCATAGAACATTCCAAAATAAAATTGATGACGTATACTACTCACTGAAAATTCCTAAAGATGAATTGGTCAAAACTATTTTTAGGGGAACGGCTTGTACGTAAGGCTCCGAAAAATTAATTCTCTTGTCGCTCTCAACATATCCATGGGGCCAAAAATCGCCAGTCCTCTTTTCTAGTATTATATCTGCATAATTCCTGAAAGGCTGAAAATTGAACATTTTTTAATAATGTATATGGATGCTAAAAACATCTTCGAAATGAAAATGAATTGACGTGAATTGAAATTGGATCAATAAAAACATAAATGAGCACTGTCGTGTAGTCGGTACTCTTTGGCGCGCTTGTTCACGTTGACTAATTTGAATTTAATGTTGAGTGCCTCCTAGGAGCTTCTGAGGATTTGCCTTGGGAGAGACCTAGGAGGGTTAGTATAATCACAATCATGTCTTCAGCGTGAATGCCAAAGCAGATTGACCTCACGACAGTGTTTTTTTAGATTTTTTTAATTCTTCAATTGTTATGTCAATCTGTCCCTCCTAGATCTTATCAGTGGCGGCTGGTGATAATTTTCTTCAGGAGGGCGCTAATCCAAGAATACAAAAAGAGTATATATATTTTAAAAGGTAATTACCAAATGCCTACTTCTTAAAATTAAACGCAATCCTTATGTTTTTGTCGCAGATGAACTTCTTCGATGCCATTTCGTTAGGCTTACGAATATTTCCGACATATGCACTAATAAACCAGAAGCGATAATAGATGTGGCCAATAACTGGAAGCTTACAATCTTGCCCATATTTTTGGCCGATTTTTCTAATTTTTTTATCATTCCACCCAGATGTTTAAAATCACGTACACCTCCTTTTGTCCAGTTATCGTCTCCACCAAACAGTAAGCAAACAAAACAAAAAAACGCATATTTTTCTTCATATCCGCACAACCATAAATACTTTTCGTAAACATTTGCGTCAAACTAAAGTTCTGTTTTGTTAAATCACACACCCTTAGTGTCAGTCCTTAAATCCTTAGCGCAACTTTATAACACGAAACAAATGGTACCTACCTATTTAGCGTAACCATAAACAAAGTATAAAACTACTGAGCGTAGCTATTTATTCCTCTCTGGGCTTCTACTAACACTCCCGAATCGTCACTGAGAATCGCTTTTGGGACTAGCTGGTCTCTGAGTGAGGACGTTTGCTGTTTCCATGGTAACCGGCGATTTCGCTTGGGCGTTCGAGATTTAGCCCGGCATAGTGCGGACGCTCATAGTATACCTTGCCTATGCGGACGCTTAACGCAAATGTTATTATTGTAATTTTTTCCTAATTTCTAATAATAATGAAAAATGGCGATACCGTTCCTAAAAAATCAACAAGTTCAGAGCGTTCCTGCCAATAGGATCTTCATACTGGCTTCGTGTAATTAATATACTTATGCATATATTTCACAAGTCAAACAAACCCCAGGGGATTTCATTGATTTGCCGACAAGCAAGAGCAGACGCGTTTCTGGCTTCTTCGCCTTCATCAGTACTCTGTAGCTTCCGAACAAATTCAACTAAACTGAACCGTGTTAAGTCTCTCACAGGCGGCTTGAGCGTTTATACATAAACGCGCACGCCACCTATGAGACAAAACAAGGAACCCCACCACTCCCACCAGTGAAATTTGAAGCCATTATGAAGAGCCTATTGGCAGGAACGCTCTGCACTTGTTGATTTATTAAAAACGGTATCGCCATTTTTCATTATTATTATTATTATATTATTAACAGCGTACATGGCCATAGGAAGATACTGTCTGAGCTCTGCGCGACTCGTTTCTCGATTAAAATTGAGCGAATGTGGTGGCATATGATTTCACGCTTCAGATTTTCACTGGTGGGGAAAGACTGAATTCCTTGTTTTATCTCACAGGTGGCGTGGGCGTTTATGTATAACCGCACAAGCCGGCTGTGAGAGGCTTAACACGGTTCAGTTTAGTTAAATTTGTTGGGAAGCTACAGAGTACTGATGAAGGCCAAGAAGCCAGAAACGCGTCTGCTCTTGCTTCTCGGCAAATCAATGAAATGCCCTGGGGTTTATTCGACTTGTGAAATATATGAATAAGTATATTAATTATACGAATGTATATTGCCATGTATATTGACGATGTGTCTTCATGCTTTTTGAACACCGGTTATGAACTGTATGCAGATGATCTCAAGATTTACAAGCGCATCTGCTCGCGGGGGGATTCTATTGGTTTTCAAGAGGACCTTGATCGGTTTTCCAGGTTCTGTTCTGATAGATACTTTACTTTAAATGTGGAAAAATGTAACCATATCACCTTCACGAAAAATACGAATCCAATAGATCATCCACTCTCTATTGAGGGAAAAGCGATTGACAAAGTGACCAGGGTCAGGGATCTCGGCATAGTATTGGATTCGAAGTTATCGTTTGAGGCGCATGTGGAGCAGATTGTCGCAAAGGCTTTCAGAATGCTTGGATTCATATTAAGAGTGACAAAACGGTTCCACAATGTGACTGCTTTGAAGATCCTTTATTTCAGTTTAGTGCGGAGCACTCTAGAATATGCTACACCAATCTGGTCACCATTTTATTATAAATATGTTGATAGAGTGGAGAGTGTACAAAGAAAGTTTATAAAGAACCTCAGTTATAGTTGCCGCCATCCGTGTCAACTAGATTATGAAGCCAGCTTAGTGCTGCATAAGATGTCGACCCTGGAGCGGAGGAGAATGGTCTCTGATGGTATTTTTCTTTATCGAATTTTGAATAACTATTTAAATTTTCCACTCATACATTTTATAACATTTAATATTCCAAGCTTCAACACCCGACAGAGGACGCTTTTCTCCGTTCCTAGGGCTCGAACCTCATTGTTTTACAACTCTGTTTTTTTGAGGCTGATGCGCTTCTATAATAGTTACTTGAGTAGGATTGATGTATTTGCTGTATCCGTGGCTAGTTTTAGGAGGAGAATAAACTCTAGTTTATTCCGCATTCCGTAAGATTTTGTTTTGTTTTTCAGGTCAGTTGTTTATGATTATTTGATTTTGGAGCTGCTCGTGTATATATCGTTTGCTCACTTTCTTCTATTTGTAGAAATTTTGTTTTAATTCTGTGAACCCTTGTAATTGGGATAATTTTCCTGTAAGGGTTCCTGTTTATGAAATAAATAAATAAATAAATAAATAAATACGAAGCCATTATGAAGACCCTATTGGCAGGAACGGTCTGAACTTGTTGATCTCCTAATTTTCAGTTACCTTTTCCTTATGAACAGCGTACGACGGCGGCAGATTCGTCTTCGCAACGCAGAAAAA
The DNA here is from genome assembly GCA_937662695.2 of Halyzia sedecimguttata. Lineage (NCBI taxonomy): Eukaryota > Metazoa > Arthropoda > Insecta > Coleoptera > Coccinellidae > Halyzia > Halyzia sedecimguttata. Next base: position 914,605 of record OW569411.2, on the reverse strand, counting down.
ATCGTTATTTTGGATTTCCCACCCGTGTACGGTAAAATTGACATAGTCGACCTCGGAGTAACGACAGGCACTCCTATCGACATTCGATCTACTAATTGCATCGCAACGTTCGAAGATTTTCTTGGTCCCGTAGGTGCAGTCCTCGTCGCAACAACAGCCAATATCGCACGCCCTTCGGTGAAGATCGCACAAACACCCCAATGCTTCTTGATGCCGTTCAACCCTGGGTGTCTGGGTGGTGGTCAAAGTCAATGATCCATTAGGGGTCGTTGATGTTGGAACCGTTGTTGTATTCGAGAAGGTAGAAACGTTGAAATCAGAGTCAGTCGCAAACTCTGAAGTGGTGGGGAGGTCCGTGGTCATTGTGGCAACACTCGTCTTGTACTTGGTAGTTTCTTTAACATTCATCTGCGTAACATTACTCAGGGCAACCCTGAGCAACGTCAATAACACCAACGTCTTCCTCGACATTTCCGGTCAATTATACTCTACGCCGTAGTCGAAAAAGTTTCTCAAAATAACTGTCACTTTGAAAGTCACGACTCCCATAGCTTCGGTATTTATTTTGTGCCTATCTGACGTGGAGAAGATCAGATGAGGATCTCTGAGCTGTGGACCGCCGCCCAAGAAGTATTGCACGAATCTTTCGCGTAGTGTTCCCACGGGCCTCCAAGTGTAACAGTCGAGTTCGTGTCTTCCCGGGAACGTTGGAATCGTTAAAAGGCCATAACCGAAGAGGTGACTTCTACCCAGCCAATCCAGGTGGAAAACTTGGATGTAGATTTTCGGCCAACCTGAAAAAACAATTGAAATGTAATAATCTTTTCTCACTAAGTGTGCACAGCTGTATACACGGGCCATATTGTGGCCTCACTGGGGTTGGCTGAAGACTCCGAGTGCAGACTTTGCCTGGAGGACGACGAGTCTATCGAACACATCATGTGTGACTGCCACGCTGGGGGCAGGACCAGATTGGAGGAACTAGGAGTCCACAAACTGAGACTGAGGGAACTGGACAAGTTCTCACCCACCAGACTCATATCCCTCATCAAGAGACTTGAGCTTGTGGGTGACGTATAGATTACATACTACAGGTGTGCCACAATAGCCCGATTGGTCGCAGTGGAGGGACGGGTTCCGTCTGCCCAGCACAACCCATATAATAATAATAATAATAATAAGTGTACACACCCTTGAATAGAGCTATCTAAATAAACATTCAAGAGTTTGATAATATAGAAGAATGTTATTTTAGTATCGTTTGAAATTTATCTGGGGAATAGTTTGAGAGGTTCACTGGGATATCCCTGGGAGGTCACCAAGAGCACAATCCGCCATATTCACAAAGCATTCAATCTCCGTTAAGTCCTAAAACTGAGGTCCTCAGTTAAGGATAAATTTGAATAGAAACCTCAGTTAACGTGAAACAGGCCTGTTTCACCACCGTTAAATACGTAAACTGAGGTTGCGATTCAAATTTATCCTTAACTGAGAACCTCAGTATTAGGATTTAACGGAGATTGAATGCTTTGTGAATACGGTGGTATATCTTTTACGAATGTCCGTCACAGGGGATGAGCCTAGTAACATCTCAGAGATATCACATTGGGCGGTTGGATAGGTCGGATGATCTGTTGATTGGTTGATCAGTTGACCAGGTGATCAGGTGAGGAGTAGATCAGTAGATCCGTTGATCAGTTGATAAAATGATCATCGGTTCATAAGTTCGCAACCCGTTCAACTAGTAAACTATTATTTTCGTAAACTCATCAACTCACCGACTCGACAACTCGTCAGTTAATCAGTACATCAGTTGATCCGATTATTGGATGATCGGTTGATCGGTCGGATCGAGCGAATCAGTCAGACCGGTAGGATCTGTCAGATCGGTTGGATCGGTGGGTTCAGTCAGAACAATCGGATCGGTCAAATCGGTCGGATCAGTCGAATCGGTCGGATCGATCGTATCCGTCAGATCAGTCGGATCTGTCAGATCGATCACATCGTCGAATCGATCGGACCGGTAGGATCGGTCGAATCGGTCGGATCTATCAGATAGGTCGGATTTGTCGGATCCGTCAGATCGGTCGGATCGGTGGATCCGGCCGATCCGTCGGATCTGTCAGATCGGTCGGATTGGTCAGATCAATTGGATCGGTCGGATCGGCCAGACCAGTCGGATCGGTCAGATCAGTCAGAACGGTCGGATCAGACAAATCAGTCGGATCGGGTGGATCGGTCGGACCGGTAGGATCGGTCGGATCTATCGGATTCGTCGGGTCGGTCGGATCAGTCACCCTTTCTAAAGTCGCTCGTATCGTCTTTCTTCACAGACTATAGTCTGATCTTTATTAAAGTAAACTGAAGTTTTATTGTTTCCTGCATTAATTTTCCTTTGGCCATCTGATTGTGCGATGGATTTCTATAATCTGTGACGAAGAAAAACGTTCCTCCGTGTTCATATTTACGTTTCCCATCGACCTCATTGGTGATTACTTCGATATTTGCATAGATCTCTATGGTCTATATTAGTGTTCTGTGGGTCCCAGTGCGGAAAGATCATAGAATAGATCTTTATGGTCAATGTGTGGAAAGATCATAGAATAGATAATTACTCTATATTCTATGAAAACGATAAACAAGACTACTTCTGATCAGATTTGAATTATATGACGATTTCATAAACAAAACTAAATGCCAACACATTCTCACCTCCAAATTTCGGGAAAATTCGATCACACTACTGAAAATGAATTTCAATTGACGATTAATCTATGGTCATTTCCGAATGGCGCCATCCAAAGAAAACGTTCGTTCAAAACGTTCCAAGTTCCAAACAAAGTCAGTGGTTACAGCAGAGTGTTTCAGACATTTTATTTCTTACAAATCAATTAAATCAATTTATATTTCAATGACACAGAGGGCCTATAGGTACGCTTGACACGACTAATAGCAAAACTATTTTTCATGATATTTGAAAATATATTTTGAAATATTTCTTCGCGGTTGCTTCATTTCTGTGATTTCATCCTGCTTACCTTGTATTCCTACTGTAGCGAGATGAAGATCTATTGGATATGACCACTTACAAATATCCTCGAATTCGCTATGGGCAACTTGAGTTTGACCTTCTTTTTTTCCAGATAAAATTCTCCAATTATTTCCTGAAAAAATTAATGTTAGTAGGTGATATTAATTGTTCACTATAATAAACATTGAGTACTTCACTACTGCAGGATCCTTTAGAATGATCACTGATCTTGAGAGCGTAAACAATGCAAACCTTTCGAAAAACGAAAAAAAAGTTCTTACTTAGTGCAAAACAGGAATTTTCTTATAACAGAAGTGAAACCCAAGCCTTGTTTTTCCTGTCCTTTAACCCTTTCCTTAATAAAGAATTCAAAAGCACTGTAGACTTATCGATTCCATCACTAATTTCTTGATCAACATCAAATAAGAATTTCATCATAATAAATATAATTATTGCAACAATTCTCTACTGATCGTACTGATTCTCCTGTGATAAAATTGCATAGACTTATACTTTACTTTACTACTCCCGTATTCACCCATCATGCTTTGGTCCGGTATCATATTAGTTTTCAAATATACATACCTATTTGTATGTACCATTTACAAAATAAGTGCTGTTTTTTGAAGTCCTTTGCTTTCTCCACTTCTCCTATAATATGTAATTCAGCCATATCATTATATGATTACGAAATGCATATTGCATCTCAAATATTTCATTACACTAAAGAAATAACAAACATACAACATGAAAATCATGAAAATACACTTTCCACAATAGCATTTGTTTGAATCTGTCATGAAGCATAAAAATTTCGTTGCCTAGCAACCTAATGACATTAGGAGTATTTGAACTGTAATATAATTATCCTTTCGAAGAAATACTTATATACTTAAGATTTAAATAAGTCCGATATATGAAAAGAATTATGATCTATACATATCTTGATACTTCATTTCAGTTCTGTTCTGTAGATTCAAGATAAAAATATTAATTGTTTATTTATGCGTGTAACTGCTAAAATTTAAAAAATCACATGGCATCTACGTGTCCAATGGGAGAAATGTAGTTGGAAATCTGAGACGGCGCGGGCCGGTATTCCTGGAGATAATAATAATAAGATGGCCGTGGAAAGAAGAGCTGATGACATTTTATCGTTTTCGTTATTCCTTTGATTACAGTCGTATCTCTAATGTATTTTTTAAGTAAAGAGAAAGGTATTTATCTCGTTTATATCTCAATCTTATTTACTCGCAATTCCTTTAATTATTAATTCTATGATTAGAATGTTGGTGAGAAGTAGTTATTTCTTCAATTGTTTCAGTAAGAAACGATATCAATTGAGTACATAAAATATTTCCAGGTATATTTTTACCTAAATTCTGTAGAAATTATTATATATGTGTTTGAAGTGCTCTTGAAGAAAAAGTTATGGTAATTGTCTGTAATTCTTGAGACAAAATTGGAGGGATTGCAAGTGATACTAGTATTACTACTGCTTAAGAAAGTGTGGTATTTTAGTGTGTATTTCATAATGCCTAAAAGAATAATTGGACGATATTCAGATGAACCTTCTATTAAGAAAATAAGCTCAACAGAATGTAATCGGAGTGTAATCGAAATAGAAACAGGAGAAATTCTGAAAGATTTATGTGGAAAAGAATGGATACTTGGTAAACCTGTTGGTTTTGGTGGATTTGGTGTTATCCATGAAGTATCAGAAAGATGCCCTAGCGGAAAGGATAAATATGTTGTGAAGATAGAAACCCACACAAATGGTCCGCTTTTTACAGAAATCAATTGCTATTTGAGAATTGGCAGAAAAGAAATGAGTAAGTGTATAATTTTTCATTGCATTGTTCCTCTATTAGTTATTCGTTAATCTCACTAATGAATCTCAAACCGTTTCAGTTGACGAATGGACTAGGCAAAAGAAGCTTTCAATTTTAGGTATGCCCAATTACGTAGCCTCTGGTTCACATGTTTTTGAAGGCATAAAATACCGATTTTTGGTATTACCTCGATATGAAAAAGATCTAGAAGTAATATTTGAGGAGAAGAAGAAATTTAATTTGAAGACGGTTCTACTTATTTCTAATCAAATACTGCAAATTCTGGAATATATACATGATAAGGGTTACATCCATTCGGATATTAAAGCTGCTAATATAATGTTACGTAGAGTGAAAACATTAAAATCTACAAATACAGCGTCAATGGACTTGTCCGCTCATTTGAAATCACCAGTGGCACGCAAAAATACTAGAGAATGCCTTAAAATAAGGACTTGTAAGATGAGGAAGGGGGCAGTGACTAGACCTGTGCTAAGATCCAAACGATATGATACCAGAACAGTGAAGTGTGTTAACTATAATATAGATCATTATTTCAAGGCGCGTTCCTGTTTTGGATCCGAGGATGAGGATGAAGGCGACTTGTCTGAGACAAAAAATGTTGAGACCACAACGATTGAGGAAGTTATAAGAGAACAGGTGATGATTATGTACTATCTTTTGAATCTTGAAAGGTGGATTTACTTGAGACTGGCGCCATCTGATTGCATATCATTTCAGCGAGAATGTGAGATTTTTCATCAAGTCTCATATAATTTTTTGGCGCTCATGTTCTATGGAACTGTGTGCTATAATTTAGCCCAAATGTTTGTAATTTTCGAAAATGGTCTCAAACAATTAGGTTCGACTCTAACTGATGAATTGGTTGTCAAATTCGATTGCCCCGATAACTTTCGAACAAATTTTGTCGTCTGACATCTTTATATCGCTTCGGTGGTGCTATGGTTAACACGATCTGTGTTAACTCAGTCAGTCTTACAAGATGGAAACATCGTTTCCGCAATATACAGGGTGTCCCATAAAAATTTTCCCGGTTCAACTGTTCAACATCACCTTTTGACAGAAAGTTCAATTATTACATTATTTCGTGAATAATGAATGAACCAATTTTGAAAATTTTAATTGGGTTGTGTACAGAACATAAATAACTTTGAACTAACCAACACGCGACATCTCTTCATGGGGATGGTTTTTTCGGAACGAAATCATGATGGGACTTTGTCCCACTCAAAAGAGAAGTTGACCTGTTTTTTTAAAATCCTCGAAAATTCTTCGTTTCTGAGTTCATTGGGGGTCAAATTTTCGTTGGACACCCTGTATGTCAGATGGCAAAATTTGCAGAGGGCAAGAGTGTAGTTATTCGTGTGGTGTTATGGGGTTAGGTGTAGAGACATGGAAACATGACAATTTTCAATAATGTTTTCTTGCCAGTAAATTATGTTGTTTTATAAAAGCTCCTTGCAGTGACCATCACTTATCCTTGGAGATTTATCAAAAATCAATCGGACAAAAAAAATTAGTTTTATCAATAGATAATCTAGTACCTGATCGAAGCTTTTTCTGTTTTTTTTTCCAAAATAAACAAAATGGCGGCCTCATAAAAAATTTTTCCAGATTGTCGGAACAAAACCAACAGTTAATTGTTTGTAAATAATCGAAATTAAAAAAAAAAGAAAATCCTTCGATCAGGCACTAGTTTTTCATGTTTTCGAAAAGCTGTATAAATTTCATTAAAATCTACAGGGGGGTTTCCGAGCTATAGTGGTCACCTGTTCAAAAAACATAGTTTTGATAAAAACGCATTTGAAGTTTTACACTCAATTTACGTATTATTTAATTACTTACAGAGTCATCTATTCCTGGGCCATATAATAGTTTTTAAGCTGTTGTGGCAACTTCCAAAATATCTATTTGATGTTGTCTACGTAGCATTCTACCTTTTGGAGTGTTGTCGTTACCACGATAGCTGCTAGCAAGCTAGGCAAGAGCAGGTAGCTCTTGCCCAGAGCGCCCGAGAGCCCTTGGCTAATTATCGAATAACTCGAAAAGTATTTGTGGGATTTACTTAAAATTTTCAGAGAATATTTCTGAGATATTATACCTGCCCAGCGCGCCCGAGAGCCCTTGGCTAATTATCGATTAACTCGAAAAGTATTTGTCGGATTTACCTAAAATTTTCAGAGAATATTTCTGAGATATTATACTTGCCCAGAGCGCCCGAGTGCCCTTGGCTAATTATCGAATAACTCGAAAAGTATTTGTCGGATTTACCTAAAATTTTCAGAGAATATTTCTGAGATATTATACTTGCCCAGAGCGCCCGAGTGCCCTTGGCTAATTATCGAATAACTCGAAAAGTATTTGTCGGATTTACTTAAAATTTTCAGAGAATATTTCTGAGATATTATACCTGCCCAGCGCGCCCGAGAGCCCTTGGATAATTATCGAATAACACGAAAGTATTTGTCGGATTTACCTAAAATTTTCAGAGAATATTTCTGAGATATTATACTTGCCCAGAGCGCCCGAGTGCCCTTGGCTAATTATCGAATAACTCGAAAAGTATTTGTCGGATTTACCTAAAATTTTCAGAGAATATTTCTGAGATATTATACTTGCCCAGAGCGCCCGAGTGCCCTTGGCTAATTATCGAATAACTCGAAAAGTATTTGTCGGATTTACTTTAAATTTTCAGAGAATATTTCTGAGATATTATACTTGCCCAGTGCGCCCGAGAGCCCTTGGATAATTATCGAATAACTCGAAAAGTATTTGTCGGATTTACTTAAAATTTTCAGAGAATATTTCTGAGATATTATACTTGCCCAGAGCGCCCGAGAGCCCTTGGCTAATTATCGAATAACTCGAAAAGTATTTATCCGATTTACTTAAAATTTTCAGAGAATATTTCTGAGATATTATACTTGCCCAGAGCGTCCGAGAGCCCTTGGATAATTATCGAATAACCCGAAAAGTATTTGTCGGATTTACTTAAAATTTTCTGAGATATTATACTTGCCCAGAGCGCCCGAGAGCCCTTGGCTAATTATCGAATAACTCGAAAAGTATTTGTCGGATTTACTTAAAATTTGCAGAGAATATTTCTGAGATATTGTACTGTAAGAAAATGCAAAAACAAAAAAAAAAAGATTTTTAAAAAAAGCCGTCTACACCTAACCCCCTAAGGAAATAATCTTTGTTATCAGTACAATTGATCATACGGCTCATTATGACACTATTGACTGTAGTGTCAACCCTTTAGCTGTTAGTTACTACCGCTATTTTCACATAAACTGATTTTTTGGCAGCTCTATTTATTAGATTTTGGACTTGCATCCAAGTACAAGCTGTCAACAGGAGAACATAAAAATTGCGAGGACGAACGTAAAGCACATGCAGGGACGTTGTTATTTTGCTCTAGGGACGCCCACAAAGGCATACAATCTAGAAGGTCGGACTTGGAATCTTTGGCTTACAATATGGTGTATTGGTTGACAGGATCCCTTCCCTGGATCGATGATTTGGAAAATTCGGAAATGATGCAGAGGAAGAAGCGACATTGTTTCATCGACACTTTGGGATTCCTGTATTTCTGCATGCCAGATCCCCCTAGAATACTGAAAGATTTCTTTCACTACATTAAAGGAATGGATGTGCAGGACACCCCAAATTACAATGCCTGCCGGCAGTTTATCAAGAGAGCCCTGAGAGAACATGGCTATCAAAATCAAAATTTTGACTTCGACAATCTGGAGGGTTGGGGATTGAATAAGGAAAAAGTTCCCGAAATGGTAAGGAAAACATTCTGCTGATCCTCTTTATACAGGGTGTCCCAAGCTCGAGTATCTATTAGACGTTTCTGGAGAACTGGATATATTTGAAATCTGAAAATTGGGATTATGATATTGCTTGAAATTCTCTACAGAGCTAAAATATTTTCGAAGCCTAATCACTTCCGGTTATACAGGGAGTGAAAATAAATTTGATGAAAATATTTTTTTTTCAAGTTTTGCATTCCTGGTATGATCAAGTATTCAATGCTGAATACATTTCTGTTAAAACCATTGTATTCATTCGAATAGTTTTCAAAATATCGAAAAAAAACCGGAAAAAAGTCAAATATTTAGTCAGTATTATGTTCATTATTCTTGTGTTAAACATCCTGAGCGTGAACCGTTTTTAGAACATCGAAGAGGAAGAATGTGGAAAGGTCATGCATCTTTTGAATTCCAGAAATATCATCACAGGGTGTTTCAAATTCTGTGTCGAAAATTGTGATAAAAAATTTGCCATAACTTCTGTTTTTCAAATTAGAACCCTATTTTTTATGATTGCGTTGGATTTCGATTCTGCGGTGAAAAGTAATGATAGTTTTCTAATATGATTATTGATTATGCTCCTAAATAAAAAAAAAAAATATGAAATTATTTAATTTAGGAGCATAATCATGTTAGAAAACTATCATTATTTTTCACCGCAGCATCCAAAGCAATCATAAAAAAATAGGGTTCTAATTTGAAAAACAGAAGTTGAAACGTAAATTTCACTGCAAATGTCAGAACTGTTCCAAACTGTAACAGTAAGTACATAATTTTGATTTATTTACAGTTGGATCGTCCAGTGAACGTGTTCAAGAGACCTCCCTTGCTTTCAAATATGCCAGTAAAACCGATTCTCCGTAGAAAAACGAAAAAGAAGAAGAATCAAGCTGCATTAAAATGGTCTATGATGCTTTCTGATCCTGAAGTCCTCCTCAAGAAAGTTCGAAAAGTGGAAAGTAACGAGACTCCGACCGTTTTGGACTTCAACTTGGAGGAAATGAACCCGACACCAGCAATGAGGGCGGTTTACAAGAAATATGAAGAGAGAAAAGGACTGTCACCAAATAGTTATGGAGAGACTGATTTTGGCAATATTCCAGATGGCTTTACGCCTGAGATGGCAGCCGTAAGGCAGAAAATGTTAGAATTACGAGAGATGGAAACAGTTTTGAAACCTACTAAGAAAACAAAAAAGAAAAGAATTAACACAATGAAGAAAACGAGTAGTAAGTGTAATTGAATTTATCATATTTTAAAAAAACATCCAACATCCAATAAATATTATACAAGTACAAAAAGCCACGTAAAGGCTGGCAGAGTTTAACTATTATTTGACTTATATTTCTTCATGAAAGCATAGATTGACTGTTCAATTTAAGTTAATTAGGTTAAGTTAGTTAAATAATCATTAAAGGTTAATCATTATTGAAGGGATTTTTTTCTGAGTTTTCTCTCCCAAACTCTGAAAAATATCTATAAAATAAAAATTAATTATTTTGTGATTTGCTTCTGCGTAAGAAACACAAGATATTTGTCAGAAGCAATCAATTGAACAATGTTGCCTAACAAACAAAAACGAAACAACATCAACGAAGAAACAACTATATCGGAACGTTTCGGAGTCTATATCAGACTCCTTCGTCAGACGCTTAATGAAAATCTTTAGAATTATTTTGTTGATAGTTATTGTGAAATTCAAGAAATGTCACATTGACAGTATTTAAAAATCATAGCTAACATAGTTTTAATTTGCATAGAAATTTTCAAGTTCCAACTCCTTTTTCAATAAATTTAGCCAAATATGGTCAATATCAATTGAGCAATTTGCAAAATTGCGAACTTAATTTGTTCTACTCTTGAAATTCGAAATAATGTAATTGATTTCATCAAAAAATTTCTTGAAGAAAATGGATATCCGAGGCAATTCATAAATACATGTATCATGAATTTAGATAGAAGAGCAAATAATCAAGAACAACAAAATAATCAACAAGTACAACAGAATAATCAACAAGAACAGCAACCCAATCTGTTGAATGTGATTCCTTATGTTCGTGGCCTTTCTGAAAAAATTAGAAGAATCGGTTCTAAGTTCAATATAAGAACCGTCTTCAAAACACAAAAAGATCTTAGGTCTTTATTAACGAAAACAAAACCAATAAATGAAAAACAAAAATCAAAAAACTGTGTATATAATATTCCTTGTATTTGTGGTAAATCATACACAGGAGAAACATCAAGACCACTAGAAGTAAGAAAGTCAGAGCATAAGAATAACTTGAGAAATAGAGACATACAGAAATCAAAAATAGCAGAACATGTATGTACAATCCAAGGAGATCACATGATGGATTGGAGTAATATAAAGATTCTAATGAGTCTACTTGTATTTTATTGAACAGAGAATGCAATTTTGCAAATTGCTCAATTGGTATTGACCATATTTGGCTGAATTTATTGAAAATGGAGATGGAACTTGGAAATTTCTATGCGAAGTAAAACTATGTTAGCTATGATTTTTAAATACTGTCAATGTGACAATTCCTGAATTTCACAAAATAACTATCAACAAAATAATTCTAAAGATTTTCATTAAGCGTCTGACGAAGGAGTCTGATATAGACTCCGAAACGTTACGATATAGTTGTTTCTTCGTTGATGTTGTTTCGTTGTTGTTTGTTAGGCAACATTGTTCAATTGATTGCTTCTGACAAATATCTTGTGTTTCTTACGCAGAAGCAAATCACAAAATAATTAATTTTTATTTTATAGATATTTTTCAGAGTTTGGGAGAGAAAACCCAAAAAAAATCCTTTCAATAATGAGTATACCTCCTTTAATGATTACTTGCATTTATCATATTTCAAAACTTCCAACATCCAATAAATATTACACAAGTACAAAATGGCAGAGTTTAACTATTATTTGATTTATATTTCTTCATGAAAGCATCTTTTGACAGTTCAATTTAAGTTAATTAGGTTAAGTTAGTTAAGTTGTAATTATTTGTTAGGTATAAAATAGCAATGATTTATTTATATTTCAGATAAAGATTCTAGTAAAATGAAACACAAGCCTGTTCTTCCCACGAGGACGTACACTCTGAGAGGATGATATCCAAAATTTATTTTTTACATAAAATAGCTGTATTAAATACTGATATGACGAAGATTGTACTTACCTTTGAATTATAGTTCTTTTCCAACAATACTATAGCTTTAGAGCTTCAATTTGAGAGCAGTGGAGTGTGAATCCGGTTGTGATAAATTTAAGTAACATGAAGTATTTTCTATAAATTTTGAAACTTCCTCAATGTTGAATATATTTTTCATTGAATATTCATGCTGTCGAACGAACCCCAGCAATGTTTATCACAAATTGCTATATTTTTTATTATAACAAAATTTCAGGATATTTTTGATTTCATTATTTCGTATGTTAGATACAAGTTGATTTTTCAATGCTACTAAAGGACCACGGGATAAAATGATTTCTTATTAATATATTTGTGTGATTTTTTGATATAATATATTATCATGTTATGTGACAAATTTTGATTTGGAAAAATTATAAATGACATGAAATTAGAAGTGTACTCTATGGACATAATTCGCAAAATCATAAATATGCAATACTCTGAGCTTTTAGGAAAATGAAAGTATCCATAATGTATACTTTCGATTATGTAGAATGCAAGAACCTTAAATACATCGTAATGGATACTTGTATTTAATTTGAAGAATTCAATTAAGTGTTGTTTAGTTAAATATTTTTGTATTAGTGATATAATTTGTATTATAAGTAATAATTTTCTATTTCGCACCAAAACACGAAAGAGGAATAAAATTGAAAATTTTTGTTTTCATAATTCTTTCGTATTTCTCTATTTGTTGTTGTTGAATGAATTTATGTTATGTTAATTTCAATTCCCAGTATCTGTTTATTTCTATTGTGTATTTTTGCTCTTGTTTTCAAGAAAACTTACTTTTTACTAAATTATTCAAGTTGGCTCTCTTTAGTGAATTCTATAGAAAGCTGAGTCAGTACCTTATAAAGAAAAATATAATATTCATTATGTGATCGTAAAAAATTTAAATTCCTTAAAATAAAGCTCTTTGAATTTTGTTTCTTTTGACTTTGTTATGTGGGGTTTTCTACTAGGAGGTTCTAAGGGATCTCCTTGGAGAAGACCTATATAGGAGGGTCGTCATCATAATCATGTCTATAGCACGAGTGCAAAAGCAGATTGACCCCATGTCAATGTTTTTTAGCCTTTTTCTCCCATAGTGAAGTCAATCTTTATTTGCGCTTGTGCTATGGACATGATTATGATTATACTGACGACCCTCCTAAGGAGATCCCTTAGAACCGCCTAGGAGCTTGTGTGACTAAGGAGAGTCAGTTGCGTTCTTTGTCGACTTAGTTACTCTATCCTTATGCGAGCTTAGACACAGCACTGTTAATTTTTGACTGGATGGTGTGCACTAGCACTACCCTCTGAGTAGATCTCCAGCTCGCTCAATCCACTGAGCTTAAAACTCATCATTTAATTCAAATTAGCCAACGTGAACACTCGCGCCAAAGAGTACTGACTTCACGTCAGTGCTTTCTTATATTTCTTCAAGTTTCTTTGACAAATCTGGCATTAATACAGTATGCCTATTGGCTATTAGTTTCACCGTAAGACGAAATAAAAAAATGCTGTTATGGCACCCCCGTTAGGATCGCAATTGCTTACGCCTCTTCTTCAAATCCAAACGTAATTTGATATAGATTTTTCAAACATAGTTATTTATAAATTGGCCCACGGTAGACATTTTAACTCGTAAACAACACTATTTTCTCGAAACTGACTTGTCCGTGCACAGAATTGCCTGGAAATTTCTTTAAAAATCTTACAATATCGGCTCAGCGCCAAATCCATGAACGCTGGACGTTAACCACATCCAACATAAAAAGAGCCACTTCTCCCCTGCGCATGCGCAATCTACTCGAGGCAGCATCATAGACCACATTAGTTAGGTTAGAATCATTCGCTTGGCGGGAGATCCATATTCAAATTTTTTAACAAGGAATTTCAACTTTGAGATGAAACCACCCTATTTAAAAGAGACTGTTAGTACAGAGACAACAAGTATTGGGTACCTTCATCATTAGTGCATGTTTTCATGTTATTTCCACATTAAAATCTGCTTCTATTTATGCTTAAATCAAGATTGAAACCAGTGTGTTCGAAAGATTTCCGTATGTCGTAGATGACTTCTGTTGTGCGTCATTACTTGGCTGATTTAGGGTTATGTTATTATTTTTGACTGATTTCGAGTGAGCTTAAGACATACGTCAATCGAATTTGGTGAACACTTTTATCTTTATTAATTATTTTGGAAATATACAATTTTGTTATGAAAACTTGATTCTAGATGGTTGAGAAAGGTTCACAGAATCTATTTCAACCAAAATAAACCTTAAGAAATTAGCCAAAGTATCTAAAAACAGGCGAGAAATTCGCGTAAATTTTAGACCCATAAGAAATGCATGGGGAATTCAGTGCTCGGATCCACGGATGGATCGTAATTCAAATTTCCCGCCTAACCTAACTAATGTGGTCTATAGAAGAGAGAGGACGGATAACATCATATATCTAATACGTATATGGATAACATATTCCCTGACATTTAAACCAAAATGGGCACCACAAGACCACAGAACCGGCTCCTTTTTCCTGCTGTGGCTTTTACAGCCGTAAGCTGCACATCCTATCATTATGTGCAACACAGTTTTATAACAAAACAGTCCATAAACGCTCAAGAAACACACGTCCACCACAACGTTTGGTGTCCACCAAACTGTCAAAGTTTTGGTTTCAGATCGATAGCGTTGCGTAGTACAGCATGATATCTACCCATAATTCGCTAATATCCAAACAAGAATAATTAAAAAAAAAAATTTATTACATAGTATATACAGTCTCGAATTACTTCAAATTCAATTAGAAGTGACTTGTCAACTTCTGGAGCTCTCCTAGATCATCCAATAATTCATCGATTTTCGTACCAATCTTTTTTGATACCTCCACCTTTTCGGTGAGAGTAAGATTGAGAAAGCTCCAAACTAATTCTCCATCGATAATCGAACGACAAGGATTTGCTGACAATTTTCTATGGCTCTTGTATGTCCTGAAACCCAAAATGAGAATTAATATTTCTAGAGGAATATTGCATGAAATAAGGTAGGTAACAAAAATTATTTTTTAGGCCTTGTAAACTAACATGTTAGATTGATAAAGAATAGTTTTTCATGTTTAGGCAAAAAACTAAATTTTGTGAAAGAATACAAAAAATCCCAATAAAAAAATTACAGTAGTTGCCCAAGAATTAGAAACATAAAGTAGAAATAGTCCTTACTCAAGAAAAATATTTACTTTCGAAAAGACTTACCTGAACGCTTTAGGATTCAAACCACCGATATGGGCACCATGAGTTACTAATACATTTTGTAACATGAGTAACCGTCGATATGTTTTCTCAGGAACAGGCATGATATATCCCATTCCACCATCCAGGGATGCTGTGAATCAATTTTCAATAATTAATTTGCCTGTTTATCACATCTCTGAACAATGAATTCAATTTGAACCACGAAGACATAACCTCATTTTCATGAAGTACTCGACCCCTCACAGTAAGAAGTAAACATAAAGATGCCTTTAGGATGACATTCACAGCTCTGACGGGGGGCACAATATACCTTAAGGTCGGAGTGCAACGTTACCCCCCAACAGCAATATACAAAATATATACAGGGTGAGTCTTTGACCACTGCATTAATTTTAACCAAAGATTCCTCTCATCAAATGAAACACTTCTTTCATTTACCATTTTTCCAGATTCGGCTCAGGTAAAAAGTTACAAGTCTTTAAAGATTTCACAATGTGCTAATACACTCCCGCATATAAATTATCTATGACATTGTTGGCGGACGAGAATGAGGCATGGTAACGTGGTTTACAGCTTGATTCGGGATTCCAACGCTCAGGGACGGATCCATAAATGTAGTGAAATTTCTGGAGTTTTCCATTTTAAAACATTCAATGAAGAATATCTCGAAAACGGTGCGTTTAAGGAGAAATGATGAAGAATAATATAATGTTCTAAAACGATGGAATATTCTTTAAATGACTCAAGAAAAACTTTATATGCTTTCTTTATGCTAATTTCGTTTAGTTTTATGAATCCACGAGTCCATAACTAGAAAACCAGTAGAAGTAGAAAATAACTAATATTTGGAAAATATGTACCGTAGTTATAGGAAACTTTACGCCAACATTCATTTTATTCGAAAAAAGGATGTCAAAGCTACAAAATAAAAACTGATTTTTTTTCAAAATTTCAACAGCCTGTATCTTTTTACCTGAACTGAATTTGGAAAAATGTTAAATGAAAAAAGTGTTTCATTTGATGAGAGGAATCTTTTGTTAAAATTAATGCAGTGGTCAAAGACTCACCCTGTATATACTGATAATTGTTATCATGGCTAACAACAACCTACCACTAATTTTTGCGCGCATGTTCTAGAGAACAGCGTGCTACCATTTTGCCCAAATGTCTTCAATTTTGAATATTTTGTCGACTCACTGATGAAGAATTCGAAGGTTAAGTTCGTTAATGGGCATAATCGGCCAAACGGTTTCGGATAAATTTAGTTTTCGCACAATACAGATCCGAATGAATAGAATCTTGGTAACTAGTTGTAGAATGCCGACACAAAGACATATGCGAAATTTAAACATACAGTAACTTAACATGAGGCTTACCAAACATGGTCATGTGTCTTCTATCCCCACCGGTGAAAATCTTGGTGTCTTCATCTTTCTCTGTTACTTTTACAGCCAATCGGAAAAATGTGTTCACATTTTGGCCAAGATGAAAATCAGCCTTTCTCAGTAATTTTTGCCCTAGAAACATTTGTATGTCATTGAAAATGATTCCAGTGAATAGAGAAAGTGTGACCAATTTGTAGAAATTCATTCATTGTACGTGCAAAATGTGGCCGAGCATTGTCGTGTTGAAAAACACTTCAGAAGTAGTGCAGAAAAATTTCCTGTATACAACTTTTCGACTTCACAATAAAATTAACGAAAAAAACTCACCTCCCAAAGATTCTCGTGCTTCTGGGTGGTACATATATAAGACAAGATTTTTTTCTCTATCAGAGACTAAAAATCCCAAAGTGGGGCCATCGATCAAATATTCAATTGAATATACCTCGCAGGGTTTGAAATCCTGAAATTAAAGTCAAGTGTCACATTCATTCTTTGTTGTATTTAAATTTTTGCTCGCCTTGATCAAGGCGCTATCAGTGAGCTCAAACGTCTATATTTTTCTATTTTCTACCTAAAATGGTAGCATTGGATTACATAGGAGTTACCGATAGCGTAATTTTTGAAAAGTAGATGTGTATGAAAAATTGACAAAGGTCTGTACTTCAAACCATGTATTAAAACGCCCCCTACAGAACTCTCAATTAATTTATTAATTTAATTAACCACGTACCACAGGGCTTTCCCACATTTTTGGCGCTCTAGTTCATCGGAACTGAGTGCTTATCAATTTGCCCAAATGTCTGTAATTTTCGAATTTTTCGATGAAAATGGTCTTAAACGATTTGGTTCGACTCACTGATCAAGAATCTGTGGTCGAAATTCATACTGTCCGGCCGGCCGGTCCGGCCGTAGGCACGATAACTCTCGAACGGAATGAGCTAGACAGTTGAAATTTTCAGAGTAGGTTTGGGAGATAAATATCTCGGCTAAGTTCGTTATTGGGCAAAATCGGACAGATGGTTTCGGAGAAACAAAAAAAAAATTTTTTTTTTACAAAACAAATTCCAAATTAAATTTTTTTTAATAAGCAGTTTTATCATAAGAGTCGATTCATATCATTTTTAACTCTAACAAGCTAACACTTTCGGAGATATGATTTTTCAAAATTTCAATGTAAATCGTATTTCACAGATTGATATAATTATTCTATGTATGAATTGTCATAATGTCAACTTGACAGAAGGGAATATTGTAACTTCAAAAATATTGGGGTTGAAATACTCGTATTTTAGCGATGCAACGGGGACCTCACCCGAAAATGTTTGAAAATATTACGTAAATATTGAAAGCATAATTCTGTAGTTCGAGAGAGGAGAAAATTTGGTGAACGTAGATCAGGAAATTTTTGATCGATTCCAAGGTAATTTTTTATTATTACTTATCTTCTTTCATACATGTTTTATGGAATACCTACTATTTGTAGGTACTTTAAACCTGTTTTGGGCAATTGTCATACGAAACTTGTTTTTTTAGCGCTCTAGTTCCTCGGAACAGAGTGCTTATCAATTTGCCCAAGTGTCTGTAATTTTGGAATTTTTGGCTGAAAATGGTCTCAAACGATTTGGTTCGACTCACTGATCAAGAATCCGAGTGCGAAATCGATCCTGTCCAGCCGGCCGACCGGCCGTAGGCACGATAACTCTCGAACGAAAGGAGTTAGCGGATTGAAAATTGCAAGGTGGTTTTGGAGCTTAAATATCTCGGACAAGTTCGTTAATGGGCGAAATCCATCAAGGGGTTTCGGAGTTATGGCCGATTTTAGTAAAAATATTTTTTTATGAATATTTCCGAAACCGATCACTCGATCTATCTGAAATTTAGCATCAAATTGTAGAATCATGACCTTTATACGCATGTGAAGTTATGTATTGACCAGATTACCTCAAAGTGTCAAAAAAAAAATTTGAAAATGTGGTGCAGTTCTCATTCTCATGATTGCTCATTTAATCTTGATAAATAAACTATCATTTGCATTGAACTTCCTTCATGATGCAGTTCTATCATGAGAATACATTGATATAATTCCCAACTCTGAGAAACCAATACTTTCGGAGATATAATTTGTCTGTTTGAACTAGAGCGCCAGAAAGCTCCTGTCCACAGGGCTTGATACCATTTTTTTCAATTACACATTGCATATTTTTGATGCTATAATACTTACTCTTGATACAAGAGATAGGGTCCTATGCTCCTCTTGAAATCGAAGCAAAGATATCGACTTATAAACGTCCGCTATCAAAAGCAAATTTTTAATCGCCAAAATCTGATGAGTGTAGATCTGTGTATCAATAAAGGCGACTCCAACGAGATCGTTGTCCGTTAACTGCCATATATAAATCTTCTGTCCCACTGCCGATACTAAGAAGCCGCTGACTTGAGACAATGCTGTAACGGGACCTTTCTGTTCTTTCGCATAAATTTCCTTGAATCTGTTCTTCGTTAACGGCTGACCTGGTTCGGGAACAACTTCAATGATGTCGTAAATTAGAATCCTGCCTCTTGATGTGATGTCTTCGCCATAGTTGTAGTTGGTTCCTGAAATCAATTAAAAAGTTATAAAAGCACTGAGAATGGGTCAGAGGCTTTAAGGCACTCGTTAATTTAATGATCAATATATACTAAGTGACATAGAAAAAAAATTGGTTCAAGTCCTGTGGACAGGAGCTTTCTGGCGCTCTAGTTCAAACAGACAAATTATATATCCGAATGTATTGGTTTCTCAGAGTTGGGAATTATATCAATGGATTCTTATGATAGAACTGCATCATAAAGGAAATTAAATTCAAATAATAGTTTATTTATCAAAATTAAATGAGCAATCTAAGAATGAGAGCTCCACCATGGAAGAAATCAAATTAAAATAGCTGAAATGAATCTGACTCTCTCTTATAGAACAGGATGACATGTACGAGTATGAACACAGATCATATAATCAAGCTTAGATAGAATAATTATAGCATTCTGTGAAAACATAGAAGTACGATTCATTTGATGCTAAATTTCAGATAGATCGATTAATCGGTTTCGGAAATATTCATAAAAAATGTTTTTACTAAAATCGGTCATAACTCGGAAACCGCTTGATGGATTTCACCCATTAACGAACTCGTCCGAGGTATTTACGCTCCAAACCCACCTTGCAAATTTCGATACTCTAACTCCTTTTGTTCGAGAGTTATCGTGCCTACGGCTTGCCGGACCGGCCGGACAGAATCGATTTCGACCTCGGATTCTTGATCAGTGAGTCGAACCAAATCGTTTGAGACCATTTTCAGCCAAAAATTCGCAAATTACAGACATTTGGGCAAATTGATAAGCACTCTGTTCCGAGGAACAAGAGCGCCAAAAAAACATCCAGTAATAATTATTTCATTACAAAGAATTTCTACGAATATGTTTGTTCAATATAGTACAAAAAAAAAAAAAAGTTTTTCAATCATGTCAATAAAACGATAATAACGCTTCGTCTCAGATGATGGAAATATCGTTGCCGTATGTCCGACGGAAATTTTTAGTGGACAAGAGTGTAGTGAGACAAATAATAGTAATATTTATTTAAGTTTATTCTCATTTTATCAACTTGCCCAAATGTCTGTAATGTTACAATTTTTCGATGAAAATGGTTTTAAACGATTTGGTTCGACTCACTGATCAAGAATCCCTGCTCGAAATCGATTTTTTCTTACATTACAAATTTTGAATTGAATTTTTTTCAAGATGCAGTTTCATCATAAGAATACATTGATATTATTCTCAACTTTAACAAGCTAATACTTTCGGGGATATTATATTTTGTTCAAAAATTCAATAAAACATCGTACCTCTATGTTTTTCGCAGAATGATGATTCAATCTTTCTGTGTTCAATCTGTTTGCGGTAGGTCCAGTTTGAAAAATAAACGTTATTAATGTCAAACGATGTAAGTATGTAAACAATTTGAAATTTGGATTCGCTAAGTTCATAGGCAGAGTTTTTGGTAAGTGAGTCGAAAATGAATGATGCAGGGAAGTCAAGCATAATTTACGAGTCATTCTCAAATTATGGAAGATTTGAACGGGATTTCCAACTTATGTACAGGTATTTATTCCTTAGTAACACTATTCAAGATTTCCTCCATAAGTATTCTGGTTTCAATTCTCTCTAGACTGATTACATTAGATTTGTTTCATGAATAAAACTGGCTATCTCATTTACTCAATTTTTAAGAATGACTCCCGATAGTTTTGAAACACTTGTAGCCAAAATTTGACCGTCATAAAAAGATAAGATGCAAAGGGATTTGAACTTATTTTATGATATAGTTCTATCATAAGAATCCATTGATATAATGCCCAACTCTGAGAAACCAATAGTTTCGGAGATATGGTTTGTCAAAGATTGGACAAGAGCGCCAAAACTCCTGCCACAGGGCTTTTCCCCTTTTTTGGCGCTCTAGTTCCTCGGAACTGAGTGCTTATCAATATGCCCAAATGTCTGTAATTTTCGAATTTTTCGATGAAAATGGACAGTTGAAATTTTCAGAATACGTTTGGGAGATAAATATCTCGGCTAAGTTCGTTATTGGGCAAAATAAGATAGATGGTTTCGGAGTAACAAAAAAAAAAATTTTTTTTCACGAATTTTCACAAATTCCAAATTACATTTTTTTCAATAAGCAGTTTTACCATAAGATTCCAATGATATAATTTTTAACTGTAACAAGCTAATACTTTCGGAGATATGATTTTTCAAAATTTCACTAATAAATCGTATTTCAACATTGTCACAGAATTATATAATTATTCTCTGTATGAATTGTCATAATGTCATTTTATTTTCCTGAGACATGACATTATCTAATCAATCGAAGAATTGTGAGCGAAGTGAGAAAAATCTCAGTTGTTTGCTCCGAAATTAGTTTTTCTCAGAAAAGTCTTACATTTCGGAACGGAACATGAAGTAAGAGATCTGAGAGTAGTGAGACTGCTTTTCATCCATAGACATAGATATAACTTTCGAACGGAATGAGGTAGGTAGTTGAAGTTTTCAGAGTAGGTTAGGGAGATGAATATCTCGGTTAAGTTCGTTATTGGGCAAAATTGGCCAGATTGCTCATTTAATCTTGATAAATAAACTATTATTTGAATTGAATTTCCTTTATGATGCAGTTCTATCATAAGAATACATTGATATAATTCCCAACTCTGAGAAACCAATACTTTAGGAGATATAATTTGTCTGTTTGAACTAGAGCGCCAGAAAGCTCCTGTCCACAGGGCTTGAACCCATTTTTTTTTAACTGGATATTTAAATTATGTATGCTTCACAACTGAATAAATGCTTTTATGTTAAAAACTCACCAACAGCAATGTATCCCCTTAGACCTGATCTGGTCCCTTCATATGCCAAAGATACATTTTTCAAGCAGTTCACATGCTCCCACTCCTCCAAATCTATTTTTGTGCTAGGAATAATATCCCACGAAACAGGTGAAAACAGCATTATACTGAAAATTTCCTGCGGGGGATATGGAAAGCGATCTCCTTTGTCTTCAATCGACAATTCCTTATCCTCACCATTAAATTTGTAATATTTATTTGATGGTTCCGCTATGCTTGTTACTAAACAATACGTTTTGGACTCCAGATGATAAGTTACAAAGTGAGGCGTACATCTCAAGGGTACCTATATGGGAAAATTTATAATCAATTATAATCATTATAATAAAATTTGTAATGAATGTGAATTGCATTAAGTTTAATTCTTCTCAGTTTCGAAAATGGGATAAAACCGAAAACATATACAGGGTGAGTCTTTGACCACTGCATTAATTTTAACCAAAGATTCCTCTCATCAAATGAAACACTTTTTTCATTTACCCTTTTTCCAGATTCGGCTCAGGTAAAAAGTTACAAGAGTTTGAAGATTTCACAATGTGCTAATACACTCCCGCATATAAATTATCTATGACATTGTTGGCGGACGAGAATAAGGCATGGGGGTTTACAGCTTGATTCGGGATTCCAACGCTCAGGGACGGATCCATAAAAGTAGTGAAATTTCTGGAGTTTTCCATTTCAAAACATTCAATGAAGAATATTTCGAAAACGGTGCGTTTAAGGAAAAATGATGAAGAATAATATAATGTTCTAAAACGATGTAATATTCTTGAAATAACTCAAGAAAAACTTTATATGCTTTCTTTATGCTAATTTCGTTCAATTTTATGAATCCACGAGTCCATAACTAGAAAACCAGTACAAGTAGAAAATAACTAATATTTGGAAAATATGTATCATAGTTATAGGAAACTTTACCCCAACATTCATTTTATTCGAAAAAAGGATGTCAAAGCTACAAAATAAAAACTGATTTTTTTTCAAAATTTCAACAGCCTGTATCTTTTTACCTGAGCTGAATTTGGAAAAATGTTAAATGAAAAAAGTGTTTCATTTGATGAGAGGAATCTTTGGTTAAAATTAATGCAGTGGTCAAAGACTCATCCTGTATATCCAAATCAATATTACTTCAATAATTTTCAAATTTAATCAAGTTATTAATTAAACTGTCGAACATATTTTCTTACCTTCCTCACTGGCCATGGAGCATCGTAACTCAAATTAACGGGTAGCAATCCAATACGCAATTCATGTTTTCTGTTAATATACAAGAAACCATACTGACAGTTGAGGTTGTTGAATGAGGCGAAACAATGTAGTTCGCCATCTATACTCATTGGATGTATTCTTGGTTCACCTCTAGGAGGCAGAAACACCCACTGTGGATTGACTCCACATATGAATACACCATTATATCCAGCAACGTTGCTAAAATACCTGAGAGAAATACAATAATATATTATTATTTAATTTTTCATTCCGTTTTGAAAATCTATATCTATATCTATATTTATAAAAGAAAGTCGTGTTAGTTACACCACTTATAACTCAAGAACGGCTATACCGATTTGGCTGAAAATTGGTGGGGAGGTAGCTTAGAACCAGGAGACGGACATAGGATACACACATACAGGGTGTTTTTCTTTTAAAGTCAATTAAAACTTGCTGTTTTTCCTGCCATAATCGTACAATTTTAGTCATGTGTGTTTAAAAATAAACTTTCGAGGCATACACCATTGAAAATAAAGCATTACTATACAGGGTGTCCTTTTTCTCATGGCTCAATTGTACGTGATTGAAGTGATTTGTGTCACAAACAAAGCATTAACTAAATAGGTACCTTGGATGGATTATCATAATGTATTCGTCCGAAATCTCCATACAGGGTGTTCTTCTTTTAACGTTCAATTGCAACTTGCTGTTTTCCATGCCACAATCGTACAATTTAATTCATTTGTGTTAAAAAATAAACTTTAGAGGGATACATCATTGAAAATAAATCATTACTGTACAGGGTGTTTATTTTTTCTAATTGCACAATTGTACGTTATTTATTGCCTCTAAGGCGGAACAGAGTTCGCTGGGTCAGCTAGTATATACTAATTGTATTTATGTCATGGCTACTGATTTTGACGTTATTTAGAGGAAATCGGCGGAATTATACGCAAAATGTCGATTCGGACCGTTTTCGATCGGTCGGTGATAGAAAAACCGTCGAATAATATGCTATATGGCGATATTATTCAGAAAAGTGAAAATTACCAGCATCTTTCCGAGGTTAATACTCTTTATCAGTCAAGTCCGAAAGTCCCTCTGCAGCCCCGCTAGCGCAGCATTTGCGAGCTCGGCATTCTGAGCCGAAAGCCCGGGGTGGAATCTCGGAACGGGTATTAACTTATTTTTCAATTTGTTTCTATTGATCTACTGTAATAAATAAAATAATTGATTTTTGGTTAGGTAGATCTGCTGTTTTTTTTTCAATACTACATAATACTAAAGTGAAGACTTGGAGTCATCGAAGGGGATCAAGAGAAACTTTTTGAGAATGTCGTTATATACGTGTTGTTTTTTTAGATGTTAGGAGGGGGATTTGGCGGGAATCTTGAATGGTGTTTTTCGAAAAATGTCAACACCGATAAGGCTTGAACGATTGTGACGGAATTTTATGTGTGAGTGTGTTTCGGTGTACCTATATATTGTATATTGTTGTAGGGGGTTACGTTGCACTGCGACCTTAAGGTCTATTGTGCCCCTCAATCAGAGCTGTCCATGTCTCTTTCGGTGTACCTCAAAGAGGTTAAGATTCACAATTGGACCCTGTAGGTGGCGCTACCATCGATTTACATGAACTCAGAAACGGCTATACCGATTTTGATGAAGTGTTTCGGTGTACCTCAGTTTCACAATACGATCCGCTAGGTGGCACTAAAATCGGTCTATACGAACTCAAAAACGGCTGGTTCGATTTTATTAATACTTTGTTAATGATATTTAGTACGTCCCAGGTTCACTATAGGTTTCAGTAGGTGGCGCTGTAATCAGTTTATAGGAACTCAAAAACGACTGGACCGATTTTGATGAAACTTTGTGTGTGTTTAAGTGGGTCTCTGGTTCAAAATAGCTCAACCGATCTCGATGAATATTTATGTCTGTGTAGGTCTCAGGCCCACAATATACCCCGGTAGGTGGCGCTGCAATCTGTCTACAGGAACTGAGAAATACCTCGATCGATTTTGAAGAAACATTGTATGCAGGTTTGGGCAGGTCTCAGGGTCGCAATAGGAATCCAGTAGGTGGCGCAGTATTCGGTTAATAGCAATTCAAAAACGCCTGAACATATTTCAATAGGACTTTCTTGTGTGAATGGGTTTCAGAATCACAACAGGACTCGTTAGATGGAGTTGAACTACCGGTTCAATCGAACTACCGATTATATTGATCTACAATCAAAATGTGGTTCTACTGGAAAAATGCACATGTACCGGAAAAATGTAGATCTATGGCTAGGTAGATCTGCTGGCCACTAGTTTTACTATACTAATATTTGTCTCACCTCATTTTTGGGATATTCTCGTGAACGTAGAACCAATCGGAATTATCAGTATCTTGCAGAACATCGGTATTTCCTTCATAAATTATATTGTGTTTCATTTTCCTGAACCGCAGCTTGAGATTTCCTCTGGGATATCTGAACACCTCATATATGTAGATATCTCTCTCCATCCTGATGAATAACAGAGGTCTAGATCCCTTATTGCCCAAGGAAGCGACCAATATCTCCCTGATCCGATGATCTATACCTGGCTGCAGTGGCGTATTACTTCCCGGCAAGACAGATTCTAAATTATCGACCAACACTTTGGGACCGTGGCAAATGTTGGCTACGTAATAACACAATTTGAAATTGGGTACTGAATATAGTTCCAAATGGCAGTTATCTCTTATGACGAATAACCAGTACGTTTTCTTGTATTCGGTTAGGTATTTTTTCCACCAATTATGTCTTAATCTAGGTTTCGGAGGCGGAGGATTAAGAGAGGGCATTTTGAAATCGCTGTTGTCTCCGTACAACAAATCGTCCTCGTTTTCAACATCTGGTTTTACGTCGTTTTCGTTGGTGATAAATTGAGGTACGAAAGTGAATTCCTCTGGTATTTTATTGCAGAACAGTCCGGAAAAGTCCTTGTACAGACAAATATTTGTCACTGGTGGGACCTGAGAAAACGAAAATAATGATCACTTCTCCCACTTTTCTTCCAAGTGATGAAATAGATTTAAAAAATTTTAATATGCTTAATTTTATTAGTTGTACTTACATTGGATAATGTGGACTTGCTGATGACCAATTTAGCCGCACCAGTTTGCTTCGATTCTCTCAACATGAACGTTATAACTTGCCCGTCTGTCGTTAAAAGTGCGATGTAAGGATCTGCACTCGTTGCGAAAATAACAGCAGACCCCAGATTCAAAGGAATGTGCTGAATTTGAATGGGACCTTTGAGCAGTCGGATGGAGGCTGTAGTAACCTGCACAATATATTTGTTGTGGCCAAGATTGCCTGCAAAAACACTTGGACAATCCACAGCAAATCCACTATTTGTTATTTCGTCAATTTCTTGACCAGTCTGTAAGAAAATCAGGAAAATTGGACTATGTCTTCGGGGTCTGTACCTAATGTAGATCGATTAATAATGGTTAAATGTAAAATATATTTGTCAGACATTGTTCAAAATATAAATTTGCTTGTTACACATCTCATTTTGTGCAAATGTCACTTCGTCTTCGACCAAAATAGAAATAATTTACCTGTAGGACCAATGTATCTTCTTCTCTTCCAAGCAGGAGAAATGCATGTTTATCACCTCCGTTACAGACAGTCCAAACATTATAACAACCGGGTAGAGTATACGTAGTCACCACTTGAGGTCTGATGGATTTTTGTAAAATACACAAAGCTCCATTTTTGCCGTAACCTGACGTAGTTGCGATTTCAAGATCTATGTTAGCCCTATTGGAGAACTCCTCACTGAGGAAAGCTGGCTCACCAAGCGTCAGATTACCACATGGTCCAATGTTCAATAAACTGTCGCAGACCTACAACAAAAAAAATTCATAAAAAATGAACGATAAACATGTTTTTCCTATTAAGATTCAAACCCGTATCTCCTGCACGATAGGAGAGGATAACTTCTGGGCTATCGAGGTGTTCTTGCAGTTCTGAGATTTAGCGATTTTCAGCAGAATCTGACAGAGAGTTTCTTAAGGATAATTATTTTCCCAGAAAATTTCTTACCTCAAATGTATAACTTTTCAATTGCAAACTGGTCTCCTGTTGACTGCCGTACACCTCAAACTCTTCAGGATCTCTGATATCTTGTACGTCAGAAGCGATACAATCGGTGAGAGAATCTCTGAGCCTATCTTCTTCCTCCTCGGATTTCGAACGTTTGGCTGCTGGTTCTTCCGAATCATCCAGAACTATAACCTCATTGCATTTTTCTTGAAAACGTAACAGCAACGAGTTTCCCAGACGTGAACCAAGAAATAGGAAATTATGTTCACAAATGCAAAGCTGAAAAAAGCAGATAATTTATCGGTAACAAACTCAAATTAATCAAGAGGAACATAAATTCAAACAACAATACGATCAAGAGATGAAGTGGTGTCCACAATTATACAGAGTGAATTCAGAACTCCAATTGTTTTTTTTCACGTTACTTTCCCAAAGATATATGAAAATAATCTCTACTTACACAAGTCGTTAGCACACTAGAAGCTGCCAAGTGGAAATGAAAAGTTCTGACATATCTCATACTGTCAGCTAACAAAGTCAACACATACAAATCTCCATTTTTTAGAGATAATACCAATGTATCATCCTCTAGGAATCCTGCTTGTGCACAATCCAAACTAATGTTCAATTCTTCCTGCGGTTCTAAAAATACAAATTTTCATGAGTACATAATTTTATCAAGCGTTAAATAAAATTAATTCAAGTAGCAGGGAAAAAATAGGAATATCTTAAACATCTATGCTCCCTTTATATGCAGCCATTATGAGTATTGCGAAGCCGATACATATTTGTTCAAAAAAAACTACTTAACCTCAATCTGTCAAACAAACCAAACAGTTCATTGACTTCCAGATGAAAAAAAGGTTTCACCGCTCATTATATGGATTTTTCAAAACAACGGTTTGTCATCAATATCAAAAATTGAACCCCCACTGCATAACCACAAAAGGTTACCAAAGTTACCACTAAAACGTCTATGGTTGAACTTGCCGAGTGATTATTTGTTTACTTTATGAGCTTAGTTATTATTAGCTTACTTATTTTATCGTAAGCTATACATTAATAACATGCAAATATTGTATTTATTTGACAAATTGCAATTTCAAAATGGCTGCTTCGTTACCACTTGTAATTCCTCTCTCTCTAAAATGTTGAAATTTTAACCATTAAGACCAGTTATCACCAGTAAGCTCGCTAAAAAATCCTTCATAAATACATATACTTACTAATGGGAAAGTTTGTACAGGTCTCAGCAATGCTGTTTAAGGAAACTCCATACGGAGGAATACTCTGATTTAGGTAAATCAAGGAGTTCACAGACATTATGAGGGTTCCTCCTAGAGGCTTTTTAATTGGAATTGCTCTCGTACAATCGAATGGTAAGTTTGCAACACTCCATATTACAGGATGAACTTTTTGTTGTAAATTCAAGGAAATGGCAGCCATAGCACAGGTGTCTGTTCTAACAGCTACACGACTGCAACAATTATTAAAAGATTTGTATTATAAGGTTTTATGACGGGCAATAACAGTCGTTGTTAAGTAAATTTGTAAAATTTTCTCTTTATACCATTTCCAGTTTGTTTTGAGGATGCTGGTAATGAATAGGAATTTGTTTACTTGTATTTCACAATAAACTGAATATTATTATTATGTAGTATTAATCCCCAACTCTCAACCCAAATGAATAAACGATTATTGATACTCACCCTGAAAATGTTTTCAGTGGCTCGTAAAGAATCAGGAGCGTGGGCTCATAATATCCATGTAAAAACTGTATGTCAATGACATTATCAATTCTGTCCATTAAATCTTTCAAATTTATCATATAAGACGATAAAATTGGAGCTTTAGAACCGTATGTACTCTGAGTCATTGGCTTTACATCGGTATCTGTATCATCAATCGAAGTATCTCTTCTAAAAGGTAAAATAACCAGTTTTCTTCCAAACACAGTCATGACTGCACATCGATTCTCAGGATCAGCTCGTACAAGAGTAACATGATGATGATGGGTCCATCCATCCTAGAAAATGAGGAATTTTCATTCAACATGAATAACGAAACCTATCAATTACTTACTCTTATGTCCTCGTCCTCAAAATAATGCAAACTCAATGTTCGCAAATCGTGACTCTCTGGTTCGTACTCCACTACAGATAATTTAGCATCAGCAAATGCTAGTAATAGTGCATCTCTTGGAGCACCTGCAAGGCTTACACTTTCCACGGCCATTATATTACCGAATAATGAAAATTGAGCCATGCATTCTAACTTCGATTTTGGAGGGTAAATATCTAAAAATGTTGAATTGAAAAACTACTGTATTTCCATATCTTAATTCGTGAATTACCGGATATTTTCTCTTTGCTCTTGGGATCTACATCTGGTATAAGTCTGAATATTTTGAGTACATTAGCTCCTCCTAAAACCAAATTTCGTTCCGTCTTATTGAAAAAGTGGCAACTTATTGCATGTTCAATTCCAGTTGCTGGATGTGTTTGTTTACAAATGGAAAACATCTTTGAATTGAAAGAATTTATATCATACAGGATATATTCTATTTAGAAATAATAATCCAAAACTCTTTCAATCGATTTATTATTTCAATATAATACACTTTTCATTGTTTTTCCAATTATTTTTCACAGATTTTCCATATTCGAATTGAAATACCAAAGCTTTCACCACAGAGCACAGAACACTAATAAATTTTGCCGCAGCAACCAGCATTTATTTAAAGGTTAAGGTGTGTAATCATTGAATATAAATGAAGTATCTTTTCTTCTTTTTCTACATTTCGATCATGCATTGCGTAAACTCTACATTGACTCTTAACACCCGTTAGGATTAGTCTACACGACAGAACCCTAACCCTC
The DNA here is from genome assembly GCA_937662695.2 of Halyzia sedecimguttata. Taxonomy (NCBI): domain Eukaryota; kingdom Metazoa; phylum Arthropoda; class Insecta; order Coleoptera; family Coccinellidae; genus Halyzia; species Halyzia sedecimguttata. Next base: position 884,468 of record OW569411.2, on the reverse strand, counting down.
ACTCCACAGAGTATACGAAAAACAAAAAAAGAATTCATATTTTGCTGTTTTTTCAGGTTTCTAACGTGCGTTCAAAAAGGCTAAGGCCATAGGGTTTTATTTTTTCTGATGTCTGTGCTAAAACCACAGATCTGTGCTGATTATTTTGTATTGTTATTCTATGGTAGAAAAATTGAAAAATAGAATATAATTATTATTTTATTAAATTTTCATAGGCAGATTTCCAATTTCAATCTGAACTTATATAAATTATGAAATTAGGAGTGCATGCAAAAATCGGGATAACTTGGTATGAAATGGATTTTTCTGAAAAATTAACCTATATAAAATTCTACATGTGTTTTTTAGGTCACTCTTGGTAGTTGGTGGTATATACTCATTTTATTTGTCCAAAAAGAGCGTTATTAACCAACGCTATGAAGAAATGAAACTGGAGAAACTTAAAGCTGCACAAACTAAATCAAATTAGAAAATATCAGTATATAGTAATTTGTTTTCAATACTGACAAATAAATAAAAATGGCACAAACCGAGGCTGAAAAGATGCAACTCATTCAAGACTTGGAAATTGAAATGATGGCAGATATGTTTAATAGACTGACGACGTCTTGCCATAGAAAATGCATTCCCCCTGTTTATAACGATTCTGAGATTGGTAAAGGGGAAGCAGTTTGTATTGATAGGTGTGTTGCGAAATTCCTAGATATCCATGAAAGAATTGGCAAGAAGTTAGGTCAACTTTCAATGCAGGACGAGAACCTCCTCAAAAAATAATTGTCCTACTATTTAGTATAATTACGTAGTATATTGCAAACTTATTCTTGTTGAGAAGGGTATGCTGTTTCATGTTATTACAGTCAAAACCTGATATAACGACATTGAAGGGACCGTATAGTTGCCGACGTTATATCCGATAGTCGTTATATGCAATACAGTCATATACACAAGTACAGTAGTTATATAATCATAGGCAGATATTTATATAGTATGAGTGTAGGTTATGCATGTAAAAGAGTCAGATAAAACATAAAAAAATTTATTAAGAAATAGTTAGAATACAAAAATTTACTTAGCTGCTAGTTACGGGTTATAAAACTACACTACATAGTTTTTAAAGTAATCTGTCATTTTAGTCTGTCTTCTTTTTAGCCCAGTCTCAAATATTTTTTGCATTTTACGTTTCATACTCCTCAAGGTATGAGTATCCTCAATATCAAACTGTTCGTTAAAGGCAACAAATTTTTGCAAAACTGTTACAGCATTAAGAGCCTCGGAGATTGTTGTTGGCTGAAACTGTTCTTCGGGGTCTTGCTGGTCTTCGTTTTCTTCGTCAGTGTTACGGTTGTTACTTTCAGCTTCTGCAAGAATTTCTTCCTCGGTAGCTAAGGCGCACACGGCGACACTGTCATCTATTCCAATAAATTCCTCTATCTCAATTCTTTGTTCTGTAGTAGTAGAACTTTGCAACTGGGTAACCAGTCCAGCAAGTGGTACGTTGTCTTCTTCTTCTGTAGATTCTATCAGTCTCGCTAGCGGAATATCATCGTCGTCCTCCGCTTGTGATAGAGAGAGATCTTTGAAACCTGCATGGCGAAAGCAGTTAGCTATAGTGGTCTGTGTGACCTTTTCCCAAGCTTCTGATATCATTAGGATTGCATCCAGAACAGAGAGATTTTTAATATCTTTGCTGTTATCAATATTCTGTATCATTTCTAACACTTGAAGTTTTCTGTATTGTGTTTTTAAAGCTTTTATCACTCCCTGGTCCATGGGCTGTAAAACAGAGGTGACATTGGGCGGTAAAAACACAAGCTTTATGCACTTCAGATTGGAGACTACAGGGTGAGCGGGACAGTTGTCTACAAGGAGTAGAATTTTTTTTCCTGCAGATTTTAATTCTGCATCCCAGTTACGCAGCCATTTTTCAAAAATTTGCGATGTAATCCAGGACCTAGTGTTGTTTTCATAAGTTACAGGCAAAGATTGAATGTTCCTAAAGCAACGCGGTTTTTTAGCTTTCCCTATCACCAACAGTTTTCTTTTACATGAACCAGTCATGTTTGCCGCAACCAATACAGTAATTCTTGTTTTGGACAGTTTTCCACCCTTGCATTCCGCGCCTTTGAATTTAAGTGTTTTGTCAGGGGTTAAATTGTAAAACAATCCTGTTTCGTCAGCATTAAAGATTTCCTCTGGTGTGTATCCTTCGCACAGTGCAGGCCACTTATGAGAGAGCCATTCTTCAGACACTCCTTCAGGAACGCCAGCCGCTTCACCGCAAACTTTTCCCGCCACAATATTATGACGAGCACGAAAACGTTGTACCCAAGACGACGAACACTCAAAGTTTTCTTTGCCCATAAGACGAGCAAAGTCATTAGCTTTTTGTTGCAGAATCGGACCACTTATTGGGACGTTGTTTGCCCTCTGATGCTTAAACCATGTTAATAAAGCATCTTCTATAACTTTATGTTCACTCATCCTCGCTCGTTTAAGTTTTAAACAGTTGTTTTCGAAAAGAACTTTTATTTTGTCTCTATTCTTCCAAATCGTTGATATTGTCGAGTGCGAAACTCCACATTCCTTTGCAATTTCACTATTCGACTCGCCATTTTCTAATCTCCATATGACATGAGATTTTTCTTCAATAGAAATCGTTTTCCTCTTTTTTTGCGACATGATAACACATGAACGCACAGTCTAAACAACCCCAACACTTTTAAATCAAGCTGTTACTCACGCAGTCAACTAGCGCACTAAACGATTGGAATACAAATGGCCGCAAAGTGGTTTGGATGAGGCGGAAGAAAGCGCGTAAGCAATAATATGCCTGAATATTTCTTCAATGCTCTTCAATAAGGTTCAAAATCGTTTGTTTTGTTTTGTTTTGCTGAGACAAGGAGCAGTTGGTCGTTAAAGCCGATGAATATCGAGAAAGTTTCGTCGTTGTAAGCGGTATGTCGCTGTATCCGATGTTGTTATAAGCGGTTTGTTTACTGAACAGTTTTCTAGGAATTCGGACAGGACCAGACAATCTGGCTGTAATAACCGATAAGTCGTTGTAAACGATGTCGTTATAGACAGTTTTGACTGTATTTAAAAAATAAATTGTAAAATTTAATTTGGGCATTTTTATTTTACTACTTTAAAGCACACCTATAATCTGTACTCCGTAATTTTGGACGTGTTACATTCATAAGGAAGCATTCATTCAAAATTATAATATGTTAGAAGTATATGCTCTTTGATGATGTTTAGGGAAGAAAAATGTTATTGCATATCATATGAACTGGACTTTTTTCTAGTATGTTAGTTCTTGGAGTAAGTGAACTCTTGATGTAAGGCATTGCCAAAATACTTCTAATGCCACGGAATAAAGAAATTCACATTAATATATACAAATTTATTCCATTTCAAATACACTTTTTTTGGATCTTTTAGTTTCATTGATATTCTCTTTCTGAAAGTGTTCTGCTGATCTTTTCCCCGTTTTTTCTTCCCCTCCTTCCAGTTCTGCCCATTCCAAAACCAGCCGACGACCATATAAATGGGTACTTTGAGATAGAGCCTCAAAAGCTGTCTGAAATTCAAAATATTGAAATGTTAAATCATGCATTTTACCTTCGAAATTCATATACTCCCTAGCGAACAAATCATTTCTCATTGAATTTAGCTTTCCGCTAAGATTTTCTTTCCGGCACTGTATAATTATTTGGAATCATTGAATATTTCAAATGACTCGATGATGAAAGATTGACTTACCTTAGCATTAGAATTAGTCACATAATCTACGAATGCAAAACCTCGATGGCTTTCTCCAGATAATTTTCTTGGTAACCTTAGTGCTTTTAATTCACCAAATACAGAAAATAGTTCCTTAACTTCTTTATCATTAGCTTGGAATGGCACATTTCTAACCAAAATTTTTGTACCATTCTGTTTGGTTTTCTTGGGTGCCTTTCTCTGTGCTTCCACGTCAGCCCTAAAACACATTGAATTTTTTGAAAGTCTGACAATTACTGATATTGAATATGTTGTTCCAAAACTTTGGCAAACTTTTCACGGTAAAATCATAGCCTTCTATAGACGAGCCTGGAACATGATTAAATGGCAACACGACATTGAGGCTAAGGAAATATAGATTTCTTCATTAAAAACTGCCTCTTTTCGATGATTCTTCGGACATTAAAAAAAAGTATCATAAAATACATAATCATAAATTGGGAGAGAAATAATTTTTGTCATACTTATATTGAGTTTCATGAATCTTTAATTTAATGTACTTACTGCAATAATCTTTCTGATCGTTTCAGTTCCAACGATTTTCCATCTAAAACACTCTGTTGCATAGTTTTCAAGGCTTTATCTGTTGAAACCTTTGTCTTGAACCTCACAAAGCCATAACCCATTGACAATGTATTTCCAGGATTTTTTGTATCCTTTTTTCTTGCAACAGTTGCAGAGTGAATTTTCCCACAACTTTGAAAGAACTAAAAATGTATAAATTAACACCAGTTGTTAGTGTTCATCAAACGTCATCTATACATGAGGTACAGTATTCTTAGGACTATCTTGGTATGACTAATACATTTACCTTTTTCAAATCTTCATCAGATGTTTTGAAATTCAAATTTTTTACAAATATTGTTGTATCAGGTTCTGGTTCCTCATCGTCTTCTTCCGAAACCTGACTTTTTTCGTTTTCACTTATATTATTTTTCACTTTAATATTATCTTGTTCTTGTTGTACTTGTATCACTTTTTCTTTCAAACTATCCTCTGGCGCCCATTCTAAATATAACGGCATATTTTTAAATTTACTATATGCAAGTCTTTTGAATGCTTTTCTAGCCTCTGCTGCTTCAACAAATTCAACAATGGCTGAAAAAAGGAATTGTGGATTATTGCAGTTTTAATTCCATTCAATATCGTTGTTATTTGCGTTAGTTTAAATTTGAATTTCTCGCATTTCTATATCATTATCTATATCTGTAGCATATGGAATAATAAATACAATTACATGGATACTTACCAGTTATACCAGATGGTGGTAAAATGATTCTTCCAATGACCCCATGTTTTTCAAATAATTCCTTGATTTCTAGAAACCTAGTCTGAGAGGGCAAGTTTTTCACCAAGATAATTCTACTAGATCTTTTGCTGTTTGGCTGTGAAGAAAATTAGGGGATAGGTTATAAACTGTCAACGAAGGTGGTATGAAATAAATTAAAATTAAGTGATAATGCTAAATGACATGAAGTCAGGAGCTTATGCGAGTATGTTCTATTATCCATTCTGCTGGATTGGACACTAGAAGATACGCGCAAAAGCTCCTGACTTCACGTCACGTTTTTTCGTAATTTTTTCGAAATTTTCTGGGGGTACGGTTCTTTCAAAATTTTAAACACGTCTTTATGTCGATATTCTACAACTAGTAACCAAGCTTCAATTTGATCGAGTCTATATTTATTGAGTTATCGAGGAAATAATATTCCCGGTGGGTATAACTCCGAAATCGTTGGATCGATTATGCCCAAAAACGAAGATAACTCCCCCATTAGGATACGCAACCTACCCTGAAAATTGCAAGTCCCTATCCTCTTTCGTTCGAAAGTTATCGAGGCAACGGTCACCCATCCATCTACTGAACTAACCCAGGCTGCTCGGATCTCCAACAATATAGATCCGATCGTGTTCAAACTTGGAACTTGGCAGTAGAGTTAGGTTCTGAAGGCAATAGCAAAATTTCAGCGATGTCGGACGTATAGTTACTAATATATAGAATTTTTTTCAATGACTGTCGTCCGAAAAGTCGGAGTATTCGACTCGGAGTTCATTTTACTCCTGTCAAAATTGACATAACTCATGGGAAGGAAAATCTAGTATCTTTGTCTAACTGTTTTATGAATGTTTTGTGAGGTAATTTAATAGTTTTTATACTGCTCACAATATATATTTATGATTAGAGTTACATATATGTGAAGAAAACAATAATAATAGGATCTTTCTTAAACCAACATAACCTATTTTCCGATATTGGCACCTTCTGTCATTTTCAGTGTCAGTGTCAGAGTAACTCTAGAGTAAATCTGTCAAAACTTCAAAAACTCTACTCTACTCCGTGGAGTTAATTTTCGAACACAACTCTGAACATACGCGCAAAAAATATATGAAATATTTCTGAAAAACGGTCACGTCAAAATGGAATAAATAGGTATTAAATTTCTTACTGTCTTAAAAGCATCCAAGATAACACCCTCCCCTTCTAAATATTTTTTCGTCTCGGCAACAATTTTCGTCTCTCCCAACGCCAACCTAACGGCAGCACTTCCTTTTCCTTCAGGCCCAACAATTTCGTCCTTGTCAACTCCGAATGATTTAGATATAACTTCTGCTACAGCATCATGGCCAAGAAATAGGGCATTCCAATTGTACGACGCCCCAGCTTTAGCCTTCTGTTCAGCTGCTTTCTTCTGTTTATAATTGGTGGATTCTACAGAATAATTATTGGGCAAAAATAATTATAATGACTAATAAAGTTAAGGTGTTGGTTAAATATGACGAAACAAATAATCAAAGTACCTAATACATTATAACTAGTAATCCCTGGAAATTTTCAAGAGTACAAAACTTTCCAGAACATAAGCACTAATAGAAATATGATAGAGAGAAATAATAAAAGAAAGTAAGCAGAGGAGTGAATAAAAGAAGTAACGGGTGCGCCAAATAACTTTTTTTTTTTAAATGCAATAAAAAAAACCTACTGTATATTTTCTCAAATTTCTTTTTTTATTTGAAAGTACAATCCTTCCGGTTAATAATGTAAAATAATTTCATTCAAATGGCTGCCTCGGCTGGCCATGCAGTAGCCTACACGATCGGTCCAATTTTTAAGCACTTTATCGATTGTGTGCAGCTGTATTTCACCAATGGCTTCACGAATATTGTCCTTTAAAGCGTCAATTGTCTCTGGCTTGTTGGCGTAACACTTATCTTTGACGGCACCCCACAAATAATAGTCCAACGGCGTCAAATCGCAGCTCCGAGGTGGCCAAACGACGTCAGCTCTGTGGCTGATAATGCGATCTTCAAAAACAGGGCAACTCCTCAACCAATTGGACTTTGTATGGCGTCATACCAAGGTCTTTATGCAAAATTCGTCTCAATGATGTGTCCGAAATGTTCAATTCTTGAGAACGACAGTGAATTGATGTTGATGGCGCTTCACGAACACATTCTGCCACAGCAGCAATATTCTCGGGTTTACGCACTGTTTTTGGCTTTTCACGCTTTGGTTTATCGATGAGAATGCCAGTAGTTTCTTTCACTTTTCTCACAAGATAACGAAGCTGACGGAGCTGACGGTGCTTCTCTTCTTCCAAAATCCGTAAGCTATTTTCGCACACATTCTGCAACATTACCATGATTTTCAAAGTAATGTCGCAAATATTTCCCAGCGTTTTTCAAGCATATACACTAGTGCTGTACAATTTGGCAGTTTAAACCAGCCATAAAGTTTAACCAGGTTAATTAGCTCAGCAGCCAGCTAATTAATTAAAGTTGACCGGTTAAATTTAATTAACCGGTTAAATTAATTAAACGGTTAACTGATTAACCAGTTAAATCGTTAATCGGTAAAAAAAAAATACAAATTTTCTCACTAATATATTGAAACTTGTTGCACTGATAGTATGATTTATTTGCAAAAGATTTGTAAATAGATCATTTATTAGAGACCATTTGTAAATATAACAAACAAATATTTGTTACCATTTTGAATGATTTGTCATTATTCAATCAGTCTGATGGATCAATTTACTTTTAATTTCGAGCGGTTTTATTTAGTTCGAAAACTTGCCGCGGATGACAGAAGGTGCAGCTGTCGCATTTTAATACACTTACGATTCAAATTGTTGGAGACAGTTGATCGTGATTCTTGTGAATTTAAATAAATAAAATTATTAATAATGTCAACTATTTGGAGACATTTTACTCCAATTAACAGTAACAAAGCCGAATGTAAATAGTATTTACATTCGGCTTGTATTTTTTTTTAACCGATTAACCATTTAACCGATTAATCAGTCAACCGGTTAATCATTTAACCGTTTAATTAATTTAACCGGTTAATTTAATTTAACCGGTTAACTTTAATTAATTAGCTGGCTGCTGAGCTAATTAACCTGGTTAAACTTTATGGCCGGTTTAAACGGCCAAATTGTACAGCACTAGTATACACAACCATATTCGTTCAGCGGAAGGATAAAACTAATTATCTCTCAAATCAGACATGAGCTAAGTGTTACCATTCTTGAAATAAGCACTAGTTGAAAAAAAAAACGTTAGATGACGGACCCTTTATAAGACAATTGTAAGTAACTTTGAAACCTAAGCCAAGTTGGTTTCTTTTCTTTGATTTGACAGATATTCTAATAACGACATAGACAATATTTGAAGATGTCTTTCTGTACTCACCTGCAATATTATCGTTTTCCGCTGAATCCTTAGCTTTAGCAGGCAGAAGATGTAACATGCGTCCTTGATAGATGGATCCATCCAGTTCACTATAAGCCTTTACAGCATGTTCGGGCATAAGGAATGTAATTGTCCCAAATCCTTTTGGCCTTCTACTTGTTGAGTCAATTGGTAAATTTAATTCAGTGACAGGACCTAAGAAAAATTGATTTTACCGTTTTAATTTATTATCTCTGAATGAAAGCAAGCATTGTATCCTTGCGGCTTTCACTTGATGCAAAACAAATAAAATTAATTCTGATCATTTGAATTATTTATTAGTAGAAGGGCATAAGTTTAAACTAGAATTCAAAATTCTACACAATTTGAATACAGATGGACAATTAAATTGTTGGGAAATGGTGAAATTAAATAGAGAAAAACATTCTACTAAATAAAAGTAAATAAATTAAAAAAAAATAAATACAGGTATTCAATGTGGCTCCCAATAAAATTCTTTGCATGGATGTCAAATTGACATTCCGCAGAAAATGATTGTAGCATAAAAGTCATGAGTACATCAATCTCAACAAACATTACCTGAAATTAAATAAATATGATTGCTGAAGATCAGGAGAACAGTGAGTAAAAATAATAACATATGCAATAAAAATACAAACCATATTTCTCAAACAGCGGTCTCAAATCGTCTTCTGTAGTGGTGTATGCAAGATTTCTGACAAAAATTCTGCCTGACTCTGCGATTTCCTCTTCGTTTTTGATCAATTCTTCCTGCGACATCCACTTTAATTTCTTACTATCTTCGACACTGACGTCACACTTTTTACTTGGAACTTCGTAGTTTGTCATGAATATTTGATGCCCAGCTGAAAAACACATAATAATAAATACAATTTTGCACAGATTTTACCGAGCCACTTTGTTTGATTTGGTGCACATAATCTTTTCAGAGTTTAGAACGTTTTCTAACAAACTAGTTATAGGATTATTGACCTACTCATATTCTTTCCACATAGGCATTCTTACATATAATATTTAAGATATAAAAATAATTGAATTCTTACACAAGAAGCTTTTATTCTTCAACAATGCCTTTTTAAATTTTTTCTCGTCTTTAAAGCCAACAAACGCAATTCCATGTATCTTACGTGGTACACGAATACTTTGTGCTGTCAGCGGTTTTAGGAAACCTTTGATATCTTTTTTTTTGCAATTATATGGCAGACCATTCAGCTAAAAAAAAATTCTGTAATGCAAGCTGTTAACATCAAAAACAATTTTTTTACCTTTATTGTGAAAAAGTCAATCTTTTCTTTGACCTTTTTTGGTGTTTTTTCTTTGGAAACCTGAGATTTTTGTAGTTGTTTCATATAATCCAAATCAGATATACTTTTATTAGCTAGTTTTTCATTTTCTGAATCCTCACCATTCCCACTATCTGCTTCATCTTCATTAATTTCTTTTTCATCATCAGTTGCATCATCTTCCTCAATTTTTTTCCTTACCTTTTCAGATATTAACTTTTCTACTGTTTGGGCTTCATTCTTATGGACATGGAGGAAGTCTTCAAAAAGTGGATCATTTTTACACTACAAAAGTAAAGTTTAAAAACTACTTCCAAATACAAGATACACATTTTTACCTTCTCTAAGAGTTGAAGTGTTTCATTATCTTCCACATCCTCCTTTCTTTCAATTTCTTTCTTTGGTTTTCCCTCATTTTTATGCTTATTTTTATATGCGTTACTGTCAGATGCATATTTACTCCAAGATTTTGGTTTCTGAGAATCACCTATAAAATGATGTTTAAATATTGAATACATAAAGAATAATGCTTTGAATTTCTGACTCAATTAGATATTTGAGAATGTTGGTATTAGTATTTAATCTTTCTACACCACTTTGTAAAGATCTTGATAATTGATATACCAAAATAATTTTCACTTGGCTACATGAGTACCTATTAATGATCTTACCAAGCAAGGCACAAGGTTCAACGGATATTCTACTTGTACTGATGAAGGTTTTATTGAGTGACTCAGTAGCTTTCTTCGCTGCATCTTCATTTTGATATCCAATAAAACCAAATTGCCTGAATTTTCCATCCTTGTACTTCAGCTGAATATCTGTTACAACACCATATTCTCCAAATAAATTCTTTAATTTCTCTTCACTTATCTGAAAGGAATAAATATTTTTTTAAATAGAAGATATTATTTTCTTACAGATGATTGAACTTCGTACTTACAACTTTGGGAAGATTCTTAACAATTAATCGGGACATGATTCCAAATCACTTCCAAAAGTTTTGAGATTATATATTATTCGGATTATTTATCTAAAGCATGTTTATGTAAATATAGGACAGAAAATTCGAGGTTAATAGTAGATCTGACATTCTACGTATTTGAACTACTACTTATCATAGAAAATATCATTTCATGTTCGGTTTGGTCTCTGTCTAACCTGCTGGTAGGCAAGAGGAGATGGCGCCACCGCCGAACATTTACGTAGCAGCGCGAGAATTTCAATTTATACATATTTTAATTTTCATATTTATATTTATAGTCATCGCTTGAACTATCTCTCAACCTCGAACGATTGCGGGCGTTTTTATTTTAATCGAAATTTCTAATCGATTAATCGTAAAAGAATCGGTGTGTGTTTATTTTCGTAAAGTGAATGAATACTCGAAAATAAAAACACACCGATTCATTAACGATTAATCGACTAGAAATTTCGATTAAAATAAAAACGCACCCATTCTCATCCATTATTATAAGCAATGGAAAAGAATCCTTCTAGGTAGAGGAACTGTTCAAGCGATGGCTATAATTATGTAGGCGTTGATATTACTCATTATTTGAAGTTTTCGATTAATGAAAATGCTCCCACAAAAAAACACGTTTTAAATGAAGATGATTTATTCATAACTAATAGTCTTAATAAAAAAGCATATAATAAATATTGAATAATTAAATATAGGTATAATAAGAATATGCATATGAATGCATTACAATAATAAAAAAATTCAGTGGCTATCTCTACATATTTCTAATTTTTTAAAATTTTTTGGATTTTATCAATTGATATTTTTGTTCCTTGTATTTCTCATTTATTTTACATTGACTGTAATTGTTTTCACTTCCTCTGAATGCAGTTCAAAATTCAGCCATGAAAAATAAATATTCTTTCTGTTGGATTCAGAGGCATGAACAGAAATATTTTGAACATTTGCATTCTCAAAAAATTTTCTAATGCTATTATTCCATGTCCAACACATATAGTGAATTGAGATAATTTAATTTATTTTTTTCTGTAATGCCTTTGACCTATACTCAAGGTGAGGAGAGTTTCCGTCTGATTTTCCGCAGTTCCATTAAAACTGTCGAACAGCATATCAACATCATTCAAAAATGCTGCTGTGCCAATAGTATCTTACTCCAGGACTCCTGAAAAGAAACGTTCATATTTATTATTTGTAGAAAATATATCTGTTCATCGTTTGTAATAAAATGTCTATTTTAGACATCGTTTCAAGTCGATGGTAGTAGACAGAAATTAGGGGAAAATAATTTGATGTTATCAATCAACATGATCAAAGCTTTGTGAATCATATCATTTTTGGGTTGTATAATTAAATGAATCTCACCTGATCTGACCAAGGAATATAAACCGTTCGACAGTACGGTATCTAATAATCGCATTGGGAATTAATCTGAAAAGTTATCAATTTTAATTTGTATGTAATCACAAATAGAACTATTGCACTTAATTAATATCCCAAAACTCTCAATATATTAGGATGTAGAAAGCTGATTTTGTGCATGTTTCCAAGTAAATATAAAAAACTTAAACGGAACGTAAACTAGAACTGCAGTAGATCAAATATACCTGCACTATCATGTGGGTTTTCCAGGTTAACCGGATCTGCATTACTGAGTAATTGTGTAAAGTACTGTTAGAAGAGACTTTAGCATATTGGCATTTTCAACTCTCCGCAAAGAAGAATATTCACTCGTGTGTGATATTTTGAAATAAGAAGTATTGAGCTCTGTTGTGTGCGGTCCTCCACTTTGTTCTTACCCCTTGTTATGTCCTCCTTAGTCCTCAGATCCATGGTTCCTGTGAACGAAATTGGGAATGTTATTACAGGATGCAACTTTCAAATATATTTTGGTTTGTGATTAGCAGAATTAAATCAGATATTATGTTAATAAATTTCTGTTTACATTCATATAATGAAAGATATATACTCGAATAGTTCTCATAAAAGTTATGAGGGATATTATCAACCTAGTTATTATCATTATGATAAACTTTAAATTTTAATATAAAAACAAAAATAAGAGAAAAATATGAATTTAGTGTACATGTACCATCTATTTTTTTCTTGGAGAATATGTTTGTTCCTCATGTTTTCTCTTCCTACATAATTCATTTTGATCACAGGCCATACTTTTTACAGTTGATATTATGTGGTCCAATTGCTCCATGTCAAGAAGTTTTGCATAATGAGTCAATTGAGCAATGCGAATCTAGAAATTGAAGGTAGTTACTAAAATAGCAATTAACCATAGTTAAAACTGAATTACTTCCTGTTCATTCGAATTCGGCAAGGTTCTTGACTCTTGTGTCTCGGACATATCTTCAATAGAGTGATCAACATCATTATTGTAATGTACCGGACTTGTTGATGGCTCATTAATCTCCAAATTATGATCCTCTTCTACACTCACAGCATTTGAGTCATAATCACTCATCCTCTTCCTGGATATGCCTACAGAACCTATATGTTTAAAGAGTACAGTTTTGTTTTGATACTGTTATTAGAACAGTTGCACAGAACGTAAACTAGAACTTCAATAGATCAAATATACCTGCAATATCATGTGGGCTTTCCAGTTTAACAGGAACTGCATTACTTTCTTCGTGCATCGCAGAAGTTGAAGGAATTGCAGAATCAAAGAATCGCATTGGCACTGCATGATTTAGCAACTTGTAGTTGACGGAATCAGAATATGATTCCATTGTAAAATGGTTGGAGCATATTCTGTAATTTCGAAGCGACCCCTCAATGATTCTCATTCCGAGTTTATTTTGCCAAATAGTTGACCTGCAGAAATAATAATAATTAGTCATTTGAAGCCTATTTCTTACTATGATTATTGCAATAAACCTCTTCTCATTACGTGGAAAATAATGCATTTTCGCAACTTCGTCCTCTGTAGCACCACAAATAAAACACTTACTACTGCCCATATTTGAGGTTTGGGAAAAATATAAAATAAATTCAAAATATATCTTAAAGAATGAATAAACAAATGTCCGTAAACTTTTGCTTATGTTGCCAAAATTATTTTAAAATTCAGAGCACGTGGATTAGAGAGAGATAACAAGTTCAGACTTTTGACATAGAGAAAAGAAATAGAGATATTTATTTTTCTTCAAAACGTAATAATCTTCACAAAATTTGGCAATGCCAACAATATTGTAAACAGAAAGCACGCAGCGCCCTCTACCTCTGCCTACCGGGATGACAAACAAGGACAGCCTTATATGATATTCTGTGGTGTAGAAAAGGATGAAAGACTAATGGCGATTTCTCTGGCTATAGAACAATTTTATTTTGGTCCTTTTACCAGTTTCTTCCACCATTTAGGACAAAGATTATACAGCATTTATACGTATATAGCATTTAAGTTATTTTTTTTGGTAAATAACAAGTAGGGGTCCTTTTCCTTGGGAATACGCAAAGGTGCACTTTTCAAAATCCCGACTGAAACCACAGAATTGTTTTCCTCTGCGCTAAAACCATAAACCGAAATCGAAATTTACTCTATGGCACATCCACAGATATACTGTCTGTGTTCTGCCGCACAGAATATTATTTATCTATTCTATGATTCTGTGTTCTGTCAAAAGAGAATGTTGCTGAGATTTCCTATGAATTTTTAATTTCATGTGAGGCATATAAATATTATAGTGTTTCAGATTGGAAAATTCCTCTATTTGTTGTCGTACTTTATGTACTGGACCTTTTCGAACTGCGCTGAATATTTATATGTGATTATAAACTGTTTGTTACCCCCTATCGAAATGGCAGGTGCCAGCGATCGTCACCAGTATCCGAACAATGAAACCAGTAGCGATACAGAAGATTACACAGATGACCGCAGAAGGAGAGTTTTCAAAAACCGAATGAGGTATCTATGATTATGAATTGCAGATAATAAAGATGCACTTAAATCGAGGAAAAGATTCCGCCCCTAATTTATCCATAGATTGCATTGTTTGGTCAAGTAGAACTGATTAGATTAGAATACTTGGTATTGATAATCAGTAGTATCTCACATATTTTCTTGGCATCTTGTTTAGCTCTGATCAATTTGTTGTTCTGCTATGCCTATTGGAATTTACAGTTTTGATGCACATTTATAATTATTTGGAACGAAGTGGTCTCAGACTTACATCTATGATAATCGAAGTGTGATTTTTAGTCTACACTGGATTTAATCAGTATGAGCAGGTATGAAGGTGTACTTTATTTGTACATCTTATCATATAATTATCAGAAAAGATAGTCGCAACATAAATGTTTAGACCCTTGGTCTATTACCGTTTGCTGCCAATAAACTACAGTTACTACTAATATTCCGACCTATTCTGTTTGCGCATAGCAATATTGTTAAGAAAAAATTGGTTCAAGCCCTGTGGACAGGAGCTTTCTGGCGCTCTAGTTCAAACAGACAAATTATACCTCCGAAAGTATTGGTTTCTCAGAGTTGGGAATGATATCAATGTATTCTTATGATAGAACTGCATCATAAAGGAAATTCAATTCAAATAATAGTTTATTTATCAAGATTAAATGAGCAATCTGAGAATGAGAATTGCACCATGGAAGAAATCAAATTAAAATAGCTGAAATGAATTTTACTCTCTCGTATAGAACAAAAATGAATTTTCATCTAATTGTTAACAATATTGCTTGGAGAAAATTGATAACCAATATTGCTATAACAGTCCGATCAGAATACTTAATACCATAGCTATATTGTTAAAAATTAGGAGGATAGCAATATGACTCGAATAGCAATGTTTATAGTAATAGGTAAACAGAATAGGCCTGATTATCAGTGGTGAACTATTTTTGTAATGGGATGCATTCATATTCTTGAACATTCTGTTGAACTTCGTTGATAACATATAATACACTGTCTTCACAATCATTATAGTGGTCAATGCAGAGATTATTAATTGGTTTCTTTCTGGGTTTTCTCTCCCAAACTGTGAAAAATATCTATAAAATAAAAAAATTAATTATTTTGTGATTTGCTTCTGTGTAAGAAACACAGATATTGTCAGAAGCAATCAATTGAACAATGTTGCCTAACAAACAACAACGAAACAACATCAACGAAGAAACAACTATATCGTAACGTTTCGGAGTCTATATCAGACACCTTCATCAGACGCTTAACGAAAATCTTCAGAATTATTTTGTTGATAGTTATTTTGAAATTCGAGAATTGTCACATTTAATGATGAATATACCTCCTACAGTATCCTTTAATGATTAATTAATGCAGAGATTGTTTCAAGAATTACCATTTTATAAAATTACTCCTACTATTTGAATGAATAAGACTATAACTCAGTTGTTTGCCTGACTAGAGAGGAGAACAAAATATTTTCATCTGGTTTTATCACCTGCATTTCCTTAGTGTGTTTAATTACTGGTAGAACTGTAAAAGGACCCTTATATTAAATTTTAACTCAACTCTGTGTTACCTGAGGTACTGTTGCATATATTTTCCAAGTTTATAATTTATTGCACCACCATTTGCACTAATCAAAGAAAGTGTATGCTGTCTAACCATATTTTTCTGTGATTGGGCAACGCTGTAGTGTACATTATTTATTTTAACAACTGGCTTGATATCATAAGTAAAACCACATACATATTTGAGACCATTTTCCGAAGAACATTTGCAAAATACAGATATCCTGATGAAATTATCGTGTCCCAGTATCAGTGCAGCAAATGCTTATCGTAATTTTTCCATCTACCATCAGATCAATCTTGGTGAAAAAAAAAACTATAAAATCAATAACGTGGCATCAGGAGCTTTATCATTGATTAAAATGATCAATGTCAAATCTTATGTTTATCACAGATCCGTTATCAAGAAACCGTACATTCCAAATGGGCATCCCAGAACATTTTTCATAACATACATACATATATCATTACCATATGCATGATAGCGTCTTGGCAGCCGGACGGCTGTTCACCTGAACAGCGTGCCGACAATAAGAACTGGAGTCCTGCAGGGCACAGTTCTAGGTCCCTTATTATTGATAGCATTTTTGAATTGAATTTAACTGGAATGTACTGGTTGTTTGGGGAAGTCACCATACTGATATACAGTGATAAAGATAGAAAAACACTCCAGAAAAAATGAACATAGACATAAACATTTTTTAAATTGGTTTTCTGATAATAAACTTGCAATTAATTGGAATAAAACAGTCTACATGGCATTCAATAATATACAAAAAACCACAACACCAATAAGATTGTAGTGAATGATATAGAAATATTTTCTCCAAAAGTATTGATTTCTCAGTGTTGGGAATGATATCAATGGATTCTTATGAACAACTGCGTCATATAAAAATTAAATTCAAAACGTAAGTCTATGATTCCCTTCATATGTTGGATTTACATACATCAGCAAATTATAATTAGAGCATTCTATGAAATCATAATATTCGATAATCGATAGTAGAATTCTAAATTCCATTGGAGTTACCCTCCTCGTCTGTTTCATTTTCTTCATTTCATCATCAAGAGATATTTTCTCGGGGAATTTAAAGTAGGTCTTTCTGCGCAGTTCAAAGATGAATTAAGAACAAATTTAAACTTGGAGCTCATGAATTGTGCGTTTTTCACTTGTGCGCATAGCGCTACAGTCTTTTTGATTCGCTTAGTTATAACAGAACTGTTGCTTTGCATAGTTATGGATCATGTTCGAAGCCAAAACCATGTCTCGTACAACGGTCCGCTTCGCTTACGGACCCACGCTGCCTGTCCGTTTCATCCACGCCTAAGCAATGCCACAATGCTCCTCGCAATAGGCAAGAGCAATCCTCTCTATCGAACCGCAATATCTTAACACGTTCTTCTTCCAGGAGCCGAAACTCTCTACCATCGCCCGGAGTTTCCAAAGGCTGCGTCCAGAACGCCGCTCCGAATAACGGAGCAAGCGAGGAGCGGGTCACTTTGGTGGTGGACAGCACAAGATTCGTCATAGATCCGGCTCTGTTCGTGGCACATCCCAACACGATGTTGGGAAGGATGTTCAGTTCCGGACTGGAGTACACGCACCCGAACGAGAGGGGCGAGTACGAGGTGGCCGACGGTATTTCGGCGACCATTTTCAGAGCCATATTGGACTTTTACAAGAGCGGGATCATCAAGTGTCCACTGTCAGTTTCTGTCCAGGAACTGAGAGAAGCTTGCGATTATCTCTTAGTGCCTTTCGATGCCAATACTGTTAGATGCCAAAATTTGCGTAAGTTCCTTGGAATAGGTCTATTGCATGAATTTGTTTTATCATTGGAATCGATTATATCCATAAGAATACTGAAAAAGTTTAACCACCGTCAAAAATTTCAATTTTCTACGAGAAAACGATCATTCAAATTTGGTTGCGCATAATGTAAAAATGCAAAAATCAATTTATTTTAACTACTGAAATATCTATTGGGCACATTGTTCATTTTGTATTGATTTTCAACCTTATTTGAGAGATCTACTATGGATCTACCGCTAACGGATAAATTGACAACTGACAACCAATTATCTTATGGACCTCCATAGGAGATCCGTCATTGTGAGAAAAGGATATCCATTTACTGTCTCCAATGGATATTCTATGGACATCCATAGGATATCCAGTGTTGAATATCCATTTAATATCTGCAGATGGATATCTTATGGATATCCATTCTATGTACGAAGATATCCCGACCTGAAATGGACTTGAAACGGATATCCATAGGATATTGTGTGCTATCTGGGTCGAAAGCTGCCCCATGGAATAGATCTCTTGCATGAATTTTTTGTATTATTGGAATCGATTATTATATCCATAATAATACTGAAAAAGTTCAACCACCGTCAAAAATTTCAAATTTCAACGAGAAAACGATCATTCAAATTTGGTTGCGCATAATGTAAAAATGCAAAAATCAATTAATTTTAACTACTGAAATATCTATTGGGCACATTGTTCATTTTGTATTGATTTTCAACCTTATTTGAGAGATCTACTATGGATCTACTAGGAGTCAGCATTGGCTGGAACAAGCAGATGGTAAATTTTGATTAAGTCATCCGTCATAGCAACGATTCAGAAGCGTTTCACCTCATTTGAAATTGATTCTTGATTACCGGTTTTCAATAACGAAATATTCAAATTTTATAAATTACTAGCTGGCCCGGCGAACTTCGTACCGCATAACTTAATAAAAAAAATGCTCGGTATGAATGAAGTTTTATTATTATTTTTGATTAATTGCACATCATGTTGCTAACTGTTCATGTTTATATATTTATCCCTCAAACCCACTCTGAAAATTTCAACTGTCTAGCTCATTCCGTTCGAGAGTTATCGTGTTAACGGACGGCCGGCCAGAATCGATTTCAACCACGGATTTTTGATCAGTTAGTCGAACCAAATCGTGTAAGACCATTTTCAGCCAAAAATTCGAAAATTACAGACATTTGGGAATAAGAGCGCCAAAATTGTAAAAATAACTTATAAATAATTAAATAACAATATTTTTTGAAGGAAAAGACGCTGAAATTGATTGATTGATTGAATAACGGGGGGTTCCCTGGCCCAACACTGCATATCCCTGAAGGAAGTTCAGTATCCCTAATCCAGATTTAGTTTGAAAACAGTTTGGTTTTTTTTATGAAATTCAAGAGTCTGTTAATCTAATTCTTTTCTGGAAATACGTTATCATCTTGTTTTAATTTTAGTTGTATTTATGAAGAAATAGATTTTGATCGTTTCTTTCCATTATCAGGAGGTCTCCTTCATGAGCTATCGAACGAAGGGGCTCGCTCTCAGTTCGAAGAATTCCTAGAACTACTGATTCTTCCTTTGATGGTTAACTCGGCCCAGAAAGGAGATAGAGAATGTCACGTCGTAGTTCTCCTGGACGACGATGCTGTCGATTGGGACGAGAAATATCCTCCTCAAATGGGGGAGGAATATAGTCAGACTGTGAATAGCACTGCCATGTATAGGTTCTTCAAATATATAGAGAATAGAGATGTTGCCAAGCAAGTGCTGAAAGACAGGGGACTCAAGAAAATTAGGTTAGGAATTGAAGGTGAGTACTAGATAGATCCATACTGTAGTTGTTTGATAAAATCACAAATTCAAAAAATTGAAAAAATAAAGTTTATTAAAGAGTAAGGCCTTCTCAAACATCAACCACAGCGTGAAACGCCTTTGCATACTTTCGATCCGCTTGCTGAAGTAGCCTTGATTCCTCTAACTCCAGAGCTTCGGTAAAAGCTGTCTGAGTTGTGTGTGGAGGTGGTTGATGAGAATCCAAAGCTTTTTGTAGCTGATACTATAGCGAGTTCTTCATAAAGAACTCTTCGCTTTGAAGTTGAAAACGCCAAAAGCAGTTTGAAGAAGCAGAGACAAAGTATCGGGAAGTGCTATACAGGTAATGGTAAATTCGAATTAAGTGTCCAATACAGGAGAATGGACAACATAATTAACCATGGTAAATTCGATTAAGGGTGTCCAATACAGAAGAATGGACAATAGAACATACGCGCAAAAGCTTCTGACTTCACGTCAGTGCTTGAACCAATTTTTTTTTCGTGATTTTTTTAAAATTTTCTAGGGGTGCGGTTCTTAAAAATTTTTTCTTCGTCATTTTTTTCAAATTTTCTAGGGGTACGGTTCTTTTCAAAAAAATTTAAACACGTCCTTATGTTGATTTTCTACTACTAATTACCAAGCTTCAATTCAATCGAATATTTATTTTTTGAGTTATCAAGGAAATAATATTCCAGGTGGATATAACTCGGAAACCGTTGAAACGATTATGCCCAAAAACGAACTCAACTCTCCCTTTCGGATACGCAACCTACCCTGAAAATTGCAAGTCCCTATCTCCTTTCGTTCGAAAGTTATCGAGGCAACGATCATCCTACTGAACTAACACAAGAATGCTGGAATCTCCAACAATATTTAACCGATCGTATTAAAACTTGAAACTTGGCAGTAGAGTTAGGTTAATGACCTTCCGAAGAACGTTAACTGCCACACCGTGTTATATGCGGATGATACTACACTAGTCCTGAGGGAACAGGATAGGACTGTCTTGGTGGAAAGGTCTGAGCAGGTGAGTGCAGAAGCATTGGAATGGTTTAGTGCCAATAAACTAACCCTCAATACGGGTAAAACCAAAATCTTAAGGTTCTCAAGTTCAAATGATGTATGTGCAGATACTACAGTTTTCCTGGGGGTGCGGTTCGATGTTCACTTGACATGGAAGGCACACATCACTGGTCTAAAACTCAAACTCCAACCTGCCATATATGCTATTAGACGTGTGAGACAAATTATACACCATCAAACAGCCGTCCAGACTTACTTTGCACTCTTCCACTCAAGAATGACTTTCAGTTTGGAAATATGGGGTCACTCAAGTTATTTACATGAGGTTCTTGTTACCCAGAAGGAAGCGGTCAGAGCCATTGAAGGAGTACATCCCAGAACCCATTGCAAACCACTTTTTGTCAAGCACAGAATTCTGACAGTGGTGGCTGAATTCATTGTCAGGATCGTCATGGATGTTGCTAGGAACCTGACACAGTATGTGAAAAGATCAGATTGTCACAAATATAATATCAGAGGGAAGAGTGAACTAAACATAACAAGCACTAGACTACAAATAACGGAAAGAAAAAATCTTGGCATCAGGCTATACAACAGGCTCCCAGTAGAATGGAGAAAACTTAATGAAAAGAAATTGAAGAAAGAACTACAACAATATCTGGTAGAAAACCCTCCATACTCCCTCACAGAGTTCAATATCTAAATTAATTGTAATTGTATTATGTTGACTAAGTTACTATGTAACTTAAAATAAATCTATCTATCTATCTATCTATCTATGAACGCTCTTGCAAAATTTCAGCAATTTCAAACGAATAGTTACTGATATATAGAATTTTTTTTTTTTTATTTTCAATGATTTATTAAAATTTTTTTACAAATGCCATCCTCACCAAATTTTGCAAACATTTTCGCGTTGGCATTCTACAACTAATAACTATGTTTGAATTCAATCGGTTCAGTATTTTTCGAGTTAATGAGGAACAAAAAACCACCAAATTTCAGAAAATTTCAGATGGCTATAACTCTAAAACCGGTTGGCCGATTATGCTCATAAACAAACTCAAATGTCGCATTCAGATGCACAACCTAACCTGAAATTTTCAAGCCGCTATCTCTTTCCGTTCTCAGGTTATCGTGACAACAAAAATATTTTTTAATAATTTTCTAGCGATACTATTCTCACAAAATTTCACAAACGTGCTTAGGTTTATATTCTACAACTATTCACCAAGTTTCAATTCGATCAGATCTATATTGGTTGAAAACAAAATTACTACTCGGAAACCACTGGGCCGATTATGCCCATTAACGAACTTGTCCGTCATATTGAGATGCGCCACCTACCCTGAAAATTTCAAGTCGCTAGCTCTTTCCGTTCTCAAGTTATCGTGGCAACGTCCGGACGGCCATACGGCCGGTCGGTCAGAATCAAATTTGACCTCGAATTCTTCATTGGGGAGTCGAACCAAATCGTTTGAGAACATTTTCGTAAAAAAATTCGAAAGTTACAGACATTTGGGCAAAATGATAACGCGATGTTCCTCAAAACATACGCGCAAAAATTGAATTTGAAATTTGTTACTTAAAAAAAAAATGTTTTCTTCGTTACTCCGAAACTATCTGGCCTATTTTGCCCTATAACGAACTTAACTGCGATATTCATCTCCCTAACCTACTCTGAAAATTTCAACTGCTTAGCTCACTCCGTTCGACAGTTATTGTAGAAATTTTTTTTTAAATTTTGAAATTTTTTTTTGACACTTTGCGGTAACCTGGTCAATACAAAACTTCACATGCTTATAAAGGTCATGATTCTACAATTTGATGCCAAATTTCAGATAGATCTATTGATCGGTTTCGGAAATATTCATAAAAAATGTGTTTTACTAAAATTGGCCATAACTCCGAAACCGCTTGATGGATTTCGCCCATTAACGAACTTGTCCGAGATATTTACGCTCCAAACCCACCTTGCAAATTTCAATCCTCTAACTCCTTTCGTTCGAGAGTTATCGTACCTACGGCCGACCGGCCGGACAGAATCGATTTCGACCTCGGATTCTTGATCAGTGAGTCGACCCAAATCGTTTGAGACCATTTTCATCGAAAAATTCGAAAATTACAGACATTTGGGCAAATTGATAAGCACTCAGTTCCGAGGAACTAGAGCGCCAACAATATTAATACATAATTCTTCTACAAATTTACAGGTTATCCAACATACAAGGAAAAAGTTAGGAGGAGGCCCGGCGGTAGATCGGAGGTCATATACAATTACGTGCAACGTCCGTTCATTCACATGTCCTGGGAAAAGGAAGAGGCGAAAAGTCGTCACGTGGATTTCCAATGCGTCAAATCGAAGAGCGTCACCAATTTGGCCGAGGCAGCGGCAGATCCGGCCTTCGATCTCGACGCCGGCGGTAACCCCATAACTGCGCCGATCCCTCCGGACCCCGCTTCCTATCTGCTTCAAGGGGATCCCGACGAGGGCGAATTGGCCAACGCTCAGATCGATCCCAACTGAATCCTGTAGGTATCTTAGTTTCGTTTGTATACCGCGAATAAACGACTCGATCGAGGTTTTTTTTTAAAGAATTTTGGATTTGTTTGTTCGGCAGCTTGGGGGATGTTGGGATATGTCGACCTTTAAGTCACGTGAAGGTTACAGAAAATTTATTGAGATACATACGTACGTACATGTTATATTGTTGATTTAATCGTTTAATTTTAGTATTAAATGGTTTGTACTGGTTGTAGGTTCAATTATTGAGTCCCTAATTTGTTTATACAGGATGAGTCTTTGACCACTGCTTTAATTTTAACCAAAGATTCCTCTCATCGAATGAAACACTTTTTTCATTCAACGTTTTTCCAAATTCAGCTCAGGTAAAAAGATACAGGCTGTTGAAATTTTGAAAAAAAAACAGTTTTTATTTTGTAGCTTTGACATCCTTTTTTCGAATAAAATGAATGTTGGCGTAAAGTTTCCTATAACTATGATACATATTTTCCAAATATTAGTTATTTTCTACTTCTACTGGTTTTCTAGTTATGGACTCGTGGATTTATAAAACTAAACGAAATTAGCATAAAGAAAGCATATAAAGTTTTTCTTGAGTCATTTCAAGAATATTCCATCATTTTAGAACATTATATTATTCTTCATCATTTCTCCTTAAACGCACCGTTTTCGAGATATTCTTCATTGAATGTTTTAAAATGGAAAACTCCAGAAATTTCACTACTTTTATGGATCCGTCCCTGAGCGTTGGAATCCCGAATCAAGCTGTAAACCACGTTACCATGCCTTATTCTCGTCCGCCAACAATGTCATAGATAATTTGTATGCGGGAGTGTAATAGCACATTGTGAAATCTTTAAACGCTTGTAACTTTTTACCTGAGCCAAATCTGGAAAAATGGTAAATGAAAAAAGTGTTCCATTTGATGAGAGGAATCTTTGGTTAAAATTAATGCAGTGGTCAAAGATTCACCCTGTATAAGATTTCCTCAATATTTGTAGGATTTTGTCGTATAGAACAAACGAATTGTCCAGAATATGATCAAGAGGTACGAATTTAGATTCTGATCTTACTTCATTTCATTTCCTTTTCCATATGCTTCAACAAAAAAAAAATTGAAATGCAAAGATGACATGTGTATAATTTAGCCTTGAATATCATTATACAGGGTCCGAGGCTGCCACACCGTTTAAACGGCCAAATTGTACAGCACTACTGAATAGTGTCTTCGAATTGGGTGTATCAATTTAACATTTTACTTTTGGATTCAACCTGTATAACTGAATAAAACGGTCGTAACATATGCATCCAATTTTGTCCGTATTCAGCTTGTACAGTAATTACACGAAATAAAAGAAATAATTAGTTTCCAAATTGAGACAGAATTATCAATTGACGATATAAAGATATTTTTATTTGTATATATCTTAAATATACTTCTTTTCAATAATTCTAACTTCTGTTATTGTAATAAATAACACAAATATTAACTCACAGTATGAGCTTAATAAAAGAAAAAATTCTTCATTTAATAAGATACACCCACTTCGAACATATAATTTTTTTTAATAAAATGACTTAATTATTTACATATTTTCCAGATTCCTCCATTTTTTCACTCGTAGAAAGTGTTAATGATATCTTTTTAATTTTACAATTTGATATTTCCCATACAATAAGAGTTCGATAATTCTTAGGACAATTGAAAATTTTGGACATGTTCAAATTTGTCGAATTGGAAATGTGAAATTAGTGGCCCACCGCCACTATTATTTAAGGATTAGCAGCTGGATGAACAAGCAACTTCAATTCAGAGAGTTAAATTGAAGAACGTTGAAATTTAGAAATTGTATATTCGAATGATTAGGACAACTTCAATTTTACAGTTGAAAAAATTGAATTTTTCTCTATTTATTTCAGACACAATGTGTCTAATTGGTGAGACTGAATTTTGAAAATACTCTTTGTTGCTCATTTTAGTTTTAGAGTTTTGTAAATTTGATGATGATGGATATATACTTTTTTATTAATAATTTCTTTATGAATAAAATATCGATGATTAAAATTTTTATGATGCATGATTTCGGACTATTGTTCGTTTGATTATTGCTGTGTTGTAATTAAAACAGTTATATGATTATGTTTGTAGATATTTTTTTGAAAGCCTACATATTCTTCATTATAAAATTGAGATAAAGCATTTCTCTTGCCAATGTGAGAGGAAAAATGACATAAATTGTGATATAATCCAACTGAACTGATTTCATGGACAAATAAAATATTCTGGAAGTTACATATCCAAACTGATTACCTCGGTTTATTAGTTACGGATTGTGAAACCACACGAAAGTGAAATGAAAGCATGATCATTTTGTATCAGAAAAATTACCTATCCAAATAGAAGATTTTTCACCATATACAAGTGAATGCAAGGTCTGGCAAGTCTTCGGTCAATACCAACTACTAACGAGAGAAAAACAACTTCCAGAATAACTTTGTTCTTCTAGATTCTTCAATTCAGGTGTAATTATGAAATTTTATTTTTAATATTTATGTGATAACATTCAGTTTGGTTATTATTTTCTTCTGAATGATTCATCTTTATTTTGAATGGATATTGGAAAATAGGTATCTGTTTTGTTGTCCATCATGAAATATCTGAATTTCTTTTTGCTTCAAATCCTCCGATCATGAATATTTTGAGGTTTTATATAACTATATACATACATGTATAATTTAGTTGAATAGCCTAAATGTTTTATATCCGTTTACAAAATAAAAGTCTTAGATTTACCGTTTCTTATTTCGTTGCCCAATTTCTTTCATTTAGAAACAGTCGCTATTAAATTATTGATTTTCAATAATATACAGTGCTTCCAAATGTATGGTCCCTTAAATCATTACACTTCCAAATTATAAAATATGGTTTTCCCGGAAACTATTTAAGTCAAAGATGCTATCTAAACGATTTATTCCTTGCTATGAATTTGATTTACTATTAATATTATTCCGGTTTAGTGTAAAATATCAGACGATACTTTGAGGATTCACTGAACTGGATTAACATTCAATAGATTTGCCGTTTTCAAGGTTCAATGATTTTGTGTATTTTTCAGAATGCTTTTTTCAAACAATATTTAAATAAGTCATTTTGTTTTTTGTATTATAATTGAATCGTTTATTACAAATCAGGAAAATCTTTCTTAATTTTTTTATACTCTTTCGAATTACCTAAAATTGATATCAAATCGTATTTACACCCTCATTAGTTAGGTTAGGCGGGAAATTTGAATTACGATCCATCCGTGGATCCGAGCCCTGCATTTCTTATGGACCTAAAATTTACGCGAATTTCTCGCCTGCATTTAGATACTTTGGCTAATTTCTTAAGGTTTATTTCGGTTGAAATAGATTCAGTGAACCTTTCTCAACAATCTAGAATCAAGTTTTCATAACAAAATTGTATATTTCCAAAATAATTAATAAATATAGAAATGTTCGCCAAATTCGATTGACGTATGTTTTAGCTCACTCGAAATCGGTCAAAAATAATAACATACCCTAAATCGGCCTTGTAATGATGCACAACAGAAGTCATCTACGACATACGGAAATCTTTCGAACTAAACTGGTTTCAATTTTGATTTAAGGATAAATAGAAGTAGATTTTAATGTGGAAAGAACTTGAAAATATGCACTAATGATGAAGGCATTGTATATAGATAACATGTATATTATAACATGTTTCTATATACAATTATGAAGGTACCCAATACTTGATGTCACTGTACTAACATCATCTTTTAAATAGGGGGATTTCATCTTAAAATTGAAATTCCATGTTGAAAAATTTGAATATGGATCTCCCGCCAAGAGGATGATTCTAACCAATGAATAAAGAATATTCTAAGATTCTAACCTAACTAATGTGGTCTATTTGTCTGGTTCACACTACAGTGACTATATGAGAATATAGTCACTGTAGTTCACACCATATTTGTATTCTGTGGCTCACACCTATCATTTAGCTTAAATGAATTCGTAGGCAACTAGTTATTCGGAATCTGGAAATATGTGTTGCCTAAGAACAAGGCGTTCTATCACAGTGACATCTAACAGTTTAACGTGAAAGCAGGATTAATAATATACAGGTTTCTTCCTTGTGTTTCTGCCACCTACCAACTGGTAGACGTAATTTATGTAAGATGCAGATAAATATCGTTAGATGTCGATACATGTTTTATAAACATTTCAAAATGGACTATTTCACTGAATTTTTGACTAATTTATAATGTATACATATGAATATTGAATTGGACTTACTTTCGATTTCAATGAAGAACCCGGATATAAAATGGATCAGGCTTACTTTCAATTGCAACGTAAATGTGGTCACCCTTTGCTCTTCTTTTAATCACAATTTCGAAAGATGTCAGAGTTGGCTCATCCGAAGAAAAGTTCCCGCATATTATCCATTCTAACGACTTATTCATGGATACATTTAAAAGGTTCACAGTTTTCACAATAAAAATACAGGTTTTTGGATTCAATTGAAAGAAGTTCTTCACATAATATAGTCATTTTCTCATATACAATTAATTTTTAACCATTAGAATATCAATTTTTATCATTAGATAAAGGTTCTTGCAGTCTGAAGCAGTCACTGACTATTTTCCATTTACCCCCATCGGCAGTTATGACAAAACTTTGCTGGAATGTTTTGGGTATCTTATCATGATACCTCACAGTTCCACTAACCTGGATCAAGAATGTCAACTGACTATTCACTGCCTCATCTGAAATTAAATATAATACTCTATCAACATTTCAAGATTATTATGGTTTAATATTATATTATTTCCAGAATTGGATTCATCACATTTGCGTGTATAGTGTCCTTAAGCCACCTTAGATATAGCACTATTAATGTTTGACCCAACAGTGACCGCTACTATCAGACTAGAAAAATTCTTTCCTAGCCCCGGGATTGAACTTGGGACCTCCGGTTACTAGTACAAAACCGGCACTACTGCCATATTAATTAAGCCATCCTGACTCGAAATCAATATTCAATTTTGATTTATATTACCTAATATAGGTTGAGCATCTAAGGTATTTAATGTATGATCACTAGCAGGCAAATCCATATGGAATTTTTGAATTTTTTCATTCCCACTAACTCCACTTCCATTCCAAGCCAATATCCCTTCATCTAAATATAAACGGGAGATCATCTGAAACACAGAAATGGAATTTATGCAAACAAGTAGTTATGGATAGAGGAGACGATGCGCGAGATACCTTTCAATTCTTCACTAAAAGCCTGAATACCGTATGTGACCAGAATTGAGGACTAACATAAGAAGAAAATAATATATTTCAATAATACAAAAGAGTTAGATAATTGATACTGATGCTCTGTTGAAAAGTAGTAATTTTGACATCCAAGATGTATTCTTCAATTTAATTTTTCATGAACTAAAATGATTTTATCACTGTTTAAAATTTCATGCTAGTTAAAATGAGATTCATGATTTTGGAATATGTTTTACAACAAGAAGAAGTATGTGGGAATAATTCACATATTTTAAGATGATAATTCTTACATGTCTTCGTTTGTCTGCAGCTTCATAGTAAAGTTTTGTAAATTCCTCAGCAACTCGACATGCTTGATCTAATTTGCCCCTTGATGTCTAAAAAGTAATTATTATTATTATCATACTATGTTATCCTTTCAGAAATTAATAATAATTTTTCTATTATAAACTTAGGTGTCCAGTCCAACAGGCCATGATACCTTCATATTATTCTGTTGAGTTCTTACTGTACATACTATACTTACTGTATCCATGATTATTTTCAATAGATTTAGCAAAATACAATGTTTATGATACTAGAAACTCTGTTTTATTTTGTATTTCACATAGGTCACAGATCACAAATATATTTCTAGGTTATATTGGAAATCATAGAATAATATAAAAATAATGTTCTGACTTTATTTTCTGTTATGATGAAAAGCTTGTGCTGTTTCCGGTTTTTAATTACACGCAGATTCGCGCTATGGGGTCATACACATATAGTATCTATAATCTATGGTCATACAGATAGTCTGCATTGCAGACCCTGAGTCCCTCTTGCCACAAAAGTATGAACGTCATGAATGTGGCTCAAGATTCCTGCATCACAGAGGGTTGAAGTTCGTAAGGATCTTCCTAGGTGGCACAGCTAAGACTGCCTTTCAGGTATCACCACCATAGGATTTAAGTTCCTGGAGTTTCCTGGAACATTTTATGAGTTATTTCTACTATTTCTAGTCATAAGATTCTCCAGAAATTTTGCATAAGTCTTTGTGTCGGAATTTAGAAACTAACTGCCAAGTTTCCCCTCGACCAGATCAGTAGTTTTGAGTTATTGGGAAAACACAATTTTTGGCGCTCTAGTTCCTCGGAACTGAGTGCTTATCAATTTGCCCAAATGTCTGTAATTTTCGAATTTTTCGATGAAAATGGTCTTAAACGATTTGGTTCGACTCACTGATCAAGAATCCGTGGTCAAAATTCATTCTGTCCGACCAGTCCGGCCAGCCGTAGGCACGATAACTCTCGAACGGAATGAGCTAGACAGTTGAAATTTTCAGAGTAGGTTTGGGAGATAAATATCTCGGCTAAGTTCGTTATTGGGCAAAATCGGACAGATGGTCTCGGAGTAACAAAAAATAATTTTTTTCAATAAGCAGTTTTATCATAAGAATCCAATGATATCACTTTTAACTCTAACAAGCTAATACTTTCGGAGATATGATTTTTCAAAATTTCATTAATAAATCGTATTTCTACGTTTTCACAGAATTATTAATTATTCTATGTATGAATTGTCATAATGTCAACTTATTTTCCTGAGACATGACATTGTCTAATTCCTTGCTAATAGTTGATTCGAGAAACGTCAAAATCGACTCAGAGAGACAAGGGTAAAAAACTGTCAAATAAATCCTCATGTGGCGATTTTATGTCGAAAAGTGAAAATTAAGAATATATGTCCCAGGTAAGTACCGACGTTTTATTCTAATTCCGGAGATCGACAAGATCGTACGAGGAGCCCGATAGCCGGTTGGTCTACGCCGTCGGGTTTTCGGTTTCGGAACGAGAGAAGGTGGACTCAAATCCCGGAAAGGGAATTACACTTTTTGGCGCTATAGTTCCCAAATTTGCTGTAAATTTGGCCAAATTTGCCCAAATGTCTGTAATTTTTGGCGCTCTAGTTCCTCGGAACTGAGTGCTTATCAATTTGCCCAAATGTCTGTAATTTTCGAATATTTCGATGAAAATGGTCTTAAACGATTTGGTTCGGCTCACTGATCAAGAATCCGTGGTGGAAATTATTTCTGTCCGGCCGGCCGGTCCGGCCGTAGGCACGATAACTCTCGAACGGAATGAGCTAGAGAGTTGAAATTTTCAGAGTAGGTTTGGGGGATAAATATCTCGGCTAAGTTCGTTATTGGGCAAAATCGGACAGATGGTTTCGGAGTAACAAAAAAAATTTTTTTTTTTTACGAAACAAATTCCAAATTAATTTTTTTTTGATAAGAAGTTTTATCATAAGAATCCACTCATATTATTTTTAACTCTAACAAGCTAATACTTTCGGAGATATGATTTTTCAAAATTTCAATAATAAATCGTATTTCAACGTTGTCACAGAATAATATTATTCTATGTATGAATATGAATTGTCATAATGTCAAATGATGTTCCTACATTATCGAAGAATTGTGAGCGAAGTGAGAAAAATCTCAGTTGTTTGCTCCGAAATTAGTTTTTCTCAGAAAATTCTTACATTTCGGAACTGAACATGAAGTAAGAGATCTGAGAGTAGTGAGACTGCTTTTCATCCATAGACATAGATATAACTCTCGAACGGAATGAGGTAGGTAGTTGAAATTTTCAGAGTAGTTTAGGGAGATGAATATCTCGGTTAAGTTCGTTATTGGGCAAAATAAGCCAGATTTAATTTGATTTCTTCCATGGTGCTTTTCTCATTCTCATGATTGCTCATTTAATCTTGATAAATAAACTATTATTTGAATTGAATTTCCTTTAGGATGCATTTCTATTATATGAAGACATTGATATAATTCCCAACTCTGAGAAACCAATACTTTCGGAGATATAATTTGTCTGTTTGAACTAGAGCGCCAGAAAGCTCCTGTCCACAGGGCTTGAACCCATTTTATTTATTTAAGATGCAGTTTCACCATTAAAATCCATCGATATCATTTTCAACTCCAACAAGCTAATACTTTCGGAGATATGACTTTTCTAAGTTTCAATAATGATACGTACGTACATTTCATCCTGTTCTATAAGAGAGAGTCAAATTCAGTTCAGCTATTTTAATTTGATTTCTTCCATGGTGCAGGTCTCATTCTCATGATTGCTCATTTAATCTTGATAAATAAACTATTATTTGAATTTAATTTCCTTTATGATGCAGTTCTATCATAAGAATACATTGACATAATTCCTAATTCTAAGAAACCAATACTTTCGGAGATATAATTTGTCTGTTTGAACTAGAGCGCCAGAAAGCTCCTCTCCACAGGGCTTGAACGCATTTTTTAATTTTTTTTTTGGTAAATATAGTCATCCGATCAATACAAAACTTTGCATGAATATAAAGGTCGTAATTCTACAATCTGGCGCAAAATTTCCGACAGATCGAAACGGCAGTTTCGGAAATACGCGAAAAAAAAGCTGAAGCTCAAAATGGCCATAACTAGTCTAACACAGATGTCTGTATTTTTGGAATTTTTTGCCTGTGGTCAAATCCAATTCTGTCTGTCCGGCCGTAGGCACGATATAACTCTCGAACGAAATGAGTTAGAGAATTGATATTCGCAGGGTAGGTTTTGAGTTTAAATATCTTGGTTGAGTTCGTTAATGATGGGCAAAATACGTCAAGTGGTTTCGAAGCTCAAAATGGCCATACCTCCGAAACCACTTGACGGATTTTGCCCATCATTAACGAACTTAACCAAGATATTGAAACTCAAAACCTACCCTGCGAATATCAATTCTCTAACTCATTTCGTTCGAGAGTTATATCGTGCCTACGGCCGGACAGACAGAATTGGATTTGACCACAGGCAAAAAATTCCAAAAATACAGACATCTGGGTTAAACGATAGCACGCTGTTCCTGGCGGAACAAGCGCGCAAAAATAGTAATTAATAATATACGAAACCGAATTTTCCCATAACAACTATACAACAAACTGAACTTTTATCTTCAACTGAATTTGAATACTAATTTAAACACTGGCAACGCCGTAATTCCAATCAACTTTCTCCTACCATGCGTAGAATGAAGTTTTCCGCATGTACCCAATTTTCGAACTTATTTCATAAAAGAAATTATGGACAATGCCAAATTCCTTTCTTACGTGAGATAATTCGCACTTTTCGCAAGCAATCCAAATTCTCTGATCGACTATAGATTAGAACTTCTCTATTTTCTCTACAATTCAGTAATCTAAATCCATATCGACTTTTGATGACGTACTTGCAATGTTTGGAGCATGCGAATTTTTATAGAAGTGGGCGTAACTTTATGAGCTCAAAGGAGCATATTATTGATTATAATTTTTTATAAATTTCCAAATTTAATTATCCGTACTACTTTATCGTATTATTCGAAATGTTCTGTTTCAAATTTGAAATAAAAATAATATGTTATCCCCGCCAAAATATTGATGTTGTCACGTGACTTCACGGGTTCAGGTTAAATATTCAGTTAAGAAGGCGCCAAACAATAAAATACCTGTGGTGCCATTTTTCACAACAATCCAAAATAGAAAAGCGACATTTTTTTGAAAATGAAATAGTTGAAATTGATCTAGAATAAGTAGAGGAATACTTCGCGTAATAATCATAGCAGTATTCCAATTAACTATCTGTCTACTTCGGAATGCGAAGAGTGAATCGGTCATCGAGGACATATTGGATTATTGGAATGAAAGAGAAAGATAGAGTGAATTAATTAGAAGGGAATGTGAACGAAAGATAGATTTCTTGGAAATCAGGCAAAGATTCACTACTACTGGTATGAGAAAAGTGAATATGAAAAAAAATTACCCGGAAAAATTGGTCTCGAATTGAAGAATTCAGATAATATGGAAATTTGACAAAAGACAAAGAAGGAACTCCTTACCTCTTGTTTCGTGTTGTGTCGTAGATTGATAGTGGCGCCACCTACCCTGTCAATGTTGTTAGGCTTACCAATAAATGGAGTCTAGTGAAGTTGATTTGCCAAAATTTATTTGAAAATCAATCGGAATCATGAAAATTCTCAGAGAAATGGTAATGGAATGCCATATATTGGTATTTACATATTGTTTTTCACTATGAAAACCTTGGTTTGTGCTAGTGATATACCATTGTGGAAATGTTTACAATGTTAGACATGGGAGCCACCTTTACTGTTTGACACTGTATTCACAAAATTATTACCTATTATCGAAAAATGGTTGAATATGCATGGATCATACATTTTACCTTTGTTGAATCAAACGTATGTATTAATTTGGGTACTGTTTTGTTTGGTTGTGTATGTTTAGCACAAATCTGTAGGCTATAATCTGTACAATTTTTCATTATATTCTCTCAATAATTCCCTGTACCATTTTTATGTTTAGATTCAGTAAATCTTATTAAAAACATGCAACCTTTGAATTATAGCAATTCATTTGGCTGAAGATTGGAAACTTTTGTTTCAGACTTAAATATTTGCCCATGGTACAGTCCAGTAAATGGATAATTATGTAGTGAGTACTCTCAGTTTAATTCAAGTTTTAGTTCAATGATAGTTCATAGGTTTATCTCTCTCGGCTTCTGAATATGAGTTTTGTAGTTAAAATGAATGTGCAAATGTTTATTTGTTTATGCACAAGTAGTATGCTGTGGTAGTATGTATATACAAGACTCAGTACACAATATGCATGTTTTTTCGTACTGAACCAAGTGATTTATGTTACTAAAATCAGTTGGATCAGTTCGAAAGAATATCCCTAATATTTACGGTACATCCAAAAAAATTACATGATAATTGTAATGTATAATATCTTCATGGCTGATTCAGATCATTTTTTAGGTTACCTGGAGGGCATTACCTGCTTGCACCATATAAGTGCGATGTCCCAGAGAATAAAACGGCCTAATCGTTCTGAAGATGGCTCTGTACCCGTCAAAAGGCGAAAGGTATCTATGGAAATTCACATATAAATATAGTTCGATAGCAATTTTAAGTAGATACATAAATACAGTGAATTAATGAATAATTAGTGAGTATTTTTATGACTGCGATGTTAAAAATTTGAAGAATTGTTTATTTGTTAGGTGATCAGCTGATAGAGTTCAGTGCACCCAACATATTTGTTATACTGCTATGCTAATCAAGAAGGATTTATCTACATTTGCTAATTGTTTTGAGAAAAACATAATCCTGAAAGTTCTTTCAAAAAAATTCACTAGCAAATCATTAATTGTAAGGAGAATATGTATCAATTCATCTCAAAAATATACTGTTTCAAGATCATATAATTATGAAAATGCCGATTATTCTTGTTTTTGAGACTGATATCTAACAAATTTCCTTAACTATGTATTTTTTATATTTTGAAATAAACAATCTTGATTTCCAAACATATGTGTTCTACAAATCTAAATCCGCATCTTGATTCTTTATAGTAAAACTACTGTGGAACTGACCTAGTCTTCAGTATCAACCGGACTATTCTGGTTACAGGCAAAGCCATATTTACACAAAATAAGTGAATGATTTTGATCATATGATATGGGAATACACATTTCTCTATTTCAGTATCGTAATGAGTTCATTCCGGCACTGAAAACAGTGCTGGAATGAACTCATTCCCGCATTGTTTCTAGTTATATTTTTAGTTTTGTGGTAGTCAGGACTGACATTCGATCCTATCAAATTTCAACACACGTCAATTGACAATACAATATAATCTGGATATAGTGAAATAATTGTTGAGGAAAAGCTTTATTTTCATTAAAAAATATGGTATTAGAGATTTCCTTCTTGCTAATTTTGAATCATTCATGCTATTAGGAAACTGCTTTAAATCTGATCTCCATGCCCTACGTACGTTTCAAATTCAAATTCCGTAATCTGTCAACTTTCGTAACAGTAACACCAACTACCAAGATACAATACAAAAGTCACTAGGATGTATAATCCAAATTTTTCATTAAATTTCAACAGTATTTTACAAAACTTGCCTGAAATAGAGAAAATATCGTCTAATACTCGTTGCAGAAGGCAATTCCAACACTCATGCTTTCGAAAACTCGCTCGTTTTCGAATTTCGCATTTGTGTTTTAATAGGAGCCCATTCTGCAACTTGTTTTAGAATATACTATTCTAGCAACTATTGTACTCATTCATTGGTCAGAAAAAATATAACGCAACAATCTTATTGGAACAAGTATAGATGTAATCATTAAAGGATACTGTGGGAGGTATACTCATTATTGAAAGGTTTTTTTCTGGGTTTTCTCTCCCAAACTCTGAAAATATCTATAAAATAAACATTAATTATTTTGTGATTTGCTTCTGCGTAAGAAACACAAGATATTTGTCAGAAGCATTTGATTTCATAAAAAAATTTCTTGAAGAAAATGGATATCCGAGGCAATTCATAAATACATGTATCATGAATTTAGATAGAAGAGCAAATAATCAAGAACAACAAAATAATCAACAAGTACAACAGAATAATCAACAAGAACAGCAATCCAATCTGTTGAATGTGATCCCTTATGTTCGTGGCCTTTCTGAAAAAATTAGAAGAATCGTCTTCAAAACACAAAATGATCTTAGGTCTTTATTAACGAAAACAAAACCCATAAATGAAAAACAAAAATCAAAAAACTGTGTATATAATATTCCTTGTATTTGTGGTAAATCATACACAGGAGAAACATCAAGACCACTAGAAGTAAGAAAGTCAGAACATAAGAATAACTTGAGAAATAGAGACATACAGAAATCAAAAATAGCAGAACATGTATGTACAATCCAAGGAGATCACATGATGGATTTGAGTAATACAAAGATTCTAATGACAGAACCTGATTATATTAAAAGGAAACTTAAGGAGTCAACTTGTATTTTATTGAACAGAGAATGCAATTTTGCAAATTGCTCAATTGGTATTGACCATATTTGGCTAAATTTATTGAAAAAGGAGTTGGAACTTGGAAATTTCTATGCGAAGTAAAACTATGTTAGCTATGATTTTTAAATACTGTCAATGTGACAATTCTTGAATTTCACAAAATAACTATCAACAAAATAATTCTAACGATTTTCATTAAGCGTCTGACGAAGGAGTCTGATATAGACTCCGAAACATTACGATATAGTTGTTTCTTCGTTGATGTTGTTTCGTTGTTGTTTGTTAGGCAACATTGTTCAATTGATTGCTTCTGACAAATATCTTGTGTTTCTTACGCAGAAGCAAATCACAAAATAATTAATTTGTATTTTATAGATATTTTTCAGAGTTTGGGAGAGAAAACCCAGAAAAAAACCTTTCAATAATAAGTATAGATGGAATTGTATATAGTAATTAGGAATTAATAGGGATCTGAATGGAAAAATATAAACGCTTGGATTTGATTGAATTTCGAATAATCATCTAAAAGTTATCGACAATTTTCATTTCTCAACTAAGAGCCTGTTACGCAGCTGTTACTTTGCGGTTGGTCAAAAATGTACATGAAGAACTTTACACCTCCTGAGTCCTGATTGCCTGAATTGTTATTGGGACAACCTGTACATTGTAAGATATATTCCTTGAGAATTCAACTTCTATGTAATACCGTAAAGGTAGAATATAACATCTTAGACCAGTTGAAATCAATTTATGCAGTAATTTCAGATACAACTTTATTGTTTAGGAGGGCTATGAAGGACTGGAAGCATAACGTTATTGTTTTGAACATGTGCCCTTTTGAAAATTTCATTAACTTAAAACATTATTGAATTTTTATTGTTTAAATTCTGGGTTCGATTTGTAATTTTGTTGTGAATTATTGTTTGTTTCTGAATCAAAATTTTGTTATTAAAATTAACCATTTGTATATAAATTCGACTATTTTAATATATCCATTTGCATTACTACTGGTTTGGTAAGATTTGTTCAAGGTAGAGCGATCAGCTTGTATCGGAAAGAAATTAAATACACGAATAGTTAGTTTGAATTGAGAACAACAAACGTCAAAATATGTTCATGGCTTTTTTTTTCAATTTATAAAAAACTTTTCAATTTTATTTCTTTACTTATACTGAGGGTTCCTTATGTAGTAGGAAGGAAAAATATGTTTTATCACTAATACACTACTTTGACACATATTTTCGACGTTGATTTATAAGTAATGAAAAAAACACTTTTGAAATTTTTTTTTAAATAGCTATGAACATATTTTAATTGGCAATGCTTTCGGGATGTAATCGTCTATCTAAAAAAAAAGTTGCAGGACGATAATAAGCATGATATCGTTGCTATGAATTTTATTTGTAATTGATATTTTTTTGTAATCGTCTACAGACGATGTTACTTTAACAGATTCACTAAACTGGATGTAAAATCTATGGATTTATCAAGAAGAAAACTTTACTGGAATGTCATATTGTCATTCGATGGATGAGAGCGCTTAAGCTCCTGACAGTGATTTTGTAATGTTTGAATTATTCAATACTAAACAATGATGGATTTTTTGTCACATACTATTTTTGACATATGGAGACCGTCCTGCCAGCAATTTGTAGTCTATTTCTAAAAACTTCAATTTTTTTCCACCCAATTAAAACCTTTATTATAACGCTACTGGAACAGAAAAATCTTTACGATAATTTTATACCTGATTTAATTACTTCATCAAAATCAGATAATTTTCGAGAAGTAAAGAAATAGATTTTTTCCTAAAAAAATAATATTGATAATAACAGTAATTTATGATGGATTTCAGAATTCAAACAACAAAAACAATATCTACTTCCTTGAAAAAAAAATGTTCATTACGCTGCCTCCAATTTTTTTGACACTGAAATCTAGCAAACAGTGAATTATCTATATTGATGATCAAAAGCAATGAAAAACACTTTGATTTATTAGGCTGCTAAAACTGTATAAACATGTATATTTGGAGTGACAAGAAAGTGATTGAACTGAACAATTGATAATCGGAAGGATCAATTTTTTCGAGAAGTAAAGAAATTTAATTTTTGCTATTATATTGATAAAGCATTACAATAATAATTTATTTATCCCAAATTATTCAGTAACGTAGTAGTATTAGTAAATTTATGTAGCACTTCGTTATACATTTCAATAATACATAATACGTGAACGCAAATTTATCATATTCCAACTTTATTATTCTCCACCACACCTTTGTAGAATATTGAATGCTCCATATATCATTTCATCGCTTCAAAACAAAAATATCTTGATCTCTGGTATCACAGTCATGAGCAGCACTAAACCTCACCAATATTTTTCTCAGATGTTGAGCTCACATGTTTGTGTTTATCTTGAATACCATAACATTGTACTTTATAAACAAACTAACTTCCAATCAAGTTATATAACATATTTTAAACAGAGGTTCTGTAATCACAATGTTGTATAACTCCTCATAATTCTCTTTTGCGTTTTCTGCAATCTTTCTATTTCATTCCGATTTGCCATGTACACAATTGTGTGGAAAAAATTCAAATGTGGCAGAATAATCAATCAATTTCCTGGAATACAATGTTAAATACCTAATTTCTGTGAACAAAACACCAATTTTTGTTGGCAATTTTTCCACAGGTATAATCTATGTTAATCAAACCTTAGTCTACAATCAACTATCCCCCAGTTTCATTGACAGGTTCAATCTCTTCACCATAAATTTCAAAACTCAAATCGCTTTCTTAGAATTGTCTGCAACATCGTTTTTTTTTACATTCAATTTCATTTTATTTACCTCTATCCAATTGTTTTCCTTCTATATAAATAATTGTATCATCGGCTAACAAATGGTCTTTACAATTTTGAAACATATACTGAATGTCATTTATGCACAACAGTGATGGTCCCAAAATGCTACCTTGCGGTACTCCCACACACCTGTCAACAGTTTCAAAGGCACTTAGCAATAATTATACAGTGAGCAAACAAACATATACAGGGTGAGTCTTTGACCACTGCATTAATTTTAACCAAAGATTCCTCTCATCAAATGACTCACTTTTTTCATTTACCATTTTTCCAGATTCGGCTCAGATAAAATGTTACAAGCGTTTAAAGATTTCACAATGTGCTAATACACTCCCGCATATAAATTATCCATGACATTGTTGGCGGACGAGAATAAGGCATGGTAACGTGGTTTACAGCTTGATTCGGGATTCCAACGCTCAGGGACGGATCCATAAAAGTAGTGAAATTTCTGGAGTTTTCCATTTTAAAACATTCAATGAAGAATATCTCGAAAACGTTGCGTTTAAGGAGAAATGATGAAGAATAATATAATGTTCTAAAACGATGGAATATTCTTGAAATGACTCAAGAAAAACTTTATATGCTTTGTTTATGCTAATTTCGTTTAGTTTTATGAATCCACGAGTCCATAACTAGAAAACCAGTAGAAGTAGAAAATAACTAATATTTGGAAAATATGTATTATAGTTATAGGAAACTTTACGCCAACATTCATTTTATTCGAAAAAAGGATGTCAAAGCTACAAAATAAAAACTGATTTTTTTTCAAAAGTAAGGTATCTTTTTACTTGAGCTGAATTTGGAAAAATGTTAAATGAAAAAAGTGTTTCATTTGATGAGAGGAATCTTTGGTTAAAATTAATGCAGTGGTCAAAGACTCACCCTGTATATGAAATTACATATAATTGATTATGAAAATTATTCATTTACTACAATAGTTCGTTACAATTAACTTTGCCGTACTATATGTTTATTGCTACAATGTGAATATACAAGATGTTTCATCAAACATAGACTTAATTTTGATCTAGACCAATTTCCATTTAAGATAATAATATCAATTTAATTGTAACCGATGAATTGAATCAATAATTAAAGAAATATTTTTTTCAGCGTATGGCGGTGGAGGATGAAGAAGCCGCCACCTTGGCCAGGATTTATAACAGGAACTCGAACGAGGCACCTGCCGAACTGTTCCGCAAAGACCTCATAAGTGCAATGAAGCTGCCGGACTCCGAACCACTCTCCATAGACGAATACTGGATCATTCAAGACCAATGGAAGCAGGAATGGGAAAGGGGGGTGCAGGTTCCTGTCAATCCGGATTCTCTGCCCGAGCCATCGGTCTCCATCATTCGAAATGTCAGGAAGTCATCGCATGAGTTCAAGCTGTGAGTTGAACACTTTACGTTCCTAGTCGAAGTTAGTTTCTGTGATTTGCTGTTTTTTTATGGTACATAGTCTCCAAAATTGGATACTCTACGACATAAATAAGCTTGATTTTGTTATTGCAGTAAGGGCTGTTTACGAATTTGACGTGCAATTTCTTCTTTGAGTTGTCTCAGGATGGTTCGCATAAACCTTACTTTTCAAAAAACCCCAGAGAAAATAGTCCAAACAAGTTAAATCACAACTTCTTGGCGGCCAGTTTTGGTCTCCGAAACGAGAAATTACTCGACCTGAGAACTTGGTTTGTAACAAAGTTATTGTTTCCTTGCGGTGTGACAGGTAGTGCCATCCTGTTGAAACCACATCTGATTTAAGTCCATTCCGTCTAATTGTTGCCAAAAAAATTTGTCAATTAACATACGTTCTTCCAAGCTATAACGCACCATTTTCGTAAATGTCTGTTTTAATTAAACAAACAACAAATATGGCTGACTTAACAATTGACAGTCAAAAATCGAGCGAATTCAAGTTCTTGCTGAGATACCCTTTATTTTTTAAACACTTGTAGCCAAAATTGGACCGTCATATACAGATAAGATGTAAAGGGGTGACAATTCGCTTATTAGTGTGAAAAAATTGGTTCAAGCCCTGTAGACAGGAGCTTTCTGGCGCTCTTGTTCAAACAGACAAATTATATCTCCGAAAGTATTGGTTTCTCAGAGGTGGGAATTATATCAATGGATTCTTATGATAGAACTGCATCATAAAGGAAATAAATTCAAATAATAGTTTATTTATCAAGATTAAATGATCAATCTGAGAATGAGAACTGCACCATGGAAGAAATCAAATTAAAATAGCTGAAATGAATTTGACTCTCTCTTATAGAACAGGATGACATGTACGAGTATGAACACAGATCATATAATAATTCATTGATAGAATAATTATAGCATTCTGTGAAAACATAGAAGTACGATTCATTATTGAAATTTCGAAAAATCATATCTCCGAAAGTATTAGCTTGTTGGAGTTGAAAATGATATCAATGGATTTTTATGGTGAAACTGCATCTTGAAAAAAAATTATTTTGAAATTTGTAAGTCAAAATAAAATTTGTTTTCGTTACTCCGAAACCATCAGGCCTATTTTGCCCAATAGCGAACTTAACCGAGATATTTATCTCTCTAACCTACTCTGTAAATTTCAACTGCTTAGCTCATTCCGTTCGAGAGTTATTGTAGAAACAAAATTTGAAAATTTTTGTTTTCATTCCCAACTGTAAGAAACCAATACTTTCGGAGATATGATTTGTCAAAGTTTCAACAAGAGCGCCAAAGCTCCTGGCCACAGGGCTCTCCCACTTTTTGAAGGAACATTTTCTCGTGATTCCTATTTTTCTATCATTTCCCGTTAACAAGCAGTGACGTCATCGATATTAATCTTTTAAATTTTGAAAAACATGTGAAAATTTTTAAATTAGGTCTTCATCAAACAAATACTTTTGTAATGTGGGAAAGCCGAAAGTATTGGTTCGCCAAAGTTGGGAATGATATCAATGGATTCTTATGTATCATAAAATAAATCATATCACCTAAAGTATTGATTTCTCAGAGTTGGGTATGCTATCAATGGATTGTTATGATACAACTGCGTCATAAAAAATTCAATTCAAAACGTAGGTCTATGACTCAGCTCATATGTTGGATTTACAAACAGCAGCAAATTATAATTAGAGCATTATACGACTGTGAAATAATAAAATTACGATTAATTATTGTGTAAGGGGATTACTAATAACAAACTCGAAAGTTGACATTATCTATTCTCCAAAGTCTTACACCAAATATTAAAGTAGTAGGTTTTACAATAACAATATGTCTTGATGAGCAATGAGTCTTTAATAAAATCAATATAGGATCGGAGATGTTAACTTTGCACTAAAGTACTTCCGGCTCAAGGCCTTGGGGACGCGATTCTCGAAATCGTTCTATAGACCACATTAGTTAGGTTAGAATCAGTCGCTTGGCGGGAGATCAATATTCAAATTTCTTAACATGGAAATTCAACTTTGAGATGAATCCACCCTATTTAAAAGATAATGTTAGTACAGAGACAACAAGTATTGGGTAACTTCATCATTAGTGCATGTTTTCATGTTATTTCCACTTCAATTGTAATTTTCGAATTTTTGGCTGAAAATGGTCTTGAACGATTTGGTTTGACTCACTGATCAAGAATTCGTGGTCGAAATCGATTCTATCCGGCCGGCTGTTAACACGATGACTCTCGAACGGAATGAGCTAGACAGTTTTCAGAGTAGGTT
The DNA here is from genome assembly GCA_937662695.2 of Halyzia sedecimguttata. Classification (NCBI taxonomy): domain Eukaryota; kingdom Metazoa; phylum Arthropoda; class Insecta; order Coleoptera; family Coccinellidae; genus Halyzia; species Halyzia sedecimguttata. The sequence continues at coordinate 841,238 of OW569411.2, read as the reverse complement.
TGAGGGATAAATATCTCGGTTAAGTTCGTTATTAGGCAAAATCGGTCTAATAGTTTCGGAGTAACGAAAAAAATTTTTTTACATTACAACTTTTGAATGCAAACTTATTTAAGATGCAGTTTCATCATAAGAATCCACTGTTATCATTTTCAACTCTAACAAGCTAATACTTTCGGAGATATAATGTTTCAAAGTTTCAATAATACATCTAAAGTTCTATGTATTCACAGAATGTGAACACAGAATCTGTCTGTGTTCACTATTCATAAATGTCATATTTTCTAGCTATTAGAGATTGTCAATTCGTAGTTTGAAAATATTTTTTCTTGGAAAGCAAGTATTCGATTCTTGAATTTGTGATTATATACAAGACTGTTTTGATGTAGTTCATGGAGGCAATAGGAAAGAAGAACATAATGGAATCATCAAAAGAAATTACTGTTTGTTGACCACTGAGGTTAATATTACCTTTTACTTCCTTAAGTAGTGAGACATGTTCCTATATACAGTATTTTCATAATGTTGCTAGCAAAAAAATACTGAAATATGGATCTACATTTGTGTATCAAACATTTTTTCTTGAGCTACATTTAGATTATGAAAAGAGGATAGTATTTTATTAATATATTTTGAAGTATTAAAATAATTTGTTCGTAATCCACTACCTACTCAAATATCAGGACTAAATGGACAATCTGCTATGATTGTCTCCAGCATTGCTCTAGACATTTCGATGATACTTTCCTTAGGTATTTCGAGTTGTGGAAACTATGCACTGAGTGTAAGTTGCAACAACCGATTCCACGAGGTTGAATCATTGCAGATTGCTCATTTAATCTTGATAAATAAATTTAATGACAATGCATTTCTATCATAAGAATCCATTGATATAATTCCCAACTCTGAGAAACCAATACTTTCGGAGATATATTTGTCTGTTTGAACAAGAGCGCCAAAAAGCTCCTGTCCACAGGGCCTGAACCAATTTCATTATTATATTTAAATTTCAGCCTTTAAACTTCAGAAAAACGTTTATACCCAAATAAATGAACGCTTTGAACATTGAAAAATTCATTTTTTTACAGACCTAAGAACAAGTACATCCGCATAACGAGAGATGACAACTTCAAGGTAGACGAGCATGTACTGTCCAACGCTCCAACGCAAGCCGAAGACGCTTGTTCATACGACCTGGACGAGGGAGATGTCGCTTGGCTCAAATTGGTGAACGCAGAACGTGCAACCTGTGGACTCGGACTGGTACACGAAGATCAGCTGGAAAGGGTGATAGAACGTTTCGAAATGGGCTGCTGGGAGAAAATACAAACAATCCTCAGGAACGAAGAAGGTCTGGGCATAGAATTCGACGAAAACGTCATATGCGACGTTTGCAGATCGCCCGACTCGGAGGAGGGGAACGAAATGGTCTTTTGCGACAGTTGCAACATCTGCGTACACCAAGCGTGCTACGGCATCACTCGAATACCGGAGGGTCAGTGGCTCTGCTGCACCTGCAATCTTGCCATCAGACCAAAGTGCGTCCTGTGTCCCAACAAAGGTGGTGCCATGAAATGTACGAGGTCCGGTCAGAAATGGGCACACGTTTCCTGCGCCCTCTGGATCCCGGAAGTTAGCATAGGTTGCGTCGAGAAGATGGAACCTATCACCAAGATATCCAGTATTCCGGCTAGTCGATGGGCTCTCATATGCGTTCTATGTCGAGAGAGGGTGGGTGCTTGTATTCAGTGTTCCGTGAAGACGTGTAAAACCGCCTATCATGTCACTTGCGCCTTCAAACACGGTTTAGAGATGCGAGCAATCATAGAAGACGAGAACGCGGACGATGGCGTCAAATTACGCTCTTATTGTGAGAAACATAGTAAATCTAGTAAAAAGGAGAAGAGCATATGTTCGGGTTCCGAAGATGACGACAGTAGAAGGCGCAAACGGAAAGATATGACATCCGAAGAGAAAAATTTAGCTCGTGCTGCGAGGTTACAAGAGATCGAGTCGGAGTTTTTCAAATTCGTTTCCGTGAAAGATGTTTCCATCAATCTGAACGTCGACCAAGAGGCCTTGACTCATATATACAATTATTGGAAACTGAAGAGGAAATCCGGTCATAATAAACCGCTTCTACCACCGAAAACCGACGACATCGAAGTTTTGGTATTAAGTCCGGAGGATATAGATACGGAAAAACTGAAAACGTTCGTTCAATTGCGACAAGATTTAGAAAGGGTGAGGAATTTATGTTACATGGTGACCCGGAGAGAAAAATTTTCTCGGTCATTGTTTCGATTGCGCGAACAGACTTTTCTTAAACAGACCGCCGTTCTGGAGAGTGGTATCAATTTACCAAGCGCGGTAATAAATGCTGTTGTCGAAGCTAATCATGGTCCATCGATATACGATAGATTGTATTCTCACGACCAAGCCCAAGATCATACGAACGATTTTGAACTAATCTTAGCGAGAATACAAGGATTGAAGTCACCAACAGGGTCCGGGGATGAAAAGAAACCGGAAGTGAACGGTTTGTTCAAAGAAGTTAAGAGTAACGATCCATACAAAAAAGTTTATTTCAACGGGGCAAAGAGGAGGAGGGGTTCTGCATTATACAGTAGTATGTCGAGTGCTACAAGCAGCAGCGACGAGAAACCTAAGGAAAATAAAGAGAATAGATTGAATAGCACATCGGACGAAGGTAAACCAGTTTCAACTGTCGCGGAGAAGAAAACGAAGACTAAAAAGCAGATGAATAGGAAAATGACAGACAGACGGAAAAAACTTACTTCCACGAACATAATAAAATCTGAAACTAGCAGTGACGACGACATTAAGCCTCCTGCGAAAAAACAATGGTGTAATTCAACGTTCAACCGATCCAAACTCAGTATTGTAGAACATCAATTAGGTCTCTCCGGGACGGATAGCGATGACCTGATGGACTTGAGGAATAATCGAAAACCTCCCAATCAGAAAACCAGGATATCCTCAATATACTCGGATAGCGACAGCACAGACTCCACGAAGAACGATGATAAATCTTCTAATGCCAATAACAGTGATTCCCAGCAGAAATTACGAACTAAAGCTTCTGTCAAAGAATTCTCGAACAAACCTTCCACCTCCAAAACTGCCAATAAGAGCAATACAGAAAACAAGAAAAAGGCGAAACCGGAGGAGAACAAGAAAGAAAATTCCCCCAAGAAAAAGGATTACGTACCGTCAGATTTGATTGTCCCTCAAAGACAAGCAGCTAAAAAGGCTAGTGAAAACTTGAAGAACAACACGATGGGTAGGCCAAAAGATTCGCAACCTCCGCAAAACGACGAAACGGTTAAAGTGGAGGAGAAACAAAAAACGCAGAAACAGAGAGTCAAAAGTCGGGATACGAAAGAATCTCCGAAAGAAAAGATCGAACGACCGGAGAAATCTGAAAAAGCGGAGAAGATCGACAGATCTGAGAAATCTGATAAAGCGGAGAAAGTCGACAGATCTGAGAAATGCGAGAAATCGGAAAAATCAGAGAAAGTTGATAAATACGAAAAGGTGGATAAACCGGAAAAGGAAAAACAACCGGCACCGGTGGAAATGTCAGAAAGCGAAAAAGAGGAGAAAATGGATATCACCGAATTACTGGCTTACGTTCCACAAAGGCAAGCGGCCAAAAAGGCTGCAGAACACATAAAGAGTGGGCTTGGAAAACCTGTAGTACCTGCAGAGAATATAGTAGCAAACGAATGCGATAAGGTGAAGAAAGACAATGATAATACCATCAAATGTAAAAAGGATATCGAGGTTAAACAAAAGAAAGAATCGGAAATCGAGAAACCTGCTAGGATTACTGAAAATAAAAGAAAGTCTTCCTCAGTCAGTAGTTCATCTTCCTCTAGTAGTTCTTCGTCGGGTTCCTCTTCGAGTAGCACTTCTTCCAGTGACGACGACGATGAGGAGGAGGAGGACGAACCTGAACAGCAAAAACCGCGGTCGGAGGGCTTGTTTTCGGTATCACATCGAGATCAGGTCAAGCGAGCTAATGTCAAGGACCGGCCCTTTCTTGACAAGGGATCCAAGTCCGCGACATCTAGCGGTGGTACTTCCGACTCCGGTAATTCCACTCCATCCTCTACTCCTCAGAAACCCAACATCGTACCATCACAACCTAAGGCACACTCTCCTCCGCGACCAGTGGAGGCAACGAAATCAGATCGATCAGTGGAAGCAACAAAGTCCGATCGGTCAGTGGAAGCAACAAAGTCAGACCGATCAGTGGAAGCGACAAAATCAAACCGATCAGTGGAAGCAACAAAGTCAGATCGATCAGTGGAAGCAACAAAGTCAGACCGATCGGTGGAAGCAACAAAATCAAACCGATCAGTGGAAGCAACAAAGTCAGATCGATCAGTGGAAGCAACAAAGTCAGACCGATCGGTGGAAGCAACAAAATCAAACCGATCAGTGGAAGCAACAAAATCAGATCGGTCAGTGGAAGCAACGAAATCGGATAGATCCAGGTCGCCAAGAAAAAGTACCGATAAGAAATTATCATCGCCGGCACCTGAGCGAGAAGAATCTAAACCCAAAGGAAGACAACAGAGGAGACGGCCACGCTCATCCAATTCTAGTGAGGTCGGAAATTCTGGTGTCAGGCCTGGAGATCTGTCTGGTAGCAAGCGTGCCCCTGTGGAAAGAGACGCAACAAAAACGAGGAAGAGGAAACCGTCCGTGTCAGAAGGAGTGGAGTCCGTTGAATCAGCGGAAAAGACGTCTAGATCAATTGACCTACTATCTCCGGTCAGGGAAAAAGATAAGAAGTTAACTGAAAGTCCCGGAAGGAAAATACACACGGAACCTGATAAAACAACTTTGAATCTAGAGAAAGAGATTCTAGAAAGGAAAGCGTCGAAAGAAAATAAGAGTAAGTCGACATTAGACAGACTATTTGGACCTATTGGAAACACCGAAAAATCAAAACAGGAAGAATGTAAACAAGAAAAACCGGATAGAACTGAAAAACAAGCTAAAACCGAAAGGCCTGACAAACTAGTTGAGAAACATGATAATAAAATATTCAAGGAAAATAAAGAACATCCGGTGGCAAAGGAGAAATCACCCAAAAAATCACCTTCTAAAAGTCTGAGCAAAAATGTCGAAGAACCTTTCAACATCAAACCGATTAACGAGGTAAAGAAATCACCCAAGTTGGAACTTCCTACGGTCTGTGAAAAACCAATAAAACCAGATAAAAAGACGAATACACCTAGTTCGGGAGAATCTCTAGAAACGAAACCTAACGAAGAGCCAATAATTCCTTTGGAAGTTCAACAGGCACTAGAGAAAGTGGAGGAAGTAAAAGAAAATAACGAAATGATAACACTTCCTAGCAACCTGAATCGTTCAATATTTTCTCCTCAACCTCAATCGAAAGAACCGGATCTTCTAGATTTCGATAATTTCGATGATAGCCTGGGCATTTCTAAAGAAGACGACATCCTTCGACCCTTCACTTTCAACACTTCAATGGTCAATAATGATGATACCAGGGAAGAAAATGTTAGAGAAACTTTGAATCTGGTAGAGAAGCTACGCTTGGGACTTTCCAAGAAACCGACCGGTTGTGAAGTCGACGATACGCTCAGTATAGGGTCTAATTCGAAACACGATGACCGGTCCGAGTTCTTGGAGCAAGTGGTTCCTGACAATCTAAACGATGAATTTCCTGTTGTCGCACAACCAATTAAACAGGAAGAACAGCCGATGATTAGTTTGGAAATGAAAGTAGAACTGAGTCAAACCAAAACTTTCGACGGTCACAATCAAAATTATCAGTTCATGAATTGTCAGGCGGCAGTTCCGATAGAATGCGATAAAAGTATACCGATTGAGCAACATCAAGGGTTACCGAATACGTTAAGCACCCAGGGCGACGAGAGATGGGTACCGCCCAGCGACCAGCACTATCCGAACATTCCAGAAAGCAATCATCAGAATTTCATGACAAACCCCGCTCAAGTCCAGACTCAAAATTTCTTAGATCATTATTCTGCAGCCGTTATGAATCAAGAGCATCACAAAAAATACCCTGAAGTGAATAATATACTGGCGGAAGTTGGGGACAGGTTGCAGGAGGAGGTGTTGAAGAATCAACCTCTCTTGCACCATCGAAGATTCTCGCAATTGGAAGGGATACCGGATATGAACAATTCGAAATTTCCGGAGCTCCACATGCAACCGCCAAATTGGCCCGATAACGCCATGTTGCCGAATCGTAGGTCCTCGTCCAGTTCGGCGGCATCGTCCATAAGCTCCACGTCGCGTCGTAACGATATGGAAGAAGATCCTAATAAGCTTCGACAGGATATGATGGTGATGAATCCTCCGCCGAATATAGACATCAGTATGTTTCCATCGCAGAATATTCCGACATTCCAGCCGAATCCTCTAGAACCCTTCGCAGCCTATTCGGAAGCTTCTCCGTTCGTTAATCCGGTGAGTCTGTTCGCAGGACCTAATCTAAATACTCAATTAGCTTACCCCTCGGCGGGTCCTGCGGGCTTCCCCCCCGCCTTCGGCGCTCCGTTTCCGACGCCGCACGTTTTACCTCCACTTCCCAAACCGGAAGAAAACATTCAGTATCCTTCTGCGTGTACAGCCGCTTTTACTTCTTCTCAGCACAACATGGCATTGACTGCGGCGATGGTCAATTTACCCACTAAAGATATGGAACCTTGTCTGGACGAGACCCTTCCTCTCTGTCAAAACAACGTCGATTCAATGCAAAATATACAACAGAAGGACACCATTCCACCTCCTCAAGAATCTCCGATAGTCAGCAGTGCTGCCACGAGTGTCGCTGAGGCAATCTCTTCATCGCCCAGTCAGAAATCTACGCCGGGTAAAAAATCGCCAAGTAAACCGACGAGATGCTCGGCTAGGGTGACGTCTCAAATGATGAACAAATCTCCGAATAAAAGCCCAGGAAAAAGTCCTCGACAACAAGAGGTATCGACGAAAGCGAGTAAAAGAGACGGTAAAAAAGGTGGTGGTAAAGGGTCTGCCGGAAAAGGAAACCAGTATCAGGGCAAAGGCCGTGGAAGGGGAAGGGGCAGGGCTAGACCCCCTCTTTCCATCCCCCACATGGATTACGATATAATAGGTAACACCAATACGATCCAGAAGTTAGTCGGTACAGTGTACGATTTAGATTTCGATGACGAATGGAACGAGACCGCAGATCTGAAATCCATGAGGGAAAGAAGAAAGTCCGTGGACGTGCACGACAAGAAACCTGATAATTCTTATCTGAAAGACAGCGCTGAGTCTCCCAAATTTTCAAGTCCTATGCAGAATTCCCTCAAGAATAAATCGTACGTCGATCTAAGTAACTTGAGGCCTCCAACACCCTTCGACGATTCTAATCATTCCAAGGACAGCGAACCTACCAGCTTGAAGATGGAAGATGACCCTCCCAAATCGGTGTTCCCGGATATCGTTCCGCCATTTTTACCCGGCCCTGTGGACATGAGAACTTACAACAGCAGTTACGAGGAGCAAAAGTACGAATCGACCAACTTCTTACAAGCGTTTGCGGCAGGTACCACAGAAAATCAAGTACACGAAGGGATCGATGAGGAATACGAGAAAGAACTACACGCTGCTCTTATGTGTAAGGAAAAGAGTGAACAAAACACAGTACCTGAAATTAGCAATATCAAAGTTTCTTTATCCGACTCACGAAATCAACTGAAGGTTAAGATCAAGGGACCCATAGCCAACTATACTTCGACCGTAGCACCTTTACCACCTCCATTGGTAGATCCGATAGTGGTCACCAACATCACCTCCAATTCGGTTTCTATAAACGTTGCGAACAATGCAAACGCTTCCGGTACCTCCAGTTTGAGACGTATGAGGAAGAAGGAACTACTCCACCAATATTGCTCGCAGGATATGAGCACAGATGATCGTTCGATCGTTCCCATGAACAACACACCGGCCGATCCGATCGTTAACAGAACCGTGACGATTCCGAAGGCTGTGACTTCAGTGACCAGCATTCCGACTAAGGAGGATTACAGGGATTATAGGACCGGTTCAGATGATTACCTCGAAACCAAACATAAGAAAGAGACTAAAGCCAGATCTGCCTTTTCCAGGGAATTGAGACATCTCGATTTACCGTTAGACGACGAACATCTATCTGACCGGAGAAGGAGTTCCGTAACCGGAAGCAATAACTCGAGCCTTAACGAATCTAACAAACGAAGAGGCAGGCCACCAAGGACATCCACAGAACAGCAACCGTTGGTAACGCCGAAATTGAAGATAAAAATAGGTAATAATAGCATAATCTCTTCGACTAGAATAGACGATAAAAAGGACAGAATAAGACCTCCGAAGAAACGTATATCGAACATACCAATGCCAAGTGTGGAAGACTTGAAGAGGGCGAGTATGAAATACAGAAAGATGGTTATGGCTGGATTCGGGGAGGAGAAGGAGAAGAAGAAAAAGAAAGATAAGAGCGAGAAAAAGAAGAAGAAGAAGAAACATCAGGTTGAGATAATCGCTAACGACATGGAGAAACCAACTAAATTAATTATACGGTTTAATAAAAAAGTGGAAGGTGAAACGAACAAACGGACGAGTGTGAATAGTGATAGTGCTAAAACGGACCACTCGGTGACTGAAAACGAATCGATACCTAGTGCCTCGGTTGTGGGGGAAAGTTCGAGTGCAAGTAACAGGTGCTCCCCGCCTAAAGTGACTCCGATCAAATTGAAACTTTCAAGGTGTCAAGAAGGTTCAGCTTACATAATGAAATCGGCAATCGAAGATAATTCTCACATGACCACGGAAGGAACGCCTTCTTCGCAGCCGGGTCAGCCGCCACCTCCCCTACCGACGCCACCCCCTTCAGCTGAACTGTCGGATGCGGTTCGTCCCCCACCTCACCCTTTACCCCTAAATAAAGACTGCGAAGTTAGATGATAATTGTGTACATTAAATACTGATCTGTAAAATATATACATAAAGTAAATAATATCAGGTAGGCATATTAGATGTGCATTTCAAGGATGCTTCTTACAGTAATTTATTGGCAGGTAAATTTACGATGATAATGAAAAATGGCGATACCGTTGTTAATAAATCAAAAAGTCCAGAGCGTTCCTGCCAATAGGGTCCTTCATAAATGGCTTCGTATAATTAATATACTTATGCATATATTTCACAAGTCAAATAGACCCCAGGGGGTTCATTGATTTGCCGAGAAAGCAAGAGCAGACGCGTTTCTGGCTTCTTGGCCTTCATCAGTACTCTGTAGCTTCCTCAACAAATTCAACTAAACTGAACCGGGTTAAGCCTCTCAGAGCCGGCTTGGTCGATCATTTTAATCGCCCACGCCACCTATGAGACGAAACACGAAATTCAAATATTCACTGGTGGGGAGAGGCTGATTTCCGTGTTTCGTCTCATAGGTGGCGTGGGCGATTAAAATGATCGACCAAGCCGGCTCTGGGAGGCTTAACCCGGGTCAGTTTAGTTGAATTTGTTGGGAAAGCTACAGAGTACTGATGAAGGCCAAGAAGCCAGAAACGCGTCTGCTCTTGCTTTCTCGGCAAATCAATGAACCCCCTGGGGTCTATTTGGCTTGTGAAATATATGCATAAGTATATTAATTATACGAAGCCATTTATGAAGGACCCGATTAGCAGGAACGCTCTGGACTTGTTGATAAATTTACGATGGTATCAATTGACTTCCGAAAGGACTTTAATCATATTGTAGTTGCCCCGAGGGTAGTCGATTTTCAGGTTAATAAACCTCATAGATCCAAACTATCCTGGGTGAAAAAAACACTCAAAACTAAATAAATTTGTAATTTGAGGGTTTTAAATCGATTAATCTTGGGGTAAACTGCAATCCATGCGACGTCCAATCGTGAAGTTGATTTCCCAACTATAATATTGTAATCGATTCAAATTTACCATGCTCCCTATAATTTTTACAAGTGATATATTTAATTTTCATATGTTTTATATTACCAATAATTTTTATTATCTATCTATCATTTTTCCTGATATAATTGAACGATTTATTGAAGAGGTAACATCAAGTTCATTCATAGAGTTATAATTTATTGTTCATACATTTAATAGGCAAATAATGTTTAAAATTAGGAGTTTGTAGTGATGAAAACAATAGGTGAAATATGGCAGTAATGTTTAATGAGAACGTGCAATTATCTTTTAATTTCATATAGTGATTATAGATTTAATCATTCCATCATATTTAAGTAAAATTTTATCCTAGTTTGATTTAGATAATTGAATTTAATCTTGATTTGATGCCGCAGAATAAAATTGATTGGAGTGTTTGCTAGACAATTCATGGCCTTAACTATAAGATATTTATTTATTTATTAAGTACTGAATTGTATATTTCTTGATCTCAGTAATTATACGATGCACTTGATGTTCCCCTATAATAAATTATGGATATTTTTATGTATCGAATCAATCGAAGATAATTTTATACGAACGTAGCGTGTTCTCCTTGAATTGCATAACCGAATCTGCATTCCTGTTGGGTGACCAGTGAGGCAACTTGTACAGAGAAACAAAGATAGCCGAAAATTCACCTGTTTTATATCACGTTGTTAAGCTGTTTAGTGTACGTGCGTAGGCTAAGCGAAGCACATATTTGTCGTTAATTTGTATGTACAAAGTCAATTACAGCTACAGACGTGTATTCATATTTTTGTACATATTGTAAGTTATGGTATTTGTGAATATGAAATAGTACTAATTTATAAATATATATATTATATTTCATTTAAAATGATTAACTCGTGTTGACAATTTTGATAGCTAGATTCGTTATAGATTCATCAAATATTGTACAAAACAAATGGCTTGGGGCAATTCTTGGTTGTTGTTACAGAAGCCATTTATTTTTATGTACAGTTTTATTATTTTACTCGCTGCCTTACTGACAGCGTGGTATAAATTACTTAAAGATTTTATTGAAATTTATATAGTTATGTAATTTTATTTTTTTACATGGAAATGTGGTTTTACCGAGTGGCTGTTATGTGTGACGTCTTAAGTATGTGTAGATATATAATTAACTTCAAGTATTAAATACACAAGCCATTTGTTTGTGTCATGTTATATGATAAACAGAACAAATACAACCAACTATGAATTTCCAACGTCAACATTAAATCATTTTTTACGGAACTCATCTAATTGACATTTGAAACAATTTTGAAATTTTTTTCTGAAACATCCTGTAATAAGAGAGGCACATAGGAATATTGTTGGAATTTGTACATTACATCAGCAGGATTGTAACATGTGTAAGTGTATAACTTTAACAAGATATTCTACACATAGTTAAAAAATATAAATTATATTCAGTTTATTTTAATGTTGTGTTTCAATCTTATCCGTCAACTCCATTTCTTTGCTCAAAAACAAAACCTACAAAATTGTTGATATGTTTCTCATTCATATACATCACTTTTTTATTTTTTGAAACTAATAAAGTCTTGTTGATTTTATAAATATTGAAGTTTGTTTTTCTCTATAGGGTTGATTCACACTAAACCTCCCTTCCAGTACAAATTTTACATATTTTCGCCGCCTTAACATTATCATTGGAATGCTGGGAGGAATTTTGGCAGAGAATCGTCTTATTCAGTAGGTACTCGTAAAAGGGAGTCGAGGACTGCGATTTAGCCTACTCATGACAACATCAACGACTTGGAAACATTTGGTTTAGTGTTGTTTAGACAGTAGGGAATATTTGTTGATGTTTAATCGCGAATATTTCGCCGTGTTCAAATAGCAGTTACCTCGATGTCCACTGGTTAGCAATCTAAACCAAACGTTTTCAAGTTGTTAATGTTATCATTAGAGTTGGGCATAATCGAACGATTTCATTAATCGATATATAGGTTCTCGAGAGATTTCAATAATCGAATGATCATCCGAGATATTGATCATTCGGTATTCCACTCAGTTCTCATCGCGTGAGCGGCTTAGGTTATCCCTTATCTTCAATATAATTGCGTCGGCTCCCTACAGTATTAAGTTTCACATTTTATGGCTTCATTTTATTACATTGCCGTCGGTCCTTTGATAATTTATTATTATGCTATTTGGTTTTGGTCCAATATTTGAACATTTCTTTCCAGCTGTTCGAAAGGGAATGGAGCTATGAAATGAATTATTATGAACCTGAAATTCCCTTGAATGCACAATTATATACCTATTTATAATCACCAAATACAATAATACCGGCAACATCAGTTCCGTCGGAAAGGGTATTTTCGAAATGTGGACAATAACATCCGCCGTAATAGATTAGCCAAAAAAATGTAAACAAAATAATTTTTCTGAATGGCGAAATGTAATGTCAATGAAATTTGTACTTTTTACTTTATTTCATTCTGTTTTTCGAAAAACATATTTTTAATCATATATTACACGTCTAGATTGAATTTTCTATGACCTTTTTCATTCCTCCAATTAATTAGTTCCTGAATTATTGAAAATAAAATTCGAGTCAATTCAATAGATGCATGCATAATACCAATTGAACTAATTGAAGCTATCTACAAGCATCAAATGCCACTTATACAAATATTTAAAAAAATAACGATAAAATACTTGTTGAACGAACCTCGGGGTCCGAGTTCTTAATTAATAACAAACGGAATATATCTGAATATTTTGAACGAACAGCTACTGAATAAGATAAGTATAATAATGAATACCTCAATCTGCAATGGAATAAATAATAAAATCATTCACTGGCTACTATTTCGACAGCACCCGACCAGAATCCAGATGGCAGCCATAAATTCTATCGATTGTTAAAGAAACCTTTCATATCTCATACTTATATGCCGCCAAAGGAACTTCGAAATATCAAAACATTCAGAACGTATACGAACGAATTACGAGTAGGAGATATCTCGTATCTCATTTCATTTCATTCAATTCTTGCTCGAGTCGAGTGATATCTCATCTGGATGCCATATGATAGACGACAGAAAATCATCGAATGAATTCACTCACATTTTTCAGAACATCTCGAGATGTTTCAATAATCGAAATGTTCGATTATTTTCACTCGAAAGGTCCCTCCATCTTACCTCTAAAGGATGAACATCGCTCAAGGTTCCTGCATCACAGAGGGTTTAGTCCATTCAGTGAGTATCAAAAGCTGGGGTAGTAGCGATTTTTTAGTATGTTGTTAGGCTTGGGAACCTAATGAAAAATTTTCGACCTCAAGGTGCATGCGTTCGAGTCGCCATCTTGGATTTCAGGTATAAAAATTTGGTTTTGATAGTAACTCAAAAACGGGGGCATATGTTCTATACAAAGTTAAAGAGGACAACATTTCCTGCAGTTTTTGAACAAATCATATGTTTGTAGCACACATATCTTAGGAGTTACAGCCCCGTGAAGTTGCACTATTTGAAAAGAAGTAATATATTTTGTTATTTGGCTGTTAATAACTAAAATAAATAGTTTAAACAAATGCAAATCGTATTGAAATAATTTTTAAAGAGAGTACTTTAATATTAAACTTCAATACAATGCTCGGTAGGAAAAAAGACTGGGACAGAGAATCCACAACCAAAGTTCTTGAAAGAGATCTCATTAAATGGTACACAGACGGTTCAAAAACCACTGCAGAAGCTGGCGTATATGTTCCAGGCACCAAATGCTCACTATCGCTAGGCTCCTATCCGAGCATCTTTCAGACAGATGTACTTGCAATAGAAAGATGCGTGGAAATTAACCTAGAAAGAAACTATCAGAGATATGATATAGCAATCCACTCTGATAGTCAAACTGCTATTAGAGCTCTGAGCTCTCATGTGATCGAGTCCAAGCTAATATGAAAGTGCCGAAGAAAACTCAATGAAGTAGGCATGAACAACAGGGTCTCCTTGTTCTAGGTTCCAGGTTACGCGGGAATCACAGGAAATCAGGAGGCCAACACACTTGCCAAGAAAGGAGCACAAACCCCCTTTATTGGCCCGGAACCCTACTGTGGGGTTGGTAGATAAATCTACAAAAGTGTATTCCGGATTAAAGAAGAAACTGAAAGAGGTATTTTATAGAGGTCTCCCCCCAGAATAATCACTCCAAGAAATTCCTCCGGAACTTTGATACTGTCAGATCCAAGGAATACTTGGACCTCAGTAAGAACACGCTGCACCTCCTCACTGGTTTCCTCCCAGTGCACTGCGGCCTTAGGAAGCATATGATGAGATTAGGGCTAGCAGAAACTGACGAGTGCAGATTCTGTTGGGAGGAGGATGAAACTCCTGATCACCTGATAACGGAATGCCTCGCCATCTGAAACCAACGCAAGGAATGCTTTGGGCAAGAAATTTGCAGGAGCGAAGAAGTAGCCTCCTTGAAGCCATCCCAGATACTGGAGTTCATCAGAACTCTAGAACTGAAAGGCGAACTGTAGATGGTGATGACATCGACAGCTCTGACGGGTGGGCACAATAGACCTTAAGGTCGCAGTGCAACGTTACCCCGGCCGGCCCCGGTGGTGCAGTGGGAGAAAAACCTGCTGTGGTGCCGGAGGTCATGGGTTCGAGTCCCGCTCTGGGTATGTATGTGGTGTTGGGTGGTGGTGTATGTCTTAAAAATTTGAAAGTCTTCGGAAAAATAAAGCGAGTCTGCGTGTAAACAGGAAAAATATATATTCAACAGAGTAGAAAATGTGTAGATGGCCTGAGATGCCTGGCACAGAAAAGGAAAAAAAACCGTTACCTCGTACAACAATATACAATATATAGACTCGATAACATGGGAGCTCAGAGCTATAACAGCAGCTTGACTGTCAGAATGGATTTGCAGGTATCACCCTGGAGGCCGTTTTCGCAAGTTCATCGGCCTTATGAAGGCTTCACTTCAATGCAATTGTTTCTTCACGTATTTGCTTCCATGCTGTTTAGCATAAAATCTTTGACTTTGCTACATTTTGTAATATTAATTATCATATTAAAGGAAATTAAATGTTCCAAAACTTAATTTTCTGAAAATGAAAAAAATATTTCATCACTTTGTTATACTTACCTTGCTTTTAAACCTAGCAGTATTCAATTGATATACCTACTCCTAATGGGAAATGAAATACAAAAATTCATGTATTTGGGAAAATGAGATATGCAGCACTTTCTTCAAGACCTGTTACTGAAAGGTTTAAATTGATGAGCAACATGGATTAAAGCATTATTCAAAGATTATAACAGGTTTTGATGTTACAATGATTTGAAGTATACTCGATATTTAATGGTAGGTACATAAATGTTGATACGAAGTGTGGCAGTTTCCATTCACTGTTTGCTTTAAGGGAAATATATTCCCTTCTTGCAATAATGTGGATACCTCATTTACGAAATAAAGATGCAATTTATCAAATGAATGCTCACCTTCACTCACACATTGTCTTAACCTTGTGATGGGTTTCCAGAATAATTTTTCAAATAAAATGATTTATTTATTTGGATCTTAATAAACATGTCTGAGAGATCAACTACATGAGAGACTAACAAAATTAGGTAATATGTTTGAAAACGATAAACAATAAAAATTCAAGTCTACGTATTTATCACAAGCAACAGAAAAATGCTAAATGACTTATCATAAAAGAATAACAAAATATGTATTTGGTACAAGAATCTGTCTTGTTTACAATTCGTGATTTTATATAAAATATTCAATAACAATATATCATATAAATATAATTCAATAACATGTAGAAATAGCACATATCAGGAATGTAATTGAGGTACTTGTTTCAGTGTAGCTACCACAAGATTCATATGGAAAAATCGAATAATTATTGTCGTAAATAATCAAAGGTAGACTAGAACGACAAAGGATCAATCACTAATAAAATCACGTGTAAACTTCAATAATAAATGGAAAAATGTTGTCATGAAGAACAAACTTAATGGAACTAATAATAAATAATTATAACTTATAACAAACTTATTCTATATTTGATTCCAAATTATCGATTTAAAAATGGTAATAAATATAATAGCAACAATAGAATCTGCATAATATTTTCATCACAATTCTTTAATTAATATATAAAATTGTTTACTGAGCTATCAATAGGGCCATAATCAAAACCGAGTTATTTAATCATTATTACGATTTAGAATTTTACGCAAAAATATATATTTACAATATAAAGGGCGAAATTTTTGAGACGAAGGGAGCCGATGCCATTTTTGTAGTCCGGACCTGGATTTCTCTGAAATTCTTAAGGTGATCTAATGAAAAAATGACAAGAATCGAAGATATTGAAAAGTTATGAACAAAAGAATTATTTCAGGGTGTCCCATTTTCATAAATTCTGTGGGGTTTCTCGGTTATGAGTAGATATGGTTTTCCAACATCGTGTTACTTCCGATAATTCTGCTATTGCGAAAATTATTGAAAGATGAAGTTGAAACGGATGTTTCTATAGATATTTTCAGGTACAATGCTGTTGCTTATTGATTTTTTTTCCGGTAGCAACACTTTCTTAGATATTTATGAAGTGTGAAGTGTTCATTCGAAGTCTGACTGACGACATGAAAATATTGAAATTTAATGTTTGATTAGGTGTTTGCAAGTCTTCAATTTTTCGGTCATGGTAGTGGTTACCAATATTCGATGTGTTTCCTGAAAATTTATTTCATGTTTCATGTATAGTTACGTTTTTCGCCTTCGTAACATTTTATATATTTGGTTAGGAATTACGAATAACCACCGAAAAACGGACAAAATTGTTATCAAGTAAGGCTAAATTCTTCTTCTATTTCACATAAAAGTCATTAAATACATTGTTGTCAGCTCTCAAATCAATGAATCTTGAACTACTTGATAGCAATATTGCTGGGAGAAAATTGATAGCCGACATTGCCATAACAGTCCGAACAGAATACGTAATACCATAGCCATATTGTTAAAAATTAGGAGGATAGCAATATGACTTGAATAGCAATGTTTATAGCAATACGCAAACAGAATAGGTCTGATATTGCACCCTCAAACAACTGCTAACAACATCGTCTTACCACAAATGTCACGCTAACCAAAACCACTTATTGGCAGCAACTGATAACTTGGCGAGCAGATTTGGATATGCCGACAACTGATTTTAGATAAAGCGATCCTTATTGGTTCACAAAATATTACAGACTCATGTATTTCATCGTCAACCCAATATCTGTCACAGTGTTTTTAAAATTGGAATAAACCTGCCATTGACACTTACGCCTATGCTACTGATATGACATACCTCTTGGTCGCGCCAAGTATCCCTAATATCGCCTTGTTATTTGGTGCTAGCGATACATCTGGCAGCAAATATATAACACCTACGTCATCGAATTCGATCACTGTCTTGTACCAGTGTCACAATGTTCGTTTTGTTCTACTTGCTTTCTGTGATGGTACATATGCACCCTCAAACAACTGCGGTTCCTCATGGTCTTACCGCAAACGTCGCAATCTAAATTGATGGCGCTATCCTCGTGTTTGTCCCGCACGTGGACTTTGAGGTTATACCTATTCACGAATTTTCTCTCGCAATAGTGACAGTATACGTACGATTTGGAATCTCCGGTGTACATAAGCATATCTGCAAAAACATAAAATAGAATGAAAAAATTATAAATTGAAGGGAACTTCGTTACCTGATTATAAATATAAGCATATCCCCCGTCACCGTTAAGTACTATACAGAAGATAAAGAATGCAGAGGAAGGAATGAGTGTATTAGTGAAAATAGCACATCACCAAAGCTTATATGAACTTCTTTTCTCGCCGAATACAGTCGATGCCCAGAAAAAATGCGATATAGAGGGGCCTGTTCTTGAAAAATTGAGTTCTCTGCATAGCACTTTTGGAAACATGCACCAATAAATCATTCAGACATTTCAAAGAACTGGTCTTCCATTCTTCGTGGTTAACTCCACGTTGAATCAGAATATTCGTCGATTAAATGTACAATAAAGATGCTGCATATTTTAAATGTCACAGCGTCTTAACCTACCACTTTTCTAGTTGGGGGCAACATTACTGAAATATTAACTTATTAATAATAACTTATTCATGTTTTCCTTTCACTATAAACTGATTCGCACTGTAGAGTAAATAAACCACCAACAAGAACCATGACATTCGAATGCAAGATCATTTGGGCGTACTGAGTATCCCATTATTTTTTTTTTGTGGAAGAGGATAAAGAAACATGGGATTAGGTACATTAAAAACCCGAATTTATATAAAATTTGTATTTTCTCAGATAATATTTAAGGCACATGGAAATACTAATAACAAAGTGAATAAGGCACTATAATTAGGCATAACGATAATGGTATTAGCTACAGGCCTCGTTTTTGACAGTATACAATATAAAGAGGAAAAATCTTAGAAAATACTCAAATTGTTCTTTACAATTGATGACTAGTAACATTAATGGCAACCATTTTTGAGAATTTGACGAAATACAATAAAAACAATATCTAATAACTAAGATGTATAAATAAAATCAAAACTAAAAATAGAAATAACCTTAAATAGATAAGGTACCGGTTGAAATATTTTGTGAAAATAATTTGTAATATTTGATATTATATTTGAAGACATCCAAAAATATGTCCCATAATTATTTTCACTTGAAAGAGAAATAAGAATGTTAACAGTTACGTTGTAACAAGTTAAATAGCATTTAAATATAATATATAATCATGGATTTAATGAATTATATGATTTGGATAATATCCTGTTGCAAAATTCTGGATAATTTTATGGCCTACAAGGAATATGATTTCTAAAATATTTTTGGTTCACTTTTATTCAAACAAATTTATCAAAAATACCCATCGGTTCTGATGTGCAAATAAATAAAGTATATGAAATCACGCAAAAGACAAATGAATTCTTACTATACAAGTTGATTCTCGTTAGTACTACTTCAGGTGATGATTGATGATGAAAAATTAAATTATAATTTTATACCATGACCACTAAAATGTTTACGTGTAATTAATTCCTATGTATTTTGCAGAAAATCACGAATTTTAGTCATGAAATTCGGTACCCATCAAAAACTATGATACGGTGATTCACGATTCGTTGGAATATTTTAAAGAAAGACTCGTGATAAAAAATTTAAATTTTATAGTTAAGCATTGTTAGGAGAGATGACTTCTTGGAAAAGAATTCAGATTAGTTCAACTTCCGGTTTCACCGAAAATTATATCAACTTTCGTTTTTTAAACGTAATACCCAATTTTTTCATTGATAATCAGATTACCCATTGAATTCTACATTGTTTTAATGGGTCACTTACATATTATTCTCAGAAAATTCGTGTGATATCTGAAAAAACCCTTTAAATTTTCTCAAATAGGGCTTCACTCCAATATTAATAACTTGTAGATTTTTGCATGAAAATTCCTGATTTTCTAGCTTCTATCAGAAGACATACCAATGCTTCTCCTTCGTTAATTAAAATTTCAATTGAACATACAGGGTGTTTCTATATCAATGCTCAAAGCTCATGTTTTTCAAATGAGAATCCATTTTTTTTAATTGGTCAGCTGGAATCTAAGTTAAAAAATAACATATTTTTTATAATACATACTACTGCTCTAAAATGCTCTCGAGATATTCGGTAAGTAAAGCAGAAGTATGTATTATATAAAATACACAATTTTTTAACGTAGATTCCAGCTGACCGATAGAAAAAATGGGTTTTGGTCATGACTGACTTTGGCATTGATATAGCAACACCCTGTATGTTCAATTGAATTTTTAATTAACGAAGGAGAAGCATTGGAATGTCTTCTGATAAAAGCTAGAAAATTAGGAATTTTCATGCAAAAATCTACAAATTATTAACATTGGAATGAAGCCCTATTTGAGAAAATTCAAAGGGTTTTTTTCAGATTTTACACGAATTGTCTGAGAAAAATATACAAGGGGCACATTAAAACAGTGTAGAATTCAATGGGTAATCTGATTATCAATGAAAAAACTGGATATTACATTTTAAAAAGTGGGAAAGCCCTGTTGACAGGCGCTTTGGCGCTCTTGTTCAAACTTTGAATAATTGGCATATAAGATGACATGAATGAACAGTGAACACAGACAGATAGAATTACATTTAAAAAACGAAAGTTGGTATCATTTCCGGCGAAACCGGAAGTCGAAAGAATATGAAATTTTTTCCAAAAATTCATCACTTCTAACAAAGCTTAACTATACAATTTCAAGCGTTTCTACACATCTCTAGAATAGCATCATAAGCCCTTATCAATAATGCATCACTCAGTATCTTTCACTCTATAAATAGCGAATCAACCAAGTATGCAAGACAACTGTAAAATTGTGTTGTCAAAATGGTATAAATTATAATATAAAATGCTTTTTTGAATAAACCTATTTTCAAATATACAGAGTGTTTTAGGAAGTCGTTGGGTGAAACTACATTTTCATTTCGAATGGGTACCATATTCGTTTTTAATATGATCTTTTGATTCTCCTGAAAATATTAAATCTTTTTTATATACCCTATACCTAAATTTGGCGTGTATGAAGATATGGTGAAATTTAATTCTAGCTTTTTGAGAAAGGTTCACTGAATCTGTTTCAATAGAAATGAACATTTGCCAAAGCATCTAAAAACAGGTTTGGTCCATAAGAAATTCATGGGGAATTCAGTGGTCCCCAGCTGCCAGAACCATGCTCTTATTGTTGATGTGCAATAGAAGTAATTTTTCGATTAATAAATCTTTCGATCTGTCTGCATTTAATATTATCTCTCCCCCATGAATTTACCTGACAAATACGCCCCCAATAATATGTCCAACACGTTAAGATCTGGACTGAGAAGCGGCCACCTTATTCGATTGAACCTACCGATTATTAGTTCCAAATAGGTCAGTCCAATTCAGTTTATCCCATTAAATATTGGCCCTAAGACCTAATAATATTAGTTAGCTAATCAAATTTTCCAAGGTAATTAATTCACTTTTGATTTCTTATGCCAATATCTTATTATTCGTCAAACCAAGGTCATTATTGTAAGGTTTTTTTCTGCGTTTTCTCTCCCAAACTCTGAAAAATATCTATAAAATAAAAATTAATTATTTTGTGATTTGCTTCTGCGTAAGAAACACAGGGTATTTGTCAGAAGCAATCAATTGAACAATGTTGCCTAACAAACAACAACGAAACAACATCAACGAAGAAACAAGAATTGTCACAATGTGACAATTCTTGAATTTCACAAAATAACTATCAACAAAATAATTCTAAAGATTTTCATTAAGCGTCTGACGAAGGAGTCTGATATAGACTCCGAAACGTTACGATATAGTTGTTTCTTCGTTGATGTTGTTTCGTTGTTGTTTGTTAGGCAACATTGTTCAATTGATTGCTTCTGACAAATATCTTGTGTTTCTTACGCAGAAGCTAATCACAAAATAATTAATTTTTATTTTATAGATATTTTTCAGAGTTTGGGAGAGAAAACCCAGAAAAAAACCTTTCAATAATGAGTATACCTCCCACAGTATCCTTTAATTATTACTTAACCAAGGTCAATGTTATACCGTAAGAAAAAGATTAAGAATGTTCAGGAGAATTAAGAAATAGGGTAACCCATTTGGAATAAAAAAGTGGGCCTTCTGGAACATGTGTAAATGAAAATAGATTACAAATTATAAAGCTTTTGTATGAAATATTTTCTTCAGCACAGTGGCACAAAAAGTTAGATGGGGGATTTTTATAGTCAATCATATTGATTAATTCAATTAAAAATTGATATTTTCGTATTTGTTTTCAGCATTTCAAGTTGCAATCATATAACTACAATTGACATTCACGTAAATATTAATAGTTTCAATATTAAAAATAAGATCAATGTAATAGTATGTACAATCTTCTTTCGGAACCAATTTATTCCCATTATAACGAGACTAAATGTATAAATCTTTGGACTATTCAATCTTCGTCGGAATTAATGTTCAAACTATTTTAGGTTGGGTTGCACATTCGAATCTTAAGTGTAGTTTAATTAGGAGCATAGCTCAAATGAGAGATCAAGGGTTGTTCGAAGCAAGTCTAATGTATTTTCATTTGAGATGAGATTCAATATGGATATCTGCATTATTAACGAAAATGCATGTCTTCAAAGAGAATTATAATACTTTTAAGCATCCGCCACATGTCCAGACCTCAACCCAATAGTAAAGCATTTGGGGAACAAATTGGGAAGAAGGGTTAGGCAGAACTTTGGGCAATTTCGAAATTTGTATGAGTTGAGGAAAGGCTTCCTGAACCTGTGCTAGGTGTGCTGGCTGCCTATATTATGTTCAGACATGGTAGTAATACCCTTATTACACTCCTTTTTCGTGCCTATTTGTCAGCCTGACTGACTGCGCCTGAAATTTTGAAGAAATACACATGCACCCGGGGCTATTTTGTAGACTGTTTCAAGTTTGAAAATAAATAGAACTGGTTCTATTTGTTCCCCCTGAATCGTGTGGATTTCGAGCCTTTTTGTCGAAATGTCATGTCTACCAACACAATATTTATCTGTCTGACTTGACGTCTTCTTAACATAACCTAGTTTATTCTATCCTTTGAATCGCAGCCTCCGTAAATTCAATAATAAATTTATGTTTATTACTCTGAGGACGTAAAATAACTAAACTTACGAAGGCAAGATAATCTGTGATGGCTATCCCCGAGTAATATGAAGTTTTCGCCTAGTATGTCAAAGTAATTATTAATTTCGTTTTTGGAGAAATGCTTTCTTGAATTACATTGTCTTTTTTCTGTATGTGAATTTGTACTCTACATGTAGTAGCATATTAAACGTTTCTTCAGACATTCTTAAAACACTATGGTATTGTTTTAATAATATATGAACAAAACAAGAACTTAAGGTACATATGTCAATTTCTTCAATGTTTGCAGCTCTGAAATTACTGCCTGAAACAAGCGTGAAAAAAGCGCGGTGTAATAGTGCCACTCATTTGGGGGGAAGTTCAACCAACAAATAGCCAGGAAAATAGGCGCAAATATAGACATGAAAAAGGCATAGTGTAATAGGGGTATAACAGAGATAAACTAAAACACCAAGATCAACTCAGACATATGACCGAAGATCCCTTTCATCGAAGACAACACTGCAAAGAACATCGTATATAATCGCTACCAAATTACTAAACATTTTAAATCTAGAATAACGGTCTTACATCTGCAGAAACAACATCAGTTATACCATTAAATAGTTCCATTCTGGGTTGTCTCTCATAAACTCTGAAAAATGTCTATAAAATGAAAAAATTATTATTTTGTGAACTGCTCCTGCGTTAGAAACATAAGATATTTGAAGAAGCAATAAGCAAACAATAACGAAACAACATCAACGATAAAACAACTATTTCGTAAAGTTTTGGAGTTTATATCAGACTCCTTCGTTGGACATTAAACGAAAATCTTCAGAATTATTTTTTGTTGATTTTTGTGACAATTTTCGAATTCCATAATAGCTAAAAACAAAAAATAATTCTGGAGATTTTTGTGTAGTGTCTGACGAAGGAGTCTGATATCGACTGCGAAACATCACGATATAGTTGTTTTACCGTTGATGTTGTTTTGTTACTATTTGTTAGGCAACATTGTTCGATTTTTTCTATTTTATAGCTTTTTTTCAGAGTTTGGAAGAGAAAATAATAAGTAATAATACCCTTATTACACTATGTCTTTTTCATGTCCATATTTGCGCCTATTTTCATGGCTATTTGTTGGTTGAATTTCCCCCCAAATGAGTGGCACTATTACACCATGCTTTTTTCGCGCTTGTTTCAGGCAGTAATTTCAGAGCAGCAAACATTGAAGAATTTGATATATTTAGCTCAAGTTCTTGTTTTGTTCGTATATTTTTGAAACAATACCATAGTTTTTTAAGAATGTCTGAAGAAACGTTAAATATGCTACTACATAGAGTGCAAATTCACACACAGAAAAAAGACACCGTAATTCCAGAAAGTATTTCTCCAAAAACGAAATAAATAATTACTTTGCGATACTAGGCTACTGGTGAAAACTTCCTTTCACTCAGAGATAGCCATCACAGATTATCTGGCCTTCGTAAGTTTAGTTAGTTTACGTCCTCAGAATTTATAATTTAATTTACGGAGGCTGCGATTCAAAGAATAAAATAAACTAGGTTATGTGAAGACATCAAGTCAGACAGATAAATATTGTGTTGGTAGACATGACATTTGGACAAAAAGGTTTGAAATCCCCACGATTCAGGGGGAACAAAAAGAACCAGTTCTATTTATTTTCAAGCCTGAAACAGTCTACAAAATAGTCCCGAGCGCACGCGTATTTCTTCAAAATTTCAGGCTGACGAATAGGCACGAAAAAGGCATAGTGTAATAGGGGTTTAAGGAATATATCTCCCAAAGTATCATTTAATGATTAATCAGTTATACTAGTTTGATATTGGCCTTTCTGCTCGAATTCATAAATAGGGTCTTGGGTTAGGGAACAAACATGAAGTCGAAAATTTGTCCTTTCGGCATTTGATGAAAGTAAATTAATCTCCCACAAGAATCTCATTTTGGGATATGTAAATATCCTTGGTGATTTCTCATTTTTTTTTAACTACAATAATTATACAAAATTAGGTTTGTTTTAGCACGAAAGAGTCCAGAACCGAAAGACCCAAGCGTCGAATATTTATGATAAAAATCCTAAACCTATAATGTTATATTGTGATTTAGATTAAACATGATAAAGGGTTTTCCAATAAGAGGTGTTATTTTGAATAGCCCGCTATTTCGGTAGATGTCACTTTTGAAGCTGTCATTTTTTGACATTTGACAAGTAGAAACTACGCCATTAATAAAAATGGAACGATACACGCTTCAAGAACGCATGGAAATTATTAAAATTCACTATAAAAATGGTGAAAATTTGGCAGAGACGGTTCGTAAAACTCGAACATTTTTGGGTCGTCGTGAAGCACCTTGTCGGACCGCAATAAAGAAATTGGTGGAAAAATTCGAGCTGTTGGGACAAGTTAGTTATGTGAAGAATAAAACCCGTGCACGTCGCTCAAGAACAGCCGAGAATATTCCTGCTGTAGCCGAAAGTGTTGAAGAAAACCCAGGTTTGTCCATTCCTTATCGTTCTTTGGAATTAGGCATTCCACAAACATTATACACCGTATTTCGCATAAAGATTTGGGTCTTAAGGCTTATAAAGTTCAGTTAACACAAGAACTCAAGCCGGCCGATCATCAACAACGTCGTGTCTTTGCTGATTGGGTCGTTGAAATGCATGAAAATGATCCGGAATTCCATCGAAAAATCATCTTGAGTGATGAGGCTCATTTCCACCTCGGTGGCTTCGTCAACAAGCAAAATTGTCGCATCTGGGGCTCGGAAAACCCAAGAGTTATTGTTGAAAACCCTCTCTATCCTCAACGTGTGACTGTTTGGTGCGGTTTATGGTCCGGCGGAGTCATAGGACCTTACTTTTTCGAAAATGAGGCTGGAGCTACAGTTACGGTGAATGGATTGCGCATTCGAGAGATGATTAATGATTTTTTATGGCCGGAATTGGATGGTATTGATCTGGACAACGTTTACTTTCAACAAGACGGCGCTACGTGCCAAAAAGCAACGAAACCATTGATCTTTAGCGGGAAAAGTTTCCGGACCGTGTTATCTCTCGAAGAGGTGATCACAATTGGCCACCGAGAACTTGTGATTTAACACCTTGCGACTTCTTCTTTTGGGGCCACGTGAAAGAGAAGGTCTACGCCAATAGCCCAGCGTCGATTCAAGACCTCAAAGATGGAATTCGTGAGGCCTTCGAGGACATAGGGCAGCCACTTTGCGATTTGGTTATGGAAAATTTCATTAAAAGGATATGGTCCTGTAAGCGTGGTCGTGGTGGTCATTTGCCTGATGTTATTTTCCACTATTAACGGCATAGCTTCTTCTTTATAATGAAATAAACATCCGATCATTTATATTGAAAAATGGAAATTTTCTTTGAATATCAAAATAACACCTCTTATTGGAAAACCCTTTAGTAAACATAAATATTCTGCAAGCACCAGAAGGGGACGAATGATGTCCAAGTATGAATGTATCATTATGCTCTTTTTAAATAGTTATCGAAGTTTGGTAGAGTCGCACAACACTCAAGATTCGATCGTACAACCGGACCTTAGTAGTAAAAAACTGCTATCTTTGGATTCTACCTATCGATTAAAATGTTATATCACGCTCTTACAGTATTCAAAATCAATGGTTCCGATTTCGGGACAAGATGAAATTTCGAAATGTGTTTCCTTAAACTTTCAGTGTTTTTATACAGTTGCGAACAAACTATACATACAAAGGGTCCGGCATCTTCACCGTGTATATTCTTTTCGTGCGTCCTAAGATGATCCCTCCTACTAAACCTCTTTGGGCACATTTCGCACAGATAGCTCGGTTTCATCGCGTATTTCGCATCAGGTTTCCCTAAATAATCACAAAATTATTCTAACAGAAAAATATAACAGCATGCGCAAAGTTCAATTTTACAGAAGCTAACATTACAATAAAACACTGTTAGAAAAATAAACATATATTCGATTTAAGTTTGTTAATACAATCTATAATACATACAATAGATATGTTTAGATTTTGTCAAACTCCCGATAGATTAATCTCGATATAAATATAATAAAATAATCTTCTATTCTGAGAAATTTTAACCTCGATAAAAATTAAGAAAAAACAACAAGATCTTTTAAATTCAACAGTATGATAATTCTAATTTTCAAATATAAATATTAAACAAAATATCTCTTCCTAATAAAATTTCTATCAGTCATTTATTGCTAAAAAACGCTTATTCTGGGTGCTCCATTTCAATTAAACCGACCAAATGTCCTCCGGCTAAATTTATAGGATTCCGAGGGAGGCTACATTTAATATACAGCGATTGAATTCTTCACAAAGGTGAACTCATCAAAATTTAATTCAGGATAGTGCTTGAGGTCTACAAATGATATTTCTCTTGGACCCCTGAAAATCTTCCTATCAATTTATCAAAGCAGTGAAAATATTAAAATTCAGAATACTCTTCGAACAAAAAATATGCATTTTTTCTTTGAACATGAATTTGTGACTATTAGTAAGGAGGTCTTCTTCATATCCTTTTCATTTGACCAACCGGGACAGATACTTGCCAGGAAAAATTGAAATGAAGCCTGTATATCAATTAATTAATACTTCATCATCCTAATACAAACTGAAATTTTCTTCTCACAGCCTGGTTTGTAATCACTATCAGTTTCGATAATAAGAATTTAGAAAATGATTCCGAATACTAGATTCGGATGTTACTGTTTGATACTTTTGGATTTATCCCTATCAGATTTGAACTGTCTATGAATGGTTATCAGATGCGTCGTCAGACTGTTACCAGTTTTAAACCGTTTGTGGCAGAGATCACATGGCAATTGCTGAGTAGGATAGTGCACATCGAATATGTGCCTCCTTAAACTGCTCTTTCTCATACTTTTTCCGCAAGCTTCGCATTTGGCTGAAATTATTCAAGTATCAAAGACATCAAGGCAGTTCGGTTAGTTGTGTTAGAAATTTAGCTCTACTTACCATGCAAAACGAAAAAAACATCAACATAACAGAACAGAACGAAAAACACCCACAAGAAAACGATAAAATAAATGAATAAAAAAATTTAACGAATATTCAAAATATTGGTACGTCATGGCGAAGAAATTAACATCTATTAAGAAAAACTCAGGAAAAGTGTTTTAAAAAATGTGTAATATAAGCAGTAAGAGCACATTGATATGCAAGGCATTTCTAGCAGCAGTAAATTTGGACTAATTCGCCCTTTTCTAGGGTATAGATTTCTATTTTCGAATTGGAAATACTTTTCACAGCAACATCTAATATGATAAGTCAGCTTCCTTAGTTCGACTTGCTATTTAAAATACTCCAAACAACAGGTGCAAATTATTCAACGCAAGACGAGATAACCAACTTCCGAGGCCTAGCCTGGCTGTCCGTTATAATGTAGATGTGCGCCCCCTTTTCAGACACTCTGGAGCATAAATGTGGACAACTAGTGTCTCTGCCTATAAGATAGAAGGTTCATGTCCCATGGGTTGAGAGCTCCTCAGTTACGGCCCATATACCCCAATCCACCCATAAACCAAATGTTTGACTTCTTGTCCAATCAAGGCCCACCCCACTCAGACGGTCTCATATGACCGTTACAAACGGTGTTTAAAAATGGAATATGGTTGGCATTGTATTTGAAGGCTTTGCGAGGAGGCTTGAGTCCAGTTCGTTTAGTAACCTCACATGTCCTACCAAGGAGTTGCCCACTAAAAGAGATTCTTATTGCATCCCAAAGGCTACAATTCCTCACAGTCAGAGTACGACCTCAAGCGCTTCTGAAGGAGTTGTAGAACTAAAGGGTCCGCCATCTAACGTTTTTTTTTTTCAACTAGTGCTTATTTCGTGAATGGTAACACTTTGCTCATGTCTGATTTGACAGATAATTAGTTTTATCCTTCCGCTGAACGAATATGGTTGTGTATACGCTTGAACAACGCTGGGAAATATAGCGACATTACTTTGAAAATCATGGAAACGTTGCAGAATGTGTGCGAAAATTGCGTACGGATTTTGGAAGAAGAGAAGCACCGTCAGCTCCGTATGTTCGTTATCTTGTGAAAAAAGTTAAAGAAACTGGCATCCTCATCGATAAACCAAAGCGTGAAAAGCCAAAAACAGTGCGTATACTCCCGTGAATATTGCTGCTGTGGCAGAAAGTGTGCATGAAGCGCCATCAACATCAATTCACCGTCGTTCTCAAGAATTAAACATTTCGGAGACATCATTGAGACGAATTTTGCATAAAGACCTTGGTATGACGCCATACAAAGTCCAATTGGTTCAGGAGTTGAAGCCAACTGACCATCCAATGCGTTTTCGCTTCGCTAAGTGGGCCTGCGATCGACTTACAGAAGATGCCGATTTTACCAAAAAAATCATCTTTTCAGATGAAGCTCATTTTGATCTTGGCGGGTATGTAAACAAGCAGAATTGTCGCATTTGGGGCACAGAAAACCCGCACGCATACATTGAAAAGCCGATAGATCCAAATCGAGTCACTGTTTGGTGCGGATTTTGGTCCAGAGGCATAATTGGGGCATTTTTCTTTGAAAATGAGCAATGTTGAACGAATTTTTGTTCACAAAAAGTGAAGAGGAGGATATTGGCAACATTTGGTTTCAACAGGACGGCGCTACGTGCCACATAGTCGAAGCTACACTCGATGTTTTGCGCCCTATTTTTGAAGATCGCATTATCAGCCGCAGAGCTGATGTCGTTTGGCCACCTCGGAGCCGCGTTGGACTATTATTTGTGGGGTGCCGTCAAAGATAAGTGTTACGCCGACAAGCTAGAGACAATTGACGCTTCAAAGGACAATATTCGTGAAGCCATTGGTGAAATACAGCAGCACACAATCGATGATGTGCTTAACAATTGGTCTGATCGTGTAGGCTACTGCATGGCCAGCCGAGGCAGCCATTTGAATGAAATTATTTTCCATTATTAACCGGAAGGATTGTACTTTCGAATAAAAAAAGAAATTTGAATGCGCAAATTGATGCTATATTGCGCATTGATGCTATATACATGGGCGTCTACATAACAAGGTAGGTGCTTTGCCAGTGGCGGAACATTTCTTAACATGTTCAGTTCGCAAAACTTACATTGCTGTATATTTCTAGGTTTTTATAATCGGGCAAGTACAGATTTTTCCATCGAGTGGGCTCGAAATTCAAATGAAATCATTGTATGAGATATCGTTTCAATAATTTGTGATTAGATATCTTAGTAGACGATTACATTATATGAGGAATATATCACGTATTCGCAGGGTAGCGCGCCGTCTGAAAATCGGTTACTTGATGGATATACATATTTTAATTCAAGGAATCAATCAACTATGATAATCCTCATAGACCTAAGATTGTCCGTACAAACAAATATAATGGGATTAAGTTGTACGAAAACAATAAGATAACCATGCCATAAATATATCCTGTAAATATCATTTGTTGTATTTGATCTGTCACGTAGCGCCGTTTTATTGAAACCACACGTCCTTGAGATCCAAATCATCAAACCTCAATGAAATTATATTCATTTTGGAAGGAGTACGGGCCTATGAGTCCGCTGGACCAAAATATATACCAAACAGTGACGTTTTCTGGATGCAACTGATTTCATCTACGTTTTTATGTCGTCAAATGCTAAAATTTGACTTAGTAATGTTGCCATTTATCTTGAAACGGTCCTAGTCGTTGAGGGCGAGTTTGTAATAGGTTCCATTAGAAGCTTCTACGAAGTCTAGTTAACGAATGCTTGAGGATGGCTTATGCTCATTTATATTCAGTTCCTTTACAATTGAATGGCTGCTGGTCTGACAAGACATTCGCCAATTCAGGTCATGAAATAGTTGATTCGATCTAGTTTACCAAACAACGAATAGCCGACTTAACATTACGATCGTTCACACAGTGAGATGTGTTAATGAGGTTCAATGAATTGCAGCCATGCCCAATCCTGATGTATGATTTGCTCAACATACATATACAGGTGCTGGTGTGATATCACAATGGTAACGCAAATCTCTCCAAGCAAAGTCAACTTTCTTCAAATTAGGGTCCTTATTAATCAACGATTGCACATTCTGGGATTTTGAGAGATAGAGAAATTTATTGTGAAAAAATTACAAAGGGCCATCGACCGAAGTCCTTCAGCCATAAGGGATTTTGAATATGTAGTGTTATCCTCATCTTGGTTCTCATCAGTATCTCATGTTATCAATTTGATATATTTCTTTTTATTGTCTATCCTTCAAATTACAAATTACTAATAAATTTTACCTAATAATCCTTTTTCTTCTACTTTACAAGAATGCAATGGTAATTCCATTAAAATTTCGATTATTCATTTTGAAAATACAAAATCTCACACTAAATAGATTACACAATGATAAATGATTATACTGACACCCCTAAGTCTTCCGAGGATACCCCACAGAAGGTCCAAAGAGATTGTGCCAGTTAGGAGAATCACTTATATTATGTGTATCCTTACGCCATCTTAGACCCATCACTGTTAATTTTTTAACAGGCCACTACCATATGACTAGAAAATTTCTTTGCTAGTTCCCAGTCAAAGGCTCTATTCACTTAGCTATATATAATATATATAAAAATATATAAATTAAAAAAAAACATTTAGGAAAAAATAAAAACATAAATTGCGAACAACTTTGCAAGAAAAATGATACAAGACAAATTGATCATGAAAATATAAGAGGACAAGGAAGGTGAAAAAGTCCATATTTTCATGTTCTCTTCTTGATCGAGAAACTTAGAAAGCATATAGTCTATACCTAGTGATTCAAAAGCGCTTTGCAGGATTATCCTCTTGAGAGTGTTTGAGAATGCCAATCCCGATTACAATGAGATGATATATTTGTTTACCTTTTAAAGAAAGTCAATTTTTATTTTGCTTCATCACGATTAATCAACAAAAGTTATATTTTGTATTGAAGTAAATAAAGGGTGTTACAATATAACGGACAGATGTTTTAAACGTCAATATCCGACGCAAAGTGATGTGTGGACTCTCGGCCACATTCTCCCTCGTGGCAGCAATGATTTTGGCTGAAAGTCCTGCTCCTGCACACAGACCGGTTCGTTTGAATTTCTTCATCATTTTTCCAATAACGGTTGGTCGATTATGCGGGCCAAATGAGGGGTCTAACTACACTTTTTTGTAATAGGCTTCAACACATTGTTCAATGCCAAAATTTTCTAATAATAATGAAAAATGGCGATACCGTTGTTAAAAAATCAACAAGTAAAGAGCGTTCCTGCTAATCGGGTCCTTCATGAATGACTTCGTATAAGGAACGCTCTTTACTTGTTGATTTTTTAACAACGGTATCGCCATTTTTCATTATTATTTTTGAAAACGCTAAACAGCGTTCATGGCCATTGAGAAGATACTGTCTGAGCTCTGTGGGCCTCGTTCTTGATTAAATATCGAGTGAATGGTGGCATATGATTTCACGCTTCAAATATTCACTGGTGGGGAGAGGCTGATTTCCGTGTTTCGTCTCATAGGTGGCGTGGGCGATTATAATGATCGACCAAGCCGGCTCTGAGAGGCTTAACCCGGGTCAGTTTAGTTGAATTTGTTGGGAAAGCTACAGGGTACTGATGAAGGCCAAGAAGCCAGAAACGCGTCTGCTCTTGCTTTCTCGGCAGATCAATGAACCCCCTGAAGTCTATTTGATTTTTAAAAATATATGCATAAGTATATTTATTAGACGAAGCCATTCATGAAGGACCCGATTAGCAGGAACGCTCTTTACTTGTTGATTTTTTTGCCAAACTTTTCCATGATTCAAATTTCATTAATGTACAAGAACAATATCATCCACATACAAAACCAATGAACCACCCATATCAGAGTTGTTGAGATCATTAATATACAGTGTAAGTTTCTTTCTAACTTGGAATGAATTCAGTATATCAAAGACAGTTTTTGACGCTCTTGTTTCTCGGAACAGAGGTCGTATCAATTTTCCCAAACATCTGTAATTTACGATTTTTTGGCTGATAATGATCTCAAACGATTTGGTTTGACTCACTGATCAAGAATCCGTGGCCAAAATCGATTCTGTCCGACCATCCGTCCGGCTGTCCGTTAACGCGATAACTGCTAGACAGTTTAAATTTTCAGATTAGGTTTGGGAGATAAATATCTCGGTTAAGTTCGTAATTAGGCAAAATCGGCCAAGTGTTTTCGTAACGAGAAAAATAAATTTTTACCTTACAACTTTCTTTTTAAGATGCAGTTTCATCATAAGTATATGTTGATATCATTCTCAACTCTAACAAACTAATACTTTCGGAGATATGATTTTTCAAAATTTTCGCAAATTTTCGTATCACTACAAATAAAATTAAAATTTCGGCCTGGTGGCTTCGGAGTAACGAAAAATAATTTTATTTTACATTACAAATTTCTTTTGTAATATGCAGTTCCATCATAAGAATCCATTGATATCATTCTCAACTCTAACAAACTAATACTTTCGGAGATATAATTTTTAGAAATTTCAATAAATAATCGTAATTTTATGATTTCATAGAATACTCTAATTATAATTTGCTGTATGTAAATTCAACATATGAGGTGAGGTTTAGACCTACGTTTTGAACTTAATTTTTTATGATGCAGTTCTATCATAAAAATCCATTGATACCATTCCCAACTCTAACAGCTCTTAACTGTCAAATCAGTGTGATTCTATGTCAATTTCCCGTTCATTTTTGATACAACCACCGAATTAAATCCACAATTAAGCTAATTGAACCTTCATGAAACGCACCATGAGAAACCAATACTTTCGGAGATATGATTTTTCAAAGTTTGAATAATTACTCGCTAGTAGTTTGACAAGAGCGCCAAAGCCCCTGTCCACAGAGCTTTCCCACCTATTTTGTTTTAAAAATGCTCGGACAGGTCGATTAGTATTTAAAATTGCGCTCTTTTTGATGAAAAAAATGTTATACAGCGTGTCCCAAATTTGAGAAAAGACGCCATCGATATTTTTTTTTTTAATGGAAATCCTAATTTTTTTATGACTATTCTTAAAGGGTATATCAAGTTACACATGTGTACCAAATATCAAATATACTCCATTCACTTTTAGAAATTGTCTTGGTTGGCCATGATTCAGGTCTATCACGTTTTTGTAACTAAAACTAAGGCAGGTTGGCACTCCTGAAATATCGTATGTCAAAACAATTCTCTGAGTCGTTGCCAATTTCTGCTCACAACACGTGCGTCCACCGACCAATAATCGTAGAAAATTCGTTTATCGAGATGTGAAAATCATAGATTTCGGACGGGAAAGAAGAATTTTCCTTCGATTCCGGGTCAAAAATATTTCTAAGTGCCGACCCAAAATATTTTTTTCATGGTATATCGATACGGAGCTCGTGTCTAATTAAATCGAGGTCGCTGATCACGAATATGCAATTAGTTTTTCCCTAAGTGGCGTACTTTGGGAAAAATTTCACTTAGAGTGAAAAAATGGACGAAAATAGGTCAATTTTGGAAGTTTACACCGCCCAAAAAAATCGGAGTAGGTTGTTGTTGATTTTTGCCGTCATATATGGATCCTTTATCTACTGAATAATCCAAACAGAAAATGTCCAGGCCGTACTATTCGGAAATTATGATTTTTTTCCCGAGGGTCTGTTTTTCGGAAAATTCATTTCGCGGTATTTCCGCGGAAAATTCTCTAATGAAAAATCCGATCATATATTCGTAATCTACGGCCCCGAATTAGTAAATGACGTAATTTGCATCGAAATCAGAGACCGGTCGAAATTTGGCAATTTTTTAATACCTTAGCCTTAAAAAAATCCCATTTTTCGAGAAAAATTTTTTGACGCAAAACTATGAAGCGGGTACTCATTCTTATGAATTCGGGGCCGTAGATTCCGAATCTACGATCAGATATTTATTACAAAAATTTTCCGAGGAAATATCGCGGAAAGAATTTTCCGAAAAATAGACCCTCGGAAAAAAAACCATAATTTCCGAAGCGTACGACCTGGACATTTATTGTTCGGATTATTCGATAAATAAAGGATCCAAATATGACGTAAAAAATCAGGAACACTTTACTCCGATTTTTATGGGCGGTGGAAAGTTCCAAAATTGACCTATTTTCGTAAATTTTTTCACTTTAAGTGAAAATTTTCCCAAAGTACGTCACTTAGGGAAAAACTAATTACATATTCGTGATCAGCGACCTCGATTTAATTATACACGAGCCCTGTATCGATATACCATGAAAAAAATATTTTGGGTCGGCACTTAAATATTTTTGACCCGGAATCGGAGGAAAATTCTTCTTTCCCTTCCCAAATCTATGATTTTCACATCTTAATAAACGAATTTTCCCCGATTATTGGTCGGTGGACGACGTTTAGATTTATGTATCAATATTTCCTGTATCTCTATCCGTTCGGAAAATATTAGGAAATGAGCGAATCCGTCAAACGGCAAAAAGTTTTCTCTAGTATCTAACCTATACGAAAATCTACAATTTTCCGATTAGATCGACACGGCTTTGGTTATTCACTAAATCGGGCACGCAGATCACGAATCTGAAATTAGATTTTCCGTATCTCGATTAGTTTCGGAGCAATGACGAAAAAAGTCGCAATTTCTGGCCCTACCTCCGGAAAATGGATTAATTAGTCGTATTTTTCGCCATATTACCAAAATTAATCATGATACGGAAAAACTAATTACAGATTCGGAATCTACGCCCTCGATTTAGTGAATAGCCAAAGCCGTGGCGATCTAATCGGAAAACTTTAGATTTTCGTAGTTTTCTCTAGTATCTAGAGAAAACTTTTTGCCGTTCGACGGATTGACATGTCACATGTCACTCATCTTATCTTAGACAAGATAGTATCACACATAATTATCTTCGAATAATAAAGAACTCTTCGATTTGAAATTGAAAATGCCGAAAGCAGTTTTGAGGAAGCAGAGACAAAGTATCAGGAAGTGCTATACAAAACTGAAATCTACAATAGGAAAACTTCATTCTGTTTTAGGACATGATGAACTCTCGAATTAAATTACTTAGTTTCCTGTCCTATCACTATATTTTATTAAGGTTTAACAGTGACTCGGGTTTCGTAGTACTACTACATTTTGAAACTGGTGTATTTCAAGTTGTGCGACAAGGTATTTAAATGTCTTCTGTAGGCTTATTTCTTGAGAATTTCAAAAAGTGGGGATTCCATAGGTACATCTGTTCGTTTAGAAGTTTTCCTGCCGGCTTATTCAGGTACTTTCATTCCTTTTTTAAATGAACTATCACAAAGTAACGGACTACTGTATCCATTATTTCTCATTAAAATTTCAACACTTAATTCTTGATTTCAGTACAAGAAAATAGCATAACTGAATCTTCCAACCAGTTTATATACGTGAAATATTTCCATAGTAACAACAGATGAAAAATGTTCTTCAAAAGTCGCCAGGTCTTTGAAATTGTTGAATTCACATAATATCTTCTCAAATTCATTATTTTTCCCAAGAAAATTCACATTGTGAAAAATACATAATAACTAAGACTTCTATGTAGAGAGGACAACGTTGCATAGTTATCTGACAGGAAAAGGAGCCTAACCTAACATTTTTAAAATAAACACAGTGAAATGTGTCAAAATTTCATGGCCAACCTTGAAACTTTATAAAAGTGAATGGAGAATGCTTATTCCTTGTCGTTAAATTGTAGATATTGTATTGAAGTTACGTTATCACCCAACCGATCGTAGTTTATTACTTTGGATGCTTACAGTTGCTTAAACGATTTAAAGCATGGGAGCAAAAGATCAATACTGAGTAAAATTTGTAGCTCTAATTAATTTAACATCTGTCCAAACTATTGCAAAACCCTGAATTCGCATAATATCAATGAATTTTAGGTAGACGTATTCAATTGACTTTCTAAAAAAAGTGAAGAAACAACATGAATGATGCAACAATCACAATGAACAAGCATGCAACCCTGTTAATTCAAGCAAGCAAGGGAGATCTTACCTTGGTCCACGAAAACGTCAACCCCAGAACTATTCCTCGATTCGACTTGTTTCTCTAAACTTTCCTCATCGGCCGAAGACCTCTCCGATTTCATGTTACTTATATCGGTGTATTCCGGTTCGCTATCCTGGTTGGAAGAGGGCCCTTTTCTCACCTGACCTATTACATCGTCTTCCGTTTTCATCAGGGTCATTGGCATCGGTACCGATTTGCTCGGTATACTTTGGTTTCCGTTGCTATCGATTTTGGTACGTTTTCCGTTCGATCCGGCGACGTTGGAATTTTTGGGAGGTCTCTTGTTGTTCGAAGGTGGAATGTTGACGTTTGGCACAGACGGGGGAGGACTGGTGTTAGAAGGTGTTGCAGTTCGATTGTACGGAGGGGAAAGGCCCATGTGGTTGTCTACAGCGTTGTACTGTTGGGTGTATTGCATAATATTTGAGTACTCCTCGTCTTCTTCGTTTTCACAGTCGAATTTTTCTTCCTCTTTGGAGGAAGATTCACTCTGCAAGAAATAATAAGTGATAAGTTAAATTGTACACATTTAGTTTAAACCGAAGCTTGGTTCACTAGCTGTCATATTGTTGAGTTGTATAGAGCTAGTTCAAACCAAAACTTAAATCAACATAACTCTTTTATTCTATCAGGTTATATTAGATTGAGAACTGGGGTAACATAAACTAAACTTATATTCTAGTTTGAGTTCAGTGTGGACTTATTATGAACACCACCAAACTAACTACACACTTGTCCACTTCAGTTTTTGTCATCTGGCATATGTTTCGGAAACAATATTTCCATCTTCCAAGACGAAATGGTACTGTAAGTAACTCAATTCAGTGAACTTATGACCAACTGGCCACTGTCTACTTCACTAATATATTATAAAGTATGTTAAATAAGTATAGGTGTAGTGTACACGATAAAACGAAGAAATAGAATAAATTTTAGCAACTTGTTATGTTACATTCTTGGGATTGAACTTACCGAATCATCGCCTGTCAAACCTTTGACCTGCAAAAGTTCAGCTGTTCTCAAGAAAGACGTCAAATTCTCCCTTAGAACACTGACTTCCCCCAAGTACATAAACTCCAGTATATCTTTCATGTGTGCATGACCTACGCCTTTGAGTATCACAATAGGATGTTTACATGGATTCGCTTTGAACATTTCCTTGAAGTAGGGACTACAAATTGATAGAACAACCTTGTGAGCCTGAAGAAACTTGCCGTCCATTGCCAATGTTACATCTACCATATCAGCAGCCTCAAACAATTCGTGAAAACCTGAAGACAGGTTAGAATGAAAATTGTTCCATTTCAGGGCAAACTGCTGAGTGTGTGTTGCTGATGTAGCCATTTTGCTGGAAAAATAGGAAGAATCCAAGTTATATTCGCAGGAAAATTTGCTCAACAATTACGTTCAAATTGTAATGTTACAGAATGGAAAATTATTTAAATCATGATATACTCACCCCGTTACTTTGTTAAATCTTAAATGTGATAATCGAAAGGAATTTGGAGCACCAACGAAAGCAACATCAATAAAGACAAGATCTTCAATAAGTTACATAACAAAATGTACCTCCTCTGATAAACACAACGAGAGATGAACAACCCTAATTAACCATTTCCGGGACCAATCCGGGCATCCGGGATACGATGTGATTGACAGAACGAAAACGTTGCCTGTTGCCGTGATCCTTCATCTCATGAAAACATGATTGAGTGACAGTGTTGTCAGTTGCTACGGAATATTGAAATTTCAGTAAAGGAGAAGATTTTAGCCATTTTTCCTCGAACTTAACCATACAAACCAGGTTAGAAATAAGTTAACCACCCAATATTCCTCGAAGTGTATTCCAAACTATGACGTAAGAGTTAACCAACCACATAAACCAACTCACGGAGGTAGTTTGGCCGGGTTATCTTTTTGGAGGTTATGTTTTC
This sequence comes from Halyzia sedecimguttata, assembly GCA_937662695.2. Classification (NCBI taxonomy): domain Eukaryota; kingdom Metazoa; phylum Arthropoda; class Insecta; order Coleoptera; family Coccinellidae; genus Halyzia; species Halyzia sedecimguttata. The sequence continues at coordinate 802,451 of OW569411.2, read as the reverse complement.
TTTGTATCATGGGAGGAAAATGAAGAAATTAGAGGTACAATGGATTCGTACGAAGTTTACGTGAATGAAGTAAAATAGCAGATTGTTGATGAGAAAGATGTAATCGACTTGCCGAAAATAGGTAAGTGGCTAATTCATATAATTTTCTCGTATCTGAAGTATAACTTTTCTGTTACAGATGAAGAGTACCTAATTGAATATAATTTTTACAAGATGAAACATGATACTGGTCCGACAGTGGACCCTGCCGATAAAGAGGACCGTATTCGCATTAGGAGACCACCAGAAATAGAAGATAAAGCACAATTGAGAGACATTTCAGATACCATATCTAGAACCCCAAAACCAACAGTAATGGTTGATGTAGGTGCGATTTGATGCCCATATATGAGACAGCAACAACAGGTATACCAAATTCATCTGGTCTTGAGAAAAAAGGACGGAGGTACAAAGAAAAACTAATATTATAAATAAAATTACAGAATGTAATGAAAAAATAATGCTATTCAGCAAGGAACTATTAATAACATTTGTGCAGCTATTCATGAGCAAACTTATTTTATGGAAAAACAACTGGAACAAAAAAAAGACTATTGAAGATCTTGAAAGAATAAAATTAATAAAATTTCTAGATCTAGGAAACGAAAAAGACCTATTTCATCAGAATCTGACAGACCTCTCATCACGGAGATATTTTAAATACCACATCGTTTTTATATGGAGTTTATTTAAATTTATAATTTTTTGTGCATTTCATAGAATATAACTTTGCGTTGTTTGTTATTATATAACAATAAAAAACACTGAAAACATAAATGAGTTTATTTCAATTCATAATTTATTTTTTTGTTGTTCCATCAACATCTACATATTCCGCATGTTGGAAATCATCAAAAGTGCTCGGGTCTTGGAATTGTTCTTCAGTCACATCATTATTGTCCAAACAAAAATTGAACAATAAGCAAGTACAATATCCACTACTCTTTTGATGGTATACATCAATCATCATCTACAATGGGCATTCTGAAATGCTCATCATCTACCAGAATTTGCAATCGAGATGTTGAAAAAATTTATTCGCTTTGAATTGATGGCCACTAAAGAAGATTGTGGTACATTCTGAATATCCTCCATACATTCGAGAACCAATAAATTTGTCACATCCATTCACACTGTATGTTCAACAAATTGGGAAATAGTTAAGAAGATAATAAGCGCGATATTCAAATGTTTTAAACACCTTAACGAACATCTGTCAACATTCAAAAGTAAACCGAAGTATACCGTGACGTCATAGGAAAGTTAACCTGGTTTGCGTGGTTAAGTTCGAGGAAAAATGACTTTTGTTTCCTTTTTTCCAAATTATGTCACAGAACACCCTAATTACTGCAACTTACTGTTCTGTGCATATCTTATACCTAACAAATTATTTCAGGTCGAAACGTCAAGTAATGAAATTTATAAAAAGTAAGATTTTTCAGTGTAGATCCTGTTCGATTCATAGACAAGATATCGATTTATATTTTGAAGGATCTGAAAAAAAATGCATATTATAATGTTATTCTGTGAAAAATATTCATAGGTGGTGCCACTCTGACGAATTCACAAAATCCCATTGAACATCTATGGTTTTGCATCGAAAATAATCCTTTTCTGGAAAGTTTATAGAGCAAAGCAAAGGATTTATTACTTATGTATTCATTTATATATTATAATAAATTTTCTGTACATTCCCATTTCAAATAAATTTATGGAATGTGGAAAAGCTCTGAGGACAGGGGCTTTGGCGCTCTTGTCAAACTGCTAGCGAGTAATTATTCAAACTTTGACAAATCATATCTCCGAAAGTATTGGTTTTTCTGAGTCGGGAATAATATCAATGAATTCTTATGATAGAACTGCACTATAAAACATTAAATTCTATATATGACTCACCTCATATATTGGGTTTACATACATAGAGCATTCCATATGAAATCATAAAATTACGTAGGTACCTATGTATAATTATTGAAATTATGAAAAATCATATCTCCGAAAGTATTAGTTTCTTAGAGTTGAGATGGATAACAATGGATTCTTATGTTGAAACTGCATCTTAAAAAAAGTTGAATTTGAAATTTGTAATGTAAAAAAAAGTATGTTTTCGTCTCTGCGGAACCACCAGGCCAATTTTGTCCAATAATGAACTTAACCGAGATATTTATCTCCCAAACCTACTCTGAAAATTTCAACTGTCTATAGCTCATTCCGTTCGAGAGTTATCGTGTTTACGGCCGGACAGAATCGATTTTGACCACGAATTCTTGATCAGTGAGTCGAACCAAAACATTTGTGACCATTTTCAGCCAAAATATCGAAAATTACAGGCATTTGGGCAAATTGATAAGCTCTCTGTTCAACAAGAGGAACAAGAGTGCCAAAAATAAAAACAAGATGTCTCGCAGACCTTCGAAGTGGATTTGCATATGAGGAAATCATCAAATCTGCTATACGACCCAGAGGATTATTATAAACCATTGCCAAGATTAGACATATAATTTTGTTATCCATTGCAAATAAATATTAAATTCCTGAATATTCCGTGATTCTAGAAAACGTGACAACACCGCAGCTTTTTTGAAAAACGCCTTGTCTAATAACAAAGTGAGACTAGCTCGAAAATTCTTCATCGCAGATGCGCAAATAAATTGCTAGAATGCAAATTTGGAAAGACTCCGTTTTGTGAGGGCACAAAAACTACAAAAAGGCACCTAGCCTATGTTATCTATGGCACCTACGTACGGTTTGAATTTGAGAGCAGTTGAGCTCGATATCTTCAAAATTGCGACCTGGAGCGTGAGCACAAACAACAGACCAAACTTTTTTTGTGGAATTGGTGTCACTTGGTTCACGATGTTAGCTTTTATGATGCGTTATCGTGGCAGAAACTCCACGCATGTTTTAGGGATCACAGAATTTTTAATTCTGACATTGTATTCTATTGGAATTGAAATTCGAAAAACCTACGCTTTAAGTAACTCCAGGATACGATAATCACGAAATTCCGCGAAAATTAGTTAGTGGGCATTCTACAAGTACCTAAGCACCGATTTTATCTATATTTTGAATTATAGATGAAATAAGAAGAAAATTTCTAATGAGTTTCAATAGGAGTTTCTTTAGTAACTCAGTCAATTAATAGTTGAACCCGATAGACAATTGTCCTGCCTTTAGACGATTTTGTCTCAAACCAGTTAGAACCTGATATGCGCATTCACCATTTCGCACAAGCACACAAAAAACAGAAAAAAATATGTTCATTGGATCGCTACCAAACTCTACAGGATCACCAGCCTACTCTGAAAGTTTCAAATATCTATATGGTCTTAAACGATTTGGTTCGACTCACTGATCAAGAATCCGTGGTCGAAATCTGTCCGGCTGGCCGTTAACACGATAACTCTCGATCGGAATGAGCTAGACAGTTCAAATTTTCAAATATATACCTACCTACCAAAGTAGGTAGGTATATATTTTAATCATCATATGGATTATCCAAGGACATTAAATTATCACCCAAAAATTATAATATTGTATAATCCTCATAATTCTACGATATCTGAGGTTATTTCATTGGTTATTTTGCATTCATTCATACTTAATTTGATTCACTTACCAAAGTAAGTGAATCAAATTGGGTTCAGAATATCTCCAGTAAAAACAAAACTGGCAAAGTTTTAATTGATATAATATAATTTTCAGAGTTGATTTGATGAATTAATATCTCGGATTAGTTGGTGGTTTCGGATTAATAAGTTTTGACCCTCTTATTTTTTTTAAATGACACTTTTTTCAATTTAATTTCTTTTATGATGCAGTTCTATCATAAGAATCCATTGATATAATTTCCAACTCTTACCAATACTTTCGGAGATATATGATTTGCCAAAGTTTGAACAAGAGCGCCAAAGCTAATGTCCACAGGGCCTTCCCACATTTTAATAACCACCTTGTGGTATAAAATATTAAACAAGCCCTGTGGACAGGAGCTTTCTGGCGCTCTAGTTCAAACAGACAAATTATATCTCCGAAAGTATTGGTTTCTCAGAGTTGGGAATTATATCAATGTATTCTTATGATAGAACTGCATCATAAAGGAATTTCAATTCAAATGATAGTTTATTTATCAAGATTAAATGAGCAATCTGAAAATGAGAACTGCACCATGGAAGAAATAAAATTAAAATAGCTGAAATGAATTTGACTCTCTCTTATAGAACAGGATGAAATGTACGAGTATGAACACAGATCATATAATAAAGCCTAGATAGAATAATTATAGCATTCTGTGCTATAGAAGTACGATTCATTATTGAAATTTCGAAAAATCATATCTCCGAAAGTATTAGATTGTTGGAGTTAACTAACCTAACCTAACCTAACCTACTCTGAAAATTTTAACTGCCTAGCTCATTCCGTTCGAGAGTTATTGTAGAAATTTTTTTTTTAAATTTTGAAATTTTTTTTTTGACTCTTTGCGGTAACCTGGTCAATACAAAACTTCACATGCGTATAAAGGTCATAATTCTACAATTTGATGCTAAATTTCGGATAGATCGAGTGATCGGTTTCAGAAATATTCATAAAAAATGTATTTTACTAAAATCAGCCATAACTCCGAAACCGCTTGATGGATTTCGCACATTAACGAACTTGTCCGAGATATTTACGCTCCAAACCCACCTTGCAAATTTCAATCCTCTATCTCCTTTCGTTCGAGAGTTATCGTGCCAACGGCCGGACAGAATGAGGAACTAGAGCGCCAAAAATTACTTACTTATGATTTCATTCAATTTGTACTTATCCTTGATTGTGACACATACTAATTTACATTATATTCCTTTCATAGATCATAGATAAAAGAAGAAATTTTCAAAAATTTCGGACGTGTAGTCAGTAGCTTTTGTTCGCATATTCTTCTGTGTAATCACTCTTCACACGCCCTCAAGAAATACCGCAAGACCCTTCAAGCCGTCTTGTTTCAACCGAGTACTAGACTTCCATTTGTTCGGATCTGTATTTTTTGAAATATTGGGAAAATATTATGCGGCCTGAAGATTTGTGCAGAATTTCAGGGGAATCTGACAGATAATTTCTGAAATATAAAATTTTAAACATTGTGGAATTCGATAGTCGTCGTTGGTTGTATTTCATATAGGGAAAATCATTTCATTTTCGATTTAAGAAACATATTATATACAAACTGCGTTTATATAATCTTCATTTTAGTACGAGCCACTTAACCAACTTTCTACGACGATTATTTCAGCGATTTCATCGTTAACTCCATTGTTTCTGCAGTTCCTACGAACGCTTACCCAATTGAATTAACATGTATTTCCTGTCTTCATTGAGTAACGCATTGAGATATGATATTACAGAAATTATTACTTCTGGAAATTCATGAATAATCTAACTGAAAATCGGATGCGAAAAAGTGGGGAAGTTCTGTGGACAGGGGCTTTGGCGCTCTTGCCAAACTACTAGCGAGTAATTATTCAAACTTTGACAAATCATTTCTCCGAAAGTATTGGTTACTCACGGTGGGTTTCGCGAAGCTTCGATTCGCTTAATAGTGGATTTAATTTGACGGGGACATCAAAAATGAACTGGAAATTGACATAGAATCACACTGATTTGGCAATTAAGAGCTGTCAAAGCTTTGTGAAACCCAACGCAATAGTTGGGAATGAAATCAATGGATTCTTATGATAGAACTGTATCATAAAAATTAAATTCAAAACGTAGGTTTATGACTCACCTCATATGTTGGATTTACATACATCAGCAAATTATAATTAGGCGGAGGTTACATGGTCAATGTGACATCAATCCGGACCATCAGTCCATCAGTCTACGCGTATACTATCAGTTTCCCGTCAATATGACATCAATCTATGATTAATGTCAAACTGAACCAGATTGACCGTGTAACCTGTGTCATAGAACATTCTTACAAATCATAAAATTACGATTAATTATTGAATTTATGAAAAAATCATATCCCGAAAGTATTAGTTTGTTAGATTTGAGAATGATATCAATGCTATGATGAAACTGCATATTAAAAAAATTGGATTTGAAATTTGTGATGTAAAAAATTGGTTCAAGCCCTATGGACAGGAGCTTTGGCGCTTTTGTCCAAAATTTGACTAATCATATCTCCGAAAGTATTGCTTTCTCAGAGTTGGGAATGATATCAATGGATCTTATGATAGAACTGTATCATAAAGGAAATTCAATACAAATAAAAGTTTATTTATCAGGATTAAATGAGCAATCTTCAATGCTTTAACGCTTCAAAAATGATCATTTAAAATAATAAGGAAAGAATCATCGAAATGTCTGGAGCAAGGCTGAGCATTCCTGATATTTGAGTAGGTAGAGGCTGATGAATACATTATATTTATAGTTCAAAATATATTAATAAAATACAATCCACTTTTCATAATTTAATAGTTCATACCACTAACACATTCATATTCTGTATTATGAACCTAAATTGAAGACAAAATATTTGATACACAAATGTAGGTCCTTATTTCCGCAATGTTTTGCTAGCAACATCATGAAAATACTGTACATAGAAACATGTCTCACTAATTAAGGAAGTAAAAGGTAATATTAACCTCAGTGGTTAACGAACAGTAATTTCTTTTGATGATTCCATTATGTTCTTCTTTCCCATTGCCTTCATAAACTACACCATTGAAATGATCCAATTCTAAATCTTCTGAAACATCATACCGAATTTATACATAAATTATTCAATATGCAACCAGTCAATATTATTTTCGGTTTCAAAACAGTCTTGTATATATTCACAAATTCAAGAATCGGATACTAATTGTTTTCCAGCAGAAAATATTTTCAAACTACGAATTGACATGTCTCTAATAGCTATAAAAGATGACATTTATGAACATTGAACACAGACAGATTCTGTATTCACATTCTGCGAATACATAGAACTACGATGTATTAATGGAATTTTGAAATCTCATATTTCCGAAAGTATTAGCTTGTTAGAGTTGAAATAATATCAATGGATTCTAATGATAAAACTGCATCTTAAAAAAAATTTGAATTTGAATATTGTGATGTAAATAAAATTCCCGATTTTGCAACCTACTACCAAGTTTTAATTCCATCAGATCACTATTTTTCGAGTTGTCAAAATTTAAAATTTGTTTTTTTTCGATTCTCACAAAATTTCACAAACGTCCTAAGGTTTGTATTCTACAACTACTCATCAAGTTCCACTTCGAACGGATAAGTATTGATTGAAAACAAAATTATTACTCGGAAACCATTGGGCTGATTATGCCGGCCGGACAAATTGAAATTTGACTACGAATTCTTCATCGAGGAGTTGAACTCAATCGTTTGAGACCATTTTCGGCGAAAAATTCTAAAATTACAGACATTTGGGCAAAATGATAACGCTATATTCCCCAGAACATACGTGCAAAAAGCTGCAGCCCAAAATGGCCATAACTCCGAAACTCGACGCTGCAAATTTCAAATTCGGCTTTGACCCCCAAAAATACGGACATCTATACAAAATTATGCATGGTCCTAGAGGAACAAGCGCGCACAAAACACTAAATTATAATATTTTCTGTTTAAATCAAGAACAGATTTGACTAGAAAATGGGCCAAGAGAAACGAGAATATGGCAGTTTGTTTAGTTAGATGATGCTAGTCATTTATTACCTCAATTGTATGAAACATACAGAAAACCTGTATCGTCTCGTAAAACTCCTTTTCGCACTTACCTTCATGCAGTCGAAGTGACCAATGATCAATCAACAATTCCTAAACAGGAAATGTCGCCTACTCATCGATTCTGGTCTAAAGATACACCCTAACACCGTTCTAAATGAACCAACAGAGTCTGAAATCGTTGATATGGTTACGCCAAATCGGGCGTAAGAATTCCGCCATGATCCTCTTTCAAGCCTCCCGCCGCATCAGTAAACATCACATTTTCGTTCGACATGTCTCTGAACAGCAGCAGAAAGGGCTCCTCGCAGTCCGAATCCTCCACAAGTTCGTCAAATCAAGGTCTCTTAATATTTCAAAGCGACAAGTTACCCGGTTCCAAAAACGACTTCCTCCTTCTGAGCTCCACACCATCGATGTTACTGAGCAGAACGGGGACGGTAAGAAGAGCCAACAGCTTCAGGAGAGACTCCACGAAGAGCATCAGCAACGAAGACATCCTCATTAATAGAGAGAAAATAGGGGAGCTGTTCACCCCCGAAAAACTGAGGAGATCCATGGATGGCCACAGGCACAGCCTGGAGTCCATTTCCGAGTACAAGGCGAAACATTCCTTCTCCAGCTCTTCCTTCTTCCAAGCCAGGACCTGCAGGTCCATCGACTCCCCGTACTCCGACTGCACGGATTACGCAACGAAGGCTAGCGTTGAACCCACGAGACCGGAGTGCACCAAGACCTCGGTTACACCGGAATCTAGTTACCTAAGCTGGATAGAGAGTGTCCAGCACGAATACTTCGGGGATGTTGCCAAGAACTCGGATGTTTCGGATGCAGAAAACAAAGTTGGGGAGTGGAATAATTTCTGGTTGAACTATCAGAACTCCAGGAGTGGTTATGTTTCGAGTGTTCGTTGTAACAGTGTTTCTCAGTATTCCCGAGATAACAAAATTGGCGACGAGTTCTCGGACGCGAGGAGTTCTTGCAGTACTCAGAAAGATTTTACGGATAAGAATTTCTGTGATACTGTGACTCTGAAGATCGAAGATGTATCTGAGATACTTAGGTACTCCCAGAGGATGACGGAGATAATGGTGGCTGCTATTAAGAATACTGATGACGGGAAGGGAGAATGCTCTAGGAATGGATCGCTTCATTCGTCGGTTTCACGTCAGGTGGGTATCTTGAACACTTCTTATTAGTTATTTGAGTAAATAGTTTAGTGATTAATGATGGAGGTCATCAATCTCGTGATACGGGTTGATTAGGTATAATAGTTTTCCGTCCACCTCATTCCTGATCAAATTAAGGAATTCTTGATGGAAAAAAATTATCTGACAGTGAGATGGTGCCTTGAATTAAATTATTAATTCGTTTGTTTATGTAATTGTGATAAACCATCGACTTTACCTTCTATGGAGTAGTTATTATTTGGAAGATTCGTTGCACGGATGAATAATTATCAGTTGTAAACTAATTTCAACTAAAATTGGAGTATAATCTCTAAGAATATTTGTAACAATATGTGTTCAGGCACTGATGGCATAGATGAAGAAGCGTATAAAACTAACAGTTTCACTATGTTGTCTATGGTTTCACTGAGCACTGTCTAAATTTCAGTGACATTTGAATCATTATACAGGGTGAGTTCTACATTAATTTCAGCCATAGTTTCATCAAGCAAATCACTTATTAATGCCTATCAATTTGCCCAAATGTCTGTAATTTTCGATTTTTTTGGCTGAAAAGCGTTTTCGACTCTAATTGCAGATTCGTGATCTGCGTGCCCGATTTAGTGAATAACCAAAGACGCGTCGATCTAATCGGAAAATTGTAGATTAACGTATGTGTTGGATACTAGAGACGACTTTTTGGCGTTTGACGGATTCGCTCATTTCCTAATATTTTCCGAACGGATAGAGATACAGAAAATATTGATACATAAATCTAAACGCCGTCCACCGACCAATAATCGGGGAAAATTCGTTTATTAAGATGTGAAAATCATAGATTTGGGAAGGGAAAGAAGAATTTTTCTCCGATTCCGGGTCAAAAATATTTCTAAGAGCCGACCCAAAATATTTTTTTCATGGTATATCGATACGGGGTTCGTGTCTGATTAAACGAACGCTGATCACGAATATGTAATTAGTTTTTCCCTAAGTGGCGTACTTTGTGAAAATTTTCACTTAAAGTGAAAAAATTGACGAAAATAGGTCAATTTTGGAACTTTCCACCGCCTAAAAAAATCGGAGTAAAGTGTTCCTGATTTTTTACGTCATATTTGGATCCTTTATCTATCGAATAATCTGAACAATAAATGTCCAGGTCGTACGCTTCGGAAATTATGGTGTTTTTCCCGAGGGTCTATTTTTCGGAAATTTCTTTCCGCGATATTTCCTCGGGAAATTTTTGTAATGAATATCTGATCGTAGATTCGGAATCTACGGCCCCAAATCTATAAGAATGAGTACCCGCTTCATAGTTTTGCGTCAAAAAATTTTTCTCGAAAAATGGGATTTTTTTAAGGCTAATGTATTAAAAAATTGCCAAAATTCGACCGGTCTCCGATTTAGATGCAAGTTACGTCATTTTCTAATTCGGGGCCGTAGATTACGAATATATGATCGGATTTATCATTAGAGAATTTTCCGCGGAAATACCGCGGAATGAATTTTCCGAAAACCAGACCCTCGGGAAAAGTATCATAATTTCCGAATAGTACGGCCTGGACATTTTCTGTTGGGATTATTCAGTAGATAAAGGATCCGTATATGACGGCAAAAATCAACAACACCCTACTCCAATTTTTTCGGGCGGTGTAAACTTCCAAAATTGACCTATTTTCGTCCATTTTTTCACTCTATATGAAATTTTTCCCAAACTACGCCTCTTAGGGAAAAACTAATTGCATATTCGTGATCAGCGACCTCGATTTAATTAGACACGAACTCCGTATCGATATACCATGAAAAAAATTTTTTGGGTCGGCACTTAGAAATATTTTTGACCCGGAATCGAAGGAAAATTCTTCTTTCCCGTCCGAAATCTATGATTTTCACATCTCGATAAACGAATTTTTTACAATTATTGGTCGGTGGACGACGTTTAGATTTATGTATCTATTTCCTATGTATCTCTATCCGTTCGGAAAATATTAGGAAATGATAAATAAACTATTATTTGAATTGAATGTCTTTTACGATGCAGTTCTATCATAAGAATACATCGATATAATTCCCAACTCTGAGAAACCAATAATTTCGGAGATATAATTTGTCTGTTTGAACAGCGCCAGAAAGCTCCTGTCCACAGGGCTTGAACCAATTTTTTTATGATGCAGTTGTAGTACCATTGATATCATTCCCAACTCTTACGGTGGGTTTCACAAAGCTTTGACAGCTCTTAATTGCCAAATCAGTATGATTCTATGTCAATTTCCAATAAATTTTTCAACCACCGAATTAAATCCACAATTTAATAAATCGAAGCTTCGTGAAACCCACCATGAGAAACCAATACTTTTGGAGATATGATTTGTCAAAGTTTGAATAATTACTCTCTAGTAATTTGATGAGAGCGCCAAAGCCCCTGTCCACAGAGCTTTCCTACTTTTTGTCATGCTTGTTTTTAGTACAAAATGGCGGATGCGCTAGTCAAGCTATTAACAGCGAACGTCGTTGTTTTCCAAGAAAACAAATTGTTCCAAAAATTCATTACTATCTATATATGTACTATATATTATAGAAATCGATGTGTGTATATATGTTCCCTATGGACTCCAAAACAGCTTGACTGATATTCATCAAATTTTCTTTAGATTAACCCAGCAGAACCAGCAGAAAATGTTCGTTTCCCAATATCTCGAGAAATACTGATTTGTTTCTGGAAAACTATCCGTCAGATGTCGGTGAAAAAGAGCCTTCAAAACCTTTTTGCAATCAACGTTCTAGATTTGAACTCGATCGGATCTATATTGTTGGAAATATTGTGCAAATATTATTTTTTTTGTGGTAACCAAGCATCAGGGTAATCTGTCATATCGTTTGGAATTAATGAATAATTAGTTGATAAAGCTCTGAGGTCATGAGCTTTGGCGCGTTTGATCAAATTTATAGCCAGAGTGGTAACCCATCCAGGTTCTGAACTCGTCCAAGGAATCCAGGATAAAAAATATATTTTCACAATACTTACAACAATATAGATATAGATGGAGTTTAAATTAAGAACTTGGAAATAAATAAAGGTTTTGAAGGCTTTTGCAAAATTTCATGCAGCGATATCTGAACTGTGATCTATATCGTAAAATATCAAGGAAATTCTATGGAATCATTGAAATCATGAATCTATGAATGGTGCAGGATATTATTTGAATCAAGCTCAGAGAAGCGAGAGAACATAGAACTGTTCTAGGAATTCAACTAATCAGTTGAAATACAGTTCATAAGAATTCGTCCAATATACCTAATAACCTATTTTACGCATTTGGAGCCAGTGTTGCAATTAGATCTCGATTTCAAATCAATTTTACAAATAAAACGTTCATTCAGTAGATGAGATATAAATTTATATCTCAATCATGTATGCTTAGTGCAGTTATTCATTTGTATATTTTTCCTTTCTCATTGTAACAGTTTTTTGGATCATTTTTTGGATATATCAATTTTATGTTGGAATTTTTTAATCGGGGTCACAGACAACATATATTAGATGATCAGAATTAGAGTTGCTGAACATAATATGCCATTTGAACCCGATTGTTATGCTTCATTTCCATAGATAACATATCATTTCTCGACAGTTCGCAAGTTTATAATGTTGTTTCTTTTCCTCTATTATTTTATTTTTCTAATAAAAAAGATTTGAATTCGATAAAGTACTATTATTATTATTATTTTGCAGACTTCCTTCAAGGACGAGGTTCTGAGAGAAAGATCGTTTTCTTACACACCAAACACGGAGCTTCAAAAGCTAAAGATTTCCCTGAAGCCACCAAACCCCCCGCAGCAGTCAACAAGTTCCAGCTGTATCAACGCAATTCTGAACACAGGAGTGGCTGATTATTTCAAGAGAGTAATCAGTAAAAGGAGGGATGTAAACGATTCGAGCGATGAACCACCAAAGTCACGTCATAGTTTTTCTGAGTGGTCTCTCAAGTGATTATAGCAATATTAAATTTCATTATTGAAATTATATTTTTGTCCTAATAAATTATTGAATACAATTTTTTGCGCTAAGTAACTGCAAATGTTATACTAATTTTACTGATTACACCCAGTGGCAGCTCGTCAGTAAAAGAAAGTAGATCTTCTGCATCCAAATCAAAAGGTACCGACTCAGTATAATATAGAGATTGTTCACAGTAAGCAGATATTGAGCTACAGAGGACCATTTCAACCCTTTCAAAGTATAATAAAAGACAGTTTTTTCTGTTTGTTTTTCATAATCTTCATGATTGAAAAAGTGACTGCTAAAGATTTGTTGCTAATAAAGGTTGGAACTTTTGCGCGCATGTCCATTCTCCTGTATTGGACATTCTTAATCGAAATCGATTGAGAGTGTCCAATACAGGAGAATGGGCAATAGGACATGCGCGCAAAAGCTCCTGACTTCACGTCCCTGCTTGAACCAATTTTTTTTTCGTAATTCTTTGAAAATTTTCTAGGGGTACGGTTCTCACAAAATTTTACACACGTTTTTATGTCGAATTCTACTAGTTACCATGCTTCAATTCAATCGGGTCTATATGTTTTGAATTATCGAAGAAATAATATTCCAGGTGGGTATAACTCCGAAACCGTTGGCGCAACCTACCCTGAAAATTGCAGGTCCGTATATCCTTTCGTTCGAAAGTTATCGAAGCAACAGTCAACCATCCATCTACTGAACTCATACAAGGCTGCTCGGATCTCGGACAATATAGATCCGATCGTGTTCAAGCTTGAAACTTGGCAGTAGAGTTAGGTTCTGAAGGCTCTCGCAAAATTTCAGCGATGTCGGACGAATAGTTTCAGATTTTTTTTCAATGATTTTTTTAAAATTTTCTAGTGATACGATTCTTACAAGATTTCGCGATAATTCTCGCGTTAGCATTCTACAACTAACAACTATGTTTTAATTGGATCGGTTTTGAATTTTTCGAGTTATTGAGGAAATAACAACCAAATTTCAGATGGGTATAACTCCAAAACCGTTTGTCCGTTTATGCCTGTAAACAAATTCAAATGTCCCACAATGATGCACAACCTAACCTGAAAATTTCAATAGGCTATCTCTTTCCGTTCTCAGGTTATCGTGACAAATAATATTTTTGACGTGACAACGTCTTATAAATTGGTTTGCCGGGTGACACTTCAAGAAACTGCGTTACGCTCCGCTCACGTTACCCAGTAAACATTGATGCATCTCAGTAATATAGCTGAAACATTTCACGTGTAACATGAAACATTTCATTCATAGGGGTAGAGATGTTTCAGAAACATCTACGAGATCGTTAATGTCCAAGGACATTTATGCTTCAGTGGAAACATATCTCAGAAAACGTCTCAGTAACATATCATTGAAACATATAATATATGTTTCAATGATATGTTACTGAGACGTTTTCTGAGAAATGTTTCCACTGAAGCATAAATGTCCTTGGACATTAACGATCTCATAGATGTTTCTGAAACATCTCTACCCCTATGAATGAAATGTAACGTAGATATTATCTACGTTACTTTTAACGTTAATTTGGTCTCATTGCAATATACCAAGGATATGTTACAGACCAATTTTTCACTGGAACAAAAACATTCTTGATTCTACTTCAATCTTCAGGTGTTTCATTAGGTTTGTACCAAATCAAGAAATTATCGGAGAATGCATCGTCAGGATTCGGAGCAGTATAAAAAATGTGACTTTTCTACCTACTGCTCCGAATCATGACGCTGCATTGTACGATAATCTCTTGATTTGGAACAAACCTATCGTAAAGAGTAAATATACAACATTACACTTAAATCCTTGGTGTCAACAAGAATACTATCGAATAAGGTTCTAGTCAATATATTAAACAAATGTTATCAAATCGAGTTTTTATTCTTCATTTATGCAAAGGTGTACAACAAAACCTGGAATCGAAATATTAAATAAAAATATATTATATAGCACAAAAAATTTAATAAAATGAAAACAACTTATTCTTTCGTCGTTGCTCCATGATATAATATAAATATATATTATTAGAAAAGTTATCAAAAAAAAAAATCAAGTAAGTATGATATTATAAAGAATTCACCTCCTTATCACCGCTGGATGAAACCATATATTTATTAATCACTTATTAGTTTCAAAGAGTATGAACTAATTTATCCTATCGCACAATGATGAATGAAACTTAAAAACTGCCAAAACTTCTACTTTCATTCATTCATTCATTCAATTCTCATTCTCCACAACGAGCATCGGCAGACCCCCGACACATTACCGTTGTGGAGGCTTAGGCTCAGCAGTTATGCTATGTGCCCAAAATCCAGTATCCAATATTTGCATGTGTGAGGTCTCAAGTAATCCTTGGTGTCCCTGGGACCTGCGGGAGTCTCGGATGAACCGATCACCAAGGATTGGCACGTGCACTTAACAGTCACAACACTGACTCTAATTTATCCAGGTAATCCTTCAAAACTAGAGCCCAAAAACATTACACTAATATATTTGAGAGTCTTGCGTCTTCCTTAATAACTATTTTTTAAAACTTATAGTATAATTTGAGTTCCAAACCAGGACGCGGGGAACTGTACCCATCCCGCTGTGACAACCATTTTGGAACTGAACTTCTACTTTCCACCAAATTAAATGATCATCAACAGACATAACCTCCACTCCTAACCACGCGTAATCTGTGATCCATGGGTCTGTCGCACAGAACACCAATATGGCTGCCCGCATCCGTCTACCGCCAACCAATCAGAATCAGCAATCAGCATTCATTATTTGACATTAGGCTCATTAAATCTTTCAGACAAGATTTATTCTTGAATATATATTCTTGAAGAGATAATGATATATATTTATACGTATCATTGTCGTTTGACGGAAAACTGAAAAAAAAAATGTTGGAAAGGCTAATGTACCTATACTTGAATAAATAATTTAATATACATATTTCACCGATATTGCTTTTTTTTAGAGGCCGTGTTACATTCAAACATTTCCGTTAGATTACTGGAATGTTTTCTAATGCCCACATAATATACCTATATTATATGTCTCATATTTCATGTCACTGTGATATATCACTGATGATGCGAAGCGATGTTCCATATAAACATTTGCGAGATGTTCATGAAACATAACTTTGCAATGTTTCAAAATGCTTCACCCATATCTCATATGAAATGTTTCTGTAATATATCATGTTTACTGGGTATGCGCTCACAATGAGAGCAATGAGAGCTATGAATGAGAGCGAGTGAGAGGCACGCGTCCCTTCCACTCGGGCATGGTTAGCCCGCCTAAGAGCGAGAGAGACAGACATAAAAAGTGAAAATGTATTGCAAGTTATTGTATGTATATTTGTATATAAATACGTATGTATGTGTAAAGGTAAAAATAAAATTTTGTTAATATGAAATTCAGTGCGAGATTCTTTGTATAAATTAATGTTTTAAATATAATTCTTTGTATAAATAAATGTTTTAAATTGTTACTATTATTTCATCCTTCTTCCTACTATACGAATGAATATTCACATTAAAATTATTTTACCACTCAAAGTCGTTGTCACGTAAAACTTTCGCCCGTATACCGACTTTTTTTTAATATATTTTTTTTATTTTCTTTTTTATTAATTTTTTAGTGATATGATTCTCACAAAACTTCACAAACTTCCTTAGGTTTGTATTCTACAACTACTCACCAAGTTCAACTCGATCGGATTTTTATTGGATGAAAACAAAATTATTACTCGGAAACCATTGGGCCGATTATGCCCATTAACGAGCACATCTGATGATAGCACGCTGTTTCTGGCGGGACAAGCACGCAAAAATGGTAGATGATGCATTTTGAAGAGAAAATAATATTCCTCTCTGCGAAGTGAAAAAAAAAGTGGGAAAGCCCTGTGGACAGGACCTTGGGCGCTCTTGTTCAAACTTTGACAATTCATCTCCGAAATTATTGGTTTCTCAGAGTTGAGAATTATATCAATGGATTCTTATAATAGAGCTGCATCATAAAAGGAACTAAATTAAAAAGAAATAACAAACTTATCCGAGATATTGATTCCTCAAATCTACTACTAAAAATTATATTATATCAATCGAAACTTAGCCAATATTCCAGTTTTGTTTTCACTGAAGATATTCTGAACCCAATTTGATAAACTTACCAAATTATTTATTTCCATCACCATATGGACTATCCAAAGGCATATAGGGTAGGGGTAATTATATTATCCTATAATTGGACAATTTGCATTCAATCATACTTTGTTTGTTGAAAAACATTTGACATGTCTGTTGTAGGTAGATAAGATTACATGAATGAAGAGTGAACACAGATAGAACACAGAATTCGCATTCTGTGAAAACATAGAAGTACGATGTATTATTGAAATTTTGAAAAATCATATCTCCGAATATATTAGCTTGTCAGAGTTGAAAATGATATCATTGGATTCTTATGATGAAATTCCATCTTAAAAAAAATTAAATTTTAAATTTGTAATGTAAAAAAAATAATCCGAAACCATCCGGTCGATTTTGGCCAATATAACGAATTCATCCGAGATATTTATCTCCCAAGCCTAATCTCAAATTTCAACTGTCTAGCTCATTCCGTTCGAGAGTTATCGTGTTAACGGACGGCCGAACCGAATTGATTTTGACCACGGATTTTTGATAAGTTACTCGAGCCAAATCGTTTAAGACCATTTTCAGCCAAAAATTCGAAAATTACAGACATTTGGGCAAATTTATAAGCACTCTGTTCCGAGGGACAAGAGCGCCAAAAACAAACATTTTCAAAACGAAAGTAATGAAATGACAGTGGGCTACATAAAGTATTTATTCTTCATATTCAATTATCTTGTACGAGAGAAATAAACGTATAATATGTATACTCGAAATAAAAAGATATCTCATCATGATTAGGTATTTTATATCTAAAGGTGAGAGGTTGAAGATTTATCATAAGAAGGCACCGCTGAAAGAAGACAGGAAATCAATAAATTTGCGCAAACATTTCATAGTCATTTTTCAATATCTCCACCCATCAAGACATTTGTATATCTATAAATTTAAGCGATTAGGGAAATGTTACCATCATCAAACAATCCCAAAATGTAACAAGAAATCAACTTATATAGTTCAGGAATGATCAATGTACTCAACCTAAGTGCAAGAACATTTGGGTGAAGATATTAACTTAGAAATACAGTGGCGAACCAACACTGGAATTTGATTTTCATGTGACTGTTGATTTGGACAAGGCCAAATGCCGCTTCGAAGTTTTATTTGACAGGGAATACAATTGGTTTATTATCTTTGCATAAATATTCAGTCAACTGAGAATATTCAATAGTGTAGACTGTATAGTTTGAATAATGTATCATTTTTTAAAAGTTTTATACCGCGTATTCAAATTATCTGTGATAACACCATAGAGATATTAGAAACTATCGATAACAGATATAACGAGCATCTGTGACTGTATTCTGTGTCAACAACAGCTAATCATCACAGTTCTGTGGAGTCCCTACGGAATTTCAAATTTCCGCTTTATTATTTGTTTCGAATATTTTGACTTCGTTCAAGAAATTCATACAATCAATCGTGTAGAAGCATAGAATATTCAAATATCGCCTTGTTAGTTCGCTACTGTGAACATACTCGTATTGTAACATCGAACATATAATGATTACATATATGCATTAAAACTGCATTTACATAAATACACTAAACAAATGTGAATTATTGCCAATTTAGAAGTGATCACTCGATTTGCAGAGTGTGATGTATTTTCGCATGTTTCCAACGCACAATAAATTATACAGAAATCGTAACGAATTCATACTCTTTATCCAGAACCTTCCTAGGTCTCTCTCTTCGCTATCAGTGGTGAATCCAGGACTATATCAAAAGGATGGTTGACATTGCTTTACCTACGTTACTCCCGATATCCTGGATACTCCACTATTCATAATACAGAATCAAACAAACAGAGTTTTTTTTTTCATTATTGATTATTATTCACTATTAGATAATTGAATTTCAACTTCATTAAAATACTCTTCACCCAATAATTCTAAGGGATATGAAATATGAAATTTCTTCATGAATAACTAATGATACAATACGATATCTACAATCAGATAATGTCTAAACAAAATCGAATTAGGTACAAATAATCTCGCGGGTCTTTAGTCTTTTTTCATCACATTTCACTAAGAAGCAACAATAAACTAATTATATCGATTTTTATCTCGAAATCGGAAGGAAAAATAACATCCTTCAAATGAGGAAATTAATGTTGAGGAAAAGTACTTCACATTTTGATAAGGTACTCAGAAGATTATTTAGATGTAGTGATCGTGAAAATTCTCTGTTTTTTCACGAAAAACTATCATTTTTGTTTAATTTTTATATTTTTTTTCTTGGCAAGGAGGAAGTCCCTTTACTAGGTCAGGACAATCGTTTCTTGTTCAAACAATTCTCAAGTGTGCATTCTAAAGGTGAATAACTTCTACAAAATCCGTCTTTCAAATTAGATTGCACTTCTGAATCGGTAAAAATCCAGAAATCCATTCTTCACATTACTGAATTATCAACAGATTTTCAAGAGAAGTTATCAACTGAATTATCACCATTTTTATCTAAATGAAGGAACAATTATTCAAGAATTCCAAAATGTTTAGTGTTGAACCAAATATTGTCATAACTCATCATTAGTTCTCATTGTAAAATATATACTATAGAATGATGCTCTTTAAACATTATTTATTCGTATAGAACCGATTGAATATCAACTAAAAATGAACAGAATAAGCCGGCCTATTTCCAATAGGTTTCATCCTACTATTATTTCTACCAGCTAGGAGCATATGCTCCTTTTAGTATTTAGTATAGTTTAGTATAGTATTTTAGTATTATAAACTAGTGAACCGGGATATCCCGCTTCACTAGTTTATAATACTAAAAGAACAAATGACATGACTTATTTTAGCGAAAAAGGTTTAAAGGTTTTTCGTGGTCACCCACATAAAAATGGGAGAGATATGGAGGTATGGTACATTGCGTATTCCTACGTACATAGGCGGAGATGCTAGCAAAGTATATACAAATTTCTGCAAAATGTTATCAAAATGTCTTTATTCTGTTCAATTTTGTCATCCTAATCATATTTAATCGGATCCACACTGAATAATACTATCCGCTCAATCCGATATCAATAATACCACCATAAACGATAATACTATTTTAATTCCAGTTTTTACGAAAAAAAAACGTTGAAACTGCAACTCATAATTCCGACAGTACCATCGAGGATTTACGGAAACGGGAACTTGAATTCGAGATTATCATCTACGCGTTGGACTCCTTAAGGTCTTGTAGGCGTGCCAGCTGGTGGGGCTCCAGTTCGTCGGGGATGCTCGCCCTTCCGCCCACCACTTGCTTGGGTTCCACGTCGGTGACGCTTGGCGGCTCCACGTGACTGATGGAGTTCTCCGCCGTGCTAGGTCCTGTGGTCTCTCCGTCACTTCCGGTGCTGCTGCTGATGGCGAAAGGATGCGAATCAGCCGGAGTATCGTCTATCTCTTCCATCGAATCCATTCGGACGTTTCTTGGAGCTTCTTCCGGTTCCGAGGGACTTTCCAGTTCAGGAACCGGTTTTTCCTCCTCCTCCTTCTCCTCCTGCTTCTCTTCTTCCACTTCTGTTGGTTCTTCCTCTATCGGTGGGAATGCCGATTCTGGTTCTTCTATCATCGGTGTCGCGGCGGTAATCACTATTTGTGCCACACCTAAACCGAAGTCACCAGAGGAGTTTTTATCTTCATGATTCATTTCCTGAGCATCCTATAAAAGAAAATGACACATGACATATATGCCAAGGTTCGAATTTAAATATTCAAAAGTCTGTTTTATGGATGTAACTGGCCGAGAAGGTGCTTCACGACATCCAAGAAAACCTAAAAATTTACGAACTAGAAAATTTTCACCATTTTTGTAGTGAAATTTTGTAACAATTTCTATGCGTTGTTGAAGTGTATATCGCTTGCTTGTTTGTTACCGACTTCTTTGAACGCGATTTTGACAAAACCGGTTTGATATTTAATTTCATTGTATCTTATTTTTTTGGCGTTGTGTCTATCTGATAGTTGTGCTCAACTTTTAGTACGTATCATTCCGTTTGGAATAGATCCAAATATATCACTCACCTCATCCACCACTGCTAAAGTAGGAATTGCGATCGCTGAAAAAGTAAGAAGTATTAAAATAATGACGTAAATTCAACTCACGTTCGAAATGAAACTTGCTATTGAACACCCTTTATATTCGATATCCCGATGGAAGCCCTATACTCACCAGGTATATCATCCTCATCTTCCCCGAACTGCGTCCCATAGTGCTCTTGTTGGTTCCTCGACAGTTCCATCGAAAACATATTGTTATTCTTAGATGTCGCGACTGAGCCAAAGTCCGTCTCCTCATCTAGTACGATCGGGGGTGGAGGGGGAGGCTGCTCGGAAGGTGGAGGCAGTTCCGACTCGTCCGGAAAATATTCGCTAAATTCGCCGGGCGGGGCACCGGGAGGAGTGAAAACGGGTGGAGCGGAAGGCGGAGGTGATTGGTCCAATTCGTTGGTGATGGGTTCACCGAATTCATCGCATTCCTCCACGACCAGGGAGGGAAAGTTTCCTATCCTACCATCTAGTTCTCCCTGCCACCAGCCGTCGTCCACGCTGTGGGCGCACTTGGACAAAACCCTGATGATCTCGCCTTCCTCGAACGTCAGTTCTTCGCTACCTTCGCCGTCGTAGTCGTAGAGCGCGATGCAGTAAGTGGGTGGAAGGGTGTCTTGACGTTCTGTCAGGCTAGGGGGTTGGGTCGCTGGTGTGTCGATGGCAGGGATTGATATCACCTATTGAAGATATTCGTATAATTATCACACTAATTTTAATCTCAACAAGCGCGACCTACATACATCATGATTGGATTACGTGAAAGTTTTAGAAACATCAGCGCACATCTTGATAATACGGCTGCTAGAGATGCTCAAAGTCCACCCTAACATCGTCCATGCGATGGAAAATATCACGGCGTTATGGAGAACTAAGTTTGCCGTTCGATCCGAAGGTCGGACCACTTATACCGGATGGGTGAGATACAGGCGAGGCGTATTTCAACGAGACTCGCTAAGCCCGTTATTCTTCTGCATAACACTTCTACCATTAACAACTGAGTTGAGGGCAAGCAGAATAGGGTACAAGGCCGGGCCACCCGGCAGAATAGTTCAGTCAATCTGGCATTTCGACGGTACAGAAAATAACCAGTGGCTGAATCTTTGTTAATAGTTGGAGAATGATGTTAGAAAAGGGTTTATTGGGTCGGCCACGTTGGACCGTGATGCGTGTTTTGAAAAACTCAAAAAAAATTTGAAATGCATTTATCTCGTGATCTATGCATTTCACAAAAAAATTTATTCAAGAAAAAATGTAGATATCTACAATTAATCTCATTGGTGCTATGCCGTACAACAAAAAATGCACGCAGAGTTTTTCCACTTTTTTGCTATTAAATTTTCTTTTTTCAACTATATTGTAAATGTAAAAGTTGTTCCTTTTAATATTACGAATTATTTAAACATTTTTTACATACAACTTACCGTTCTGAAGCTACAGCTTGCTGAAGTTTGAAAATTCCATTACAACGATTTCACAAAGTATGAGGACAGCTGTGGTGCATATAACTGACGTATCTTTATTGTTTTGATCAAGATGTAATAATTTATATTGTTTGTAACATTGTTTGTAATATTTCCAATTAGCGATTGTAAATTATTATTATCCAAGCAACTGAAAATGTACATTCCTTAAAGAATAGGGCAGGTGACCCAATCGGCCCGTTTGTTAGAACTATCCCGCCGGAGAAAGTTACAATTGGACTGAGAAAAATACCGTTAGCAGCACTGCGATGTTAACGCAGCGCTGTATGTATTACACTATAACTTTCGAACGGTAAGTTGTATGTAAAAAATGTTTAAATAAAAGTTGTTCGTAATATTAAAAGGAACAACATTTACATTTACAATATAGTTGAAAAAAGAAAATTTAATAGCAAAAAAGTGGAAAAACTCTTATTTTGGAACTTTAGCGCCACCTACTGCGTGCATTTTTTGTTGTACGGCATAGCACCAATGAGATTAATTGTAGATATCGATGTCCTCTACATTTTTTCTCGAATAAATTTTTCTGTGAAATGCATAGATCACGAGATATATGCATTTCAAAATTTTTTTGAGTTTTTCAAAACACGCATCACGGTCCAACGTGGCCGACCCAATAAACCCTTTTCTAACATCATTCTCCAACTATTAACAAAGATTCAGCCACTGGTTATTTTCTGTATCGGAACGATTTAATTTTTGCCAGATTGACTGAACTAGAAGAGAACATCTGATCTCACATCTACTCTACATGGACGACTTAAAACTGTACGCTTCTTCCAAGGCAGCACTACAACAACTACTGTATATCGTTGCCGAATACACCTCAGCAATAGGAATGTCATTCGGTTTGGACAAATGTGCTGTTTTTCATCTAAGCAGAGGAAGAACTGAAGAAACAGGAGAAGACATCGACCTAGAAGGGGGAATAAGCATTCGACACCTCGAAAAAGAAGAAATATACAAATTCCTTGGGATGAAACAACGAGGTGAACTGGAGACAGTCCAAATCAAGGATGCCTTATCAGCTAGCTACAAAAAGGAGATATTTGGAAACCACAGTTGTCCGGGAAAAATAACGTATCTGCTACGAACAGCTTGGCAGTACCAATAATCACCTACTCATTCGGGTTAGTTAACTGGACAGTGAATGAAATTCTCGATCTAGACAGAACCACTCGTAAAGTGATGAACATGAATCGTAGTCTCCATCGCAACTGCTCAATTCAAAGAATATATCTTCCACGAATGCAGGGAGGCAGAGGTTTGCAAAGTTTGGAATACCAACATCATCAACAAACGTTGGAAATGGCAATAAAGATATTGAGAAGCGAAGACCTGCTTCTGAAACCGTGGCTCAGCATGAAATCAGGAATCAAGGAGCTTGACTATTTAGGGCTGGTCAGAGAGCTTTGGAGAAGCTCTGTATAACCGGCATATCCATCGATCATGAGCTAGCAGGAACACCTATCTCGCCAACAGACCATTAGGCAAAGTTTGCAGAGTTTGGAATACCAACCCCATCAACAAACGTTGGAAATGGCAATAAGGATATTGAGAAGCGAAGACCCGCTTCTGAAAACGATGGTTTATCACCAAATTGTCTTCAATATCACTTGGTTTTATTTTTTTCTATTTTGAGTTTCGCAATGAACATGAAAGTGATAACATTTCTGAATAGAGACTGACGCAACCTTCCAAACGATGTATCACAAGACCATACTTCCTATTTGAAAAATTGAGTGTTGTACCTGTCTTTTAAAAGGGGTTCAAGGTTGGGTTCGCATCTTTACGAAGAAGAATAACAATTTAAAATTGATACGTTTCTGGATTATCCATAAATATGTACAGTAACCAAGATAATGAATTTATTCCATTTAACTCTTCCACACTGTATGTATGATTTAAGTAAGGGTGAATTTAGCAAGGGTAACTTAAGTAAGATGGACTTAACTAAGTGTGGCAAGCAAGTGTGAAGTAGGTGAGTGTGACTTATCTGAGTGTGTCTCGTTTAAGTGTGGCTCAAGTAAGTGTGACTTGAGTAAGAGTGACTTTAGTAAGTATGACTCAAATATTTGTGGCTTAAGTAAAGGGTCCGCCATCTAACGTTTTTTTTTTCAACTAGTGCTTATTTCGTGAATGGTAACACTTAGCTCATGTCTGATTTGACAGATAATTAGTTTTGTCCTTCCGCTGAACGAATATGGTTGTGTATACGCTTGAACAACGCTGGGAAATATTACGACATTACTTTGAAAATCATGGTAATGTTGCAGAATGTGTGCGAAAATTGCGTACGGATTTTGGAAGAAGAGAAGCACCGTCAGCTCCGTATGTTCGTTATCTTGTGAAAAGAGTGAAAGAAACTGGCATCCTCATCGATTAACCAAAGCGTGAAAAGCCAAAAACAGTGCGTACACCCGAGAGTATTGCTGCTGTGACAGAAAGTGTGCGTGAAGCGCCATTAACATCAATTCACCGTCGTTCACAAGAATTGAACATTTCGGAGACATCATTGAGACGAATTTTGCATAAAGACCTTGGTATGACGCCATACAAAGTCCAATTGGTTCAGGAGTTGACCTGTTTCTGAAGATCGCATTATCAGCCGTAGAGCTGATGTCGTTTGGCCACCTCGGAGCTGCGATTTGACACCGTTGGACTATTATTTGTGGGATGCTGTCAAAGATAAGTTGTACGCCAACAAGCCAGAGACAATTGACGCTTTAAAGGACAATATTCGTGAAGCCATTGGTGAAATACAGCTCCACACAATCGATAATGTGCTTAAAAATTGGACCGATCGTGTAGGCTACTGCATGGCCAGCCAAGGCAGCCATTTGAATGAAATTATTTTCCATTATTAACCGGAAGGATTGTACTTTCAAATAGAAAAAGAAATTCAGTAGCTTTTTTTTTGCATTTAAAAAAAAAAAAGTTATTTGGCGGACCCGTTATGTGTGATTTAAGCTAATAAACTACTAATAATTTAATCTAAAGGTATAAATTGGTACTAATTTCACTCACCGATATTTGCTCAGGGGATTGATTCGTTGTTGTTCCCGATTGTACAGTCATCTCCTCCTCCTGATCTATCGTGTAATCTACCGAGGAGAATGATATTTGATTGACAAGTCCCGGATTGGTCGCCAGTTGTTCCCGTTCCACGTCCAGATAATTGTGAGGTACGTATCCTTCTTCGCCCCTGTAATTCCTAGCTTTCAACCATCCGTCGCCGTCTCCTTCTCCCACCACTTCCAGCTGCTCGTTCTCGATTATCGTGAGTTCGTCCGGGTTCTGAGCCTTTAAGGATTAATCAGTCAGTTAACGATTCGTTCTGAATTAGCATATTTCTTTTGATTTGGCGACGCTATCGCGTCTAACTACTAACCAGAATCACTCGTGTAGCAGACGTCATTCCTGATTCTTCTGGTCGAATTTGACAATAATTTTTTGCTCGATAAATTGATGGAATCGAACATAGAAAAAATTGGTTCAAGCACTGACGTGAAGTCAGAAGCTTTTGCGCGTATGTTCTATTGTCCATACTTCTGTATTGGACACCCTTAATCGAATTTACCATGGTAAATTATGTTGTCCATTCTCCTGTATTGGACACTCTCAATTCGAATTTACCATGGTAAATTCGAATTAAGTGTCCAATACAGGAGAATGGACAACATAATTTACCATGGTAAATTCGATTAAGGGTGTCCAATACAGAAGTATGGACAATAGAACATACGCGCAAAAGCTTCTGACTTCACGTCAGTGCTTGAACCAATTTTTTTTTCATGACTTTTTAAAAATTTTCTAGGGGTACGGTTCTTGAAATTTTTTTTTTCGTCATTTTTTTCAAATTTTCTAGGGATACGATTCTTACAAAATTTTAAACACGTCTTTATGTTGATTTTCTACTACTAGTTACCAAGCACCAATTCGATCGAATATTTATTTTTTGAGTTATCAAGGAAATAATATTCCAGGTGGGTATAACTCGGAAACCGTTAGACCGATTATGCCCAAAAACGAACTCAACACTCTCTTTCGGATACGCAACCTACCCTGAAAATTGCAAGTCCCTATCTCCTTTCGTTCGAAAGTTATCGAGGCAACGGTCACCCATCTACTGAACTCGCACAAGAATGCTCGAATCTCCAACAATATTTAACCGATCGTATTAAAACTTGAAACTTGGCAGTAGAGTTAGGTTATGAAGGCTCTTGCAAAATTTCAGCAATTTCAAACGAATAGTTACTGATATATAGAAATTTTTTTTTTTATTTTCAATGATTTATTAAAAATTTTCTACAAATGCTATCCTCACCAAATTTTGCAAACATTTCCGCGTTGGCATTTTACAACTAATAACCATGTTTGAATTCAATCGGTTCAGTACTTTTTGAGTTAATGAGGAACAAAAACCACAAAATTTCAGAAAATTTCAGATGGCTATAACTCTGAAACCGTTTGGCCGATTATGCTCATAAACAAACTGAAATGTCGCGTTCTGGTGTTCATCCTAACCTGAAAATTTCAAGCCGCTATCTCATTCCGTTCTCAAGTTATCGTGACAACAAAAATATTTTTTAATAATTTTTTAAAAATTTTCTAGCCATACGATTCGCACAAAATTCCACAAACGTGCTTAAGATCTTATTCTACAACTACCCACCAAGTTTCAATTCGATCGGATTTATATTGGTTGAAAACAAAATTATTACTCGGAAACCACTGGGCCGATTATGCCCATTAACGAACTTGTCCGTCGTATTGAGATGCGCCACCTACCCTGAAAATTTCAAGTTGCTAGCTCTTCTCGTTCTCAAGTTATCGTGGCAACGGCCGGACGGCCGGACGGCCGGACGGCCGGACGGACAGAATCAAATTTGACCTCGAATTCTTCATTGGGGAGTCGAACTTAATCGTTTGAGACCATTTTCGTCAAAAAATTCGAAAGTTACAGACATTTGGGCAAAACTATAACGCGATGTTCCCCAGAACATACGCGCAAAAATTCGAGAAAAGCACTGACGTGAGGTCAGGAGCATCTGCGCGAGTGAGCAGGAACTCAGACCCTTTTATTCTTGCTTACTTCAGCAACTACTAAGTTTTCTTCGGCACTCCCAGATTAGCTTAGAGTAGATAACATATGGGGGCTCAGGGCTTTAACAGCAGATTGACTGTCAAAATGGATTGATATATCACACCTCTGATAGTTTCTCTAGGTTCGCTTCCACCCATTTTTCAATTGCAAGTATTTCTGCCTGAAAGATGCTTGGATAGGAGCCTAGCGATAGTGAGCATTTGATGCCTGGCTCATATACTCCAGCGCCAGCTCCTATATTGGTTTTTGAACCGTCTGTGTACCACTTAATGGCATTTTTGCGCGTATGTTCTGGGGAATATCGCGTTATCATTTTGCCAAATGTGAAATACGACGGACAAGTTCGTTAATGGGTATAGTCGGCCCAATGGTTTCCGAGTAATAATTTTGTTTTCAACCAAAATAAATCCGATCGAATTTAAACTTGGTGAATAGCTGTAGAATATAAACCTAAGCACGTTTGTGAAAGTTTTTGTGAGAATAGTGTCTCTAGAAAATTTAAAAAAAATAAAAAAAAATCATATCATAAACTATTCGTCCGGCATGGCGCAAATTTTTGAAGAGCCTTCAGAACCTATCTCTACTGCAGAGTTCCAAGTTTGAACACGATCGGATCCATATTGTTGGAGAACCGAGCAGCCTTTTGTGAGTTCGGTAGCTGGATGCGAATCGTCGTATTTTTGCGAGAACCTTCAAAAGAATGAATGTCATGATGACATATTTTTGCGCGTATGTTCTTGGGAAAATCGTGTTATTTCATCACAAATCTATGTGAGATGATAGCCCTACATTAGCGGTCAGACCTGGGTTTGAAAGAGATCCTCCTTAGGAGGAGGCAACTAAATATTGAAGGGATTTCTATGAACAAGAGTGAATATCTTTGAGAAATAGTGAAGACGATTTTTCTTCAAGAGATCCATGTGCCTTCAGAGGAGTATATTTGTGAGAGGGGACTTTTGAAAGGTTATGTATTATTTTAATATGATATCGCTGAAATTTTGCTGAAGGCTTTAAAACTTAACTTTAAATAAACCACACTTTCTGATCTTGTAGGCTGAGAGGCTCATTTGTCGATATTGAATCTCGTAATGGGTAGAGAGGGTTTTTAGGCCAGTTTTTCTATCACTAATGAGAATATATCTTTATGTTTCACCTCAACACCTTTAGATCTATCAATGGGCATTTATTGGTTAAGAATAAGTAATTGAATATTACTGGAATTCAATTGAATTTCATTCAATATGTTAGTAACTAACCTTATAATTTTCTTTACTTTGACTATTTAAATATGACATTAATTCCAGTAATATTTTTCTAGAATAATTATGTATTCTTCTCCTAAAGAAGAATTGAAGGTAGACAATAATGTGTTAATTTTTTCATCATTGCTTTCTATCCTGACTTCACAAAAAAAAAATTGGTTCAAGCACTGACGTGAAGTCAGGAGCTTTTGCGCGTATGTTCTATTGTCCAGTATCCTGTATTGGACACTTTTAATCGAATTTACCATGGTGAATTCTATTGTCTATTCTCATGTATTGGACACTCTTAATCGAATTCACCATGGTAAATTCAATTAAGAGTGTCCAATACAGGAGAATGGACACTAGAACATACGCGCAAAAGCTCCTGACTTCACGTCAGTGCTTGAACCAATTTTTTTTTAAGAACTTGGGTGTTGGATTCTCTACCCCAGTCTTTTCTTTTCGATACTTACTTCCTCAATAATTTCGTCATTAGGAAGATTGACTGATGAAATGTACCTGGTAAGATAGAACCAGGCTTTCTGGTTTTTAATACTCTCATTACCTTTTCCTTTCCTAGATATTCTGACAATGGCTTCATGGGCCATTTTCTCTATCTCTAGATGAAAGATGGTGTGAGATTTGTTATAGTCTCAAGTGTCTGGTAGGACAGGTTCCTATAGCTCCATTGATACACACACAGACAAGACTTTGTACTTTGTCAAGGGTTTTCCTCATACTATTCTGGCTTATTTTTGTACACCAGACTACTGCCCCATTCGTAATTATGGGTCTTACAATCATGACGTACATCCATCGCAGTATCTTGGGCTTGCAGCCCCAAGTCTTACCGACTAGATTTCTGCACACCTTTATTGCTTTACTAGCAGTGATTTCGAAATGCTTATTCCACTGAAGTTTACTATCTAGTGTTTCTACTAGATATACTTCAGAATTCCATTCTTTAATAATATCGACGTTCTAAATGAGGGATCTCAAAGCTGGAAGTTTCCTCCTCCGAGTAAACGTAATCTACATTAGGATGCAAAATTTCGAAATATATATTTTCTCTATGACTGGAAACGTCCAGTATAAGTAGCGAACTTCTGAAAAACATGGATATTGTAGAGGAAGAGTTACCGTGTATGAATACAGGGCTGTGCATTTCAGCAAGGATCCGGTAGAAATGATGCTATCCCTCTGGATGTCAGAGCTGGCATCCCCTGCAGCTGTGCCTTCTTCAGCACCCCAATCTACTTGGGTAGGATCGTCCCATCCAGCCGTCAACTGCTCTATGCGCTGTCTCTCATTTTCTAACATGGCTGGAAATTAAAATTGCTTAAACAAATGTCTGAAAAAAGTGTGACAGATAAAAGGATGTAAGCATAAAGCCTTATACTATAAAATTGACTTGAAGTCAGGAGTTTTTAATTATACATATCTCAAAACCCTTCACACTTTGATTACACTTTAATATAGTGTCAAATGACCACCACGACCACGCTTACAGGACCATATCCTTTTAATGAAATTTTCCATAACCAAATCGCAAAGTACCTGCCCTATGTCCTCGATAGCCTCACGAATTCCATCTTTGAGGTCTTGAATCGACGCTGGGCTATTGGCGTAGACCTTCTCTTTCACGTGGCCCCAAAGGAAGAAGTCGCAAGGTGTTAAATCACAAGATCTCGGCGGCCAATTGTGATCACCTCTTCGAGAGATAACACGGTCCGGAAACTTTTCCCGCAAAAGATCAATGGTTTCGTTGCTTGTGTGGCACGTAGCGCTGTCTTGTCGAAAGTAAACGTTATCCAGATCAATACCATCCAATTCTGGCCATAAAAAATCATTAATCATCTCTCGGTAGCGCAATCCATTCACCGTAACTGTTGCTCCAGCCTCATTTTCGAAAAACTAAGGTCCAATGACTCCGCCGGACCATAAACCGCACCAAACAGTCACACGTTGAGGATAGAGAGACTTTTCAACATTAACCCTTGGGTTTTCCCAACCCCAGATGCGACAATTTTGCTTGTTGACGAAGCCACCGAAGTGAAAATGGGCCTCATCACTCAAGTTGATTTTTCGATGGAATTCCGGATCATTTTCACGCATTTCAATGACCCAATCAGCAAAGACACGACGTTGTTGATGATCGGCCGGCTTGAGTTGTTGTGTTAACTGAACTTTATAAGCCTTAAGACCCAAATCTTTAAGCAAAATACGGTGTAATGACTTTTGTGGAATGCCTAATTCCAAAGAACGACGAGGAATGGACAAACCTGGGTTTTCTTCAACACTTTCGGCTACAGCAGCAATATTATCGGCCGTTCTTGAGCGACGTGCACGGGGTTTTATTCTTCACATAACCAACTTGTCCCAACAGCTCGAATTTTTCCACCAATTTCTTTATTGCGGTCCGGCAAGGTGCTTCACGACGACCCAAAAATGTTCGAGTTTTAGGAACCGTCTCTGCCAAATTTTCACCATTTTTATAGCGAATTTTAATAATTTCAATGCATTCTTGAAGCGTGTATCGTTCCATTTTTATTAATGGCGTAGCTTCTACTTGTCAAATGTCAAAAAATGACAATAGCGGGCTATTCAAAATAACTCCTCCTATTGGAAAACCCTTTACTAACAAGCATCATACTTACAATGATCATCAAGAAATTCTACATAAGCTTAGGTGCACAAATTCATGCTGCACGGTGTATATCAGAAGAAACTACGTTGGTGAACATGATGATAATATAAAGATTACAAGTTTCACAACGAAAGCTTGGAGTGGACAGGAATATGAAGAGGTGCGGTCAGGAAGAAACGTCTTCTGCCTACCCCACTCACCGTCGACCTCTGCTGTTTCCGCTTGGCTATCTTCGCTGTCGGCATGCTCTACCGTAGGCTGGGTAACAGGCTGAGTTACTGGTGCTTCCGTATCCGCGAAATCGCTGTCGTAGAAGGAATCGGAACTGGGATGATCCTGTTGAAAAAAAATCGTTCATTGAACCTCTGACCACATAGGTACTCATATTAGCGAAAGCAAAACTATGTACTTATTTCATCAAACTCCGAGTCATACATCATATATTAATAATTTTACTCTAGAACATAACGTGATAGCCATCTCTATATGAAAGCCCGGAACATGCTTAAATGGCAACGTGGTCTCGAGACGCACGCCGATTTGTTTACTAGTGCCGGTTGAATTATAATATATTTCGGTAATTGTTTTCGTGAATAATTGCAATTTGGTCAAGAGTTGTCCCTACAGCTTCTCGTGGTTATTGCTAAAATGAATTGACTAACAATAATTTCAACTTTATTTCAATATTTTGTGCAGAAGAGATGCAGTTATTCAATACATTGACCATGTACGGCCTTCGTGTCTTGTAGCACTTTTTTGATCTGTGTAGTTTGACTACTTTCGATACCAGTAGCACCATCTATGGACGAGAAGCTTCTGCTCTGTATCTTGTAACAATCAAGAGTCGATAATGGGGCGATCGTTTTTTATATCCAATGACAGATTCGGCGTCTTTAGATTTCTGTCAGCTGGCGGCTGGACCACAGTTTCTTTGAAGATTGATGTTGATATAATAGATCAGGAAATGAGCGAATCCGTCAAACGGCAAAAAGTTTTCTCTAGTATCTAACACATACGAAAATCTACAATTTTCCGATTAGATCGACGCGGCTTTGTTTATTCACTAAATCGGGCACGCAGATCACGAATCTGCAATTAGATTTTCCGTATCTCGATTAGTTTCGGAGCAATGACGAAAAAAGTCGCAATTTCTGGCCCTACCTCCGGAAAATGTACTAATTAGTCGTATTTTTCGCCATATTTCCCAAATTAATCAAGATACGGAAAAACTAATTAAAGTGCCGACCCAAAAAATTTTTTTCATGGTATATCGATACGGAACTCGTGTCTAATTAAATCGAGGTCGCTGATCACGAATATGCAATTAGTTTTTCCCTAAGTGGCGTACTTTGGGAAAATTTTCCCTTAGAGTGAAAAAATGGACGAAATTAGGCTAATTTTGAAAGTTTACACCGCCCAAAAAAATCGGAGTAGGGTGTTGTTGATTTTTGCCGTCATATATGGATCATTTATCTACTGAATAATCCAAACAGAAAATGTCCAGGCCGTACTATTCGGAAATTATGATTTTTTTCCCGAGGGTCTGGTTTTCGGAAAAATCATTCCGCGGTATTTCCGCGGAAAATTCTCTAATGAAAAATCCGATCATATATTCGTAATCTACGGCCCCGAATTAGTAAATGACGTAATTTGCATCGAAATCGGAGACCGGTCGAATTTTGGCAATTTTTTAATACATTAGCCTTAGAAAAATCCCATTTTTCGAGAAAAATTTTTTGACGCAAAACTATGAAGCGGGTACTCATTTTTATAGATTCGGGGCCGTAGATTCCGAATCTACGATCAGATATTTATTAAAAAAATTTTCCGAGGAATTATCGCGGAAAGAATTTTCCGATAAATAGACCCTCGGGAAAAAAACCATAATTTCCGAAGCGGACGACCTGGACATTTATTGTTCGGATTATTCGATAGATAAAGGATCCAAATATGACGTAAGAAATCAGCAACACCCTACTCCGATTTTTTTGGGCGGTGGAAAGTTCCAAAATTGACCTATTTTCGTCAATTTTTTCACTTTAAGTGAAAATTTTCCCAAAGTACGCCACTTAGGGAAAAACTAATTACATATTCGTGATCAGTGACCTCGATTTAATTATACACGAGCCCCGTATGGATATACCATGAAAAAAATATTTTGGGTCGGCACTTAGAAATATTTTTGACCCGGAATCGGAGGAAAATTGTTCTTTCCCTTCCCAAATCTATGATTTTCACATCTTAATAAACGCATTATTGGTCCCCCATTATTGGTCGGTGGACGACGTTTAGATTTATGTATCAATATTTTCTGTATCTCTATCCGTTCGGAAAATATTAGGAAATGAGCGAATCTGTCAAACGCCAAAAAGTCTTCTCTAGTATCCAACACATACGAAAATCTACAATTTTCCGATTAGATCGACGCGGCTTTGGTTATTCACTAAATCGGGCACGCAGATCACGAATCTGCAATTAGATTTTCCGTATCTCGATTAGTTTCGGAGCAATGACGAAAAAAGGTGGCAATTTCTGGCCCTACCTCCGGAAAATGGACTAATTAGTCGTATTTATCGCCATATTTCCCAAATTAATCGAGATACGGAAAAACTAATTACAGATTCGGAATCTACGCCCTCGATTTAGTGAATAGCCAAAGCCGTGGCGATCTAATCGGAAAACTTTAGATTTTCGAATGGGTTAGATACTAGAGAAAACTTTTTGCCGTTTGACGGATTCACTCATTTCCTAATATTTTCCGAACGGATAGAGATACATAGGAAATAGATACATAAATCTAAACGACGGATCGACGATTTGAATTACAAGCAAGGGGAGGAGTCTTGGGGGTTCAAACCCCCTCCTCCCTCTGAAATGTTTCAGAGTTATTTTTTGTTGCAGAAAAAATCCCTCACACCCCCTGCAGTTATAAAGTCCTTGCCAAAATTTTAAAACAAGAGAAAACATCAACGAATCTTGAGAGCATTTCCCATTAGAGTGCGGGATCTGATGAGTTCGGATCACTCCAGAAATTTTCCCCAGAACTGTAGCACTGAGAAATCAAAAACTTATCTTCATCTCAGCTAGATTATGCTAAATCTCCTCACGGACTTCCTTAAGTTGCACTGTCGCACCTTAGTCAGATTAATCCTAATCTCACTAGGCGTACAAAGTCCATAGCAAGAGTAGTTAATGTGTACCATAGTCAATAATTATGGGAAAACTTTTATTCATACCCCATCAAAGGCAGCAAACTTTACACTGCGATTTCTTTAGGATGATTTACTTCAAGAAATATATCCCCGTGGTTCAAAAGATATCCTGCGATATAAACGACGCAAAAATACTATAATACCCGGAAATTAGTCGTTACAAATCGCGCGCTAGCCTCAGCTTACCGCCATCCCCGAGGCGTCAGTTCTCACCGATAAGGAACTCGCCGACCTCTGGATGTCCTGCACGTTCAGCATCTCCGCCTCTTGTAGCCACTCGTCGACGTTGACGCCTCCTGCTCGCAGACACTCTATCCTGGCTTCAGCCTTCATCTTCGACGTTTCGGCCCTCCGAACCTGCTGCCTCATGTCTTCGATCTTGGTCTCCAGGTCCGGCCCGTTCTGATCTTGGGGATCCACCTGGAACGATATTGAATAATGTTGAAATTTGCCTGCCATAGTAAAGGCCCATCTAGATGAAAGATAGCTGGTGAGAGAGGGCTGCGGGGCAATTGGATTCAGTTAAAATTAAAACAGTTTTACCTAGTGACCATCTTTATTTCACAATAATTACATTTGCGTTAAGCGTACGCATAGACAAGGTATACTATGAGCATCCGCACTATGAGGGCTAAATCTCGAACGCCCAAGCGACAACGCCGGTTACCGTGGAAACGGCAAACGTCCTCACTCAAAGACCAGGTAGTTCAACGTGATTCTCAGTGAGGAATTGGGGCGCACAGAGTAGCAGCCCAGGGAGGAACAAAAGTTACGTTCAGTAGTAGTATACCTTGTTTATGGTTACGCTAAATAGATAGGTATTGTAGGTGCCAATTGTTTCGTGTTATAAAGTTGCGTTGATGATTTAAGGACTGACACTGAGGGTGTGTCATCTGTTTATGAAGAAGAAAGAAAAGATCACGAAAAAAAAAACAAAATCTGCCAAAAGTCTGAAATATATTATCACATACAGTTTTCAAGTGCTACGGCAGTCGGCACACAGGTTATCTTAGTGAAATCGTCATAATGGTTATACGCAAATACAAGTCTGCGTGTAGACAAGTCAAGAATCAAGAATCTCATCGTGAACATATGTAATTGAATTAGTGTAAACACCAATATAGTCAGTGTATTCTCACTTCAAAATAAATGCATGAAAAGCTTGATACACCTGTTCATTTGATATTTTGCCGCTTCCACAGGCGTACGCATTAGGGTACCATAGTTGAAAATAATATTACCGTGGAATATTGATTGCTAATGTCGATCCCCGTCCAAAGAAAATTTTAAGGAAGAAATTTTACCCACCCTCTGTCCAGAATCTCGGAGAGCCTGATAAATCTGCAACTTTTTCACGCACTCCTTCACGTTGTTGTCCTCCCGGGCTATTCTGGTGGCCCACCTTCTCGCCTCCTTGTTGAGGGTGGAGGCGGCGTTGTCGTGCTCGGCCACAATAGTCGCGCAGGGGTCGTTGTCGCACGGTTCGAAGTCGTACTGTATGTGCTGCTTCAAAACCGGATAGTACAGATAGCAGCACTGTAGGTTGTACTCTCTGGTCAACTGTTTTGCCTGGTCCCGGATGGTGGAGTAGGAGTTCTGCATGGCGGAACACGTCAATAGCTCGGTACGGCCCATGAGAGTAAGGTATTCGGCGACCTGAAAATATGTTTATCATTATTCATGCATTGGGTATTGCCACAGCTTTCTGAAATACAAGGCTTGTTATAAGAAATTAATGTAGTAGATTATGTAGGTTTTTTGTCCAGTTTGGTTCAGTATACCGGGTAGGAGTTTCCCACTATGAGTAATTCTTATTGCATCCAACACGCTACATTTCCTTGCATGTAAGTGCAAGAAAGGCATATTAAGTACGACCTCTGTGACCCTGTGACACCGACCTGCAACCGATTGAATGTGGTGGCTTCATCAGTTCTCGTCCACCATACTATAAGGATGTAGGTGTCAATGGGGCTTTCTACTGCTGCGTATAATCACATTGCCATTTCCGGTTTTAGCCCCCATGTCTTCCCAAATAGCCTTTTGCAGGCACACATGGCCACTATGACGAAGAATTTTGTCTATGTGTCTTCTCCAGTTGATCTTACTACTATTATAGTATTATTCCTAAGTCCGGCCATTTAGGAACGGAGCTCTGAGATTCAGATTCCTCTTTCTAGTGAAGAAAATGAAGGTGGTCTTAAAGGGATTGACCCTTCTTCCTCACACCACTTTTCGGTGATACTGAGGACAGCTTCTTGCATTCAGCTTCTCAGTATGCTTTCATGCTTGTCTCTACCAGTTGTTAATAAGATACTTTCTTAATAGAACGTTAGTGAAGGGCAAGTAAATAAATAAATAGGAATTACCTTTTCGTACACGCCACTCTCCATGGCAGCCATGCACTGCTGAAGATCGATGACGAAATATCTAGTTTGATGAGCGTTCGCCGCTGCAAGACACAGCAGGTAATCATTCCTAGCGCCGGCCGACTTCTCTTCCAGCTGTTCCCTTTTCGAAGAGAATTTGGCACTGTTCTTCTGAAGTGATGTGATGGACTGAAAAAAAGAACCCTTCTTCTTTTTCAACCTGAAAATATTGGGAGTAAGTTAAACATACCCAAAGTTCATGAAATCAATCGACAGTTAATCTACTACTGTCGTATCGGAATGAAAAGACTTATCGAGAATATCGAGATAGATGAAATAATACAATTGCAATAAATTCTTACGCACTGACGTTATGTCTGTAGCTAAGGGTAAAACTAAAATAAATAACTGATATTATGAAAAGCATGCAGGTTTGTCCATCAACTGACACTAGTTTCAATTGAAAAAACTCACTTCTCCTCGATGTCCCTTGCTTTATCCCTCACATCGTGAGCGCTGTGTTCTTCATCGAAGTATAATTTTTTCGTTTTGTCTATGTCCTGAACGCAGATTTGTAATTCCTTTTGAACGTTGCCTAGGTGATCTACATACTGTAACATGAAGACATTCTGTTAAAAAGTACAAGGGAATTGAATAATGAAAACATTCTTAAAAGCACCGAAGTGAAGATAGAAGCTCTTGAGCGCTTATTCCTTTGTCTATTCACGCCTCACAAACCATTACGAAATACTGCATGAACCTTCAAGCCGTCTTGAAATTGTTTAAAATCAAAACAATTATATACATGTACAAATATTTTTGAATAAGAGCTTAATAATGTATGGCTTTACAGGATTCTTCATTGTTATCTATACCATTTCGTTTATATATTATAATATTAATTATCGTTATTCAGAATTAAGCGAGACGAGACGAGACAACTGATAACGAGACGAGACCGAGACTTAAACGAGACTTGATTTTTTGGGAATTGGCGAGACCGAGACGAGATTTTCATATTCGCGCCTACTCTCGTCTGGTGTGGAGCCCTACTCCCAAACTACAGTTTGCAGAAAATTGCAGTAAAAGGTCAAATATGGAAAAACTGTTCTATATTATTCAAATTCCGAATCTCCAATTCTGCTAGTACACTTTTACTTGAGAAAATTCCAATATGTTATCTATGCAGCAACTATAGGATGAATAACCACTCACCTTCTTAGCTGTCTGTACTTTATGAGCTTTTAGTAACTTCGAATCTTCTGCTATTTGTGTCTGGAAAACTTCTACCGCAGCTAATCTAGCCCTGGACAATTTTTCGTTTTCTTCTAGCACCGTACGCCATACATTCCACATGTTCCTGTGGAAACATAGCTGAATTTAGTGATCATAGTTTTAACTTGATTAGGTTTTTCCGTTTTTCAGCTTATGGATACTGAGGGGACCACTTCATTTGAAACCGATAGCTATAACACTTAAACCTTCACCGCAGGATTTTAAATACTTTAAGTTTGAAAAATATTTTCATATAAAATTACGTCAGCAATATGGAAAACTTATTAAAAAATTTGGTTCAAGCCCTGTGGACAGGAGCTTTCTGGCGCTCTTGTTCAAACAGACAAATTATATATCCGAAAGTATTGGTTGAGAGTTATGTCAATATATTCTTACGATAGAACTGCATCATAAAGGAAATTCAATTCAAATAATAGTTTATTTATCAAGATTAAATTAGCAATCTGAGAATGAGAACTGCACCATGGAAGAAATCAAATTAAAATAGCTGAAATGAATTTTACTCCCTCTTATAGAACAGGATGACATGTACGAGTATGAACACAGAGCATATAATAAAGCTTAGATAGAATAATTATAGCATTCTGTGAAAACATAGAAGTACGATTCGTTATTGAAATTTAGAAAAATCATATCTCCGAAAGTATTAGCTTGTTGGAGTTGAAAATTATATCAATGGATTTTTATGGTGAAACTGCATCTTAGAAAAAAATTATTTTGAAATTTGTAAGTTAAAAATTGTTTTTTTCGTTACCCCGAAATCATCTGGCCTATTTTGCCCAATAGCGAACTTAACCGAGATATTTATCTCCCTAACCTACTCTGAAAATTTCATCTGCCTAGCTCATTCCGTTCGAGAGTTATTGTACAAACAAAATTTGAAAATTTTCAAAAATTTGTTTGGCATTTTACGGTAATCCGATCAATACAAAACTTCACACACGTCTGAAAGTCATGATTCTACAATTTGATCCTAAATTTCAGATAGATCGAATGATCGGTTTCGGAAATATTCATAAAAAATGTTTTTACTTAAAACGTCCATAACTCCAAAACCGCTTGATGTATTTCACCCGTTAACGAACTCGTCCGAAATATTTACGCTCCAAACCTACCCTGCAAATTTCAATCCTCTAACTCCTTTCTTTCGAGAGTTATCGTGTTAACGGACGGCCGGACAGAATCGATTTCGACCACGGATTCTTGATCAGTGAGTCGAACCAAATCGTTTGATACCATTTGCAGCGAAAAATTCGAAAATGACAGACATTTGGGCAAATTGATAAGCACAGAGTGCACTCTGTTCCTAATGAACTTTACCTATATATTTCATATAGAGAAAAAGGACATCGGCTCCAAAATATCCCACATAAGGGTTTTTCCAGGGCCGGCGTTGATGGTGAAAGAGTGAAGTAACTCTTTCAGGAGCCAACTTTCTGGGGGCGCCATTTTGACCCAGATCGCCGGCTGACTTTTCATATTTCATCCCTAATTCTTCGAATCGAAAAACACTTGCTTCAGGCTCCAAATTTATTAGCGCAGGCCCTGAGTTTTTCTACCATTCCTTTCAATTATACCGGCTGATTTTGGGTTCAGTAATTATAGATTCGAGGAAAAAACAACAAAATTTCAGATGAGTATGACTCCTAAACAATTTTGCCGATTGCGCCAATTAACGAACTTAAATGTTTCATTCGGATGTCTAACCTACCCTGAAAATTGCAAGTCTTTCCGTTCTCAAGTTATCGTGAGATACATATATTATTTTTTCGTATTTTTTTTTTAATTTTCTAGTGGTATCATCCTCACAAAATTTCAAACACGTCTTTATGTCGATATTCTACAACTAGATACCGAGTTTCAATTCATTCGGGTCTGTATTTTTTGAGTTATCAAGAAAATAATATTCCAGATGTGTATAACTCCAAAACCATTTGGCCGATTATGTCCAAAAACGAATTCAACTCTCCCATTCGAATGCGCCATCTACCCTGAAAATTTCAAGTCCCTATTTCTTTTCGTTCGGAAGTTATCGAGGCAACGGTCACCCATCCAGCTACTGAACTCATTCAAGGCTACTCGAATTTCCAACAATATAGTTCCGATCATCAACTCGAAACTTGGCAGTAGAGTTTGGTTTTGAAGGCTTTCGTAAAATTTCAGCGATGTCTGACGAATATTTTATGATATATAGAACTTTTTTCAATGATTTTTCAAAAATTTTCTAGTGATATGACCCTCCCGAAATTTTGCAACGAAAGGAGATAGAAACGTTGGTTGCGCATCCGAATGGGAGAGTTAAGTTCGTTTTTGGGCATAATCGGTCCAACGGTTTCGGAGTTATACCCACCTGGAATATTATTTACTCCGATAACTCAAAAAATATAGATCGAATGGAAACTTGTTAACTAGTTGTAGAATATCGACATAAAGATGTGTGTAATATTTTTTTTTGAACCATACACCTAGAAAATTTTTTAAAATTTACGAAAAATCATTTGGTTCAAGCCCTGACGGGAAGTCACGAGCTTTTGCGAGCATGTTCTATTGTCCATTCACCTCTATTGGACACTCTTAATCGAATTTACCATGGAATGGACAATAGAACATGCGCGCAAAAGCTCCTGACTACACGTCAGTGCTTGAACCAATTTTTATTGTTCATATCTAGCGAACTATTTATATTGAAATATTGCGGGGTAAACATGTTTAGATTAAGCATTAAAACAGAAACGCGCACTACTTACTACTTACTACTATAATAATTTTTTGATGAATTTTAAATTTTAAGTCCAACCGCCAATGTCCACCCCATAAAATAAAGCGAGTAATTGTCTATTTTCCCCCCAATAGTATAGGAGAATAAGTAGGGGTAATTGCATTCGAAACATTAAAATGATTTTCTTATAGTTACATCTAAAGAAAAGAGGATAATTCGATACTCACCATTTTTCCTCACCCCCTTCTAACTTTATATCAGGTATGTTCGGAATTTTCTTGTTGAGGTAAGCTGAAGATATTTTCAATAACGCCTATACAGAAATCCCAAATTCAGAAAAATCTCGTTAAAAGCATAATCTAAACTTACATCTGAATAGGACTTTTCAATAGCACACTTTTTGATAGTATAGCTCCTTATATCCTCTAATAAATCACATT
The DNA here is from genome assembly GCA_937662695.2 of Halyzia sedecimguttata. Classification (NCBI taxonomy): domain Eukaryota; kingdom Metazoa; phylum Arthropoda; class Insecta; order Coleoptera; family Coccinellidae; genus Halyzia; species Halyzia sedecimguttata. Next base: position 760,728 of record OW569411.2, on the reverse strand, counting down.
CGTGTTGGTTTTTGAGTAACAGTTTATTAATCTGTTCGGTGTGGAGATTTTTCAGAAATTTCGAGTAGTTTCCCTGAAAATATTTACAGTTAAATAATTGATTTAAGGTGAGTTACTGGTTGGCGAATATGGGTTATGTTGTGCTTTTTCTGTGGAATGAGGGTGTCGTGTTTTGAGGTTTTCAGAACTGTTTTCCAACCTTTCTCGGGGGTGGTTGCATTTTGGCTGCTCCAGAAACCGCCTTTTTATCCTTCACATTGAACACGACACATCCGCGGATCGGGATTTTTCTACGGCCATCTCCATCTCACGTTCTCCACGTCTATTGATTATATGTTCTGCCACCCACTGACCGCTATAGAGGTTTGGCGGCGGCGCTCTCGGCGAATCGCAAGAAGAATCATAACATCAACTCACTTCACTACCCAACTTATTGATATTTGCCGATGAGATTGAGATTTAAACCCAGTCCGCATGACTTATTGGGAAACTTCAAATTTCTTCGGATTATGAACCTACTCACCTACGTTTTTTCTAGACTTATCCATCGAATTCGCCCATGCGTTTATGCACATCTCCTCCTCAATTTAATATATTTTCAATGGGCGGGATTTTTATAATCTGAAGTCAAAATGTCACGATGATTGATAGCGGTGGATTTGGCATCTGAAAGGTACGAGGATAGTCCCAGAAAAATCCTATCTATCAAATCTATCCCTGGTTTCTTGGTTGTCTTGCTCAAGAAACCAAGGAGAAGAAGGTGGTGTCACCTGTTTCCAGTTTTCTTTCCATCTTTTTCTTGGTTTCCTTGCCCAAAAACCAAGGTAGAGAATATGATGTCACCTGTTTCCAGTTTTCTTTCCATCTTCTTCTTGGTTTCTTTTGGTTACCTTGCCCAAGAAACCAAGGAAAAGAAGGTGGTGTCACCTGTTTCCAGTTTTCTTTCCATCTTTTTCTTGGTTTCCTTGCCCAAAAACCAAGGTAGAGAATATGATGTCACCTGTTTCCAGTTTTCTTTCCATCTTCTTCTTGGTTTCTTTTGGTTGCCTTGCCCAAGAAACCAAGGAAAAGAAGGTGGTGTCACCTACCCAGGTAACACAGGGACCTTCCAGAGATGTCTCGGCGAGCTATTGCCGGGATATTGTGACGCCTATTGCGATATTGCTGGGAGGTCGCCAAGAGCTCCCTATCACCTCCAAATGTCCGCCACAGGGGATGATGAGCCCAGTAACATCTCGGAGATATCGCATGGGGAAGTTCTCAAACTGCTCACCCTGGGGAATATTTCGAGAGGTTTTTTGCGATATCGCAGAGAGGTCGCCCAGACCTCCTTATCACCTCCAAATGTCCGCCACAGGGGATGAGCTCAGTAACATCTCAGAGATATCCCATGGGAAAATTCTCAAACTGCTTACCCTGGGGAATACTTTGAGATGTGTACTGCGATATCGCAGGGAGGTCGCCCAGACCTCTCTATCACCTCCAAATGTCCTCCACAGGAGATGATCCCAGTAACATCTCAGCGATATCACATGGGGATGGGGAAGTTCTCACTTCTCAGGCTGCTCAACCGGGGCAGTACTGGAGAATATGGCTGCGATATGGAACTATATCTATATATCCTCCAAATGTGCAGTACATGTGTGGCGCCGGCGCCGAATACATCACTTCGATGCGTAGATCGATATTCCACAGGAGTTATTAGCAATGGGGTTGTTCTTCCGGGTACAGAGTAGACGATTGCGCGATCTACCGGTGGAAACGAGAAGTGCAGAGTAGGGATGGAGTAGATCCCTGCAACACGCCACCTGATTTCCTATTCTTGTTGAATTTGCGGGGTTTTTAGGACCTCGCAATGGAATGTGTTATTCTCGTTACACTTTTGATATCTTAAGGAGCTCGCAATAGGAACGTCTTTTTCTAATTATCTGTGTGATATCTTCAGGAGCTCACAATAGGAATGTGTTATTCTGGTTACTTATGCAATATCTTGAGGAACCCCGCAATAGGAATTTCTTATTCTCGTTGCACTTGCGATGACTTGAAGAGCTCGCAATGGTAATGTCTTATTTTGGTTACATATGTGATATCTTGAGGATCTCCGCAATAGGAATTTCTTATTCTCGTAATACTTGCGACAACTTAAGGAACTCGCAATGGTAATGTCTTATTTTGATTATCTATGGGATATCTTTAGGAGCTCGCAATAGGAATGTCTTATTCTGGTTACATATGTGATATCTTGAGGATCTCGCAACAGGAATGTCTTATTCTGGTTATCTTTGGGATATCTCTAGGAGCTCGCAATAGGAATATCTTACTCTTGTTATCTGTGTGATATCTTTAGGAGCTCGCAATAGTAATATCTTATTCTGGTTACATATTTGATATCTTGAGGATCTCCTCAAGAGGAAAATCTTATAATTGCTATACTTGCGATGACTCAAGGATCTCGCAATAGGAATGTCTTATTCTGGATATCTGTGGGATATCTTTAGGAGGTCGCAATAGGAATATCTTATTCTGGTTATCTGTGTGATATCTTTAGGAGCTAGCAATAGTAATAATGTCTTATTCTGGTTACATATGTGATATCTTGAGGACCTCCACAATAGGAATATCTTATTCTTGTTATACTTGTCCGTCGTATTGGGATGCGCCACCTACCCTGAAAATTTCAAATAGCTATTCCTTTCCGTTCTCAAGTTATCGTGGTAACGGCCGGCCGGCTGGACAGAATCAAATTTGACCTCGAATTCTTCATCAGGTAGTCGAACCTAATCGTTTGAGACCATTTTCGGCAAAAAATTCGAAAATTACACACTTTTGGTAAAAATGAGAACGCGAGAACATGCGCGCAAAAATGAGTGATTTGTATAATTTTTGGAGGAATTAATAAGCCCTTGTGTAATGTTTGAAGTGTGTTTAATGTACATAATTACATTCTTATTGCACTGGGAAGAATTGACATTCAATGACATAGGTCACTTCCTTGTAATATCAATACATACTTAAAATATTCATTTTGTCTAATACATCCTAAGAATTATTTGAGATAAAATACAAGAAAAATCAAATCAATTTCAGTAATTGTGTGAACAAATCAATGTTATATAGAAGGTCTAACGAAAAGATATTTTCTTTTAATGTTAAGGATTTGACCTCTTTTCATTTGAACTAACAAATAATGAATTAAAAAAAAAACAATGAAGATTGTTTGTACAGTTTTTAAAGTTGAGGTTTTGAGATTCTTCCACATTTTTATGCTGGACCTTTCACATGTGATACGTTTAAAATAACAAAGCTGAAGAATGCTATTGCATAGGTTTCCGCAAAGGAATCCCTTGTTTTATATTAAGGTAAGGTGACTTTTCACAGGTTGCTCGGTTTACTTACACTAGATATAAGGATTTGAAAAGGCATCAGATTACAGACATAAATTATACATAATGGCACAAAACGTGATATTGTATATCAGTGAAGAATTTTCAACAACAAATCACAGCATAAGGGTATTGGCTAAATGAATCTTGTATAAAGCATTCTTCAACTCAATTTTTGGCGGATACATCATATTGGCTGACTTAATCACCAAAATTGCTTGCAATGCTATACAATATTATCTTTACTTTCATTTTTCAAAGGAACATAAGGAACTTTGGTTTCTTTCTTTCTAAACGTTACATATGTATAAATTAGACTTCCTACTACACTTATATTTAGCCCCAAAAAATTAATCCAAGAGAAAACATAGTCTCCTCCAATAACCATACCTAAATATGTTACAGATATATTTTTCAGACAACCAATTATGGTAGTAGTTAAAGCAGAGTTATAATGGGTGCACAGCATGACGCTATATGAGAGAATAAAACCCATAATACAGGAGATAATAAATTGAGCTAAGAAAATGGGGTCATTCCAATCCTTAAAGTTGGAAATTGCTTCTAAGTCCCCTGAGCAAAAGGAAATTATTAGAGCGGGACCAATCATAAATAAAGAATTGTAATACATAAGTCCATATTTACCTAGTTCTCTGGAGTCTAATTTTTTTTTTGTATATACTCCATTAGTAGCTGTTAAAAGATCGTTTAATAATATGTATATATAACCATGTAAATTATAAGCTAAATCATCACTAGTTGCTAATAATGCTCCAATAATCATAGTATACACACTTATCTGTACACTTGCCACAGGAAACACACCTAATAAATAGAATTCTAGAATCATCGTCATCAGAATTGAAAATCTTCTCAGAGCAGTGAACATGGGTAAGCTCAATTCTTTGGTTCCCCCGAGACCAAAAATCATATTTCCAATATAGAATAAAGGTAAGGGAAATATTTGCTTGAATGTACACAGTTGAAAACTAGGAAAATTCATAATTCTCAGTTTTTTAGCTACAAACAACACAATTATAGTCGTTGCCATTTGTCCAATTCCTAAAACTTGAAACGATGGAAAGCCATAAGTAGTCAATACTGTTTTATTGACTACTGTTATCATGAAGGATGCTACCCCATAGAATACAGCTGATGCAATCCTTTTGAATACAATATTCTCATTTTCATCGTCTTCCAAATTTTGATTGATCTGTTTCATTTCGTAAAGTTACACTCTATAGGACATCTGATTTACACAAATAAACACATTGCTGAATTCAAATCAAATTTGAATGTGGAAATTCACTAGATTCGTTCATTTTCACAACTATTTCATTTTTTATTTGAGTAGTATCAGTAGTATCACCGGTGCTACTTAATTGAATTAAATTCCTAGGAAATAAATTAAATTTCCATTGAATTCAAGGATCTACTAGTATATGTTGATTTCATTTCTTGAATGGAAGGTCGTGATGATTAAATACTCCGTAAATAGAAATGCTTCGGTGGAGTAATCGTTGACTTTACTTAGGATTTATTTGCAATACCATATCAAACCATCTAATCTGTTTATATTTTGACGTTGTACTTTTTACCGACAATACCGACGTGAAGTTGGCTAGTGGGCTGAACTAGCTGCCAAAAGTTCCGTAGAAACCCGATCGACCAGTGGCGTCATTGAAATTGCAAGATTTCGGAACTAACTGGACGGATACTCGGTGGGATCCACTTCGTTTATGCGTAGTATTATGGAAATATACCCTGTGATGGGAATGTTATTCTCAAATATATCTAAGTACTTTCTTTCGCTATGAGCTATAAGTACCTACTATGAGATTAAATAAGATGCTATCTTATGATTTCAAAAACGACTTTTTCATTAAATTAACACTTTATCTTCATTTTTTTAAAAGGATGTGGCCTTGAAAACAAAATTTCATTACAGCTCTAGTGTGCAAGAGTAGGTATTGAAAAAATCCTGAATTTTTGTTTTCGCTGCGTTGCTTCCTTTGTTTTTAAAATCATAATATAGCATATAATTTAATCTAAAACCACCTCTAGCGGGCGAGTACTAAGAAATATTCGAAAATAACCGTTTCTCAGAGTATTCCTCGGATTATTCCGATCGAACAGGGTGTATTTCCATACTACTAAGCATAAACGAAGTGTATCCCACCGAGTATCAAGGAAACGTCCAGTTAGTTGCTTGCAATGATAATGACGCCACTGCTCGATCGGGTATCTTCGGAAGCAGCAAACTTCACGTAGGTGTGCTTTTTTGTGGTTTTAAGTTCCATGTCCGAGACATAGAATAGGGAAATAGGGATATATGCATGTAGGATCAAAACCAAATATTCCAAAAAAACTTTTTTGCGATCGCACAATATTAAAGAATATGTATGTATAAACTGTTGAAGGAACAAAATATGTACCTACATTGTGTGAATCTAATTCTTCTCAAATTTATGGAACCAGGTCTATAAGATAAGTGACCTTTTGACGTTGTTTTGACAGATGACAAATTCTTCCAAACCCAAACTAATTTCAGTAATTTCATCTTGTTGCAAGTTGCAGCTCTTCAATCATTTTAATTGACTTCTAAATAACTGCATGTAGTAATGAAATCTAGGAATTGAAATTCAGAAGAACGTTTTGTTATTATATTGAAAATTATTAGCATTATAGTATGTGACCGACGTTCAGTGCAGGAAAAGGAATTGCCAGGGTAATTTTTCTGTTTTCATGCCCAATCTTGTTCATTTAGGAATATGTTAATTGTATTATTTACATATTTCGTATTGAATACCATTCAAAAGACTGAATATTTGAATATTTTCAATGCAATTTAACTCTGGACACCAGTAGATCTAGTCCAATTTTAATAGGCCATTTGAAGCTTTCAGTTCATAAACTGATTTAACATCTGAAATATTATTTTCTTACACTTATTACTAGTAACTATTTTTTTATTATCTTTTGAAAAAGTATAGAGTAGTGAATGATTATGCATTAAAGGATTTCAATTTCCAGAACCATTAAGCTGTAGATGACTATTAGGTACTAAGGTAAGTGCATTATATCAAAAGGCATGAAATATTGATTTCAGATCAATTGTGATAATTTTCAATGATATTGGCTTTTAGATATAAATCTATATTACATAAAATAAGACACAGTATAGTGATTTACACTATTTATTAAGCAGTTACATGTTTTGTTCCATTATAACTAGGTACATCGAACACATTTACTGTAAATCAACTTACTGTATATTTCTCCATATTCTATTGTGAAGTGTTTTGTCATTAGAGAAGTAAAATGAGTATTCTCAATTCTGGCTATCAAATCTTATGTAATTTAGATCTATTCTGTTAGCGTATTGCTTCGGTATTGCTATAAACATTGCTATTCAAGTCATATTGCTATCCTCCTAATTTTTAACAATATAGCTATGGTATTAAGTATTCTGATCGGACTGTTATAGCAATGTTGGTTATCAATTTTCTCCCAGCAATATTGCTATCATGTAGTTCAAAATTCATTGATTTGAGAGCTGACAACATTGTATTTCATGAATATTATGTGAAATAGAAGAAGAATTTAACCTGTCTTGATAATCATTTCGTCCGTTTTCCGGTGGATATTCGTTATTCATAACCAAATATATAAAATGTCATAAAGGCAAAAAACTCACTGTGTTATTTATGAAACTATCAAGATGGAGTTATTGATCAATTTTCAGGAAACACACCGAAATTTGGTAACAGCTACCATTACCGAAAAATTGAAGGCTTGCAAACACCTTAACAAATATTTAATTTTGATTCATTCCTGTCATTACTGTGAAACTGTTCTTCAATCAAATCAAAAGAAGTCTAATTTGTATTAATGCTGAATTAATAGTTTATTTAATTTTTTTCAACCAGTCAGTCAGTCTTCGAATGTATATTTCTAACCAAAAGAAGCAGCATCTCTCCTAGTTTGCTGATGAACAAATAAATAAATGAATAAAATTCCCTCAGCTTTTCAATCAAATCAAAAGTATCAATCTTATTATTAAGGCTTAATAGTTTGTGAACTTTTCTGTTTACAAATAGAAGGAATTGTTAGTGTCGGAACAAAGTCTTTGAAATTTTCTTAAAATTAAGTATTTTAAAGCACCTTCAACAAATATAAACGTGTATACCTATATTTATTAAAGGACCTACCTAGTTTCGATATTTTCGCAAAAGCTTCTGACTTCACGTCAGTGCTTGAACCAATTTTTTTTTTCGTGATTTTTTTGAAATTTTCTAGGGGTACGGTTCTTAAAATTTTTTTTTTGTCATTTTTTTCAAATTTTCTAGGGGTACGGTTCTGACAAAATTTTAAACACGTCTTTATGTTGATTTTCTACTACTAGTTACCAAGCTTCAATTCGATCGTATATTTATTTTTTGAGTTATCAAGGAAATAATATTCCAGGTGGGTATAACTCGGAAACCGTTAGACCGATTATGCCCAAAAGCGAACTCAACTCTCCCATTCGGATACGCAACCTACCCTGAAAATTGCAAGTCCCTATCTCCTTTCGTTCGAAAGTTATCGAGGCAACGGTCACCCATCTACTGAACTCACACAATGTTGCTCGAATCTCCAACAATATTTAACCGATCGTGTTAAAACTTGAAACTTGGCAGTAGAGTTAGGTTATAAAGGTTCTTGTTAAATTTCAGCAATTTCAAAATAATAGTTACTGATATATAGAATTTTGTTTTTCAATTTTCAATGATTTTTTAAAAAAATTGTACATTCTACAACTAATAACCATGTTTGAATTCAATCGGTTCAGTATTTTTCGAGTTATTGGGGAACAAAAACAACCAAATTTCAGATGGCTATAACTCTAAAACCGTTTTGCCGATTATGCTCATAAACAAACTGAAATGTCGCGTTCTGTTGCACGTCCTAACCTGAAAACTTCAAGCCGCTATCTCTTTCCGTTCTCAAGTTATCGTGACAACAAAAATATTTTTTAATAATTTTATAGCCATACGATTCGCACAAAATTAGGTTCATATTCTACAACTACTCACCTAGTTTCAATTCGATCGGATTTATATTGGTTGAAAACGAAATTATTACTCGGCAACCACTGGGCCGATTATGCCCATTAACGAACTTGTCCGTCGTATTGGGATGCGCCACCTACCCTGAAAATTTCAAGTCGCTAGCTCTTTTCGTTCTCAAGTTATCGTGGCAACGGCCGGACAGAATGAAATTTGACCTCGAATTCTTCATTGGGGAGTCGAACTAAATCGTTTGAGACTATTTTCGTCAAAAATTCGAAAGTTACAGACATTTGGGCAAAATGATAACGCGATGTTCCCCAGAACATCCGCGCAAAAACTCCACATTTTCAACTTTTCGCCATTTTCTCGTAAATGGTGCTTCTAAGGTATAAAGTGACTTGAAGAAACTCATCATAATTTGAGCTGGTCATTCCATTTTTGAGTTCAAATACAGGGTGTTACATTTAAAAAAATATAACTTTGGACTATATCTTTGTTTTCGAACATCCTGTATATATGAAAATAATTTTAAATTGTGCTTTTGAACACCCTACACATGTCAGAAAAAAATATTCTGAAAATATCTTCATTTACTTCCTCGAAACTAAGTCCGCGTCTGTGTTGGGCCACCCGGTATAAGTCTCACCTTTCAAGCACGAGCCGCCACTGAACACGAAACGAAACTCATTTCTATTCGATATCAGTTTGCCTCACGCCACAATCTCGGATAATAAAATATAAAGATGATACATATATGAAGAAATATATTTTCCGTCTTAAATGTTATAATTATCAATGAAGACGAAGTCTTTCGATAAGATAAGACCCTTGGAGATTTCTATTATGGTATTCTAGAATTGAGTTGAGACGGTCCAGTACGGATGTTGTTGCTTCGTGTTTGTGTTCTATTATTCGGACAGTGAGCTCGATTTTCCAAAACATTCGTAATATTCAAAAAATGTGAGTATGTACTATCAATCTGGGTAGTGTCTGATCAGCAAATATTTCTTCATTTGTTGTTCTCAAATGATATCATGAAATATTTTGTTATTATTATTATTATTATAATATAATCCCGGATATGACGCTAGTGATCAAATTCTGGGTGAAAGCCTTTTTCAGGTTTTAAAATTCCGTCATATTTTTTTGTACTGACGAGACCTAATATCGACGAAACCTGGTTGCAACTAACGGGGGATTTTGGTTCTTAAAATTAAATGTCCAAATGTCTGAAATTTTCGAATGTTTTGCCGAAAATGTTCTCAAACGATTAGGTTCGACTCAATAATGAAGAATTCGAGATCAAATTTAATTCTGTGCGACCGACCGTTGCCACGATAACTTTGCAGGGAAGGTCTGGAGCGTAAATATCTCGGATTAGTTCGTTAGCGAGCGAAATCCACCAAGCGGTTTCGGAGTTATGGCCGTTTTTAGTAAAAACGTTTTTCATGAATATTTCCGAAACCGATCCCTCGATCTATCGAATAAATTTAGCATCAAATTGTAGAATAATGACCTTTGTACGCATGCGAAGGTTTGTATTGATCGGGTTGCCGCAAAGTTAAAAAAAAAAAATTATTTTTAAATTTTGTTTCTACTATAACTCTGGAACCGAATGCGTTTGGGAGATAAATATCTCGCTCAAGTTCGTTATTGGGCAAAATAGGCAAGATGGTTTTGGAGTAAAGAAAAAATTTTTTTTTTTCAACTTACAAATTTTAAATTAAATTTTTTTCAAGATGCAGTTTCATCATAAGAATCCATTGTTATCATTTTCAACTCTTACAAGCTAATACTATCGGAGATATGATTTTTTAAAATTTCAATAATACATTGTTCTATGTATGTATTCACAGAATGTGAACACAGAATCTGTCTGTGTTCACTGTTCGTAAATGTCATCTAGCTTTTAGAGATTGCCAATTCGTAGTTTGAGAAAAACAAATTGGTTCAAGCCCTGTGGACAGGAGCTTTTTGGCGCTCTTTTTCAAACAGACAAATTATAATTTGTCTGAAATTTTCTTCCGATACGATGCTCACAAAATTTCGCCAGAATTTTCGCGTTGGCATTCTGATAACCATGTTTGAATTGGATAGGTTTTGTATTTTTTGAGTTATTGAGGAAATAACAATCCAATTTCAGATGGGTATACCTCCAAAACGGTTTGGCCGATTATGGCTATAGACAATGTCGCATTCAGATGAACAACCTAACCTGAAAATTTCTTTCCGTTCTCAGGTTATCGTGACATAAATAATATTTTTTAATATATTTTCTCTATTTCAGTATCGTAATGAGTCCATTCCAGCACTAAAAACAGTGCTGGAATGAACTCATTGCCGCAATGTTTCTAGTTATATTTTTAGTTTTGTATGGTAGTCAGCACTGACATTCGATCCTATCAAATGTGGTACCAAAAAGTTTTCTCTAGTATCTAACACATACAAAAATCTACAATTTTCCGATTAGATCGACACGGCTAGGGTTATTCACTAAATCGGGGACGCAGATCACGAATCTGTAATTAGATTTTCCGTATCTCGATTAGTTTCGGAGTAACGACGAAAAAAGTCGCAATTTCTGGCCCTACCTCCGGAAAATGGACGAATCAGTCGGATTTTTCGCCATATAGATAGATACTAGAGAAAACTTTTTAGCGTTTGACAGATTCACTCATTTCCTAATATTTTCCGAACGGATAGAAATACAGAGGAAATAGATACATAAATCTAAACGTCGTCCACCGACCAATAACCGGGGAAAATTTGGTTATCGAGATGTGAAAATCATAGATTTGGCCCGGGAAAGAAGAATTTTCCTTCGATTCCGGGTCAAAAGTGCCAACCCAAAAATTTTTTTTCATGGTATATCAATACGGAGCTCGTGTCTAACTAAATCGATGTCGCTGATCACGAATATGTAATTAGTTTTTCCCTAAGTGGCGTACTTTGGGAAAATTTTCACTTAAAGTGAAAAAATGGACGAAAATAGGTCAATTTTGGAACTTTACACCGCCCTAAAAAATCGGAGTAGGGTGTTGCTGATTTTTTCCGTCATATATGGATCCTTTATCTACTGAATAATCCAAACAGAAAATGTCCAGGTCGTACGCTTCGGAAATTATGATTTTTTTCCCAAGGGTCTATTTTTCGGAAAATTCTTTCCGCGATATTTCCTCGGAAAAAATTTTAAATAAATATCTGATACTAGATTCGGAATCTACGGCCCCGAATCTATAAGAATCAGTACCCGTTTTATCGTTTTGCGTCAAAAAATTTTTCTCGAAAAATGGGATTTTTTTAATGTATTAAAAAATTGCCAAAATTCGACCGGTCTCCGATTTCGATGCAAATTACGTCATTTACTAATTCGGGGCCGTAGATTACGAATATATGATCGGATTTTTCATTAGAAAATTTTCCGCGGAAATATCGCGAAATGAATTTTCCGAAAAATAGACCCTTGGGAAAAAAATCATAATTTCCGATAAGTACGGCGTGGAGATTTTCTGTTTGTATTATTCAGTAGATAAAGGATCCATATATGACGGAAAAAATCAGCAACACCCTACTCCCATTTTTTTGGGCGGTGTAAAGTTCCAAAATTGACCTATTTTCGTCCATTTTTGCACTCTAAGTGAAAATTTTCCCAAAGTACGCCACTTAGGGAAAAACTAATTACATATTCGTGATCAGCGACATCGATTTAGTTAGACACGAACTCCGAATCGATATACCATGAAAAAATTTTTTTGGGTCGGCACTTAGAAATATTTTTGACCCGGAATCGAAGGAAAATTCTTCTTTCCCGGGCCAAATCTATGATTTTCACATCTCAATAACCAAATTTTCTCCGGTTATTGGTCGGTGGACGACGCTTAGATTTATGTATCTATTTCCTCTGTATCTCTATCCGTTCGGAAAATATTAGGAAATGAGTGAATCCGTCAAACGCCAAAAAGTTTTCTCAGTATCTAACCCATACAAAAATCTACAATTTTCCGATTAGATCGCCACGGCTTCGGTTATTTACTAAATCGAGGGCGTAGATTCCGAATCTGTGATTAGTTTTTCCGTATCTCGATTAATTTTGGTAATATGGCGAAAAATCCGACTGAATCGTCCATTTTCCGGAGGTACGGCCAGAAATTGCGACTTTTTTCGTCATTACTCCGAAACTAATCGAGATACGGAAAATCTAATTACAGATTCGTGATCTGCGTCCCTGATTTAGTGAATAACCAAAGCCGCGTCGATCTAATCGGAAAATTGTAGATTTTTGTATGTGTTTTGTATGTGCGGTAGATCTGCATTTTTATGGTAGATCAATATAATCGGTAGATCAATCGAACCCGTAGTTCAACTCCATCTAACGTGTCCAGGGTTGTGTTCGAATATTAACTCGGTAGAGTAATATTTACTCCATTTCGATCGAAAACTGAAAGGTTGGGTAAATTTTACTCTATGACTGTCGTTCGAAATGTCAGAGTATTCGACTCCGAGTTCATTTTACTCCTGTCAAAATTGACATAACTCATGGGACGGAAAATCTAGTATCTTTGTCTCACTGTTTAATGAATGTTCTGTGAGGTAATTTAATAGTTTTAATACTGCTCACAATATATATTTATGATTAGAGTTATACAGGGTGTCCCAGAAATCAACGATAAGCCGGTAACGGGCGATAGGCCAGGTCATAACAGTTATCAGAAAAATATTTAAAAAAATCTTTGTCATGTACTTTTCAAATTATAGGTATTAGAAAAAAAAGGACAGAACTGACATCCTGTGATGATCTTTCAAGTCCTGTGTCTACAAATATTAATTTTTCGTCAGTCTTTTTTTTGTAATGTAATCATGAATAATCCTTCTGTAAATTACAGTTCAAAATTAAAACATAACTGCCTCAGTTTTAAATAAAATGTTGGTTTTTTGCCCAACATTAAATTCAAAATAATTTCATCATCCAACTTTAACCGACTGTACTGTAAATAAAATGTACCACACTATTTTGGCAAGTAACATCAAAAGATGGCGCATTTAGTCTGGATTCCAAAATGGTATGATACTTGCTAGATTACTTCTTAGTTGAGGAAAATAATAATGTTTTTTTAAGTGGAACCGGATTTCAGTCCAATTCTGTTCAATTATTGGAAATGGAGCCTAGGCATCTTTAAGTCCACAATTTACAAGTAAAGTTTGATTTAAACGGTAGACGGAGAGTGACGTTATTTTCCTTAGTAAGAGTGAGACAGATGGTGACGCTAAGTGGGAGCGAGATAGATAGTGACGCTACTTTTATGCGAGAGTGAGACGAAATAAAAGATGCAAGTTTGAAATAAAATTAAGACATTGGATTTTTTCAGTTGACTTTAATTTAATTAGATTTACAAGAAATTACAGCAAATATTCAAATTGCTGTCTTTCAGCTGCAATGCAAACGAGGTAAACATGTGGACGGGAATTTTGAATGGTAGAGTTATTGGTCCATTTGAGCTGCCGGAGAACTTAAATGCCCAGGTTTATTAGGACTTCTTATGCTGCGTATTCACTTGCAACAAAATGCTCCGAACGGTCCGAACGAACCGCGCGCGCTGTAACAAATTTGTCTAGTCAATACGTCGCGCAGAACAGAACCGAACGCGCAAAACATTTTCGCTCCGTACTCACTTGCAACAGAATGCTCCGAACGGACCGAACGAACCGCGCGCGCTGTAACAAATTTGTCCAGTCAATACGTCGCGCAGAACAGAACCGAACGCGCAAAACATTTTCCGAGGTTTGTCGGTAAATGCGATTTGATCAAAGGGATTAGGAGTTCGTTCGAGAGAAGCGAAGAAAATGGACTGGAGCAGGGAAAAATGCCTAGAATTAATCGATCAATTTGAACTGTATCCTATCTTATGGGATCCCACAAACGGGTATTATTTCAACAAAATTGAAAAGCATGATGAGTGGGCAGCAATTGGTAAAAATGTGGGATTTGAAGTAAATGTAAAAAAAAATGGAAAGTCTTCTATATAGTTTTAGAAGGGAAAAAACCAAGGGGAAAAATCTGTAGGAACAGGAAGAGGTAAGATTTTTCTAATTTGGCAATTATTATTGTAATTACAATACAATTACAACTCTGTAAATGAAATTATTTTATATTAAATATCCTGGTTTGATATTTTTTATAAATAATTTTGTCTTTTTTTTTATAGGAAGAGAAGAAATATACTTGTCAAAATGGTTTGCATTTACACGCATGGCTTTTCTCATAGACAAAGATAAACCTAGACCTACAATAGATAAAAAAAAGTAATAATAATAATAATAAAAAAAATTGGAAAAAAAAATTTTAAAATTAAAAAAAAGAATTAAGGCATGTTAGCACATCTATAATTAAAAAATGGGTTCAAGCCCTGTGGACAGGAGCTTTCTGGCGCTCTAGTTCAAACAGACAAATTATATCTCCGAAAGTATTGGTTTCTCAGAGTTGGGAATTATATCAATGTATTCATATGATAGAACTGGATCATAAAGGATATTCATTCAAATAATAGTTTATTTATCAAGATTAAATGAGCAATCATGAGAATGAGAACTGCACCATGGAAGAAACCAAATTAAATCTGGCCAATTTTGCCCAATAACGAACTTAACCGAGATATTCATCTCCCTAACCTACTCTGAAAATTTCAACTACCTACCTCATTCCGTTCGAGAGTTATATCTATGCCTATGGATGAAAAGCAGTCTCACTACTCTCAGATCTTTTACTTCATGTTCCGTTCCGAAATGTAAGACTTTTCTGAGAAAAACTAATTTCGGAGCAAACAACTGAGATTTTTCTCACTTCGCTCACAATTCTTCGATTGATTAGATAATGTCATGTCTCAGGAAAATAAGTTGACATTATGACAATTCATACATAGAATAATTATATCATTCTGTGACAACGTTGAAATACGATTTATTATTGAAATTTTGAAAAATCATATCTCCGAAAGTATTAGCTTGTTAGAGTTAAAAATGACATCATTGGATTCTTATGGTAAAACTGGTTATTGAAAAAAATTTAATTTGGAATTTGCTTTGTAAAAAAAAATTTTTTTTTGTTACTCCGAAACCATCAGTCCGATTTTGCCCAATAACGAACTTAGCTGAGATATTTATCTCCCAAAGCTACTCTGAAAATTTCAACTGTCTAGCTCATTCCGTTCGAGAGTTATCGTGCCTACGGTCGGCCGGACAGAATGAATTTCGACCACGGATTCTTGATCAGTGAGTCGAACCAAATCGTTTAAGACCATTTTCATCGAAAAATTCGAAAATAACGGATATTTGGGCAAATTAGTAAGCACTCAGTTCCGAGGAACTGGAGCGCCAAAGAGCACCAGCGGCAACTATCACATCGTCTGCATCCATGTCGATGAACACGTAAACACTGATACGGCTGGGAAACATTTTCCGAGGTTTGTCGGTAAATGCGATCTGATCAAAGGGAATGATTCACCGGTGTTCAGTGGATACGGGAGTTTGTTGTGTTTGGTGTTCTTTCGAGAGAGGTAGAGAAAATGGAATGGAGCAGGGAAAAATGCCTCGAATTGATCGATCAATTCGAGCTGCATCCTATCTTATGGGATCCCACAAACGGCTATTATTTTAACAAAATTAAAAAACATGATGCGTGGACAGCAATTAGTAGAAATATGGGATTTGAGGTAAATGACACAAAAAAAAAATGGATAGTCTTCTATCTAGTTTCACTACGTCTGCATCCATGTCGACGATCACGTAAATACTGATACGGTTGGGACCGCAGCGAATACCGCAAACTCTCCAAACAGCCCGAACAATGTTTGTTGCAGCGCGCGCGGTTTGTTCGGAGTGTTCTGTTGCAAGTGAATACGCACCTTTACAACATCAACTACCAGATTTATTGGAAGAAGTGCCACTGAACATTTACGGCAGCATGTGGTACCAACAAGATGGCTGCCCAGTTCGGAAGTTCCTCGACCGAGAATACCCCGATAGGTGGATTGGGCGGGGTGGTACAATTTCGTGGCTTGCCCGTTCACCCGATTTAAACCCCATAGATTTCTTTTACTGGGGAACGATAAAGGAGATTTAGCCGAGCTGCACCAAAGAATTACATAAGCCGCTGAATACATTAACTCAAGAAGTTATACCCGTCTTATTACGCTATCATTTTTAAGAAGATGTAGAGCATTGCAGCTGAAGGCCAACAATTTGAACATTTGCTGTAATTTCTAATTAAATTAAAGTCAACTGAAAAAATCCAATGTCTGAATTTTATTTCAAACTTTGCACCTTTTATTTCGTCTCACTCTCGCATGAAAGTAGCGTCACTATCTATCTCGCTCACACTTAGCGTCACCATCTGTCTCACTCTTACTAGGCAAAATAACGTCACTCTCCGTCTACCGTTTAAATCAAACTTTACTTGTAAATTGTGGACTTAAAGATGCCTAGGCTCCATTTCCAATAATTATACAGAATTGGCCTGAAATCAGGTTCCATTTAAAAAAACATTATTATTTTCCTCAACTAAGAAGAAATCTAGCAAGTATCATACCATTTTGGAATCCAGACTAAATGCGCCATCTTTTGATGTTACTTGCCAAAACAGTGTAGTACATTTTTTTTACAGTACAGTCGGTTGAAGTTGGATGATGTAATTATTTTGAACTTAATGTTGGGCAAAAATCCAACATTTTATTTAAAACTGAGGCAGTTATGTTCTAATTTTAAACTGTAATTTACAGAAGGGTTATTCATGATTACATTACAGAAAAAAGACTGACGAAAAATTAATATTTGTAGACACAGGACTTGAAAGATCATCACAGGATGTCAGTTTTTCCTTTTTTTTTTTCTAATACCTATAATTTGAAAAGTACATGACAAAGATTTTTTTAAATATTTTTGTGATAACTGTTATGACTTGGCCTATCGCCCGTTACCGGCTTATCGTTGATTTCTGGGACACCCTGTATATATGTGAAGAAAACAATAATAATAGGTTCTTTCTCAAACCAACATAACCTATTTTCCGATATTGGCACCTTCTGTCACTGTCAATGTCAGTGTCCGAGTTAACTCCAGAATAAATCTGTCAAACCTTCAAAAACTCTACTCTACTCCGTGGAGTTAATTTTCGAACACAACCCTGTTGTGTGAAAGTCCTATCGAAATATGTCGAGGCGTTTTTTAGTTCCTAGAAACCGAATGTAGCGCTACCTACCATATTGTATCGTGGACCTTAGGCCTTCCGAAACCGATCACAAAGCTTCATGAAAATCGGTATAGCCATTTTCGAGTTCCTGTGACTCCTGTGAGCGCCACCTACGGAGGGTATATCGTGGATCTGAGACCTCCTCAGAAACACAGAAAGTTTAATCGAAATCGGTCCGGTCGTTCTTGAGTTTATAAAAGCCGAACACCGCGCCATCTACCGGGTTCCTATTGTGACTCTGAGACCCACTCAAGTACGCACACAAAGTTTCATCGAAATCGGTGGAGCCGTTTTCTAGCTTCTATAGATCAATCGAGGCGCCCACTACAGGATGCTATTGTGAATCAGAGACACGCCGATACAAAGTTTCATCAAAATCGGTCCGGGCGTTTTCGAGTTCCTATACATCGATCGTAGCGCATCCTACAGGGTCTAAAAAACACGAAAAAGTGTGATTCCCTCACCGAGAGTTCGATCGTCAGACGCATGCGTCACCGACTTCAACGTAGATTTTGACCGATCTCCGGTATTCGGATAATTAGTCGGTACTTACCGGGGATAGATATTCTTAATTTTCACTTTTCGAAATAAAATCGCCACATGGCGGTTTATAGGAGGGTTTTTCACCCTTATCTTCGCTTTTCGTCAACTTTCAGGCCCGAAAACGACCTAGAAGGGCCGTTAGTCCGTCTCTCATGTCAATTTTGACGTTTCTCGGAATGTCTTCTAGCAAGGAAAATTTCCGGGGTCGAAACTTCCAGAACTTGTATCGATTTAGTATATTTTGACTTATCGTAGGTAAAAGTTGAGCTGGTATTTGTCGAACCGATACTTGTTCTTCGTCTCGACGAAAAATTCGGAGCCAGAGCGGTCGTATTTTCGAAGCGTTAAGCGAAATAAAGTCGGTCTCGCTTTTTCGCCGGGCGAAGGATAAAAAATACATTTTCGTTCGTTACGGGAAAACCGCGATAGATATCGACTTAGGGTCTTCGGATCTACCCTTTCCCCCTCCCTAAGATTCGATATCCACCCCCTTCGAACCTCGATCCGTCCTCTAGATTTTTAAAACAATTCCCAAAATTGCCGATTTACTTTGGAAAAATCGCAAAAATTTCGTCGATTTCTCGAATTTTTTTTAACGCATGAGGACCCCTCCCAAAAATCTTCTTGATAGCCTATATTGTGTAGAAATCTTTCCCCTTCCCTCCCGTCGTAATATAGCGGTTATATAAGAGGGTTTAGCCATCCAGATACCGCCGGTTTTTACACATCTTTCCCTAAGTAATCGGTTGCCATGACATAAGTTCAATTAATATATATGGAATTATACCAATCTTTTCAAAATCTTGAGATATTCCGAAAGCCATGTCAGACGCTGAAGATACTAGTGGACCAGGATTCGGTAACTCACTGTTTAGCCTACTATTTTGTGTAGTTTAAAGCGTTGATATAACTTTTACGCCCATGTCATTTGGCCCTTCCGCGTATTTAATCACGATTCAATTTCAGAATGGTGTTAGTCTTCAACGGAGTCCTACAAGAGGAGTGTCCTCCGGATACTTCGTCTTTGTATCACACTCATCCAGTCTATAGAGACAGAGCGGCGCAGTTATTGGCCATACCGAACAAGGTTGTGGGTCCAGTAGGACTCTTATATGTCCTGCAGAGGGAGTTTGCTGCTACAGTTCCTCTTGATAGTGAGTCCAATCCTTAATGATAGAATTGAGGAAATTGTTCATATCATTTATGCAGATAAATACACAAATTCATGGTATTTTAACCTTCATATACAGGGTGAGTCTTTGACCACTGCATTAATTTTAACCAAAGATTCCTCTCATCAAATGAAGCACTTTTTTCCTTTACCATTTTTCCAGATTCGGCTCAGGTAAAAAGTTACAAGCGTTTAAAGATTTCACAATGTGCTAATACACTCCCGCATATAAATTATCTATGACATTGTTGGCGGACGAGAATAAGGCATGGTAACGTGGTTTACAGCTTGATTCGGGATTCCAACGCTCAGGGACGGATCCATAAAAGTAGTGAAATTTCTGGAGTTTTCCATTTTAAAACATTCAATGAAGAATATCTCGAAAACGGTGCGTTTAAGGAGAAATGATGAAGAATAATACAATGTTATAAAACGATGGAATATTCTTGAAATGACTCAAGAAAAACTTTATATGCTTTCTTTATGCTAATTTCGTTTAGTTTTATGAATCCACGAGTCCATAACTAGAAAACCAGTAGAAGTAGAAAATAACTAATATTTGGAAAATATGTATCATAGCTTTACGCCAACATTCATTTTATTCGAAAAAAGGATGTCAAAGCTACAAAATAAAAACTGATTTTTTTCAAAATTTCAACAGCCTGTATCTTTTTACCTGAGCTGAATTTGGAAAAATGTTAAATGAAAAAAGTGTTTCATTTGATGAGAGGAATCTTTGGTTAAAATTAATGCAGTGGTCAAAGACTCACCCTGTATATTGAATATACAGGGTGAGTCTTTGAGTTGTACATTAATTTTAATTATAGATTCTTCTCGTCAAATTAAGCACTTTTTTCATTTACCATTTTTCCTGATTCGGCTGAGATAGAAAGATACAGGGTGTTGAAATTGCAGAAAAAAATAAATTTTTCTTATGTAGCCTTGACATGGATACTCAGAATGAAGTAAAATTTTGCTGTGAAGTTATCTATAACTATGACAGTTTGTTTCTACTTCCACTGGTTTTCTAGTTATAGACTCGCGAATTCATAAAACGAACTGAAATAAGCACAAGGAAAGCAACTGAAGTTCATCTTCAGTCACCATAAGAATCTTCAATGATTTTAGTAAATTAAATTATTCGTCATCATTTCTCCTAAAACGCATCGTTTTTGAGATATTCAACATTGAATGTTATAAAATCCGATAATTGGTCAATTTGCCTTATTTTGTTTGATCCGCTCCTGACCTAAGATGACCTTGAATCGATGTATTTCTACGTTGCCACACTTTTCACAAGATTGAGATATTCTTTGCTGCTCAATTGAATATGTACCAAAGCCGTATGCTAACGGAGATATAGATATAAAGTCTACGATCCCATGAGTTTCTGTGCACGTTACCTACTAATTATTATGATTATTCTGTTAGTTGGAATTACATCTAAACTATTCGATTTGAAATTTTCTTGGATGAATGGATATTTATGGAATTTTATATAATAATAATATTTCAAGAATGGGCGATGATCGAATTATGTATAATCTTTTAGTGGAATCAATTTATGGATATTGAATGAAAGTTATGTTGAAGTTCACTGTTTCAATAGTGGGATATTATTTAATGCTGTATTATAAGAATTGCGTGAGTAAATAAGTTTTCTAAAATTTTCATTGAATTTCAAGTATCAGATTATTAAGTTTTTTTGTTGTTCTACAACGATGTCAGTAACAGTTTTCTATGTAGAACGGTGCAGTGCAGGATTGTAGTAGTACGTTGTGAAATCTTTAAACCCTTGTATCTCTTTACCTAAGCCGAATCTGGAAAAATGGTGAATGAAAAAGTGTTTTACTTGATGACATGAAACTAAGGTTAAAATTAATGTACAACTTAAAGACTCACCCTGTATATCTAAAAGAATGATTTTTGGATGAACCATCGAATTCTATCAATAATCAAGGAATTTATTAGGAGTTCCATACTTTGTTCCAGTATATTGAAATTAATGAAATGATAATTAATTTTTATAGTCCATGTATGAATTATTTTTTATGACGAGATTACAATTTCAGAAAATGTTACCATTTTGGGAACTGACGATGTGACGAGTTGTTTGATGGTTGTGGTCAGACATTCAGGTAAGAAGTCATCCATATACAGTTTGACATACGAAAATTAACTTAGTACGATGTTAATTTTACATGGAAACTGATTTATTTATTTTTAACATCATATCATATACAATTTATTTCTTTATTAACAATGCATTATGCAGGAATGACGGGAAACCAACAATATAACAAAATACACTAAAATATAGAACAAATATACAGAAAAATACAAAATATAGAACATACAATTGATACAAACGTATTATTATAAAGAAAAATTATCACTACCGAAAAGAACAGATATGAGCAGTCGAAAATTATTGATAAACGTAAAGTTTGAAATATAAAGGTTGCGCTAAATTGGGGCGCGAAAATTGAACTAAATACCAGGAGGAAAGTCAGATATTTTCAAATTAAAACGGATATTCTTTGTTTCAATCGATTCTTACTATGAATAGAATGGGTTCCAGAAGATATGCTCAAATTTGTAACCCTGCAAACTAATTTTGTTTATGTTGACTTTAAGGTTCCGGAGCTGTAGCGTTAGCTCATCTCGATGGTTCAGGAACAGACGAAGCCGTATGTGCAATGGTCCAGAGGGTACAAGAGTTAGCCATAGGGTATCCCGATGGAAGAATTGAATTGCAGCTGATTGGGGCATATAGTTCGAGACCGTATGCCGAAGAATTATTTTACAGCATAATGAGTAAGTAGAAAGTGCTTGAACTACAGGGTTCATTGATCTACCACAGCCCACTATAGAGATAGCCTGGAACACAGTCTGACAACGCCGCGATTTATCGTCTCTTAGAGGCATACTTCTTCAATGCGGTATCGCTGGTTATCGTATATTTCCAATTTAAAACTCTAGTGAACTCATTGAATAGGTTTTCTTTCTTGGAATCCCTGGATGAATAAACAATATGAGACCCTACTTTTTCAATAAATTGAATAACTACATTTCATTCTGCACAATATTATTGAAATCAAGTTGAAATAGAAACCTGGGTATTTGTTATTCAATTCATTGTTCAGCAAGAACCACAAGAAGGTGTAGGGTTAACTATTGGCAAAAAAATTATAATCTTGAATAAAATTCTCAAAGTAAAAATATATTCCCAAACATAACTATTATATAAGACTAATAAGGTAATACATCCATAAATATTTCGGGAAAGTCATAATCTATCAACCATGATGTCAATTTCAGATTCATTCCACAAACAGATGGTTGAGATTGATCTTACATTAGCCTGCGTTGGAGAGTTGAATACGACAATACGCGGAGGAATTCCTTGGCCCATCATTTATGGCATAGGGCTTAACTTGAAAACGGGAGATATATTCCCGGCAACATTCCCGGACAAAGGCCCCGAGATATCGCTCAGGATCGCCAGATATCTCACAGGCTACACGCAGGTGAGTAAACAGGTCAGTACCAGCGTTAACTTCTTAAATCCAAATCCAGGAATAATTATTTCGACACTTCATCCTTACATGATCATGGGTAATCATGGGTTAAGAAGTGACTATTCCTATACAATTATTATTGTGACAGAGGAAATAAACATTATTATTATTATTATTATTATTATCATTAAAGGATACTGTGGGAGATATACTCATTATTGAAAGGTTTTTTTTCTGGGTTTTTCTCTCCCAAACTCTGAAAAATATCTATAAAATAAAAATTAATTATTTTGTGATTTGCTTCTGCGCAAGAAACACAAGATATTTGTCAGAAGCAATCAATTGAACAATGTTGCCTAACAAACAACAACGAAACAACATCAACGAAGAAACAACTATATCGTAACGTTTCGGAGTCTATATCAGACTCCTTCGTCAGACGTTTAATGAAAATCTTTAGAATTATTTTGTTGATAGTTATTTTGTGAAATTCAAGAATTGTCACATTGACAGTATTTAAAAATCATAGCTAACATAGTTTTACTTCGCATAGAAATTTCCAAGTTCCAACTCCAAATATGGTCAATACCAATTGAGCAATTTGCAAAATTGCATTATCTGTTCAATATTAAAAGGAAACTTAAGGAGTCAACTTGTATTTTATTGAACAGAGAATGAAATTTTGCAAATTGCTCAATTGGTATTGACCATATTTGGCTAAATTTATTAAAAAAGGAGTTGGAACTTGGAAATTTCTATGCGAAGTAAAACTATGTTAGCTATGATTTTTAAATACTGTCAATGTGACAATTCTTGAATTTCACAAAATAACTATCAACAAAATAATTCTAAAGATTTTCAGTAAGCGTCTGAAGAAGGAGTCTGATATAGACTCTGAAACGTTACGATATAGTTGTTTCTTCGTTGATGTTGTTTCGTTGTTGTTTGTTAGGCAACATTGTTCAATTGATTGCTTCTGACAAATATCTTGTGTTTCTTACGCAGAAGCAAATCACAAAATAATTAATTTTTATTTTATAGATATTTTTAAGAGTTTGGGAGAGAAAACCCAGAAAAAAACCTTTCAATAATTCATCCTTACATGTATAGTTTCTGTTTTCTTTCAATAATATTTTTCTTTACGATCCTCTGGAAATGTCGCATTAGTCTTCGTGAATTTTTCAACTGACCACTGAGTTTCAATTCGATCAGATCAGTATGATTAATAAATCTGGAACCTGAAACCACTTCTACCCTGTTAATTTCAACTGTCTAACTTGAGAGTTTTATTATATTCTCCGTATAATTTTGGGTGAGGTTTAGAAAGACTGAGCTTGTATAGAATGCAGGGCATTTATTACAATAGTAGTAGTAATTTATTTGATTTATGTACATAAAACAGTATTACTATACAGGGTGAGTCTTTGATCACTGCATTAATTTTAACCAAAGATTCCTCTCATCAAATGAAACACTTTTTTCATTTGCCATTTTTCCAGATCCGGCTCAGGTAAAAAGTTACAAGCGTTTAAAGATTTCACAATGTGCTAATACACTCCCGCATATAAATTATCTATGACATTGTGGGCGGACGAGGATAAGGCATGGTAACGTGGTTTACAGCTTGATTCGGGATTCCAACGCTCAGGGACGGATCCATAAAAGTAGTGAAATTTCTGGAGTTTTCCATTTTAAAACATTCAATGAAGAATATCTCAAGAAAAACTTTATATGCTTTCTTCATGCTAATTTCGTTTAGTTTTATGAATCAACGAGTCCATAACTAGAAAACCAGTAGAAGTAGAAAATAACTAATATTTGCAAAATATGTATCATAGTTATAGGAAACCTTACGCCAACATTCATTTTATTCGAAAAAAGGATGTCAAAGCTACAAAATAAAAATTGATTTTTTTTCAAAATTTCAACAGCCTGTATCTTTTTACCTGAGCTGAATTTGGAAAAATGTTAAATGAAAAAAGTGTTTCATTTGATGAGAGGAATCTTTGGTTAAAATTAATGCAGTGGTCAAAGACTCACCCTGTATAGTCAATATTGATCGCAAAATATTAAGAAGATAAATTAAAGGTAATGTTCAAAAACTACAACTACAACTACTGTATTCAGCATTGAATACTTGATCATACCAGGAATGCAAAACTTGAAAAAAATTTTTTTCATAAAATTTACTTTCACTCCCTGTACAACCGGAAGTGCTTGGGCTTCGAAAATATTTTAGCACTATAGAGAATTTCAAGCAATATCATAATCCCAATTTTCAGATTTCAAATATGTCCAGTTCTCCAGAAACGTCTAATAGGCACTCGAACTTGGGACACCCTGTATAAGTTTTGGCAGAAAAACAACAGTAAACACTAAACGTTTATGTACAACTTGTCGACTGGACAATGATATTTGCTTTAAAATGGATGTGTAAAAATTGAAACTTCTATTTCAGGTGTCGGACATTTATGACTACAATATGGGATTACTGAGAATTGGTCCTTTCAACTATCAGCCATTACGTGGAGTCGATTTGTGGCTTGAACAAAGCGATGAATTCATTTTACAACATTTAACGAACTCTCCTGAAGTTGAACCACCCCATGTCGTGATGCAGGTAGGTAACATATGCGATATTAAGGTATTCGGTGTCATTAAAATAATTAGCCCATTAGACGTTCAGCTTATAGGAAAAAGTGAGTTTTGAAATTTGGCATACAGCCATGTGGGAAAATAAAATTTCAAATGAGTATATCTCCGAAACCATTGGGCAGATTTCGTCCATTCACAAACTCGACCAGCGCACTTTGAGATGAAACCACCAAATTTTGAAGTCATTAACTTCATTCGGTATATCATCTTTATTCAGTCGAATGGAATCGTTCAATAACATTCTCGGAACATAAAAGAAGCAATGTCGTGGCTTCCTCGAAGTACGATATTATGGTTACCCTGTAGATGGATCTAGAACTGTCCCAGTGGGAACTTCGGCATTGCAATTTCCAATTCGATTATCTGAATCCAATGACGTATCTTTCGATGATTTTCCGATTCGAAGGGAACTAAAGGGTTTTCCAATAAGAGGTGTAATTTTGATATTAAAAAAAAATGCCATTTTTTCAATATAAATGATCGGATGTTTATTTCATTATAAAGAAGAAGCTATGCCGTTAATAGTGGAAAATAACATCTGGCAAATGACCACCACGACCACGCTTACAGGACCATATCCTTTTAATGAAATTTTCCATAACCAAATCGCAAAGTGGCTGCCCTATGTCCTCGATAGCCTCACGAATTCCATCTTTGAGGTCTTGAATCGACGCTGGGCTATTGGCGTAGACCTTCTCTTTCACGTGGCCCCAAAGGAAGGAGTCGCAAGGTGTTAAATCACAAGATCTCGGTGGCCAATTGTGATCACCTCTTCGAGAGATAACACGGTCCGGAAACTTTTCCCGCAAAAGATCAATGGTTTTGTTGCTTGTGTGACATGAAGCGCCGTCTTGTTGAAAGTAAACGTTGTCCAGATCAATATCATCCAATTCCGGCTATAAAAAATCATTAATCATCTCTCGATAGCGCAATCCATTCACCGTAACTGTTGCTCCAGCCTCATTTTCGGAAAAGTAAGGTCCAATGACTCCGCCGGACCATAAACCGCACCAAACAGTCACACGTTGAGGATAGAGAGACTTTTCAACAATAACACTTGGGTTTTGCGAGCCCCAGATGCGACAATTTTGCTTGTTGACGCCACCGAGGTGGAAATGGGCCTCATTATTCAAGATAATTTTTCGATGGAATTCCGGATCATTTTCATGCATTTCAACGATCCAATCAGCAAAGACACGACGTTGTTGATGATCGGCCGGCTTGAGTTCTTGTGTTAACTGAACTTTATAAGCCTTAAGACCCAAATCTTTATGCAAAATACGGTGTAATGACGTTTGTGGAATGCCTAATTCCAAAGAACGACGAGGAATGGACAAACCTGGATTTTCTTCAACACTTTCGGCTACAGCAGCAATATTCTCGGCTGTTCTTGAGCGACGTGCACGGGTTTTATTCTTCACATAACTAACTTGTCCCAACAGCTCGAATTTTTCCACCAATTTCTTTATTGCGGTCCGACAAGGTGCTTCACGACGACCCAAACATGATCGAGTTTTACGAACCGTCTCTGCCAAATTTTCACCATTTTTATAGTGAATTTTAATTATTTCAATGCGTTCTTGAAGCGTGTATCGTTCCATTTTTATTAATGGCGTAGTTTCTGCTTGTCAAATGTCAAAAAATGACAGCTTCAAAAGTGACATCTACCGAAATAGCGGGCTATTCAAAATAACACCTCTTATTGGAAAACCCTTTAACTTCATGATGGTGTTCTAATTCCAAGGAAAGTATCCTCTGGTTATTTTCCCATCCAGAAGAAGTACCACGTTGATTTCCCAATTCCATAGGAAGTATCTTCTGCTTGATTTTTCGGTACAAATTCAATTCCAGCCAGGTAAAAATTCAATCCCAGCCAAAGTGCTATTAGTGAAAACGAACAAAGGAATTATAATACGAAAAAACCTCACAACTCCTTCTCAGTTTTCTGAACATAAATCTTCCAGAACGCAAGAAGCAAGAACTTCCAGGAGTTCCCGCATTTCCATGAAACATGGAGATGCCGACACTCTGGTTTACGCGCTGGTATAATTCACGCAAATGATCAAAACAGAGGCGTATCGTCCCCTTGATTTCTCCATAGACGTGCAATATCGTGGCAATTTGTCGAAAAACTTTGATATACGTAGCAAATTCCTACACTTTCTTTGTGTTGCTATTTCCTGGTCGCCGAGTATACATTGAAACCTGCTTTTTCCAGCTTCGTGCCACTTTGAAATACATCCAAGACAACCAATTTCCAGCCGTCACCGTCTTCAGGGATAACAAACCACATTACTTCCGCAGGGACGAACAGTCCGGAACCTGGATACCGGTTAGGTATTGATTTTGGTAGTGCAGTTGTTGCTTTGTCTTTTTTATTGGAATGAAGATTTTATTGAATGTTCAAATTATTTTGTGATTTTTTCGCAGAAGGAACTTTTTATTTGCATTTAGAACAGAATATTCTTCCGAGCAGAACACAATTCATAGAAATAGCTTCATTTTCAAATTCTGTTCAGAATTTGAATTGTATTTTTAGTTGTAAACATTTCGACAAGGTCAACCTCATATTTTGACGGTTACTCAGCTATTTTTCAGATCATAGGGGCTGAATTTCTATTGCATACATGTCTGGCAAACGGAGGTCTTGGGTGCCACATACCAATGCAATAAACAGAGGCAAAGCGTTCAGTTAAAGAAAGACAGAACGAGATAAAATTGTGGCTGCAAAATTTCTCGATTGTAATATAATATTGCAGCAAATTCAATTTCTTTTGTAATCCTCCATCTAGTTAAGTTTCAGCATAGCTTTTCATCGTTTTCAAAATTTGTTGAGTCTTGGATATTGTGCTCTGCAGGGGGAATATTTAGTTTATGTTTTATAAGTAATGATTGTGATACTCATTACTGATAAATAATTTTGTTATGATGTTATTATTAATATCCTTTTTGTTGTTTATTTTGCATGGTTTTTTGAAATATGTTGCTATATTAGGAATTTTGTGAAAAAGTTTTCTGCAATGTATGTGAATTGAATATAATCAAAAACAGCGAAGGGGCATACATGAATAGCAGTGTGAGAGATTGAGGCTGTCTTTATCTATTACACTGCGAATTGTGTTCTCCCACATAACGATCTATCATCTGTTTTGATTTTATTCAACCTGTATATTAGCTTCCATCGAAATTTCTATTCTTATGGTTTTAAAAAAATTACAGATTCTAACTTTGATTTTGATTAGGCTAAAATAATAGAAATTTTGACTTTGTTTTCAATGTGTTTATTTCATTTTAATGACAAAATTTGCTTGCAAAAGAGAATATTATAATTTTTTTCAACAATATTATAAATATCTAATATTAGTCCCGTGATTTAAGATCAGTTGGTGGGAAAAATTTACTCACATCTTCGCTGCAGATATAACGAATAAATCTGAACTCTCCTTCCTTTTGAAATACTATTAAAAATATTTCACCATGATTTGCGAGTAATCGGTGTCAATTAGGTTATGGGCCTCCGAAGCTCCAATCACTTTCACAAAACGATTGAGAAATATTTCATATTGAATATTGGAGACTTATGACAGGTATCATTCGACGTTAATGGCTAAAATGTGACTTTCCTGAGTTGTGTTCGAACATTAACTCCGTATTTACTCCATTGTGTTCAAAAAACTGAAAGGTTGAGTAAATTTTACTCTGTGACTGTCGTCCGAAAAGTTGGAGTATTCGACTCAGAGTTCATTTTACTCCTGTCAAAATTAACATAACTCATGGGACGAAAAATCTAGTATCTTTGTCTCACTGTTTTATGAATGTTTTGTGAGGTAATTTAATAGTTTTAATACTGCTCACAATATATATATTTATGATTAGGGTTACATATATGTGAAGAAAACAATAATAATAGGTTCTTTCTTACACCAACATAACCTATTTTCCGATATTGGCACCTTCTGTCACTGTCAAAGTCAGAGTAACTCCAGAGTAAATCTGTCAAACCTTCAATCTACTCTACTACATGGAGTTAATTTTCGAACACAACCCTGATTCAACATTTGTGGCCTTTAGATTTATATTCATCAGATTTAATTAGTTGGTGAATTATAATCGCATTGTTTGTAATATCTCTGTTATGGTATCACCTAATACTCGCATCAAGTGATCTAAAATAATGTTATTTAATTTTTTTTTTCACCAACTTATAGATCTAATTCACGAATCTGAACAAGGGCGTTCGGTCATGGAAGCAAGGGAATCGATGTTTCAACTAAAATTATGAACCAAACAAAAGTTCGTAACATCCAAAATAATATAAAGATCAACATGCAAATGTCCGTAAAATACTCAACATTGACAATATCGCATTGTCTTTGCCATACAATTTCTAAAAATTGCTTTCCTTCTTTCAAATTTCACCGCACGCCACTGGGTCTGAATCATATAACTAATATATCAAAATTGCATTTTTCAGCTGAGCGAAACTGAACTGAGAGATATTAATAATAATACATAGTAAATATTTCATTTTAATGATAATGAATCCTAAAAGTTATTCTGCTTATTATTTAACTAATATTTTTTTCGTTATTTATGAAAGCTTAAGAGGCGTTTTATTAATATTTCAATAAAATGATCGAATTCAAAGCACAAATCAACTGAATGGATGGAGGATAATGGAGATCTGGAAAAAAGACTGCGATAATAACGTAATAGCTTTTGTTGAAATTGTGGGCCATTATTTTATCTGTTATAGATTAGGGATATTCGAGAGGACTTTATGAACAATTTTAACATTCAGAATTGTTTGGATAATGTTACTGGTGGTGAGATGAAAATATTTATAATGAAAGCAACTAATATACTTGTTTTATAATATTTTTTTACGATGAGAAATATTTTTATAAGGATAGTATCTGTTATTCAGTTGGAGAGTTTTAGCTTTACTTAATAGATGTTATATTATTGTGCCTGTACTCTAGGTATATTTATGTGCAAGACTTAAGTTTTATACGAAAATTTGGACTGTTGCAAGTTCGTATTCAAAAATATTTTGAATTGTTTGAGTTGGTTGATATTTTACCAAATTAAGATCATTATGAGGTAAAACAAATTTTTTCATCATTCTCTTGATGATACTCATCTGATGAATATTTGTTCCTTACTTCTCTTGTTTGGAAACTGTTATTAATGAAATCTTTGATCTATATTAGTTGTCATGTAATAATTAATGAAATAGTTTTATGAGAAATATATCTTTGATTACACAAGTTCATGTTTTTCCCAAACTTTTGTAAAATGATAATATGAATAATCTTGAACACCTAGGTCTTCAGAGGAGCTCCAAAAAGCTAGATAAACTTGTACAAGTTGAGAAGAATCTGTTGTGCTAGGCTTTCATATTGTAACCTTAGGCACAGCACTGATAATTCTTCACTTGTCAATGAATGGTGGCGCCCATAGACTATACAAATATGTCAGAAGATTCATTGATTAAGTTCGACTCCCCAATGAAGAATTCGAGGTCAAATTTGATTCTGTCCGGCCGGCCGGCCGTTGCCACGATAACTTGAGAACGAAAAGAGCTAGCGACTTGAAATTTTCAGGGTAGGTGGCGCATCCCAATACGACGGACAAGTTCGTTAATGGGCATAATCGGCCCAGCGGTTTCCGAGTAATAATTTTGTTTTCAACCAATATAAATCCCATCGAATTGAAACTTGGTGAGTAGTTGTAGAATATGAACCTAAGCACGTTTGTGAAATTTTGTGCGAATCGTATGGCTAGAAAATTATTAAAAAATATTTTTGTTGTCACGATAACTCGGAAAGAGATAGCGGCTTAAAGTTTTCAGGTTAGGATGTGCACCAGAACGCGACATTTCAGTTTGATTATGAGCATAATCGAACAAACGGTTTTAGAGTTATAGGCATCTGAAATTTGGTGGTTTTTGTACCTCATTAACTCAAAAAATACTGAACCGATTGAATTCAAACATGGTTATTACTTGTAGAATTCCAACGCGGAAATGTTTGCAAAATTTGGTGAGGATAGCATTTGTAGAAAATTTTTAATAAATCATTGAAAATTAAAAAAAAAAATATTATATATCAGTAACTAATCGTTTGAAATTGCTGAAATTTTCCAAGAGCCTTCATAACCTAACTCTACTGCCAAGTTTCAAGTTTTAATACGATCGGTTAAATATTGTTGGAGATTCGAGCATTCTTGTGTGAGTTCAGTAGATGGGTGACCGTTGCCTCGATAACTTTCGAACGAAAGGAGATAGGGACTTGCACCTTTCAGGGTTGGTTGCGTATCCGAAAGGTAGAGTTGAGTTCGATTTTGGGCATAATCGGCCTAACGGTTTCCGAGTTATACCCACCTGGAATATTATTTCCTTGATAACTCAAAAAATAAATTGGTTCAAGCACTGACGTGAAGTCAGAAGCTTTTGCGCGTATGTTCTATGATCCATTCTTCTGTATTGGACACCCTTAATCGAATTTACCATGGTAAATTATGTTGTCCAATACAGAAGAATGGACAATAGAACATACACGCAAAAGCTTCTGACTTCACGTCAGTGCTTGAACCAATTTTTTTAAATAAATCACTGTGCTTTTTGGTTCTCTTGCCATCTATCGGTGGATAGACGAAACTCATAAATAATTTGAATGAAGTACATTAGAGGTCGCCACATGTAATTAAATAAATGTTGCT
Organism: Halyzia sedecimguttata; assembly: GCA_937662695.2. Classification (NCBI taxonomy): domain Eukaryota; kingdom Metazoa; phylum Arthropoda; class Insecta; order Coleoptera; family Coccinellidae; genus Halyzia; species Halyzia sedecimguttata. Next base: position 728,437 of record OW569411.2, on the reverse strand, counting down.
AACAAACTGAAAATGAATAGAATCACAGACTGGGGGCATGATTTCTCATGATTATAATAAATAACAATGATGACTTTTCAATACTCTAATTGGTTAAATAGATTACAAACGCATAAATTAAGAGTAACATAAGTTTAGAAAATTTTATACCTCGGAAAGATATAAAGGATGTTAGCATACAATATATATCAGGTTAAAATATCAATTCATCTATTAGACCTATTACCTTGACCACGACGATACTCCGAACGCCCCCTTGAAGATTGATTTCTTGAATTATTTTGTTGATTATGTTGTATGTCACTTACATACTGATCAGAATAACTAGCGTTATCTGTTTTGAAACTGTCATACGATTTAACCCTTTTATTCATATCATATGTCCCAGCACTATCATATGCAGTATAATTTGATTGTCTATCACCCCCATAATTTCCAGGGTTTGTCCTAGAATTATAATTTCCTCTTTCCTCGCTACCTCCTGCAATATTAAAAGAGCGCTTTTCATCGTAGTTATTAGATTTGAAGTCTTTATTGGGACTTTCATAGCTTGTTCTAGGACGTTTGTTAGGGTTATCGTATGAACCTGCGCTGTCAAAAGGCTTTGAAGGGCTGTTCCTTATGCTTGAATAGCTATCCCTCGACCTATTATCAAAAGATTTCGATGAACCTGTATCGGAATAGCCTGATTTAACATTGGAATTTCCCAATTTACTGAAACTCGAAGAAAATGAAGTATACATGGACAAACTGGTATTGAAATTTGAAAAAGGTTTGCTACTACTACTCAGACTGCTTAAGGAGCTCTTAAATCCGCTATAACTATCATTGCTTCTGTTTGCGGAATTCCCAAAGCTGTTATTACCTCTTCCAGAATAACCTTGTTCGCCACCGCTTTGGTTGTAATTTCCCCGACCATTTCCCTGATTGAAATTTCCTCTTCCCCTGCCTTGGTTGAAACCTCCTCTTCCGCCACCTGGAGGACCTGGAGTTCTCTGTTGCCAAGACGGCATTTCGGGTGGCGGAGGTGCTATTTCATTTGTTCTACCTCCTCTGTCTGGAACCTGAAAAATGGGAATGAATGAGATTCTTCAATTCTCCCGAGAGCCAGAATACCCACGACGAAGCTGTACTGCGATTAGACTTCAAAATACTGCGAATCTATCCACTGACAATGGTCAAGAAATCGTATTATCGAACCATAAGGTTTTTCCTTGAAAATGGTATATTGGGAGACCTATCGCCAGACAAACTATAACAAAGAGATAAAAAAAAATGGGTTCAAGCCCTGTGGACAGGAGCTTTCTGGCGCTCTAGTTCAAACAGACAAATTATATCTCCGAAAGTATTGGTTTCTCTGAGTTGGGAATTATATCAATTCATATGATAGAACTGCATCCTAAAGGAAATTCAATTCAAATAATAGTTTATTTATCAAGATTAAATGAGCAATCATGAGAATGAGAACTGCACCATGGAAGAAATCAAATTAAATCTGGCCAATTTTGCCCAATAACGAACTTAACCGAGATATTCATCTCCCTAAACTACTCTGAAAATTTCAACTACCTACCTCATTCCGTTCGAGAGTTATGTCTATCTCTATGGATGAAAAGCAGTCTCACTACTCTCAGATCTCTTACTTCATGTTCCGTTCCGAAATGTAAGACTTTTCTGAGAAAAACTAATTTCGGAGCAAACAACTGATATTTTTCTCACTTCGCTCACAATTCTTCGATTGATTAGATAATGTCTCAGGAACATCATTTGACATTATGACAATTCATATTCATACATAGAATAATATCATTCTGTGACAACGTTGAAATACGATTTATTATTGAAATTTTGAAAAATCATATCTCCGAAAGTATTAGCTTGTTAGAGTTAAAAATGATATGAATGGATTCTTATGATAAAACTTCTTATTAAAAAAAATTTAATTTGGAATTTGTTTCGTAAAAAAAAAATTTTTTTTTTGTTACTCCGCAACCATCTGTCCGATTTTGCCCAATAACGAACTTAGCCGAGATATTTATCCCCCAAACCTACTCTGAAAATTTCAACTCTCTAGCTCATTCCGTTCGAGAGTTATCGTGCCTACGGCCGGCCGGACAGAATGAATTTCGACCACGGATTCTTGATCAGTGAGTCGAACCAAATCGTTTAAGACCATTTTCATCGAAATATTCGAAAATTACAGACATTTGGGCAAATTGATAAGCACTCAGTTCCGAGGAACTAGAGCGCCAAAAATGGGTTCAAGCCCTGGAGCTTTCTGACTAGTTCAAACAGACAAATTATATCTCCGAAAGTGTTGGTTTCTCAGAGTTGGGAATTATATCAATGGATTCTTATGATAGAACTGCATCATAAAGGAAATTCAATTCAAATAATAGTTTATTTATCAAGATTAAATGAGCAATCTGAGAATGAGAACTGCACCATGGAAGAAATCAAATTAAAATAGCTGAAATGAATTTGACTCTCTCCTATAGAACAGGATGACATGTACGAGTATGAACACAGATCATATAATAAAGCTTAGATAGAATAATTATAGCATTCTGTGAAAACATAGAAGTACGATTCATTATTGAAATTTAGAAAAATCATATCTCCGAAAGTATTAGCTTGTTGGAGTTGAAAATGATATCGATGGATTTTAATGGTGAAACTGCATCTTAAATAAACTTTGAATTTGAAATTTGTTGCTTAAAAAAAAATTTTTTTTTTCGTTACTCCGAAACCATTTTGCCCAATAACGAACTTAACCGAGATATTCATCTCCCTAACCTACTCTGAAAATTTCAACTGCTTAGCTCATTCCGTTCGAGAGTTATTGTAGAAATTTTTTTTTTAAATTTTGAATTTTTTTTTACACTTTGCGGTAACCTGGTCAATACAAAACTTCACATGCGTATAGAGGTAATGATTCTACAATTTGATGCTAAATTTCAGATAGATCGAGTGATCGGTTTCGGAAACATTCATAAAATGTGTTTTACTAAAATCGGCCATAACTCCGAAACCGCTTGATGTATTTCGCCCATTAACGAACTTGTCCGAGATATTTACGCTCCAAACCCATCTTGCAAATTTCAATCCTCTAACTCCTTTCGTTCGAGAGTTATCGTGCCTACGGCCGGCCGGACCAGCCGGACAGAATCGATTTCGACTTAATCAAATTAAAATAGCTGAAATGAATTTGACTCTCTCTTATAGAACAGGATGACATGTACGAGTATGAACACAGATCATATAATAATTCATAGATAGAATAATTATAGCATTCTGTGAAAACATAGAAGTACGATTCATTATTGAAATTTAGAAAAATCATATCTCCGAAAGTATTAGCTTGTTGGAGTTGATAGTGATATCAATGTATTTTTAGGGTGAAACTGCACCTTAAAAAAATATATTTTGAAATTTGTAAGTGAAAAAAAATATTTTTTTTCGTTACTCCGAAACCATCTCGCCTCTTTCGGCCAATAGCGAACTAAACCAAGATATTTATCCCCCTAACCTACTCTGAAAATTTCAACTGCCTAGCTCATTCCCTTCGAGAGTTATTGTAGAAACAAAATTTAAAAATTTTCATTTTTTTTGTGACACTTTACGGTAACCCAATCAATACAAAACTTCACATGCATCTAAAAGTCATGATTCTGCAATTTGATGCTAAATTTAAGATAGATCGAGTGATCGGTTTCGGAAATATTCATAAAAAACGTTTTTAGTAAAAACGGCCATAGCTCCGAAACCGCTTGATGGATTTCGTCCGTTAACGAACTCGTCCGAGATATTTACGCTCCAAACCTACCCTGCAAATTTCAATCCTCTAACTACTTTCGTTCGAGAGTTATCGTGTTAACGGACGGCCGGACAGAATCGATTTCGACCACGGATTCTTGATCAGTGAATCGAACCAAATCGTTTAAGACCATTTTCATCGAAAAATTCGAAAATTACAGACATTTGGGCAAATTGATAAGCACTCTGTTCCGAGGAACAAGAGCGCCAATAAAAATATTAATACAGATTGATCAATGCAAGGTAATCTACAAGAAGAAGCATGGGGAATATAAACTTAACGTTATACTTAAGAAATTTAAAGGCAATACAACTTCTACCGGGTTCATCTAGTCATCAAATAAAGAAAATGCTAACTTACCTGTCCAATTATAACTTTTTGAATTGATGTTTTGGTGTTCTTCCTGACAGTGGCACTACTTGTTTTTTCAATTATAGCAAGATCTGTCCTAGCTGCTAATAAATGTGATAAATCTACATTTGGATCAACATTTAACAGATTCCTCTCTTCTTTGTAATTTTTTTGAAAAAAATCTTCTTTTCCCATTGTTCTGTTAGACCACTGGTAACACGATTACAAAAATTATATGTTAGTGGAGAAAATGAGCATAATAGTGTGATAAACTAATTAACTTAGCGACTGGGAACTATTACTATGTCAATTACAAAAAAATATCTTTCTAGATATAAAGAACCTCGAATTAAAAACTTTGTTGGAAAACTAGTTAAAAGTTTGTTGATTTTCCATTATTGATGCTGCAGAAACTCACCTGGAAAGACTGTATAGTAACATCTAATCTAGTAAGTAACATCTCACGTCTTATTTTATAATCGTTGTTCAAATCCTCTTGGAGTGTACTAAGCATTTTCCATTGTTTATCTGTTAGAACACCGCTGAAAAAAGCCTTTCCTATCAAAGCCACTCCTGCCCTTTTAATGGTTTCCTCAATTTTTGGTGTCACATTCTCAAACAATTTTTTTACTGTTATATCCTCCGGAGGTTTGGGAAATTGCAACATTATCAAGATCTGCTTCAGATCAGCTGCTTCTGGGGACTCTTGCTGAAATAAGTTCCCGTAAATGGTTTTTTTATATACCTTAAATGGGAATCCTACAGCGTTCTTAAATACAAGCCTTCGACAAGAAATTTGGCAACAATGTCAGAGTCCTATGTCTATGTAGCGTCGGGAGTAAGAGTACATGTTGAATTATGAGAATTTTCATGTCTTTATAAAACCATTATTTGTATTAGAGACGCCTGTGTCAAATCAAGATAGGAGTCCCAGAATGAGCATATGTGGCATTGCCTTTCTTTGTGCTTGTATTTTAGAAGGCCGAGGAAATCTTCAGATCTCTGGGTTGTGTTCGAAAATTAACTCCACGGAGTAGAGTTTTTGAAGGTTTGACAGATTTACTCTGGAGTTACTCTGACACTGACACCGATAGTGACAGAAGGTGCCAATATCGGAAAATAGGTTATGTTGCTTTAAGAAAGAACCTATTATTATTGTTTTCTTCACATATATGTAACTCTAATCATAAATATATATTGCGAGCAGTATTAAAACTATTAAATTACCTCACAGAACATTCATAAAACAGTGAAACAAAGATACTAGATTTTCCGTCCCATGAGTTATGTCAATTTTGACAGGACTAAAATGAACTCGGAGTCGAATACTCTGACATTTCGAACGACATTCATGGAGTAAAATTTACCCAACCTTTCAGTTTTCGAACGCAATGGAGTAAATATTACTCTACGGAGTTAATATTCGAACACAACCGTGGAGGTTGTCCCTTTAACTAGGATTTAATTGAAAATATTGCTTACCAATTTTAACTCAATTTTTCTCTTCGGCTCTATTTCTTGAATCATTCTAGCTGTCATAAGTTCAATAATGAGATAATCTAATAACATTTCCCTATCTTCAACATTCTGCAATCTATCAGAAATATGACCTTGAGTGAGAGTCTGATATGGACAATCTGAAAATATTAATTGTATAATTAGTTATTATTCCGCTTGATAATAAACCGAAAAAAATTTCAACATGATCTGATATCAATGTGAAACCGAAATACGTGCAAAAAAAGAAAATAATTAAGAATTTAAATGGAAAAGTATAATGGGCAATTCTGCAAAAGGAGCAGAGAAAATTATTCTGCTGGTACCTGCCGACACATGTTTCTACTAGCACATATCCTCGGGTTGAGGTTGCATCGCACAGATAGCTTATGCTTCCTTCGTGCCGATGCCATACTTTACCTCCGAATTGGAGGTCCTAGAGCTGAAGGCACAAATTGGTTGCTTGCTCCTGTTTTCAGTTATCTTTCCGCCTATTTCCTTGGTTGTCCTGTCTTGAAGAAGCCAACCAGCAGAAGTATGTGTCGGCAGGTACCAACAGAATGATTTTCTCTGCTCTTCTTGTGGAATTGTCCATTATACTTTTCCATTTAAATATATTTATCCGAATTATCCTATTTTCTTTATAATTAAGAATGCTGAATTTATACCATAGGTACATATTTCGGTATTTCTTCTGATTGACAAATCTATCAAAGTACAGCACACAAGTTTATTGCTCCTTGTAGTATAGTATAGTACACTTGGATTCTATCAATTACTAGTTCAAAGCTCTAACCACTAAGATACAAGTGCCTAAATGATTTACAATATGCAGATAATAGAAGTATTTTTTGGTATGTCGATTTTTTTCCAAGGAAAATATTGACAGCTGGAACTAAATATAGGGTACCAACTCACTCAGCTCTTTCAGAAATGAACCAATCTCCATCATGAAAGAAACCGAATCTTCAGGGCTCGATATGGGATTAACCTGCTCATCTAAATTTGCTAATGTGCGTAATTCTGTAGTTAAATAGTTGACTAATTTGGTGTATTCAATACTTTTCGAACCATATTCGATAGAACTCTTTAAACTTCCCTTTTGAAGTAAAGGTCCCCGGTATCTAAAACATATATAATGATGATTATATTGTTCCCATCTATATTATAAATAGCGCATACCCTAGATCTTTCAAACCAGTGATTATTTTCTCCTCCATTTCAAATGTATAAGTGCTGTAGTTTTAATACTTTGTGAGAAATTCGTCTGTATATTTTTTAATATTGATCACAATTTTTGATGAACCACAGCACAGCACAGAAAACAGAAACCTAAAGGCACCCACAGAATATACTCATAACAATGTTAGCACTCTATGGTTCACGATAGTCGTATTTTCGCGAGTAACCAAAAGAGAGTGGTTAGGACCAATTCCTTTCTATCATTACATTAATGACCAATGGGCAATCGGTTGTGATTGAAAGGGATTGGTCTTAACCACTCTTTTTTGAGTCTTTTAGTTAATCGTAAAAATTCGACTAAATTTATAAAGAGGTTACGTGCATTTTAGTGTACTTTTACTGTTTTTGAGAGTTTGAGATTGATTAATTAATTATATTTATTATACGAAGCCATTTATGAAGGACCCGATTGGCAGGAACGCTCTGGAATTGTTGATTTATTAACAACGGTATCGCCATTTTTCATTATTATTATTAACCATGTTTGAATTCAATCGGTTTTGTATTTTTCGAGTTAATGAGGAACAAAAAACAACCAAATTTCAGATGGCTATATAACTCTAAAACCGTTTGGCCGATTATACTATTACCTATATGTATAAGGTAGGCTAATGAAAATGTTGATAATCATCTTAGAGTTTGTCTTGGTTTGGTTTTTACTTTAATGGTGTTCTATTCACTCATATTTCTAGTCCATCTTGTTGTCTATAGTCTCAACTGAAATGTACTCATCTCCAACGAAATAATCCAAAGGAAATTTCACTATTTACACACTGACTGCAGTTTAATGACAGAACATATAAATATGAAATATCCGACCATATTTATCACTGCCTTGCATTAATTCACATTTCACACAGTAAGGGCCGGTTTCTCAATTGCGATTTAACTCGAGGTTGCGAGTTGACGCATGTATTTAGCGATATTCATGAATGCGCAACACTGGGGTTACCCGCAACCTCGGGATAACTCGCAATTGAGAAACCGGCCCTTATACACAAAAATACCACGTAATGCCCGCGAAAAACAAACGTTCCAAGTTCGACTGAATCCGAGAATCGCCTGGCGTACGACTTGGAGCGGTGGTGCCATTTTATCATCTTCCAGGCAGAGCTCACCATAGTGATAGCCTGGAACACAGTCTGACAACGCCACAGTTTATCGCCTGCTCTTAGATGCATACTGCATAAATGCGGTAGCGCTGGATAATGGATATCCTATATTTCGAAATTAAAACTCTAGTGAAATAAGTGAACTTATTGAATAGGTTTTCTTGCTTGGAATCCCTGGATGAATAAACAATATGAGACCCTACTTTTTCAATAAATTGAATAACTATATTTCATTCTGCACAATATTATTGAGATCAAGTTGAAATAGAATCCTAGATAGATATTATTCAATTCATTGTTCAGCAAGAATCACGAGAAGGTGTAGGGTTAAATAAACGAACTCAAATGTCGCATTCAGATGCACAACCTAACCTGAAAATTTCAAGCCATCTCCTTCCGTTCTCAGGTTATCGTGTCCTAAATAATATTTTTTAATAATTTTTTCTTAATTTTCTATTGACACGATTCTCACAAAATTGCACAACCGTGCTTAGGTTTATATTCTACAACTATTCACCAACTTTAAATTCGATCGGATTTATTTTGGTTGAAAACAAAATGATTACTCGGAAACCATTGAGCCGATTATACCCATTAACGAACTTGTCCGTCGTATTGGGATGCGCCACCTACCCTGAAAATCTCAAGTCGCTAGTCTCTCCGTTCTCAAGTTATCGTGGCAACGGCCGGACGGCACCACAGAATTAAATTTCACATTTGGGCAAAATGATAACGCGATGTTCCTCAGAACATACGCGCAAAAATACATAGGTGCAGGAAAGAAACACTAATTTATTTTGGCTTATTATTATTTATTGCTGTAAACTAGGAGTTAGGTCTTGTTATCAGAAATCTTGTTTCTGGGACCAAAAATAAACGATATTATTATTATTATTTGGTTTTTTTTGTAGGCAATGAAATATTTATTTTATTTTAATTGATTACCCTTCGAGCTGATAATTCCTCCTAATTTATTTCTCATGGCTTTGAGATCAGCCTCTCTATTCAACTGCTTCAAAAACCACACTTTATCGAGGGATTCATGCAACAGTAACCACTCGGGCAGTTCTTTGACCAAAACTTTTATGTGATCTTCCATTTCTGCCTTCGTCAAAGTTACCCTGTAACAATTTCCCAGTTTTTCCACTACATCGTCCAACTTCAAAACACTTTTCTTTTCAGAAACGAACAGGTTCTTTGTCAGTCTTGCAAGTTCAGGCAGTCTCGAAAATATCTTGAGTTCTTGCTCCTTATCCGCAGATCGGTTCAAGGAGATCAAGGCTTTTGCTGCTTGCCTCTGCCGTACTTTTTCTAATAAGGATTTAGAAATGCCTTTCATAATTGAAGGTTCAGGAGTGTTGTTGGGGGCTGTTTCTGTAGTCTTCTCTTTCTTCTTTGCCTTTAATCTCTCAAGGGCCTGTTTCATTCTATTATTACACCCAAACATTTCTCTAGCTTTTTCCAACACTTCTTGTCCTGATGTCATCTTCATGTCCTCTGGGGGCTCTGGTATACTGTCCTCCTCTATGTCAGGAACCCTTTCAATATCAAATTCTGGATGCCACCTCTTGATCTCATTCTTTGGTGTCACCATTGGTGGTTCAAGGGACATGAGGAACTCATGGTGATAATCTTTTACTTTATCGAGTAATATGCCAAACAAAATCCTTCGTCTCACCAATAATGTTTCAGAATTTATGTGGTCAGTGCCTCCAACCAAAGGAGTGATCACCAATTCCCATCTTTCCTCCCTTTTACCACTTCCGTATACCCTCAATTTCTCCTGAACGTATTTGAAGGCGCCAGGATAAATTTTTTTGATCTGCGCCACACACCTGTTGGAAAGATTTCTTTTGGTCATATTTTCAACGGCAGGTTTCAATTTTGTCATCGTTATATTTTCTTTTCGGTTGTACAGAAGTTGACAGACAGTATCAATGGCTCGGAACATTTCAGCTATATAACGATACTTGTATGGTAAAGTCAATCCTGGTTTAGAAATAGCGTCTTCTATTTTATTGGAACAGTTTTCGTGAATTGCAACTGAGTTTTTAGTAGGTGTAAGGAGATTTAAAAAGTTTTTTCTAACTGTGAGATCCTTCGTTGGACTGAGACAAAGCTTTTCTGATGACTGGACTTTCTGGGGACTGTAGAAGAAAAGTAATATATAAATATTTCATTATCTATTCATATTGACTATTAAACTTGTATTTAAATGAACTAACCTAAGCTGACCTTCCAATTCGATTGCTTTGAAATTGTTAAGTTTAGGACTTTGTGGTTTACTGAGAGAAACTTTGTCTACTTCTTTCAGTTTATTTTTTTGTTCTCCGATTCTTGACGAAGATGCTCTGGAGCTCCTCTCAGGCTTCAGCTTCATCGAGTTCAAATTAGTATCCTTAGACTTTTCAGGTACCTTATCCATGATATTACGTACTTTCATATGTGAAGTCGAATCTTTCTCCTCACCAAGCACAAGAGAATTCATTTGCTCACTGAGAGGTATTTTATTAACGAATGATTGTATGTCTTGTTGACCTTTAATTACAGAAGTGGTTCTTTGTCTTGATGCACTGGAACGAACTGTACTCGATTTTCTCCCTATTTTATTAGGCACTACTTTTTCAAATTCACTGGATTTTTCATTACATTCATTTGGTTCCATTTGTGTGATTTGAGGTCCATCATCGTCAGCAGTTGATTTTGCTGACAACCTTCCTTCTCCTTCATCAGCTTTCAAGACTTTCCCAGCCCTATTATTTTTGATATCATTGATAGGCGCGCCTTTCTTCGTTTTGAAATATACTGCTACTGAAGGTTGTGCCATAATATTCATGAATTTCTATCTAAATAAAATTATTTCGGGTAATTATCTAGAACATTCCAAGACTGTATAATTCTTGTTGAAAATAACACACCTACTAATTTTGGGGTGATTTTGCAGTTTAACGCCCCCTCGTAATTATCGACTTTTTCAAGTTTTTCGAAGAAAATATGCATTGTACAGTGATTTTTGATGATTTTCAATAGTGGCAAACTAGTTTTTTTGGAGTTATCTAACGGGAAGGGGAGTGAATAGGGGTGCTGGGTGGGGTAATAAATTCAATAGGATAGCTCAGAATTTCTAAATTTTGGTCTAATAAAATGAGAAAAATGGTAAAATTTATGACGAAAAAAATGTCTTTTATGTGTCATTCATCATTCACGAAAACAGAAAGATTGATGAAGTTATAGTAAATAATTTCATAGAATTGGAAATTAGAGATTGGTTTTTTGAAATTTGGAGAAATTAAAAAAAAAAAAAAAAGTGTTATCGTATTGAATATATTACCCCTCTCAGCACTGCTGTTCACTCCCCCTCCCGATTAGATTCCAGCAAATGGACTATTTTGCCACTATTAAAAATCATCAAAATTCACTTTACGATACAAATTTTTTCGAAATAATGAATAGCGGAATGCGTCTCTAAAGCCGGGCCCGGAAGCAATTAAAACTAACATGGCTGCAAGTTTGGGCATACGTTTCTCGTTTCTTAGTATCATCATAATACAGATAAATGGACAAAACAAACTAAAATGCGAACCTTCCAAAAATGTTCCTTTGAAGACACTACGAGAAGTATCGCACTTAACAGATCCCCGTTTAGGCACATGAATCACTTTACGGCACCTCAACTGATTTCTCTCAAAGTCTCATTCGGCCATTATGCTCCAACTATCGATCACACATGAAAAAATAACACGCATTTCAAAGAAATTTGTTGAATACCGTAGAAATATTTTAAAGAAGCACTTTTAGTTCAACGCACACATGAATATCCCGCTTACTTTCTTTTAAATTCGCCTACACTCTACCTATACAGGGTGAGTCTTTGACCACTGCATTAATTTTAACCAAAGATTCCTCTCATCAAATGAAACACTTTTTGGCGCTCTAGTTCCTCGGAACTGAGTGCTTATCAATTTGCCCAAATGTCTGTAATTTTGGAATATTTCGATGAAAATGGTCTTAAACGATTTGGTTCGACTCACTGATCAAGAATCCGTGGTCGGAATTCATTCTGTCCGGCCGGTCCGGCCGGCCGGCCGTCCGTAAGCACGATAACTCTCGAACGGAATGAGCTAGAGACTTGAAATTTTCAGAGTAGGTTTGGGGGATGAATATCTCGGCTAAGTTCGTTATTGGGCAAAATCGGACAGATGGTTTCGGAGTAACAAAAAAAAAATTTTTTTTTACGAAACAAATTCCAAATCAATTTTTTTTAATAAGCAGTTTTATCATAAAAATCCATTCATATCATTTTCAACTCTAACAAGCTAATACTTTCGGAGATATGATTTTTTAAAATTTCAATGTAAATCGTATTTCAAAGATTGATATAATTATTATTCTATGTATGAATTCTCATAATGTCAACTTGACAGAAGGGAATATTGTAACTTCAAAAATATTGGGGTTGAAATACTCGTATTTTAGCGATGCAACGGGGACCTCACCCGAAAATATCTGAAAATATTACGTAAATATTGAAAGCATAATAATGTAGTTTGGTGAACGTAGATCAGGAAATTTTTGATCGATTACAAGGTAATTTATTATTACTTATCTAATAAACTAATATTTGAATTGAATTTCCTTTATGATGCAGTGATATCATATGAATACATTGATATAATTCCCAACTCTGAGAAACCAATACTTTCGGAGATATAATTTGTCTGTTTGAACTAGAGCGCCAGAAAGCTCCTGTCCACAGGGCTTGAACCCATTTTTTTCATTTAACATTTTTCCAGATTCGGCTCAGGTAAAAAGTTACAAGCGTTTAAAGATTTCACAATGTGCTAATACACTCCCGCATATAAATTATCTATGACATTGTTGGCGGACGAGAATAAGGCATGGTTACGTGGTTTACAGCTTGATTCGGGATTCCAACGCTCAGGGACGGATCCATAAAAGTCGTGAAATTTCTGGCGTTTTCCATTTTAAAACATTCAATGAAGAATATCTCGAAAACGGTGCGTTTAAGGAGAAATGATGAAGAATAATATAATGTTCTAAAACGATGGAATATTCTTGAAATGACTCAAGAAAAACTTTATATGCTTTCTTTATGCTAATTTCGTTTAGTTTTATGAATCCACGAGTCCATAACTAGAAAACCAGTAGAAGTAGAAAATAACTAATATTTGGAAAATATATATCATAGTTATAGGAAACTTTACGCCAACATTCATTTTATTCGAAAAAAGGATGTCAAGGCTACAAAATAAAAACTGATTTTTTTTCAAAATTTCAACAGCCTGTATCTTTTTACCTGAGCTGAATTTGGAAAAATGTTAAATGAAAAAAGTGTTTCATTTGATGCGAGGAATCTTTGGTTAAAATTAATGCAGTGGTCAAAGATTCAGCCTGTATATGGCGTTCACAGAACAGAAATATTAATTGTCGTTAACTATCTTCGGACTAAGAACTAGGAATGGTTCCTTTCCTGGCAGGGATTCTAGAGGGGATGAAACCAGGAAAACGACCTGCATCTTTGCAAATTGTTGGGATCTATAATATTGATTTCATGGTTCGTAGCTGAATTTACAGATAATCTGGCAACATCACAATCATCGATAGGGATGTTTGTATACTTGCCATGCGCCAATCTAGTGCGCATGGCAAGTGAAGAACTTCTGCGAATTTCACCACGTTGGCGTTATTGCCACGTTGGCAATATAAATCATTTGAGGAAGATATTTATTAAAAATTACATCAAGACGAGTGATTAATTTTGTGAGGATCGTTTCACCAACATATTAAGCAATTGGCTCAAGCACTGACGTAAAGTCAGGAGCTTTTGCGGGTATGTTCTATTGTTCATTCTCCTGTATTGGACACTCTTAATCGAATCACATTTTTTTCGTAATTTTTTGTTAAATTTTCCAGGGGTACTGTACTAACCTATCCTAACCTAACCGACCATATTCACCTGAGATGTCGTAAAGATTAAGACCGTACCTTTATGGCGAAAATTCATGAAACGATAATATCGCAAGTAGTGGTCTCGTCATTCAGAAATCCGAAAGTTTCAGACTTTTTATGACATGGCAACTGCGCAGTTTATAGCTTTGACGTTTACGTACGTGTAGTTCATATAGTCAGAGTCTCCGGTTTCAATCGGCTTGTGATATCAGGTTCGCATTAGGGTACGATATGCTTTAAATGATAATTTGCGTGAAACTTTCATTTTGAATTTTCTCGAAATATACTCATTTGCCAGTGCTAAAATTGAAACTGTGGTATATCAACATCATTTAGATTCTATATACAGAATATTTTGAAAATCGCTGAGGGGGCGTTAAACTGCAAATTAACCAATTTTGGTTCTAACATTGCGAATCTGAAGTCAATAAAGGCCGGTCGCTGCTAGTTTTTCGAAAAAAAAATCCCGAAGTGGCGAACTTAACCTTACTTATTTAATCTCGTTTATTACACTGTCTCAAACTGTTTTATTGGTGAATATTCATCAAACTGATATCCCATTTAGGATTCTTTGCAATTAAATTTATGAAAATTGGTCAAAATTAACATTTCTCATAGCCTACACATCGTTGTCATTCTACGATTTGGCATTTATACCACAGAACAGGTTTTGCAATGTTGCCGGCGTGATAGTACAAACAAATCGGGCTCATCTTTAACCCAACTTTTTGACCTTTTCTTCCTTTCTGTTTTAGCATTCGATCTGGTACGTTGTTATGTGAGATTGTTGTAGTTTTTATTTGAGATTGGAATTCGAGGAAAGGTAAACCGACCTAATCTAAACTAACTTTACGTTTTTAGATTGGGTTAGGTTAGCTTAGTAATAAGAGAGGCGCAAACTACCCCAAAAATTGCAAGTCGCTATCTCTTTCCGTTCAAAAGTTCAAAGATTACAGACATTGGGGCAAAATAATAGCGCGCAAAAAAGGTTAGGTTAGATCAGTTGAAGTTAAATAATTCATGATATCGACAAAAATATGATTACAAGCAAGTAGTTTCTAGGGGAATGAGAATATTATCTAAAGCGGCCCATACTCGCTCAATATTATTGTGCAATGTGGGTTGCACAATATATTGACGGTGGTCCTTAGTATATCTTGTCTATGGTCCTTAGAAGGTCAATATAATTGTACAATATGTTGGTTGATCAAACATTTCTATCGTATGGAGGCGATATTGATGGTTGTGCAATATATTGCGTAATCTTTCAATATCGACCACACATGATCAATTATATTGCACAAATATAAAATATTGTACAATAATATCATACATCGTAATTAATGTGATTAAGTGAGGTTACCTTGCACACTTTCGGAGTTTTTCGAAAAACTTGAAGCGACCGGCCTTTTTTGACTTCAGATTCACAATCTACGATTCAAAACTAGTAGGTAAGTGAATATTTTCAACAATTATACAGTTATGGAACGTTCTAAATAATTACCTTATTTCGTTACACAAACCTTTCGAAAGCGAAGCACCACAGAACACGAATAAACACAAAAATGAATCTTCATCTGTCACTCCAGGCAGTAGAGCACAGAACAATAAAATGAAGAGTGAAGATATCTATGCTGAAGATCTGTGGAATAAAGGAACACAACTTTTAAGCTTTTGGCTTGATTTCAGGACCCAAGGAATATTTTTTACATCTGACATAAAAATAGTTCGTCTAAACAAACGACTTTGATGTCTGATGTGAAAAATATGGACTTTTCGAACTTAGCATAAAATTGTCCAATCTTGTTCTACTTCACTCTGTAAACGATGATAGCGCCTAGAGTCGATTTTGCTGAGTCTGATAAGGACTGTTAATAAATTAAAAGAATATAATCATAATCAAAGATTATAAAGTAGTTGTATTTATTGTAAATCAACCAGAGTGGTTATATTCTCCAGCTCAACTGATTTATTTTTCATCTTTCTTTCAACAAATTGGGAACTACAGAGCGTTCTATAATGAAATTTCTTGCTGCATCACAAATAATTAACTTTGAGAACATAATCTATTTAGTCACTAAACCGCATATGTTAGGAACTTAGGAAGTAGGAATAGCAATTTTATCTTGCCCAGTGGCTCTATTCTGAACTTCACTCGTTTTCGACCACTCGTAACGAAAACGAACGGTGGTAATTGCGAACGATAGTTTATATTGCTATTCTCATGTGCCCTTCGTAATGACCGATGACTTAAACGAATTCGTGTCGTCTGAAGACTTGGCAACACAGTAACATTTGAGAATTGAATGTGTTTATGTACATGTTATTGGCGCGCTTCTTCATAAATCAAAACGAAAATTTATTGTTTGTTGAACTTGAATGATTTATTTGGTTTTTTCTGTTTGCTTCGATAAGAAAAAAGTAATTCTAAATTTCCTAAAATGTAAGTCTCAGTTATTAAGCGGGAAATTTACTACAGAATTTTCTTCGGAATGCCTATGAAAGAGGAACTGAGTACAATGTTAAATAGTATGCCTGGACCAAAAAAAAAATGGAAAACTTGGAGAAAGTTTTGCAATATAATATTGAAAGATTTTCACAATATATTTTTTTAGAATGAAATAAATTTTTTTCAAATAGAAATCGATATCTATTTATTTATAGTGTGTCTTTTACAATTCTACGAAAAGCTAAACGTATAATAATATTCCTCAGAATTCTTCATGAAATCAGCTCTGGTTTTTCTATTCCAAACTGGATTTTTGTTGTATAGGCATTATTTTTTGTTTACTGTGATATATTCTTTAGTATTGGTTATTGAATACTTTTATTTCTGATTCTTTTATACTACATAGACACAGTGAAATATTTTTTTTGTTGTTCGATGTTGTGATTACTTAGAACTTCATATTGAATACTTTTTTTTTGAAGATGTACCTATTCTACTAAGGCATTGTTGATAAATATCAATATCAATACCTACCTTTGCCTTTACCTACTATTCAATTCCGCCAATGTTTATGGGAATCTAACAAATCTATTCAATATTTTTGGTTTATTTAAAACATCGACAATTTGCAATATGATAATAATTCTGACAATTTAATTATTTTTACTGAATATGTTTGTTAATTACACCGTAAAAATACCAACTTATTTACCAACAACAGATTTGAGGTTACAAAATTTGTAGAGGCTTGCATAATCAACTGAATGCGAGTGGAATTCTTCCGAAAACGAGTGCTAAATAGCACTCGTTTAGAATTTCGAACGCTCGTGTCACCAAATCATATCATCTGTCAGTTGAGAATAGCAAAACGAGTGAACGTTCGTGATAATTACGAAAACGAAGGATAATCGTTCGCAATGTCGACCTCAGAATAGGGCCCCAGGCGTAATGAGGTCAAATAAGGAGTTTCATTGGAACAGAACTGTAAATGAAAAAACTTGTGAATTCATTATTTTTCTATATTACAAAAGATCACATTCAATTTCAGAAAAATAGAAGCATTTAATTTATTTATTATTAAATAGATTGAATAATACAGATAATATGAAATTATACCGTATGCATGTTTGCACGAAAATCGGACTACAACATATATTAATATATATATATACTTTCCTTCAGAGTTTCATTAGCCCCTTGCAGCTGGGTGTTGGTCAACACACAACACACAACGCTCGTGTGTTGCGGAAAGGCTAAAATTTCGAATTAATCAGAAATAAGAATTGAATAACATCAGATAGCTTTTTTTTTATCATACGTAAAAGCACAAGAGCTTTTTTTTTTATCGGATAAACTTTTATTTTTTACGAAAACTAGATTGCTTAGAAATTTAACGAGAACAAACGAACTGATAAAAACTCGACAGCGAAGCTGGAGAGTTTTTATAAGTTTCGTTTGTTCGAGTTTAAATTGCTTGAAAGCAATCTAGTTTGAGTTTACAAAATAGAAGTTTATCCGATCTTAAAAAAATGCTCGAGTGATTTTTAGCTAGATAAATTCACGAATTTAATTTTATGGTAGCCATATTGTTATGTTGCTAGGAAACGAGCCAGTACGGCTTGATTTCGAGCTGGAGAGTGTTTTATCGCTGTAAAAAACGATGCAGCTTTTTTATCGATGTCAAAGTGATATAAATGCGATGCTCAAATAGACATTTTATTGTAGGAGTGAATTTATCAATGTAAAATTTCAATGAAAACAATATAATTATATTCGAATTATATCAAGTTCTTCGATTCATCTGTGTTTATAATAATTAAATTTTATGATTTTTGACATGACCTCCAGAACTAGGAATTTCGTGGAGTCGAGACTTTTACCAATGAATATATTAATATTATTTTTATT
The DNA here is from genome assembly GCA_937662695.2 of Halyzia sedecimguttata. Taxonomy (NCBI): domain Eukaryota; kingdom Metazoa; phylum Arthropoda; class Insecta; order Coleoptera; family Coccinellidae; genus Halyzia; species Halyzia sedecimguttata. The sequence continues at coordinate 710,091 of OW569411.2, read as the reverse complement.
GAAAATTTAGATTGGAATTACTTTTCAATATAATATAACAATAATCCATCTCATGTAATTCAATTCCCATTTCTAATGAATAAGAAATCGTAGTGTTCCCGCACCACACCGCTGAATGTTGTGTGTTGCCTAACGCTCAGCTGTAAGGGGTTAGTGACAATTGAATGAACCTAGTTCCGAAAAATACCATTTTTTCTTTCTCTCCACATTAGTTAGGTTAGAATCAGTCGCTTGGCGGGAGCTCCATATTCAAATTTTTTAACAAGGAATTTCAACTTTGAGATTAAACCACCCTATTTAAAAGAGAATGTTAGTACAGAGACAACAAGTATTGGATACCATCCTCATTAGTGCATGTTTTCATGTTATTTCCACATTAACATCTATTTCTATTTATTCTTAAATCAAATTGAAACCATTCTAGTTTCAAAGATTTCCGTATGTCGTAGATGACGTCTGTTGTGCGTCATTACAAGGCCAATTTAGGGTTATGTTATTATTTTTGACTGATTTCGAGTGAGCTAAGACATACGTCAATCGAATTTGGTGAACACTTTTATATTTATTAATTATTTTGGAAATATACAATTTTGTTATGAAAACTTGATTCTAGATGGTTGAGAAAGGTTCACAGAATCTATTTCAACCAAAATAAACCTTAAGAAATTAGCCAAAGTATCTAAAAACAGGCGAGAAATTCGCGTAAATTTTAGGTCCATAAGAAATGCATGGGGAATTCAGTGCTCGGATCCACGGATGGATCGTAATTCAAATTTCCCGCCTAACCTGACTAATGTGGTCTATTATTTCATAAATAATACAGTGCATATTCTTTTGAATTATAATAAAAAATAAGATTTATTTATTCATTACAGAAAAATATATCATACACAATACAGAAATCAAATTGTTAAAAATCTAAAATTCAGTCTAATTTTTTCACCGGGAAATTGAAAACATACCTATTTCTTCCTCTGGGTCGGCGCCCTTCCCCATCTTCATTTTTTGTACAATCCGCAAATTTAATTGACTTTTTTATTTTCTTCTCTTCATTTTTATTTGATGATTCTGAAACATGCTCTTTATTTTCTACAGATTCTTTATGAGGATTTTCTTCATTTTCTCCAACTTTTGCCCGGACGAGATTATTTTCTTTGTTTTCATCATTGGAGGATTTTGTGTTTTCCGATTCTTTTGCGGGGTATGGTTTGTTTTCCATTAAAGCCTTCATTTCCTCCTGGGATATTATTCTGATTATACGGGTTCCATGAGGTTCAGAGACGCTCTTCACTTTGGATTTGTCCGACTTTGCAGGAGTTTTTGGTTGGATCTTGTCTGTTTCGATTTTTTTTGATATAACCTTTTCCTTATTTTTTATGTTTTTTTCCGAATTCTCAGTTTCGTTTCGTGATTGTTCTTCTAATAATTTGTGCTCCAATTCTAGATTCTTCAACTTCAAAAATCTCTTTTCGCTCTCCTCTTCTGATGCTTTAGATTTCCAGAAGGCTAAGGTTATACCCAATTCAGACACTTTTCTAGCTCTCATTGCATGCGTAAGTGTGTGATCCCCAAGGGTTCCTCTAAGTTTTTCCAGTTCTCTCCTGAATAGAAAATTATTATAGACTGAATGTATACAATATATTATTATTATTATTATATGGGTTTTGCTGAGCAGACAAAACCCGCCCCTCCACTGCGACCAATCGGTCTATTGTGGCACACCTGTAGTATATAATCTATACTTCTTCACCCACAAGCTCAAGTCTCTTGATGAGGGATATGAGTCTGGTGGGTGAGAACTTGTCAGTTCCCTCAGTGTCAGTTTGTCGACTCCTAGTTCCTCCAATCTGATTCTGTCCCCAGCGGGGCAGTCACACATGATGTGTTCGATAGACTCGTCGTCCTCCAGGCAAAGTCTGCACTCGGAGTCCTCAGTCAACCCCAGCGTATTGAGGTGTTTCCTGAGGCCACAATGGCCCGTATATACAGCTGTAAGGATTCTCAGGTCTACCCTAGAGAATTTGAGCCATTTTCTGGCTCTTTCAGCTGATGGACCAGTAATTGTTGAGCGAGCATGTCTGTGTCCAGGTATGCTGCTCCAGATTTCTTGGACCTTTTGGTCCACCCATCTGTTGTTTTACTTCGCCGCTGCTCTGAGAGAGATACCGCAGGCCGGTTCAGGTCCAATGAGCCCCATGGAAGCCCCCCGTGCCGCCAATGAGTCCGCCATCTCATTACCCTTTATGCCCGAGTGGCCCGGGACCCACAAGAGATGCAGCCTGCAGCGCCCTCCAAGTTCAACGAGTGTGGTCCGGCAATCTTGCACAAGCAGGGATTTGCAGTTGTATGAAGTCAAGGCCTTCAAGGCAGCTTGGCTATCCGATAGGATCTTGATTGATCCGTGAGCCCAACCTTTCTCAAGTATGAGCTTCGCACAGTGATCAATGGCGAGAATTTCTGCTCGAAAGACAGGCGCAAAACTACGGTGGTAGTTTTTCCTACTGCAGTGGTCCACCAGCTGGCGGACCACTACAGCTGGACATTCTATCGAATTCCCCGGAAAGTAGGCTGATCAGACCACTATCTCTAGTCTGCCACAGTCCGCCGGAACATTCACAATGACTGTTGTCACGTCCCTTGTGCAGAATTTAGTCAGGATGAATTTCTCGATCCTGTTGTTGATAAATATACACGCTATGGGTTCGACCCCAGGGCAATTGTAAATTATCTTGCCTGGCAGGTTACTAAGCCCACAAACACTTGTGCCTGCCAGCCATGGTTCCTGAATGAAGGCTATATCCAGTCCTTCACTGAGGATACACTTCCCAAGGAGGTATGATCCTGCCTTGGAGTGTAAGCACTTCATCCCTGGGGGCATCATTTTGAAGGCCCAGGGGGAGGGGTAGCCTTTCCCTGTGAATCCTTTTTGCTGGTCTTCAAGGTGCCGGCCTTCCACTGGCGGGTGGTTTTGCCGCTGGCAGGTCGTTTACCCTTGCCAGCGTCTTTGGTCCCTGGCTTAGTCGGTGCCGGGGGCGGAGGCACCACCAGACCCAGACGGGCCAGCGACCATTCCGGAGGGCCCTGCTGCGTCCCCCTTTTGCTCCTGACCCCAGCAGCCCCAGTAGAACCCCCCGACGATGAAGCACGAGGCAGATTCTGTGGTCTCCCACTCCCGCCATCTGCTCCACCACCAGAGGGGCCCGAAGCCAACAGAGGTGCGGTTGCTTGTCTGATTCGGAAGGTTACCCTACCGAATCCGAAGTATGGTCTCATTCCGAGAGCCCTCAGAGCCGAAACAGATGGGTCATCCATAGCGAAGACCCATGTCTGTCCCGGCCCCGACACTTCGTGTCTGACTACATTCCAGCTCTGGGTTGTATGCCCAGAGTTGGAACTTCTGAGGCCTGCGAGCACCATATCCGCCCTTAGACTTTTATCAGCCGTGGGGTCCGGAATGAACGCTACACAGACCTGCGGTTTTGGTAAGTCCGCTCCTTGAACCAGGCGTAGCGTTGCCCCGTCCCACGGCATCAGAGTCGGTACTCGGCTCCTCAGCCACGAGACGCTGGCCTCGTCCACGCAGATTATCTGGAGCCGGCCTGGTCGGGGGCATAGCCCAAAAAGCGGACCTGCAGCCCCGTTTCGACTCCTTTCCATAGCTGCTCCAGTATTGCCTCTTGGAGTAGCTTGTTCTGTTCTGCCATCAGCTGTGCAGCCGGGTATTCCGAATGGACTATGTCAATCTGAATCCCAGCCGCAGCATCTTTGTAGGAGGCCACCTTAGCCCCCTTGTCGGATGCTTTCTTGGTTTCTGGGCAGTGTCTTTTCGGCTTCTGCACAGGGGTGCCGTCCGACAGAAGACGTTTGCCCTTGTCGGAGGGACCCTGGGGAGGACTAGTTTCCTCTCCGATCGGCCCTAAGGGCCGGTCGGGGTTTCGTGCCTTTTCCAGGGCGGTGTTAAAATCCAGCCCTGTTTTTAGCAAGCGTCTTAGGCGCTTTTTAATGCTGCCTGATAATCTTTTGCGGGGTTTTTTAGGCTCCGCAACAGTCACTGACTCACTCTCGGTGGTGTCTGAGAACTCAGAGAGCTCCGTGTCCTCCGAGGCCGTTATCAGCGGCTGTGGGTCCGGTAGAGGGGGAGTTTCATCCTCCTCCATCGGTTCCTCTAAAAGAGGCTCGGTATTAACCGCCTCATCGGTTTGTGTTTTTGTTATGGTCCATAAATAGATCCCACGAGTATGGGAAGAACTACAAGTCCGCTTGGGCAGTGCTCCCGTACCCAGGTAAGCCATTATTGAAACCGGAGGTCCGCCTACTAAGAGACCTTTTCTTTCCCAAAGGGCCACTTCAAAAGAAGCAACTCTTCAGCGCAAGCTGTTCCACTGAGAATTGGGGATTTTTTATAAGTTTTACTCCTCTTGGCCCAGGCGGTGAAGCCAAGGCCCCCCACCAATGCATGCTGGCCGTTAGACACACACACAATATACAATATATCAGTTTGAGAGTTAGGATAATAGTTCGAATTTTAGATAAATCTTACAGATAGAGAACACAGTTCACTTTTCTCTGTCAAATTTCCAACAATCCTCTCCTATTAATTCTGGAGGCCAAATAAGGGACAAACCCACCAAAAGCCAAGCGAAGCATCTTGTTAATCTGTGCATACAGTATCTTGCACTGTGAAAAATCAAGACGATATAACTTACTTTTGACGTTCAATAACTGCTTCATAATACTGAAACTCCCTCTCTGCTGGTGGTTCTTGCTGCTTTATCCTATCAATTTCCTCTTTATAACTTTCAACCAAAGCCCTCATTGCACTCATCGAAGCACTGCAACCAAAATTGAACTTTGTCTAAAATCAGATATCATCATGAAGACGAAGATTTTAAATAGCGGAAGACATTAAATGCATTTAAGCGTGAAAAGCATCGTTCTTTGAATATTCATAGGCCCATTTGAAATGTTGATATAATGAATCTCTAGCGAACATAAATTGTCGGTAGTATGGTTACCGAATATATCTGTGATATAAAGGGTCCGCCATCTAACGTTTTTTTTCTCAACTATTGCTTATTTCGTGAATGGTAACACTTAGCTCATGTCTGATTTGACAGATAATTAGTTTTATCCTTCCGCTGAACGAATATGGTTGTGTATACGCTTGAACAACGCTGGGAAATATTGCGACATTACTTTGAAAATCATGGTAATGTTGCAGAATGTGTGCGAAAATTGCGTACGGATTTTGGAAGAAGAGAAGCACCGTCAGCTCCGTATGTTCGTTTTCTTGTGAAAAAAGTGAAAGAAACTAGCATCCTCATCGATAAACCAAAGCGTGAAAAGCCAAAAACAGTGCGTACTCCCGTGAATATTGCTGCTGTGGCAGAAAGTGTGCGTGAAGCGCCATCAACATCAATTCACCGTCGTTCTCAAGAATTGAACATTTCGGAGACATCATTGAGACGAATTTTGCATAAAGACAGGAGTTGAAGCCAACTGACCATCCAATGCGTTTTCGCTTCGCTAAGTGGGCATGCGATCGACTTACAGAAGATGCCGATTTTGCCAAAAAATCATCTTTTCAGTGAAGCTCATTTTGATCTTGGCGGGTATGTAAACAAGCAGAATTGTCGCATTTGGGGCACAGAAAACCCGCACGCATACATTGAAAAACCGATACACCCATAACGAGTCACTGTTTGGTGCGGATTTCGGTCCAGAGGCATAATTGGGCGATTTTCCTTTGAAAATTAGCAAGGAGTGGCCGTTACAGTCAATGGCGATCGTTATAGGGCCATGTTGAACGAATTTTTGTTCACAAAAATTAAAGAGGGGGATATTGGCAACATTTGGTTTCAACAGGACGGTGCTACGTGCCACACAGCCAAAGCTACACTCGATGTTTTGCGCCCTGTTTTTGAAGATCGCATTATCAGCCGCAGAGCTGATGTCGTTTGGCCTCCTCGGAGCTGCGATTTGACACCGTTGGACTATTATTATTGGGGTGTCGTCAGAGATAAGTGTTACGCCATCAAGCCAGAGACAAGTGACGCTTTAAAGGACAATATTCGTGAAGCCATTGGTGAAATACAGCTGCACACAATCGATAATGTGCTTAAAAATTGGACTACTGCATGGCCAGCCGAGGCAGCCATTTAAATGAAATTATTTTCCATTATTAACCGGAAGGATTGTACTTTCAAATAAAAAATGGGTTCAAGCCCTGTGGACAGGAGCTTTCTGGCGCTCTAGTTCAAACAGACAAATTATATCTCCGAAAGTATTGGTTTCTCTGAGTTGGGAATTATATCAATGTATACATATGATAGAGCTGCATCATAAAGGAAATTCAATTCATATAATAGTTTATTTATCAAGATTAAATGAGCAATCATGAGAATGAGAACTGCACCATGGAAGAAATCGAATTAAATCTGGCCAATTTTGCCCAATAACGAACTTAACCGAGATATTCATCTCCCTAACCTACTCTGAAAATTTCAACTACCTAGCTCATTCCGCTCGAGAGTTATTGTGGAAAAACTTTTTTTAAATTTTCAAAATTTTTTTTTTACTCTTTGCGGTAATCTGGTCAATACAAAACTTCACATGCGTATAAAGGTCATGATTCTACAATTTGATGCTAAATTTCAGATAGATCGAACGAACTTGTCCGAGATATTTACGCTCCAAAACCACCTTGCAATTTTCAATCCGCTAACTCCTTTCGTTCGAGAGTTATCGTGCCTACGGCCGGTCGGCCGGCCGGACAGAATCGATTTCGCACTCGGATTCTTGATCAGTGAGTCGAACCAAATCGTTTGAGACCATTTTCAGCCAAAAATTCCAAAATTACAGACACTTGGGCAAATTGATAAGCACTCTGTTCCGAGGAACTAGAGCGCCAAAAAAACAAGTTTCGTATGACAATTGCCCAAAACAGGTTTAAAGTACCTACAAATAGTAGGTATTCCATAAAACATGTATGAAAGAAGATAAGTAATAATAAAAAATTACCTTGTAATCGATCAAAAATTTCCTGATCTACGTTCACCAAATTTTCTCCTCTCTCGAACTACAGAATTTTATGCTTTCAATATTTACGTAATATTTTCAAACATTTTCGGCTGAGGTCCCCGTTGCATCGCTAAAATACGAGTATTTCAACCCCAATATTTTTGAAGTTACAATATTCCCTTCTGTCAAGTTGACATTATGACAATTCAAACATAGAATAATTATATCAATGTGTGAAATTCGATTTACATTGAAATTTTGAAGAATCATATCTCCGAAAGTATTAGCTTGTTAGAGTTAAAAATGATATGAATGGATTCTTATGATAAAACTTCTTATTAAAAAAAATTTAATTTGGAATTTGTTTCGTAAAAAAAAAATTTTTTTTTTGTTACTCCGAAACCATCTGTCCGATTTTGCCCAATAACGAACTTAGCCGAGATATTTATCCCCCAAACCTACTCTGAAAATTTCAACTCTCTAGCTCATTCCGTTCGAGAGTTATCGTGCCTACGGCCGACCGGCCAAACAGAATGAATTTCGACCACGGATTCTTGATCAGTGAGTCGAACCAAATCGTTTAAGACCATTTTCATCGAAAAATTCGAAAATTACAGACATTTGGGCAAATTGATAAGCACTCAGTTCCGAGGAACTAGAGCACCAAAAAAGAAATTTGAGAAAATATTCAGTAGTTTTTTTTTTTATTGCATTTTCAAAAAAAAAATGTTATTTGGCGGACCCGTTATATGGATCTTTATTAGTAGGTTTATGCTACTACTCCGATGACAATTGGAGTAATCATGGTAATGATTCAATTTTAAAACCTCACCTATCACCAGACGACTCGAACATATTCCCAGGTTGAAAATTTTTTACGTCATTAGCGAATATTTCTCTCAAAGTGGCGGTTTCCTTCCTCAAAATACCAACTTCAGTGGACAGACTGTCCTTTTCTTTAATTACTCTTTGATATCTGTCTGCCAAATCCAAGAACTTTTCTTTAATTTGGTTACGACTGAAAATTATAAAGATTTTTAGTTGAATGTCGCGTAATCATATTCTATAGATCTACCCTACACTAAAAGATACTCTGCTATGCAAAATTTCAGTTAATAAACTTGCAATTAATGAGAATAAAACATGAAATTCAATAATATACGAAAAACCACAAAACCAATCAGAATTAAAGGAAATATCCAACTGCTTCAAAAAATTGTTTTCCGAAATTCAAACTTATCTAAAAGAAAGGAGCAAACTGCGTACTCACATTTACCATGGTAAATTCAAATTAAGTGTCCAATACAGGAAAATGGACAACATAATTTACCATGGTAAATTCGATAAAGGGTGTCCAATACAGAAGAATGGACAATAGAACATACGCGCAAAAGCTTCTGACTTCACGTCAGTGCTTGAACCAATTTTTATTGTGTGGTATTGTACATTAGGCTATTTTGAATCAGATATACAGGGTGAGTCTTTGACCACTGCATTAATTTTAACCAAAGATTTCTCTCATCAAATGAAACACTTTTTTCATTTACCATTTTTCCAGATTCGGCTCAGGTAAAAAGATACAGGCTGTTGAAATTTTGAAAAAAAATCAGTTTTTATTTTGTGCTTTGACATCCTTTTTTCGAATAAAATGAATGTTGGCGTAAAGTTTCCTATAACTATGATACATATTTTCCAAATATTAGTTATTTTCTACTTCTACTGGTTTTCTAGTTATGGACTCGTGAGTTCATAAAACTAAACGAAATTAGCATAAAGAAAGCATATAAAGTTTTTCTTGAGTCATTTCAAGAATATTCCATCATTTTAGAACATTATATTATTCTTCATCATTTCTCCTTAAACGCACCGTTTTCGAGATATTCTTCATTGAATGTTTTAAAATGGAAAACTCCAGAAATTTCACTACTTTTATGGATCCGTCCCTGAGCGTTGGAATCCCGAATCAAACTGTAAACCACGTTACCATGCCTTATTCTCGTCCGCCAACATTGTCATAGATAATTTATATGCGGGAGTGTATTAGCACATTGTGAAATCTTTAAACGCTTGTAACTTTTTACCTGAGCCGAATCTGGAAAAATGGTAAATGAAGAAAGTGTTTCATTTGATGAGAGGAATCTTTGGTTAAAATTAATGCAGTGGTCAAAGACTCACCCTGTATATCAGCTTGTACCTTCCTGAATAAATCAATGAATAGATTAAACCATTTTACCTGTCATAAACTTCAGCAAACAAAGAGTTTCCTCTAGCATTTACATCTTGTGGTTGACTTTGAAGTTCACCCAACTCCTTTCTCAAAATTGCAATCTCATCTTGCAATTCCAAAATAAGCTCATTAGATTTTCGTGCTTCTTCCCTCTTTGTATCAAGGCTCTGTTTATACTCTTCATTTTCTTGTATTAGAGCCTAAAACACAAAATGTTATATGAAAATAATAAATGGCAAGTCTATTGTTAATTATTTGTTTTAAGATTTAGTTCTCGCTTATGTTTTTATTACAAAGTTGTGAAAAATTTTTTAAGGTAGGTGTCAATGAAATTATTATATAATTATATGGGAACTAGACCTAGTAATATTGTACGCCCTGCTGCCAGTTCTTTATCTGTTTTGGGGTCGTAAGTAAGGCTTATTATAATTATATTTAAAAGAAAAGGATAAGGAAATACAAAATTTCCTGTGAATTGAACTTGAACTCACCATGTTGAGGTCTTCAAGCTCATTAATTTTTTTTTTACATAAATTCAACTCTATGTGAGAGTCACTAAGTTTCTCTTTCAAATTTAAAACTTCAACTTCCATTTCTTGGATCCGTTCTAAGTCATTATTATCTGCAATAGTCTTATCTTGGATGATTTTCATTTCTTTCATCAGTTTTTCATATTCCAGCTCTCGTTTATGAATCTCTTCAGATAAAGTAGATGATTCTTCGGAATGAATATTTTGTACACGAATTCTTTCCTCTTCAAATTGATGAAACTGTGATTGGCATTGCTTTTTGATCTTGTCATGTTCCCCTTTCCAATAATCAATTTCATCGTTTAAGGATTTTTCATTTGCTTCGAAAATTTCAATTTTTCTCTTGAATTCATATTTGATCTGTTCTTGGTCTTCTCTTAGGTGGGTCAGTTGTTGGGCAAGCTTTTCAGATAATTTTTTTTCATCACCTGAAAATGATTGATTATACTTTCCAGGAATTATATTTATTATATCACTAGGTAATCATTATAGGATACTTCAGAAGGTGAATTCATCAATCAATGGTCCCTAATAAGTTAGGATTCAGGCAAAATCGACATTTTCGAATCGAAGAGTTTCAAAACAGAAAAGATTTATAGATATTGTTCAGAAACCCCGTCATCTTTTGATTTACATATTTCTCCTAAAAATATCTAACCCGGCATGAAACATCTAAAAATCGAGATATATAACACAGATAACTAAGTATATATAATAAAATAAACCCTGATAACAACTGAAAAATTTCAATGTCAGGATTATTAAAGAATTTGCAAGGAATGCAAGATTCACATTCGAAAGAGCATTGGCAATTTCTGGAAAATTATTAATTCTTCAGCTCATACTTTTGATCTTCTTACTTACTAAAACTGAAATTATCATTTTGCAAGTTTGCTTTGTCCATTTTTCAGCAGCTAGTTTTCAATTTGAAAGTTATCTTCTTTGCTTTTTTTTTTATTGACATTGGTGTTTTGTGGTTCAAACTTCAAACCGTTAAAATTCGAATTCGTAATCGTCACAGAATGCGATTAAAATGCCACAGAACACTAATATATTGAGGGCACGGAGTAAAAATATGACTAATGTTAATTTGTAATTTGGAAATCTTTGATGGATCGTAGAAAGGAGAATAGAAGATGCCGCATTACCAATTCTCCTACAGTCAATGCTTGCACCCAAGGTACAAATATAACTTGTGTTTTTTACTACTATCTTGGTTCATCAGGTCGTTGCTCGTTCATAAATAGATGCTGGTACTGCTATGCTCTTTACTCAACTTCTGCTTACTGACTTCCTATACGGTGAATATTTCAACGTGATATTGCAGGTACAGACACTTTACGACTCACCGGGTACTCTCCCTATCGTTCTTGATTATTGTTGAAATGTGAATGTACCAGTTGATTGATATATCTTTGTCTGATCATGACAATCACACTACTGGGGGTCTTTCTAAACATTATTTTCCCCCAGTTATAAGAAATATACATATCTGAATGCACAACTCTGTTTGAATCTTCAAACTTCCCGCCCAATTGAGTGTAGCTTGGGTTGCCTACACAACGAGAGTAGGTAGGCTCACCAATTCACTAGACGATCACAATGAAGCCAAGGTTAGAAAAATTAGATCATAGACTTCAAAAGTAGAAGTCCTTGTGATTTGTGATAATTGATTTAATTACAAACCCGAATCAGTACAGCGTAGTGGCCATATTGGTAGACCTTGGTGGTCGCCCTGAATACTACCTCTGTCAAAGACCACAGATTACTGTCATCTGTGATACAATGGTTTTGGTTGACAATTGACATCTCTTGTTCATTCTTCTGTGGTCTACGGCATAATGGCGGCACATGTCATTAGCGATTAATTTCGTTTTTATGCCTGTCCTGGCATTTCTGGCGATTTATAGAATGAAATTGTAGCAATCCATAAAATTGATGAAATATTGGATTTGAAGACATACACTTATATAGACCTACTACGCAGTCAAGTCTAGGGTGTACTCTGAAACTAGTGTATTTTCTAATAAAGTGATATAAGTATCGATTATTAGAATTCTTGTTGCTTTATTTATACAAGCTCTTTGAAAAAACATATAATGTCTTACCCTGGAAGGCCCCCCATTATGCAAGGGGTACCAATGGCTTATATGTCCATGACAGGTCCTGCACCACCCATGATGCCAGCAGTCATGCCGATTCAACATGTAAGTACTGAAACTGCATTATCTGGTGTTTAGTAGATGTTTGGATTAATTTTGACAGATGGTTCCTGTTCAGGTGACTACAGCAACACAAATTCGAGCCTATCCTAAATTGAACCCTAATCGTGATCAAATGAAGCAAATGCAAGGCCCTGCCGTGACAGTTTTTGTTGGTGAGTATTCATGATCAGCATAATATTTAATTGTGTTTTAAGATATCCTAACTGAAAATTTCGTGTCTTTTAATGTATACGAGGGTAGATATATAAAGGACTGAGGATGGTGTTATTACTTGTGAAATGATCGCAACGCTTTAGTAAAGAAGCTCGTTCAACACTGAGAAAGCCTTACATTCAAAACAAACAAAAAATAAATAATCATACCATCCAAAGTAGACAATTTTTTTTTATTTCAGGTAATATTACTGAAAAGGCTCCTGATGCTATGATTAGGCAAATATTAGCCACTTGTGGCCATGTTATCAGTTGGAAACAAGTGAAAGCTTTTGGATTTTGTGAACTAGCTGGACCTGATGCTGGTCTCAGAGCAGTAAGAATATTGCATGGTCTGATGGTAGGTGACAAACGTTTAGTTGCCAAAGTAGATGCCAAAACGAAAGATGTTTTAGATGAATACAAGGGTGAGTATAAAAAAATACCTATAAATTTCAGATTTCATTCATTTGTTAGAAAGCTGTTTTTTGTTTTTATGATAGGATTCTTAAAATTTAATTTATATGCTTAATGTATCAAATTATTTCTCTATATTATCCCAATTCCAGTGGAACGTAGGAAAAAAGAAAAAGGTTCTCCTCTACAAGACGAGCAGGAAGATGAATTGGACGATGAAACTCTCGCGATTGATCAGCAGGCTAAGCATAAAATCAAGGAAATCTTGACAGAGTATGATGAAGAAATGAATAATTATGAGGCAAAAAGACAAGGTAAATTTTAAATGTCGTAATTTGTTAGCTTAGATCGTCAGATATCAAAACAAATTCATGGGATGTCTCAGCTTCCAAAATATATTCATACAAAATTTTATTGTATGAAATGTATATAAATTTTTGTTTTGTGTATGACCAACTCACCCCGTATATTTTTTTTATAGAGGAAGAAAAGAAAAAGGCCAACCGTGTTCTTGAAGAGGCTGAAGTGGAAGAGGAAAAACGCGATCTTATCACCAGGGAAATTGGCAAGTTCCGAGAAACAATGAAAGTAAGTATATAGATTTATCAGTGATATAGAATTGATTTTCTATTGGGGTTTGTTTGAGATAAAATTATTTTCACTTCAATAATCAGGGCTAGGGGTTTTTGTTATTCAATCAATTGGGATATAATGAGATAACGGTTGCACTCATATAGTGCTTGAAACCAAACAGGCTTATGGAAAACGGCGCAGTCCATCCTAGGTTCGGCCCGTGGCGCCGCTGGTGAGTAATGTGACCTCCACAATTTTTCATAACCGTTTCAAACCACATTCAGATTATTCAGATTGATAAATAATGCTACGTTGCTAGAGAATTTTTTTTTTGTAGTAGTAGAAAGACAATTCTTGCTGTTTTCCATCCATATCGTTCGAAGATTTGAAATCGGTTTAACAAGTAGGCGGATTTTTAAGCATTTTCTCAGTTGTTTGAATAATTATTCAAACTATAGTTACTCAGTCGTTTTATTACTGATGTTTTGTTTTTATATTTCCATACTAGCTGACCCACGCAACTTCGCCTGCGCCAAATCGGTTATTGCGGTTGCAATTTCATTTCTAAATGCGAAAAAATCTTTAAAAAAAAACCTAGAACCCGATTGCAGCGCCTCCTACCGGGACAATTGAATTTCCGAGTTATCCAGGGACCCACTCAAACACGTAATTCTAAAAAATACTTAGAACCTGATTGCGGCGCCACCTACCGGGTTCAATTGCGAATACGAACTACCCACTCAAACGTATCTGGTTAAGAAAAGTGAGAAAAGGTGAGAAAGACAGGAGACCGGCTTCGTTCTCATCCCTACTCCGTGCTGTTTTTCATGGAAAAATTAAAAAAAAAATTTTAAGGGTGAACAACCCTTATCTTTTAGGGGTATGAAAAATAGATGTTGGCCGATTCTCAGACCTACTCAATATGCTCACAAAATTTCATGAGAATCGGTCAAGCCGTTTCGGAGGAGTACGGGAACGAACATTGTGACACGAGAATTTTATATATAAGATGTTATTTTTGCTTTCAAGTGCAATTTAAAGATTATATTATGATAAGAATAAGTTGAAGTCCATAACACCAGATCTATTCTAATTATTGGCCAATTTGTAAATATCTAAATAAATTGTACACTTATGACAAAAAAACTCTCATAATTTCTAAAGATAATAAAGATAACTGTAAAAATTAAATCAAAAACGTCGAGTTTAAATTTCAAATAGAATAAGAAAAATAAAATTCGAAAATTACAAACATTTGGGCAAAATTGTAGCTGCCTGCTTCGAGCTAGCAAAAACATACTTCATTAATTTTTAGGCGCTCTTGTTCCTTGGAACAGAATGCTTATCAATTTGCCTAAAAGTCTGTAATTTTCGAATTTTTAGCTGAAAATGGTCTCAAACGTTTTGGTTCGACTCACTGATCAAGAACCCGTGGTCAAAAAGATTCTGTCCGGCCGTCCGTCCGTTAACGCGATAACTCTCGAACGGAATGAGCTAGAGATTTTCAAAGTAGGTTTGGGAGATAAATATCTCGGTTATGTTCGTTATTGGGGAAAATCGGCCTAGTGGTTTCGGAGTAACGAAAAAAAAAATGTTTCACCTTACAAATTTCAAAGTCAATTTTTTTTAAGATGCAGTTTAATCATAAGTATCATGATACCATTGATATCATTCTCAAATCTAACAAACTAATACTTTCGGAGATGATTTTTAAAAATTTTCGAGAATTTCCGTAAGGATTTTTCTTAAAAAAAATTCTAAAATAGAATTTGTCTTAAAAAAATGTATTTGAATTTTTTTGTCTGTGAGAATTATAATGTACGATACATGGAAATCTTGGCAAAATTTGTTCATCCAGCAGAAATTTCTACTAATGTGGTTTGAAACATTTTGTAATTGGATGATTTGATTATTTTTAAGATTAAAGTAATTACAAAATATAATCCCAAGTTATTTGTTGAAAATAACAATTCTTATTCAATTTATTATTATTTAATACTATTGGCCTTATCAATCTTGAATAAAAATTAAATATATCAATTCTTTTTCTATTCATAGTATATTTTTTCCATAATTAGAAATAATGTACAGTTCTAATACTGTTTTTGTAATTAATGTAGCATACCAGTGTTTTTTTTTATTCAGCTTGGAGGGATATTTTGTAGTTACTTTTTTGTCAGATGTTATTCATTTCTGTTAATTGATTTGAGAATAATTAATTAGCATATTAGATAGATTTGTATCTCCACGGTCGGTATTTGTAAGTTATTGGCCGTGGTGTGTATTATTATTTGTTGTATCATAAAGAAAATCGCAGAGGCTGGTGGAAAGTTATGATCAAGAATAGGATATTCAACATCTTAAAACAGAGAGTAAGTTGAAATGTATATATAAAGTCTCAACATAATTCCTTTTTTGTGTTTGTTCGAAAATATTACAAGCAAAATATATATTTTAAGTGTATAAGACCAACTTAGCAAATAGTGTTCTTTCCATCTGTTTTTTTGTTGTTTAGTTTCGAATAAGTTTTCTCTCCTTTATTTCATTTTGTATAAACGTTCAAGAAATAACGTAGTGAAGGTGGTCTTTGAATATTAGTCATTAGGTTACTGGCTGTTTTCAAAGGTTAGGTTTTTTTAACATGATATTGAGAAATTTCTTAATATAAAAGGCTGCAGAATCACTTATTTCAAATACTGAACATCTTAGGTAAGGAAGAAATGTTATCACAATTACATACAGCACCAAGCGTGCTAGTTGATCGTATGGACACTAAAAATTAGTCGAAATTGTCTGGCCGTGTTCGTTATAAAAAAAAAAAATTATAATAACTCGGTGACTTTTGTTGAAACGATTTGAGGTTTATATCAGAACATTTCCTCCCCTTTGAAAACATCCTGTATCTCAATTGACTAACTAGATGCTGAACTCCGATACAACCTGTGTATATAACCAACGCAAATTGAGCGATAAAATTGGTTTCATGCTCATTTAATCTTGATAAATAAACTATTATTTGAATTGAATTTCCTTTATGATGCAGTTCTATCATAATAATACATTGATATTATTCCCAACTCTGAGAAACCAATACTTTCGGAGATATAATTTGTCTGTTTGAACTAGTGCGCCAGAAAGCTCCTGTCCACAGGGCTTGAACCCATTTTTTGTACATACAAAACTTTAGCGAATTTCGGAGATATGTTTCAGAGTTATTTAATCACTCTACAACTGAATACCAATTTTCAACTCGATCGGATCTGTAGTATTGGAAATACTGGAAACATAAAATTTTAAATGAATATATCTCCGAAACTATAGGGTGGTTTTTGACCATCCGAGAACTTGATCGGCGCATCAAAATGTCCGTCGGGATGAATTTCGTGTCCCGAGTTCAGTATCTAGTGAATTCTATAATAATCCCTGAGTGGTACCATTTTTTTGAAAATAACGGGTCCGCCAAATAACTTTTTTTTTAAATGCAATAAAAAAAACTACTGACTATTTTCTCAATTTTTTTTTTATTTGAAAATACAATCCTTCCGGTTAATAATGGATAATAATTTCATTCAAATGGCTGCCTCGGCTGGCCATGCAGTAGCCTACACGATCGGACCAATTTTTAAGCACATTATCGATTGTGTGCAGCTGTATTTCACCAATGGCTTCACGAATATTGTCCTTTAAAGCGTCAATTGTATCTGGCTTGTTGGCGTAACACTTATCTTTGCCGGCACCCCACAAATAATAGTCCAACGGTGTCAAATCGCAGCTCCGAGGTGGCCAAACGACATCAGCTCTGCGGCTGATAATGAGATCCTCAAAAACAGGGCGCAAAACATCGAGTGTAGCTACGGCTGTGTGGCACGTAGCGCCGTCCTGTTGAAACCAAATGTTGCCAATATCCCCTTCTTCAATTTTTGTGCACAAAAATTCGTTCAACATGGCAAGATAACAATCGCCATTGACTGTAACGGCCACTCGTTGCTCATTTTCAAAGAAAAATGGCCCAATTATGCCTCTGGACCAAAATCCGCACCAAACAGTGACTCGTTTTGGGTGTATCGGCTTTTCAATGTATGCGTGCGGGTTTTCTGTGCCCCAAATGCGACAATTCTGCTTGTTTACATACCCGCCAAGATCAAAATGAGCTTCATCTGAAAAGATGATTTTTTTTTGGCAAAATCGACATCTTCTGTAAGTCGATCGCATGCCCACTTAGCGAAGCGAAAACGCATTGGATGGTCAGTTGGCTTCAACTCCTGAAACAATTGGACTTTGTATGGCGTCATACCAAGGTCTTTATGCAAAATTCGTCTCAATGATGTCTCCGAAATGTTTAATTCTTGAGAACGACGGTGAACTGATGTTGATGGCGCTTCACGCATACTTTCTGCCACAGCAGCAATATTCACGGGAGTACGCACTGTTTTTGGCGTTTCACGCTTTGGTTTATCGATGGGGATGCCAGTTTCTTTCACTTTTTTCACAAGATAACGAACATACGGAGCTGACGGTGCTTCTCTTCTTCCAAAATCCGTACGCAATTTTCGCACACATTCTGCAACATTACCATGATTTTCAAAGTAATGTCGCAATATTTCCCAGCGTTGTTCAAGCGTATACAAAACCATATTCGTTCAGCGGAAGGATAAAACTAATTTTCTGTCAAATCAGACATTAGCTAAGTGTTACCATTCACGAAATAAGCATCAGTTGAAAAAAAAAACGTTAGATGGCGGACCCTTTATTAGGTCTTATTCCTTAATCACGTGTTAGTAAGCTTTTAATTTTACGGTGATGACAAATGAACGATTAAAGTATCTCTGTCTGTTTCCATTCTTTTAGCTATGTACTGTCCAAGAGTAAAATTCACTTGAAAAAGTTCTAGTTTTGATATGTTTTTTCATGACAGAAATCACAAAGAAATCTCGGCTGTGTTAAGTGATCTTTGATCATGGCCTTCTGTTCTACAAATACTCAAAAATCAGGTACGCATGCAATTGATAAATTCGTAAATGTCGTACAAGCACTTTAAAATGGTTTCACAATAAGCGATCGAACTGGCTCATATACTCTATGTTGTTTCTCTGAAATTCTTCATTTTGAAGAATTCAACGTCCTGCTAAAATCCTCTGTAAATAGCCTGTATTTGTTTCAATCCATCTCCCTTATTCTTGCAGAATAGTTTCTTTAGTTTGAAATTGTTGTTGATACTGAGGATATTTGTTATGTTTTGTATAAGTGGGTGTTAAAGTTGAATTCGCTCTTGCAAGTCATTCTGTCGATATATAATTTATTTCAATTTTCCTTGGATTTTGAGTTTTTGAGGGTGTTTGAAGATATTTTGGGAATATTTTTTGTGATGCGTGTAGGGTGTTCAACAACACAATTTAAAATTATTTTCATATATACAGGGTGTTCGAAAACCTCAAAAGACCAAAGTTACATTGTTTTAAATGTAACACCCTGTATATGATCTCAAAATTGGAATGGCAAGCTCAAATTATGATGAGTTTCTTCAGATCACTTTATACCTTAGAAGTACCATTTACAAGAAAATGGTGAAAATTGAAAATATGGAGTTTTATTAAATAACAATTAATGAAGAAACGAATTACGCCAGCAATACAGACATTATTTCTTCGAGTAGACATATTGCCTACTTCTATATAGAAAAAAAATTAACTTTGGAATATACAGAGTGATCATAATTAAATTTCAAAAATCAACTACAAATAATGGTCAAAAACTTTCTTATATCAAATGGCGCACCTGGTATTTCTATATCTCGTTGAACGTAAAAATGAATTTCGAAAATATCTTCATAAGGTTTTCCTACATCAAAACCTGATAGTTTCTCAGCAATTTTCGACCATTATTTGTAGTTGATGTTTGAAAATTAATTATGATCACTCTATATATTCCAGAGTACTGTCTGTGTTGCTGGCGTAACTGGTTTCTTCATTAATTGCTATTTAAAAAAAGTCCGTATTTTCAATTTTTCGCCATTTTCTCGTAGATGATACAGGGTGTTACATTAAAAAAATGCAACTTTGGTCTATATCTCTGTTTTCGAACATCCTGTATATATGCAAATAATTTTAAATTGTGATTTTGAACACCCTGCATACACTATAAAAAAT
The DNA here is from genome assembly GCA_937662695.2 of Halyzia sedecimguttata. Lineage (NCBI taxonomy): Eukaryota > Metazoa > Arthropoda > Insecta > Coleoptera > Coccinellidae > Halyzia > Halyzia sedecimguttata. Next base: position 690,762 of record OW569411.2, on the reverse strand, counting down.
ATTCTCGAAATATCTTCATTTACTCCCTTAAAACGAGATCCGCGTCTGTGGTGGGCCACTCAGCATATATCTCCTTCATTCTTTTGTGGAAAATCTTTCAATATACAAAAATATATAATTTTTTTTTTATATTTGTTCTTACAAATCAGGCAATTGATATCTAAAAATAAAAATTTTTTTTTAAATATTTGTGTATAAATGGATGTCCGAAATCAAAATAAACTAGTATACAGATCTGGAAAGATTCGTTCTTGGAGACAGTCTGACAACGCCGCAATTTATAGTCTCTTGGAGGCCTACTTCTTGAATGCAGTAGCTAGGATTTTCGTATATTTCGAATTTAAAACACTTATTGAATTCATTAAATTAGTTTTTTTTTATCGAAAATCCTGGAAGAATAAAAACAATGATTGGTCAATGAATTGATTAACTACATATCATCAGCACAATAATGTTGAAATAAGTTGTCATTTCATTTCTTGAAGATGAATAATGACTCAATTGCTGTAACCATAAACCTAATATTATATTATATTAAGACTATGGATGTTACCAGAAGGAACACAACATTTTCGTTTATATTCATCCCAGCCTGTACTATCAAATGAACTCACCCCAAGTATAAAACAATTCAAAGGAAAATTCACTACACTATTCAATCACAGAATAGATATCACTGATATTGCACTAATTCACGAAATATATTCAATTGTTTCTTGTAAACAAACTTGATACTGTTTAATGACTTTAATGGTGATTGTCTCTAAACCATGTTGCCGTTTAATCACCTCCTGGGCTTGTATAAAGGAGGCTATGATTAAATAAAGATAGAACTCTTCAACCCAAGTATCTGTGTATTACATTTCTTTCCGATTCGTGCAAAGCGCTATCCCTAGAACGAATCTTGCTAGAGCTGTATATTGATATATACTGACTGACAAAGAAACTGCAACACCAAGAAGGAGCTATTTAAATTTTAATTTTTTTTTTGTTGGTAAAACATAGATAGTATAGCAAGGAAGATTTACGTATGTGTTGGATACTAGAGAAGACTTTTTGGCGTTTGACGGATTCGCTCATTTCCTAATATTTTCCGAACGGATAGAGATACATAAAATATTGATACATAAATCTAAACGTCGTCCACCGACCAATAATCGGGGAAAATTCGTTTATTAAGATGTGAAAATCATAGATTTGGGAAGGGAAAGAAGAATTTTCCTCCGTTTCCGGGTCAAAAAAATTTCTAAGTGCCGACCCAAAATATTTTTTTCATGGTATATCGATATGGGGCTCGTGTATAATTAAATCGAGGTCGCTGATCACGAATATGCAATTAGTTTTTCCCTAAGTGGCGTACTTTGGGAAAATTTTCACTTAAAGTGAAAAAATTGACGAAAATAGGTCAATTTTGGAACTTTCCACCGCCCAAAAAAATCGGAGTAAAGTGTTCCTGATTTTTTACGTCATATTTGGATCCTTTATCTATCGAATAATCCGAACAATAAATGTCCAGGTCGTACGCTTCGGAAATTATGGTTTTTTTCCCGAGGATCTATTTTTCGGAAAATTCTTTCCGCGATATTTCCTCGGGAAATTTTTGTAATAAATATCTGATCGTAGATTCGGAATCTACGGCCCCGAATCTATAAGAATAGGTACCCGTTTCATAGTTTTGCGTCAAAAAATTTTTCTCGAAAAATTGAATTTTTTTAAGGCTAATGTATTAAAAAATTGCCAAAATTCGACCGGTCCCCGATTTCGATGCAAATTACGTCATTTACTAATTCGGGGCCGTAGATTACGAATATATGATCGGATTTTTCATTAGAGAATTTTCCGCGGAAATACCGCGAAATGAATTTTCCGAAAACCAGACCCTTGGGATAAAAATCATAATTTCCGAATAGTACGGCCTGGACATTTTCTGTTTGGATTATTCAGTAGATAAAGGATCCATATATGACGGCAAAAATCAACAACACCCTACTCCGATTTTTTTGGGCGGTGTAAACTTTCAAAATTGGCCTATTTTCGTCCATTTTTTCACTCTAAGTGAAAATTTTCCAAAAGTACGCCACTTAGGGAAAAACTAATTGCATATTCGTGATCAGCGACCTCGATTTAATTAGACACGAGCTCCGTATCGATATACCATGAAAAAAATTTTTTGGGTCGGCACTTAGAAATATGAGGTGCCCCTTTGACGTCCGGTCCCTACTCTTCTTCGATTTTGGGCATTATCAAACCACGCTTGACAACATCTCATAACAGTAGTTGGATTTCTGTTCGTACGGTTAGCGATTTCTCGAAATGACAACCCCGCCTCCCGTAGACCAATAATTCGATCTCTTTCAAATTCACTTAGCTGGCGATAAATTCCGCGTACACTTGCTCTAGGCATTTTAACAACTAAACATCGACTTTGGATCTCCTCGAACAGCTGGTTAGATGTAAAATTTAAAACATTTGCAAATAACGACTACAATATGTAACAAGTAACAAAAAATGTTTACATGAAAAAACCTTCACGATTTTTTTCTCCAAATTTTAATCATTTAGTCCTTGCTATACTATATATGTTTTCGCAAAAAAAAATCAAATTTAAGCAGCTCCTTCTGGGTGTTCCAGTTTCTTTTTCAGTTAGTATAATGGCGATTTGTTGTATAGACGAAACTAACTGAGCCACTCGAAAAAAAGTTCATATAACGTCTGAAATTATCTTTGGTTCTTTTTTATCAAGAATTGCTTTGGATGATTAATTTTATCCCGAAAATATTCCCTCAAATCTTAGGTGTCAATTTTCAACATTGTAGTATTTTCGAACTAGGAAAACCTCTGGATATTCACCATTGAACAGATTTCTTCTGTGATAACCAACTAACAATTGCATTTTTAACTCATTTACAGAATGTACAAAAAATGAAAAAGTGCACAAATTTGCGAATATTTTCATTTGATACATATTCTTGGTCTCCAATGGTATGAGATTTTTTCATTAATATCTATATCGAAGTACTCAAGCAACACTATTAATTGTTAAATTTTTATTGTAGAAAGAAGAGGCGAAGAAAGTTAACAGGAAGAAACGTGAAGAAAAGGAGAAGCACAGAGATAAATCCAACTCACACTCTCCTAGTCCGAAGAGAAAAGAAAAGGAAGAAAGGAAACGAAAGAGATCTAGATCAAGGTGGGGACCATACGAAATTTATACTGATTTGATTCATTTCAATAACGTTCATTTTATACTAGTAGGACTTGACACGAGACGAAAGTAGGCGAGAGTATAGAAAATCTCGTCTCGCTCTCGCCAATTCCCAAAAAATTAAGTCTCGTTCTCGTCTCGTTATCAGTTGTCTCGTCTCATCTCGCTTAATTCTGAATAACGATAATAAGTACATATTATAATATACAGGGTGAGTCTTTGACCACTGCATTAATTTCAACCAAAGATTCCTCTCATCAAATGAAACACTTCTTTCATTTAACATTTTTCCAAATTCAGCTCAGGTAAAAAGATACAGGCTGTTGAAATTTTGAAAAAAAAACATCAATTTTGTAGCTTTGACATCCTTTTTTCGAATAAGATGAATGTTGGCGTAAAGTTTCCTATAACTATGATACATATTTTCCAAATATTAGTTATTTTCTACTACATTCTACTACATAAAGAAAGCATATAAAGTTTTTCTTGAGTCATTTCAAGAATATTCCATCGTTTTAGAACATTATATTATTCTTCATCATTTCTCCTTAAACGCACCGTTTTCGAGATATTCTTCATTGAATGTTTTAAAATGGAAAACTCCAGAAATTTCATTACTTTTATGGATCCGTCCCTGAGCGTTGGAATCCCGAATCAAGCTGTAAACCACGTTACCATGCCTTATTCTCGTCCGCTAACAATGTCATAGATAATTTATATGCGGGAGTGTATTAGCACATTGTGAAATCTTTTAACGCTTGTAACCTTTTTCCTGAGCCGAATCTGGAAAAATGGTAAATGAAACAAGTATTTCATTTGATGAGAGGAATCTTTGGTTAAAATTAATGCAGTGGTCAAAGACTCACCCTGTATAAGGAACATTCTTCAAGAGCATGTAGTGCCATTTGCCTCATACATTGGTGAAAATTTTATTTTTATGGACGATAATGCCAGACCCCATCGTTCGCGCATCGTTCAGGAGTACCTTGAAGAGGTTGAAGTCTCTCGAATGGAATGGCCAGCAAGAAGTCCAGATCTCAATCCGATTGAGCAGGTTTGGGACAACCTCAATAGAAGGCTGAGAAGTTCAGAAAATCATCCAACTACTCTTAATGACTTAGGAATCCAACTCAGAGAAATCTGGGAAGGATTAGATCAGAACATTTTAAGATCACTCATTTTGAGTATGAACCGTCGTTGCCGAGCTGTAATTAACGCAAGGGGTAGAAATACCAAGTATTAAATCACTTATCAGCATTCCAGTATTTTGAAAATTGTTTATTTCTCTTCTTTCATAAGATTCGGTGAAATCCTGAATTTTTCTTCCATTTAATGTGTCTTGTTTCGTTCAAAACCTTCCCGAGAGAACATAAAAAATAAGTTATAAAGTCAATGTAGAGTTAACTTTCATTAAAATTGAGATTTTCAGAATGTGCGTTAATTTTTTTGCGCAGTGTATATACTGTATACAGAAATAACATAAAGTTATTCCCTAAAACAAGGTCCGAGGACCTGTATGTGTAGTGATAAATATATATTATATCTGTTATATTTCGATTTCAGGTCGCATGAGAGAGAGAGGAGTAGTAGAGAAAGGAGTAGTAGAGAGAGAGATCGCGATCGTGATCGTGAACGCGAGCGTGAAAGGGAGCGCGAGAGAGAAAGAGAACGCGAGAAAGAAAGGGAAAGAGAACGAGAGAGAGAACGTGAAAGGGAAAAAGAAAGGGAGCGTGAAAGAGAAGCTAGAGAACGAGAGAGGGACAGGGAAAGAGAGAGAGAAAGGGAAAGAGAACGTGATGATAAAAAAAGTGCTAAAGATCTTCTTAAAGAAAAAGAGATGGAGGAGGAATCTAAAGAGAAGAAAAAGGCAGATAGAAGGGCAAGGGAAAAGGAGGCTACTTATCAGGAAAGACTAAGGTAAGAAAGAAGTTCTGAAAAAAATTTATGTAACTAAATATGTATATTCGAATCCAAATATGCTTTGAACGCGCCATTTATATGAACTGTTACTGAAAGAACCTAAGAATTATTTTTCTATATTACAAAAGATCACTTTCAATGTCGGAAGAATAGAAGCATTTCATTTATTTTTTTAAATACATTGAATAATACAGAATTTTCTGCAATACCACTACATTAAGTATATCTTTCGATATTATATTATTATGGAAATGATTTTTTATAGGGCTTGGGAATCGAGAGAAAGGCGGAAGGCAAAAGAATACGAAAAGGAGAGGGAAAAAGAAAGAATCAGAGAGGAAGAGAGAGAAAAGGATGCTAAGAGGCTCAAAGAATTTTTAGAAGATTATGATGATGATCGTGATGATATTAAGTTCTATAAGTAAGTATGTCACAGTTCTTCAAATTACTATTGGTTGAACTTAGGAGGTACATAATGTTGATTCGATTTTGTTCGGAAAAGCTCTAGCAAACTCCGTTTTCTCTTCTGTAGATGGCGCCATTCAGAAATGACTGATTTTGTGTCATTTTAAATTCGTTTATGTCAATGTCTGTTTTTCAGTTTTGTGATTTTTCTGGCAATTTTTAGGTGAGAATATATAATTATCCGTCATAATATGAAGAACACAACATTTCGAATAGCATATTCAGAAAATTGTTTTACATAAATTGCCTAAATTCTTGGACCCCTTATGTCAATAATATTTCAAGTGAAAAAACCAAAGTTTGTCCATAATATAATGATTGTGAACTTACCAATGTCTTATAACGGTGAATTAAATTAAGATTGAATGTACCTACAAAAACCAACCATATTTCGTTTTAAAATTTATGGGGGTCCAAGAATTTCGTCGATGTTTGTAATTAGAAGAAAAAATACGCATATCCTTTGAATATTCATAGAAAGTCAGTGTTGATTGTTGTTGATAATTTCTGCCATCTGTCAAAGTGCAATCTGTGAAAGTGACATCTTCTATTGATATTTTTCAGTGTCCTAAAATATGAATTGGAATTAAAATTCATAGAAAGGAAGAATTTGTTAATTGAGATATAATCTATGATCTATATAGTTTCCAGAAAAAAATCTTAGATTCTTTTGTGGTTAAGAACCTAGAAAGAAAAAAAATTCGTGTATTCTCTTCAATTTATACTTGAAACTAGTGAATTATTCTCGAGAAATCGAAATTTTGTTAAAACTGGTTTTTCTATGCTTCTTCATGAAATTCGGCAGAAACATTTAAATCGATATGTTACATCTAATTTGATGGCCGTTTTGGTGAGTGGATATGCCATTGTTTCAGACATTCTATGTTGATCTTCTATGATATCAAAGACATGTTTATTGGCCTGACACATAGACATATGTTATTCTATGTCTATGGACTGACAGCAGAATTTAATTGGAAGGTATTGAAGGTATTCCAAAAAAAACTTCTGTAATACGTAGAAACTTTGATAAAAATATTTCGCGTCCTGTAAAAAAATTATTTTGCGATATCCTATTATTGCAAAAATCAAAATATGAAACAACTAAAATGCATAATAATTCTTTGATTCTAGGGGAAGAGAGCTACAAAGAAGACTTGCCGAGAGAGTGAAAGAAGCCGAAATGGACAGCAGGGATAGGCTGAAAGAAAAGGAAGAGCTGGAGGAATTGAAAAACGAAATATTCTCAAGTGAAGTCGAGGATCCGAATGCCGAATTCGAAAGGGTATGTTTGTATCGCGATCATCGACAATCGTCATATATCATTTGTAACTTGTACTGAAATTTTTTAAATTTCAGATGAAGAAAGAAATGGAAGAACTATACAAACCTAAATTATTAATCGATGTTAATTTGGAGCATTGGAAACAGAAAGAAAGGGAAAAGGAGAGGGAGTTGGAGAGGCAAAAAGCAAGGGAGAGGGAACGTCACAGAGAACACGAAAGGGAAAAGGAAAGACAAAAATTGAGGGAAGAAAGAGAAAGGTATGTAATGATTTGTGATGTTACTACAAGTTGTTCAAGTTTCATTATGTGAAATATCATAATCTTTATATACAGGGTGAGTCTTGGATTTTAGGTAGAACATTTGATTTTTTGATAATAACTCAAAAACGGTGGCTTTCACGACAAAATATGTTCTATACAAAGTTAAAGGGGACAAAATTTTCTACATTTTTCGTATAAAAATTATTTTTGTAGCACACATATGTTAGGAGTTACAGTACTGTGAAGTAGCACCTTTTGGTTGTATTCATTTTGGTTGAGTTTTATTTTATTATTCTAATTATATATAAGTATATTTTTACATAATTATAAAAGAACTAAAAGGCAGTGAATATTGTCATTTAAGAGTATTATACTTTTCGTAAACAATGTTGAAGGCGTCCTCATCGATAAATCAAAGCGTGAAAAGCCAAAAACAGTGCGTACACCCGAGAATATGGCTGCTGTGGCAGAAAGTGTGCGTGAAGCGCCATCAACATCAATTCACCGTCGTTCTCAAGAATTAAACATTTCGGAGACATCATTGAGACGAATTTTGCATAAAGACCTTGGTATTATTATTATTATTATTATTATTATTATTATTATACTGATCCTCCTGGGTCTTCCTCAAGGAGACCCCTCATAAGCTCTAAGAGCTTGCCCTGAGTTAGGAGAACCAGTTGTGTTCTGTGTAGGCTTTGTTACTGTGTCCTTACGCCACCTTAGGCACAGCACTGTTAATTTTTGACCCAACAGCGAATGGTGGCGATTACCGTGTATGACGCCATACAAAGTCCAATTGGTTCAGGAGTTGATGCCAACTGACCATCCAATGCGTTTTCGCTTCGCTAAGTGGGCCTGCGATCGACTTACAGAAGATGCCGATTTTGCCAAAAAATCATCTTTTCAGATGAAGCTCATTTTGATCTTGGCGGGTATGTAAACAAGCAGAATTGTCGCATTTGGGGCACAGAAAACCCGCACGCATACATTGAAAAGCCGATACACCCAAAACGAGTCACTGTTTGGTGCGGATTTTGGTCCAGAGGCATAATTGGGCCATTTTTCTTTGAAAATGAGCAAGGAGTGGCCGTTACAGTCAATGGCGATCGTTATCTGGCCATGTTGAACGAATTTTTGTCCACAAAAATTGAAGAGGAGGATATTGGCAACAATTGGTTTCAACAGAACGGCGCTACGTGTCACACAGCCGATGTTTTGCGCCCTGTTTTTGGAGATCGCATTATCAGCCGCAGAGCTGATGTCGTTTGGCCACCTCGGAGCTGCGATTTGACACCGTTGGACTATTATTTGTGGGATGCCGTGAAAGATAAGTACTACGCCAACAAGCTAGAGACAATTGACGCTTTAAAGGATAATATTCGTGAAGCCATTGGTGAAATACAGCTGCACACAATCGATAATGTGCTTAAAAATTGGACCAATCGTGTAGGCTACTGCATGGCCAGCCGAGGCAGCCATTTGAATGAAATTATTTTCCATTATGAACCGGAAGGATTGTACTTTCAAATAAAAAAGGAATTTGAGAAAATATTCAGTAGTTTTTTTTTTATCGCATTTAAAAAAAAAATTGGTTCAAGCCCTGTGGACAGGAGCTTTGGCGCTCTTGTTCAAACTTTGACACATCATATATCTGAAAGTATTGGTTTCTCAGAGTTGGGAATGATATCAATGTATTCTCATGATAGAACATAAAGGAAATTCAATTCAAATAATAGTTCATTTATCGAGATTAAATGAGCAATCTGAGAATGAGATCTGCACCATGGAAGAAATCAAATTAAAATAGCTGAAATGAATTTGACTCTCTCTTATAGAATAGGATGACATGTACTAGAATGAACACAGATCATATAATAAATCATAGATAGAATAATTATAGCATTGTGCGAAAACATGGAAGTACTATTCATAATTGAAATTTCGAAAAGTCGTATGTCCGAAAGTATTAGCTTGTTAGTGTTGAAAATGATATCAATGGATTTTTATGGTGAAACTGCACCTTAAAAAACAATTGAATTTGAAATTTGTAAGTTGAAAATAAAATTTTTTTTTCGTTACTCCGAAACCGTCTGGCCCTTTTGGCCCAATAACGAACTCAACCGAGATATTTATCTCCCAAACCTACTCTGAAAATTTCTACTGCCTAGCTCATTCTGTTCGAGAGAAACAAAATTTACAAATTTTTTGTGACACTTTACGGCAACCCTATCAATACAAAACTTCGCACGCGTATAAAGATCATTATTCTACAATTTGATGCTAAATTTCAGATAGATCGAATGATCGGTTTCGGAAATATCCATAAAAAATGTTTTTACTAAAAACGGCCATAACTCTGAAACCGCTTGGTGCATTTCGCCCGTTAACGAACTGGTCCGAGATATTTACGCTCCAAACCAACCCTGCAAATTTCAATCCTCTAACTCCTTTCTTTCGAGAGTTATCGTGTTGACGGTCGGATGGCCGGACCGCCGGACATAATCGATTTCGACAACGGATTCTTGATCAGTGAGTCGCACCAAATCGTTTGAGACCATTTTTAGCCAGAAATTGAATTACAGATATTTGGGCAAATTGGTAAGCACTCTGTGCCGAGGAACAAGAGCGCCAAAAATGCAAGCTTTCAATATCAGGGTGAGAGATTGATATTGATATGGCATACTTTCGAATACAACCCTGTATATACATATTTTCTAAAAAACTCAAGAACGGTCAACAAAATTATATAATGGTGAATCAGAGAAACGTTATTCATATTTGAATTACGAAATATGGACCAGTTTCAAACAAGGGTGCGTAACGCACGGGTGTCGGTCCTATATACGGTTATTTTCCGGGAGTTTCAAATAATAACGCGATATTTTTAGTGACTATTGATGTGTTTATCCGATATGTGATCTTACTATGAAAGTTTATTGGTTCGGGTTTGATAAAATCAGTGAATAGTGCGGTGCACTTCATGATAGTGAAGAATCTAGTGAAAGAAATAAATATTCTGGTTTACATGTGAAAATGGTGAATACCGGCATTTGCGAAGCTTTGGAGTAGTATATTTAGTGAACCAAGTGATTGGTATGTTCGATAGAAGTAGAAAACAACGTCTGGTGAGTAGAATATTGAACGAAACTTGCTGATTTATAGTGATTAGGTAAATGCCAGTGATGAATTTATATTTTGATTTGAATTTCATAGGAACGTTATGAATATGTCATCTACAGGGATATTCAAGAAAAGTTAATCATTAGGCGTTTCTGGAAAACCTAATGGATTTCTAGAGTTACTAAATATTGAAATGGAATGGTAGTGGCATTAAAACTTTCTGTTTAAAATATTTTTTCTACAAACGTCAAAAAATGACAAGGTTCGCGCATTGAAAACAATATGCGAAGTGACCCTTTTTTTCATTTTCCTTCGTTACCATGACACCGTGCGCGAAGTAGTGTGCGAAGTACTTACTTCGCACACTGCATGTAAACTATATGGAGTTTTTATATTTTAACCTTTATGTTCCTCAATCAAACAAACAAATGCCATTTTATTTTCATAGTTACAGTATTTACTTGATTTGGAAAAACATTTTAAGCCAGTTCAATACTATTTTTCATATTAAGCTATGCATGTTACTTAATTTAGAAAAATATTTTTGGCGTTTGTAGAAAAAATTTTGTTTGCATCTCATGCGCGAAATACTTTGGTGATCTCGACTATTTTTTTAACTCGGCTGCGCCTCGTTAAAAAAATCAGTTCTCGATCACCAAAGTACCATTTCGCGCACTAGATACAAAAATAACTATTCTTTATTGTGAAACTTCCATTTATGCCGGAAGTGGGTCACTTTGTAATTTCAAATGGGCACCCTATTAATATATTCATGAATCAGATTGCCTAATGGATTCAACGACTATTTCCCTCGAAAACTTTTTCCATGTTATTGATAGTTTTTGAATTAATTGTGTTTTCCCAAAAATTTTAAAAGGTTGAACCATCAATTTGAAGAGAATATTCTACAAAAGTATCATTTAGAAAATGTTTTATTCTATCAAATTCGTATGTTAGTATAATAGGCTAAGGTTCATTTATACCCTGGAAGGTTCATTTATACTCTGGAACTGGAGGGCGAGCTGTAGATGGCGTAATGGTGAGAACAGCTCTGTTGGGGGGCACAATAGATCTCAAGGTCGCGGTGCAACGTAACCCCCTTATCAATAATAATAATAATAATAATAATAGGCTATACAAAACATAGTTCCTATTTCAGATAGGTACATTATGCAGGGTAGCCAAAAATGATTTCTGAAACCGTCGATTTTTGCGCGTATGTTCTGGGGAACATCGCGTTATCATTTTGCCCAAATGTCTGTAACTTTCGAATTTTTTTACGAAAGTGGTCTCAAACGATTTGATTCGACTCCCCAATGAAGAATTCGAGGTCAAATTTGATTCTGTCCGGCCAGCCGTCCGGCCGTTGTCACGATAACTTGAGAACGGAATGTTTCGTATTCTGTGATTTGCCCAATCGCCAAATTATATGAATATAATCTTACACTATGGTTTGCCTTTAACTATTCTGTCTTTTTGCAATGCTGATATCAATGATCTCTTTCTCACAACCAGTCCATGTTATTTTATGTCTATGGTTCTAAGGAAGAAATTTTAATTTGATGTATGTATGACGAATATTGAAATATCCTGAGATAATTGTTGATTGAATTTAAGTCGATCTATCAATGAAATTACGTTAAACATGAGATTTTTCGTATATTATTAGATATTAGAATTTCAATTCCGATATAATTCGTAGGTATGTTATATTTACCCAATTCTATACTTGGTCATAGAAGCAATTCAATCATTTCTTCCAAATCTGTCATTGAGATGGTACAAAATGTATTCATATCTTATTAAAAAATTCAATTCAAATAATAGTTTATTTATCAAGATTAAATGAGCAATCTGAGAACTGCACCATGGAAGAAACCAAATTAAAATAGCTGAAATGAATTTGACTATCTCTTATAGAACAGGATGAAATGTACGAGTATGAACACAGATCATATAATAAAGCTTAGATAGAATAATTATAGCATTCTGTGAAAACAGAAGTACGATTCATTATTGAAATTTAGAACTTCATCTTAGCAGAAATTGAATTCAAACATCATAGAAGAATTTAAATTCAACAAGAGTGCCAAAAATTATCAATCCAAAACCAATAGACGAATTCTACCCAACAATGAACTCATCCGAGATATTCATTCCTCAATTCCAGTTTTGTTTTTAGTGGAGATATTCTGAACTCAATATTATTAACTTACCATTACCATTCCCATCATCATATGGATTGACCATCGGCATGAAAATATCAACCAACAAAAGTATGATAATATTCTAATTCTCATATTGATACCATTACTGGAATGAATTACAATGAGACAACGTCAAAGTTGACATTATAACAATTCATAGAATAGCCACAGAATAATTCTATCATTGAAATTTTGAAAAATCATATCTCCGAAAGTATTAGTTTGTTAGAGTTAAAAATAATATGAATGGATTCTTATGGTAAAACTGCTTATTGAAAAAAATTTAATTTGGAATTTGTTCTGTAAAAAAAAAAATTTTTTTTTGTTACTCCGAAACCATCTGTCCGATTTTATCCAATAACGAACTTAGCCGAGATATTTATCCCTCAAACATACTCTGAAAATTTCAACTGTCTAGCTCATTCCGGTCGAGAGTTATCGTGCCTACGGCCGGACCGGCCGGCCGGACGGCCGGACAGAATGAATTTCGACCACGGATTCTTGATCAGTGAGTCGAACCAAATCGTTTGAGACCATTTTCATCGAAAAATTCGAAAATTACAGACATTTGGGCAAATTGATAAGCACTCAGTTCCGAGGAACTAGAGCGCCAAAAACAGACAAATTATATCTCCAAAAGTATTGGTTTCTCAGAGTTGGGAATTATATCAATGTATTCTTATGCTAGAACTGCATCCTAAAGGAAATTCAATTCAAATAATAGTTTATTTATCAAGATTAAATGAGCAATCTGAGAATGAGAACTGCACCATGGAAGAAATCAAATTAAATCTGGCCAATTTTGCCCAATAACGAACTTAACCGAGATATTCATCTCCCTAACCTACTCTGAAAACTTCAACTACCTACCTCATTCCGTTCGAGAGTTATATCTATGTCTATGGATGAAAAGCAGTCTCACTACTCTCAGATCTCTTACTTCATGTTCAGTTCCGCAATGTAAGAATTTTCTGAGAAAAACTAATTTCGGAGCAAACAACTGAGATTTTTCTCACTTCGCTCACAATTCTTCGATTGATTAGATAATGTCTCAGGAACATCATTTGACATTATGACAATTCATAGAATAATATCATTCTGTGACAACGTTGAAATACGATTTATTATTGAAATTTTGAAAAATCATATCTCCGAAAGTATTAGCTTGTTAGAGTTAAAAATGATATGAATGTATTCTTATGATAAAACTTCTTATTAAAAAAAAATTAATTTGGAATTTGTTTCGTAAAAAACAAATTTTTTTTTTGTTACTCCGAAACCATCTGTCCGATTTTGCCCAATAACGAACTTAGCCGAGATATTTATCCCCCAAACCTACTCTGAAAATTTCACCTCTCTAGCTCATTCCGTTCGAGAGTTATCGTGCCTACGGCCGGCCGGACAGAATCGATTTCGACCACGGATTCTTGATCAGTGAGTCGAACCAAATCGTTTAAGACCATTTTCATCGAAAAATTCGAAAATTACAGACATTTGGGCATATTGATAAGCACTCAGTTCCGAGGAACTAGAGCGCCAAAAAAGTTATTTGGCGGACCCTTTATTGAATGAAATGATCACATCGCACAATCAGGTGTATATATTCAATTTTCCTTACAGATATATACTGAGACAGGCAGCTGAAGAACTAGCGGCGGTAGAAGCCGAGCCGATAGATAGCGATAGCGACATAGACGGACCCCACTATAGCCCTCCCCTTCCAATGAACGATGACGCATCGAATGATAATTCGAATGGCGCCGAATGGACCCAAGTCCAAGCCGGCGACGAAGATTCGAGACAGTCTTTCGTTTCCAATCACGACGAACCTCCCGCCATGCCCACCGGAACGGGAGTGAAGATAAACCTCTCCAAACCGATGGCTTTCAGTCCGCAGAATCAGAGGGGAGACGGGAAGAGAAGAAAGGCTGACCTCAGGGAGGTGTTTAATCCCGACGAAGACGATAGTAATACTCAGGTTAAGAAGCGGAAATTAGTTCCAATAGGTGAGGAATTTCAATGTACTCGCTGTTTATAATAATAACTAGCTGACCCACGCAACTTCGCCTGCGCCAATTCGGTTATTGCGGTTGCAATTTTATTTCCAAATGCGAAAAATCTTAAAAAAAAATCCTAGAACCCGATTGCAGCGCCTTCTACCGGGACAATTGAATTTCCAAGTTATCCAGGGACCCACTCAAACGCGTAATTCTAAAAAATACCTAGAACCCGATTGCGGTGCCACCTACCGGGTTCAATTGCGAATACGAAGTACCCACTCAAACGTATCTGGTTAAGAAAAGTGAGAAAAGGTGAGAAAGACAGGAGACCGGCTTCGTTCTCATCCCTACTGCGTGCTGTTGAATAAACTGCCTTGATACTTTAATAAAAATATTTTTTTTTTTACAAAAATGGTAGCTTTGTCATAAGCTCAGGGAAATTATAATCGAAATAGAGTGAAAAACATTCACAAATAATACGGCGACTTGGTTTTAATTAGCCCTTTCTCTGGGATAACTTACCAAGTGATAATTGATCAGTTATCGAGCGGGATGAAAAATGATTAATTACTAAAATTACTATTAAAAAATAGGGGTTTGTGATAGAAGGGTGAAAATTTAGGGTTGTATGTATTTTGTAATGCTACCTTATGAAAAAATAAAAACAAAAAATTTCGTCCAAAAATAAAAAAAAATTAAGGGTGAACAACCCTTATCACTGAGGGGTATGAAAAATAGATAGTAGCCGATTGTCAGACCTTCTGAATACGCATATAAAATTTGGTAAAAATCGGTAAAGCCGTTTCAGAGGAGTACGGTAACTAACATTGTGACATGGAAATTTTATATATTAGATGACAGGTGATGAAATTTTCAGATTATAATGACGAGAAGAAATCGAAAAAGGATAAAGAAAACTGTGACAAGACGTCCGAAGACACCCAAAAATCACAGGAGGAGAAGAGGAAGCACATTAAGACTTTGATCGAGAAAATTCCAACTGAGAAGAATGCCTTATTCGCCCATAAATTAGATTGGGCGGCCATAGATAACCAACTTATGGAAAAGAAGATTCGGCCGTGGATCAATAAGAAAATAATCGAATATATTGGAGAACCAGAACCTACGTTAGTAGATTTCATCTGTTCGAAGGTTTTAGCTGGGTCACCTCCTCAAGTTATTCTGGAAGATGTTCAAATGGTAAGAGTTCTTCGTTCTTCATATTTGAGGCGTTAAGAGCAAAAGTGGCCCAAGTCGCATTTTTGGCGCTCTAGTTCCTCGGAACAGAGTGCTTATCAATTTGCCCAAATGTCTGTAATTTTCGAATTTTTGGCTGAAAATGGTCTCAAACGATTTGGTTCGACTCACTGATCAAGAATCCGAGGTCGAAATCGATTCTGTCCGGCCGGCCGTAGGCACGATAACTCTCGAACGAAAGGAGTTAGAGGATTGAAATTTGCAAGGTGGGTTTGGAGCGTAAATATCTCGGACGAGTTCATTAATGGGCGAAATCCATAAAGCAGTTTCGGAGTTATGGCCAATTTTAGTAAAAACATTTTTTATGAATATTTCCGAAACCGATCACTCGATCTATCTGAAATTTAGCATCAAATTGTATAATCATGACCTTTATACGCATGTGAAGTTTTGTATTGACCAGGTTACCGCAAAGTGTAAAAAAAAATTTTTTCTACAATAACTCTCGAACGGAATGAGCTAGGCAGTTGAAATTTTCAGAGTAGGTTAGGGAGATGAATATCTCGGTTAAGTTCGTTATTGGGCAAAATAAATGGTTTCGGAGTAACGAATTTTTTTTTAAGGAACAAATTTAATTTTTATTTAAGATGCATTTTCACCATACAAATCCATTGATATCATTTTCAACTCCAAGAAGCTAATATTTTCGGAGATATACTTTTTCGAAATTTCAATAATGAATCGTACTTCTATGTTTTCACAGAATGCTATAATTATTCTTTCTAAGCTTTATTATTTTTATTAAATTCATTTCAGCTATTTTAATTTGATTTCTTCAATGGTGCAGTTCTCATTCTCAGATTGCTCATTTAATCTTGATAAATAAACTATTATTTGAATTGAATTTCCTTTATGATGCAGTTCTATCATAAGAATACATTGATATAATTCCCCACTCTGAGAAACCAATACTTTCGGAGATATAATTTGTCTGTTTGAACTAAAGCGCCAGAAAGCTCCAGTCCACAGGGCTTGAACCAATTTTTTCTAAAATTGAGTAAATACCAAGAACGACCCACGAATAAATGAAATTTTCTGATGCAATGCCGACCCAAGTCTATTTCGACCATTCAACACAAGATGTCGCACAAAAATCCACTTTTGCACACATAGTCGATTCAAATTTGTTGAAACAAGATTGGACTAACCCGCTTCTGCCTTGTGCTAAGTACAATATTCTAAGAGTCACGTGAAATCAAATAAATTAAAAAACTTATAAAATCGCCTTTAATAATTGAAAAAAGCTTCAAAAATGTGCAAAATTTTCTTTTGCTATTTTCTCTATGATGAATATTTTGGGCTTGAGCCACTTTTGCTCTGAGTGACTCATTTCTTCTTATACAGGATGAGCACATTAATTTTAATGGTAGATCCCTCTTATCAAATGAAACACTTTTTGGTGCTGTTGCTCCTCGGAACAGAGAGCTTATCAATTTGCCCAAATGTCTGTAATTTTCGAATTTTTCGGCAAAATCGGCCTAATGGTTTCGGAGTAACGAAAACAACATTTTTTTTTACATTACAAATTTCAAATTCAATTTTTTTTAAGATGCAATTTCACCATAACAATCTATTGATATCATTTTCAACTCAAACAAGTAAATACATTCAAAATACAATAAAATAACGTACTTCTATTGAATGAGGTGAACACGGTGAAATATTTATTGATTTTAACCATCAACAAATATTCCGAGTGGCCGGGCTAGACCTCGTCATCGCTCAGTGTTCCCCAAAAAGGAAAGTTTCATTCAGGGGGCAGACACAAATCCTGGGTTTCATGGTTATTACCAAGCATCAGTGTGACTTAGCCGAACACTGAATGAAAACTGACAGCGTCAATTGTCGCTGGCTTGTTGGCGTAACACTTATCTGACGGCACCCCACAAATAATAGTCCAACGGTGTCAAATCGCAGCTCCGAGGTGGCCATCAGCCGACATCAGCTCTGCGGCTGATAATGCGATCTTCAAAAACAGGGCAACTCCTGAACCAATTGGACTTTGTATGGCGTCATACCAAGGTCTTTATGCAAAATTCGTCTCAATGATGTCTCCGAAATGTTCAATTCTTGAGAACGACGGTGAATTGATGTTGATGGCGCTTCACGCACACTTTCTGCCACAGCAGCAATATTCTCGGGTGTACGCACTGTTTTTGGCTTTTCACGCTTTGGTTTATCGATGAGGATGCCAGTTTCTTTCACTTTTTTCACGAAATAACGAACATACGGAGCTAACGGTGTTTCTCTTCTTCCAAAATTCGTAAGCAATTTTCGCACACATTCTGCAACATAACCATGATTTTCAAAGTAATGTCGCAATATTTCCCAGCGTTATTCAAGCGTATATACAACCATATTCGTTCAGCGGAAGGATAAAACTAATTATCTGTCAAATCAGACATGAGCTAAGTGTTACCATTCACGAAATAAGCACTAGTTGAAAAAAAAAACGTTAGATGGCGGACCCTTTAATTAAGCATTATTTATTTATGATATTCTCACACAAATGAAGTTGTCCATCATTAACCTAGTTTTAATTATATTTGTCAGTGTCAAATTCCCTGAGAAATTTTGTTCATATCTTGTTTCAGGTATTGGATGAAGAGGCTGAAGTTTTTGTTGTAAAAATGTGGAGATTATTAATTTATGAAGTAGAAGCTAAAAAATTAGGACTAGTGAAGTAATTATGATGTAAATACTATAAATATAAGTTGAATATTTTGAATGATAATTTGGTGATGTATTTTTATACATTCGTGTGTTCCCTTAATAATCATTGTTGAAATTCAAAATATAAAATTTTTATAACATTTTGAAATTGTGTTCAAAAGCAAAATTGATTTAATCAGGCCCATTTCCACAGTGATTCGAAACCTGCGCTTGAAGAGTTGAAATAAATCTTGAAATTTCAGTTTTGGTAAAAATATTTTGCTCTTTCACTTTTTTGGCGCTATTGTTCCTCGGAACAGAGTGCTTATCAATTTGCCAAATGTCTGCCAACATTACAAATTTCAAATTCATTTTTTAAGATGCAATTTCATCAAAAGAATCCATAATAACATTTTCAACAAGCTAATACTTTCGGAGATATGATTTTTCAAAATTTCATTAATAAATCGTAATTCTATGATTTCACAGAATGCTGTATCGAAAATTAACGTCGGTATTTGTATCAATGAATGTCATGATCTGTGTTCATACATGTCATCTTATGTACCGATAACAGACATGTCATATTTTTTTCTGGTTCTATTCAAAATTCGTTACTCATGATATAAAATACCTCCTGTATTATAAAGTCATATTGAACTATAATTGAATGTAAAATGAGTAATGAAATAACCTCTGCTATCGTAGAATCATGAGGATTATCGAATATTATAATTTTTGGATGATAATTTAATGTCCTTGGATAATCCATATGATGATGGAAATATATACTTTGGTAAGTATCAAATATGGTTCAGAATATCTCCAGTAAAAACAAAACTTGAATATTGGCTGAGTTTCAATTGATATAATATAATTTTAAGAGTAGATTTGAGAAATTAATATTTCGGATAGGTTCGTTATTGGTTAGAATCGGTCTGGTGATTACGGATTAAAATTTTTGGTGTTGTTTTTTTTTAAATGATACTTTTTTGAATTTAATTTCTTTTATGATGTAATTCTATCATAGGAATCCATTGATATAATTCCCAACTCTGAGAAACCAATACTTTCGGAGATATGATTTGGTAAAGTTTAAACAAGAGCGCCAAAGCTCCTGTCCACAGGGCTTTCCCACATTATTATCTGCCAAACAACGAGGATTTCATACGCCATAGTTTAAGATATCTTAATATAAAACTTATCATGTCACTGATAATGTGTCATTTCAAAGTTCTAATGAAGGACCCTTTGCTGAACCTGCTAATAGCAGGTTAAAAATGAAAATCGGTTATTGATTTTTCCAAATTTATTGTTCAATAAAAAATAAAGTCAAAATGGGTCCCAACCCTAACAGGTATTCAAATAGATCAAATTCACAGACTTAAAGTACAAATAGTGTTTCCAAGTTTCTACTTAATGTACATTATTAAATATCTGTATCTGCGAAGTTCTACAAGATTTTCCATTTAGAGGTTTCATTTTTAATTGTCCGCTATTTCGGTAGCTGCCGGGGAGGGAGGGGCAGCGCGAATTTCAAAATAGTCCCAAGGACCACGTTATGGACACTCCAACTAGGAAACAACGCTATATCCTCGAAACTGGCTTGCACACGAAGAGTTGACATGAGGTGGTGATATGGCCTTTAGGTCTCTCAACTTTTAGACAAATTTTGAAAAAAAAATCAAATTCCACACATCGTTAATTAAATTATTTACCACTAAAATACGCGTGTTTCCTATAAATGAAAATGAAGCCTCTGATTGCAGAACTCTTTATATATGATATATATATATATATATATGAATTATTGATTTTACAAAAAATATTTGCAGGATCTAAATATTTATTTACGAAAGCACTTGTATACTATATTTCCAAAAATATGTTTCATTCAAATAATATATATTTTTTCAATTTACAATACACACGATGAGTTTTCCTCATCTCCATATGTATAAATATAATAAATTCTTAGGAAAGACAAAGACAAGGCATATTGTGGTTGATCATCAATTATAAGTGAATTTTCAGTAAACACTAGTTGTTACTTTTTTTTTCAGTGTAAATATTCCATAAATACAAATCTTTTAACGTTAACAGTAATCATTACATAAATTGTCATGAAATTATCTCAGCAGTAGATACCGTCAACTTCAATATGAAAAAAACCGATATTGTGTGTTGAAAAAACCCACTCAGCTCTGAAAATTGGGAAGTATCTTCAATATAATCATTAAGTATCATATATGTATTCTCAATGTGAACAATAACAACTGTTTCTACTCAATAGAAGCATTTGCGAAATTTTCAAAGAAACGTTGAATAGGGAGCATTTCTCAAACCATAGCCTTCTTGAATATAGGCCTGGCACAATTTGACAACAATGTCAGACAGTCCTGTGTCTATGTAACGTTGTGAGTCGGAAGAGAACATCAAAAAGTTATAGGATGAAAATGTTCATGCATTTACAGTGGAAAATATTGTGTTAAATGAGTGTTAAGAGTAAAAGTGATAAGTTTTTGAGTGTTATTCAGTGAATAAGTGTCTAGGTGTATTTAATTGGTAATTGGATAGTTTACGAAACTGATCATATTACTGCATTAAGATGCAAGTGAGCCGTTAAAGCAGACAAAATGAATTTGAGGGCACAACGTGAAGTACTTCAAAGGCACTTTTACTTATACACGTGTATCATATGCTACTTTTTATTAGACTTGCATGTTAATTCAACTATAGATTCCTCTCGTCAAATAAAACACTTTTTTCATTTACTATTTTTCCAGATTCAACTCAGATAAAAAGACACAGGGTGTTGATATTGCAGAAAAAAATCAGTTTTTCTTATGTGGCTTTGATCGAAAAGAACTTTACTACGATGCTACGTAGGAAGAAAGGACACGGAATCCACCACCCAAGTTCTTAAAAATAATGCTATTAAATGGTACACAGATGGTTCAAAAACCAACATAAGAGCTGGCGCTGGAGTATATGGGACAGGCACCAAATGCTTACTATCGCTAGGCTCCTATCCGAGCATCTTTCAGGCAGAAATACTTGCAATAGAAAGATGCGTGGATTTTGGTTGATCCGCTCCTAACCTAGGATGGCCTTGAATCGATGTATTTCTACGTTGCCACACCTGCTTTTTTTCACACGATTCAGATAATCCCTTGCTCCTCAATTGAATAATATACCAATGTCTGGTACACAGTTTCACATTACCGCATGCGATCGGCGAATGGAGACAGATATAAAATCTATGATTCCATGAGTTTCTGCAAACGGCTATTCGATTTGAGATTTTCTTGGAAATACATGGATTAATGGATATTTGATCAAATTATGTATAATGTTATAGTGGAAACAGTTAAGTTGGAGTTCATTTTTTCAATAGTGGGATATTATTTAATGCTGCATTATAAGAATTGAGTGAGTAAATAAGTTTTCTCAAACAATTTCATTGAATTTTAAGACCAGATGATGAGATTTTTTGTTGTTTTACGATAGATATTAGTAACACTTTTCTATATAGAACGGTGCAGTGCAGGATTGTATTAGCACGTTGTGAAATCTACAAAAAGAATAGCGACGTCGTCAGCAAATGCAGCTATTGTTAGGTTATAGTTCACAGGCAGATCTCTAGTTTACAGAAGGTAAAACAGTGATCCTAGTACAGTACCCTGAAGCACGCCAGATTTCATTGGATACTGTCCTGATGTTACATCATCAAATAGAGCTATATGATACATTCAAAGCTTCGTCTTTTACACTTGTCATAATATTTATTAGAGTAAGAGAATAGAATTTGAAAAACTTCAAAAAGAACAAGTACAAAATTGAGCTGGCAAAAAGTATAGACCACATTAGTTAGGTTAGAATCAGTCGCTTGGCGGGAGATCCATATTCAAATTTTTTAACAAGGAATTTCAACTTTGAGATGAAACCACCCTATTTAAAAGAGAATGTTAGTACAGAGACAACAAGTATTGGGTACGTTCATCATTAGTGCATGTTTTCATGTTATTTCCACATTCAAATCTACTTCTATTTATTCTTAAATCAAAATTGAAACCATTCTAGTTCGAAAGATTTCCGTATGTCGTAGATGACTTCAGTTGTGCGTCATTACAAGGCCGATTTAGGGTTATGTTATTATTTTTGACTGATTTCCAGTGAGCTAAGACATACGTCAATCGAATTTGGTGAACACTTTTATATTTATTAATTATTTTGGAAATATACAATTTTGTTACGAAAACTTGATTCTAGATGGTTGAGAAAGGTTCACAGAATCTATTTCAACCGAAATAAACCTTAAGAAATTAGCCAAAGTATCTAAAAACAGGCGAGAAATTCGCGTAAATTTTAGGTCCATAAGAAATGCATGGGGAATTCAGTGCTTGGATCCAAGGATGGATCGTAATTCAAATTTCCCGCCTAACCTAACTAATGTGGTCTATACCCTTTAGTTTAGATAATGGCACATAATTGCATATAAATCTAACAATCTAACAGTGTATAAATAGAGAACGTGATTAAACGCCTTGCATAATTACCAAGGAGCGTTCTCCATTATTATTCACACAGCCAATCACACGGCATCTTTGGCATTTTACTTGCTGGCCAGGGTAGATATCCAGCCGTTTTAAAAATCCAATAATCATAAAAAACTTTGGCAATCAGTCCTACAAGCAGTAGCACTTGGAGAGTAATAATATAATAAACATAATCGGTCCAATCTGATGGACTTTGACATAGTGTTGCAGAATCCAGATCCATCACAGCTGAATCAATGTTATCGCAGAATATTTCCTTGTAGTCTGCGATTTGTTTCGACTTCGTAGTTAGCCAATCCTGAAAATAGATGAGTTCTTCTAATCTAGTGCTTCAAAGATATATTTATAACTATAAAGAAATCAGGATTTTATTATTTTATTAAATATGGAGAAGTATATTGAAATGAAAAAGTTTAACGTGTAATTCCGCGGTGTGCAGCCTGTATATTCGGATGTTGGGTAATTGTCCTAATTGTAACAAATGCGGAATCGCAAGAATAGTTAAGCGGAACAAAGGCGACTCCTGCGTTTACGTTTAGGTAGGCAGTTACCTAATATCCAAGTATGCTGATATAATACATATATATTGTATTGAATAAACGAGGTCAGTTCAGCACAGTCAGTACAGTTCAACGTTCATAGCCAGAGTTCAATAAACGATATTCCAACGATGAGTTATTATTCGTATCACAAAGTAACCATCCACTACACGCGGTGTTCATACAGGGTGTTTTATGGGGAAATGGAAACCGAGATGGTTGTAGACCACATTTATTGGCTCTGCCTGTCTTTGTAACCGAGATACATGGTGTTTTATGAATTTTGTTCATTTCTTCCTGGGGTGATAACAAGTGAATCACTTTGTGCTTATCAATTTGCCCAAATGTCTGTAATTTTCGAATTTTTGGCCGAAAATGGTATTGAACGATTTGGTTCGACTCATTGATCAAGAATTCGTGGTCAAAATCGATTCTGTCCGGCCGTTAACACGATAACTCTCGAACGGAATGAGCTAGACAGTTGAAATTTTCAGAGTAGGTTTGGGATATAAATATCTCGGTTCTATCTGTTTGCGGTAGGTTCAGTTTGAAAGATAAACGTCATTAATGTCAAAAGAAACTATAAGTTTTTTGGTTAGTGAGTCGAAAATGAATGATGCAAGGAAGTCGAGCATAATTTACGAGTCATTCTCTAATTATGGAAGATTTTGAACGGGATTTCTAATTAATGTACAGGTAGTTATTCACTAGATTTCCTAAATAAGTATTTTAGTTTGAGTTTCCTCTGGACTGATTACATTAGATTTGTCTCATAAATAAAACTGGTTATTTCAATTACTCAATTTGTCAGAATTAAAAATTCTGTGATCATAGACGATTATCTACTGAAGTCTGTCATTAAAATGGTACGAAATGCATTCATATGTTATAAAAGCAGAGAAAACAGTATATATCGATGCAAAATTCGTAGTAGAGTGTTCAATAGAGATGAGTAGACAATAGAACATGCGCGCAAAAGCCCCTGACTTCACGTCAGTGCTTGAACCAATTTTGTGTATGTTTTCTTCGTTATTTGAGCGACCACTGCGTTGAGCATACGACAACTTTTAAATTCAGTCCTCTTACAATAATAGAGTATAGATAACATTTATAAAACCAGTCCTTCGTTTCAACAGTGTTTATTCCATCAAAAAGCAATATTTTATCAAAGCACAATTTTTTTTTAAGTTGTTGCACTAGAACCACTGTAATTTTTGACCTAAACTTCTGAAGGTTAGTATATATTTAAGAATTCTGTAGTCGTGGCGCCATCTGTATGTCAGACCGAGAACTTATCTGCCAAAATATATTAATGATGATTAATATTGTTCACTTACCTTCAAATTTTTTGCTACGTCGCAATTGCAATGAATACAATTTTTCCCCAAACGGACCTTTTTTAGGTAATAATTCCTATCAAAAGCGTTTGCAAATATATATATGGGTAACTGAAAAAATAAAATTACAATATTTTTCAGAAACAAGAAATGTATAAGAGACCTAATGTAGTCAACAACAGATATATCTAGTCATGAATACCATCTGGCAACCCTGCAGTTGTTCGGACGAAGAGAACCGTTGAAAATTTGATAGCGGTGTCAATTGCAAATAATTCTGAATTTTTATATCTTAACGTTTCTGACTGTCTTTCTCGAACATTGAGTTACCGGTTCAGAAAATATCTTTTCAATATTGAGAGACAAGGCAACCCTGTAGAGGTCAATACCAATTCTACTGCCTCTTTTTATCTGTTTTCATCGCTTTTAACCTGTACTGCTTCATGACTAGTTCCTTATTGTTGTCTACAATTCAACAAATCCTTCATGTTGAACAATCAAGATATATAAAGAAACTTACCGATTTTATTTTATTATTACGTAAGCTGAGAAAATTGAAATTGTTTATGAATCGAGAATCTTCCAGAGGCAACACTGATGTTATTTGATTGTTATCAGCATATAAATACCTGAGATGCGCGTAAGATACATCAGCATCTATTTCTTGTAATGAAGTGATCTGAAATTTTTATAAAATGTGAGATTGAAACTCGAGTAGTTCTTGTATGATATACTGACATTGTTGTTAGTTATATTGAGGAGGACAGTATTTGGTGGTAATGGAGTAGGCAATTGACTTAATCCTTTGTTCGAACAGTCCACATGCACTGCATATGTAGGTTTTCCAGCAACCCACTCAGTTCTTGATGATGTGCATGTACAATCGGGATTCATTTTGTCACAATACTTGCTCAACTAAAACAATAATATAGACAGCCTTTAAACTAACTTAACCAATTATTAGTATAGTAGAGAAAACACAAAGTTTCATAATATAATAATATGTTGAAGGCATATTATAATGATAACTGCCCTTTATTGATTATAAATCAAGAGCAATTGACCTTATCGTCTAGTCAACAAGTGCTTTTTGGCGCTCTTGTTCCTCGGAACAGAGTGCTTATCAATTTGCCCAAATGTCTGTAATTTTCCTATTTTTGGCTGAAAATGGTCTTGAACTCTTGAACGATTTGGTTCGACTCACTGATCAAGAATCCGTGGTCGAAATTCATTCTGTCCGGCTGGCCGTAGGCACGATAACTCTCGAACGGAATGAGCTAGACAGTTGAAATTTTCAGAGTAGGTTTGAGAGATAAATATCTCGGCTAAGTTCGTTATTGGGCAAAATCGGACAGATGGTTTCGGAGTAACAAAAAAAAAAATTTTTTTTACATAACAAATTCCAAATTAAATTTTTTTAAATATGCAGTTTCACCAATGTTTATTGCAAAAATCAGTCAAGTGATTACCAAAATTCATAATAATATTCCCAAAACTTATTACAATAATACTAAACTGATTTGCCTTCAAGATGTAATAGAAAGAAAAAAAAAAAGAAAAAAAATCATATCATTGTGTTTCCCAGATGGTAACATGAGAACTACGTAAAACAATTTCTGATGAAATGTTAGTTTCTTTTTTCTTTAGAACGCTAGTCAAGTCTGACTTAATTCGCGCAGATCAGTATTTTTCGAATTATTCGAAAAACAAAATAGACCGCATTAGTTAGGTTAGAATCATTCTCTTGGCGGGAGATCCATATTCAAATTTTTGAACATGGATCTCCCATGGAATTTCAACTTTAAGATTAAACCACCCTATTTTAAAGAGAATGTTAGTACAGAGACATCAAGTATTGAGTACCATCATCATTAGTGCATGTTTTCATGTTCTTTCCACATCAAAATCTACTTCTATTTATCCTTAAATCAAAATCGAAACCAGTGTAGTTCGAAAGATTTCCGTATGTCGTAGATGACTTTTGTTGTGCGTCATTACAAGGCCGATTTAGGGTTATGTTATTATTTTTGACTGATTTCGAGTGAGCTAAGACATACGTCAATCGAATTTGGTGAACACTTTTATATTTATTAATTATTTTGGAAATATACAATTTTGTTACGAAAACTTGATTCTAGATGGTTGAGAAAGGTTCACTGAATCTATTTCAACCAAAATAAACCTTAAGAAATTAGCCAAAGTATCTAAAAACAGGCGAGAAATTCGCGTAAATTTTAGGTCCATAAGAAATGCATGGGGAATTCAGTGCTCGGATCCACGGATAGATCGTAATTCAAATTTCCCGCCTAACCTAACTAATGTGGTCTGTTCCTAATGGCTAATTGCTAATTGGATTCAGGAGGACAAGCCCGCCAAAAATAAGATGAATATCAGTAAATTAAAGGAGTAATACATACCTCATGCAAACTTTTGATTTGTATCAACGGGAGGTATTCGATTGTTGAATCCTGCCAGTCAAATATTTTTTTTGAGCTGGAACATTTGGTTTCGTTTTCCTTGCTGAAAAACAGCTCTGGCCTCTTCAGGGCATCCAGTACGCTACTGCACAGCATATACGGATTGACTGAAGAAAAATTATATGAGTACATATTTACAAATTTCACATACATATTTTGAAAAACGTAAGTTCCTCAATTTGGAAAATGGGATGAACCCGAAACATACAGTGCGAGTCTCTAACTTTGAGGATGATCACGTACTAGTATACAGAGATAAGGATAGAAAGAACTCCAAAATAAAAGTAAACAAAGACAAACATTTTTTTTTAATTATTGTCCATTCTCCTGTATTGGACACTCTTATTCGAATTTACCATGATACATTCGAGAATGGACAATAGAACATGCGCGCAAAAGCTCCTGACTTCACGTCAGTTCTTGAACCAATTTTTTTTTATATTTTTTTAAATTTTCTATTGGTTCGGTCCTCACAAAATTTTACACAAGTCTTCATGTCGATATTCTACAACTAGTTACCAAGCTTCAATTCGATCGAGTCTATATTTTTTGAATTATCGAGGAAATAATATTCCAGAAGGGTATAACTCTGAAACCGTTGGGCCGATTATGCCCAACAAAGAGCTTAACTCTCCCATTTGAATGCACAACCTACAATGAAAATCGCAAAGTCACTATCTCCTTTCGTTTGAAAGTTATCGAGGCAACGGTCACCCATCCAGCTACTGACCCACACAAGGCTGCTCAGATCTCCAACAATATAGATCCGATCGTGTTCAAACTTGAAACTGGGCAGTAGGGTTAGGTTTTGAAGGCTACCACGATGTCGGACGAATAGTTTCTGATATATAAAAGTTTTTTCAATGATTTTTTAAAAATTTTCTAGTGATACGATCCTTAGGAAAATTTTGCAAGAATTTTTGCGTCGGCATTTTACAACTAAGAACCATGTTAGAATTGGATTTCGTATTTTTCGAGTAATTGAGGAAATAATTGAATTTCAGATGGGTATAACTCCAAAACCGTTTGACCGATTGTGCCTATTAATAAACTCAAATGTCGTATCTAGATGCACAACCTAACCTATAAATTGTAAGTCGCTATTTCTTTCCATTCTCAGGTTATCATGATACGATTCTCACAAAATTTCACAAACGTCTTTAAGTATCTATTCTACAACTACTCATCAAGTTTTAATTCGATCGGATTAGTATTGGTTGAAAACAAAATTATTGTCAAAACTTGTCCTTCGTATTGGGAGCCCCCCACCTACCCTGAAAATTTCAAGTCGCTATCTGTTTCCGTTCTGAAGCCATCGTGGCAACGGACGGCCGGACAGAATCAAATTTGCAGGGTCGGATTAACCATGTGGGGGCCCATAGCCAGTGCAATTTTCGGGGCCCCCTTTTCAACTATCATTAGGTAATAATGAAAAATGGCGATACCATTGTTAATAAATCAACAAGTCCAGAGCGTTCCTGCCAATAGGGTCTTCATAATGGCTTCATATAATTAATATAATTATGCATATATTTCACAATTGACTTGAAAAATGAACAATAAGCTCAACTGGAACGATCATACTTATTACATAATTGAATAATTATCTGGATTAGTTGGTGCATGGAGAAGAATATCTGACTGTATAACAGAAAATTGCAAAAGGGCAAGTTAATCGAGTTCAAAGACTCCAAAATAAATTTAGAGAATTGAAGAAATTAGAACTGTGAAAATGATTGTAAAAACATTTCAAATACATTCAGTTCAAATTCATTACTCCTGAAAAATATTTTCTTACAAGATATATCCAGAGTAACAGCTCCCTCCTTCTTGAATCTAGGTACTTCTGATAAATTGTTAACAGATAAATCCAAATGGCTCAGATTATAGAGATTGACAAGTGATCTTTCGTCGAATTTACTTATACTGTTGTGTGACAAATTGAGGCAGGATATACGAGGAAACTTCGCAAATTCACCAGTAACATTCTTAATGTGACCATCTGTTATTGTCATGTATTTCAATCTCCTCCAAGTTGGCTGACTTACGTTCAAGAAATCCAAGGTTGCATTTCGGATATGTAGTGCTTCAACAGCACCATCACTGACATCTAAAATATCCATATGTTTTAGAGTACAGATTAAGAAGTATTTCCAAGATAATCTTCCGCATTTAATCAGTGAAACGGCACTATACAGATTATACAGGGTATTTTTAATGGTGAGCCCTCCATTTCATTTCATGATGTAAAAATAAACCATCTTGTATAAAAAACCTCACCTTTAAAAATACTCTAGACTCGAGCTCCAAATAGAGCAATGATTGTTTTACCGCTGATATGAATATCTATAGAAGTAAATTGATACAGTCGATCATACTTGCACAAGATAATCCTTCTACAAGTTCAAAACTGTTTGTATTACAACATACAACAGCTTTCTTGCAGTTTGGCAATTGGTGGCATTTGCATGGACTGTGTGGACTTGGACAAAATTCAGCAGATTTGTGGAAACAATTATTTATAATGCAGTGGTCTACAGTGGTATTATCTGCTGTGCTATTTAAGGAAGCATCTTGCTCCATTCTGCTAAGGCACATTGGAAACGCAGCAAATGGTATGATTAAAATAATCCATCTGAATCTCATCTGAAATAAAAATAAAATTACCTTCATTGTAGTATAAGTTGGGCATTCTACTTTAATACTATCCAATTATCATGATGAATCATATATTTGAATTTCGAAGTATATTCAACTGGCATTCTATCATAAGCTTACCATCTGATCGCCGTTTTATAGGAATTTAACGCTTGTATCAATAATTCTGAACCCATCCAAATACACTGTACATAGTCGTACAATGTATCAAAGCTATGACCAGATTTAAGGCGATTGAGCTTTTAAAGTAAACCACAACCACAAGAATAAGTCATAGTATTCCTTCATTGAATTAACTGCGCAATATAAATGAATTAAGTAGTATGTCATGCATATATCAGAGTTAAAATACCACTTATTAATTCGATATTATCAATATTCATTTACAAAGTGACAAAACCCAGAATTTTTTCTCTAAATATTCATTCCAAGTTAATCATTCTCTTCAGATAACTGTTTTAGTTATGTTAAATAATTCCAGGTTTGAGAAAAACAGTTATTGTATTCTAATAAAATATCATATTTACAGAAAAATCAGTGAAATTGGACCAAAATATAACAAAACAAAACAACTTCAAAAGCACAGAATACAAATATATTCAAAAGTAATCAAAACTCAAAAGTCACATCAGTGTTCTGTGCTAGACCATAGACAAGGTATACCACAGAATATACCTTAGCTAAGGAGGCCTCCTCTCTGGTTTAGACAAAGGACCAAAGGTTCTGTGTATGTTATCTATGGTTCTGTGACTTCTGTGGTCACGACACAAATCAAATCATGGAGGTCCTACCTCCATGAATCAAATCAACACCACAGAACATCTATAGAAGTCTGTGGTCGATTTCATAATTGATTAAATGTTATATATTCTTCTATATTAGATTAGTAGTAAATAATCTTATTTATGACAGTTGTTGCAAGCTCGAGTACTTCGCTTAGGCCACAGAACACTAACACAGATTACATCTGACATTAATAAAAGCACAGATCTGTGATAAAAGCATATAAATTAGGGCAGATACGTACCGGTTTCATGGTTGTTACCAATCATCAGCGTAACTTAGCCACTGAATGGCAAACGAATGAGCTCTAGGAAACATAAACCATATGGGGGCGAAATACTGGAAAGAAAGTCTTTTGGACGATGTTCAGTGACGTTCATTCTTTTGAACGTTATTCGTTGCCACGATAACGATAACTTTCTAACGGAAAGAGATAATCAATTTTCAGGGTACGTTGCGCATCCGAATCCGATGGTTGAGTTCGTTAATGGGCATAATCGGCCAAACGGTTTCGGAGTTATACCCATCTGAACTTTTGTTGGTTTTTCCCAATAACTCAAAAAATACAATTCCGCAAATTTTGGCAAAATTTCGTGATTATCGTGTCAAAAAAATTGTCGTCAATTGCCGGACAGAATCTATTTGGTTCGACTCACTGATCAAGAATCGGTGGTTAATGATTCTTGATCAGATCGTTTGAGACTATTTTCGTCCAAAAATTCTAAAATTACAGACATTTGGGCAAATTGATAAACACTCTGTTCCGAGGAACAAAGAGCGCCAAAAAATGAATGAAGAATGTTCTTGTTAGCTCGAAGCAAGGATCTATATCATTTTGCCCAAATGTTTGTAATGTTAAAGAATTTTTCATGACTGAATTTCATATCGTATTCATAGGCACAATTATTAATTGAATATCTGAAATACCTGCCTTAATACTGCGATAACTTTCACGCTTCCCCACAACTACTGGTATGCCTCCGGAAAAGTTATTTTCCAAATACGAACCTGAAATAACTCATAACTGTATAATTGGACATTAACCCACAATTTTGTTTGAACACGCGCTAAATTTGTTTGCGAAACCCCTAAATTATGAGTATTTCCATCCTGATGTTTATTTTCAACGGTATAGGTAGCTTAGAAAAGCAGTTAACGGTGCTGAAGAGAACTGAAATAAAAAGGTGAAAGTGAGATCACTGACTAGAACGAATCAGTAGTGTATACAGGATGTCCCACTAGTGCCGCAGCGGACGATATAAGCGTAACGGTCAAAGTTTGCCAAAATTTTTTGATGCAAACTTGAATTAGCCCAATAATAGCACAACCTAAAAATATTTTCGAATATATCGGGTGTCCCACAAAAGAGGAATAGAGGGTGGCTTTGATTTTTCAAATCGGAAACACTCTGGAACTTCCTGCGTGCTCTTGTATACGTTTCACATATTTTTGTTCAACCGTTTTCGAAATATTTGTCATTGACAAAAAAATGATGCTCGTAGAGGCTATATGTTATCTGATTAAATTTCACTATTTATATAGCACATACCAATAACAGCTTTATATGGATTGACAGACAAGACTTCAAAGGATCATAGTCGGCTATAATAAAGCATCTCCAGCATATGAAGTGTCCACAAAAAGACTATCAACATGACGAATTTCAAATCGATTCATCTTCATTTATTCAAATGCAATGAATATAATTTTGTTTCATCTTTGTAATCACTATTCACTTTACTTCAATTTTTGTGATTACAATGATGAAAAAAATTATATGCATTGCTTTTTGAAAAAATGAAGATAAATCGATTTGAAACTCGTCATGTTGATAGTCTTTTTGTGGACACTTCATATGCTGGAGAAGCTTTATTATAGCTGACACTATGATACTTTGAAGTCTTGTCTTTCAATCAATATAAAGTTGTTATTGGTATGTACAAGGGTTCAAGAAATATAATTAGATAACATAGCCCCTACAAGTATAATTTTTTTGTCAAAATGACGAATATTTCGAAAACTGTTGAACAAAAATACGTGAAAAGTATAAAAGAGCATGCAGGAAGTTCCAGAGAATTGAAAAACACTACTACATATAGTGTGTCCCATTTGAAAAATCAGAGTCACCCTCTATTCCTCTTTTGAGGGACACCCGATATATTCGAAAATAGTTTTAGGTTGTACTATTCTTGGAGTAATTCAAGTTTGCATCAAAAAATACTGGTACCACAGAACATCATATTTATGCTCAAACTTCCCGCCCATTTTCCATGAGTGCAACTTGGGTTGCCTACACAACGTAAGTAAGTAGTCCTACCAATTCACTAGACGATCACAATACAGCAAAAGTTAAAAGTTAAAAATTCAGTACATTAGTAATCATCAGCTTACTTTAGCCACATGTTTCAATGTAAATTGAATGTAGACGTCTTAATGCGTTGCATACGTTGCGTACGTGGACTCAGTCTGTCCTTACCTTAAGAATTATATTCTGTGATAGTAGTTCGGAACGCAACCTATAAAATATATGGCAGTATTATTCTGTGATCAAAACAGAAAGTTAACCTGTCAAAACATCAGAAATATTAGGAAAAGGAAATATTCCTAGAAGTTTTTCATGCTCTCACAAAATCAACACCTTTTCAATTCAACTATTCAACTGTGAAGTCGGTAACACAATGTGTAGTCGATGAAATAGTTCGTGGAGGTTTTGAGAAGTCCTTCTCTTTATTTCCCAAATTCATCTACAGCTCAAAAGGTTTTGGTATACCATTGTTTTATGAGGAATTGGAGGCTTCCTAACCCTTTACATCAATTCTACAGAAATGTTCATGAATGAACTTATGTGCAATTTGCCGTTTAGTTGTATGAGGGTTGCCAGAGATTCTGGCTCCGATGAGCTCCTTCCAAGTAAACTGGCAAGAGAACCAGTCCTACTTAATGTCTATGACATGTACAAAATAAATGAATTTACTTCAAATGTTGGTTTAGGAGTTTTTCATTCAGGTAAAATGGAATTTATTTAACAATATTTTCTTGCATAATCTTATGTTGAATTATACATTAAGATAGCTAGTTCATTCACTTCCTTCGATGCTGTTATTCTTAATAACAAAATGATTACTCAGCCTTGATAACTTTATCATAATGGATTGTGTGTAGGTAGCAGATTACTGGTATTGATTCACTGTGTTATTAATATTTCAGAATTATGCACAGTAGATAAAGTAGTGATAAAAGCATGAGGAAAATTAATTGTTTGAGAACTCTTCTCTTAGGTTTAGAAAATTAAGGAATAATTTTTAAAATATCTGTTCTTTATTGACCAATTCTAAAAATTTTTGAGCGCTGTACCTACTTATAATTAAGAGCAATGCAAAATTAAGTATTTATGTTTAGTCATTATTATTATAAAAATTAAAGAAGAGACAGAACATGTTTTATCTTGCTGGTTGAGGTGTATTTATGGGTCGAAAAGTCAAGAATGTACCAGAAATTCATAATTTAAAAAGTTGAAGCTGAAATTCACACAGTCCACAACTATCCTATATACTCTCGCGGAGTTTGAGTGTCATCGGCCATTTTGTCATTTCATATCATCATCATTATGAACGAATTTATGACCTAAAGCTAATCAGATTTTATTGTGACCACTTCAAAACACCCAGTTTCAGCCTATAAAAGACATTAAAAAAAATTCGCAGCGTGTACTGAAGTGGATTTCTGGAAATGTATTTAAAGAATGTTTTGATGATTGGAATATTCGTTGGTGTAAGTGTTTCGTTTCCGAAGAGACCTGCTTTGAGCATGATACGATCAATGTACATATTTTGTGTTTCATCATTACTGATATCTTTTTGACGCTTTAGTATTTCATAATGATATCAGTGAAATCTGGCAATTAAGAATAAACAATTTTTGTGCGTAGGCGTAGAAATTTATGGAGTGGAATATGCTTATGGCGGACACCAGTTTCCCATCTCAGGAATATTCAAGATCATACCAAGGGATGAAAAAGACCTCGGAGACCAATTTCGATTTCGACAGACCATTCAAGTGGGTTACACAGATTTTACAGAACAGGACATAGATAAATTAATCAACGAACTAGGAAAAGAGTTTAGAGGAGATAGATACCACCTTATGAACAATAATTGCAATCATTTCTCTAGTGCATTCACTAAGGCAAGTAGTTATGCTCTATCTGAAGACACTTATTTTTAACTTATGCAGAAACTGATGGTGGAAAGTAAGAGAAAAGTTGTACAAACTTTAGGTTTTTTGGCCTCTATGAAATAGATTTCGACTTTGAAAATCCACAGATACCCATTTTGAACCGAATCTGGCAATATTCAGAAAACGCTTCTAATCCAAATAAGTTTAATCACCAAAGTATAAGTTACAAATTTGCATATTTTGGTCCTTATAATTCAACTCATAACTCCAAAACCGTTCGGCCAATTATGCTTATAAACAAACTCAAATGTCGCATTCAGATGTACAACCTAACCTGAAATTTTCAAATCACTTTCTCTTTCGGTTCTCAGGTTATCGCGTATTAAAAAATATTTTTTAATAATTTTTTTAAAATTTTCTAGCGATACGATTCCGACAAAATTCCACGAACGTGCTTAGGTTTATATTCTACAACTATTCACCAAGTTTCAATTCGATCGGATTGATATTGGTTGAAAACAAAATTATTACTCGGAAACCATTGGGCCGATTATGCCCATTAACGAACTTGTTCGTCGCATTGGGATGCGCCACCAACCCTGAAAATTTCAAGTCGCCAGCTCTTTCCGTTCTCAAGTTTAAGTTATCAAGCCAACGGTCACCCATCCAGCTACTGAACTCACACAAGGCTGCTCGGAACTCCAACAATATAGATCGTGTTCAAACTTGGAACTTGACAGTAGAGTTAGGTTTTGAAGGCTCTCGCAAAATTTCAGCGATGTTTCTGATATATAGAATATTTTTTCAATGAATTTCAATGATTTTTAAAAGATTTTGGAGTTATATTATCCTCATGAAATTAAGCAGGAACTTTTGCGGTGGCATTCTACAACTGACAACCATGCTTGAATTGGATCGGTTTTATATTTTTCGAGTTATTGAGGAATTAAGAACCAAATATCACATTGGTATAACTCCAAAACCGTTTTGCCGATTATGCCAATAAACAAACTCAAATGGCGCATTCAGATTATCAAACAAACCTAAAAATTTCAAGTCGCTATCTCTTTCTGGTCTTAGGTTATCGTGACGTAAATAATGTTTTTCAATTATTTTTTTAAAAATAATAATGAAAAATGGCGATACTATATATACAATTATTCAAACTTTATGTAGTGCTCCTAGCTCAGTGGAGGCTAGGAATGATATTTCCCAGTCAGGCGGTAGTGCTGAGCCTAAGGAGGCGTAAGACACTGTAACAAATATTCTGGTTTGAGTTCAGTGTGGACTTATTATGAACACTACAAAAGTAACTACACTCTTGTTCACTACAGTTTTTGTCATAATAATGATGAAAAATAATAATGAAAAATGGCGATACCGTTGTTAATAAATCAACAAGTCCAGAGCGTTCCTGCCAATAGGGTCCTTCATAAATGGCTTCGTATAATTAATATACTTATGCATATATTTCACAAGTCAAATAGACCCCAGGGGGTTCATTGATTTGCCGAGAAAGCAAGAGCAAACGCGTTTCTGGCTTCTTGGCCTTCATCAGTACTCTGTAGCTTCTCAACAAATTCAACTAAACTGACCCTGGTTAAGCCTCTCACAGCCGGCTTGGTCGATCATACCTAATCGCCCACGCCACCTATGAGACAAAACACGGAAATCAGCCTTTCCCCACCAGTGAATATTTGAAGCGTGAAATCAATATAATCAGTATAATAATAATAATAATAATATGCCACCATTCACTCGATATTAATCGAGACCGAGTCCCGCAGAGCTCAGACAGTATCTTCCCAATGGCCATGAACGCTGTTTAGCGTTTTCAAAAATAATAACGAAAAATGGCGATACCGTTGTTAATAAATCAACAAGTCCAGAGCGTTCCTGCCAATAGGGTCCTTCATAAATGGCTTCGTATAATTAATATACTTATGCATATATTTCACAAGTCAAATAGACCCCAGGGGGTTCATTGATTTGCCGAGAAAGCAAGAGCAAACGCGTTTCTGGCTTCTTGGCCTTCATCAGTACTCTGTAGCTTCTCAACAAATTCAACTAAACTGACCCTGGTTAAGCCTCTCACAGCCGGCTTGGTCGATCATACCTAATCGCCCACGCCACCTATGAGACAAAACACGGAAATCAGCCTTTCCCCACCAGTGAATATTTGAAGCGTGAAATCAATATAATCAGTATAATAATAATAATAATAATATGCCACCATTCACTCGATATTAATCGAGAACGAGTCCCGCAGAGCTCAGACAGTATCTTCCCAATGGCCATGAACGCTGTTTAGCGTTTTCAAAAATAATAACGAAAAATGGCGATACCGTTGTTAATAAATCAACAAGTCCAGAGCGTTCCTGCCAATAGGGTCCTTCATAAATTCCTGATTTCCGTGTTTTGTCTCATGGGCGACTAGGTATGATCGACAAAGCCGGCTCTGAGAGGCTTAACCCGGGTCAGTTTAGTTGAATTTGTTGAGAAGCTACAGCGTACTGATGAAGGCCAAGAAGCCAGAAACGCGTCTGCTCTTGCTTCTCGACAAATCAATGAACCCCCTGGGGTCTATTTGACTTGTGAAATATATGCATAAGTATATTAATTATACGAAGCCATTTATGAAGGACCCTATTGGCAGGAACGCTCTGGACTTGTTGATTTATTAACAACGGTATCGCCATTTTTCATTATTATTTTTCATCATTATTATGACAAAAACTGTAGTGAACAAGAGTGTAGTTACTTTTGTAGTGTTCATAATAAGTCCACACTGAACTCAAACCAGAATATTTGTTACAGTGTCTTACGCCTCCTTAGGCTCAGCACTACCGCCTGGCTGTGAAATATCATTCCTAGCCACCACTGAGCTAGGAGCACTACATAAAGTTTGAATAATTGAAATTTTCAGTTAATACTTACTCTTTCAGATTTTATGCGGCCATGAAATACCACCCTGGGTGAATCGCCTTGCGTACTTCAGCAGCTGGGTACCCTTCCTGGAGAAATGTCTACCTAAAGAATGGCTTATGCCAATGGCCTTACAACATAGTTTGAACTATCGACACGACTCGACCTGTTCCGAGAGTTCAACATCACCTTATTGAAAAATGCCAAATTAATTTAAAACCTGGGTGAATATCGTCTTAATCAGGAACGTTTAATTATAAAAATTCAAAGGAATATAAAAAACAACGTATAACTCTGAATTTAACACTTTTCAATTTGTTAGTATTTCTAGACTGTCTGGTTGTTTACGCCTTCTAAGTTATCGAATAAGTCGAAATATTTATGGTAAAATAGATTTGTGGTTTGTGTTACCATATGGCCCTAAATATAAATTTTCCTGAGCCTCTGTAGTGTGAAGATATCGAATGCATATTTTTTTAAACGTTTCCATGACGACGGCCTGGATATACAGGGTGTTTGACAGAACGTTGAACATACTAAAATGGTGGATAGGTGGGGTAATCTGCTACTCACTCAGCCCTAATTTATTGCCCTGGCCTCCTGGATATTTTAAAAAAAATTATTTTTGCTTTCTTCTAGTTCCACCACTTTCTTAACTTTAAAGTGTTTTACTGTTTTATCCATTTTTGATAAAAATTGCACTTTAAAGTTGAGAAAGTGGTGAAACTAGAAGAAAGCAAACATAATTTTTTTTTAAATATCCAGGGGGCCAGGGCCAAATAAATTAGGGCTGAGTGAGTAGCAGATGACCCCACCTATCTACCATTTTCGTATGTCCAACGTTCTGCCAAACACCCTGTATAACCAACGATATTTTTATATTTACTGAATTTTTTTGAGAAACAAACATCTATATGCGAAGTTTCAGAGACGATTTGTGAATCCAATGAATGTTGAGGGGTTGTTTTTAATGTAGAAAAAATGATTTGAATACGGTATATTTTACGATCTTTTGGTCTCGTAACTTCTAGACTAAGATAGAGAGAGCACAACCTTTGACTCTAGATTTGTGTGCAGGTGATCACGCTAAGTAAATATAAAACACATCGTTTGAGATATCTGCAGGTGGTTGATATGGTAACGTTTACTGTAAATTCCGTGTTTTAATTGGATTTGAGAGTGACTGGAATGTTTTAATTTATTACAAAATTCAAGGATCATTTGCCGAATTAAGTTGCTAAGGAAAAAATGCTGAGATTGAACATATTATGCTTTTGCGAGGAATTCTAAGAACGATGATACAATTCATGATTATTGTGTCAATTTTAAACTTGTAAAGTGATTTATTTCAGAATATGATAGCACATTAAAGTTAAATTTCATGAGTGAAGTTGTTAATCCATTGAAACGAATCCTTTTTCCATTCGAGTAAGTTCAAGAGAAAAGGCCTTCATTATAAAACCGACCTGCCAATGAATAGTTGTATTTTATCATGTGCATCTATCTATATTGTTCATATTGTTAAGGTATAAATATATCTATTATTTCACTGATATATGTATATTGCGCCTTGAAAATACCATGTTTTCAACTTGAACCCCTCCATAAAATTATTAATGATTCAGATATCTGTTGTCATTTTGAAAGAAATTAAACTGAATTTTGTTAAGAAGTGTTTATTTCCAAATATAATGTTCTGATATTTTTTTGCTGTCTTGTTCCAGAGTGTTTCCAATTCGCCTCAATGTTCTCAAATTTTCAGGTCTATGTTTATAAAAATCATATTGCTCAAAACCGATGATCAGAATAGCAATATTTGGGATCTTGCTGTGGAAGCAATATCTTTGCTGCAATGCGCAGGTTCATACAAATTCAAATCAATGCATACATTTGTGCTACAAGACTATCCACTTTCCCGATTCAAATTCCTGTTGGGGTCGCAACCCTCTCCAGGGGATTGCTAGTAGAAACAAACTTTGTATCCCAGAGCATGTCCCCCTGTCATCAAAAATCGACCTGCCTGAGTGTTTTCACAAATTCTGATTCGTTGTTGAGTGGACACTTTTAAATGAGACTGTATATTGCGATAAAATCTTTTTCATGTTCCGCAGGCAACCAGTCAGAATGTCGTCCATTGGTGTATTGTGTGCTGCTTGCAAATAAGGCGTTCTACATCAGTGACATCGAACAGTTATTCTTAGAAGCAGGGTTAATAATTATAAGGTTTCTTCCTAATTGTCCTGCCATCTAACGGTGGGTGGAG
The DNA here is from genome assembly GCA_937662695.2 of Halyzia sedecimguttata. Lineage (NCBI taxonomy): Eukaryota > Metazoa > Arthropoda > Insecta > Coleoptera > Coccinellidae > Halyzia > Halyzia sedecimguttata. The sequence continues at coordinate 650,669 of OW569411.2, read as the reverse complement.
GTAATTTAAGAACAATTCGGAAGAATGTCATTAGATGTCGACACATAATTGGATAACAGCGGGATAATCAAGGTCAAGGAAAATCTCGGAAGAACATAGATTAACATCAAGTCATGGCTGGATCGGTAAAAGCATAGAGTTTCTTTTTCTCTACTCTATGGTCAAAAGAAAGTTCTATGACATTTTGACATTTGATTGTTTTCTGTGATAGTCATAGAACTTTAAACGAAACGTAGGCACAAACATCAACATTGAGAATAATGAACACGTCAACGTCATCTTGCCTTAATATTTGGGTGTAAATCTCTAATGTAATGATTTTAGGAAATTAAATCCATTTAATAAATACATATACTTTTGTTTTATAGATCTTTGATTTCAAAATGGTAAGATCTCGTATTTTTCTTTCCACCAATAGTTGGAGTCTTGTACATAGATCAGCTGAAATCTAAGTCCAACAATTGGTACACGATATTTTTATTTTCAGGTACTCATAGCTGCTGCAGTTTGTACCAAGGCGGGCAAGAGTAAGTATTTTATTCAATATGTATGACGCTTTCTCCAATTAGGATATTTTGTAGCAATTGTGTCTCGACAATTTGTTGAAATGTCCAAGGCAAGAATTGAAGGTTTACTAGCCGCTTTTCCTAAGCTAATACCAATTGGAACACAGCATACTTTCGTTGAAACTGATTCTGTTCGTTATGTATATCAACCTCTAGAACGTCTGTATATGGTACTAATCACTACTAGGGCTAGTAATATATTGGAAGATCTGGAAACATTGAGACTCTTCGCTAGAGTGGTAAGAAGAGTATTCTCAATTATTTGGGGAAATTAATAACTAAGTAGTTGATTATAGAGTATATTTAATAAATTCCTCTCAGTACAAAAGGACCTTTTGGTGGCACAAACACCCATAGATAGGTTGCTCCAAAATTCAATATGTAACAAATGTTATGAAGAGAAACATATTAATATACCTGACTAAGGAATACCTAAAAAAAAACAAAATATATCTCAAGGAATAAACAAAATTAATTTCCCTAAAATGTAACATATACATGTACAAAAAAGAACTACCCAACCTGACAAGCAATGGTGTTATTCAAATTATTTAAGTATTTCTTATCTTCTATACTCCATTCACTTTCATAAAGTCTTCTGGTTGGCCATGATTTAGGTCTATCATGTTTTTGTAACTAAAACTAAGGCAGGTTGGCACTGCTGAAATATCGTCAATGTCAAAACAATTCTCTGAGACGTGGCCAAATTCTACTCTCAACAATCAACATGATGTTCCATCTTAACCAAGATAGTATCACAGATCATTATCTTCAAATAATGAAGAACTCTTTGCTTTGAAATTGAAAATGCCAAGAGCAGTTTTGAAGAAGCAGAGACAAAGTATCAGGAAGCGCTATACAGAACTGAAATCTGCAATAAGAAAACTTCATTCTGTGTTAGGACATGTTGAACTCTCAATTGAAATTACTTACGGTGGGTTTCACGAAGCTTTGACAGCTCTTAATTGCCAAATTAGTGCGATTCTATGTCGATTTTCAGTTCATTTTTGATACAACCATCGAATTAAATCCACAATTAAGCTAATCGAAGATTCGTGAAACCCAATGTTAGATTCCTATCCTATCACTATATTTTATTAAGGTTTAACAATGACTTGGTTATCGTAGTACTACTACATTTTGAAACTGGTGGATTTCAGGTTGTGCAACAAGGTATTTAAATGTCTTCTGTGGGCTTATTTTTTGAGAATATTGAAAAGTGGGGAATTCCATAGGTACGTCTGTTCATTTTTTCTGTCGGGTTATTCAGGTACTTTCATTCTTTTTTCAAATGAACTACTACAAAGTAATGGACTACTGTATCCATAATGTTTCATTAAAATTTCAACAATTGATTCTTGATTTCCATACAAGAAAATAGCATATCTGAATCTTCCACCAGTTTCTATTCGTGAAATATTTCCATAGTAGCAACAGAGGAAACATTTTCTTCAACAGTCGCCAGGTCTTTGGAATTGTTGAATTCACAAATTCATTATTTTTTCCCAAGAAAATTGACATTGTGAAAAATACGTAATTACTACGTTTCTATATAGAGAGGACAACATTGCGTTGTTATCTGACAGGAAAATGAGCCTAACCTAACATTTTCAAAATATACATGGTGAAATGTGTCAAAATTTCATGGCCAACCGGGTGACTTAATATATATATATATTCTTTTGACTGAGAGCTGTATATGTGTTAGCAGAGGTTGGTGTAACGGGGTACCATACAATTCGACGTATGATACAAGAGCTTAGGGAAAAACCTCAGCAAAAAAACCCTGTCTCCCCGTGAGTGTCGTGATTTGTAACTATTGTTCACAAAATTTACTGCAATTTGAAAATATTGATAGGCATTTATTTCTTCAATATGGACTCCTTCGTCAAAAAACGGAGAGGTTTCTCCAAGGTACCCGAAACTCCTGAAAAATGAAAAGACAAGAGGAGAAGAACGAACAAATTATAAATACTACATAACCTTTCAAAAGTCTCCTCTCACAAATATAATTCTCTGTAGGCGCATGGGTTCTCTTGGAGAAGAATCACCTCCGCTAGTTTTCAAAAATATTCCTTCTTGTGACTTAATAAAGGTAATGGAGTATGCACTATTTTCTTTTTACTTATATTTGAAATTTTCAAATTCTTTCTTTCGCATACACTAAGTACATACTAGCACTTTAGAGGGAGAGTGCACTGACTAAACTGAAGTCACCGTTATTAACACTCAAATCCTGTGGTATTTTATTGAAATGTCTCAAGGTTCTCTCTCGTTTCGTAGACGTAGGACTCTGACATTGTTGCCAGATTTCTTGTAGATGGTTTCTATTTATGAAGCCTGTGTTAAACCAAAAAAAAATAGAGAAACCTGTGAAGGAAATTATAACCCAAATACAATAATAAGACCTTTGGATATAATTTACATGTTACCCTTCTCACTAATTTTTTTGGGTTTAATGAAGATTCTAGATTTTAAAAGCCATGAAATTTACTGACTTGAGACATGATATAGACCACATTAGTTAGGTTAGAAACATTCTCTTGGCGGGAGATCCATATTCAAATTTTTTAACATGGAATTTCAACTTGAGAGGAAACCACCCTATTTGAAAGAGAATGTTAGTTAAGAGACATCAAGTATTGGGTATAATAACAACCCGTACTGGAATGTAGAAATTGATTGCATGCTTTACTAACGCTTCGTCTTTGAAGATGGAAACATTGTTTCCGAAACATGTGATCCTTCTAAGGGGTTATACTAGATTATTCAACAAATTAAGTTCAGTCAGCCAGGGGTCAAAAATGGATAATTATTGGCAGTTTGAATTGATATTTTATTGAAATCTTGTTTCATCAACTATTTCTCGAAATCGAAATACCTTCATTTTAATAAATTTTCCATGTTTTAGATTCCTGAATATTGTCGCTCCTTGGAAGAAAGCGAAATTGTTGATAATGCGTTTTCTCTAATATTTGCATTCGATGAAATAGTTGCCCTTGGATACAGGGAAAGCATAAATCTGTCTCAAATTCGCACATTTGTCGAGATGGATTCTCATGAGGAAAAAGTATATCAAGCAGTTCGTCAGGTAAGTCGCGAAATCGTTCATTTTCATGTTATCAACGTAAATTTGTGACTTTCGTAGACACAAGAAAGGGAGGCGAAAAATAAAATGTGGGAAAAGGCTAAAGAACTGCAAAGACAGAAAATCGAGGCGAAAAAATTGGGCAAACCATCATTTGGAAACAGTGGCGGATTTGGTAGTACAACAGGTTACACCCCAACGCCATCTGTGGGAGACGTTGTGAGCGTGTCAAATGATATAAAGACTCCAAGTTATACTACTGCACAGTAAGTGGGAAATTTTGCTAATTTCAAGTGACGAGGCATGACTTACTTATTGTTTCTATAGGTCTCTTTTGACTGTTCTGTGTACTGTGCTTGGGAATGTCTTGATCAAATTTCTGAGCAATTATGTAGGGGTCCCATGGTTGGTCCATAATTAAATGTTATTTAGGCGAATCGATTGTAGAAGAATATAAAATATTCAGTTGTTGTCAGGTACTGATTTTGTTAACTGTTTGTCTTTTATATTTTACGATATTGTTCAAACATGGCTAAATAATTTCAAAACAGATATCAATAACTTGAAAATATTATTGATTTAGAAATTAAAGGTGAAACAGCTGATCACAACATATACTTATTATATAGCATCCAACCATAAAGCTTGTTTTCAAATATTACCTTAAAAATATCATAGTTAATTCTTGACTTTTTGACCTATTGTAAAAATTTCACTTATAATGGTCATTTTAGCATATCACCATAAGAATAGAAACGGGTGATATTCGACTTTGTGCCTTATTGGTTGAAGATGTGAAAGAAGTTGATACTATATCTGTAATTTTTTGATTAAATGAACGGTGAATGTTACTCAGAATTAAAGATTCTTATCTTTAAGTAATTCGATTTTGAATCCAGTGAATTATAAAGTCTCCCGGTTGGCCATGATTTAGGTCTATCACTAAAACTTAGGCAGGGTGGCACTCCTGAAATATCGTCAATGTCAAAACAATTCTCTGAAACGTTGCCAATTTCTACTCTCAACAATCAACATAATTTTCCATCTTCAAGATATTATCACACATTATTATCTTCTAATAATAAAGAACTCTTCGCTTTGAAATTGAAAATGCCTATAAAAGTTTTGAAGAAGCAGAGACAAAGTATCAGGAAGTGCTATACAGAACTGAAATCTGTAATAGGAAAGCTTCATTCTGTATTAGGACATGTTGAACTCTCGAATGAAATTTCTTCCTATCCTATCACTATATTTTAGTATAGTACTACTACATTTTGAAACTAGTGTATTCCAAGATTTGCAACGAGGTATTTAAATTTCTTCTGCAGGCTTATTTCTTGAGAATTTCGAAAAGTGGGGTTGTGTGTTGTAGGGGGAAACGTTGCACTGCGACCTTAAGGTCTATTGTTCCCTGCCGTGTTATTCAGGTACTTCTATTCTTTTTTCAAATGAACTATCACAAAGTAAGAGACTACTGTAGTCTCCATTAAAGTTTCAACACTTGATTCTTGATTATCGTACAAGAAAATAGCCTAACTGAATCTTCTAACCTGTTTATATGCGTGAAATATGTCCATAGGAACAACAGATGAAAAATTTTCTTCAACAGTCGCCAGGTCTTTGGAATTGTCGACATCACATAATAATCTTCTTAAATTCATTATTTTTCCCTAGAAAATTCACATTGTGAAAAATACGTAATTACTACGACTTCTATGGTAGAGAGGACAACGTTGCGTAGTTAGAAAATGGGCATAACCTAACATTTTCAAAATATATATGGTGAAATCAGTCAAAATTTCATGGCCAACCGGGAGACTTTATAAAAGTGAATGGGGTATATGTAACGATTATTATTAATTATCTTTTTTTATAGGAAACCGGTTAGTAGAGGCATGAAGTTGGGTGGCAAAGGAAAGGATGTGGAATCTTTTGTAGATCAACTAAAATCGGAAGGAGAAAATGTTAATGCTCCAACACCGAACAGTATTTCCCAGGCTGGTCTTAAAATACCCGCTATTAAAACCGATATTGATGAGTAAGTAATATAAAGTTATATGCGATTATTTTCAATAGATGTTGCCAAGTTTATTGACAATATGGAGGGTGTAGGATTTTTATCCTTTGTTACATGGCCTGCCTGTTTCTATCCTCTACCTCTTTCTTCTCCATTAGGGTTGTCAAGATCTTGAAACCATCTTTCCATTTGCTCTCGTTGTCTAGCATCTCTTCCACAATTCCCTGACAATTCAGGTTTTCCCCGAAGAGGCTTCTTAGCCCCCGCCTTTCTACTGTCCACCTTTCGCATTCCGATATCATGTGCCCAACGCTATCCTCCGAATTGCACGTTCGGCAGTTCGGTTGGTCAGTCTTTCCAATTCTTTCCCTGAAGACTTCAAAGGAGCCGTGTCCCGTAAGTATTTGTGTAAACCAGTAATTGGTTACCTTATGGGGACAGCTCATCCACCTACTTATATCTGGCAGGATTTGCTTCGTCCATCTCACAGCTCCCTGCTGCGACTCCCACCTATCTTGCCATGCCCTCCTTATCCTTATCCTGATCTGCCTACGCACACCAGGTCGGTGTCCATAAGCATTCTCATACACTCTTCTCCTTTCCTCAGCCAGAAGATCTATTGGACGTGTGCCCGCAATTACCTGCACTGCCGCTGCGGAGACCGTGCGGTACGCGCAGCAAACCCTTTGCAATATTACCCTCTGCACATACTGACCTAAACAGTGGTTGACACCACCAATTTGACTATCCGATTAATTCGACTCTTCATGCACTCACTGCCGCTCGACTCGTGGCACCTCCCTTCCACCCCTTCTCCCTGACCTTTTCACCGCTCTCATAGGGTTGTACTACCAAGGTGGCGTTCACCGCTGATTGGTGAATCAAATATTCATCGACATTAGACAAAAATTACCTAAAACTAATTGTGTGTGAGAATTAGTAAATAAAGAAAACAAATAAACAGACAAATTATTCATCCCAATTCCTCTCATAATGCTATAGTGTAATCAAAATAACAAAAATAAAAAAACAATATAAAATTTTCTTTTTGAAATTATCGTTAGGTCCGATATAATTAATATATTTATGTGAACTTGCATGTATTATGAAAATCTCCCATAATTTTTTTAGTTTGGCTCTTTATCCAACCTTTAATGCGCTTTTTGAACGATGCACAAGATTTGAAGTCCTTAATGCTTTCGTTATTATTGTTGGGTTGTGTTCGAATATTAACTCCGTAGAGTAATATTTACTCCATTGCGTTCGAAAACTGAAAGGTTGGGTAAATTTTACTCCATGACTGTCGTTCGAAATGTCAGAGTATTCGACTCCGAGTTCATTTTACTCCTGTCAAAATTGACATAACTCATGGGACGGAAAATCTAGTATCTTTTAGAGAGAATTAACTTTATTAGCATACGACCGAAGTCTTCCAGCCTATTACACTCAGGTTTAAAATATAATCACTACAATAATTGATGATTAGTTCTCCGAGTCATTTTTATACATTATTAATGTGTTAATCATTCTACTTTTCTGATAAATAGTTATTTAAAATAAAATCAAGGTTACGTTGTAAAAATAAAACTAAAACAAAAACTCGCTTCACCTATAAGTAGATTTAAGGTAATAATATAGGGGTTTATCTGGCTTTTTCCTCTTGTAAGTTGTTTCAGGACACTCTGTGTGCAGTAAAGGTTGTATTATCTCATTGTTTTCTTCTGATAATATGAACTTCTTGTTCAGTCTGTCAAATCTCTGGAGTATTGGCTCAATCTTAGTTTTTTCGTAGAGTAGCTGGTTTGAGGGATTGTGAAGTGGGTTATTTGGGTGTCGGATTTTTGTTATCCTCCTCAGTGCAGTTCTTTCTGCTGTTTCAATTACTTTTTTTGTTGTCTTAGCACATGTACTGTATAGCTGGTATAGCTGGTGTCCGTATTCAATGATAGGTCTACAAATCATTTTATAGATTCGGCTGGCTGTATCAATAGTTATTCCTTGGTCTTTGTAGGATATTGAACGAAAGTGATTTGCCCTAGCTATCATTGCCTTCTTTTTAACTTTGAGATGTTGCATGAAATTAAGTTTTGTGTCCAGATGAATTCCCAAATATTTTGCAGTACTTTCAGGTGTAAGTGTTGAACCGTTGAATAGTAAAGTAGGAGAACTGTCTTTTATTTTATGGTTGAATATCATGTATGCAGATTTATTTGGGTTTGTCGTAATTTTCCATTTGCGCATCCACGCTGTCGTGCTATTGGTGATTTTTTGGAGCTTGTTCACTGTACGTTTAAGTGTTTTTCCATGGGCCGCCAAAGCAGTGTCATCAGCAAACTGCAACATATATGAATTCAAGTTCGTATTGTTCTCCTGTCGACAAGGTATGTCATGGCAATATAGGTTGTACAGTAAAGGCGAAATTGGAGAACCCTGCGGTACTCCTTGCTGTGGGTGAAATGAACGTGAGTATGTGTTCCGGATTTTGATTTTTAAGTTGCGGTCTGTCAAAAATGCCTGGATTATTTTTAAGAGGTATGCTGGGCAGTGTAGTTTAGCCAATTTGTAAATTATTCCTTTATGCCATATGCTGTCAAAGGCCTTCTGTATATCCATAAGAAGTATGGCCGAACAATATCCTTTTTTATTATTGTTTTGTATATTGGTGGTGAGTATAGTTAAGGGGTGTATTGTGGATGTCTTTTGTTTGAAACCGAATTGGGCTAGTATCTTTGTCTCACTGTTTTATGAATATTCTGTGAGGTAATTTAATAGTTTTAATACTGCTCACAATATATATTTATGTTTAGAGTTACTTACATATATGTGAAGAAAACAATAATAATAGGTTCTTTCTTAAACCAACATAACCTATTTTCCGATATTGGCACCTTCTGTCAGTGTCAGTGTCAGAGTAACTCCAGAGTAAATATGTCAAACCTTCAAAAACTCTACTCCGTGGAGTTAATTTTCGAACACAACCTTGTAAACTCACGAAACTTTGTTTACAGCATTCATTTGAGGTTAGAAGAGAAACTGGCACTCAGCATCGGAAGAAATGGCGGTATTCAACAATTTGAATTGTCCGGTTTAATCACATTACATATTGGAAATGAAAAATGGGGTAGGATTCGTGTACAGCTAGAGAATCATGATACAAGATGCGTCCAGTTGCAAACTCATCCAAATGTAGATAAGGAATTATTCAAAATCCGTTCTCAGGTATGTAGAATTTTTTTAATTTTAATCGATTTAACCAAATGTTCATGGTGTCAACAAAAAAAAAATTACAATTTTTTGCATGCATGTTCTTTCTATCATTTTGCCATATCCTCTAAACTATAAGTTTCCTGAAGTGAATAGCATTTTTCTTGCAAAACTGCATCTGAGAGTAAATCGACAATATAATCTGTGATCTACTCTAAAATAAAGACACGCCGAAAATTAAAACACCTATCGTAGTCATCATATGTACATTTGATCCTGTCAGGACAGCAATATAGTAAAGGGTCCGCCATCTAACGTTTTTGGGCGCATGTTCTAGGGGAACATCGTCCTATCATTTCGTCCAAATGTCTGTAATTTTCGAATTTCGAGCTGAAAATTGGCTAATAGACTAATTCGGACTCCCTGATCACGAATCCGGTGTCAGATTTTTGGGTGCCGTCCGGCCGGCCGGCCGGCCGTACTTCCGGCCGTAGGCACGATAACAGGAGCACCGAAGGTCCTATCGACTTCAAACTTTCAGGGTAGGTTTCTGATCAAAATGCGACGGTTAAGTTCGTTAACGGGCAAAATCGGCCGGACGGTTTAGGAGTTATAGACATTTCAAATTTTGAGGTTATTTCCCTGATATTTCAGGAACTAAAGAAGATGTTGAATCGAAACTTGGTAGTCAGTTCGAGGATATAAACGCGCAACTTTTGGCAAAATTCTGTTATGATCGAAATGTTGGTAATTTTTAAAAAAATATTTCTTTTAATTTTTTCGGAAAAAAAAATTTTTTTTCGTGAACTATTCATCAGATTGCAACAAAAACTTGTACTAACGTCAATTGTAGTATTTTGCAACATTGTGCAAAATTTTGGCTCTATACGATTTCAATTTCTGGAGATATAAGACAAAATGTGTCAAATTTCCTGGGTCTCTCTCAGTATTTTCATCGATTATTATATAATAATCAATAATATTAAGGTATTCAACATGATACTGCTTTTTTTCTTTACTGGTCAGTACGGGCCACAAGGAAGATGAACATGCGCCCAATAGCTCCTGTCCACAGGGCTTGAACCAATTTTTTTTTTTTCAACTAGTGCTAATTTCGCGAATGGTAACACTTAGCTCATGTCTGATTTGACAGATAATTAGTGTTATCCTTCCGCTGAACGAATATGGTTGTGTATACGCTTGAACAACGCTGGGAAATATTGCGACATTACTTTGAAAATCATGGTAATGTTGCAGGATGTGTGCGAAAATTGCGTACGGATTTTGGAAGAAGAGAAGAACCGTCAGCTCCGTATGTTCGTTATCTTGTGAAAAAAGTGAAAGAAACTGGCATCCTCATCGATAAACCAAAGCGTGAAAAGCCAAAAACAGTGCGTACACCCGAGAATATTGCTGCTGTGGCAGAAAGTGTGCGTGAAGCGCCATCAACATCAATTCACCGTCGTTCTCAAGAATTGAACATTTCGGAGACATCATTGAGACGAATTTTGCATAAAGACCTTGGTATGACGCCATATGAAGTCCAATTGGTTCAGGAGTTGCCCTGTTTTTGAAGATCGCATTATCAGCCGCAGAGCTGATGTCGTTTGGCCACCTCGGAGCTGCGATTTGACACCGTTGGACTATTATTTGTGGGATGCCGTCAAAGATAAGTGTTACGCCAACAAGCCAGAGCCAATTGACGCTTTAAAGGATAATATTCGTGAAGCCATTGGTGAAATACAGCTGCACACAATCGATAATGTGCTTAAAAATTGGACCGATCGTGTAGGCTACTGCATGACCAGCCGAGGCAGCCATTTGAACGAAATTATCTTCCATTATTAACCGGAAGGATTGCACTTTCAAATAAAAAAAGAAATTTGAGAAAATATTCAGTAGTTTTTTTTTTATTGCATTTAAAAAAAAAATAGTTATTTGGCGGACTCGTTAGTATATCAGATTATTAACTGCTTTATATTTAATCAAAGACCTGAGTGTTGCAGTAAAAAAACATGAAACAGATTTATACAGCAGATATTTCATCTCTTAGATAGGTATCGTACACTTTATCAGGTAGAGGTGAAATTGACCCCTTAACTTTTCGAGTGGTAGTTGCCTCGGACAGAGATCTACTTGCATAATTTACTTACTTATTGATGAATATACCCATTTCTTTATTTATTCACAAAATAAATTACAGATTGGATTGAAACAACCAGCTAAACCTTTTCCACTTAAAACCGATGTAGGAGTTTTGAAATGGAGGCTCAATAATACGGATGAAACCCTCGTCCCACTTCAGATAAATTGTTGGCCCTCCGAAGCAGGAGATGGTAGTTGTGATGTGAATATCGAATATGAACTGGCTCATACAAATCTTGAACTAACCGATGTAAACATAATAATTCCTTTACCGTAAGTAGTTTCAAAGATTTCGATATTAATTTCCACCTGATAAATCGTAACTAAAGCGATGGAGATTGCACTTAAGTGGAGATTTCACCGTGATCTCCATGGTCTTTTTAAAATTTTCAAATCATTGGTTGCTTGCCCTAGCTTACTATTAACTATTGAGTGTTCCTTAAGTGAGTACTCGAGGCCATCTGCCTTTCATGTTTCATTTTGTTGCAATAACTATAGTAAAAACACATTTTTTTCTAAAACTGTGATTTGTATTTCTTTTGCATAGAAAAACGGTTTCTTGGCCACTTATTTCAAGTTGTTCCAGTTTTATATCCGTGAATACATATTACTTCTTTTCAAGCTGAAACCTTAGTATTAAGTATTGCTGTCAAATATTTATTTTTGTATTTTTTTTTTCCGTGTTTGGAAGAAAAATGGAAATTTTGTCCGTCGGTAAATAAATATATAAGTAAACTAGCTGCCCGCCCCAGCTTCGCACGGTTGAAATGCTGATACTTAATATACTAAGAATGTCTTTATATACAACGTTCACAGCATTTTTGTCGTTAGACAATACAAACATGTATTCTTTAGAGGTTACTCTTGAAAGAGCGACATATAATTGGCCATGTGAAAAACACTTAACGCTCAAATATAAAACTGTAGCGTTGAAAGTTGGACCCTGCGATTTATTAATGGTCATTGCAAAATATATCTTCACCGGAAATTATAGGCGTTTAAATTGGATCAGTAAATCCAATGGTATCAGAGGAATTTGGGGAATCAATACATCTATCCTGGCTGAGGCGAGCCTTACGCTCTACAGATGATTCTCTGCATTCGATTTCTACCCCTATCCTGGCTGTGCCGGCCCCCCGGTCGGTACCACCGCGACCGCTATGTCCCTGCATTTTAAATCTGCGATATCTTCGAAAATATTCATTTAAATTACATGCTGTAAAGGGCCATATTGATCAATATTAAATGCACAATGCTTTTAAGGTACTTAATTGGATAAGGGTCAATGCCGTATTGCTTAAAATAGCTTCGTAATCAAGCCATTATTTCTCATAGAAGGATAAAAAATGGTTATTGTGGGTTATCCTTAAGAGATAGACACATACCATCGCGGACTTTTTTGTAGACCTTTTTAAGGTGTACCATACTTTAGTACATTATTTTAATCTATCTCGTAGGGTTCAGCCAGCGTTTGCAATGTAAGCGCAAAAAAATGCGTTTATTTACGACATCACATTAGAAACCTCTAAAATTATCAGTGTTTCTCTAGTATATTATGCATGTATTATACATATAAACCTTCCTATTGAATCGCTCTATATATTAAAAAAAAAACCGTATCAAAATCCTTCATGTAGTTTTAAAGATCTAAGCATACATAGGAACAGACAGACAACGGGAAGCGACTTTGTTTTGTACTATGTAACGATATATCCTCCATTCACTTTCATAAAGTCTCCCGGTTGGGTATGATTTAGAAATATCACGTTTTTGTAACTAAAATTAAGGCAGGTTGGCACTCCTGAAATATCGTCAATGTCAAAACAATTCTCTGAGACGTGGCCAAATTCTACTCTCAACAATCAACATAATGATTGATGATGATCAACCAATACAGAAGAATGGACAATAGAACATACGCGCAAAAGCTTCTGACTTCACGTCAGTACTTGAACCTATTTTTTTTTTTAATATCTTATTTAAAGATCATAATGGTAAGTTTTCCCGCCGGGTTATTCAGGTACTTTCATTCTTTTTGGCGCTCTAGTTCCTCGGAACTGAGGGCTTATCAATTTGCCCAAATGTCTGTAATTTTGGAATATTTCGATGAAAATGGTCTTAAACGATTTGGTTCGACTCACTGATCAAGAATCCGTGGTCGGAATTCATTCTGTCCGGCCGGCCGGCCGTAAGCACGATAACTCTCGAACGGAATGAGCTAGAGAGTTGAAATTTTCAGAGTAGGTTTGGGGGATGAATATCTCGGCTAAGTTCGTTATTGGGCAAAATCGGACAGATGGTTTCGGAGTAACAAAAAAAATAATTTTTTTTTACGAAACAAATTCCAAATCAAATTTTTTTTAATAAGCAGTTTTATCATAAGAATCCATTCATATCATTTTCAACTCTAACAAGCTAATACTTTCGGAGATATGATTTTTCAAAATTTCAATAATAAATCGTATTTCAACGTTGTCACAGAATGATATTATTCTATGTATGAATATGAATTGTCATAATGTCAAATGATGTTCCTGAGACATTATCTAATCAGTCGAAGAATTGTGAGCGAAGTGAGAAAAATCTCAGTTGTTTGCTCCCAAATTAGTTTTTCTCAGAAAATTCTTACATTTCGGAACTGAACATGAAGTAAGAGATCTGAGAGTAGTGAGACTGCTTTTCATCCATAGACATAGATATAACTCTCGAACGGAATGAGGTAGGTAGTTGAAATTTTCAGAGTAGTTTAGGGAGATGAATATCTCGGTTAAGTTCGTTATTGGGCAAAATTGGCCAGATTTAATTTGATTTCTTCCATGGTGCTTTTCTCATTCTCATGATTGCTCATTTAATCTTGATAAATTAACTATTATTTGAATTGAATTTCCTTTAGGATGCAGTTCTATTATATGAATACATTGATATAATTCCCAACTCTGAGAAACCAATACTTTCGGAGATATAATTTGTCTGTTTGAACTAGAGCGCCAGAAAGCTCCTGTCCACAGGGCTTGAACCATTTTTTCAAATGAACTATCACAAAGTAACGTACTACTGTATCCATTATTTTTCTTTAAACTTTCAACACTGGATTCTTGATTTCCTTACAAAAAAAAAAAATAATCTTCCAACCAGTTTATATACGTGAAATATTTCCATAGTAACAGCAGATGAAACATTTTCTTCTACAGTCGCCAGGACTGTGGAATTATTGAATTCCCATAATATCTTCTCAAATTCATTATTTTTCTCAAGAAAATTCACATTGTGAAAAATACGTAATTACTACGACTTTTATGTAGAGAGGCCAACGTTGCGTAGTTATCTGACAGGAAAATGAGCATAACCTAACATTTTCATAATATACACAGTGAGCTGTGTCAAAATTTCATGGCCAACCGGGAGACTTTATAAAAATGAATGGAGTATATTGACTTGCTTCCTCCATTATATTTGACATAACATAGAATGGGTATATGAACCACAGAGAAGAATCTAAAGATATAAAGAGGTTATGCAACTTGACGGAATACTAACAGTGTTTGAGGATGAGATATTAACCTTTTCCGTTAATTTCAGTATTGGCTGCGTTCCTGTTGTCGGAGACTGTGATGGTACTTACACGCACGAATCTAGGAAGAACCAACTTATTTGGAACTTGCCAATCATCGATGAAAATAATAAAAATGGTTCGTTAGAATTCAATGCACCTCGTTCCATTCCAAACGATTTCTTTCCGGTTGGGATCACATTCAGTTCCAAAACTTCTTATGCCAAAATTAAGGTAAGATCTTCGTTATATTCAATTAATGATAGAGATGTAACCATCTGAAGGCGATTGTTAAGTTCGTTAATGGGTATAATCGGCCAAATGGTTTCGGAGTTATGCCCATTCTTCAAAAATTTATGTCCAGAATTTGTAACCATTTCAATTGAAAGTCGTTATTGAACTTTCGTTTCCTTTTCAGATAACCGACGTCCTTCTGGTTGATGATGATTCTCCTGTCAAGCATTCTTGTGAAACTGTTTTTTATCCAGAGAAGTATGAAATTGTTTAAATATGGAGGAATTATAGTTCAGAAATTATATAACTTTCATATGAAAAAAAAAAACAAGTGTAAAGATATGAATCAATATTTTATTCGTAATTAAACACCATTGACTTTTGTACAGAATGGCGAAATATTGCTTTTGATTTTTCTTATTAATAAAGTGTATGAGAAGTATCTTGGAATAATATCGTTACCACATATTTTTCCTGCCAAATCAGGCCCAGAAAATGAGATAAAAGAAAAATCCTGGTTAGTTTTCAATTCAATGTTTGATATCGAATATTCCATGGATTATTTATGAAAATGTTATGAATTTGCGATCTAAAAAAATATTGATCGCATTACTCACTGACCTGTTTGCAAATCCTTCGGATTTCTTTAGGCATGAACTTAAAAACATTTGTTATAATGTATTAGTCAAGTTATGAATCAGACATTTGTAATCTATATTTTTTAATTGTTATATTATGTTTTGTTCCCACCAACGTGGTTATTAAACAGATATTTATTTTAATGAAGAATAATAAGGTATTTCTGAATATATATTATAGATAATACGATCAATTCGTTTATTTTAAATGGACCTTGAATAATGGTAGATTTACGTTGCACCAGTTATTGAGCATAAGTTGAAATTCTTGCTGAACTCCTTTATTTGAAAATATCAATTCTTTCACCAGATGGTGGCTCCTACAAAGAATTTGACTTGGAGAAGCTGAAGAAGCCGCAGCATGGGCAAAACGATTGTTCTTAAATAATGGAGTTTGTGGGAATTTCAATTTCTTATGTTCTTATAGTGTCCAAATATTAGGCATATCGCTGAATGAGATGATAAAAATAAACCTTACTTTTCTCTTAATGGAAAGTTATAAAAAAAATTGGTTCAAGCCCTGTGGACAGGAGCTATTGGGCGCATGTTCATCTTCCTTGTGGCCCGTACTGACCAGTAAAGAAAAAAAGCAGTATCATGTTGAATACCTTAATATTATTCTGGAACACAAATTTTCCATTACAATAATCTTCATCTAGCTTCTATTTAGTATCAATTCCTGTAGAACGTGATCATAATAAGTGTTTTCCATATAATAAAATGTGTTTGAACTTGGTATGTAGGAAATCTGACATCAATTATTGGAATTAATTGATTTGACAAACAGCCGTCAAATGAGGTAAATAGATTTTTGTGACGATTTTCTGTGACCATAGAACGTCAAAACACGCTGGAATGTGAATTTTAAGCAATATCTTCTGGAATTGAGATCGTATCGAACTGAAATTTTGCACACTCGTGTAGAATGCTTGATTTAACGTCGGTACAAATTTTTTTATTAAAAAATTTTCCAACTGCCCGATCCCAACAATACTTAGATAATATTATATCCATAAATTAAGCATTTCATTATTGCATTTCTTGAAATAGGTACCTTTTCAAGTCGATCAACATCGTCCTTCTTTCGACGTCTAAACTATGACTTGATTCTTTATGTTTATGTCTTTGAATTTGTTTTCGGTGGAATTCAAAGAGTTCATAGAATAATCGATGAAAATACTGAGAGAGACCCAGGAAATTTGACACATTTTGTCTTATATCTCCAGAAATTGAAATCGTATAGAGCCAAAATTTTGCACAATGTTGCAAAATACTACAATTGACGTTAGTACAAGTTTTTGTTGCAATCTGATGAATAGTTCACGAAGAAAAAATTTTTTTTTCGAAAAAATTAAAAGAAATATTTTTTTAAAAATTACCAACATTTCGATCATAACAGAATTTTGCCAAAAGTTGCGCGTTTATATCCTCGAACTGACTACCAAGTTTCGATTCAACATCTTCTTTAGTTCCTGAAATATCAGGGAAATAACCTCAAAATTTGAAATGTCTATAACTTCTAAACCATCCGGCCGATTTTGCCCGCTAACGAACTTAACCGTCGCATTTTGATCAGAAACCTACCCTGAAAGTTTGAAGTCGATAGGACCTTCGGTGCTCCTGTTATCGTGCCTACGGCCGGAAGGCCGGCCGGCCGGACGGCACCCTAATATCTGACACCGGATTCGTGATCAGGGAGTCCGAATTAGTCTATTAGCCAATTTTCAGCTCGAAATTCGAAAATTACAGACATTTGGACGAAATGATAGGACGATGTTCCCCTAGAACATGCGCCCAAAAAAATTAAAAAATCAGGTCACAACAGGTAACAAATGATATTTAGATAACATAACAAATATACCTACTATACAGTAGTAAAAAATTTAATAAATCAAAGACGGTTTTTTTGTTGTAAATATGCGTGGACAGGTCGCTTAGTATTATAAATTGAGGAACTTTTTGATGTAAGAAAATATTGTATATTTGTATATTGTTGTAGGGGGTAAAGGTGCACTGCGACCCTAAGGTCTATAGACCACATTAGTTAGGTTAGAATCATTTTCTTGGCGGGAGATCCATATTCAAATTTTTTAACATGGAATTTCAACTTTGAGATGAAACCACCCTATTTAAAAGAGAATGTTAGTACAGAGACAACAAGTATTGGGTACCTTCATCATTAGTGCATGTTTTCATGTTATTTCCACATCGAAATCTACTTCTATCTATCCTTAAATCAAAATTGAAACCAGTGTAGTTCGAAAGATTTCCGTATGTCGTAGATGACTTCTGTTGTGCATCATTACAAGGCCGATTTAGGGTTATGTTATTATTTTTGACTGATTTCGAGTGAGCTAAGACATACGTCAATCGAATTTGGTGAACATTTTTATATTTATTAATTATTTTGGAAATATACAATTTTGTTATGGAAACTTGATTCTAGATGGTTGAGAAAGGTTCACAGAATCTATTTCAATCGAAATAAACCTTAAGAAATTAGCCAAAGTATCTAAAAACAGGCGAGAAATTCTTTTCTCCCCTCTCAATCTACCGGCACCAGCCGAACCCCCGAAATCTAGAGGTTCGCAACGTTGCCGATAGGGAAGACGTTGCTAGATTTAACGACCCTGTTGTTCATGCCTACTTCATTAAGTTTTCTTCGGCACCCCCATATCAGCTTCGACTCGATAACATGGGAGCTCAGAGCTTTAATAGCAGCTTGACTGTCAGAATGGATTGCTATATCACACCTCTGATAGTTTCTTTCTAGGTCCTAGGAATTCACGTGCATTCTAGCAAAATCAACCCAAAACTGCTCGAGCGCAGAACGAAAAATTGGTTCAAGCACTGACGTGAAGTCAGAAGCTTTTGCGCGTATGTTCTATTGTCCATTCTTTTGTATTGGACACCCTTAATCGAATTTACCATGGTAAATTCGATTAAGGGTGTCCAATACAAAAGAATGGACAATAGAACATACGCGCAAAAGCTTCTGACTTCACGTCAGTGCTTGAACCAATTTTTTTTTGTGATTTTTTTGAAATTTTCTAGGGGTACGGTTCTTAAAATTTTTTTTCTCGTCATTTTTTTCAAATTTTCTAGGGGTACGGTTCTCACAAAATTTTAAACACGTCTTTATGTTGATTTTCTACTACTAGTTACCAAACTTCAATTCGATCGAATATTTATTTTTTGAGTTATCAAGGTAATAATATTCCAGATGGGTATAACTCGGAAACCGTTAGACCGATTATGCCCAAAATTGAACTCAACTCTCCCTTTCGGATACGCAACCTTCCCTGAAAATTGCAAGTCCCTATCTCCTTTCGTTCGAAAGTTATCGAGGCAACGGTCACCCATCTACTGAACTCACACAAGAATGCTCGAATCTCCAACAATATTTAAACGATCGTATTAAAACTTGAAAATTGGCAGTATAGTTAGGTTATGAAGGTTCTTGCAAAATTTCAGCAATTTCGAACGATTAGTTACTGATATATAGAACTTTTTTTTTTTATTTTCAAAGATTTATTTAAAATTTTCTACAAACGCTATCCTTACCAAATTTTGCAAACGTTTCCGCATTGGCATTCTACAACTAATAACCATGTTTGAATTCAATCGGTTCAGTATTTTTCGAGTTAATGAGGAACAAAAACCACAAAATTTCATAAAATTTCAGATGGCTATAACTCTAAAACCGTTTGGCCGATTAGGCTCATAATCAAACTGAAATGTCGCGTTGTGGTGTACATCCTAACCTGAAAACTTGAGGCCGCTATCTCTCTCAGTTCTCAAGTTATCGTGACAACAAAAATATTTTTTAATAATTTTTTAATAATTTTGTAGCCATACGATTCGCACAAAATTCCACAAACGTGCTTAGGTTCATATTCTACAACTACTCACCAAGTTTCAATTCGATCGGATTCATATTGGTTGAAAACAAAATTATTACTCGGAAACCACTGGGCCGATTATGCCCATTAACGAACTTGTCCGTCGTATTGGGATGCGCCACCCACCCTGAAAATTTCAAGTCGCTAGCTCTTTTCGTTCTCAAGTTATCGTGGCAACGGCCGGACGGCCGGACGGCCGGACGGACAGAATCAAATTTGACATCGAATTCTTCATTGGGGAGTCGAACTTAATCGTTTGAGACCATTTTCGTCAAAAAATTCGAAAGTTACAGACATTTGGGCAAAACTATAACGCGATGTTCCCCAGAACATACGCGCAAAAATGCTGAAAATGGACAGCGGGAATTTCAAAATTGGCCCAAGGACCACGTTATGGACACTCCACCTAGGAATCCACGCTATTTCCACGAAACTGACTTGCACACACACAAACAGAATTGACTTGAGGTGGCAACATGGCCTTCCAGTCGTTCAACTTTCAGATAAATTCTTTACTGGGTCAGATACTTCTGACGCTACTCTGGAAGGTATGTCTGAGTGTTAACTCAAATACTGGGAAGGTACATAAATAAAATTGAATAATCTCAAAATTATTTATAAATTGAATTTGTAAACATAACAGACATATCATATTTTTTATATACAAGGTAATACATTTGGTCTAACAATATAATTTCTAACATTGAACGGGACTATAAGCTATAACGAAGGGTCTAACTGTTTAAAAAATGTTGCGATATTCCCCACGCATTTTTTTCTTTTATCAACTTGGGTATTATTCAATGTCGTACTTGGGGAAGCCATGGAACTTTTGACATTGACAGACGTGCCCTTAGCACTTGGGTTATTCAATTCTAAATGCAATTCTTTAGCTGCGTGGTAATCAGAGTGCATACTTATATCGACCATTTTAATTCTTTTATTACATTGGGTGCACAGTTCTGAATTTTCATCTGAATCAATTTCCTGTTTTTTGAAAAAAGAGGCTATACTGTTTCCCCCCGAATCGGATATTTTTCTCTTTTTAGAAGGGTGCTTCTTATTGTTGAGTTGCTTTTTGTTAACACCAACAGTTGTGGGAAACTTTTCTTGGGATAATTTCAAAGCTAAATGGTAATCCATATGAGAAACAATATCAACAATTGGAATTATTTCATCACATTCACTGCACTTTTCAGATAATTCAACCGTATTGCTTCGGTTATCAGATAATTTATTGTCCCCTTCAATTTCTTCATCACTACAATATCCTTCGAATATTTTTGACGTATCAAAATCACGTTCAATTTTTTGCGGAGAATCATTTTCGCCTACTAGATTTTCAGAATATCTAGATCCAAGTACTGGAGATTCAGGATTGGGGCAATCCATAGAGGATATTTCATTTTCTGAGATAGTTTCGCTACTTCTTTGCAATAATATGTTATTTACTGTATCGGATTCACTGAGCTTTTCACTGGTATCGTCAGTGTAGAAAATGAAATCTTCTGGATTTTCCTCGAGTTCTATAGTTGAATCGGAGTATATTGATTTGTTGTCACAATTGTCATCAGTGGTAACATTCTGTGAAGTGTCTGGATTGTTTGTATATTCGATTATTTTTTCTGGTATTTGACAGGTGACATTTTCAGAGTTTGTTTCAGTACAAGTATTAAATTTTGTTTGATCTTCAATTGGTTTGCTCACTTTTCCGAAAAACGAAGTTATAGTCTTCACATTTTTAATATTTTCGAAGTTACTTATACTTAATCCCAAGAATGTTACGTGATATGAACCATCTGTTTTCCTACAAAACTTATTGACAACCTCCATAGCGTGTTGACTTATTTTCTCCATTTCATACGATTTGAGTGGTACCGCCCTTGTGCCACTTATTTCCGTCTGGATTGTTTCGTGGGAGAAACTTACTGTCATGAGTCTTGCTTTTCGATTATTTTCTCTCAAATCCTCCTCCAGCCTATCAGCAATCTCACTACTCAGTTCTTTAATCCAATGTTGGATCTCCTCCGGTTTACATAAAGAGGTACGACCAGGGAATCTTTTGCAGCAACCGATAGATTTGGAGATGAGTTTGACTTGAACTGGGTCTTTGTCGATACCTCGTGATATGTTATGCAACCATCTCCTGAAAGCAAACAAATAGTTGTAATATCCTGTGATTTAAATAACAATAATTTCTATTTTCATAAAATAGCCATAACTAAAGTACCGTGATTCTTATGCTCGAAATAAAACGCTCTGTGCTTGTGTTGAATTTCGATGGTCCCGATTTAAAAGGACGCCAACTGACGGGGTGATCTAAAGAGAATATTCTAAGTGGTACGCTCGGGTTTGTTGGAAAATATAAAAGGAAGACGAGTGCTCGCCGAGTGCTTTTTGCGCGTATGTTCTGGGGAGCATCGCGTTATCATTTTGCCCAAATGTCTGTAATTTTAGAATTTTTCGCCGAAAATGGTCTCAAACTATTGGATTCGACTCCCTGACGAAGTATTCGATGTCAAATTTGATTCTGTCCGTCCGGCCGTTGCCACGATAACTTGAGAACGGAAAGAGCTAGCAACTTGAAATTTTCAGAGTAGGTGGCGTATCCCAATACGATGAACAAGTTCGTTAATGGGCATAATCGGCCCAATGGTTTCCTAGTAATAATTTTGTTTTCAACCAATATAAATCCGATCGAATTGAAACTTGATAAATAGTTGTAGAATATAAACCTAAAAACGTTTTGTGAGAATCGTATCAAAATTGAAAAAAAAATTATTACAAAATATTTTTTATATTTATCGACCAAACGGTTTTGGAGTTATTCCCATCTGAAATTTGGTTGTTATTTCCTCAATAATTCGAAAAATAAAAAACCGATCCAATTTAAATATGGTTATTAGTTGAAGAATGCCAACGCGAAAAATCGTATCGCTAGAAATTTTTTTATAAATCATTTTAAATCATTGAAAAAAATTCTATGTATCAGAAACTCTTCATCCGACATGGCTGAAATTTTGTGAGAGCCTTCAGAACCTAACTCTACTACCACGTTCCAAGTTTGAACACGATTGGATCTATATTGTTGGAGATCTGAGCAGGTAAATTCGATTAAGAGTGTGTCTTGGACACACAGGAGAACCGATAATAGAATTCACCATGGTAAATTCGATTAAGAGTGTCCAATACAGGAGAATGGACAATAGAATATACGACCCTGAGACATTGCTGCCAAATTTCTTGTACAAGGCTGTGTTCGAGAAGACTCTGGTGCAGTGCATAAATAAAAGCGTTCTAAAATAGGTTTTTATTCACTCATAAAATGAATTTTCTGTTTCGTACAATAAGTTCGAAGAATTCAAGACAGCAGATACATTAATTTAATTATATTTAAAAGCTACCAATGCATAATTGACGTCAACAAGCAGGACCGATATCGACAAATCACTTGAGTTCTCTCTTCGCCTCCGTAGGACAAGCCAGCTGATAAAGAAGTTGGATTAGAGTTCTAGTCGGTCGTCCTGTCATTCTACCCTTGTACAAATACGGGTACAGTTTGTGTTCCGCTTTGTAACCAACGCCGCCTGTATCGAAATGGATCCAATCTACACACTCGATAAATTCCTGAAGAAAAGCAGCCGCCAAGCATGGCGATCCGTGACCGACACCCTGGTTGTTCACGTCGTGAGTTTTGAATCTGGTAACTCTCTTGGTGAAAAACTTCCATAGCGGCATGCGCCAAACGCGATCTCCCGTTATCACTCCGGCTTTTCTGACTTGGGACCACATCGAGTTCGAATTGCAGAAAACGCCGGTCGCCGCGGATCCTAAAGCCGACCTGATCCCACTCGTTAAACTAGCGACATCTATTACTAATCTGGGTCTGTATAACTGTTGCCCGTAGCAGAGAGCGTCGGCTAGGATTACACGTCCTTCGTGTGCGGTGTTGCTTATCATGATGGTCTTTCCGTTCAACGCTGAAACTACATCGCCACATTTCATCGCCATACCGCTTGGCATGTTCTCACACAACGGGATACAGGCTTCTATATTGATCGGTAGGCTCAAAGAGGCTGCTGCTCGTATTGTGGCAACGATTGCTGCCGCTCCAGTCATATCCGCACGAAATCTTTCGAGATATTGGCAACTTTTCAAACAGAGGCCTCCACTGTCGAAGGTGATCCCTTTACCCGCGAACAGTATGGGTTTTTGTTCCGTGGGACCTCCGCAATAAGAGATTTCTAAGAACACTGGAGGTTCGCAAGAACCCCTCGCCACGGTTAAAAAGGCGTTCATTTTCTTGGTTTCGATCCAATTTTTATCGTGCACCAAAACCTTGATACCGCAAGGACAAAGTTCGTTGACCGTTTCTTGGGCGAAGTGAAGCGGCGTCATTTGATTCGCCGGAGTGTCGCATAAGCGTCTGGCGAAATTTTGAGATTCCGCCTTGAACAAGCCTCTTTGGAAACTCTCGGTGTCGCCTTCGTCGTACATTTCCACCGTCGGTACCGGCTTCCAATGTTCTCTAGATCTGTTTTCTTGGTATCTCCACAGAGCCAGAGTCGCGCCCTCTGCCGCTTGCTCAGGATAACCCATTCCTTCTACGAATACTTTGGTGGCGCCGTTCAACTTAGCTTTGAGGGAACCAATGGCGGCCGCCACACGTACCGCTTCTAAATCTTCGTCTATCGCTTCGACTTCGTTGTAACCACGTTTAACTTTTCCCAGTCCTGCCACGGAGACCACCCAGAAATCGTTGCTGAGGTTGGTGAAAATGCTGGCGGAACCTTCGTGTATAAGTTCGGGACCGGCGGCTTTCACCATATCGTACAGTTTACCTCCGATGTGATCGTTGAATTTTTGGGCGGCTTTTGTGAAGACTGGTTCGTCGCATTCTCCGTCGTAGACGCCTAAAACGAGACCTTTACGTTCGCAGCTCGAAGAAGCGCAACTGTCGGAATAAAACTTCTTGATTTTCGCATAAGCGTTAGGGTCGCGAAATAACTGTTTGAATTTTGTTGAACAACGCAGTAATATCATCTTATATTGAGGGGTTGAATACCAAATTCACTATAATTTTTTATATAAAATATGACATTGATAATTTATCTGCTTCTGACAGAAACAAGTAGTTTGACATTAAGTGAAATACAGATAGGATCAATCAAACTCGTACCTTAGTTGAATTTAAGAGTTGGACCAAAATGTTCTTGGTTATTTGCGGGCAACCGTATTGGTTTTATCCCAAAGGATAATCTGACGTTACATTAAATAACCAGCGTTTCTGTCGCTTGAATGCATTGGTTTTAACCACATTCTGGTTTCGGAACTTTTCAGGGCCGGTTTCACAACAAAGTGTATATTCCGAAATGTGAGAAAAATCAAATAAGTTTGTTCCGAAATTAGTTAATCTCAGCAATTTCCAAGAAGATTCATATAATTCGGTACAGAACACAACTTTTCTCAGATCTCTTACTTCGTGTTCTATACCGAAATATAAGATTCTTCTTAGAAATTGGCGAGAAAAAACAATTTTGGAAAAAGTTTCTGAAATTTTTTTTCACTTCGTTCACATTTCGGAATGCACATAAAAGATTACAAAAAATAAATTTTTCGTCGATCTCTATGAAAAGTAATTTCTCGTCCGCAAAATTAGTTTCTCGTCCGCTGTGGTCACTATGAATACGGCATGATTCATAAGTTTATGTGTCATTTGCTAATGTGAAATTATTTAAGAGGTCCGAAATTCATACAAATATGTGGAGGTCGGCTCCGCCTCGTATATCAAATTGCAGACTCGACTATAATAGACAGTTTTTCGTCCTTGGTACATAAATAACTATCCCACTAGACAAAATAATAAGTAAATGCACTTACCCTGTTTTCTCGTCAAACCTTTGTACAAGTTCTTTTTCCGAGAACTTCAAAAGCTCTCCAATATAACTGATATTCAGTATTGCAGATAGTGAATTCCCAAATTTACCTCCAAGATTCTTGATCTTCCGGATTGGTAAGGTAGCAAACAGTTCAGGTACAGCCCCTTGGGGCAGAACGGTCTGTTTGTTCGGTTTATGTAAACCACAGACTAATTTTGCCAACATTTTATTGTGGGCAATGCCGGCCGAACATACGTAACCTAAAAATACGATAAACTACATAATTCAACTGCTCAACATGAGTTCATTGAGTTCGTTGCAACAATCAAAGGGATTTTCTATGATCACTTTTGCGAGCTATAATAAATCATCTCCAGCATATGAAGTGTCCACAAAAAGACTATCAACTTGACGAATTTCAAATCGATTTATCTTAATTTTTCCAAAAGCAATGCATATAATTTGTTTTCATCATTGTAATCACAAAAAGTGAAGAGAAGCGAATAGTGATTACAATGATGAAAAAAAATTACATGCATTGCATTCGAACAAATAAAGATAAATCGATTTGAAATTCGTCATGTTGATAGTCTTTTTGTGGAAACTTCATATGATGGAGATGCTTTATTATAGCTGACTATGATACTTTGAAGTCTTGTATTTCAATCCATATAAAGCTGTATGTGGTATGTGCATATGTATATTTCGAAAACTGTTGAACAAAAATATGTGAAAAGTATACAAGAGCATGCCGAAAGTTCCAGACAATTGAAAAAGACTACTGAATATAGTGTGTCCCATTTGAAAAATCAAAGTCACCCTCTATTCCTCTTCAGTGGGACACCCGATATATTCGAAAATATTTTTAGGTTGTGCTATTCTTGGACTAATTCAAGTTTGCATCAAAAAGTTTTGCCAAACTTTGACCGTTACGCCTATATCGTCCGCTGCGGCATTAGTGGGACAGCCTGTATATTATGTATCGATAACTTGGGAACAGAAAGATATAGCGACTTGCAATTTTCAGGGTAGGTTGCGCATCCAATTGGGACAGTTAAGTTCGTTGTCGGGCATAATCGGCCAAACGGTTTCGTAGTTATACCCATCTTAAATGTTGTTGTTATTTCCCCGATAACTCAAAATATACATATCCGATCCAATTAAAACTTGGAGAAATTTCTTCAAAAATTTTGTATTTTTGAATCTATTCGTCAGAATTCGCTGAAAGTTCGCACATACCTTCAAGCAACCATTTTACAATCGAATACTGAATTTCAGCTTGATAGACTTCAGGGTGAATAGCACACAAAAACTCCTGACTTCACGTCAGTGCTTTTCTTGAATTTTTGCGCGCATGTTCTGGGGAACATCGCGTTATCATTTTGCCCAAATGTCTTTAATTTTCGAATTTTTTTTAATGTATATTTCTTGTTACAGTATATATTTATTAAAATCACAAATCATTTAATTGAAGTTATACATTTCCAAGATCATTTCAACCAATTTGCGAAGTATTAATCGACTTCGTCGTCAATATTTCCGCCATCTTTCGAACAATCGCAATCCGGCGGCGCGACCACAGACTCCTCAGAAGGGCAAGAACAATGCGACAGCGGTCCTAACGAAATTTCACTCTCGTCTTCATCTATGGGCGGAGGACCAACAACATGGCGCCTGCGCTTACCGCCCTTGTTGCAAATTTCATCCTTGCCTTTTCGCACCGGACAAAACATTCTATCCCTTTGCGTCTCTTCGCCGCATACAGTTTCTTGCGATTTTTCCGGACACACGCATCCTAAAAAATTCATCTTGTGAGTTTGTATCGGTCCGCTTGGGTGTTCACAAGCTGATATCCCGCTAATTTTGGATCCTATAGATCTCATGCTCTTGGATAGTTCTTCTTGTTTCTCTGGAGGTATAAGATTTTCTTTGATTCGGTTCAAAGTTCTATAACGTTCAGGGATACATGCGCAATTTATTGTTTCTATGGATGGTGTTATATCCTTCTTTTGCGTCTCGTTTGATGCTGGAATTAGATCTTTACTTGGGGTAGATTTCAACGATATTAACTCCACATCTACAGGCTGATATTGTAGAATACATTTGCAAGGTTTCGGTGGTGGGGGTGAAATAGATTCCTCCACTAAATCATCAGAGATAACAGCCTCGTCTTTAGTTTGTACTTGGACCCTATAAGGGCATACACACTTAGCTTCATCTTCTTCCGACATTGATCTGGCTTTCGCTGGAGACCCAGAGACCTCGGAATCGCCAGAACCCGCTTGAATTTCCTCCTCTATCCTTCCACAGACGCACACTTCCGGTCCTGAGTCGCACGATTGGAAAGAGGCAAAGGATTCCGATGCAACTTTCGGGACTTCCCCCATTTCATATAAGTAACTGGCGAACATCTTGGAGGCTTCCAGATAGTTACGAGTGGGCATTGTTTCGTTCAAGTAACTGTTTTCAGAACTTATTGGAAGAAGCAGTATGTTCTTCTCAACTATTTCTTGCAACAAATTGACCACAGGGATGGTAAGCCCACAGTTAAGAAAACGGATTGGTTTGTCATAAACGTGTTGCACCGCTTTTACAGCTTTTTTATAATGGACATGATCTAGATCCGCAAACCAAGTATCGTGCATTTTTTCAAGAGAAACTGTTAACTTATTAGAGCTTGCACGAAGGGCCCAACACTCTTCTATGAACGCTTTAACACATTCAAAAACCTCTGGAAGGTTGCTGTCAAAACTGCGTATGGATAATTTTGCTGAAGCGGATGGAGGTATAGACCATTCGTTCGCATCCTTCAACGAACTTTCTATACTATGTATGGTCAAATTTGGATTAATTAGTCTATATTTTATCATATCTAATTTATCTCCTTTATAGGCCAAGGAATTTGCACCTGTTGCTTCCATAAACCTGTCCAAATCTAAATCTGTATTTTCGTAAAAACCGATTTCTTCTTCGGATAGTTCATCGGCTTGCAGATTGAGTTTTGAAAAGTGGAAATTACTCTTTTCGTCGCTCAAACAGCCGAGTAGGTAGATCAAGTCGTTGGTGGCTTCTTGAACAATGCCACCACATTTGTTGGCGTCCAAATAACTTTCCGAACATTGTAATTCTATGGAAAAATAACACAATCCTTTCAATTTTTTCACCAGGCTGGGTACGTCCGATTGTAGCCAATATCCTTGATTTATGCAAACGTAATCGACTTTACCTGTAAGTGATTCAATTTCAAATTGCGGCATGAGAAGGTGCTTTTTCAAGTTCGAGGAATGAAAGATATGAACGATAACTAGCCGACCCGACCTGAGATTGGCATCTCTGCTTGGGTTCAGCAAACGGCTTTTCATAATTAGAATCTTATTGGACCTATGTACTAGCATAATTTGATATGAGTTTTATATTTATCTAAACTATCCTTATACCCACTCAAACACACACCCAGCAGTATCGACATCGGTTAAGCCGTTTTTGAATTCTCATAATCCTATTGCAGCGCCACCTATCCGTCCCGTTCCACCTATCCGTTCCCGTTCAGAGACCCACTCAAACATACACAAAATTTCCAAATTTCCTTCATTATATTTGCACTATAGCAATAAGAGACGTCCCCTACATTTCCCACTGTTTGACTATAACTGTCAAACTGAGAAACATACCCAACACTCCGATCGTCCCTCAATCCACGAACATGAAAATGCACCCTCATACCTAAAAAACTATCTTTCTCAGAAACCAGTAGATTTTTCAACCCCTCACTCGATTCCACTTCCACAGACACTACGATGAATTTTATATTAACTGGAATATCAATCTCAACGTTTCGAAAGGCTTCGATTGTGTTTAACCATGCTATTACCGAACTCATGTTCCAAACACCCTTCACGTATACATTTTCGTCTGTCTTCGAAGGTCCAGGGAGTTCAATATTCCATCCGTCTTCAGGTTGATTAACCCTACCGTCTAAACGACTATAAACAAGGATTGTAGATTTATTGGGGCAATTTCCCATTTCTAGATTGGCGAAAATCACTGGAGACAAAGGTACATCAGCTTCATGACTATCTTCTTCTATGGTCTTCAAGTCCGTGGAGAAACCAAATGATTTCAATTGCTTGTTCGTCCAATCGATCAATTCAGTTGAAGAGAGTGACTTTTCAGAACTGGCATCTGGTAAAATGGTGATTGCTTCGTGAAGTCGGTCTAGAAGTTTATCTTCATTTTGATCAATACACTGAAATATTTTGGTTAGAAGGTTGGACGAAGCCATGATTTTCGAAGATGTTCATTAAGTAAGTAAGTTTATTGTTATTCATTTTGTCAATTTTTGACATGCATTTCACTATCCAGTAGCACCAGAGAATATTCTATTTGAATGTCAGAGTGACACGGAATTACAAAATATAATGAACAAGAAAAATGTTGTGCTAATTTAGATGATATAGGTTTCCTCACATATGCTCATCAACACAATTTTCCCTACAATATTGTTATAGATATGTTGTCTGTGGACAACCAGTGTAATTTGGCAGTTATAAAGAACGATTACATCACCTGTTCCATTGAATGCATTGTCTGTCAATAAATAGAAAAATGCACATGAGAGAAGCAGCAAGATTAATGTAATAAATCGTCTTATAAGAATAGTGACACGACAGCAGACAGAAAGATGGAATCTCACAAAACTGTTCCCTTGAAGACAAGCCATAATACTTCTTCTTACCTGTTTGCTCATATACTGCAGCTCTTATTTTCTCCACAATTACTCCACCAACCAATAATTTCAAATCGTCGTCATAAAATCCACCACTCTGATTCTGATAAATATTTGAAACGAAATCAGATGTTTCTGTACCAACCACGAAAGTATTAGATACGTCTTGAACAGATATAATTGGCAGGCCGTTCTTTAGTTCCGTGTTAACTGCTTCTGTGAGATCTAAATAGGCCTCATCAATTGAGGCTCTTTCTAAAATATTTGTGTACGACTTTAATACTTCTGCTACTTGTTTGCCAGCTTCCCTGTATCTAGAATGTATTTTTGTTTGGAATTATCCAGAGAAAATTATTGAAACTATAGGTTACTTTGTGAGATCAGCTTTTCCTCGAACTTGGGGAACACGTGGTAGTTGAATATTTGGACATTTTTCCTTTGCTTCATCTCCTCTCATTTGCCGTGTTACACCTTTCTCACGAGCTAAATAGTTTACTGCAATGATGCTGTGAAATATAGGAAGTCATGTAATCTTATCATCATTGTCAGTGTTTATTTCAAGTTCAATAATGAAAGCCTACATCGTTGCGTGTACAATTCCGCTCAAGCCTGGTCAAAATTATCCTCATAGAGAAGGGTTGTACTTACCCACCACCTCTCCACTGATTGTACTGAACAACAGCAATAGGTTTGCCAGCCAAATTAGGGTCTAGCTTTTCTTCCACTTGGCAATAAAAACAATCCATATCAATTAAAGCGACAATTCTGTCTGTATAGGTCATGTTCGTCAGTTTGTTTGGTCAATACCAAATATAATTAGGTAACTGATTTCACAACTAATTATAGATTTGTACTGTCGTGTTCAATAAACTATTTAATATTACAGATTTTATTTTTTATAGTGTTGTAATTTTAAACAAATTATTTTACCGCTTTCAAGAAAATTGAGGTTATGTTTTGACCACAGAACACATATAATTTTTTTTGACTTGACAATTATCATAGAACCACATATTATAGAAGAGAGAATAGATAATAAAAGTTTCTTGATTCTATGACCAGAAAACTGATAATTAACTCCCAGTTTATTGGCAAATCAATGAGGTACTGCTTCGACTGGCATATATAAGAATAAAATCTTAATTTGGAATCAAGAATTTATGAATCTCGATATCGATAGGGGTGAACGTGGGGCAAAAACGATCGTTCGAGAATTACCCATCCTTGAATCATAGATATTCAATTCAATGTTGCCACCACTAGTTTCGGGTACAAAATGTTTGAAATTTTGTAGGTCTTTATTGATGTGATTCAAAGTCATATTAGACATAATTTTCAATTTTAAGGATTTCTGAGTATTCCCGAATATATAAAACAGAATATTAACGCCGATATGAAAAAAATACATTATCCTAGGGGATTTGACTTTTGTACGTTCGTTAACGTGCCGTTTTATTATTATAAATGTTATATATTTCGGCATGTTTTGTGTAGAAAATATGTTGTTTTGTTGTATTATCAGAGAAAACTGATCAACAAATATTATATCTTGCATAAAACCTCATAAACCAGTTGAATAAACTAAAATGTGCCGAATATTTATGACCATAAAATTACAGATTTCGTAGGTTTGACAAACGTATAAAATCCAAATCCCCTAAGATAATATATTTTTATTCATATTGACATATATACCGCCGTATTCACAAAGCATTCAATCTCCGTTAAGTCCTAACTGAGGTCCTCAGTTAAGGATAAATAAGAATCGCAACCTCAGTTAACATATGTAACGGTGCTGAAACAGGCCTGTTTTACGTTAATTTTCACTTAAACTGAGGTTGCGATTCTTATTTATCCTTAACTGAGGACCTCAGTTAGGACTTAACGGAGATTGAGTGCTTTGTGAATACGGCGGATAATCTATTTTATATGTTCAGAAATCCTCAAAATTGAAAATTATGTCCGTTTTGACTTTAAATCATATCAATAATGGCCTACGAAATGTCAGACATTTTGGACCTGAAACTAGTAGTGGCAACATTGAATTCGACTCGTCTATTTGTTTATTTTTTTTATTACAGTATGTATTCTGTTCTGTCAAAGACGAAGTTAATTCAAATTTTATTGGAATTTATTTTTATTTTTGATTTATTATTATTTTAATGGATAAAAATGACCACCCGTGTGATTGCTCTTGTAGATATGGATTGCTTTTATTGTCAAGTAGAAGAAAAACTGAATCCTAACCTTCAAGGCAAACCTGTAGCTGTTGTACAGTACAATCTTTGGCGAGAAGGAGGGTAAGTTTGAATTTAGTTCATTCAAAAAATATAAAGGGACTACATAATTAAGTTTTTTCATCAGTATAATAGCAGCGAATTATCTAGCCAAAGAAAAAGGTGTAACTAAGGGAATGTGGAAGCACGAAGCGAAAGATTTGTGTCCAGAGCTAGAATTTGCAAGGGTGGCTGAACTTCGTGGAAGAGCAGATTTAACAAAGTGGGTCCAAATGTCGATCATACTTTCTATATTCATCCTATTTAAATGATTACAGATATCGGGAGGCAGGAAACCAAGTTGTCGATGTTTTAAGTACATTTACTAATCTGTTAGAGAGAGCTTCTATTGATGAAGCGTACTTAGATTTGACAGAGGCTGTGAAACAAGAATTGATGAGAGGTATTTCAAATATTCCCCTTGAGAAGCTCAATACTACGCATATAGTTGGTCAAAATATAACTGAATTCATTTCAAA
Source organism: Halyzia sedecimguttata (assembly GCA_937662695.2). Lineage (NCBI taxonomy): Eukaryota > Metazoa > Arthropoda > Insecta > Coleoptera > Coccinellidae > Halyzia > Halyzia sedecimguttata. The sequence goes on along the minus strand of OW569411.2, from coordinate 617,965 downwards.
TATTAGTAGAGATCAGGATACTGATGGCTTTTGCGAGGATGACTTAAAATTGGCGATTGGAGGTATCATTGTTGAGAGAATAAGAGCCAGCATTTATGAAAAAACAGGTGAGTTCATTGCTGCTTGCTACCATATAATTAATATAATATAGACTGGGCCTAAGCGAGAGCTGTGCAGTGATGGCACCGACCAATAAAGGAATTATTGATCAGTGTTGCCAAAATGATTGCTCTTAAAATTTATACATTTAGGAATATAATAATAAAAATGTAGTAGCTTCTTTGGCCTTGTTGAAAAGCATTATTCATTCCTGAAATAATGGGAATTCCCTGGTTGATTAATATAAATAATTCTGCATTATTTGCCTGGTCTACAAATGTGTATAATGCCAACTGCAATCAGACGATTGATTATTATGGAGCTTAGCATTATGAAATAGGAAGCATGAATAGTTTCAGTCACATTATAATTGCAATTAAAACTGATCGTCCTATAGATAAAAAAAAAATTGGTTCAAGCATTGACGTGAAGTCAGAAGCTTTTGCGCGTATGTTCTATTGTCCATTCTTCTGTATTGGACACCCTTGATCGAATTTACCATGGTTAACTTATGTTGTCCATTCTCCTGTATTGGACACTCTTACTTCGAATTTACCACGGTAAATTCGAATTAAGTGTCCAATACAGGAGAATGGACAACATAAGTTAACCATGGTAAATTCGATTAAGGGTGTCCAATACAGAAGAATGGACAATAGAACATACGCGCAAAAGCTTCTGACTTCACGTCAATGCTTGAACCAATTTTTTTTTTCGTGATTTTTTTTTAATTTTCTGGAGGCGCGGTTCCTAAAATTTTTTTTTTCGTCATTATTTTCAAATTTTCTAGGAGTACGGTTCTTACAGAATTTTGAACACGTCTTTGTGTTGATTTTCTACTACTAGTTACCAAGCTTCAATTCAATCGAATATTTATTTTTTGAGTTATCAAGGAAACAATATTCCAGGTGAATATAACTCGGAAACCGTTAAACCGATTATGCCCAAAAACGAACTCAACTCTCCCTTTCGGATACGCAACCTACCATGAAAATTGCAAGTCCCAATCTCCTTTGGTTCGAAAGTTATCGAGGCAACGGTCACCCATCTACTGAACTCACACAAGAATGCTCGAATCTCCAACAATATTCAACCGATCGTATTAAAACTTGAAACTTGGCAGTAGAGTTAGGTAATCAACGCTCCCGCAAAATTTCAGCAATTTCAAACGTATAGTTACTGATATATAGAATTTTTTTTTTTTATTTTCAATGATTTATTAAAAATTTTCTACAGATGCTATCCTCACCAAATTTCGCAAACATTTTCGCGTTGGCATTCTACATCTAATAACCATGTTTGAATTCAATCGGTTCAGTATTTTTCGAGTAAATGAGGAACAAAAAACCACCAAATTTCAGAAAATTTCAGATGGCTATAACTCTGAAACCGTTTGGTCGATTATGCTCATAAACAAACTCAAATGTGGCATTCATATGCACAACATAACCTGAAATTTTCAAGCCGCTATCTCTTTCCGTTCTCAGGTTATCGTGACATAAAAAATATTTTTTTATAATTTTTTTAAAATTTTCTAGCCATACGATTCGCCCAAAATTTCACAAACGTGCTTAGGTTCATATTCTACAACTACTCACCAAGTTTCAATTCGATCGGATTTATATTGGTTGAAAACAAAATTATTACTCGGAAACCACTGGGCCGATTATGCCCATTAACGAACTTGTCCGTCGTATTGCGATGCGCCACCCACCCTGAAAATTTCAAGTCGCTAGCTCTTTTCGTTCTCAAATTATCGTGGCAACGGACGGCCGGACGGACAGAATCAAATTTTTCCTCGGATTCTTCATCGGGGAGTCAAACTTGATCGTTTGAGACCAATTTCGTCAAAAAATTCGAAAGTTACAGACATTTGGGCAAAACTATAACGCGATGTTCCCCAGAACATACGCGCAAAAAGAACGCCAAATGGGCCTGAAAGTCTAAAATGTCAGATATTATTATTATAATAAATTGTTAGCTTCATTTCAACTCTAGGAAAATTATTGTAGAATTCGATAATTGTGGTACAAGTGGCATCACCGGAGCTGTGGTGCCATCTATGCACTATTCAGTAATATGTGGCATGAAGCTCTGTAAATCTACTGTGAAATTTCCAAATCTTTAGAAATCAGGGTTCGACCGATATATATCGCCGATATTTATCATGATATATATCACGATATATATCGATATTTATAAGCAGTGATATATATCACGGATATTTATAAATTCACAAAAATGTGCGACGCTGCTTAAAAAATTCATAATCTATCGCGATATAAGAGCACGTCTGAGCCCACGTCAAAGGGCCACAGCCAACAGCTGAAAACCGGTATTTAGCAACGCATTTTCGGGGAATCCCCGTATAGCTTTAGATGGTGATTTTATAATTTCGCCGCGGAATCGTATTTTTCAGCATTCGGCTTGGTACAATCAAAATTAAGAAAGTGTGACAAAACAGCCAAACTTGTTTTTTTGTTCAAATATCTAAACAGAGAGTATGCGTCTACATCTAAAGCTTGCAATAGTAGCAATATAGAATGTATAAGAGATGAGGCCACTGTGTCTGCACAGGAAATTCGTTCTGATACCTTTGATACATTTTTTTTTAACTAATTAACTTTTTTTATTTTTGTTATTTTCTTCGTTCTTAAGAATCTTGTTTAATTTTTTTAATAAATTTGGTAAATCACCATTTTAATGCGTTTGATTTATTGATTTTAACTAAGAAAAAACTGTAAAAATTGTTTTCAAAAATAAATATCAGGAAATTGATATATATCGGATATATATCGATATATATCCGATATTTTGATATTTATATAAATATCATGATATTTCCGAACCCTGTTAGAAATGCCCTTGACTGATTGTAATTTTCTATTTATCTAGGTTATAGATGTTCTGCAGGAATAGCCCACAACAAAATTTTAGCAAAGCTGGTATGTGGCTTGCATAAACCTAATAAGCAAACTATCCTACCTGGAAGTGCTGTAACACAGTTTTTTTCCGAGTTACCTCTGAAAAAAATCAAAAGATTAGGGGGTAAATTTGGTAAAAAGGTCTCGGAGGAATTAAATATAAACAATGTGGGAGAACTTTTGCAATTTTCAGAAAAGGATCTAACAAAAAAGTTTGATTTGAAAACAGGGTGAGTAAATTTCATTCTTAAACAAGTACAGTAGAAGTGGCAACTGATATAGATCTAAGAATTCATAAATTTTTCTCAAAGATTACTGATTTGGCAATAACTGTGTGAAACAAAACTCAAAATCTACAGCATCATTTATATTATTCCAAAATTGAACTCTATGGATATGATTTTACTGCCTTCCGAGGAGACCCCTCACAAGCTCTTATGAGTATATCGGTGAAGTTTATCAATTTACAAGTTCCTATTAGCAGAATTATTATTAAGGCCGGTTTATAGAGCAAATAAGATAAAATAAGAAACAAATTAAAATAAAATAAGAATTAAGGGTTAAACGGATTGGTTTATACAGATAATCTAAAACAAAATAAGAAATAAGAATGAACCAATCAAATCGCAGCTTTTTGACAATTTTATGCAAGTTCTATGAATTTCATTCTTTGAGCATGCGCATTGTCATTTTCCAAACAAAATAACATAAAATAAAGAAATAAAGATGAGAGTTGGCCAACTTGAATTCTTATTCTTATTTCTTATTTTATCTTATTTCGTGTATAAACGCTCTCATAGAAATGTACATGTTTATTATTTTATTTCTTATTTTATTTTATCTTATCTTATTTACTGTATAAACCCACCTTTATTCATATTTTGTTTTATCACAGGGATGGTGTATTATGTAGGCCACTTTACTCTCATCAAAACTGCTTTCTTTCAGGATATCGAATGATCTTATTTCTTTATTCCAGGCACTGGTTGTATAACATTGCGAAAGGAATAGACAACGAACCTGTTTCACCAAAAATTTTATCGAAGTCACTGAGCTGTTGCAAAAGATTTCCAGGAACAAATGCGTTATTCAAGCAGAAAGACGTTGAGTATTGGATAAAAGAATTAGCAATAGAAGTGGCTGAAAGGTTAGCCAAGGATCGCGAATGCAACAACCGGAAAGCAAAAATGGTAACGGTTAGTTTCGTTCAAGATGTTAACAAAAAAGATGTGAGTAGTTCTAAAACATTCGCGTTGAGATCTTACGACTCCGATATCATAGCTCAGGACGCCTTCGAGCTCTTGCAGAAGACTTGCCGTAAGTCTGATGGTTTATATCACTTGAAGTACTTGGGAATTAGTGTTGGAAATTTTGAAGAAATAAAGAATATTAAGGACATAACATTTTTCTTCGGGGCAAACAAATCGCAGAGCTTGGGTAATAAGACGAAACTGGGAACAAATGATGAAAGTGAACAAGACGTAATTGAACAAGTTCAGTCTTCAGAAAGCGTTGATCACCGAGATGTTACTGATAAATCAACCTTGACAATCTACGATAACACTTGCGAAAAAACAAACAAATTCGACGATATTATTGAATCCGATAATGAAATAAATAAGATTGGGAGCAATGAAGAACTCTATTGTGAGCAAGATAAGCACAGTTCTACTCATTCAAAAACACAAGAAGTTATTAGTTGCGATACTAAGAATTCCTTTTTCACCAGATATTTCAAGAATACAACTGCTGAGATTACTGCTAATTCCACAGATGACTCCTCACCGGTCATATTAGAAAACACAGACGATTTCCATGAAAGTTTAGAAATTACCGATAAGAATGAAATAGTTTTTCAAAAATGCGAAGAATGTGGAAAAGATATATGCATAGACGAGATTGGATCGCATTCAGACTACCATTTCGCTTTGAAATTACAAGAACAAGAGACATCAGCTGAAAAGAGGGAAATTAATATAAAAAATTCAGATCAATCTTCTAGAAAACGTAAAGCAAGTGAATTCGGGAATGGTTCTCTCGATCGTTTCTTGACTACTTTCAAATCAAGTAACGAAGAAGCTACAGAAGTGTGTGAAACATGCAATAAAAAAGTTAGAATATCAGAGCTGTTGAGTCATTTCGATTATCATGCCGCTAAAAATTTGCATAAGATGTTGAATTCTCAAAATAAGTCATATGATGGTGTTTCGAATAGACAAAATACTGAACCATTTGTAGGGAATGGTATAATGCGTTACTTGAAAAGAAAGAGCAGTTGATAATTGTATTTTAATTCGGATTAGGTTATTTAACTGAATTGTTTATTTGAAATTTTATTGATTTTAGGTTTGACGGTGTTTTTATTGAATTTTATTGATGAATAGGGTGTTTTCAGTGGTTACGTTTTATCATCATGATGTAGAATTCATGAAATTTAACCATTTCAACCAAAAAACTGCTATGTAATGAAATTGATCCTATATTTTAAGTAGATTTGGAGTGACGGTTTTATGTAATTGTTTGACAATCTTTATATAAATAAAACAAAGTTTGGCTAGTTGCACCATTTTGAACTCAAGAACGGCTGGACCGATTTCTATGATATATTTATTCCGATTGCTGATTTAAAAAATTGGTTCAAGCCCTGTGGACAGGAGCTTTCTGGCGCTCTAGTTCAAACAGACAAATTATATCTCCGAAAGCATTGGTTTCTCAGAGTTGAGAATTATGTCAATGTATTCTTATGTTAGAACTGCATCATAAAGGAAATACAATTCAAATAATAGTTTATTTATCAAGATTAAATGAGCAATCTGAGAATGAGAACTGCACCATGGAAGAAATCGAATTAAATCTGGCCAATTTTGCCCAATAACGAACTTAATCGAGATATTCATCTCCCCAACCTACTCTGAAAATTTCAACTACCTAGCTCATTCCGTTCGAGAGTTATTGCAGAAAAACTTTTTTTAAATTTTCAAAATTATTTTTCACACTTTGCGGTAATCTGTTCAATACAAAACTTCATATGCGTATGAAGGTCATGATTCTACAATTTGTTGCTAAATTTTAGATAGATCGAGTGATCGGTTTCTGAAATATTCATAAAAAATATTTTTACTAAAATCGGCCATAACTCCGAAACCGCTTGATGGATTTCTCCCATTAACAAGCTCGTCCGAGATATTTACGCTCCAAACCCACCTTGCAAATTTCAATCCGCTAACTCCTTTCGTTCGAGAGTTATCGTGCCTACGGCCGGCCGGACAGAATCGATTTCGACCTCGGATTCTTGATCAGTGAGTCGAACCAAATCGTTTAAGACCATTTTCATCGAAAAATTTGGGGGGGGAGGGGGTTTGGACCCTGTTTAGTTTCATAGGTAGCATGAGCGCTTATATATTATATTATCCGCTCAGGAAAATCAATGAAATGGTTGATTTTGATGAATTTTACATCATGTTAATAAAAACCTTTTCTTTGAAAACGCCAGGTGTAGATAATTTTATATTAATATTGAACTATTTAATGATGTTTAGTATTTATTACATTTTTATTTTCTTTGTCACAATCTTTAGATCTGATACTTTTTAAATAAGGGTAAAATAATAAATAAATAGAATTTATACAAACATATATTTTCCAATCCAATCTTGAAGAGATTCATAGTGATAAACCTTTGATATCGTACGGCTAAAAAAATTACGTTTGTGGGAGCTTTCATGTAAAAGGAGTATGATTTAAAGCGTGTACGTTCAAAACTAAAGGGTTATTAGTATTTATTAATTTATCCAATAAATTATGTATTTATTTCAAATCGTATAATAATAGGGGAGGGTAGTTGTTTTATCTGTTAGTTTGTTAATACTAATGTTATTCTAATTTATCTATTTATTACTAAAGATCTTGGAATTGTGAAGGTGTAACTTTTTTTCAACGTGTATTATATGTTTGAAAGTAAATTTCTGTTTCCAATAAATAACTAAAGAATATTTTTCATGTTTTCTTCTATCCATTTTTGGAGTTCTGTCCATTCGTGCTATGTGAACTCTTCGACAATCAATCCTAACTCAATTTTACAACGTTCGCAAATGAACACAATTAATTTTAATCGTAGATTTTGACATGGAATTTTCGAAAATCAGTTTATAAAACATAAATAAGTGTATTTATTAGTGTCTTCATGAAATAGACTTACAAAACAAAATAATTATAATGAATAGCTACTGCTGTAGCATTTACGAATTTTTTAATTTTCTTGAGGTACGGTTCTCACAAAATTTTACACATGTCTATGTCGATATTCTACGACTAGGTACCAAGCTTCAATTCGATCGAGTCTATATTTTTTGAGTTATCGAGGAAATAAAAAATTCCAGGTGGGAATAATTTCGAAACCGTTGGACCGATTATGCCCGTAAACGAACTCAACCCTCCCATTCGGATGCGCCACCTACCCTGAAAATTGCAAATCCCTATCTCCTTTCCTTCGAAAGTTATCGAGGCAGCGGTTACCCATCCAGCTACTGAACTCACACAAAGCTGCTCTCGGATCTTCAACAATATATATATCCGATCGTGTTCAAACTTGGAACTTGATTTGATAGTAGAGGTAGGTTCTGAAGGCTCTGGCAAAATTTCATCGATGTCGGACGAATATTTTCTGATATATAGAATTTCTTTTAATGATTTTCAATGATTTTTTAAAAATTCTATTTATACTATCCTCACGAAATTTCGCAAGAATTTTCGCGTTGGGTTTCTACATTTCTACAACAAATAACCATTTTTGAATTGGATCGGTTTAGTATTTTTCGAGTTATTAAGGAAATAACAACCAAATTTCAGATGGGTATCACACTCCAAAACCGTTTGGCCAATATGCCTATAAACGAACTCAAATGTCGCATTCAGATGCACAACCTAACCTGAAAATTTCAAGTCGCTATCTCTTTCCGTTCTCAGTTTATCGTGACATGAATAATTTTTTTTTATTTTCTAGATATACGATACTCAAAAATTCCACAAACGTCCTTGCATTCTATAACTACTCACCAAGTTTAAATTCGATCGGATTTGTATTGGTTGAAAACAAAATTATTACTCCATTGGGACGATTATGCCCATTAACGAACCGTCGTATTGGAATGCGCCACCTACCCGGAAAATTTCAAGTCGCTATCTCTTTCCGTTCTCAAGTTATCGTGGCAACGGCCAGCCGGACAAAATCAAATTTGATCTCGAATTCTTCATCAGGGAGTCGAACCCAATCGTTTATTGAGACCTTTTTCGGCAAAAAATTCGAAAATTAAATACATTTAGATAAAATGATAGCTCGATGTTCCCCAGAACATACGCGCAAAAATGATTCAATTTACGCCAGTCGCCCCCCCCCCCCATAAAATAATTATTCCACAAGAGTATGGGCCCTTCATATTCTGATAATTCATTAATATGACTCGCTCAGTACCAAATAGATCTCGATCCAAGACATGCGCCCATTATAATACAGGAATTGATTTAAGTGGGTCATTCATATCGCTTTAATTCAAAATTATTCCATTAATTCTTTTGTCCCACTATACTACAAGTAGGTAAATATTCCATTTTTAGTAAGACACATATGCATAATAAAATATTTACAGTTGATTTATATTGTCGACCAACGAATGGATATATCTCAACATGGAAAAACTGTTGAAAATTGTTAGGAAAACCTTCACTAAACATCCCATCATTTCAAATTCGATAATTTATGGATCACTGTGTGTTGGAGCTGAATTTTCTCAACAGACGATCCAAAGGAAGTTATTGGTGAGATACTTTTAAACTTTTATCTGAGATAAATTCGTTATCTATATTTATTTATTTAAATCGAGCAAGAATTGAAAAGTTGATATTCACGTTCAAGGTATTCAGAGCAAGATTATGGAAATAATGAAATAAAAATTGGTTCAAGCACTGACGTGAAGTCAGAAGCTTTTGCGCGTATGTTCTCTTGTCCATTCTCCTGTATTGAACACTCTTAATCGAATTTACCATGGTAAATTCGAAGTGTCCAATACAGGAGAACAGACAATAGAATTCACCATGGTAAATTCGATTAAGAGTGTCATATAAAGGAGAATGAACAAGAGAACATACGCGCAAAAGCTTCTGACTTCACGTCAGTTCTTGAACCAATTTTTTTTTCAATGATTTTCAAAAATTTGCTAGTGCTACGATCCTCACGAAATTTTGCAAGAATTACGGCGTTGGCATTCTACAACCAATAACCATTTGAATTGTATCGGATTTCTATTTTTTGAGTTATTGAGGAAATAACAACCAAATTCCAGATTGATATAACTCCAAAACCGTTTGGCCGATTATACTAGTTAACGAACTTAAATGTCGTATTCATATGCGCAATCTTCCCTGAAAACTGCAAGTCGCTATTTCTTTCCGTTCTCAAGGAATCATGAGATACATAATATTTTTTCGTAATTTTTTAAAAATTTTCTAGTGGTAGAATCCTCACACACGTCTTCATGTCGATATTCCACAACTAGTTACCAAGCTTCAATTCGATCGAGTCTATATTTTTTGAGTTATCGAGGAAATAATATTCCAGATTGGTATAACTCCGAAACCGTTGGGCCGATTATGGCCAACAGCAAACTTAACTCTCCCATTTAGATGTGCAACCTATCCTGAAAATTACAAGTCCCTATCTCTTTTCGTTCGAGAGTTGTCGAGGCAAAGGATCACCCATCCAGCTACTGAACTCACACAAAGCTGCTCGGATCTCCAACAATATAAATCCGATCATGTTCAAACTTGGAACTTGGTAGTAGAGTTAGGTTCTGAAGGCTCTCGCAAAGTTTGAGCGATATTGGACGAATAGTTTCTGATATATAGAATTTTTGTCAATAATTTTCTATGATTTTTTATAAATTTTCTAGTTATACGATCCTCCCAAAATTTTGAAGAATTTTCGCGTTGCCATTCTACAAGTAATACCCATGTTTGAATTGGAACCCACCAAATTTCAGATGGGTATAACTCCAAAACCATTTTGCTGATTATGCCTATAAACAAACTTGAATGGTGTATCCAGATTCTCAACCTAACCTGAAAATTTCAAGTCGCTATCTATTTCCGTTCTTAGGTTATCGCGACGTAAATATTATTTTTTTAAAATTTTCTAGCGATACGATTTTCACAAAATTTGACAAACGTGCTTAGGTTTATATTCTACAACTACTCACCAAGTTTCAATTCGATCGGATTAATATTGGTTGTAGACAAAATTATTACTCGGAAACCATTGGGCCGATTATGCCCATTAACGAACTTGTCCGTCCTATTGGGATGCGCCACCTACCCTGAAAATTTCAAGTCGCTAGCTCTTTCCGTTCTCAAGTTATCGTGGCAACGGCCGGACGGCACCACAGAATCAAATTTGACCTCGAATTGTTGATCAGGGAGTCGAACCCAATCGTTTGAGACCGTTTTCGGCGAAAAAGTCGAAAATTACAGACATTTGGGCAAAATGATAAGGCGATGTTTCCCAGAACATACGCGCAATAATTGAGATATTTATATGAATACCAACTAGTCAACAATAAATTGATCGTCAACTCTCGAAAAGTTACATCAGTTGACGGAGCTGAATTGATAATTAATTCCGATTTAAAAATACCAATATAAGCATTGATTTTGTGCAATATTTGTTCATTGATTTGATCTGCCATGTCGAACAAATAACATCGTGCATTCTTTTCTCATAACAACTAGGCAGTGGCGTAGATTTCAGCTGCTTGGGGCGCAAGTAACTTTTGTCGGGGAATCCCCGGTTCTTTCACAGAAAAGCGACAATAAGCGAGCAAAAACCGTGGCCATTTTAATCGGTCAAAATTGTAGGGGAATTTGCTGCCCAAATACTGCATTTCTGGTGAAATGTTTATTCTAATGGGTGCTACCTTCTGTTAAATAAAAATATTAATTTGAAAGTGTTTAGAAAAATTTCACATAATAGTTTTTCTTGGAATTTGAATATTTTTTCCTTTTAGAAATCCCCTCCTGAACCATACGATAAGGCGGTCATCGGCAGATATACCATATATGGTACTACAATGGCAGGACCTCTGCTGACCTTCTGGTAGAGTATATTATTCAATTCTTTTTGTGCGTATTATGTTCTGAGGAACATCGCGTTATCATTTTGCCAAAATGTCTGTAATTTTCGAATTATTTGCCGAAATTGGTCTCGAACGATTGGGTCGAATACGTGAAGAAGAATTTGAAGTAAAATATTATTCTGTCCGGCCGGCCGTTGCCACGATAACTTGAGAACGAAAAGAGATAGCGCTTTGAAAATTTCAGGGTAGGTGGCGCGTTCCAATACGACGGACAAGTTCGTTAATGGGCCCAACAGTTCTGGAGTTATAACCATCTGAAAATTTGTTTTTATTTCCTCTGTAACTCAAAACATATGAAACCAAGCAAACATGGTAATTAGTTGTATATGTATAATGCTGACGCGAAAATTTTTATGAAATTTCGTGAGGATCGTACCACTAGAAAATTTAAAAAAAATAATTGAAAATCTTCGAAAAAAGAATCTATACGAATGGGACAGTTATGTTCAACGTTGACTATAATCGACCCAATGATTTCAGAGTTATACCCATCTGGAATATTGTTTACTCGATAACTCAAAAAATATAGATCTGATCGAATTTAAACTTGGTAAGTAGTTGTAGAATACCGACGCAAAGAAGTTTGTGGAATTTTGTGAGGATCGTATCACTAGAATATTAGGAAATACTTCACACACTGTCACATGCAAATTAGCAATGCTTATCTGTGCAGAAACCTAACGTTGTACGTCCATTTAGTTTTTTGTAAAGGTTCTAGAGAGATCATGGAATCAGGAACACTTGTTCCTGGACGTACCACGTTAGGATTTTGCACAGATAAGTATTGTTAATTTGCATGCGACCTTGGGATTAATCGTTAACAATGGTTGAAAGCGTGGGGAGACAGAGCCGTACTACAAAATTTATGGAATCACATGCGACTTCAGGAGTGGATAGCAGCCCTATCATACATACTTTATATATGAGATTTTTGGTGAAATGATTTATTTTGATGAATTCTACCTTCTGTTGAAAAAAAGACTTATGGTGGGTTCCACGAAGCCTTGATTAGCTTAATTGTGGATTTAATTCGATGGTTGCATCAAAATTGAACTGGAAATCGACATAGAATCGCACTAATTTGGCAATTAAGAGCTGTCATAGCTTTGTGAAATCCAATGTAACCTTTGAGAACACTTCAGATGTTCAAAGACCGCTACAGGACTCTATAATATAGGGCTAAAATCTCCCATAGATATTGTATGTATGCTTTAAAAAGAATACAAAAATTAGCTAGAAAATCTAGGTATTATTTAATATTATGTCATCATGATAATATCATTTCAAAATCACTCATATTTAAAATAGCCAATTCGCCGATATTATGTTTTTGGATTTCTGAAAATTCAATGAATTTTCCTCGCGTAATAAATAAAATTATTTACAGGTATAGGTGGCTTGACAAGAAAATTGTAGGAAAATCGCTAAGAGCGATTGCTGGAAAAGTTCTTATCGATCAATTCTTCATGACACCGCAGCTTTTAGTGATTTTTTATGTAGGTGAGTACCTACCTAATATTTAAATTCCTCACTATTCAGACTAACTTGAATATGTCTCGAAATGACACGAATTATCCATTTAACGATCCAAACTTGAATATGGCTCCCTTGTCTGGAATCCCCTTTACAACGTCCCCATCAACCAATTCGAATATGTACCTAAATGTAATAAGATTCTTGAATTTTGTAGACTTCACGCTTCGGCTTTCATCCGCTCAAGGATTCTTCCACAATTTCAAGTGACTTTTCTGTTTAACACCTATCCCCACTCCTTTCATCTGTATGTTAATTGCATTGTTCGCTTTGTCTCAGAAGATGGAAGCATAGTTTCCGATGTTCAATAATCATGTCCATCGGAAATATGAAAACAACTAACAAACATTGTTCTATTTTTGCAGCTATGAGCTTCATGGAAAACAGGGAAAATTTACTGGAAGAATGTAAGCAGAAATTTCCAGTGACATTCAAGAATAGTTGTATGTTCTGGTTACCTGTTCAAACCATTAACTTTCTATTGGTACCTCCGACTCTGAGAGTTGTTTACGTTGGAACTTGTAGTTTCGCTTGGATAAACATTCTATGCTGGATAAAGAGACAGGGCGTATTGGAAGAGGAGGTAGAAAAGTAAAATAATCATCGATCAAATGTTTGACCATTCATGTACGCCTGCCATTTGGAACAGTGTTCATCCAGATCGTCAATTAATTGATACAATAATGGTGCATTTGGACAAAGGCCGCTGTCCAGTCCAGTCGTTGAGGCGTCGGAAGAAAATAGATATTTATTTTTCAGCCTTTTCACGGTGATTTTTGCATTTCATGAAGAAATTTGTTACTAAGAGCGTACGCACACGAGCATACTGAATTGACGCTATTACAATCTCCAGAGTCCCTCTCCTCTACACTCGGTTTTCATGGGAATCATGCACTTCGATCACTACAATTATGAATCCAGCGTTGCCATATTTGTATTCTGTGGTTGCCAGTCTCCACGATTCACGCGACGGTTATGGAAGCAGAATGATCGATTTGATATGCCCGTGTACGGACACTCTAAAATATTCCTATTGATTCTTAGATCACTTGTTAAAAAATAAATTCTGAGACAATTACTTGTGTACTATGGTCCCACCCCGGAATGTCTTGATAACTGTAGGTAATTCCCCTTACCTCTTAATTCGAATTTACCATAGTAAATTCGAATTAAATGTCCAATACAGGAGAATGGACAACATAATTTACCATGGTAAATTCGATTAAGGGTGTCGAATACAGAAGAATGGACAATAGAACATACGCGCCGAAGCTCCTGACTTCACGCCAGTGCTTGAACCAATAATTTTTTTCGTGATTTTTTAAAAATTTTCTAGGGTTGCGGTTTTAAAAATTTTTTTTTTCGTCATTTTTTTCAAATTTTCTAGGGGTACGTTTCTTACAATATTTTAAACACGTCTTTATGATGATTTTCTACTACTAGTTACCAAGCTTCAATTCGATCGATTATTTATTTTTTGAGTTATCAAGGAGATAATATTCCAGGTGGGTATAACTCGGAAACCGTTCGACCGATTATGCCCAAAAACGAACTCAACTCTCCCTTTCGGATACGCAACCTACCCTGAAAATTGCAAGTCCCTATCTCCTTTCGTTCGAAAGTTATCGAGGCAACGGTCACCCATCTACTGAATTCACACAAGAATGCTCGAATCTCCAACAATATTCAACCGATCGTGTTAAAACTTGATACTTGGCAGTAGAGATAGGTTAGGAAGGCTCTTGCAAAATTTCAGCAATTTCAAACGAATAGTTACTGATATATAGAATTTTTTTTTTCAATTTTCAATGATTTTTTAAAAATTTTTTACAAATATTATCTTTACGAAATTTTGCAAGAATTTTCGCGTTGGCATTTTACAACTAACTACCATGTTTGAATTCAATCGGTTCAGTATTTTTCGAGTTAATGAGGAACAAAAAACAACCAAATTTCAGATGGCTATAACTCTAAAACCGTTTGGCCGATTATGCTCATAAACAAACTGAAATGTCGCGTTCTGGTGCACATCCTAACCTGAAAACTTCAAGCCGCTATCTCTTTCCGTTCTCAAGTTATCGAGACAACAAAAATATTTTTTAATAATTTTTTTTAATTTTCTAGCCATACGATTCTAACAAAATTTCACAAACGTGCTTAGGTTCATATTCTACAACTACTCACCAAGTTTCAATTTGATCGGATTCATATTGGTTGAAAACAAAATTATTACTCGGAAACCACTGGGCCGATTATGCCCATTAACGAAGTTGTCCGTCGTATTGAGATACGCCACCCACCCTGAAAATTTCAAGTCTCTAGCTCTTTTCGTTCTCAAGTTATCGTGGCAACGGCCAGCCGGACGGAATAAAATTTGACCTCGAATTCTTCATTGGGGAGTCGAACTAAATCGTTTGAGACCATTTTCGTCAAAAAATTCGAAAGTTACAGACATTTGGGCAAAACTATAACGCGATGTTCCCCAGAACATACGCGGGAAAACTGTAGTAGTTCAACCGGATACTTTAAAATTAGGAAATTTAGAAATTTATATTTTTGTTCCCCTTTTTTTCCTGTCAGTGTGGTGCATGAAATAACCTGCCCTCCCCTTCCGGCGCCGAACCATTACTCAATAGAAATGACTGTTGTTAGATGAGAGCCCAACAGAACAATGGGCCCCAAAAACAAATCGGTCTCATCTTCCTGATTTCTTCCCAATATTCTGCTATGAGAGTAAAAATAAACGGTTGGCCTGGTTGGGAGACTGCATAGTGGTGGCTCTTGACGCCATGCGCAATGATAGACAATACGCTCCTTTCTATTAAAATTAGAATTCCTATTTTCAGTTTGTTCGTTTTCGTTTTCACCCAGCAACATACTACGGATTTTGTGTGAGTAATATTACAAATTTTTATTCTTTTCGTTTATTATTTTTCTGTTGTTTTCCTTGATAAAAATGGGTTCAAGCCCTGTGGACAGGAGCTTTCTGGCGCTCTAGTTCAAACAGACAAATTATATCTCCGAAAGTATTGGTTTCTCAGAGTTGGGAATTATATCAATGTATTCATATAATAGAACTGCATCCTAAAGGAAATTCAATTCAAATAATAGTTTATTTATCAAGATTAAATGAGCAATCATGAGAATGAGAAAAGCACCATGGAAGAAATCAAATTAAATCTGGCTTATTTTGCCCAATAACGAACTTAACCGAGATATTCATCTCCCTAAACTACTCTGAAAATTTCAACTACCTACCTCATTCCGTTCGAGAGTTATATCTATGTCTATGGATGAAAAGCAGTCTCACTACTCTCAGATCTCTTACTTCATGTTCAGTTCCGAAATGTAAGAATTTTCTGAGAAAAACTAATTTCGGAGCAAACAACTGAGATTTTTCTCACTTCGCTCACAATTCTTCGATAATGTAGGAACATCATTTGACATTATGACAATTCATATTCATACATAGAATAATATTATTCTGTGACAACGTTGAAATACGATTTATTATTGAAATTTTGAAAAATCATATCTCCGAAAGTATTAGCTTGTTAGAGTTAAAAATAATATGAGTGGATTCTTATGATAAAACTTCTTATCAAAAAAAAATTAATTTGGAATTTGTTTCGTAAAAAAAAAAAATTTTTTTTGTTACTCCGAAACCATCTGTCCAATTTTGCCCAATAACGAACTTAGCCGAGATATTTATCCCCCAAACCTACTCTGAAAATTTCAACTCTCTAGCTCATTCCGTTCGAGAGTTATCGTGCCTACGGCCGGACCGGCCGGACGGCCGGACAGAATGAATTTCCACCACGGATTCTTGATCAGTGAGCCGAACCAAATCGTTTAAGACCATTTTCATCGAAATATTCGAAAATTACAGACATTTGGGCAAATTGATAAGCACTCAGTTCCGAGGAACTAGAGCGCCAAAAATTGGTTCTATTAGTCACGAAGTGGTACCTATATGTCTTAACAACGTATTTTTAGAGGAAATGCTTCCGTGATAAATTGCCTATTTTTATTTTTCTGCCTTCATATACAAATAATGCAATTAAATTAATTTTGGGTGAATAAATAATACTCATTAACTCACAGAGGTTGGTAGTCCATGTTGAAAATTGAAGGCGTTTTTCTCAAAAAAAATCTGAGATTAAAGCCTTTTAGGTAACAGAAAAAATGGGATTTCAAATAATTTTGGATAGAATAGGAATTGAGTCACTAAATAAAAAACTAAAATTGAGAAAAAAAATTTCTTGTTGTACTTTCAGAAAGAACACCTTAAGATATTTGTTTCCATCACTTTTATATGCTGGTAATATTAATACATACAAATATAACATATGAATAATAAATTAATCTGAAGCTCTCTATTATTGGCGCTTTCTTTTCCTGAGAACAGACTGCTCTTTAATTTGCCTAAATGTCTGTAATTTTCGAATTTTTGGCTGAAAATGGGCTTAAACGTTTCGGTTCGACTCACTCATCAAGAATCCGTGGCCGAAATCGATTATGTCCGGCCGGCCGTTGACACGATAACTCTCGAACGGAATGAGATGTAGTTACATCATAAGAGTCCATTGATATCTAACTCTAACAAAGTAATACTTTCGGAGACATAATTTTTCAAAATTTCAATAATTAATTGTAATTTTATGATTTCATAGAAAGTTCTAATTATAATTTGTTGATGTATGTAAATGCAAGCAAGATATGAGGTCATAGATCTAGATTTTGAATTTAATTTTTTATGATGCAGTTCTATCATAAGAATCCATTCATATCATTCCCAACTCTTACTGTGGCTTTCACAAAACTTTGACAGCTCTTAATTACCAAATCAGTGTGATTCTATGTCAATTTTCAGTTCATTTTTGATGTTAACACCGAATTATATCCACAATTAAGCTAATCGAAGCTTCGTGAAACCCACCAGGAGAAACCAATACTTTCGGAGATATGATTTGTTAAAGTTTGAATAATTACTCGCTAGTAGTTTGACAAGAGCGCCAAAGCCCCTGTCCACAGAGCTTTACCACTTTTTTTTTTACATATTTTCACTACTTTTTTCACTTTTTCTTCTACCTAGATTACTAAGGATTATGGTGGAATTATTATCAGAATTTTCACTTATAATACCACAAGAGCTTCAAAATTATCGGGTATTTTTCCCGATAGGTTCGTTGCAAACAAATGAAGGAGTCAAGTTTTTCAGGTTAAAAAATCACGAGCGCGAAGCGCGAGTGATTTTTCCTGAAAAACTTGACGACTTTATTTGTTTGCAGGGAACCTTGAGGGAAATGCCAGATAATTTTGAAGCTCGTGTGGTATTCGGGGGATTATTTTTCCGTCCCAAATGTCGGCCAATAGAATTGCACCATGAGATGAAATGAACAGTTAACAAATAAGAATTTCATAATTGTACCTTCCCTATAGTCTTCTCCATCCATTTTCTTCATATTGTAAGCGTAATCTTTCATAATGTTTGCCAATTGCGCTTCACTCGTTTCAGCACTCAATGTGTATTCCCTCTCAGTACAAAAAGTAGTAAATTGGTTCCAAACTGTTTTTTTTGCCTTCTCCGTATTAATGGGAACATTTCCTTTGACTTTTTTATCGATGGTGGACAGAGAACAAGCTCCAAATCGACTCATTTTCATGCAAAATCTCCAATTTTCACAATTGAATTCAACCTGTCAGTTTGACGTGTGGTTAATTTGATTGTTTTTTATATATAGCAACTACCAGAGAAAATAATCAAAAAATTATCAGTATAATACCATGTAGGTTGTACCACGTGACGTCGAATGGTGCAATTCTATTGGTCGATATTTGGGTCGGAAAAATAATCATGAAAAATTGATGCTTGAATACATAAATATACTACGTCGTCATTTACTACGTTTACATGCATCTTCTCGATCCGTTTTGAACCAATGCGCATGTTTTGATGCGAATTAGATGGAATATGGTTTGAGAGTTTACATGCCTTATCTGAAACTAGTTTTCTGTAATTCGGCTTTATTCTAAGCTCGCGTAGCCAACATGGGAAGATTGAAAAAAATTAAAAATGGAAATTAAGAAAAGAAAATCATTCTAAATATCTTACAAAATGATGAAGAACACCATAATTTTGCAAGGAATTAACCTCTTCTGGGTGCTTACAACGATTGAAAGAGCAAATCGTGAAAAATTAATCCAGAAAATTGGATGAAAATGATTAAAGATAATAGAAAAAGTTACCTCGAACTATATATGATTTCATTTTATCTCAAGAGATTTATTTCGATCTTCCAGCTTAGGAATTACGATTAACGTAACCCCAAAGCAGGTTGGTTAGATTATCAGATTTGTCAAATTAATAAATTTGGTGTTGGTAATTCTGAAATTTGTTTCTCTTAAAACTACTCTCAATGCGTATTTGGTGTATACATGCACATTAAATCGGTTTGGAAAAACTCAATCCACCTTTTCAAATCGCATTTACTAATTCGCATTCGAGTATTCAATTCGAATTGAAAAAATGTTTACATGCGTTTTCAATGCGCATTACGGAATACGCATTGGCTTAAAACGGTTCGAGAGGATGCATGTAAACGTAGTAATAGTTTATTTCTTAACTCCATTTTTTTTCAAGGAAATGCTACCATGAGAAATTCTCTTTTTAGCGCGTATATTCTGGGGAACACAATAATAATAATAATAATAATGTCTTTATTTTCCCAGCAATCATACAATCATTATCTACAAATTATATTATCATTTTGCCCAAATGTCTGTTACTTTCGAATTTTTTGATGAAAATGGTCTCAAACAATTTTGTTCGACTCCCCAATGAAGAATTCGAGGTCAAATTTGATTCTGTCCGGCCGGCCGTTGCCACGATAACTTGAGAACGAAAAAAGATAGCGACTTGAAATTTTCAGGGTAGGTTCGTATCCAAATAAGTTCGTTAATGGACACAGTAACAAAGCCTACACAGAACACAACTGGTTCTCCTAACTCAGGGCAAGCTCTTAGAGCTTATGAGGGGTCTCCTTGTGGAAGACCCAGGAGGATCAGTATAATAATAATAATAATAATAATAATAATGATAATAAAAATAATAATAATAATCGGCCCAATGATTTCCGAGTAATAATTTTATTTTCAACCAATATAAATCCGATCGAATTGAAACTTGGTGAATAGTTGTAGAATATAAACCTAAGCACGTTTGTGAAACTTTGTAAGAATCATAGAAAATAAAAAAAAAATGATAAAAAATATTTTTTGTCACGATAACCTGAGAACGGAAAGAGATAGCGACTTGAAATTCTCAGGTAAGGTTGTGCATCTGAATGGGACATTTGAGTTTGTTTATAGGTACAATCGGCAAAACGGTTTTGGAGCTGTAAAACCATCTGAAATTTGGTTTTAATCTCAATAACTCGTAAAATACAAATCTGATCTAATCAAACATGCTAACTAGTTGTAGAATGCTGTTGCGAAAATTCTTTCCTAGAAAATGTTCAAAAAATCATTGAAAAAAATTATATATATATATATATATCAGAAACTATTCCTCCGACATGGCTGAAATTTTGCGAGAGGCTTCGAAAGCTAACTTCACTGACAAGTTGCAAGTTTCAGCACGATTGGATCATTATTGTTGGAGATCCCAGAAGGTTGCCTCGATAACTTTCGAACGAAAAAGATAGGGGACTTGCAATTTTCAGGGTAGGTTGCGCATCCGAATGCGACATTTAAGATCGTTATTTGGCATAATCGGCTAAATTGTTTTGGAGTTATACTCATCTGAAATGTTGTTGTTATTTCCTCTATGACCCAAAATATAAAAATCTGATCCAATTAAAACCCGGTGATTACTTGCAGAATGTCGACCCACTAAATTGATGACAGCTGCCGAAAGAGCGATCGACAACTAATTTAGATATTTTATAGTCCAGATTTCAGAGAACGCTGCTGAACAATTCTCAGAAGCTGAGTTATTTCGACCAGTTCGTGATTTTTATCCAGTGAATAATGTGAAATGGAACAGTGTACTTTCTCGAAATAGAAATTTAATTAAGGAATAAATATATTCTATTAGACAGATACACAGTTAATAGTTGAACAGTGGACAGCGACGTTACTATGGAGTTTAATGATACAAATCAACCCATCAAAATATATATATAACCGCTGACTTAACAAGAGCGTAATAAACAAGATAACTGGCCAATAGAACATCTTAACCGAATAAAATTATTATTTTATCCGCCGTATTCACAAAGCATTGTTAAGTGTTTCAATCTCCGTTAATTGCTAACGGAGGACCTCAGTTAAGGATAAAGGCGGGTTTATACAGCAAATAAGATAAGATAAAATAAAATAAGAAACAAATTAAAATAAAATAGGGAAGTTAAACATGTGCATTTATATGAGAGCGTTTATACAGGAAATAAGATAAAATAAGAAATAAGAATAAGAATTAAAGTTGGCCAACTGTCATCTTTATTTCTTATTTTATGTTATTTTGTTTGGAAAACGACAATGCGCATGCTCAAAGAGTGAAATTCATAGAAGTTGTATAAAATTCTCAAAAAGCTGCGATTTGATTGGTTCATTCTTATTTCTTATTTTGTTTTAGATCCTCTGTATAAACCGATCCTTTTAACCCTTAATTATTATTTTATTTTAATTTGTTTCTTATTTTATCTTATTTGCTTTATAAACCCGCCTTAAATCTGAATCGCAACCTCAATCAAAGTATTTAACGTTGGTGAAACAGGCTTGTTTCACGTTAACTGAGGTTGCGATTCTTATTTATAATTAACTGAGGACCTCAGTTAGGACTTAACGGAGATTGAAAGCTTTGTGAATACGGCGGTATATCTTCTAATATATAAAATTTCCATGTCACAATGTTAGTTACCGTACTCCTCCGAAATGGCTTTACCGATTTTTACCAAATTTTATATGTGTATTCAGTAGGTCTGAGAATCGGCTACTATCTATTTTTCATACCCCTTAAGTGATAAGGGTTGTTCACCCTTAAAATTTTTTTTTTAATTTTCTGACGAAATTTTTTGTTTTTATTTTTTATAATGTGGCATTAAAAAATACATACAACCCTAAATTTTCACCCTTCTATCACCAACCCCTATTTTTTAATAGTCATTTTAGTAATTAATCATTTTTCATCCCGCTCGATAACTGATCAATTATCACTTGGTAAGTTATCCCAGAGAAAGAGCTAATTAAAACCAAGTCGCCGTATTTTTTGTGAATGTGTTTTACTCTATTTCGATTAAAATTACCCTGAGCTTATGGTAAAGCTAACATTTTTGTACAAAAAAAAAAATTTATTTTTATTAAAGTATCAAGGCAGTTTATTCCTGCTATACTTAGTGCTAGATTTTTTAAAATTTCCGCGTGTTTCTGAGTTAACACTCATTTGTCAGACTATACCGGTGTCACGTCCCAGTAAACAGCACGGAGTAGGGATGAGAACGAAGCCAGTCTCCTGTCTTTCTCACCTTTTCTCACTTTTCTTAACCAGATACGTTTGAGTGGGTAGTTCGTATTCGCAATTGAACCCGGTAGGTGGCGCCACAATTCGGCATTTTACAACTAGGTGCCAAGTTTCAATTTGATCGGATCTGTATTTTTGAGTTATCGAGAAAACAATATTCCAGATGGGTGTAACTCGTTTGGTTGATTATGCCTAACAACGAACTTAACTGTTCCATTCGGATGCGCAACGCACCCTGAATATTTCAAGTTGATATCTCTTTCCGTTCGCAAGTTATCTTGGCAACGGTCACCTATCCAGTCAATGAACTCAGGCAAGGCTGTTCGACACTCCAACAATATAGATCCGATCGTGTACGAATTTAGAACTTGGCTGTAAAGTTATGTTTCGAAGGCTCTCGCCAAATTTCAGCGATATCCGTCGGATAGTTTCCGTAATTTAGAATTTGTTTCAATTTTTTAGTGGTACGATCCTCATCAAATTTCGCAAAAATTCACGCTGTTTGAATTGGATCGAATTACTATTTTTCGAATTATTGAGAAAATAAGAATAAAATTTCAGATTGGTATAACTCTTTGTAACGGTATAAAAAATAAAAATAGTTATGGTTTGACATTTCACAACATATTCAGAGTCTAAATTAAATTAATTTAAATGTTTTATCTTTTGAATCCTCGTCTATTTTCCTTATTTAATTTTTCAGTATATTTTAGAAAACATTTCAGTATGATTTGTTTAATACCGTGAACTTACTCTTGTAATTCTGTGGAACAGAATTTTCTGTGCGTGTCAAGTTCTGGGGGAATCACAAGCTCTCTTGCTCTTTTGCGATTGAACTCTTGAGCGAGTTACTTCTCTGAGTTTTTCAGTATTGAGATAGATTAAATGTGGTCCAAGATCTCATAGCAATTTGTGTTTAATTTGGTCAAAATATACGTCTGATATGGCGTTGTGGGCTGGGATATCCAGTAGGTACAGTTTATGGCTTTCGTTGAAACCATATATATAGTGAAATTTCTTGGCATGGGCTGAAGTAGAACCCAAGTAAAATTTTGTTGGACTGTTAAGTTACTATTGAATAAGGATCCCTATATCCCTTACTTCGTGGGTCCCAGTTCGAAGAACCCACCTTCATCAGCTGGAAGGATCCACGAAGAATTACTCCAATTTTGTGTGGAACTTTTGAGCTAAATGCTTTCCCTTGTTATCAAAGTAATGTATTAATTAAAACCTTTCAAAAACCAGTTGTATCAGTATTTACCTAATATCCCAGGAAGCCCAATTGTATTCGTTGCCCCCCTAGCTAGTCAGGCAGACGTCTTAAAGGGGGGACGTTACATCCTAAACCGTTTGGCCGATTATGCCTATACTAAACGAGTGCTATCTATTTCCGTTCGAAATTTATCGTGGCAATTGACAGCCGGACAGAATCTAATAGAACTTGAGCGCATAAATGACCTCTCATTCCACAGTCAGCTGCCACACATTTTTTTTTTAATTATATAGGTATAATTTTTAAAATAATTGACCTTTCTAAAATTTTAATCTCTATTCTATTTCGTAAGAAATCCTGAATTGAAATTAACATGACATTCATCTTCATTCAGGATACGAACACAAATTTTCATCGTTAAATCTGATCTTCAATGTATATATTTCGGGGCTCCATCGAAAGCAGTAAAGCTTTAAAAGGGGTTCCCGAGAAATAAAAGTTTGGGGACCACTGATTGTAAACCAACTTCTTTTCGTAAAATTCACCACAAAGACGTATGGGATATGCCTAGTTCTTGTGAATGACGAGTAATCTATAAATTTTGGTCTTTACTTGCATTTCTTTGTCTCACTGGGACTGTAACATCATGAAGTGTAAAATTTGTTTCAAAATTCTTCACTAAAGGGTCAATTGTTCTTTTATCCGGACAGTTATAACGACCAAAAATTGAAGTTAATGCACGTAAAGTTAAAGTAACAGATCGCAATTTTTCATAATAAATTTGGATTATTTCTATTTGTAAACGTTGTTGAAGCGTGTACCTTTCCATGATTAAATTCAATTTATCCAATTCCAATTCCAACTGTCAATTTGAAGATGGGGCTTTCCCATTGAAAGACCCGTTGAACAACCTGTACCTATTGCGGTCTTTGGGAAAATAATTAGTTAATTTTTTTTCCAGAAAGACAAATAATTAGAAGAGAGCATAACAATCCGAAGAAATTATAGCAATGGCTGACAAGCAGGTAGCGGTTGTTGATGCAGGTAATCGAGAAGTTGAATCAGAAAGCACAGAAGAAACAACACTCACGGAGGTACATATAAGTTCAAGTTGATTCATTTTATATATGCAATATCACCAGTTTTATTTTCGTTTGAAAATTTTGAGAAACTAGGTACTCTTTGGTTCAGTTCCAAAAAAGTCATTTGTTCAATTATGACCAACTGATGCCAAACATACAATAGATTCTAGTGTTTCACGTCTGATAATAATATTGCGATGTTTTCTGCAAAATTCATTCTTGTGAAAATATTTTGTGAGTTCTAACAACCATTAAAATTTTGTCATTTTGTGTCATAGGAAACAATTTCACCCAATCATGTCAACACAAATAATATTTCCCTCATACATAGAATGTACAGGTTCCTTAGTAACACTATTTAAGATTTCCTACATAAGTATTTCGGTTTGAGTTCTCTCTGGACTGATTACATTAGATTTGTTTCATAAATAAAACTGGCTATTTCATTTACTTAATTTTCCAGAATGACTCCTGATAGTTTAAAAACACTAGTAGCTTAGAGAAAAAACACCTCGTCTTTCGGACTGGTGTTTTCAAGCAACTCAGTTTCGTTAAGAAATAAGTCGATAGACTTATCGCGAAAATTCAATCACTTGTGATATTACTAGTGAAAATTAAATACGGAAAAGAAACGTAGTAAGGCAAGTCGTGTATTTGAACGAGTTGGCTCTATAATATGGCATGCATTGAAATCAGCAACTTCCATAGGTATGTGGAAGAAAACTCTGCCCTCCATACATACGAAAAGTACCTAGATTTTGTATGGCTCAGATCTGACTGTTAGCACTGATGGTATTTCTTTTATACCATCCTTTTTGATACAGATTCTCCTCATTTCACAATCCTAATTTCAATTAACCTTTCTTCCATCTCACTGCCAAATTATTCCAGATACACAAAGATCTCGGCAACACCAAATCGCTAGAGAAGAAGGCAGAATTCGAAGGGCATACCAAGGAGAGCATAGTAGAAGATCACCGTACCCAGAAATCAGAGAGCAACAAACAAGTTCTCGAAAGTGTCAAGCACGAAGTGTCAACCGATGGTCGACAGGTAACTACCTCATCATTTAGCTCTTCTGAAAGTTTTTCGATGGAAGAAACTGAGGAATACGAATTCGATGGAGATGGTAGGCCGCTGGCATTAAAGTGAAAATTACACCATTGATATATTCGCTTTGAGTTTGAATATTATCTATATGGAAGAGAATAGATATCGGTGTTAAGAACTGAATTATTCAAATTATATCGTTCATTTCTTCAGAGATGCATAGAAAATATTGTGATTATATTCAAATCTGTGATTCGTCCACGATGGAAACTTCGTCTATTGCACACCTGTCAAGCAAGAAGATACCGATATCTTCTTGTTAGGAACAAATGAATCAATGTAAATTAATAATTAATGATCATGACAACACATTAAGGAGACATAATATAATATCCATATGAATACAAAATAGAATAACATCCAACAAAATCTGTGTTCGTATAGCCACCCCTATTTGGACCATAGACATAATTTATTCTGTCTATGATTTGGACAAACAAAATCACCATATTTTCTATGCGTCTTTATACCATGTTTGCTTCAATTTTCCGTTAAGTTACATAAACATAAGTATTAGTTAATATTGTTATTATTCAATGACAATCATAGCATTTTTACATTCTCATCAGATAATAAACTTTTGAACATTTTGTGCCATCTTCTAGTCTTGTAAAAAAATTCAATTGTGTAATTTTTGGACATATCTTTCGAAAATTTCTAATACCACACTCGGATACTCTCTAATGTGAAGTTATATAGAACTGGTGCATGAAAGTCGGGATTGTTATTGAAAACTGTTGATTTTATGGAGAACTGTGACATTGATCTCCTTCAAATAAAAGATATGTTTCAAGCAATTTGTTTTTATTATGATTTACCCTCCTTCATGTTTAATGGCTTAAGCTTCAACATGTTGATTTATGTGTTGAGTCAGTTCTATATAGCTATCACATGAAACACTTCATTAACATTTTGAAGCTTTAGCGATAAATAATTCACGTTAATTTCAAATAAAATTTGATAAGGTTAGGAGGTAGGTAACATAGAACATAACTGTGATCAAATACTAAGGTTAATTTTTGGCGCTTTGTTCCTCGGAACAGAGTGCTTATCAATTTGATCAAATGTTTGTAATTTTCAAGGTTTTGGTTGAAAATGGTCTTAAATGTTTTGGTTTCACCCACTGATCAAGAATCCGTGGTCAGCATTGATTGTCCGAGCGTAGCCACGATAACTCCTGAACGGAATGAGTTAGAGAGTTGAAATTTTCAGAATAGATTTGGGAGATGAATATCTCGTTTAAGTTCATTATTGGGCCTGGTGATTTCAGAGTAACGACAAAAAAAATTTTTTTACTTTACAAATTACAATTTCAATTTTTTTTAAGATGCAGTTTCATCATAAGAATCCATTTATATCATTCTCAATTCTAAGAAACTGATACTTTCAGAGATATGGTTTTTAAAAATTTCAATAATTATTCTTAATTCCATGAATTTATAGAATACTCCTATTATAATTGGCTGATGTAAGTAAATCCAACATAAGGTGAGTCAAAGACCTTCATTCTGAATTTGATTAGGAAAATTGTTGATAATTCATACACATAAGCCAAATTGAAAAAAAATTACTGCACGCGGTGTTCCCAAGTGGTCACCCATCAAAATACTAACCGCGCCCGACGCTGCTTGGCTTTAGTGTTCGGACGGTATCTAAAGGGTTTTCCAATAACAGGTGTAAAAAAATGCCATTTTTCAATATAAATGATCGGATGTTTATTTCATTACAAAGAAGAAGCTATGCCGTTAATGGTGGAAAATAACATCAGGCAAATGGCTACCACGACCACGCTTACAGGACCATATCCTTTTAATGAAATTTTCCATAACCAAATCGCAAAGTGGCTGCCCTATGTCCTCGATAGCCTCACGAATTCCATCTTTGAGGTCTTGAATCGAAGCTGGGCTATTGGCGTAGACCTTCTCTTTCACGTGGCCCCAAAGGAAGAAGTCGCAAGGTGTTAAATCACATGATCTCGGTGGCCAATTGTGATCACCTCGAGAGAGATAACACGGTCCGGAAACTTTTCCCACAAAAGATCAATGGTTTCGTTGCTTGTGTGGCACGTAGCGCCGTCTTGTTGAAAGTAAACGTTCTCCAGATCAATACCAACCAATTCCGGCCATAAAAAAATCATTAATCATCTCTCGATAGCGCAATCCATTCACCGTAACAGCCTCATTTTCGAAAAAGTAAGGTCCAATGACTCCGCCGGACCATAAACCGCACCAAACAGTCACACGTTGAGGATTATGAGGCTTTTCAACAATAACTCTTGGGTTTTCCGAGCCCCAGATGCGACAATTTTACTTGTTGACGAAGCCACCGAGGTGGAGATGGGCCTCATCACTCAAGATGATTTTTCGATGGAATTCCGGATCATTTTCATGCATTTCAACGACACAATCAGCAAAGACACGACGTTGTTGATGATCGGCCGGCTTGAGTTCTTGTGTTAACTGAAATTTATGAGCCTTAAGACCCAAATCTTTATACAAAATACGGTGATGTAATGACGTTTGTGGAATGCTTAATTCCAAAGAACGACGAGGAATGAACAAACCTGGGTTTTCTTCAACACTTTCGGCTACAGCAGCAATATTCTCGGCTGTTCTTGAGCGACGTGCACGGGTTTAATTCTTCACATAACTAACTTGTCCCAACAGCTCGAATTTTTCCACCAATTTCTTTATTGCGGTCCGACAAGGTGCTTTTCGACGACCCAAAAATGTTCGAGTTTTACGAACCGTCTCTGCCAAATTTTCACCATTTTTATAGTGAATTTTAATAATTTCAATGCGTTCTTGAAGCGTGTATCGTTCTATTTTTATTAATGGCGTAGTTTCTACTTGTCAAATGTCAAAAAATGACAGCTTCAAAAGTGACATCTACCGAAACAGCGGGCTATTCAAAATAACACCTCTTATTGGAAAACCCTGTATTATATGTTACGTTATATGTTACGTGTTGATGGCGATGAATGAACAAATGATATCTTTACAGGAAGACTACGTTCAGGAGAGTACATCAAATCACAATCACGAGCAAGAAACGAAACACTTTCAACATTTAAAACCGTTTGCTCCCATACAGCCATTCGAGACTCCTAACTCAAGTGAAAAATGTAACTACTCAGCAACCAGAAAACAGGCCGATGAAAAAGAAAGCGAACAAACTGGAAAGGACATTAACATCTCCCATATACCTTCTGAAACAGAAAAAACGGAGCAAGCGACAGATGTCGATGTGTTCACAGTAACCGAAGGAAAACTGCCAGACTACTACAAACCGGTGGAAATATTGACACCGATAGAGATGAGTGAGTTTATGAGCACTAATACGAACTATGGGAATGAGACACGTTCGGATTATTGCGAAATCAAGAATAAAAAAATTGAAAACAGCTTGAAGGAGATTATATCCGATTTGGATTCTTACACTGAGAAAGAAGAATTGAAGGCTTTACACGACAGTAGGAATACTCAGGTAAGATCATTGTTTGTTCGTATTTTAGATGCTGCTCTATGCTGTTTATAATATCTAGGAAAGGAACAGGTAATGAGAGTATTGAAAACCATAAAGCCTGGTCCTATCTTACCAGGTAAATTTCATCAGCCAATCTTGGTAGTGATGAAATTATTAATAGTGTAAGCATCGAAAAGAACTTCCAATACGATGCTTGGTAGGAAAAAAGACTGGGACACGGAATCCACCATCCAAGATCTTAAAAGAAATGCCATTAAATGGTACACAGACGGTTCAAAAACCACTACAGGAGCTGGCGCTGGAGTATATGGGCCAGGCACCAAATGCTCACTATCGCTAGGCTCCTATCCGAGCATCTTTCAGGCAGAAGTACCTGCAATAGAAAGATTCGTGGAAATTAACCTAGAGAGAAACTATCAGAGATGTGATATAGCAATCCACTCTGTCAGTCAAGCTGCTATTAAAGCTCTGAGCTCCCATGCATGTTATCGAATCCATGCTAATATGAGAGTGCCGAAGAAAACTCACTGAATTAGGCAAGAACAACAGGGTCTCCTTGGTCTGGGTTCCTGATGGTCACGCGGGAATTATAGCAGATGAGGAGGCCAACACACTTGCCAAGAAAGGAGGACAAACCCCCTTTATTGGCCCGGAACCTCATTGTGGGGTTGGTAGACACACCTACAAAAGTAAATTTCGGACGAAACTGAGAGAGGTAGTTTCTGGAGATCTCTCCCCGGAATGTACCCCTCCAGGAAATTCCTCCGGAACTTTGATACGGTCAGATCCAAGAAATACTTGGACCTCAGCAAGAACACGCTGCACCTCCTCAGTGGCTTTCTCAAAGGGCACTGCGGCCTTAGGAAGCATATGATAGATTAGTGCTAGCAGAAACTGACGAGTGCAGATTCTGTTGGGAGGAGGATGAGACTCCTGATCACCTGATTACGGAATGCCTCGTCATCTCAAACCAACACAAGGAATGCTTAGGGCAAGAAATCTGCAGGAGTGAAGACGTAGCCTCCTTGTAGCCATCCCAGATACTGGAGTTCATCAGAACTCTGGAACTGGAAGGCGAGCTGTAGATGGTGATGACATCGACAGCTCTGAAGGGAGGGTACAATAGACCTAAAGGTCGCAGTGCAACGTTACCCCATACAACATTATACAATATACATGCTGTTATCCAATGGCTTTAAAACGTTGGCAACCTATTGCTTGCCATGCTTGCTATGAAAGATTAAAGGCATAGTATAATCAGTTTATTCGTGATCCGCTGTTATACTCAGCCAATATTAGATTAGGAAATAGTTGTACAACACGTTGCAAATTGGCGAAGGTGCCAGGTATGAGATTAGGTATAGGTTGGAACTCAAAAAAATTTGTTCAAGCACTGACGTGAAGTCAGGAGCTTTTGCGCGTAGGTATGTTATATTGTCCATTCTCCATGGACAACAGAACATGAGCGCAAAAGCTCCTAACTTCGCGTCAGTCAGGAATAGAGGGTTACTTTGATTTTTCAAATGGGACACAATATATTCAGTATAGTGTTTTTCAATTCTCTGGAACAGTTATCGAAATATTTGTCATTTTGACAAAAAATGTATACTTGTAGAGGCTATGTTATCTAAGTATATTTCACGAACTCTTGCACATACCAATATCAGCTTTATATGGATTGAAAGACAAGACTTCAAAGTATCATAGCCAGTTATATTAAAGCATCTCTACCATATGAAGTGTCCACGAAAAGACTATCAACATGACGAATTTTAAATCGATTTATCTTCATTTCTTCAAATGCAATGCATATAATTTTTTTTCATCATTGTAATCACAAAAAGTGAAGTAAAGTGAATAGTGATTATACAATAATGAAAAAAAAATTTATGCATATAACGAATCAGAAATAATTTTGACATTTATCTCTCATAGGAAAATAAGATGACATGTAAGAACACAGATCATATAATAATTCATAGATAAAATAATTAAGTACAGTATATATTGTGTGAAAACATAGAAGTACGATTCATTATTGAAATTTCGAAAAATCATATCTCCGGAAGTATTAGTTTATTAGTGTTGAAAATTATATCAATGGATTTTTGTGGTGAAACTGCATCTCAAATTGAACTTGAAATTTGTAATGTAAAAAAATATTTTTTTTGTTACTCCGAAAGGCCGAATTTGCCCAATAACGAACATAACTAAGATATTTATCTCCCAAACCTACTCCGAAAATTTCAAATGTCTAGCTCATTATGTTCGAGAGTTATTGTAAAAACAAAATTTAAAAATTTTTAATTTTTTTTTAACACTTAACGGCCACCCGATCAATACAAAACGCATGCATATAAAGGTAATTATTCTACAATTTGATGCTAGATTTCAGATAGATCAAGTGAGCGGTTTCGGAAATATTCATAAAAAATGTTTTTACTAAAAACGGCCATAACTCCGAAACCGCTTGATGGATTTCGCCCGTTAACGAACTAACTTACCATGCACATTTCAATCCTCTAACTCCTTTCGTTCGAGAGTTATCGTGTTAAAGGCTGGCCGGCCGGACAGAATCGATTTCGACCACGGAATCTTGATCAGTGAGTCGAACCAAATCGTTTAAGACTGTTCGAAAATTAAAATGACATTTAGGCAAATTGATAAGCACTCTGTTTAGAGAAAAAGAGCTCTTAAAATTGGTTCAAGCACTGACGTGAAGTCAGGAGCTTTTGCGCATATGTTGTATTGTCTATTCTCCTGTAGTGGACACTCTTAATATAATTCGCCATGGTAAATTCGATTAAAAGTGTCCAATACAGGAGAATGGACAATAGAACATACGCGCGAAAGCTCCTGACTTCAAGTCAGTGCTTGAACCAATTTTTTCAATTTTCTTCGTGAAATTTCCCCCTATAAATGTGCTTAAACAATTAATCCGAAATTCGTTTTATTTTGTCCGTGAGGCAATTGCATCGATTACTACGTACGATGCTGGCAAACGTCCAAAATTGAATGTTCTCTCCGATGCCAGTAAGCTTAGACGTTCAAGTGCCGTTCTTTTGTAATATTTATCCATTAAGTTTGGTCCGAAAATAATATTGTGAGTGGTTCGACCGCCTTCCAGACGAAGGAACAAAAGTTCTGTGTCAATATTGTGAATGGGAATCGTATCTGAGGTTTGCTCTTAGTTAATCATTAACACGGGTATTCTCTCGCAAATTCGATTGTTTTCATTTGGCATTTACGAAGGACGTTCCAAATTTATTTCGATTCTAGAACGTCACCGAAGCATTTTCACACGAAAATTCGTTCTTATTTATCGGTACAATTTTTTTAAATATGTATCCAACGAGGAGATCAAATTTAGGCGTCTTATGAATTCGAAGGAACAACAATTCTTGAAAAGCACTGTTGTGAAGTCAGGAGCTTTTGCGCGCATGTTCTTCTGTCTATTCACCCCTCACACAGCCGCCTTTTTTCAACGGGGTACTAGATCTCAATAGGTCTCTTGCAAGATTTTTTTGTATTATTGGAATCGTTTATTATATCCATAAGAATACTGAAAAAGTTCAACGCCGTCAAAAATTTCAATTTTCAACGAGAAAACGATCTGTCAAATTTGGTTGCACATAATGCCTGTTCAAACGATCAAAATTTGGCGGCAGTCCGTGACGTAAACCGTCATATCAACTCTCACTCTCTTCTCGTGTTCGTTTCACTATTTATTCCAGTGTACCACAGCTCCGAATGAAGGGCTCGAAGTCAGCATTGGCTGTAACAAGCCGATGGTAAATTTTGATTACGTCATCCGTCATAGCAACGATTCAGAAGCGTTGTTTCTTGATTTACCGATTTTCAATACCGAAATATTCAAATTTTATAAATAATGAAAGTGTATGAGGGCATACATGATGATCTGGTATTGAAGAAGAAGATTCAGAAAAACAATAACATATGGTATTTCGTGTTACATTCAAGAGACCTATTCGATCGAATCTGTATTTTTGAAAATATTAGAAAAGTTAAAATCGGCTTGAAGGTTGGTGCGGAATTTCAGTGAGAAATATTTGCTGAAATTTTTTAAGAAATATTTAAATTTTGTTTTCTAGTGTTAGGATCCTAACGAAATTTCTCAAAAATTAGTGCATCGGCATTCCACAAGTATTAACCAAGTTCAAAATGGATTAGACTTGTATTTTCTGAGATATTAAGGAAATAACAACAATATTTCAGGAGGGTATAACTCCGAAATCGTTTCACCGATTACACCCATTAACGAACTCAACTGTCGCATAGGGATGCGCAATCTACCCTGAAAATTGCAAGTCGCTATCTCTTTCCGTTCGAAAGTTATCGGTTTAACGATGTTTATGCATATTTATGGAAAAACCCGAAACATCCTTCTTCGTAAAAAGAACCTTCAACCTTCAACCCCCTTTGAAAGCCAGATACAACCTAAAATTTTTCGAATAGAAAGTATGGGCTTATGATTCATCGTGTTATCATGTTATCACTTTCAAGTTTATTGTAAAAATCAAATTAGAAAAAAATAAAATCAAGTGGTTAGCGAAATTTAGTACAATATCAAAAACTAAAATATAATACAAAATGCAGCAAAAAAATTATGAATGTTAATGAAGCAGATGTTCAAAGTGTTCACCGCAAACGCCTCGGCAACATTCTAACCTCAAATAAATATTTCTTCCAACATTATTCAACATCTCAGGAGTGTTCGACCTAATCGCAAGCGTTATTCGACCTTTTAGGCCATTCAAATCAAGGGGTTTAGTTTTGTAACAATGCTCTTCAGATATCCCCATAAAAAGAAATCTAATGAGTTAAGATCAGGGGTTCGTGCTGGCTATTCGATCGTTCCTCGCCTTCCTATCCACCGATTTGGAAATATTGCATCGATGTACTGTCGGACATTGCGTTGGTAATGTGTTGGTGCTCCATTCTGTTGGAACCACGTATTCGTGAAACTTGAGGATTTCCTTGATCAGGATATAAATTTGCCAAATTGGAACGATATCATTTTGAAGTAGTGTTAAATAATTATCGCAATTCAAATTGCCCTCAATGAAAAAGGGGCCTATAATATGGTCCATTACTCAAAATTGAAGTTAATGAAGTTCAAATACAAATTAGACAATTTATAAACTACAACTTATCGGCACAAACAATTTGCGAAGGCGTTCTAAAGGAACTAACATTGCCACATATATTGCCGTATTCACAAAGCATTCAATCTCCGTTAAGTCCTAACTGAGGTCCTCAGTTAAGGATAAATAAGAATCGCAACCTCAAATTAACGTATGTAACGGTGCTGAAACAGGCCTGTTTCACGTTAATTTTCACTTAAACTGAGTTTGCGATTCTTATTCATCCTTAACTGAGGACCTCAGTTAGGACTTAACGGAGATTTAATGCTTTGTGAATACGGCGAATAGTGTTTTACGTAGTTTTCATGGTACCATCTGGAAAACACAATGTTATGGTTTTCTGGGCGCATGTTCTAGGGGAACATCGTCCTATCATTTCGTCCAAATGTCTGTAATTTTCGAATTTCGAGCTGAAAATTGGCTAATAGACTAATTCGGACTCCCTGATCACGAATCCGGTGTCAGATTTTTGGGTGCCGTCCGGCCGGCCGGCCGGCCGTAGGCACGATAACAGGAGCACCGAAGGTCCTATCGACTTCAAACTTTCAGGGTAGGTTTCTGATCAAAATGCGACGGTTAAGTGCGTTAACGGGCAAAATCGGCCGGACGGTTTAGAAGTTATAGACATTTCAAATTTTGAGGTTATTTCCCTGATATTTCAGGAACTAAAGAAGATGTTGAATCGAAACTTGGTAGTCAGTTCGAGGATATAAACGCGCAACTTTTGGCAAAATTCTGTTATGATCGAAATGTTGGTAACTTTTAAAAAAATATTTCTTTTAATTTTTTCGAAAAAAAATTTTTTTTTCGTGAACTATTCATCAGATTGCAACAAAAACTTGTACTAACGTCAATTGTAGTATTTTGCAACATTGTGCAAAATTTTGGCTCTATACGATTTCAATTTCTGGAGATATAAGACAAAATGTGTCAAATTTCCTGGGTCTCTCTCAGTATTTTCATCGATTATTATATAATAATCAATAATATTAAGGTATTCAACATGATACTGCTTTTTTTCTTTACTGGTCAGTACGGGCCACAAGGAAGATGAACATGCGCCCAATAGCTCCTGTCCACAGGGCTTGAACCAATTTTTTTATTTTCTTTCTATCAAATCTTGAAGGCAAATAAGGTTAATTATTGTAATAATATTTGGGAATATTCGAGAGAATATTATGATGAATATTGGTAATCATATGTTTTTCTACTTTAAGTTTTGCAATAAACATGAAAGTAATAACATTTCTTAATAGAGAATAACGCTACTTTTCAAACGATGTATCACAAGACTTCCTATATGAAAAATTGGGGGTTGTATCGGTCTTTCGAAGGGGGTTGATGTTTGGGTTCGCATTTTTACGAAGAAGAATGACAATTTAAAGTTTGAATTTGACGTGTTTCGGGATTTTCCATAAATATGTACAGTAACCATGATAATTTGGCTTTTCCACACTGTATATATGTATATGAATGCAATAGTATATTCTAAAACGAGTTGCACAATGGGCTCCTATATTCAAATACGAATGCGAAATTCGAAAACGAAATTTAATGAAAAATTCGGATTATACATCCTAGTGACTTTCGTATTGTATCTTGGCAGTTGGTGTGACTGTTACGAAAGTTGACAGATTACGGAATTTGAATTTGAAACGTACGTAGGGCATAGAGATCAGATTTAAAACAGTTTCCTAATAGCAGGAATGATTCAAAATTAGCAAGAAGAAAATCTCTAGTACCTTATTTTTTAATGAAAATAAAACTTTTTCTCTCAACAGTTATTTCACTCCGACTATAACCAGATTATATTATATCGACAGTTGACGTATGTTGAAATTTGATAGGATCAAATGTCAGTGATAACTACCACAAAACGAAAAATAACTAGAAACAATGCGGAAATGAGTTCTTTACAGCACTTTTTTTAGTGCTGTAATGAACTCATTACGATACTGAAATAGAGAAAGGATATTACAGAATTTTCTGTTCGTAACAGTTGAATGCCTTTATCGAATGAGACTCAGTTGATATTTATTAGAAATTCTTGAATTCTGAAGTTATTTTTGGATTTAGATACGTACAAACTGATTATATGCATGAATTACATTTTTATTTGAACCCAAATTGAGATTATTCGAATTGATTCTATCATTGTTGCTGGTTGATGGGAGTATACTCAGATATGATTCAGCATCATAAAAAACATTATATTAATTTATAGAAGAAGACATTTAGACTTTGAAAACGTGAAAATTTAAAGAATATAAACATGCGATTGATCGGCACGAATGTAGAGAGCAGAATCGTGCAGAATTCGTACCACTCACAAATGACGAGATCGAGCAGCTGCAAAGCTATACGACCAATTTCCTCAACTTCAAGTGATAGTACGCGACGTTACGAAAATTCCAATATTTTGAAACATTCGAAAAGTGTTCCCAGTTTGGTGGACACCAAACCTGGTTTCAAGCCTTCGGATTTTAGAGATCCGGCGAAAAGAGAGTTTCTGACGTGTTTGACAAAGAGGGTGTTCAGGGTTGGTCTGGTAAGTAATTTAGAATTACTGAACGGCACTATACGAAACTAATCGTTCATATTTAATGATGATGAACACGTTTTACTGGAATCATTTGATAAAGAGGGTGTTTTCTAAGAGATTGAGAATTACAAATTGAGAACCTTATATACCTAAAGTGATTCATTTAACCTGGAATTTTGTTTTCACTCGAAAACTACTGTACTGTATAGACAAAAGTTTGATATCTCTGGGCGCATGATAGTAATAAATTCCGCCATCCCCTCCACCCCCTGTTGATGGGGGGAGGGGCAAACATTGAAAACAACTATGGCAACCCCTATTTTTTATGGAAAATTTTTTTTTTCCCATTTTATTACAAATTTTGGAGAGGTACGGTTCGTACAAATTTTTACGTATGTCTTTTTGCCGATATTCTACAACTAGTTACCAAGCTTCAATTGGATCCAGTCTACATTTTTTGAGTTATCGAGGAAATAATATTGCAGGTGGTTATAACTCCGAAACTGTTGGGCCGATCATGCCTAAAACGAACTTAACTCTCCCATTCACCTACCCTGAAAATTGCAAGTCCCTATCTCATTTTATTCGAAAGTTATCGTGGCAACGGTCACCCATCTAGTTACTGAACTCACACAAGGCTGCTCGGATGTCCAACAATATAGAACCGTCCGTGTTCAAATATATACAGGGTGAGTCTTTAACCACTGCATTAATTTTAACCAAAGATTCCTCTCATCCAATGAAACACTTTTTTCATTTACCCTTTTTCCAGATTCGGCTCAGGTAAAAAGTTACAAGCGTTTAAAGATTTCACAATGTGCTAATACACTCCCGCATATAAATTATCTATGACATTGTTGGCGGACGAGAATAAGGCATGGTAACGTGGTTTACAGCTTGATTCGGGATTCCAACGCTCAGGGACGGATCCATAAAAGTAGTGAAATTTCTGGAGTTTTCCATTTTAAAACATTCAATGAAGAATATCTCGAAAACGGTGCGTTTAAGGAGAAATGATGAAGAATAATATAATGTTCTAAAACGATGGAATATTCTTGAAATGACTCAAGAAAAACTTTATATTTATGCTTTCTTTATGCTAATTTTGTTTAGTTTTAGAATCCACGAGTCCATAACTAGAAAACCAGTAGAAGTAGAAAATTACTAATATTTGGAAAATATGTATCATAGTTATAGGAAACGCCAACATTCATTTTATTCGAAAAAAGGATGTCAAAGCTACAAAATAAAAACTGATTTTCTTTCAAAAATTTCAACATCCTGTCTCTTTTTACCTGAGCTGAATTTGGAAAAATGTTAAATGAAACAAGTATTTCATTTCATGAGAGGAATCTTTCGTTAAAATTAATGCAGTGGTCAAAGACTCACCCTGTATATGAATTCAGATTTATAGAATTTTTTTCAATGATTTTTTAAAAATTTTCTAGTGATACGATCTTCACGAAATTCCGCAATAGTTTTCGCGTTGGCGTTCTACAACTAATAACCATGTTTGAATTAGATCGGTTCTGTATTTTTTGAGTTATTGAAGAAATAACAACCAAATTTCAGATGGGTATAACTCCATATCTGATTATGCCTATAAACAGACTCAAATGTCGCATTCAGATGCACAACCTAACTTGAAAATTTCAAGTCGCTATATCTTTCCGTTCTCGGGACATAAATAATATTTTTGAATAATTTTTTTTTAATTTTTCAGAGATACGATTCTCACAAAATATTTCAAACGACGTCAAGTTTGTATTCTACAACCACTCAACAAGTTTCAATTCGATCGGATTTGTAATGTTTAAAAACAAAATTATTACTCGAAAACCATCGGACAGATTATGCCCATTAACGAACTTGTCCGTCGTATCGGGATACGCCACCTACCCTGAAAATTTTAAGTTGCTATGTCTTTCCGTTCTCAAGTTATCGTGGCAACAGCCGGCCGGCCGGACATAATCAAATTTGACCTCGAATTCTTCATCAGGGAGTCGAACCCAATCGTTCGCGACCATTTTCGGCAAAAAATTCGAAAATTACAGAACATACGCGCAAAAATAAAATTATCTGCGATGCGTATAGATTTCAAGTAAAAACCTGGTACCAGGTTAAATGAATCACCTGGTAGTTTACTACGTTTGTAACTCAAGAACGGCTGGACCAATCTTTAGGATCTTTGATTTGTTGGATTTGTCACTCGAATATCAATTAAAATTCCAAAAGAAAATTCGAATCCGTATACAACGCCATTTCTTATACAAGATAGAGACACGGACAAAAATGAACATGGCGTTGCATGCTGGTTCAGTTTGGACAGTATGTGTGATATTCCAGGCTGATTCCTTATATTTTCGATTGTTAACACAACATTTATTGTTCGGATTATTCGATAGATAAAGGATCCAAATATGACGTAAAAAATCAGCAACACCCTACTCCGATTTTTTTGGGCGGTGGAAAGTTCCAAAATTGAACTATTTTCGTCAATTTTTTCACTTTAAGTGAAAATTATCCCAAAGTACGCCACTTAGGGAAAAACTAATTACATATTCCTGATCAGCGACCTCGATTCAATTAGACACGAGCTCCGTATCGATATAACATGAAAAAATTTTTTTGGGTCGGCACTTAGAAATATTTTTGACCCGGAATCGAAGGAAAGTTCTT
Organism: Halyzia sedecimguttata; assembly: GCA_937662695.2. Classification (NCBI taxonomy): domain Eukaryota; kingdom Metazoa; phylum Arthropoda; class Insecta; order Coleoptera; family Coccinellidae; genus Halyzia; species Halyzia sedecimguttata. The sequence continues at coordinate 578,426 of OW569411.2, read as the reverse complement.
CTTTCCCTTCCAAAATCTATGATTTTCACATATCGATATACGAATTTTCTACGATTATTGGTAGGTGGACGACGTTTAGTATTATGTATCTATTTTTTCTGTATCTCTATCCGTTCGGAAAATATTAGGAAATGAGCGAATCCGTCAAACGCCAAAAAATTTTCTCAAGTATCCAACACATAAAAAAATCTACAATTTTCCGATTAGGTCGACGCGGCTTTGGTTATTCACTAAATCGGGGACGCAGATCACGAATCTGTAATTAGATTTTCCGTATCTCGATTAGTTTCGGAGCAATGACGAAAAAAGTCGCAATTTCTGGCTCTACCTCCGGAAAATGAACTAATCAGTCGAATTTTTCGCCATATTACCAAAATTAATCGAGATACGGAAAAACTAATTACAGATTCGGAATCTACGCCCTCGATTTAGTGAATAGCCAAGCCGTGGCGATCTAATCGGAAAATTCTAGATTTTTGTATGGGTTAGATACTAGAGAAAACTTTTTGCTGTTTGACGGATTCACTCATTTCCTAATATTTTCCGAACGGATAGAGATACAGAGGAAATCGATACATAAATCTGAACGTCCTCCACCGACCAATCATCGGGGAAAATTTGGATATCGAGATGTGAAAATCATAGATTTCGGACGGGAAAGAAGAATTTTCCTTCGATTCCGGGTCAAAAATATTTTTAATTGCCGACCCAAAAAATTTTTTTCATGGTATATCGATACGGAGCTCGTGTCTAATTAAATCAAGGTCGCTGATCACGAATCTGCAATTAGTTTTTCCCTTAGTGGTGTACTTTAGGAAAATTTTCTCTTAGAGTGAAAAAATGGACGAAAATAGGTCAATTTTGGAAGTTCACACCGCCCAAAAAAATCGGAGTAATGTATTGTTGATTTTTGCCGTCATATATGGATCCTTTATCTACTGAATAATCCGAACAGAAAATGTCCAGGCCGTACTATTCGGAAATTATGATTTTTTTCCCAAGGGTCTGTTTTTCGGAAAATTCATTTCGTGGTATTTCCGCGGAAAATTCTCTAATGAAAAATCCGATCATATATTCGTAATCTACGGCCCCGAATTAGTACATGACGTAATTTTCATCAAAATCGGAGACCGGTCGAATTTTGGCAATTTTTTAATACACTAGCCTTAAAAAAATCCCATTTTTCGAGAAAAATTTTTTGACGCGAAACTATGAAACGGGTACTTATTCTTATAGATTCGGGGCCGTAGATTCCGAATCTACCATCAGATATTTATTACAAAAATTTTCCGAGGAAATATCGCGGAAAGAATTTTCCGAAAAATAGACCCTCGAGAAAAATATCATAATTTCTGAAGCGTACGACCTGGACATTTATTGTTCGGATTATTCGATAGATAAAGGAACCCAATATGACGTAAAAAATCAGCAACACCCTACTCCGATTTTTTTGGGCGGTGGAAAGTTCCAAAATTGTCCTCTTTCTCCCCCTGAATGGTGTTATACTGTCACCAGCAACTTGTATATAAATTTGATCAGGTTGAATCAAAATTTTTTTACACACAATGCTCTATTAGTTCAAGAGCTAAGAAAAGGAGAAAAAAGCCTACCCCCTCAATTAAAACAAGAGGTAAAAAGTACACAGTTACATACAGAAACAAAAAAAAATAATCAAGAACAAGACTTCAAGAGAGATCATATTTTTATATAATTTTATTATTGATTCATTCCAATACAAGACTTTTGTTTTTTATAGGACGAAAATACACCAAATCTGAGACCTTTCAACGTGGATAAAATACTCACACCAGCACAAGATAGTGAAATAAAAATGTCTCCTAAAAGTAAGTATTCAATTCTGAAATAATGAATGTTGAATAATGATTCAATTTTGAAATTTGAATCATTAATCATGCAAAATTAATTTCCATCAGGTCAACACCAAAATGGATGAAATATAAGTATTCAAAATTTCTAATGATGATATTTCCAAAACAATAATTCAGCAGAAACAAAAAAGTCAATATTTTGAAGGATATATTACATCGGCCGATAAGTTCGCGGTCTTTCACACGTCTAGTGCCACAAATACAGAATTCATGCAATGAGTATCTACTAACCTTTAAAAGGTATCTGTCGAGATTTTATGACGAGGAGGATGAAGGGAATTCTAGCCAAATGCCAATAACTAAAAGACGGTGAAATAAATAAATATATTTCACCGTGTGTCTTTTAGTTATTGGCATTTGGCTACAGTTCACCTCATTCGAATTGAATTTACCATGGTAAATTCGATTAAGAGAATGTCCAATACAGAAGAACGGACAATAGAATTTACCATGATAAATTCGATTAAGAGTGTCCAATACAGAAGAATGGACAATAGAACATAGCGCAAAAGCTCCTGACTTCCCGTCAGTGCTTGAACCAATTTTTTTTTTAAATTACCTGATCTAAATATGGCGAAAATTTAATTTATATCTCTGCAAATTGCACTGGGAGCTTTCAATCAAGTATTTCAAAATGAATGTTTCATTTTCAGAAAAAATGTTTGCGAATTCTGCATTTTATGCAAAAGGTCTTCATCCCACCATGGAAGAACAAGTGGAGCTGGCTAAAAGGATATCGAGTTCTCTGAGCGATATCAGTAACCAGACAAGCAAGGGACAATCTATGTATGTGAACAGAAAAAAAAGATCCGTTAAGTGGGTACACGAAGGAAAAGGTAAGAGTAAATTAAAAATTTTAATAAAACATTTCAAATGCTTCAATGAAACATATTGCATTCAATGTTGGTCAAATTCATTTGTTATAGGATAATCTATTGAACGAATTTATATTCAAAGAATCTGGAATATGATATATGACCCAAAATATAATATCATTATCTTATACAGGACGAAAAACTGAACTATTGCTAGAAAATGGAATAACAACAATTTCATTACTAATAAATAAGAACCGAAAAATTATGGTATGACGAAACAGTTAGTGTTAACTTCAATATATATACAGGTGTCCCAGAACTAGACGTCAAGCCGGAAGCGGAGGATAGTTGAAGTCGTGATAGTTATCAGAAAAATATAAAAAAAGAATTAGGTGATCGAATTAAAGGCATTTAAACAAAATCTATACTTTGTTATGGTTATTCAATTCCCATTTCTACAAATCTTAATTTTTTGTCAATTTTGTTTTTGTTATATCATCCTGAATAATTATGACTTTTGCCCCTGTTTGGAGTAAAATATTACTTTATGCCCCACTAAATATTCAAAGCTCATATTTTATCCAATTTCAACTGTCTGTACTGAAAAAAAAATGTACATAAAACTCAAGAGATATTTCGGAATATTTCAGGCGATTAATTTCTGGGCTTCTAGCAATTATATTCGAAACTCCTTTTTTCTCTATGCAAATTTTATAGTGAATTTCCTCTATAGAGAACAATGAGTTTAACGTCCATACAATTCCAGTATTTGATAGCAAAGAAGATAACCTCAACGAATCTGCCAAGTACGGAAGCAAACAAATAGCATATATTGGCAAGGTGCCCCTCTTAATTTAGAATTGCATTCTTATATATAAGTCTAATTGAAATGGAGAAAGATCTTATCTAGAAGTTGATTGAAGTGTCATTAATTATCAATCTCCTATTTCAACTGTAGCGGGTGTTAACATAATTGTCTTAAAATTATCCAGTTTCTAAGTGATATTTTTAATTTTTGGAGGGTATGTAAAGTTATCTGAATTAATATCTTCTCTATTGATCTTATGTAATCAATCATGTGTTGTAAGGAAAACAGTAAAATATGTCGAAGGAACTTTGGATAAAAAATTATATTTCATTTTATTTCGAATTCCTAGAGTTCAGTTCGAATGTTGACTTCAGAAGAAGATCATTTTCGTCTTTCACGAGAGTTCAGCACTCCCACATAATTAACATGCCTGAATAACTATCAAAAATATTTCTGATGATTATTTTGAATTGATATTCTTTCAACATTGTGAACTAAGGACGCTTTTCGGTTTATTATTTGTTTTAAATTTTTTTAGATCATAAATCTTTGGAATCTTGCAGCAAAACATTTTTTGGCAAGTAATCAAATAAACTGGAAAAATACCGACATCCTTAAATTCTGATATTAAAATAAAATTGCTGCCATTTTCAGATGAATGTTGAATATTTTCTATTCAAATATTTGACCAATTGTTTCTATTTTTATATTTATGGATAATATTGAATTATGATTAATAAAAAAAATTGGTTCAAGCCCTGTGGGCAGGAGCTTTTTGGCGCTCTTGTTCGAACAGACAAATTATATCTCCGAAAGTATTGGTTTCTCAGAGGTGGGAATTCTATCTATGGATTCCTATGATAGAACTTCATCATGAAAGAAATTAAATTTAAAAAAGTGTCTTTAAAAAAAAATGCTCCAAAAATTATCTTAAAAAAAAAAGAGCAATCTACAATGCTTTAATGCTTAAAAAATTGTCATGAAAATGATTAATCACGATTAAATGAGCAATCTGCAATGATTCAACCTTGTGGAATGGGTTGTTGCAACTTAAACTCGGTGCATAGTTTTCACAACTCGAAATACCTAAGGAAAGTATCATCGAAATGTCGAGAGCAAGGCTGGAGACAATCATAGCAGATTCTCCATTTATTCCTGATATTTCAGTAGGTAATGGATTACGAACAAATTATTTTAATACTTCAAAATATATTAATAAAATACTATCCTCTCGTCATAATTTAAAATCTAATAGTTCATACCACTAACACATTCTTTATGTGTTAGTGGTATGTTTTAGTGTTTTTTATTATTCATTCGTGTTATGAACCTTAACTCAAGAAAACATGTTTGATACACAAATGTAGATCCATATTTCAGTATTTTTTTGCTAGCAACATTATGAAAATACTGTATATAGGAACATGTCTCACTACTTAAGGAAGTAAAAGGTGATATTGACCTCAGTAATTTCTTTTGATCATTCCATTATGTTCTTCTTTCCTATTGCCTTCATAAAATACATCATTCAAATGATCCAATTATTCTAAATCTTCTGAAACATTATCCCCAATATTTATACACAAATTATTCCAAATGTAATCAGTCAATATTATTTTCGGTTTCAAAACAGTCTTGTATATATTCACAAATTCAAGAATCGGATACTTGTTTTCCAAGAGAAAATATTTTCAAACTATGAATTGACAATCTCTAATAGCTAGAAAAGATGACATTTATGAACAGTGAACACAGACAGATTCTGTGTTCACATTCTGTGAATACATAGAACTTACGATGTATTATTGAAATTTTGAAACATCATATCTCCGAAAGTATGAGATTGTTAGAGTTGAAAATGATAACAACGGATTCTTATGATGAAACTGCATGTTAAAAAAATTTGAATTCAAAAGTTGTAATGTGAAAAAAAATATTTGTTTTCGTTACTCCGAAACTATTAGACCGATTTTGCCCAATAACGAGCTTTGCAGAGACATTTATCTCCCAAATGTACACTGAAAATTTCAACTGTCTAGCTCATTCCGTTCGAGAGTTATCGTTTCTATGGCCAGCCGGCCGGACAGAATCGATTTTGACCACGGATTCTTGATCAGTGGGTCGAACCAAATTGTTTAAGACCATTTTCACCCAGAAATTCGAAAATTACAGACATTCGAGCAAATTGATAAGCACTCTGTTCCGAGGAACAAGAGCTCCAATAACTAAAGTTGTGTTATTTCAGGTGAAAAATTCAATGGATCTGACATTAGTTACGAGAGCCATTCTGTGGACAAGAGCCCATTGAAGCTTGTTATGAACCCTCATGGACAAGTGCAAGATATACATTCATTAGGAAAGCAAGGATACAATTTCGACTCAATTTTGTCGCCAGATATTTGCCTATCAATCGTTAAGGATCTGAACTCTCCGAACGGAAAAGGTGAGTTAATAACACAAAGAAGACAATGAAAATGCCTACACAGTTCGAGACTATTGGTGAAGTTTGCCATAACTCCTCTAAGTTGTTCGCATGAATTTCTCTACGATCACAGTCAGGCCAAATTTTGAAACATAATAAACAAAACTTACTTTTTTCCTTCCGAGATTACATGGGGATATATTTGGGGCATTTGCCGGAAAATGATCTTGAATTGTAGTATGGCCAATAGCTCTGTCCTGCTTAAACTATTCTATGAGGGGAATTCTTGCTTGGATTTGCATTGAAGATGCAACAAATTCTTGTAATTTGTGTTTAATTTTTCCTGATCACAAAAGCGACAGTTCTTCTATACACCGTACGAAAGATGCATAGAATACATTATTCTATGCATCTTGGAGTTAACCATAGTTATTCTATGCATCTTGAGTTAATCTATTGCCGCGAATAGGTCGTTGAGGAAAATCTTTTACCCAATTCTGTTTGTTCACACGAATATTAGGGGTCGTAACAATACTTTCAGGATATTCATTTTGCTTGGATTTGCATTGAAGATACGAGAAAACACATGTTCGTAATTTGTATTTCCTGATTTTCCTGATCACAAAAGTGACAGTTCTTCTACGCCGTATGGAACATCTCACTATCTACCCATAAATGTCAGTATAGTTTTCCAACTCTATGGTTGAAATCGCGGTATCTCAATTATTTCATCCAGATCTTCTATTTTAGGTGCAGAACTGTTCGCCAAGCGCAGGAAGAGGTCCGAAAAGTGGGTCGTAGAAGAAACGGACAAACGTTTGAGCAAGTCAAACATTGTGGAATCACCATCACAGAAAACAAACCAAACACCTTCTACGCCAATTTACAGTTATCTTCCCAGTTATTCACTGAACAATACCAAAGAGAACCAGCATAAGGAAAATTTGAACGAGCAACAGGTAATCTGTTCCTGAATTATAATTACCGACATGAATTTCTGGATCTGATCATCTTTGTAGGACAAGTTTTCTCGTCAGAGAATAAAGTTGGTCAAAACACCTTGGGAGGCTGCTCTGGAGACCGGATCCGTGGACGCAGCATTTGAAAGTTATAATCCTTTAGGGCTATCCAAAGGTGAGCATAGTATCTGTGCCCCGTTTTTCCTATATCCATAGAAGTTAACAGTAACTTTTAGGTTAAGATTATTATATTAAGATATTTTCTGATCGAAAAGAGCTACTCATGGGTGGAAGAATTCGATGTCAAATTTGATTCTGTCCAGCCTGCCGTCCGGCAGTCCGGCCGTTGCCACGATAACTTGAGAACGGAAAGAGCTAGCGACTTGAAATTTTCAGGGTAGGTGGCGCATTCCAATACGACGGACAAGTTCGTTAATGGGCATAATCGGCCCAATGGTTTCCGAATAATAATTTAGTTTTCAACCAATATACATCCGATCGAATTGAAACTTGGTGAATAGTTGTAGAATATAAACCTAAGCACGTTTATGAAATTTTGTGAGAATCGTAGCGCTAAAAAATTATTAAAAAATATTTTTGTTGTTACGATAACCTGAGAACGGAAAGAGATAGCGGCTTGAAGTTTTGAGGTTAGGTTGTGCATCTGAATGTGACATTTGAGTTTGTTTATAAGCATAATCGGCCAAACGGTTTAAGAGTTATAGCCATCTGAAAGTTGGTTGGTTTTTGTTCCTCATTAACTCGAAAAATACAAATCCGATTGGATTCAAACATGGTTATTAGTTGTAGAATGCCAACGTGAAAATTCTTGCAAAATTTCGCGAGGATAGTATTTGTAGAAAATTTTTAAGAAATCATTGAAAATTGAAAAAAAAAATTCTATATATCAGTAACTATTCGTCTGAAATTGCTGAAATTTTGCAAGAGTCTTTAGAACCTAACTATACTGCCAAGTTTCAAGTTTTAACACGATCGGTTAAATATTGTTGGAGATTCGAGCAGCCTTGTGCGAGTTCGGTAGATGGGTGACCGTTGCCTCGATAACTTTCGAACGAAAGGAGATAGGAACTTGCAATTGTCAGGGTAGGTTGCGTATCCGAATGGGGGAGTTAAGTTCATTTCTGAGCGTAATCGGTCTAACGGTTTCCGAGTTATACCCACCTGGAATATTATTTCCTCGATAACTCAAAAAATAAAGATTCGATCGAATTGAAGCTTGGTAACTAGTAGTAGAAAATCAACATAAAGACGTGTTTGAAATTTTGTAAGAACCGTACCATTAGAAAATTTAAAAAAAATGAAGAAAACAAAAATTTTTTAAGGACCGTACCTACCCCTAGAAAATTTGAAAAAAATTGGTTGGTATTGGACACTTAATTCGAATTTACCATGGTAAACTCGAATTAAGAGCTTTATTTGGCTTGTGATGGTCAGATTTTGATATGAGTGAAATAGTCTCGTCTATTATCAATGTCCCAGGGATTACTACTGAAAACAGTTTCAGTTTGTAAACAGAGTAGAGGTCAATGACTCAATGACAAATGAGACAAAGTTCACATTATAGAGTGACCGTTCCTCCTTGTGGTACTAATCGATAGATCCATTTGTTTCTACATTGGAAGAAACTTTAATATTTGGATTTTTGATTCGATTACACTTTTGATTTCTGAAACTTGACTAATTTCTTTTAACTTCTACAGGAAATTTGGTGCAACCCGCTGTAGATTCATACGAGAACGCACTAAGAACAGGCAACCTGGCTACTGGAAAGGGGGCTTGTTATAACGGTCAGCATGACCAAAACAAGATGTTCGCCCACAATCCGGCCTACAACAGTTCAAGTATTAATAGAGTTGTGAATAACTTGAATAAAGGATTACCTAACATTGACGTGTACAGACCAACCCTCCCTACTGCCTGGAATACGAGAAATACGCCTGGTGAGTGTATCATTGACCTTTGGCTGGACTCATGCTTTTGCTGGCTTGAAGCTTGCCGATAATATTCTTGTCGATATGTTGCGAGTAAAAAAAAAAAAGTGGGATTTGATGAAGTTCGTCGATTCGTGTTTATTGCTCTGGACTTGTCTGGAGGTGTATTCAGTAGACTTATGATGTTCAGGATAGTTTGTTTTAGAATCATTATTCGGACAGGAGATGACATAACAGAGTAGTTTTTTGAACATGAGGCAATGTTTTTAATAGACCTATAACCATTTCACTCATGAAAAATTTGCAAAATAGCGGACTTACTAACAATAAAAATATGTTCGTCAATAATGAGAGCGATAATGGACCTATGTTTAACATTTGGACTCAAAAGCTTGCGTAGATTAAACGGAGAAGTATCATTTGTGCGTCTGTGTATACCTTCATCTTAATGAGTATGTGATAAAAAGTAAATCAAATCTAGTAAGTTGTCATAACGAAATGACATCCGCTTTCTGGATAAATTCTAGTTCAGAAATAATTCCAGCCCCTACTACCCACCATCATGATGATAAATTATAAATTTTTCCCAAAATCCATGAATTTTAGCAAGAAATTGATGGAAGCCTTATTTGTTCAATAATGGATCAAGCTATCTAAAATTAATTTTTTTATTGTAAAATATGAATATGGAGAGAAGTTTCTTGCGAAACAACGTTTAGGGGTGGCTTTTCCTACCCTTTCTATCATAGAGAAACACAACCAAAAATTGTTTTGAATGTCTTCTCGCCCGAATAAAATATATGCTTGATTTCATTCTTGTCAGTTTTTTATTTAAAAAAAAATTAAAAACTGCTTTTCGGGTGCCATCTTTAGGGGGCTGTAGCCAGTGGCGGATCGACGATTTCCGGGGCCTTACGCTTGAAAACTTTCGCCCCCCCCCTAATTTTTCAATGTCTTCAAGTAGTAAATCTTAGAGGCTTCACACGAGATGACAGCAGGCGAGAGTATAAAAAACCTCGTCTCGCTCTCGCCAATTCGTCTCGTTTAAGTCTCGTTCTCGTCTCGTTATCAGTTGTCTCGTCTCGTCTCGCTTAATTCTGAATAACGATAATAAATATTATAATACATAAACGAAATGGTGTACAATAATCAATAATTTTGTAAAGCTATATTTATTACGCTCTTATACAAAAATATTTGTACGTGTACATATTATTTTTAATTTAAACCACTGATAATTTCAACTTTTAAATTACTCGATGACCAAGAATTCAAACACAATCACGCTTGCATCACATCATCTTTCAATGATGTAGGTACGTGTTTTTGCCATGATCATACCTGCTGTGGAAAATAATCTTTCAACAGGTACAGATGTAGCCATTAATAAATCATCGGCCATCTTGGAAAGTGTAGGAAGAACTTCATCACTCTCCACCACTGTAAAATATTTTGATTCCTATTTGCTCTTTCTAACAGCAAATATTCTTCAAACTCAGCTTTCCAATATTTCGAAAGTTTTGTTGATGTTTTAAGTAGGCTACCGGTGGCGATACATTTTTTGATAGAATTGAACAATTTGGTATAGTTTTCAAAGAATACCTTCCCAGTGGGTAGATCATTGAGGGTGTTTTTGGCGTATTCCTCTTAACACTTTTCAAAACATTGAATAGCTTCATTTCTTTACCAGTTTTATTATACGTAGTTCCACAGATATTCTTCAATAATTGTTCACATCTTCACTACAAGAGAATAAATTTCTCCAGATGTTCAGATAGAGACGAAATTTTCAAAGCATTGGGATTTAGGGGCAATAAAAGCTGTCCGTTAAGTATTGAATTCATAATGGCATTTTATGGTTGTGAATTCTATTTTTCTTGAAAAATAATCTCAATTATCGCAAGGTCATATCGAATTGATAATCTTCTAAAAAATCGTGTATTTCTAGAACGATCGATGTATAATATAGACAAAATATATTGGTAATTATAGTGGAAACTCTTCATATTCAATTGTTTTCTGTGGGTGTTGAAAAAAGTCGAGTCGTATATAAAACTTCATACAAAAAATTCAACGAGACCAAAAATGAGACTTTCGTGTTGCGCTGTATGTGGTCTCGGTATCGCCTATAATATTTTTTAAAACGTCTCGCCTCGCTTTTCAGAGACGAGAACGAGACCAGACGAGAAAAATCTCGCTCTCGCGTGAAGCCCTAGTATATCTCTAGAAGAAATTAGAAATGAATAGTGGAAGATTGTATGAAATTATTTCCCTCTATTAGAAAACAATTCCCTGATTGGAGAATAATCAATTATGTTTGAAATAACGGAGAGGCCTGGAATTATAATATTAAAGCTTATCTTTTATAGTTCAGAAAGAATATGTTATCACTCGAATTAGAAGTCCAAAGATAAAAAGAAATTGTTCATTTACACCAACACTGTTCAATTTTCCGCAATACTTTTTTATATGAAATGCAAGTAGAACGAAGAATAAAACTCGTTCATCACCATTAACACTATTCCTATCTTCCTTAGGGTTATAACATGAACATGAGAAATATTTAGAACTAAGAAATGCCAAACAAGTGTCTTATTGCTCTTTGCACCCCTCCCTCCCACACAATATCTGACAGCTGTATTTTGCTCTAGGTCTGGTTGCCTTTCGTTTCGTACAATCTACACGTTATTCTTCATTATGTTTCATTTTCTCTTGCAGAAATGTTGATTCGATCAGGGGCCCGGGGGCCCCTGTAGATCTCGTGGCCCTACGCTTGAGCGTACTAAGCGTACCGGTTAATCCGCCACTGGCTGTAACTTAGGAGGGGGGCTCAAAAAAGAAAAGTTCATATGAAAGATCCACCCTATTTTTTGACAAGGAATCACCCCCTAATTATTTTCGCAACTATTCATATACACCCTGTATAGGTAATCTAGTTGTATCTTGTCTAATGGAACTATTGCCGCGGTATCTAAGATACTTTTCTATATTTGATTATCCAAGATATTTAAGATACTGTAACTTAGATACTTCGAACTAACTTAATTACTATAAAGTAACTAAGATACTTTTTATTGGCACCTATGGGGCGGAGTAACAGTTTTGTTGAGAATGATGAATCGTTATTTAATCCCATGATTTTTTCCACATAGGTACGATCAGTCCGCCGTGTAGTCAGCAAATACATGAAGATCAAGTGATAGAAAGAAACGAACATCCTCTTTCAAGAGGCGATTCACCTCAGGGTGATATATTATTCTGTTATACCCCCAAAGAATTACCTTCGGAAGATATCTACCAAGACTGGGACTATTCCACCCCTCCAAAACAGATTGATTCATCTGATTTGCCGAATAGTTACCAAAATATCGAAGAAAACTTCTCTGCTTTAAGAACAACAAATTCCACCGAGCCTGACATAGTAGAAACCAAGTGTCCAACTCCAAAAGAGAAAGAAACGCAGAGGGTTTCATACCCTTCAAATATAACAGATTATCTGAATATCTCCAATATTGCACAGAAGGACACGTCCTTTCAGACAAACCAATTATCCTTTTATCGTTCGAAAAGCACTGACAATAACAGCCGGTATGAACATTCATCACTAACAGAGAAAAATTCCTGTTATGAAGCTTCGAACCCAGCTCTGAAACCCGAGTTTGGTTACGCTTTGAGCAGCCCTTCGTACAGCGTAGTGGAGAACAGCTACAGTAATTCAACCTCTAATTTATTGACTTTACAATCTGCTAATTTCGCAAGCGAAGGTCACTTCGTAGCTGATAGAGCTAGGTCTCCTCTACCCATCTTCATACCGGAGACTCGTTCTCTATCAGAAGATCCCCCGGAAAATTTAACAGTCTCTATCCAGCCTCTGGTGCAATATGGGGGAGGAGAAATAAGAGATCCGGCTTATGAAGAGCACGTTAAACGTATGGTCATGTCTGGAAATAAGAACATGATCGGTGTTATCCAGGGACAAAAGTCCTGTTTTTCCGAACTACACGAAATTGAGAGCGCGTATAGGTTAGCGGAAAATCCTCCTGCTGTTGCGAAGAAAATTTCTCAGGATTTAAGAGAAGAGAAATGTCTCGAAGATGATCGAATGGAGGAAGAAGAAAGTATGACGTATGATGCTCCAATCGATGCTGAAAAACTATACGAAACCAACCAAGAACATCGCGTATATGAAGAAGGCCTACCAGAGGATGCTGAGGAAAAATTAAATCAAGGATGTTTAGATGTATCTCCGACAAGTGAAGCAGAAGGAAATATTAGTAATACAGAAGATCGGAATGCAGAGAAAGAAAATATTCGTGTTGATTCTAGAGAAAACGGAGAAGAACCTAGAGTTGGGGAGAAAGTGGGAAAAGGAGGAATTGAAGAAACATTTTTCAAACCCTTCTGTAAAAAGGCACCGGAAACGATCATAGGGGCTAGACCCTTATTCGGTCAACTTGATATGAATGAATTTATGAAAGCGATAACCGGTAAACAAAAATCGATGAAATCGAAAAAAACTAGAGAATTCTACAATAATGCACAAAGAAATTTCGTACCTGAAACCAAGACTGAAGAAAAAGTTTTAACGGCTAAACCTTACGGTGATTTCCAAGCTCCGAGAATCTCGAATCGGAATGAGATCGAAAGAGTGACGAAGGTAGAAGCTGTAAAAGATAATGGTAAACAAATAGAGAATATGTTTGTTAGTGAATTGAGGGAGACTTCCGACAATTCTTCCATAATGTCGAGCCAATTTAAGAATAATCAACATTCTAAAATAGAAGTAATAAGACCTAATGAAACGGAGGAGATTGAAAAAATTTATTTCCAAAGAGAACGTGCGTTAAGCATCGATTTGCAAACAATTGGGGATGAGTTGCAACAATGCGATATCAAAAATATGATAGAAAAAGAGATTTCCAAGTTCGAAACAATGTCTTCGAACAATATTCTCGAAAAATGTTTGGATAGACTGGATAATTCCCAAGTTCCACTCGAAGGCTGTGAGGAATATCAAAAGGTCCCTGTTAGATCCCTGATCCAGAATTTCGAGCAAACCTCCATGCCTACCCTCAAGATCAAGGAACAGAATTTTCCGCTCGCATTTTCCGAAATAAACAAATTACCCGAATCGTCGTCATTATCCTCTTCGAATCTAGAGCAAGAGAGAAACTTCCGCGACCTATATTTCAATAAGCAGGTGCAAATGCAGAACGGGAACGAAGCGGTGAAAGCAGGTAGTCGAATTGTGAGTAATTCGACGGAGGTTTCTACGAGGGAGGAAACGGAAAAACAGGAGATTTTCCAGCACTCGGAAAATAGTTCTTTTTGCGAATACAACCAACATAAAATATATTCCCGGAATGATTCGTCCGATTCCTCGTATTATGCCGACACTAAAATGTACCAAGCTTTGAATAACAGGGAGCATTCGCAAGGCAAGCTTTATTGGATTGATTAATACCACTCAATCACTCATCACTAACATAGCCACGTAGTTTATTGTTTGCACTAACTGATATTGAGGGTTTTCCAACGAGAAATTTCATTTTGATTTAAGGTCTAGTCAAAAATTGCTATAGTTAAATAGTTATAAACAATTAAGTGAAAAAAAAGAAGGTTTAGGTTTGTGTTCAATATCCCAAAAACTATTTGATATAATTCAAATTTGAAAAAAAATTCAAATAGAGGAGGAAATTTTCTAAAAAAAAGTCCTAACTGTCGGAACTGTAGGACCAACATTTATAATTTTTGTACAGGGTTGAAAATACGTCCGAAAACGAGTATTCCGGTTTGCGCAAGCATCGCCCCCTTCGTACCTTTGATGAATAAATATTATTTAAACTTATTAAATATGAAAATAAAAAATTGAAGAAATTCAGGCGCTAGTAGGATAGATCAATGAACAATAATCCGTGGCCCAAAACTGCTTATAGCGATTTTTCAATTATTTATCTATTAGTTAATTAATAATTTTTTGTAGCATTAACATTGCAAGTTAGATAATTGTTAAACTATGAATATGAGAATTTTTTTCTTTCGTGGAGCTATTTTTCAAAGATCTTAGAATATAGTGCTATTGGAACATTTGAAAAATTGTTAATTTTCGTTTTGTTATGAACAATTTACTTAAGTGAAAAATTATGAAGCTCAAATTATAATATTACTTTTAATCCATTTTCTTATGATCAGAAACTACTCAAAAATGATTTTTAATAATTATTATCTCCTATTGTACAAAAAATTGTTGTGAACCAATGCGTTGTTTATGAGATAATTCAAAATTTTGATCTGAAAACATAATTGAACCTTTATAGTTTTTCATTTAAGTAAATTGTTCATATAAATTGTTCATAACAAAACGAAAATTAACAATTTTTGAAAATTTTCCAACGGTAGTCTATACCTTTGAAAAATAGCTCCACGAAAACAAAAATTTCTCAGATTAATAGTTTAACAATGATCACACTTGCAATGTTAATGTTCGTGCTACAAAAAATTGTTAATTAACTAATGGATAACTAATTGAAAAGTCGCGATAAACATTTTTGGACCACGGATTATTGTTCATTGATCTATCCTGCTAGCGCCTGAATTTCTTCAATATTTTATTTTCATATTTAATAAGTTTAAATAATATTTATTCATCGAAGGTACGAGGGGGGCGAGGCATACGCAAGTCGGAGTACCCGTTTTCGGGAGTATTTTCAACCCTCTGTGAGAATTTTCAAATATTGGTCCTAGTTCCGGGAGTTGGTACTTTTTTCTAGAAAATTTCCTCCTCTTTTTGAATCTTTTTTCATTTTCATTGTATATTGGTGAAAAATCAAAGCACCTTCTTATTTTTTCAATTAATTGTTTATAACAATTGCAATTTTTCGAGCGGCCTCTATGAAAAGTGACATTTTACGTACTAATTTGCGGCCGTAAAATCGGCCATTATTGAAGGCTGGTGATTTGCGGACGAGAAAGTACTTTGTCGTCCGCAAAGTACTTGCCTTCAATAATGGTCGATTTTAAGGCCGCAAATTAGTACGTAAAATTTCACTTTTCATAGAGGTCGACGAAAAAAATATTTATATCTCCGTGACCATAGTAATATCATCATAAATATGACGCAGATAAAAAATGTAGGAAATTAAACAAGTTTGATTTAAAATTCCAAAATTCATGGTCACTTACGGTATATTATCCGGCATATCGTTCCTTTTGTATTTGGCATAGAATTTGGTGCTCATCTGTCAAAATATGGCTCTTCAAAATGAAACTTCTAATCGGAAAACCCAGTAAAAAATGTTTAATTTTTCAGAGGGACACCATATTTTTCCAATTTAATTACCTACATGATGAAAGTTAATTTGATGGGTTATACAAAATATCGTGTTCCTTCAAAAGAATTAACGAATCTAACCAAACTTGGATTGAGAGTAAAATCGACAATAACATCGCTTGTATGATCGATCTGAATATGAGAAATTCACCCCCGGTTTCTGATCAAGGCTGATCAACACAAATGTTAACTAATCAGTGATCAATCTCTTGTTAACCCTCATCTGAGTTACGCAAAGCGCAAAAACTCGGACTGATTTGACATTAACAGTTCTGTTAACTTTGACCAGCCTTTCAGAAACCAGGTGTCAGTCTCTTAAACTCCAACTTATGTAATTTGAATTTCACACAAGATGATTTTTTGATCATGGTAAAATTAATTCAGTATCATATTATGCTACTCGAAACGTTCAATTTTACATTCATTACTTGATATAATATAATGAAGAAAAATTCCAATGGATACTTCATAATAGACAAAATCCAAATTAGAGCATAATAAACAAGATAACTGACCAATATGGGACATCTTAACTGAAAACAAAAACATAAAAATAGTGATGTGGGTTCATCAGCTTTAGCGCCTTCGTTCATGTAATGAGCAATATATTCTACTGATTTGTTACACCACGTATGCACTGCTGAAATTTAAGATGCCTACCATAATGGATAAAGTAAGGAAATCTAGTTCACAAACGAAATTAACACCCTGAGGATTTCATTGATTTGTCGAGAAGCGAAAAAGACGCGTTTCTGGCTTCTTTGCAGTCATCAATATTCTGTAGCTCTCGACAAATCCAACTGAACTGACCGTGTTAAGCTTTCCATAGCCGACCTGAGCGGATATATAAAAAGTGGGAGAGCTCTGTGGACAGGGGCTCTGGCACTCTTGTCAAACTACTAGCGAGTAATTATTCAAACTCTGACAAATCATATCTTAAAAAAGATTGGTTTCTCATGGTGGGATTCACGTAGCTTGGATTTGCTTAATTGTGGATTTAATTCAGTGGTTGCATTAAAAATGAACTGTAAATTGACATAGAATCACACTGATTTGGCAATTAAAAACTTTCAAATCTTTGTGAAACCTACCGTAAGAGTTAGGAATGATATCAATGGATTCTTATGATAGAACTGCATCATAAACTAGCGAGTAATTATGGAAACTTTGACAAATCATATATCCGAAAGTATTAGTTTCTCAGAGTTGGGAATGATATCAATGGACTCTTATGATAGAACTGCATCACAAATAGGTCTTACCTCATAGGTTGGGTTTACATACATCAGAAATTATAATCAGAGCATTTTATGAGATCATAAAATTACGATTAATTATTGGAATTTTGAAAAATCATATCTCCGAAAGTATTAAATATTTACAGTTGAAAATGATATCAATGGATTCTCATGATGAAACTGAAAAAATTGAATTTGAAACTTGTAATGTAAAAAAAATTTTTTTTCGTTACTCCGAAACCACCATGTCGATTTTGCCCAATAACAAACTTAACCGAGATATTTACTTTCCAAACCTACTGTAAATTTCAATTGTCCAGCTCATTCCGTTCGAGATTTATCGTACTAACGGCCAGACAGAATCGATTTTGACCACGGATTCTTGATGAGTTAGTCAAACCAAAACGTTTGATACCATTTTCAGCCAAAAATTCGAAAATTACAGACATTTCGACAAATTGATAAGCACTCTGTTCCGAGGAACAAGAGCGCCAAAAACAATGACGTCAAGACGAAACAAGGAACTCGGTATTGTTCAATAAATTGCTTCTGACACACATCTTGCGATTCTAACGCAGAAGCAGTTTCAAAAGAATTAATTATAGATATTTTTACAGAGTTTGAGAGAGAAAACCCAGAATCCACCATTTAATTATTTATATTCCTTCTAATAACACAATATTTTACACAATAAAGCGTAAACACAAGAAAAACTGACGAAAATTCTTAACCTACTCTTATAACCTCTTGATGTTTCGGTTCTGTAGACGTAGGGTCCTAGTTGCCAAGTTCCTCATGCTTGGCTTGTGATCATTAAAGGATACTTTGGGAGGTTAATTAATCACTAAATGGTTCCTTTCTGGATTCTGATAAAAACGGTGTCCTCGTAGTGATATTTCATCTTCGTTGAATTATGCTTCATTGATGAGTCCTGATAAGGACGAAACCGGTCTGTTGCTATTCACCTTTGATGAAGACACACTCTTTGCATGGCTTGTATTTGAAAAGGGCTGTGTAAATAGGTTTTGGCGCGTTCGAAGGCGAAAAGTATACGTTCTATACGATCCAATTCATACGTGCACGAAGTGAAACACATCCAGTTAGTCTCTAATGACGAAACACGCATATTTGATTGTGCAGAGCGTCGTGGCGATAGGGGATGCGACCCCGACAAAGCAGAATTATCTGAGTTGTCGATAGCAATCTCGATTTTCAATTATGTCAGACATGTCCCTCCGAATTGTAATTCGCAGGATACATCACAGTGAATTCATTGCACACTGAGCAAACATGATCGAACAACATCATATGAACCTTCTCCCCCACGTGGACGTTACTCATCAACGGTAGAATCTATATTGACCAGCGTTAGTCCCAGACTTCAATCAAGTTTAACATACTGTTAATCTCGAATAATCAAGTTGTAACGCGCCGTAGCTTGAAAATGAGGACTTCATGTGTACCGAGGAGGGGATGGGATTTTGGAAATTGAAATTGTGGCTGTTGATATGGGAGATTACATTGGTTTGACCGGCATCAGTCAAGCACGTATCAAAGCAGAGTTATATTCTAATCTTGGAGAGTCTGCTCCTTCGTTAACACCAGTAACATTGAACGGCATAATATGTTAAACGGGACTTAACGAGTTACTCAGGTGGACAAAGCAACAGTCAAAAAGACTCACTGAACATGCAATGAGGTGAACTGTGGCTAATTGTCAATAACTAAAATTGGTTCAAGCACTGACGTGAAGTCAGGAGCTTTTGCGCGTATGTTCTATTGTCCATTTTCCTGTATTGGACACTCTTAATCGAATTTACCATGGTGAATTCGATTAAGGCTGTCCAATACAGGAGAATAGACAATAGAATTCACCTTGGTAAATTCGATTAAAAGTGTCCAATACAGGAGAATGAACAAGAGAACTGTCTTATCAATTTGCCCAGATGTCTGTAATTTACGAATTTTTGGCTGAGAATGGTATCAAACGATTTGATTCGACTCACTGATCAAGAATTCGTGGTCGAAATCGATTCTGTCCGGCCGTCCGGCCGGCCGTCTTTCCGTTAACACGATAATTCTCGAAGTAAAGGAGTTAGAGGATTGAAATTTGCAGGACAGGTTTGGAGCGTGAATATCTCGTACGAGTTCGTTAACGGGCGAAATCCATCAGGCGGTTTCGGAGTTATAGCCGTTTTTAGGAAAAACATTTGTCATAATATTTCCGGAACCGATCACTCGATCTATCTGAAATTTAGCATTAAATTGTAGAATCAAAACCTTTAGACACATGTGAAGTTTTGTATTGATCAGGTTACCGAAAAGTATAAAAAAAAATTGAAAATTTTTAAGTTTTGTTTCTACAATAACTCTCGAACGGAATGAGCTAGGCAGTTGAAATTTTTCAGAGTAGGTTAGGGAGATAAATATCTTGGTTAAGTTAGCTATTGGGCAAAATAGGCCAGATGGTTTCGGAGTTACGAAAAAAAAATTTTTTTTAACTTACAAATTTCAGAATGAAAATCCATTGATATCATTTTCACCTCCAACAAGCTAATACTTTCGGAGATATGATTTTTGGAAGTTTCAATAATGAATCGTACATCTATGTTTTCACAGAATGCTATAATTATTCTATCTAAGCTTTATTATATGATCTGTGTTCATACTCGTACATTTCATCCTGTTCTATAAGAGAGAGTCAAATTCATTTCAGCTATTTTAATTTGGTTTCTTCCATGGTGCAGTTCTCATTCTCAGATTGCTCATTTAATCTTGATAAATAAACTATTATTTGAATTTCATTTCCTGTATGATGCAGTTCTATCACAAGAATACATTGATATAATTCTAAACTCTGAGAAACCAATACTTTCGGAGATATAATTTGTCTGTTTGAACTAGAGCACCAGAAAGCTCCTGTTCACAGGGCTTGAACCAATTTTTTTATTATTTCAAAAATTATCGATCTTGGATGAAAAATGTATGGATTCAAACATTCAAATAGAAGTGGGGTCGTACAAATCAGTGAAATTTATTTATCAATCTATGAACGAGAGCACTGAACCTTTTTACGAGAGTGCTTTGATAATATTCTATAATCTAAAACCTATCTTCCTCTCAAATGATTTGGTTGGAACTTACTGAAATAAAGCTTATGCTATAGATAAGTACTTATATTAATTGCATCTAACCTTTCCTTGTCATAAATGTGTAACATAATTAATTATTCAGTTTAATCATGAGAGCGAAATTGGAGAAGGACCAGATCAATGTTTTTCCAGTTATTAGGAAAACAAAAAATTTTCGAATTTCCTTTTTTCTTCGTGTTGTATGAAATTCCTTCGATACAGGTTATATAATACACCTACATCTTATGTTATTTGTTCCACAGCTACATTGCCAAGGAAAAGAACTTCACCTGTATATAAACCTAGTGTTACATCTACTGTATACAGGACCGAAGATCTATGCAGTCCCATTTCGAACAGCTATTCGCCGAAAGATATTTCATCATACCCATATTCAGACAGTACAACACCAGTTCGAAGCGTAGCACCGCCCGAATCAATAAAAAAATTCGACTTCTCTTGTCTGAATAACTACAATACGGCACCCAGAGGGTGGACCCAAAATGAGAATATCTACAGACCAATAACTTTCAACAATGCATTCTCAGATTTCTGAAGAAACACCGTGTATGTTATATGAATATAACTATTGTTAATTTTATGTATCAAAGTTTGTATTCTATTATTTATTCATTGATCGAAGATAGTTCATTGTAAGCTTTCTATTGATAGTGCTTCTATTAATTCGTTATCATATTTATTATTTATGTAATATATGAAGTGTTTACTGCCCTTCAAATTTTATTATTGGTTGGAATCTGTAGTTTAGGTATACAGCAGGAATTTATTATACATACACTATATTGTTTTGGATTGAATAAAGTTCTTAGCTTTTAGATAATCTTCTATTGCTCAGTGTCCGCTCTTGGGTAAAATAAGTGGGGGAGGGGGTTCTTGAAGGGCGACTCTGCGTATCAGAATTCGACGGTTATGTTCGTTAATGGGCATAATCGGCCAAACGGTTTCCGAGTACAAACCAGTTGTAGAATGCCGACACAAACACTTTCGTAATTTCGTAAGGATGATATCACTAGAAAATGAAAAAAAAATAAAAAAAGAAAATTCTATATATCAGTAACTGATCGTTTGAAATTGCTGAAATTTTGCAAGAGCCTTCATAACCTAACTCTACTGCCAAGTTTCAAGTTTTAATACGATCGGTTAAATATTGTTGGAGATTCGAGCATTCTTGTGCGAGTTCAGTAGATGGGTGACCGTTGCCTCGATAACTTTCGAACGAAAGGAGATAGGGACTTGCAATTTTCAGGGTAGGTTGCGTATCCGAAAGGGAGAGTTGAGTTTGTCTAACGGTTTCCGAGTTATACCCACCTGGAATATTATTTCCTTGATAACTCGAAAAATAAATATTCGATCGAAATTGAAGCTAGGTAACTAGTAGTAGAAAATCAACATAAAGACGTGTTTAAATTTTGTAAGAACCGTACCCCTAGAAATTTCGAAAAAAATGACGAAAAAAAAAATTTTAAGAACCGTACCCCTAGAAAATTTCAAAAAAATCACGAAAAAAAAAATTGGTTCAAGCACTGACGTGAAGTCAGAAGCTTTTGCGCGTATGTTCTATTGTCCATTCTCCTGTATTGGACACTCTTAATCGAATTTACCATGGAAAATTATGTTGTCCATTCTCCTGTATTGGACACTCTTAATTCGAATTTACCATGGTAAATTCGAATTAAGTGTCCAATACAGGAGAATGGACAACATAATTTACCATGGTAAATTCGATTAAGGGTGTCCAATACAGAAGAATGGACAATAGAACATACGCGCAAAAGCTTCTGACTTCACGTCAGTGCTTGAACCAATTTTTTTCCAATATTCCACTCACCACTCGTTGTTTTCCACTTCTATCGAACATATGTCACTTGGTTCACTGAATATACTCCAAAGATTCGCAAATGCACTTATACACTTTTTTCACATGTTGTTGCACTATATGACTTGTATCTGACCCACTCCGCACTGTGTTGACACATCATTAATCACTAGAAATTGTATCACTATTTTAAACTCGCTGAAAAGAACCGTACATACGACAGACACCCGAGCGCTACGCCAACCTGTTTGGAACTGGTCGAAAATTCAAGAACAGTCAACAAAATTACATAATGGTGAATCAGAGAATAGTTGTTCGTAGTTGAATTAAAAATTGGTTCAAGCCCTGTGGACAGGAGCTTTCTGGCGCTCTAGTTCAAACAGACAAATTATATCTCCGAAAGTATTGGTTTCTCAGAGTTGAGAATTAAATCAATGTATTCTTATGATAGAACTGCATCATAAAGGAAATTCAATTCAAATAATAGTTTATTTATCAAGATTAAATGAGCAATCTGAGAACTGCACCATGGAAGAAACCAAATTAAAATAGCTGAAATGAATTTGACTCTCTCTTATAGAACAGGATGAAATGTACGAGTATGAACGCAGATCATATAATAAAGCTTAGATAGAATAATTATAGCATTCTGTGAAAACAGAAGTGCGATTCATTATTGAAATTTATAGAACTTCATCTTAGCAGAAATTGAATTCAAACATCATAGAAGAATTTAAATTCAACAAGAGTGCCAAAAATTATCAATCCAAAACCAATAGACGAATTCTACCCAACAACGAACTCATCCGAGATATTCATTCCTCAATTCCAGTTTTGTTTTTAGTGGAGATATTCTGAACTCAATATTATTAACTTACCATTACCATTCCCATCATCATATGGATTGACCATCGGCATGAAAATATCAACCAACAAAAGTATGATAATATTCTAATTCTCATTGATCTCATTGATACCATTACTGGAATGAATTACAATGAGACAACGTCAAAGTTGACATTATAACAATTCATAGAATAGCCACAGAATAAATCTATCATTGAAATTTTGAAAAATCATATCTCCGAAAGTATTAGTTTGTTAGAGTTAAAAATGATATGAATGGATTCTCATGATAAAACTGCTTATTGAAAAAAATTTAATTTGGAATTTGTTCTGTAAAAAAAAAAATTTTTTTTTGTTACTCCGAAACCATCTGTCCGATTTTGCCCAATAACGAACTTAGCCGAGATATTTATCCCTCAAACATACTCTGAAAATTTCAACTGTCCAGCTCATTCCGTTCGAGAGTTATCGTGCCTACGGCCGGACCGGCCGGCCGGACGGCCGGACAGAATGAATTTCGACCACGGATTCTTGATCAGTGAGTCGAACCAAATCGTTTAAGACCATTTTCATCGAAAAATTCGAAAATTACAGACATTTGGGCAAATTGATAAGCACTCAGTTCCGAGGAACTAGAGCGCCAAAAATTCAAATATGAGTAAAATTTCACTGATTCACCATTATATAATTTTGTTTAATGGTCTTGAATTTTATAGAAAATATGCATATACAGGCTTGTGTTCGAAAGTATCATATCATATCAGTATCAAAATCTATTTTCAAAATTTTTGTTTTAAATCATCAAGAAATTTTATGGTAGGTACTAACCGTTCCTTGATGGAATATACAGAGCGTTCCTGATTTTCATGTGCATATATTTCTAAGGTTTTTAGTTACATGGACAAATTCAAAACTGATCCGAAAAAAATTGAAAGCTTGCATTTTTCATATACCGATATTGCCGATATTTTCGAAAGGGATTAACTGATTTCAATAAAATTAGTGAGCTTACAGCCACAATAAGTTCAAAAATTTGGTTCAAAACAATAAAAAAATAAAAAATTGGTTCATGCACTCACTTGAAGTCAGGAGCTTTTGCGCGCATATTCTATTGTCTAAACTCAACTCTGTTGAACACTTTTATAATATATTAATACTTTTCATACCATTTTAAGGATAGTAGGGAATCGTCTATGATCACAGAATATTTAATTCTGACATATGTATTCTATTGGAATTGAAATCATACGCCTCCAGCAACTTCAGGATACGATATTCACGAAATTTCGCAAAAATTGGTGGATCGGCATTCTACATGTAATAAAAGGTTTCTTTCTGGGTTTTCTCTCCCAAACTCTGAAAAATATCTATAAAATAAAAATTAATTATTTTGTGATTTGCTTCTGCGTAAGAAACACAAGATATTTGTCAGAAGCAATCAATCGAACAATGTTGCCGAACAAACAACAACGAAGGACTCTAATATAGACTCCGAAACGTTACGATATAGTTGTTTCTTCGTTGATGTTGTTTCGTTGTTGTTTGTTAGGCAACATTGCTCAATTGATTGCTTCTGACAAATATCTTGTGTTTCTTACGCAGAAGCAAATCACAAAATAATTAATTTTTATTTTATAGATATTTTTCAGAGTTTGGGAGAGAAAACCCAGAAAGAAACCATTTAATGATGAATATACCTCCCTCAGTACCTATCCTTTAATGATTATTCTACATGTAATCACCGAGTTTTAATTGGATCAGAATTGTATATTTTGAATTATAGTGGAAATAAAATAGAAATGCAGATGAGTATAACAAACAGTTTGGCCGATTATGCCAATTAACGAACTTCAATGCAGCATTCGGAAACGTAACCTACCCTGAAAATTGCTAGTCGCTATCTCTATCCGTTCTCAAGTTATCGTGAGACACATAATATTTTTTCAAAATTTTTTAAAAATTTTCTAGTGATATGGTGCTCACAAAATTTCACACACGTCCATATGTCGATATTCTACAACTAGTTGCCAAGCTTCAATTCGACCAGGTCTGTATTTTTTGAGTTATCGAGAAAATAATATTCCAGATGGGTATAACTCCGGAACCGTTGGGCCGATTATGCCCAACAACTCTCCCATACGGATGCGCAACCTACCCTGAAAATTGCAAGTCCCAATCTCTTTTCGTTCGAAAGTTATCGAGGCGACGGTCACCCATCCAGCTACTGAACTCACCCAAAGCCGCTCGAATCTCCAATAATATGGATCCGATTGTGTTCAAACTTGGAACTTAGCAGTAGCAATAGGTTTTGAAGGATCTCCCAAAATTTCAGAATTTTTTTATTATTTGACTATCAATGATTTTCTAAAAATTTTTCTAGTGATATAATCCTCAAGAAATTCTGCAAGAATTTTCGCGTTGTCATTCTATGATTAATAACCATGTTTGAATTGGATCGGTTTCGTATTTTTCGAGTTATCGGGGAAATAACAACCAAATTTCAGATGGGTATAACTCCGAAACCGTTTGACCGATTACGCCAATTAACAAACTCGAATGTCACATTCAGATGCACAACCTATCCTGAAAATTGCAAGTCGCTTTCTGTTTCAGTTCTCAGTTTATCATACATAAATAATAATTTCGAAGAATTTTGTAAAAATTTTCTGGTGATATGATTCTCACAAAATTTAACAAACGTCTTTGTGTCAGTATTTTACAACTGGCTATCAAGTTTCAGTTCGATCGGATCTATATTGGTTGATGACAAAATTACTACGCGGAAACCGTTTGTCCGATTATGCCCATCAACGAACTTGTCCGTTCTGAAGTTCGTGGCAACGGCTGGCCGGACAGAATCAAATTTGACCTCGAATTCTTCAACAGGGAGTCGAACCTTATCGTTTTGAGACCATTTTCGACAAAAAATATCGAAAATTGGATAGACATTTGGGCAAAATAATAACGCGATTTTCCTGGAACATATTGGTATTAGCAGATATCATAATGTTGTGATAATTATCAAGTGACAGAAAGTGGGATATATATTCCCAAAAAATCGAAATTGCTCGAAAAAGAACACATAAAAGATTCTGTATCAAATGGTCCTGATAATAAGTTTCTGATGACGAAGGTAAATATAGAATGAAGTTCATTAATTTCATTCTCAATTCCAACAAACTGATATTTTCGAGAATATGATTTTTCAAAATTTCAATAATTGATCGTAATTTTATGATTTCATAGAATTGTCTAACTATAATTTGCTGATGTATGTAAATCCAACATATGAGGTGAGTCATACACCTACGTTTTGACTTCAATTTTTTTTACATTAATAAAGAATTAGTTATGTATCATGTTACAAATGTAACTGTTTAATGTAACACAAAGTAGTCTTTGCCACAAGCAAAAATATCTTCCCAGAAAGTAAAACACCACCGAGTTTTTTGCTAATGTACTGATATTCTATATATAGAGGACCTTCGGGAATGAAAACCATTGGAACAAAAAATTTGTTACTTTATTTCATAATTGGCTAACTATTATTTGGTACAATCTATACAGTGGCTTTGTACTTGAAAAAAAAACAAAATAAAACAGGAATATAATTTGATAAAAAACTGTACTCAGATAAATAGATCATTACAACAGATATTTCCGCTATAAGCGTTTAAACACTATAATTTTTCAAACTTTCGTAAGGATTATTGTCTACATTTCAAATTTACCGAAAATGCCTGTAATTTCAGAAACTTACAATTTAGCGATATGTCTTCATTTACATTTGAAATAATGTACTACTGATACATCAGAGTTTTATTTCAGTAACAAATATTTCGAAGGCAGTATCACCTATTATTTAATTTTTTTTTTAATGAAAGAAATTTCGGGGATATAGGGATTAAAAATAAATATATTAATAAAGAAAGAAAATATTTGGACTTTATATGAATTAATACGTTGTTCTATCCAAATAGGTTTAGAATATACCTACTAATAATAGATAGTAATATAGCGAAATAATAAAAAAAAAATTAGAATAATTTCGAAAATTGAATAAGGTATCTGTTTACATAAAAAATATCCATGTTTTTACATATTATTTAGTTCAAATCGATGAGTATGTGATGTACGAGTATAATAAATATTGCACAATGAGTTCACTTATAAGGTGTCCACTAATACCTATAAAAATATTCGAGACAGTGGGTAATAGTTGCCATTTCTATATTTTCAATTGTAAAATATATCTACTAACTGACAAAGAAAATGCAACACCCATATGGTGCTGTTTAAATTTTAATTTTTTTTTTGGTAAAATATAGATAGTAATAGCAAGGAGTAAATGATCAAAATTTGGAAAAAAAATCGTGAAGGTTTTTTCATGTAAACATTTTTTGTTACTTACATATTGAAGTTGTTTCTTACAAATTTTTAAAATTTTACAACAAACCAGCTGTTCGAGGAGAGCCAAAGTCGATGTTTAATTGTTGTTAAAATGCCTAGAGCACGTGTACGCGGAATTTATCGCCAGCTAAGTGAATTTGAAAGAGCTCGAATTATTGGTCTACGGGAGGCGGGGTTGTCATTTCGAGAAATCGCTAACCGTACGAACAGAAATCCAACTACTGTTATGAGATGTTGTCAAGCGTGGTTTGATAATGCCCAAAATCGAAGAAGAGTAGGCACCGAACGTCGAAGGGGCACAAATGATGTTCAAGATCGACGTCTAAGGCTTATGGCTATTAGAGACCGAGTTGCGACAACTCGGTATTTGGCTGATGATTGGTTAGGGGAACAAGGCCATCTTGTAACTGTCCGAACGGTTTACCGCCGGATAACGTCTTTTATACTGCAGCATTATCGACCCCATCTTGTTTTACTTCTGACGGTTGAGCATCGCCATCGATTACAGTGGTGCAGAGAACGTCAACATTGGAATGTGGAATGGCATCAGAACGTCTTTTCTGATGAATCTCGATTCTCCTTGGGTGCACATGATGGCCGAAGAAGGGTTAGACGACGTCGGGGGAGAAAGACGTGAACCTCAGTTTGATATTGATCGTCATGTACACCAAACAGTAGGTGTTATGGTATTGGGTGCTATTGCACATGCAATTAGGTCAACTTTAGTCTTTACTCGAGGTAACATGACAGCGCTGCGTTACCTTCAAGAAATAGTTGGGCCATATGTTCTCCCTTACCTTAACCGGCTCGAGAATCCAATATTTCAGCAAGATAATGCTCGATCTCATGTTGTCAGAGTTAGTTTGAACTTTTTTGAAGCGACCCATGTGAATCTTTTGCCATGGCCCCCAGATCCCCCGATTTTTCGCCCATAGAGCATGTTTGGGACATCATGGGTAGAAGGCTTGGAAATTTACGCCAGCACCCAAGGACTTTGGCGGCTCTGATACATGAACTACAGATACTTTGGGATAGTATACCTCAAGAAGAAAAAGACCATCTTATTGCTTCAATGCCAAGACGTGTTGAGGATTGTATACATAATCGCGGTGGACAAACACATTATTAACAAATTTTTCGGAAAAAATTGTAAACCCTTCGTTTTTTTTCTCCAAATTTCAATCATTTACTCCTAGCTATACTATCTATGCTTCACCAAAAAAAAAAATAAAATGTAAGCAGCTTCTTCTGGGTGTTGCAGTTTCTTTGTCAGTCAGTATATCTTAAAAGAATACCATTCAATTCCATAAATCGACGACAAATGAAAGAATTCAACAACATTTATAACCAACGAATTTTCCTTCAGAATTTAAACCATACAACACCAATATCATTAAATACATATTTCTATTCAAGAACAAAACACAAAATTCAACAGAAATCAACATTTTAGAAATAAATTTACCTATGCTTAATCAATATACAATTATACACTAATCTTATGTACAAGTTGAGTAAGTCGTATATCAGTTATATATTACATACAGGAACATTCTTCTCGATTTGTTCATAAGCGTGGAATGTGTCATCTACCTTCGAATGAAGGAAATCTGAAATGGAACATTAAGTAGATTGTATGGGGATTTGCAGAATGAAATTCCATGAGTATAAACAAATGGATTGGATTGTGCAATTATTGGAATGAAAATGATTCAACGAAGCATTTGTTGGGTTGTTATATCGGGTTTATACTGGAATATTTACTTTAATCCAGTGGAATTATTGCAATAGCTATATGTAGATTTTGTCCGCGGTTCCTTCGAATTTGTACCAATCATCACACGATTACTTCAGAAATAATATATAACGGATGGAAAAATGTCAGCATCAAAAGTATGAAATAATCGATTTATTTTCTCTCCTTTCCGGAATATCGAAAAATCTTATGATGATCATAGTAATTCATTTTTTGGCACTCTTGTTCCTCGGAACAGAGTGCTTATCAATTTGCCCAAATGTCTGAAATTTTCGAATTTTTGGATGAAAATGGTCTCAAACGATTTGGTTCGACTCACTTATCAAGAATTCGTGGTCAAAATCGATTCTGTTCAGCTGGTCGGGCCGTTAACACGATAACTCTTGAACGGAATGAGCTGGACAGTTGAAATTTTCAGAGTAGGTTTGGGACACCAATATCTCGGTTAAGTTCGTTGTTTTTCTTGTGTTTTTTTAGTTTTTTTAAACTATTATTTATTTTCTCGTTTTTAGTTATATTTATCACATACACAGATCGCTCGCTAGCTCTTACTCTCTTACTGAGCATCTCTTACCAAATTTATTAATCTTGGCGATTCTATTCAGGATAATGGGATACTCTTATCAAATTATTGTAAAGTCATTGACTCCAGAAAAGTCTGCAAAATTCGAATAAAATCTGATCGTCTAAAGTGCGTCAAAATCGCGTTCAAAGAGTCGGTTACAAACAAGCAAGCAAGCAAACATACAGGTGAAGCTTATGAAAGCGTGCTAAAAATATCGATGACGACATTGCTTGGTAACGAGAAATGGTAGAACAACAAGAATTACGGGAAATTGTCCATTAAAAAATAAATTAACTTGACCTATCAAACCATTTTCTGCTATTCTTAAAAGGGAAGAAAATAACTCTATTATTCCATACTGTTAACGCTCATTGCATAATTGACTATCCAGCGCGTATAACTGCGAACTTCGTTCCTAAAATATCGAGCGCAGTATGTAAACACAGCTACAACCCAAACGAAATGCTGACGTGACTCATTTGAAAAAATCAAAATCTAACCCTGTGAATGCGTTTTCCATAACTCCAATGGCACTTCTGGAGGTCTGGTCTGTCTGTTGTTGTTGCGTCGTGTTCCTCCATTGATTTGGAGGTTGAAGCCTGTGTTATTCGGACGAAGTCGACACCGATGAGGTCCAATTCCAAGGGTTGCTGTGGCATTTTTCGCTGAAAAAAAAATTGATAATTTTACTTCGTTTGCGTAGTTACAGTGAAAAGCTGTTGAATTTATGTTCAATCCACAATGAATTAATGGAAAAGAGCAGCGCCCTCTTAAAGAAAATGAGCAGTCTATGAACATATGGTATATTTTGTCTATGGTCTATGAATACCTACGCCAAGATTAGTAGTAGTCGTAGGTGCAAATACTTTTCGATAAAATGAAAACAATACCTGTTCTTGTTTTTGGCACTCTGGTTCCTCGGAACAGAGTATCAATTTGCCATAATGTCTGTAATTTTTGAATTTTTGGATTAAAATGGTCTTGAACGATTTGGTTCGACCCATCGATCATGAATTTGTTGTTGGAATGGACTTAAACGAGCAGGTTTGACTAGCTGATGAAGAATGGTCCAATTCGATTCTGTACGGCCGGCCGTTAACACCATAACTCCCGAAAGGAATGAGCTAGACAGTTATAATTTTCAGATTAGGTTTGGAAGATAAATATCTTAGTTAAGTTCATTATTGGGCGAAATCAGCCTGATGGTAACAAAAGCCAAAGTAACGAAAAAAAAATTCCATTTGAATTACAAATTTCAAATCAAATTTTTATTAAGATGCAGTTTTATCATAAGAATCCATTGATATCATTTTCAACTGTAACAAGCTAATAGGTACTTTAGGAGATATGATTTTCCAAAATTTCAGTATGAATCGTAATTCTATGATTTCACAGAATGCTGTAATCGAAAATTAACGTCTGTATTTGTATCTATGAATGTCATAGTCTGTGTTCATACATGTCCTCTCATCTATTGATTAGAGATATGTCATATTCATTTCTGGTTTTATTCAAAATTCGTTAGGTATATAAAATTTTGAAAAAATTATTAGAAAATTACACAATATGTTATCAGGCATGTGGACTAAATTTAATTCTTCCGATTCTTCACATACAAATATTCACCAACGTTTCGGCACCATTCGTGCCTTTATGAAGGCTAAAAAATTTCATGAACATGAGTGACTTACAAAATTTTTAACAAGTTTTTATCATTTAATCAGTTCATGTCACATCCTTACATTTTAACGAAATTTTTCTTCGATTTCTTGAAGAACAATGGAGGTAGGTCTTTTCTTGTAATAATGTTGAATATCTGTAGTAGAGAATATGAACGAGATTTTAAAAATAGTTGATTAAGATTAAGATTTTGGTGTAATAATACTGTCCTTTGTTGAGTAATCTAATTGATGTATTTTATATTTTTATGATTTTAAGTGGTATGTTCCTATTTATTGCTGTATTTTGTAAGTCACTCATGTTCATGAAATTTTTTAGCCTTGATAAAGGCACGAATGGTGCCGAAACGTTGGAGATCCGAGCAGCCTTGTGTGAGTTCAGCAGCTGGATGGGTGACCGTTGCCTCGATAACTTTCGAATGGAAAGAGATAGGGACTTGAAATCTTCAGGGTATGTTGCGCGATTCCGGGTCAAAAATATTTAAAAAGTGCCGACCCAAAATATTTTTTTCATGGTATATCGATACGGGGCTCGTGTCTAATTAAATCGAGGTCGCTGATCACGAATATGTAATTAGTTTTTCCCTAAGTGGCGTACTTTGGGAAAATTTTCACTTAAAGTGAAAAAATTGACGAAAATAGGTCAAATTTGGAACTTTCCACCGCCCAAAAAAATCGGAGTAAAGTGTTCCTGATTTTTTACGTCATATTTGGATCCTTTATCTATCGAATAAACCGAACAATAAATGTCCAGGTCGTACGCTTCGGAAATTATGGTTTTTTTCCCGAGGGTCTATTTTTCGGAAAATTCTTTCCGCGATATTTCCTCGGAAAATTTTTGTAATAAACATCTGATCGTAGATTCGGAATCTACGGCCCCGAATCTATAAGAATGAGTACCCGCTTCATAGTTTTGCGTCAAAAAATTTTTCTCGAAAAATGGGATTTTTTTAAGGCTTATTAAAAAATTGCCAAAATTCGACCGGTCTCCGATTTCGATGCAAGTTACGTCATTTACTAATTCGGGGCCGTAGATTACGAATATATGATCGGATTTTTCATTAGAGAATTTTCCGCGGAAATACAGCGGAATGAATTTTCCGAAAACCAGACCCTCGGGAAAAAAATCATAATTTCCGAATAGTACGGCCTGGACATTTTCTGTTTGGATTATTCAGTAGATAAAGGATCCATATATGACGGCAAAAATCAACAACACCCGCCTCCGATTTTTTTGGGCGGTGTAAACTTTCAAAATTGGCCTATTTTCATCCATTTTTTCACTCTAAGTGAAAATTTTCCCAAAGTACGCCACTTAGGGAAAAACTAATTGCATATTCGTAATCAGCGACCTCGATTTAATTAGACTCGAGCTCCGTATCGATATACCATGAAAAAATTTTTTGGATCGGCACTTAGAAATATTTTTGACCCGGAATCGAAGGAAAATTCTTCTTTCCCGTCCGAAATCTATGATTTTCACATCTCGATAAACGAATTTTCTACGATTATTGGTCGGTGGACGTTTAGATTTATGTATCTATTTCCTATGTATCTCTATCCGTTCGGAAAATATTAGGAAATGAGTGAATCTGTCAAACGGTAAAAAGTTTTCTCTAGTATCTAACCCATACGAAAATCTTAAGTTATCCGATTAGATCGCCACGGCTTTGGCTAATCACTAAATCGAGGGCGTAGATTTCGAATCTGTAATTAGTTTTTCCGTATCTTGATTAATTTGGGAAATATGGCGAAAAATACGACTAATTAGTACATTTTCCGGAGGTAGGGCCAGAAATTACATACATATGTTGCGCCTCCGAATGGGAGAATTAAGTTCATTGTTGGGCATAACCGGCCAAACGGTTTCGGAGTAATACCCATCTGGAATATTATTTTCTCGATAGAACAAAAAATAAATACCCGATCGAATTGAAACTCGGTAGGTATCTAATTGCAGAATATCGACATAAGGACGTATTTGAAACAAGCACTGACGTGAAGTCAGAAGCTTTTGCGCGTATGTTCTATTGTCCATTCTCCTGTATTGGACACTTAATTCGAATTTACCATGGTAAATTCCATTAAGGGTGTCCAATACCGAAGAATGGACAATAGAACATACGCGCAAAAGCTTCTGACTTCACGTCAGTGCTTGAACCAATTTTTTTTTTCGAGATTTTTTTGAAATTTTCTAGGGGTACGGTTCTTAAAATTTTTTTTTTCGTCATTTTTTTCAAATTTTCTAGGGGTACGGTTCTTACAAAATTTTAAACACGTCTTTATGTTGATTTTCTACTACTAGTTACCAAACTTCAATTCGATCGAATATTTATTTTTTGAGTTATATATATATATAGAATTATTTCTTTTTATTTTCAATGATTTATTCAAAATTTTCTACAAACCGTTTGGCCGATTAGGCTCATAATCAAACTGAAATGTCGCGTTCTGGAGCACATCCTAACCTGAAAACTTGAAGCCGCTATCTCTTTCCGTTCTCAAGTTATCGTGACAAAAAAAATATTTTTTAATAATTTTCTAGCCATACGATTCGCACAAAATTTCACAAACTAGCGTAGGTTCATATTCTACAACTACTCACCAAGTTTCAATTCGATCGGATTTATATTGGTTGAAAACAAAATTATTACTCGGAAACCACTGGGCCGATTATGCTCATTAACGAACTTGTCCGTCGTATTGGGATGCGCCACCTACCCTGAAAATTTCAAGTCGCTAGCTCTTTTCGTTCTCAAGTTATCGTGGCAACGGCTGGACAGAATCAAATTTGACCTCGAATTCTTCATTGGGGAGTCGAACTAAATCGTTTGAGACCATTTTCGTCAAAAAATTCGAAAGTTACAGACATTTGGGCAAAACTATAACGCGATGTTCCCCAGAACATACGCGCAAAAATTGATTACTTGAAGAATGCCGAATCGCGGAATTTCGTGAATATCGTATCCTGGAGTTTTTTCGTATTTCACTTTCAATCAAAGGCGTAGCCAGGAGGGGGGGTTGGGTGTTCCAGTACGTAGTGAGAAGCCAATATTGCGTTGTTCCATTATGTTGGCTCAGTCCATCCTGGTTTACCCTGAATAAACTATTACATCCTACGAATTAGTGTCCGGTAGGACGATTACTCATTATTGAAAATTCTGATTGCTATCCACAATGTAGCCAATCCTGTTAATGTATCGATCCAGTGGCGGAATAATGCGTGGACTATTTGCCTTTCCGCCTACGGTTTCCCAGTCCCGGGATCATAAAAAATATCCGGCTAATTCCATTAACAGCCCGGGCTGTCCATTTGAGCATTTCACTTGATGATCATTCGCGTAGGTACATTTTGTGTGTGGTTCGGAGAACAGAGAGAGAAAGCTGCTTCAATACCTAACCAGGGCTCTCAGAAAAATTGGTTCAAGCCCTGTGGACAGGGGCTTTTTGGCGCTCTTGTTCAAACAGACAAATTATATCTCTGAAAGTATTGGTTTCTCTGAGTTGGGAATTATATCAATGGAATCTTATGATAGAACTGCATCATGAAATAAATTCAATTTAGTCGTCGTTTAAATAAAATGCTTCAAAAATTATCTTATAAAAAAAGAACAATCTACAATGCTTCAATGCATTAATGCTTCAAAAATTGTCATTAAATTTATTTATCAAGATTAAATGAGCAATCTGCAATGATTCAACCTCGTGGAATGGGTTGTTGCAACTTACAGTCGGTGCATAGTTTTCACAACACGAAATACCTAAGGAAAGTATCATCGAAATGTCTAGAGCAAGGCTGGAGACAATCATAGCAGATTGTCCATTTATTCCTGATATTTGTGTAGGTAGTGGATTACGAAAAAATTATTTTAATAGTTCCAAATATATTAATAAAATACTATCCTCTTCACATAATTTAAAATTCAATAGTTCATACCACTAACACATTCTTTTCTGTATTATGAACCTTAACTCAAGAAAAACTGATTGATACACAAATGTAGATCCATATTTCAGTATTTTTTTGCTAGCAACATTATGAAAATACTGTATATAGGAACATGCCTCACAACTTAAGGAAGTAAAAGGTAATATTAACCTCAGTGGTCAACGAACACTAATTTATTTATTATTTTATTATTTTATTTATTTATTTGCCTCCATAAACTACATCAAAAAAGTCTTGTATATATTCACAAATTCAAGAATCGAAATTTTGTTTTCCAAGGTAAAATAACAACTATGATTTGACAATCTGTTATAGCTAGAAAATATGACATTTATGAATAATGATCACAGACATATTCTGTGTTCACATTCTGTGGATACATAGAACTTACGAATGTATAATTGAAACTTTGAAACATCATATCTCCGGAAGTATAAGCTTGTCAGAGTTGAAAATGATAACAATGGATTCTTGTGATAAAACTGCATTTCAAAAAAATTTGAATTCAAAAGTTGTAAGGTAAAAAAAAACCTACTCTGAAAATTTCAGCTGTCTAGCTCATTCCGTTCGAGAGTTATCGTGTTAACGGCCGGCCGGACAGAATCAATTTCGACCACGGATTCTTGATCAGTGAGTCAAACCAAATCGTTCAAGACCATTTTCAGCCAAAAATTCGAAAATTACAGACATTTGGGCAAATTGATAAGCACTCTGTTCCGAGGAACAAGAGCGACAAAAAGAACTTTAAGCATTTACTCAGTTACTTCATAGGAATTTTTACACTTCGTAAATATCTAAGTTATAACGTAAAATTTCCAGCTCATTTTCTCATTTTTTGGCGCTCTTGTTCCTCAAAACGGAGTGCTTATCAATTTGGCCAAATGTCTGTAATTTTCGAATATTTCGATGAAAATGGTCTTAAACGATTTGGTTCGACTCACTGATCAAGAATCCGTGGTCGAAATCGATTCGAACGGAATGAGCTAGACAATTGATTTTCAGAGAAGGTATAGGACATAAATATCTCGGTTTAGTTCGTTATTTGGCAAAATCGGCCTAATGGTTTCGGAGTAACGAAAAAAATATTCTTCTTTCACATTACAACTTTTGAATAAATTTTTTTTTAATATGCAGTTTCTTCATAAGAATTCATTGATATCATTTTCAACTCTAAGCTTATACTTTCAGAGATATTATTTTTCAAATTTTTAATAATACATCGTAGTTCTATATATTCACAGAATGCGAACTCTACCTGTCTGTGTTCACTGTTCATAAATGTCATCTAGCTATTAGAGACAAGTCAATTCGTAGTTTGAAAATATTTTATGCTGGAAAACAAGTATCCGATTATTGAATTCGTGAATATATACACATGTTTTGAAACCGAAAATAATATTGACTGGTTGCTTATTGAATAATTTATATAGAAATTCGGGATGATGTTTCAGAAGATTTAGATTTGGATTATTTTAATGATGTAGTTTATGCAGGCAATAGGAAATAAGAACACATAATGGAATCATCAAAAGGAATTACTGTTTGTTGACCACTGGAGTTAATATTACCTTTTACTTCCTTAAGTAGTGAGACCTATACCTATATACAGTATTTTCATAATGTTGCTAGCAAAACAATTCTGAAATATGGATCTACATTTGTGTATCAAATATTCTTTCTTGAGTTAAGCTTCATAATACAGAATGAATGTGTTAGTGGTATGAACTATTAAATTATGAAAAGATAATAATTTGTTTGTCAGCCTCTGCCAACTCAAATATCAGGAATAAATGGACAATCTGCTTTGATTGTCTCCAGCCTTGCGCTAGACATTTCGATGATACTTTCCTTATTATTATAAAAGATAATTTTTGAAGTATTAAAGCATTGAAAATTGATCATTTAATCTTGATAAATAAACTATTATTTGAATTGAATTTCCTTTATGATGCAGTTCTATCATAAGAATACATTGATATAATTCCCAACTCTGAGAAACCAATACTTTCGGAGATATAATTTGTATGTTTGAACAAGAGCGCCAGAAAGCTCCTGTCCACAGGGCTTGAACCAATTTTTGAAATCAAATATTGAAGGGATTTCTAAGAGTGAATATCTTTGAAAACTAGCGGAGGCGATTCTTCTTCAAGAGATCCATGCGGCCACAGAGGAGTATAATTGTGAGAGGGGACTTCTGAAAGATTATGTATTATTTTTAATTTGTTCGTTTTTCTCCTCTTGTCTGTAATTTTCGAATTTTTCGCCAAACATTCGAGGTTAAATTTGAATCTGTCCGGCCGGCCGTTGCCACGATATTTTGAGAACGGAAAGGGATAGTGACGTGAAATTTTCAGGGTAGGTTGCGCATTCGAATGGGAGGGTTAAGTTCGTTTTGAGCATAATCGGTCTAACGGTTTCGGAAATATACCACCCGGAATATTATTTCCTCGATAACTTAAAAAGATAGACTCGATCGAATTGAAGCTTGGTTACTAGTTGTAGAATATCGTCATAAAGACCTATGTAAAATTTTGTGTGATCCGTACCCCTAGAAAATTTTAAAAAAGTTACGGAAAAAAAAATTGGTTCAAGCACTGACGTAAATTCTGGAGCTTTTGCGCGTATGTTCTATTGTCCATTCTGCTGTATTGGACACTCTAAATAGAATTTACCATGGTGAATTCTATTGTCCGTTCTGCTGTATTAAGAGGGTCCAATACAGGAGAATGGACAATAGAACATACGTCCAAAAGCTTCAGACTTCACATCAGTGCTTGAACCAATTTTTTTTTGACTCGTCTAGGGTAGCTCTACCTAATTTTACCTTATGTTCATTTACCAATAAAACACCAAGTAGAAATAAATAAAGGATTTGCGTTCCTTATCATCATTTAATAAATGTTTCGTCGAAAGTATGCAGTGTGTGCTACTCACTTCCCAAACAGCGGATGCCATAGATGTTTGTGAGCCTCCTGCATCTCTTCTATGCTCGCCGTCGTGCTCCCAACCTCTCCAACATCCTCGTTTCTCGTATGTTTTCCGTTCACGTTCAACGAATCGATCAGCGCCTGGTGCTGCTTAACTTTTGATTTCACCCCTATCGTGGGGTTGGCACCTGACAGATCGATAGGGTGCCTCGGCTGTCCATCCGTGCATTTTTCCTTCGTATGGCCGGCGTGATCATGCGTACTCGTATTCATCAATTTATAGGCAGGTTTCATTCTCAACGTTCCATGATGGAAACTTTTATCCTGCGAGGAGCGACGATGGGGATGATGACTCGTTTTGGAGTTATGTTTCTGCCAGTTCATGTGTTCCACCATGTTCTTCTGAAGGTTAAACTGCGAGGGATTAGGCATGCTGGACTTCATGTTGACTTGGCAAGCCTGAGGCCCCATGTAAGGGTTCGACATGCTGGACATGGCCGTAGGAACCTGGAAGAACTGGTTGTTGTGCATGGCGTATTTGTTCTCCATCGAATATTTCTGGTTATGCATGTATTTCCTGTTCAGGTCTTCGTAATTCATCCTCTCCATCAGATCTTTGAAACTGTTTCTACTTTCGTAAGTGTTGTCTTTTTGACCGAGCAGACCAGCTTGTATTATTGCCCCTTGCCACATCTGCATTTCTAGAGGATTGTTGTTGTATGGTGGCATCCTAAAATTCCCTGGAAACCCGTTATTCGACATGAGGTGAGATAAATCCGAAGGGTGTGTGGGCATCGTCCTGTTCATATTTGTATTGGCCAGCATCAGCATCAAGTCCGGATTTCCACCGAATTGTAAACCGTCATATTGGTTCATATATGGCAACCATAATATTTGATTCAGGGCTGCATTGGATGCTGTATCTATGTCACTGAGGTCGTTGCCATTAATTCGTTCTGGATTCTTAGAAGAATTACTAATTTTTGCAGTTTCCCCAGTCTTGTTCACCCCGCTCCTCTTTGCAGATTCTTTATCAGTATTTTTCATGGTTTCTTTTTCGATTTTTTCAGCTTTAGAGGCAGACTTGGAGAATTTCTCTATCGATTGGGTTTGCTGTTTGATTATTTTTTCAAGTTGTTGTATCGTTATGACCAAGATGTCGGGATCCTGAAGTAGATGCGAGAATTCCAGAGCTTCCGGTAGTCTGAGTTCCGGTCTACATCTCAAAAGTTCTGGTATCTCTTTCCCTGGATTCGAAATGATCTTCCTCAAATATTTCTTAGGTACTAACATAGGATCGGGAATATTGAGCTTTTTATCCGTCAGTAACCGTTGGAGTTGCAGTACAGGACTCATATCTGAGTCTGGAATATCAATCGACTTGGTAGGTTTTTGAGCCACTTCTTGGTTACCTTTAGACTGAGTGACGTTATCCAATAGGTTCTCGAAAGAAATGGGTTCCAATGTTTTAAGTTTCTTAGATGGTGGCTCACCTTCCACGTGATGTTTTTCCACCTCTTCGGAACAAGTCACTCTGGGACTAGGAGATTTTCTACATTTCCCCAAGTCGAGTGGTTTTTCTTGCCTCTCGATTGTTACCTCAGGGTTCAGGGACATTTTCGGCGAAGAACTCGCTAGGAGCGTTTCCAGGAAGGTGGGTTTAGCTTTGATGGTAGTATTGATGTTGCTGGCACTGCCAGGTGATACGATGTCTGGTGATGGTGGCACAGCTGGCAAGCCGCTAGGTTGTGGAGACTGCAAGGCTTCGGAGTTTTGAGATGGAGGTCTAGGCGTTAGGACAGTTCCAGGTGAATACTTGTTGTGTTTTGGTATGCTCAAGTCGGTAGGTTGTTCGAAATAATCGTTTCTAGGTGGCGGTATCTCTATCGTCAGATCTTTTTTGGATTTTAATGATAAATCGGTGGGTTGATCCTCTTTCGATCCTTCGGAGATGATGGAGTCTTGTAGATGTTCCTCGATGAGTTTCTCAGTTTCTTCTGAGACCAGATCTTTTAACGTTTCATCTACGAAACTGTCAGTTACGTGTAAATCATCAGAATGAGCATCTTTTATGTTAAATTCATCCGTAACCTCCTGATGTCCTTCCGTTTCCGGTATTTTCTTACCGCATTCGATTTCCGAAGATTCCGGACTTCTTAGAGACTGTTCTAACCTGCTTAGTATGTCGTTCATGGCCAGGTTGTTTTCTTCGTCTTCGGTGTAATCGCACTCTTCTTTGGAGGAAGGAACGTCTAGGAAGTTTTCGTCTGATGTTAATTTATCCTTGTCGTCCTGGGTGCAGGACTCGAATAGATTTTCGAGATGTTCGATGTCGTCCAAGAACTCCTTCTGTTCTTCGTTGATGTCTTGGTCGGGTAGTAGTGGATGGCTGTCGATGGCTTCGTTATCTGTTTGTTGGATGTTCAAACTGTCGTTCCATTCACCGGATTGTATTTGTTGATTGAATTCCAGTTCCGCCACGGCCAGTAAATTGTCAAGGGGGCTGATGTCACATATTTTATCGGCACTGCACTTGGTTTGAATATGCGCACTGTCGTCAATAACGCCACTGTTTACACACGATGATTGTTCCGAATCTTTTCTATGAACGTGTATGGTATGGGACGGTAAGAGGGATTCCACGTTTACCGGGGATTCCCAGTCAGGATAATTTTCTCGAGACTCGAGAGGCTCTTCTTGGTTCTCGTCGCTGAAATCCCCCACTTGCACGGCGGTAGATTTTTGCCTCATCTTGTTCTTCTTGGACTTTTTGCTACGGTGATGATGATGATGCTGATGCTGGTGCCTCTTATCATCCTCCTCCTTCGGGTGGGGGACGGCGCTTTCCGTTCTCGGGGTGGCCCGCCAGCCCTGCGGCGTCTTCGTAAGGAGGATGCGGTTTCTCCTGTCGTAATCTTCGCATTTCACTTCCACGATTCGCGTGTCTTCCTGCCTGACCCAAACGAAGATGGGGTTGACCCGCGGGTTTATCGGTCCTTCTTGACACTGGTCCGTTGGTCTCTTCGAGTCGGATCTAGTCTTCACACGCCGTCGTCGATGATCGCGCCGTCTGTCTGATTTACGGTGACGCTCCGGTCTTATTATCCGGGATCGAGGGGCGGCGCTCGTACCACGTGACCGCGCGTTATCGATCGGGAGGTCGGCGGGTTCGACGGATGGCCGCGGGGGGCGCTGCTCGCCGATATCCTTCGGATGATGATCCCGATGACGGTCTTCCCCACCGCCGTTGTTGTTGTTGTTGTTGAGGGGGCTCTTTCTAAGCACAGCTATGGGGATCAGGGCTGGCAATGGGGGCAGCGAGGTGCTGCTCATTTCACTCACCCCTCTCGCTCATATCTGGCTCAATCCTTCCTGCCGTTCCTGCCACCTTCACTAGCACCGTAACTGTCGAAAAAACGATTGCGTCACATCCGCATATTCGCGTTAGGCCGCTTGGAAATCGGCGAGAGCAAGAAATGTTCCACTACGAGGCCGTAATTGCCATACGTCAGCGTTTACACCGGTTTACATCTGACACGGTAGACATTTCTATACTGATCAGGGACATGCTCCATGAGAATTTCGTCCGAAAGTTGCCGAAGGCCGGCCGAAGACGACCGAACGGTCGGAGCCGGCAAATGGGTCATGGTATAATTATTTTGTTTGTCGAGGACGGTGGGCGTTCTCTTTATGCAGTCGGTGAGTTTAAGCCACGCCTATCGATGCGCGTTGACCAACAGTCTGTTACTTTTTACGTACCCGGTTGGGGAAGCACCTGGTGGATATGATTGTTACTAAAATATTCGATTCCGTCGAGGAAATTCGAGATTGCAACAAAGAATTAACGTCGTATCTTGGGTAGGGTCCAGATGCGGGACGTGGAGTCGGGAGCTTTTGCGAGCATGTTCTATTGTCTATTCACGCCCCTCAAGAAATACCGCATGAAATTGGCGTTAACACTTGGAAAAATCCATTTGGCATTGACTGAATCAAATTTTAGTCAAATAATTCAAAAAATACAAAGCAAATCGAGCTGATATCCAGTAATTTATATTAAAATGCAGGTTTCTGCGGAATCTGAGAGACAGTTTCTAAAATATAAATTTAAAAAAAAAAAAAATGTTTTCTAGTTATCAGATCTTCACGAAATTACCAGGTTTCAATTAGATCGGATATGTCACTATCTCTCTCCGTTCAAAAGTTATCGTGGCAACGGGTGGCACTCCGGACACTGAGTTCGACCTCGAATTTTTCATCGGTGAGTCGAAGCTTATCGTTTGAGAACATTTTCGGCAAAAACTTCGAAAATTACAGGCACTTGCTCAAAATGGTAGCACGCTCTTCCCTAAAACATGCT
The DNA here is from genome assembly GCA_937662695.2 of Halyzia sedecimguttata. Taxonomy (NCBI): domain Eukaryota; kingdom Metazoa; phylum Arthropoda; class Insecta; order Coleoptera; family Coccinellidae; genus Halyzia; species Halyzia sedecimguttata. The sequence continues at coordinate 535,553 of OW569411.2, read as the reverse complement.
ATCAAAAAGAATCCGATCGTCAATAATATAAAATTTAAATAATTTCCTAATGGAAAATATGAAAGGATTCCATTATTTTTATTTATTGCGCTCTTGTTCCTAGCAAAAGAGTGCTTACGTATCAATTTGACCAAATGTCCGTAATTTTCGAATTTATGGATGAAAATGGTCTTAAACGATTTGGTTCGACTGATCATGAGTCGGTGGTCAAAATCGATTCTGTTCAGCCGACCCTCCGTTAACACGATAACTCTCGAACGGAATGAGTTAGGCAGTTGAAATTTTCAGAGTAGGTTTGGTAGATAAATATCTCGATTAAATTCGTTATTGGTAAAAACGGCTTGATGGTATCAAAGTAAAGAAATTTTTTTTTATATTTCAAATTCAATTTTTTGCGCGTATGTTCTGGGGAACATCGCGTTATAGTTTTGCCCAAATGTCTGTAACTTTCGAATTTTTTGACGAAAATGGTCTCAAACGATTAAGTTCGACTCCCCAATGAAGAATTCGATGTCAAATTTGATTCTGTCCGTCCGGCCGTCCGGCCGTCCGGCCGTCCGGCCGTTGCCACGATAACTTGAGAACGAAAAGAGCTAGCGACTTGAAATTTTCAGGGTGGGTGGCGCATCCCAATACGACGGACAAGTTCGTTAATGGGCATAATCGGCCCAGTGGTTTCCGAGTAATAATTTTGTTTTCAACCAATATGAATCCGATCGAATTGAAACTTGGTGAGTAGTTGTAGAATATGAACCTAAGCACGTTTGTGAAATTTTGTGCGAATCGTATGGCTACAAAATTATTAAAAAATTATTAAAAAATATTTTTGTTGTCACGATAACTTGAGAACTGAGAGAGATAGCGGCCTCAAGTTTTCAGGTTGGGATGTACACCACAACGCGACATTTCAGTTTGATTATGAGCCTAATCGGCCAAACGGTTTCAGAGTTATAGCCATCTGAAATTTTATGAAATTTTGTGGTTTTTGTTCCTCATTTACTCGAAAAATACTAAACCGATTGAATTCAAACATGGTTATTAGTTGTAGAATGCCAATGCGGAAACGTTTGCAAAATTTGGTGAGGATAGCATTTGTAGAAAATTTTAAATAAATCTTTGAAAATAAAAAAAAAAAGTTCTATATATCAGTAACTAATCGTTCGAAATTGCTGAAATTTTGCAAGAACCTTCATTACCTAACTATACTGACAATTTTCAAGTTTTAATACGATCGGTTAAATAATGTTGGAGATTCGAGCATTCTTGTGTGAGTTCAGTAGATGGGTGAACGTTGCCTCGATAACTTTCGAACGAAAGGAGATAGGGACTTGCAATTTTCAGGGAAGGTTGCGTATCCGAAAGGGAGAGTTGAGTTCAATTTTGGGCAAAATCGGTCTAACGGTTTCCGAGTTATACTCATCTGGAATATTGTTTCCTTGATAACTCAAAAAATAAATATTCGATCGAATTGAAGTTTGGTAATTAGTAGTAGAAAATCAACAAAAAGACGTGTTCAAAATTTTGTGAGAACCGTACCCCTAGAAAATTTGAAAAAAACGACGAGAAAAAAAATTTTAAGAACCGTACCCCTAGAAAATTTCAAAAAAATCACGAAAAAAAAATTGGTTCAAGCACTGACGTGAAGTCAGAAGCTTTTGCGCGTATGTTCTATTGTCCATTCTTCTGTATTGGACACCCTTAATCGAATTTACCATGGTAAATTCGATTAAGGGTGTCCAATACAGAAGAATGGACAATAGAACATACGCGCAAAAGCTTCTGACTTCACGTCAGTGCTTGTTTCTTTTTTAAGATGTAGTTTCATTATAAGAATCCATTCTAATAATTTTCAACTCTAAGAAGCTAATACTTTCGGAGATGTGATTTTTCAAAATTTCAATAATAAATCGTAATTCTATGGATTCACATGCAGAATGCTGTAATCGAAAATTAACGTCCGTATTTGTATCTATGATTTTCAAGATCTATGTTGATACATGTCATCTTATCAACTGATTATAAACATGTCATATTCATTTCTGGTTCTATTCAAAAGTCGTTAGGTACTTATAATATAAAATACCTCCTGTTCTAGAAAACAAAGTATGAATGAATGCAACATGACCAATGAAATACCTCGGATGTAGTAGAATTATGAGGATTATAGAATATTATAATTTTTGAGTGATAATATAATGCCCTTGGATAACCCATATGATGATGGAAATACATACTTTGGCAAGTTAATCAAATTGGGTTCAGAATATCTCCAATAAAAACAAAACTACAAGTTTTAATTGATATCTACTTACAATATAATTTTCAGAGTAGGTCTGAGGAATGACTATCTCGAATAAGTTCGTTATTGGGGAGAATCGGTCTGTTTGAACTTAATTTCTTTCATATTGCAGTTCTATCGTAAGAAACAATTTATATCATTCCCAGAGACCAATAATTTCGGAAATAGGTTTGATTTGTCAACGCTGTTTGAACAAGAACCCCAGAGCTCCTGTCCACAGGGCTTGAACCAATTTTTTTCACCGGTTTCAATTTGCTTGCTTAATTGGCTAGATTGTTTATTAGCGTCACGTAGATAAATAGTTGTCATGGTAACGGAGACATAACAACTTTTATGAAAAACAAACGCGCCAAAAAGTTGATAAAGCGAAAGTTTAGTCTTTTTTGGGCGCGCTTGCTCAAAATTCATGTAGCTAGAGCGATCACCCATCGAGGTACTAAACTCGACCAAGGCAACTTGCTTCCAGGAAAAAAATATTATTTCCATAATGCTTCCAACAATCCGATCGAGGTTTTATCTGAAATTTGGCTGTGAAATAAGGTTGCGAAGACTCTTGCGAAAATGATAGCACGTGGAAATAATATTCCAGATGAGTATAACTCCGAAACCGTTGGGCCGATTATGCCCAACAACGAACTTAACTTACCCATTCGGATACGCAACCTACCCTGAAAATTGCAACAATACAGATCCGATCGTGTTCAAACAAGGAACATGGCAGTAGAGTTAGGTTTTGAAGGCTCTCGCAAAATTTCAGCGATATCGGACGAATAGTTTCTGATATATAGAATTTTTATTTGATTTTTTTTTTAATTTTCTAGTGATACGATCCTCACGAAATTTTACAAGAATTTTCGCGTCGGCTTTTTACAACTACTAACCATGTTTCAATTAGATCGGTTTAGTATTTTTCGAGTTATTGAGGAAATAACAATAACCAACTTTCAGATGGATAGAACTCCATAACTGTTTGGCCGATTATGCCTATGCATTTACAAACTCAAATGACACATTCAGACGGCAATGGACGGCCGGCCGGACAGAATCAAATTTGACCTCGAATTATTCATCAGTGAAACGCACCTAATCGTTCAAGACTATTTTCGCCTAAAAATTCGAAAATTAAATAATCTTAGCTAAAATGATAGCACGCTGTTCTATAGAACATGGGCGCAAAAAAAACGACACGATTGAAATATATTTTTAATTAGATTATCATAACTCAAGTTTCAGTTAATAAATAAATTCCATGAAATTGAAACGTTTTTGAATGTTGCATTGCAGATTATTCATTTTATGACTATTATTTTCTTTAACACGCTTTTATAATCTTCACCTGTATGTTTGCTTGTTTGTAACCGATTTCATGTTACCAGCACCTTCGCCATTTTGCATATACTATTTGTTCTCTTACGAATTATTTGAAAATTTACCTTTTTAGCACGCCTTTATAAGCTTCACCTGTATGTGCTTGCTTGCTTGCAGTTTAGACGATCAGATTTTATTTAAACTTTGCAGACTTTCCAGGAGCCGAAGATATTACAATAATTTGATAAGAGTATCCCATTATCCTTACTAGGATCCCCAGGATTAATACATTTCGTTAAGGATTCTCTGTATGAGAGTAAGAAAGTAATAGCTAGTCCGAGATCTGCGCATGCGATAAATCGAATGAAAAACGAGAAGATAAATAATAGTTTTAAAAAAATGTGTTCAAGCCCTGTGGACAGGAGCTTTGGCGCTCTTGTTCAAACCTTGACAAATCATATCTCCGAAATAATTGGTCTATGGGAATGATATAAATGGATTCCTACGATATAGAACTGCACCATGAAAGAAATTAAATTCAAACAGACCGATTCTCCCCAATAAATAACTTATCCGAGATATTCATTCCTCAAATCAACTCTGAAAATTATATTATATCAATTAAAACTTAGACAATATTGCACTTTTGTTTTTACTGGAGAAATTCTGAACCCAATTTGATTATCTATCTTACCAAAGAATATCTTTCCATCATCATATGGATTATCCACGGGCATTATATTATCATCTTAAAAGTATAATATCATAAAATCCTCATAATTCTACGATAGCTGAAGTCATTTCATTGGTCATTTTTCATTCAATCATACATTGTCTTATAAAACAGGAAGGGTATTTTATTTCAAGAATAACAAACCAGAAATAGTTTTGACATGTATCTCTCATAGGAAAATAAGATGACATGTAAGAACACAGATCATATAATAATTCATAGATAGAAAAATTAAGTGCAGCATTCTGTGAAAACATAGAAGTACGATTCATTATTGAAATTACGAAAAATCTTATCTCCGAACATACTAGTTTGTTAGAGTTAAAAATGATATCAATGGATTTTACGGTAAAACTGCATCTTAAAAAAAATTGAATTTGAAATTTGTAATGTGAAAAATATTTTTTTTTTCGTTACTCTGAAACCTACTCTGAAAATTTCAACTGCCCAACTCATTTTGTTCGAGAGTTATTGTAGAAACAAAATTAAAAAAAAATTTTTTGACACTTTACGGCAACCCGGTCAATACAAAACTTCGCATGCATATAAAGGTCAGTACAAGTACAATTTAATGCAAAATTTTAGATATATCGAACTCTGAAACTGCTTGGTGGATTTCGCCTGTTAACGAACTTGTCCTAGATATTTATGCTCCAAACCTACCCTGCAAATTTCAATCCTCTTGCTCCTTCCGTTCGAGAGTTTATCGTGTAAACGGACATAATCCACAGCACTGACAGCTATTCTTACGATGGAGCGCTCTGAAAATTGGTCGCTATTTCCTCAATAACTCGAAAAATACAAAACCCATTAAATTCAAACATGGTTATTAGTTGTATAATGCCAACGCGAAAGTTCTTGCCAAATTTGGTGAGGACCGTATAACTAAAAAATTTTTTGAAAATTAATGAAAATTATTGAAAACATTTGGGCAAAACTATAACGCGTATGTTCCCCAGAACATACGCGCAAAAACTCTATATATCAGTAACTATTAGTCCGACATCGTTGAAATTTTGCGAGAGTCTTCAGAACCTAACTGTACTGCCAGGTTCCAAGTTTGAACACGATCTGATCCATATTGTGGGAGATCCGAGCAGCCTTGTTTGAGTTCAGTAGATGGATGGGTGAACGTTGCCTCGATCACTTTCGAACGAAAGCAGATGCAGATTATTATTATTATTATAAAAAAGTTCGTTTACGGGTATAATCGGTCCAACGGTTTCGGAGATATACCCACCTGGAATATAATTTTCTCGATAACTCAAAAAATAGAGACTCGATCGAATTGAAGTTTGGTAACTAGTTGTAGAATATCGATATAAAGACCGAAAGACGTGTTTGAAATTTAGTAAGAACCGTACTTACCCCTAGAAAATTTCAGTAAAATTACGAAAAAAAAATTGGTTCAAGCACTGACGTGAAGTCAGAAGCTTTTGCGCGTATGTTCTATTGTCCATTTTCCGGTATTGGACACTCTTAATTGAATTTACCATGGTATGTTCTAATGTCCATATCGACTATACCATGGTAAATTCGATTAAGAGTGTCCAATACAGGAAAATGGACAATAGAACATACGCGTAAAAGCTTCTGACTTCACGTCAGTGCTTGAACCAATTTTCTTTTACGAAAACCGCGTATCGGTCTAAAAAAAGAAAACAATAAATCTAATTTGCACCAAAATAAAAGGTGATTTAAAAAATAATTTTTATTTTGTGAAAAAGCAGTGGCGTAGGTACCCTATTTCTTTCCAAAAATATCTATTCCATATCCCGAACGGACGCCACTGGTTGAAAATATAAAATAAACCTTCTACATCAAGAAATGGCTGTGGATGCTTAGAGCGCATGTGCCAAATTTCAGAAAAATATTTTCGTGATTTTTTTGAAATTTTCTAAGGGTGCGGTTCTTAAAATTTTTTTTTTCGTCATTTTTTACAAAATTTTAAACACGTCTTTATGATGATTTTTTACTACTAGTTACCAAGCTTCAATTCGATCGAATATTTATTTTTTGAGTTATCAAGGAAATAACATTCCAGGTGGGTATAACTAGGAAACCGTTTAACCGATTATGCCCAAAAACGAACTCTCCCTCTCAGATACGCAACCTACCCTGAAAATTGCAAGTCCCTATCTCCTTTCATTCGAAAGTTATCGAGGCAACGGTCACCCATCTACTGAACTCACACAAGAATGCTCGAATCTCCAACAATATTCAACCGATCGTGTTAAAACTTAAAACTTGGCAGTAGAGTTAGGTTATGAAGGCTCTTGCAAAATTTCAGCAATTTCAAACGAATGGTTACTGATATATAGAATTTTTTTTTTCAATTTTCAATGATTTTTTTTAAATTTTTTACCAATACTATCCTCACGAAATTTTGCAAGAATTTTCGCGTTGGCATTTTACAACTAATTACCATGTTTGAATTCAATCGGTTCAGTATTTTCCGAGTTAATGAGGAATAAAAAACAACCAAATTTCAGATGGCTATAACTCTAATACCGTTTGGCCGATTATGCTCATAAACAAACTGAAATGTCGTGTTCTGGTGCACATCCTAACCCGAAAACTTCAAGCCGCTATCTATTTCCGTTCTCAAGTTATCGTGACAACAAAAATATTTTTTAATAATTTTTTTAAAATTTTCTAGCCATACGATTCGCACAAAATTTCACAAACGTGCCTAGGTTCATATTATACAACTACTTACCAAATTCAATTCGATCGGATTTATATTGGTTGAAAACAAAATTATTACTCGGAAACCAGTGGGCCGATTATGCCCATTAACGAACTTATCCGTCGTATTGGGATACGCCACTCACCCTGAAAATTTCAAGTCGTTAGCTTTTCTCGTTCTCAAGTTATCGTGGCAACGGCCGGACAGAATCAAATTTGACCTCGAATTCTTCATTGGGGAGTCGAACTAAATCGTTTGAGACCATTTTCGTAAAAAAATTCGAAAGTTACAGACATTTGGGCAAAACTATAGCGCGATGTTCCCCAGAACATACGCGCAAAAACGTACTTTTCTTAAAATTTTAACACCCTGTAGCTCAAAACTTAAGAGGTTTAGGACAAATGTTGATATCAACTTTTCATCTTAAAATCACACAGGGATTCATACCCTCAAGGATCAGCATCCAATTATGAAACACCCTGTATATTGATCATTATATGAACGAGCGCGTTAAAGCTCCAAATCGGTGCTTTTATAATTCTCCCCTTTCGGTTCATCGGAACTCGAACGAAATCTGTAGAAGATCGGATGACGCATCCTACAGATCCCCTTCGTAAACACGACGACTTCGACTCCCAGTTCCCGTGAACCGAAATTGCACAAAATCGATCCAAGGCAGCCGGTGAACAGACGCTCGTCATGACGTCACCGGTGCTCAATCCCGAACAGAGGGGAGGGGTGCGGACTCTCTACGCTTGAGGCCACAGTCGGCTATGCACGGTCATGTGTTTTAGTGCGTGCAGAGTGTGTGGCGTTGTGTTCTTTCGCAGAAAGCGAAAGTGATGTTATCTATGGTGACCGTACTAGATTGACCGACCGTATATTTGCCATTGTTCCGTGAAGAATTTTTTGTTAGGTGATTATCGTGAGAATCCAAGGTTGAAATTCCACGAGGCTAGCGATAACGCAGGAAACGAACAGTCGGTATCAGGAATTCTTATATCAGAAATAAGCTTATCTGTTTTTAGTTGATTTATTCATCTGCATTGCTTTCGTTCATCGCCCTCCCTTGTTTCTACTAACTATGTGCATGCCTTTCGGGTCTCCCTTACATACTATACAACATGCTTTAGTCATGCTGGCGTATTTCAGTGTCGCCACATACGAGGAAAGTGTGGTTTCATCCATACCCAGAAAGTGATCGTTAGAAAATTAGGCCAAATACCGATTTGAATTATTCTGGAATTCGAAAGTCCAGGGAATAGGGTATTAGTCGTATTAGCCACCTCCATTACCCCTCCCATGAAGATGCGCTTGATCAAGCGGATACGGAGCAACAATATACAGGGTTCCCGGAAGTTTCGTAGGGCACGGCTATGACTTTTTGATGAGTTTCGAATTTTAACAGAATTTCAATCATTTCGTATATACCGAGGAGTTCATTTCTGGGCAAAAAAAAAACAGTGTAGGGTGATTAGATTACATATACGTAATTTCCACCATTCCAAACCTTTTGTGCCAGTATTCACTGGGGTTGATGAGTCTTCGTAAGTCTTAGTAAACTTGGTATAGTCTATAAAAATTGGTTGGACACTTTTAATTCGAATTTACCATGGTTAATTCGAATTAAGGGTGTCCAATACAGGAGAATGGACAATAGAACATACGCGCCGAAGCTCCTGACTTCACGTCAGTGCTTGAACCAATTTTTTTTTTCGTAATTTTTTTGAAATTTTCTAGGGATACGGTTCTTACAAAATTTTTCTTTCGTCATTTTTTTCTAATTTTCTTGGGGTACGGTTCTTAAAAAATTTTAAACACGTTTTATGTTGATTTTCTACTGATAGTTACCAAGCTTCAATTCGATCGAATCTTTATTTTTTGAGTTGTCGAGGAAATAATATTCCAGGTGGGTATAACTCGGAAACCGTTAAACCGATTATGCCCAAAAACGAACTTAGCTCTCCCATTCGGATACGCAACCTACCCTGAAAATTGCAAGTCCCTATCTCCTTTTGTTCGAAAGTTATCGAGGCAACAGTCACCCATCTACTGAACTCACACAAGGCTGCTCGAATCTCCAACAATATTTAACCGATCGTGTTAAAACTTAAAACTTGGCAGTAGAGTTGGGTTCTAAAGGCTCTCGCAAAATTTCAGCAATTTCAGACGGATAGTTACTAATATATAGATTTTATTTTTATTTTCAATGATTTCTTAAAAATTTTCTACTAACACTATCCTCACGAAATTTTGCAAGAATTTTCGCGTTGGCATTCTACAAATAATAACCATGTTTCAATTCAATCGGTTCAGTATTTTTCGAGTTAATGAGGAGAAAAAAAAACCAAATTTCAGATGGCTATAACTCTAAAACCGTTTGGCCGATTATGCATAAACAAACTCAAATGTCGCGTTCTGATGCACATCCTAACCTGAAAACTTCAAGCCGCTTTCTCTTTCCGTTCTCAAGTTATCGTACAACAAAAATATTTTTTAATAATTTTTTAATAATTTTCTAGCTATATGATTCGCACAAAATTTCAAAAACCTGCTAAGGTTCATATTCTACAACTACTCACCAAGTTTCAATTCGATCGGATTTATATTGGTTGAAAACAAAATTATTACTCGGAAACCATTGGGCCGATTATGCCCATTAACGAACTTGTCCGTCGTATTGGGATGCGCCACCTACCCTGAAAATTTCAAGTCACTAGCTCTTTCCGTTCTCAAGTTATCGTGGCAACGGCCGGACAGAATCAAATTACACCTCGAATTCTTCATTGGGGAGTCGAACTAAATCGTTTGAGACCATTGTCGTCAAAAAATTCGAAAGTTACAGACATTTGGGCAAAATGATAACGCGATGTTCCCCAGAACATACGCGCAATAAGAATCGCAACCTCAGTTAACTTATGTAACGATGCTGATACAGGCCTGTTTCACGATAATTTTCAATAAAACTGAGGTTGCGATTCTTATTTATCTTTAACTGAGGACCTCAGTTAGGACTTAACGGAGATTGAATGCTTTGTGAATACGGCGGTAAATCTAGCAAATGCTTAATCGTAGCGTCTGGTCTGTTGTCGAAAGATTCGGGATTTTTCCAGTCTTGTTCCCAGTTTGTTAACTCTGCACTATTCGTCGAATTATTCAATGCAGCATATGAGCACTTAGGGCCCCCTCCGGTCAATCAGACAGCAAAGCGTAGACAGGGAGAAGCTTTTTGACGCATTGACACTTTACGTTTTTGCATAGATGATTGATTTCAATTTGTAAAAATTTGAAACCCTTTTCCACGCCATTGCCTTTGATCTAGGTGTGACAAAGCCTTTATAGTTGGCTATATTTTGGACGTAACAATCGTTAGATGAAATTGGGGATAAAGGGGCACTGTCAAAAGCCATTTCAGAAATAAAAGATGCGAAAATTAATTATAATTCCGATAAAATTGAACCTAACATAGCCCTGACAGGATTGGACGTACGAATATGCATAGAATATCAAGCTGTCGACGCTACCTACTAATACTTTGTCAAATCTTGTTTTACTTCAATCTGTAAACGATTATGGCGTTACAGTCGATTCTGACAACCGACAAAGTTTAGTGTCATTCCACTGTTACTAGTTCGAACATCGATATTAAAAGAATATAATGATAATCGAATATTATCTTTGATTAGGGAAGACCGCATGCCGTACTACGCAACGCTATCAATCTGAAACCAAAATTTTGCCAGACTTTGACAGTTTGGTGGACACCAAACGATGTGGTGGACGTTTGTTTCTTGTGTTTATTTGAGCGTTTACGGACTGTTTTGTTATGAAACTATGTTACACGTAATGGTAGAATGTACAGCTTACGAATGTAAAAATGATGGTAAAAGCCACAGCAGGAAAAAGGAGACTGGTTCTGTGGTCATGTGGTGGACATTAGGTTTCAATGTCAGAGAATATGTTATCCGTCCTCACCGGTGTGAAGTTATCCACATCCACACATAAACTCAAAGACCAAATAATGTTCAAAATGAAATATTCATAATAATAATAATAAATACGTAAAATTCAAATTTCAAATTGTCATTCTTCATTGTAAAAATGCGAACCCTACCTTCAACCCCCTTCGGAAGACAAGTACAACCCCCTTATTATTCAAATAGGAAGTATAGGCTTGTGATACATCGTTTGAAAGTTCTCGTCATTCTCTATTCAGAAATGTGATCATCGGTATCGTCCTATCTACGCCACTGCAACTGTTCGAAACATGTGAGGAATATTTTAAGTTTTTTCAACGAGAAGTATGGTTGTATCGGTATATCTACAGCCGCTTTGGAGTTATTGCAATTATTTTCTCCAAATTTAACGCCCTGTATCTCACTAATGGAGCGTCTTAGGATTGATGACTCTTAGTGATGAAACGTAGCCGATATTGAAGTCCTGCTACAAACAACTGACTCACCCTGTATATTGGCGAAAACTGCAGTAGAACAATATCCTTGTATTTTGACATTTCGGCCGAAAATATGTCAAAGAGTGTCCACACCATGTATTCTATGCTATCTCTATGACGTCATAGATGCATATAAAATTTACCGATGTCAAATTAAATTCGAAGTTTTGTTTATTCATGTTTCTTATTGAAAGTCGTGCCTGAAATTTCGTATTTTTATTATTGTAATTGCTTAGCCTGATATTTTCTTAGATATTAATGTTATGTTATACCAACGGAGGTATAACATGAGTATTTTCTTTGTGGCCTATCATAGATGCTTTAGAAATTATTCACTCCTTCACGTGAAGCTATAGCTTGGTGTGTAACCAAAATTAATTTTGTAGAATTTTTAATATACACCTACAGTGATTTTCTGTTGAGAGAAGGCCTTTTATTTTAATGGTTCTCCTTTGATAATTGTATGGACGAATATCGTATTGCTTATTGTTGGTTCCTCCTAGGATATTTCTGAAATGTCTACCTCAATTACAGATCATTCTTTTGTTCTCATATATGGTATTCGCGATACGAACATTTCGATAATTCCATATGGCAATAATTCAAATTCAGTGAATCAGGTTCGCCACAATCCAATCACAAAAGGATGAATAATAGTGAGGCAACCCATATCAGAGCAAACGGCGAACTGTGTTATCGAGATAAGATAGTGTAAAACTATCCTATGATGAAAATCATGATATGATAACCTAAAAATGACACCTAGTACTTACTTATATAAATATCAACCTGCCATATTGTGCGGCTTGTTCAAATATACCTATTGGAAGTTGAACGTTATCATTTCTTGGTATTATGAACATTTAGCATTCAGTGTAGGTGCTTCAAAAACGACGAGATTGTTTTAATGTAAAAATATATTATACAGGACAGGATGATTGATGAACTTTCGAGTAATCGAATTACTTCATGTAAATTAAAAAAAAAATGAACTAAACTCTCCCATTCGGATGCGCAACCTACCCTGAAAATTGCAAGTCCCTATCTCCTTTCGTTCGAAAGTTATCGAGATCATCCATCCAGCTACGGATCTCACACAAGGCTGCTAGGTTCTCCAACTATATAGATCCGATCGTATTCAAACTTGAAACTTGGCAGTAGAGTTAGGTTCTGAAGGCTCTCCACGCAAAATTTCAGCGATGTCAGACGAATGGTTTCTGATTATAGAATTATTTTCAATGATTTTTTAAAAATTTTCTAGTGATACGATCCTCACGAAATTCCGCAAGAATTTTCGCGTCTACAACTGATAACCATGTTTGAATTGGATCGGTTTTGTATTTTTCGAGTTATTGAGGAAATAACTACCAAAACAAACGTCCTTATATAGGTTTGTAATCTACAACTAATCACCAAGTTTCAATTCGATCGGATCTGTATTGTTTCAAAAAAAAATGATTACACGGGAACCATTGGGCCGATTATACCCATTAACGAACTTGTTCGTCGTAATGGGATGCGCCACCTACCCTGAAAATTTCAAGTCGATAGCTCTTTCCCTTCTCAAGTTATCGAGGCAACGGCCGGACGGCCGGATAGAATCAAATTTGACCTCGAATTCTTTATCAGTGAGTCGAACCCAATGGTTTGAGACCATTTTCTGCAAAAAAATCGGCCTTGTAATGACGCACAACAGAAGTCATCTACGACATTCGGAAATCTTTCGAACTACACTGGTTTCAATTTTGATTTAAGGATAAATAGAAGTAGATTTTGATGTGGAATTAACATGAAAACATGCACTAATGATGAAGGTACCCAATACTTGTTGTCTCTGTACTAACATTCTCTTTTAAATAGGGTGGTTTCATCTCAAAGTTGAATTTCCATGTTAAAAAATTTGAATATGGATCTCCCGCTAAGAGAATGATTCTAACCTAACTAATTTCGTCTATACTCTTAGCGAATAGTGCAGTGTTGCCAAACAGCCGGAAAATCTTTGAATTCCTCGACAGCCTCATAATTCGAGATTGAAAACGAACAAATTGCCAACTTTTAAATGAAATTTTTAGTGAAGCATGCCTCAATGTGCCATAGTAACGTGCAACAATACCCATCGTCGAACCAAAGGCGGTAACGTGCGTTATCATCGATTCCCTGGGGACTCTAATACTCGAACGCGTTGGCTTCAGGTGTGCGGTAAAACTGTGCCAAACTACTCGACTGCCAGGGTGTGTTCCCATCACTTCAGTCAAGTTTGCTACGAGAGAGACGTGCAACACGAACTATTAGGACTACCTTCCAGATGTAGGCTGAAGAAGGGAGCAGTACCGGATACCAATCTTCCCAAAGAGACGGAGGAGCTGTTGCCTGGCAGCGCCATCGATATACTGCTGGCTGTTGGTTTGGTTCCTTCTCAACCGGCGCAGAAAACAGCAGGAGGTGTTCCTAGGGAGTAAGTTTTCTATCGAAATAAAAGAGTTTGAGAACTCCAAATTGAAAATTAACTAAACGTTTTTGGCGCTCTTGTTCCTCGGAACAGAGTGCTTATCAATTTGCCCAAATGTCTGTAATTTTCGAATTTTTGGCTCAAAATGGTCTCGAACGATTTGGTTTGACTCACTGACCAAGAATCCGTGATCGAAATCGATTATGTCCGGCCGTCCGTCCGGCCGGCCGTTAACACGATGACTCTCCAACGGAATGAGCTAGACAGTTGAGTAGGTTTGAGAGATAAATATCTCGGTTATGTTCGTTATTGGGCAAAATCGGTCTAATAGTTTCGGAGTAACGAAAAAAAAATTTTTTTTTTACATTACAACTTTTGAATTCAAATTTTTTTAAGAAGCAGTTTCATCATAAGAATCCGTTGTTATCATTTTCAACTCTAACAAGCTAATATTTTCGGAGATATGATGTTTCAAAGCTTCAATAATACATCGTAAGTTCTATGTATTCACAGAATGTGAACACAGAATCTGTCTGTGTTCAATATTCATAAATGTCATCATTTCTAGCTATTAGAGATGGTCAATTCGTAGTTTGGAAATATTTTATCTTGGAAAGTAAGTATTCGATTCCTGAATTTGTGAATATATTCATATGTTTTGATGTAGTTTATGGAGGCAATAGGAAAGAAGAACATAATGGAATCATCAAAAGAAATTACTGTTCGTTGACCACTGAGGTTAATATTACCTTTTACTTCCTTAAGTAGTGAGACATGTTCCTATATACAGTATTTTCATAATGTTGCTTGCCAAAAATACTGGAATATGGATCTACATTAGTGTATCAATCATTTTTTCTTGAGTTAAGGTTCATAATACAGAAAAGAATGCGTTAGTGGTATGAACTATTAAATTTCAAATTATGCAAAGAGGATAGTATTTTATTAATATATTTTGAACTGTTAAAATAATTTGTTCGTAATTTTCTACCTACTCAAATATCAGGAATAAATGGACAATCTGCTATGATTGTCTCCAGCCTTGCTCTAGACATTTCGATGATACTTTCCTTAGGTATGTCAAGTTGTGAAAACTATGCACCGAGTCTAAGTTGCAACAACCACGAGGTTGAATCATTGCAGATTGCTCATTTAATCTTGATAAATAAATTTAATGACCGTTCTTGAAGCATTAAAGCATTGAAGTATTGTAGATTGCTCTTTTTTTTAAAGATAATTTTTGAAGATTTTTTTTCAACGACACTTTTTTTAAATTTAATTTATTTCATGATGCAGTTCTATCATAGGAATCCATTGATATAATTCCCAACTCTGAGAAACCAATACTTTCGGAGATATAATTTGTCTGTTTGAACAAGAGTGTCAAAAAGCTTCTGTCCACAGGGCTTGTTTTAAGATGCTGTTTCATCATAATAATCTATTGATATTATTCTCAACTTTAACAAGCTAATACTTTCGGAGATATGATTTTTCAAAATTTCAATTAATTCTATATGATCTCTTAGAATACTCGTGATGTATATAAATCCAACATGAGATGAGACCTACGTTTTGAATTTGATTACGAAAACCTTGAGAATTGACTCACAGAAGCCAAATTGAAAAAGTGGGAAAGCCCTGTCGACAGGAGCTTTGGCGCTCTTGTTTAAACTTTGACGAATCATAACTCCGAAAGTATTGGTTTCTCCGAGTTGGGAATGATACCAATGGATTCTTGTTTAATTTATTCTATTTTATGATGCAGTTCTATCAGAAGATTCCTTTGACATCATTCCAACTCTGAGAAACGAATACTTTCGAAGATATGATTTGTCAAAAATTGAACAATAGCGCCAAAGCTCCTGTCCACAGGGCTTTCCCACATTTTTGGCGCTCTAGTTCCTCGGAACTGAGTGCTTATCAATTTGCCCAAATGTCTGTAATTTTCGAATTTTTGGCTGAAAATGGTATCAAACGATTTGGTTCGACTCACTGATCAAGAATCCGAGGTCGAAATCGATTCTGTCCGCCGGTCCGGTCGGCCGTAGGCACGATAACTCTCGAACGAAAGGAGTTAGAGGATCGAAATTTGCAAGGTGGGTTTGGAGCGTAAATATCTCGGTTCAAGTTCTATAATGGGCGAAATCCATAAAGCGGTTTCGGAGTTATGGCCAATTTTAGTAAAAACATTATTTATTAATATTTCCGAAACCGATCACTCGATCTATCTGAAATTTAGCATCAAATTGTAGAATCATGACCTATATACGCATGTGAAGTTTTGTATTGACCAGGTTACCGCAAAATGTAAAAAAAAAATTTTGAAAATTAAAAATAATTTTTTCTACAATAACTCTCGAACGGAATGAGCTAGGCAGTTGAAATTTTCAGAGTAGGCTAGGGAGATGTATATCTCGGTTATGTTCCTTATTGGGCAAAATAGGCCAGATGGTTTCGGAGTAACAAAAAACAAATATTTTTTCAAGTAACAAATTTCAAATTCAATTTTTATTTAAGATGCAGTTTCACCATAAAAATCCATTGATATCATATTCAACTCCAGCAAGCTAATACTTTCGGAGATATGATTTTCCGAAATATCAATAATGAATCGTACTTCTATGTTTTCACAGAATGCTATTATTATTCTATCTAAGCTTTATTATATGCTCTGTGTTCATACTCGTACATGTCATCCTCTTCTATAAGAGAGTCAAATTCAGTTCAGCTATTTTAATTTGATTTCTTCCATGGTGCAGTTCTCATTCTGAGATTGCTCATTTAATCTTGATAAATAAACTATTATTTGAATTGAATTTCCTTTATGATGCAGTTCCATCATAAGAATACATTGATATAATTCTCAACTCTGAGAAACCAATACTTTCGGAGATACAATTTGTCTGTTTGAACTAGAGCGCCAGAAAGCTCCTGTCCACAAGGCTTGAACCAATTTTATTTAATCCGATGGTTGCATCAAGAATGAATTAACATAGAATCACATTGATATGGCAATTAAGAGGTGTCAAAGACCACCGTGAAGAAATAAATCATATTATATGCATAGAATAACATGTATTATATGCATCTGATAAACCATAGATGACTTTATTACTTTAATTTGACAGATTCGCAAGATTGAATGTAAGGATAGAAATCCACTGCTTGTCAAATAGCGTAGCACCAAATAACGCGATCCATGTTGAGTCATAATCAAACAATCAGAATAAAGAAATGATTGAAATATGAAATGGGTCGTCCCTGGTTTTAAGTCGTCGTACGTGCATCGGGCAAAAAGCACTCGACGAACTTCAGAATTCAGATACAGATATAGTTCATTTGCCCGCGAAGGTCTCTGACCGCGTCGAACATTGCGACCTACTTTGTCTCCGACACTAACTCACTAGGTGCCGCATAGTTCACGTGTCTTTTTCGAGGAATTCAATTACCCAAACTCTTGTCAATTCAATACGATATTTTCGTCGTTTGATGCTGGTTCGTGGGAGACGGTTGCGAAAATTTCGTACCTTCCGGACAGACGAAAGTACACTGTTTAAGTGTTTACTTATTTGTGTTTTCGTGAATGGTGGGAGTTGAGTGTATAGGAAAATGTGACTCAGTCTATTAGGTTTTGACTTCATAATACCTCGCTACTCGCTAGTAAACGTCTACGATGTACTGATGCCAATTTATAGGTAGGAAAAGTGAGTGCGTTCGATCGTTCGATAAAATAACTTCTTGTTATTGTGTGATACTCGCACGATATTCGAGATCCTTGGACTTTATATGGAACGAATGAAGGTCTAAGTTGTAATCTTCTCAACCTTCCCAACGCATTATCGTCACAGAAAAAGTAGTGCTTGTGAAGTGAGTCAAGAGCGAGTCCGGCCAGTCGAAGGTTCCGTACCTACCAAGGGTTGAATCAAGACATCATCATCAGCCACCCATGTGATGAAAAGTTCAATATCGTTACAGATAGTATGTTGATTGAATTACATTGAAATTAGTTATGTACCACTAGACGAATATCAATTTTATGAAATCAAATTCGATGAAAACAAATTCTGAAAGAGCACTGACGTGAAGTCAAGAGCTTATGAGCGCATGTTCTATTGTTTATTTACTGTTTAATAATTCGCTATCGAAATTCAAGATTTCTACCAATGATCACCAAGTTTTAATTGGATCAGATTCGTATATTTTGAGTTATTGGGGAGGTAACAAAATTCAAGATGGGTATAAACCTTTTGGCGCAACTTACCCTAAAAATTGCAAGTCGCTATTTCTTTCCGGTCGAAAGTTATCGTGGCAATGATCACCCATCCAGCTATTCATCCAAGGCTGCTCGGATCTCTAACAATATACAGTGCGTTTCAAAAAGTATACCCACCAAGAGGCAATGTTCTCGCCTGTATAGTTTTTTGAAATTTTTGTTATCGGGAAAGTTGGCGCTCAAGAAACGATGATTTTTGAAATTTATGTCATTGATCGTGTTACTCTGCCAACCTGTCAAAATTGACTTTTTTTTTTAGAAAAAATTGGTTCAAGCCCTGTTGACAGGAGCTTTGGCGCTCTTGTTCAAACTTTGACAAATTATAACTCCGAAAGTATTGGTTTCTCAGAGTTGGGAATTATATCAATGAAATCTTATGATAGAACTGCATCATAAAATGAATCATAAATCCATTGATATCATCCCAACTCGGAGAAACCAATACTTTCGGAGTTATAATTTGTCAAAGTTCGAACAAGAGCGCCAAAGCTCCTGTCCACAGGGCTTTCTCACTTTTTCAATTTGGCTTCTGTGCCTCATTTCTCATGAATTTTCGTAATTAAATTCAAAACGTAGGTCTATGACTCATCTCATGTTGGATTTATATACATCAGGAAATTATAATTAGAGTGTTCTATGAAATTATATTGATATTATTATATATATATATATATTATTATATAATTATTGAGAATAATTATTGAAATTTTGAAAAGTCAAATCTCCGAAAGTATTAGTTTGTTAGAGTTGAGAATGGCATCAATGGATTCCTATGATGAAACTTCATTTAAAAAAATTGTATTTAAAATTTGTAATGTAAAAAAATTAATTTTTTTTGTTACTCCGAAACCACCTGACCGATTTTGCCCAATAACGAACCTAACCGAGATATATTAATTTAATGATTTCTATAGTCTACTCAAAGGCATGAACCAAAAAACAAAATGTTGGAAAGGAACGGTTCTTAATAAAAATTTGTATTTTGACAGAATTTGACATTATTCCACTAGATGATTTAAAATAAGGGTTTAAACCCAACCTTCTTATTAACCCTATGTAGTGACTAATTAATTTATTTGATTAATTAATTTCGTGATTTTTTTTAAATTTTCTAGGGGTAGGTATGGTTCTTAAAATTATTTTTTTTCGTCATTTTTTTCAAATTTTCTAGGGGTACGGTTCTTACAAAATTTTAAACACGTCTTCATGTTGATTTTCTACTACTAGTTATCAAGCACCAATTCGATCGAATATTTATTTTTTGGGTTATCAAGGAAATAATATTCCAGGTGGGTATAACTCGGAAACCGTTAGACCGATTATGCCCAAAAACGAACTCAACTCTCCCTTTCGGATACGCAACCTACCCTGAAAATTGCAAGTCCCTATCTCCTTTCGTTCGAAAGTTATCGAGGCAACGGTAACCCACCTACTAAACTCACACAAGAATGCTCGAATCTCCAACAACATTTAACCGATCGTATTAAAACTTGAAACTTGGCAGTAGAGTTAGGTTACGAAGGCTCTTGCAAAATTTCAGCAATTTCAAACGAATAGTTACTGATATATAGATTTTTTTTTTTCAATGATTTATTAAAAATTTTCTACAAATGCTATTCTCACCAAATTTTGCAAACATTTTCGCGTTGGCATTCTACAGCTAATAACCATGTTTGAATTCAATCGGTTCAGTATTTTTCGAGTTAATGAGGAACAAAAAACCACCAAATTTCATAAAATTTCAGATGGCTATAACTCTAAAACCGTTTGGCCGGTTATGCTCATAAATAAACTGAAATGTCGTGTTCTGGTGCACATCTTAACCTGAAAACTTGAAGCCGCTATCTCTTTCCGTTCTCAAGTTATCGTGACAACAAAAATATTTTTTTATAATTTTTTTTAAATTTTCTAGCCATACGATTCGGACAAAATTTCACGAACGTGCTTAGGTTCATGTTCTACAACTACTCACCAAGTTTCAATTCGATCGGATTTATATTGGTTGAAAACAAAATTATTATTCGGAAAGCATTGGGCCGATTATGCCCATTAACGAACTTGTCCGTCGTATTGAGTTGCGCCACCGTCCCTGAAAATTTCAAGTCGCTAGCTCTTTTCGTTCTCAAGTTATCGTGGCAACGTACGGCCGGACGGCCGGCCGGACAGAATCAAATTTGACCTCGAATTCTTCATTGGGGAGTCGAACTTAATCGTTTTGACCATTTTCGTCAAAAAATTCGAAAGTTACAGACATTTGGGCAAAACTGTAACGCGATGTTCCCCAGAACATACGCGCAAAAAATAACGAAAAAAAAATTGTTTCAAGCACTGAAGTCAAGAACTATGTTCTATTGTCCATATATTGTCCAATACAGGAGAATGGACAATAGAACATACGCGCAAAAGTTCCTGACTTCACGTCAGTGCTTGAACCATTTTTTTCAGCATGCAAGTGTATTTGTACTAAGATATTTTTACCTTGACATGTAAAAGCAAATCTGGGTGAAAACACCAATACTCTTCTCTCTCTCCCTCTGAACTAATCGTTTGAGACCATTTTCGGCTAAAAATTCGAAAATTACATACATTTGGGCAGATTGATAGGCACTATGTACCAGCGCACCAAAAAGAGGAAAGCTCGGTGTTCTGTAGGATTTTGTACATGTACTCAGGATGAACGACAAAATTATATTAATGTGATTGCTTTTCAGCTTGCAAAAGATGCGAATTATGGACGACATCACAGAAGGTTGTATGGTCCAGCCCTCGTCTCCAGGTCATGCGGAGTTGCGACCTGAAAACGGAACGACCGAAGAAAATGGCCCATCATCAGACAACCAGAATGATAATTCCGTTGACGGATGCGAACAAACCGAAACCAACAAGGAAGAAAGCGAAACCAAAGACTCAAGTGCGGCGGAAGAAAACCACAACGAAACAGATCTCACGGAGTGCACCAACAACAAACGAAAAGAAGAAGAGGAGGAGACGACCGGCAAGAAGTTGAAGATGGACATCGACGAAAACTTCCTTCAGAGGAATAAGATGTTGAATGACTGCATAGAGGTTATGGACTGCGAGGAATCGAATGGTGATCAGCTTCAGATGCAATCGGAGCAACTGGTGTCCGAAATAAGGGCATTGAACGAGCTGGCTCGTGAGAAAGAGATGGAGTGGAACAGCATCCTCCACTTAAAAAAATTCAAGGAAGAGTTATTGATGAGAATAGAGCGTAAAAAACAAATTTCGATTATAAATTCCGACAAACCCGAAGTTGAAGAAACCCAAGACGAAAGTCGTATTAAAACAGGTCAAAGTATTATGAGACTAAATATTTCTAAATCTCCACAGACTGACAGAATAAACAAAAATATTCTTCTCAAAGCTTACAATTCTGACATGAATGGATCATTGGATCTTAGGCAAAACGTGAGGAACAGGCCTACCCTTGATGTTCAAGCTATCATTGCAGATTATAGGCAGAGACACCCTGAGAATGTGCCAAGAAGGGGGAAGAGAATAAGAAATAACTATATGGGCACCAGAAATTCAAATATTCTTAATTTTTCGTCTACAGCGCTTGGTTCTGGTTCCCAAATGAAACAGAACAACCTGCAGGATATCAGCAACGAACTTAATCTGATTCTTGGTGCTATGGATTCGGTAAGTAGAGAGAAGTTCATGCATTCACCTCCCTCTTTTATTGAGCATGAGAAACTTTGCGTATTTTATAGACCAGGATCGATAATCATTGAAAGAATAAAAATTAATAGTAGGATCAAACCCATTGGAAAAGGATGATGAAATAAAAAAAATGAAAGGAAAAATAATTTACGGGTGATCTGAGATCATGAACTGGGTAAGTTTTTAAGGGCAAAATCGGTTTATATCGATTTCCGGAAAACTACAAGTCCTATGGA
Source organism: Halyzia sedecimguttata (assembly GCA_937662695.2). Lineage (NCBI taxonomy): Eukaryota > Metazoa > Arthropoda > Insecta > Coleoptera > Coccinellidae > Halyzia > Halyzia sedecimguttata. The sequence continues at coordinate 513,429 of OW569411.2, read as the reverse complement.
GAAAAGTTAATATGCAACTATGTAGGCAATAAAATGATCTACAACTTTTGGATTTAAACTTCTTAAAATCTTAAAATAGCAATAAATAGTCATCTACGGATATAATTTAGAGAAGTTTCTACAACTTTCTCAAAATATTGTAGATGTCTTATTAAATATTAACTCGGCATTTTCTGAGAAGATTTACCATAGTAATGTATTTTTTTACCATCAGAAAGTAAAGATTTCAACGAACAAAAAGCCTAACCACTTTTTCAAAAAAGTAGATATTTTGACTTGAGAATTTTCGATCGAGAATTAGACCGCTTTTTCGATATTAAGTCAAAATAAGGTGAAACAATAAATATGTTAAATAAAAAAAATTATAGTGTGTTTTGGGCATAAAAAGGTAAGTTTTCACGAAATTTCATGAAAATAAAATTGTTTTAAAAGATTAAAAAAACCAAAAACTGGGTAATTTGGATTTTTCGCATAAATTTTGAGGTCATGTAAAAAAAGTGTGAATACAAAAGTTGTAGAACTTTTTATTACCTACAATTTTGTCATTCAATTTTCTTCCATAGGAGTTGTAGATAAACCGTGTTTTACCCTTAAAAACTCTAATTGCAGATTCGTAATCTGCGTGCCCGATTTAGTGAATAACCAAAGCCGCGTCGATCTAATCGGAAAATTGTTGATTTTCGTATGGGTTAGATACTAGAGAAAACTTTTTGCCGTTTGACGGATTTACTCATTTCCTAATATTTTCCGAACGGATAGAGATACATAGGAAATAGATACATAAATCTAAATGTCGTCCACCGACCAATAATCGTAGAAAATTCGTTTATCGAGATGTGAAAATCATAGATTTCGGACGGGAAAGAAGAATTTTCCTTCGATTCCGGGTCAACCCGTGCCGACCCAAAATATTTTTTTCATGGTATATCGATACGGGGCTCGTGTCTAATTAAATCGAGATCGCTGATCACGAATATGTAATTAGTTTTTCCCTAAGTGGCGTACTTTGGGAAAATTTTGACTTAAAGTGAAAGAATTGACGAAAATAGGTCAATTTCGGAACTTTCCACCGCCCAAAAAAATTGGAGTAAAGTGTTCCTGATTTTTTACGTCATATTTGGATCCTTAATCTATCGAATAATCCGAACAATAAATGTCCAGGTCGTACGCTTCGGAAATTATGGTTTTTTTCCCGAGGGTCTATTTTTCGGAAAATTCTTTCCGCGATATTTCCTCGGGAAATTTCTGTAATAAATATCTGATCGTAGATTCGGAATCTACGGCCCCGAATCTATAAGAATGAGTACCCGCTTCATAGTTTTGCGTCAAAAAATTTTTCTCGAAAAATGGAATTTTTTAAAGGCTGTATTAAAAAATTGCCAAAATTCGACCGGTCTCCGATTTCGATGCAAGTCACGTCATTTAGTAATTCGGGGCCGTAGATTACGACTATATGATCGGATTTTTCATTAGAGAATTTTCCGCGGAAATGCCGCGAAATGAATTTTCCGAAAACCAGCCCCTCGGGAAAAAAATCATAATTTCCGAATAGTACGGCCTGGACATTTTCTGTTTGGATTATTCAGTAGATAAAGGATCCATATATGACGGCAAAAATCAACAACACCCTACTCCGATTTTTTTCGGCGGTGTAAACTTTCAAAATTGGCCTATTTTCGTCCATTTTTTCACTCTAAGTGAAAATTTTCCCAAAGTACGCCACTTAGGGAAAAACTAATTGCATATTCGTGATCAGCGACCTCGATTTAATTAGACACGAGCTCCGTATCGATATACCATGAAAAAAATTTTTTGGGTCGGCATTTTTGACCCGGAATCGAAGGAAAATTCTTCTTTCCCGTCCGAAATCTATGATTTTCACATATCGATAAACGAATTTTCTGCGATTATTTGTCGGTGGACGACGTTTAGATTTATGTATCTATTTCCTATGTATCTCTAAACGTTCGGAAAATATTAGGAAATAAGTGAATCCGTCGAACGGCAAAAAGTTTTCTCTAGTATCTAACCCATACGAAAATCTAAAGTTTTCCGATTAGATCGCCACGGCTTTGGCTATTCACTAAATCGAGTGCGTAGATTCCGAATCTGTAATTAGTTTTTCCGTATCTCGTTTAGTTTTGGTAATATGGCGAAAAATACGACTAATTAGTCCATTTTCCGGAGGTAGGGCCAGAAATTGCGACTTTTTTCGTCATTCCTCCGAAACTAATCGAGATACGGAAAATCTAATTGCAGATTCGTGATCTGCGTGCCCGATTTAGTGAATATTCACCCCCTCACACTTCCCGTCCTCAGATCATCCGTAAATTATTTTTCCTTTCATATTTGTTATATTCTCTTCCTTTTCCAAATGGTTGCATCCTACTATTATTTTTTTTTGCGCTCTTGTTCCTTGGAACAGAGTGCCTATCAATTTGCCCAAATGTCTGCAATTTTCGAATTTTTGGATGAAAATGGTCTTGAACGATTTGGTTCAACTCACTAATCACGTGGTCAAAATACATTCCGTCCCGCCGTTCCGACCGTACAAACGATAACTCTTGAACGGAATAAGCTAGACAGTTGAAATTTTCAGAGTAGGTTTGGGAGATAAATATCTCGGTTGAGTTTGTTATTGGGCAAAATCGGCCAGATGGTTTCGGAGTAACGAAAAAATTACAAAATTACAACTGTCGTATTTAATTTTTTTTAAGATGCAGTTTCATCCTAAGAATCCATTGGTATCATTCTCAATTCAAACAAATTAATACTTTCGGAGATATGATTTTCAAAATTTCAATATTAAATCGTAACTCTATGATTTCACACATGCTGTATCGAAAATTAACGTCTGTATATCTATGAATTTTATCTGTGGTCATACATTTCATCATTGTCATCTCATCTATAATACAGATAGAGCTATTAATGTTCTGTGGATAACAGACATGTCAAACAAAGTATGATTGAATGCAAAATTACCAACGGAACAACCTCAATAGTTATCGTAGATATCTTGATAATGATGATGATGGAAATATATACTTTGGTAATTTAAACAAATTGGGTTCAGAATATCTCCAGTTAAAACAAAACTAGGATATTTGCAAAGTTTCAATTGATATAATATAATTTTCAGATTTGAGGAATGAATATATGGGATAAGTTCGTTATTGGGTAAAATTCTTCTGCTGGTTTTGGATTAATAATTTTTGGCACTTGTTGAATTCAAATTCTTTTATGATGCAGTTCTATCTGTTGGAACAAGAGCGCTTCTTGTTTCAAAAATTATCGACCCTGGTTTATGATTTGTACGTTCGATACGTCCAAAATACAGACATGGAATGTTTTGTCATTTAAGAATACAGGACAAACTGCACAAGAGACACAACTGGCTTTCTTGCTCGAACAAGCTCTTCGAAAGCTCTGAAGTGTCTTCTGGGCCTAGATGTTAATCATATGAAAAACACTGAAACAATTGATGATACAGAACAATAACCATTTGATTTGTAAATATTTCTATTTTATCCCTCAGGTAGAGACTTCGAAAGGAACACTCGAAGCTAGTCAGAGGATACAAGAGTCAGCATCCTTCAAAAACATGCTTCTTCAGTTGTCAAGACTGTCGCAAAATGAAAAAAATGAACTTCTTCAGAACGCAATGAAACCTCCGCCACCTTACCCTGAAGTCACAGTGCATCCAGTTACTTCAGCTGCCCCGCTCAAGAATTCCCTTCTTCATGGTATATTAACTAAGGTAAATTAACGGTGATCATGAGTCGTTGGGCGAGTGATTTTGATGCAAATATCATTCGCGAAATGCCAAGCAACAAATTCTCACATCACAATTCATTGTTATCCAATATTTATATACTTCGTACATACCCTGATAGTCGGGGTTATCTTGTATAAGTTTGCTTCAAAACTAACTCTGGCCGTGCCTCCACCAAATAATTCTTCAAGCACACAGCAATGTTCTGGATAAAGAAAGATAATTACAAGATGAACTGTTTCCATTAGAAATGACGACAATAGAACATTTAACACATACCTCTCAAAATCGCCAAGAACATTCACGTGGTCAACTTGGATTTGTACATAACATTGCCACACTTGATTCTTTATTTCCGTACTAAAAAATAGCATAACTGAATCATCCAACCAGTTTATATACGTGAAATATTTTCATAATAAGAAAAATTTCCTTCAACAGTCGCCAGGTCTATGGAATTGTTGAATTTACGTAATATACTTTTTCAAATTCCTTATTTTTCTTCAGAAAATTCACATTGTGAAAAATACGTAATTACTACGTCTTCTATGTAGAGAGGACAACGTTGCGTAGTTATCTGACAGGAAATTGAGCATAACCTACAATTTTCAAAATTTACACGGTAAAATGTGTCAAATATTCATGGCCAACCGGGAGACTTTATAAATGTGAATGGAGTACAGGCATCTTCATTGATTTTCTTCATTTGAATTTTCGAGTAGTCTCTCCAATTTTAATCTTGTTTGTTTGAAAATTGTCGATATTAAGTAATTATATGGAAAAATTAATAAAATTCGACAATGGATTCTTATGATGAAACTGCATCTTAAAAAAATTGAATTTGAAATTGTAATGTAAAAAAAATATTTGTTTTCATTACTCTGTAACTACTAGGCCGATTTTGCCCAATAACGAACTCAATCGAGATATTCATCCCCCAAACCTACCCTGAAAATTTCAACTGTCTAGCTTATTCCGTTCGACACTTATCGTGATAACGGACGGACGGCCGGACAGAATCGATTTCGACCACGGATTCTTGATCAGTGAGTCGAACCAAATCGTTTAAGACCATTTTCTTCCAAAAATTCTAAAATTACAGACATTTGAGCAAATTGATAAGCACTATGTTCCGAGGAACAAGAGCGCCAAAACACAGGTACTAATCATATTTCCCTTATTTATAGTCCTAGGTAAACAAATTCGATCAGAAATCAGACGATAATTATCAATTTGTTTGATCTGCATTTTGTGCCTGCTGAATTTCTATCAAATCGCTACACTTCTATGTATTTTCTAGACACCTTCCAGAGGAAATAACAAAAAAAACTTCAGCCCAACCTTGGCTAGACTTCTCACAGCCCCCGATCAATCAGGAGACAACACAGATTCAGCGCCTTCAATAACCAACAACTCTAATCATCCATCCAATATATCGATCTCAGAGATGCTTTCTTCAAGCAAGGTAATTTGATACAACTGAAATATGTTCTCCTCAAGAAAAATACGAAAGCTATTCACATTGCGAATTATCTGTAAGAATCCACAGTAGAAATCAATAAATTCACGCATTCAAGTCAATATTATTTTCAACTCTCCTTCACTCACCTTAATGCGTACGCCCATGGAGGCGGCGAAATTTCAAAAGAACAGCTTAAGTAAAATTGGATAGACTATAGTAGATTCAGTCATGGTAATTTCCATCGTTGCCATGTAGAACATGCCATCTAAGATCAGTTATTATTACTATTATATAACTTTATTGGCAGAGAACAGAGGTATTGATATACAGGGTAACTCGATGGTTAATGGGCGGAGCTAAGGACCTTTATGTCGAAACGAACACAGAAATGCATTCAGCTAAATGATAGCCAATCCCGGCAATTTTTGTAAAACTGTTTTTTCCCATATTTTGAAGGCTTTCAGAACTAGTTATAGCATTATGATTTTCGAAATGATGTTTGTTTTTCCAGACTAATTTTATTGTTCATTCCAAATTGAGATATCTCTTAAATTAATGTTTGTGTCCCAAAAAATAAGGGCCTGATAAGAGGCAGAAGATTCAATTAAATCGGGAAAATGAATGAATACTGAATGACACTTATTATTTTTCTTGAAATTTTGGTTACTGTGTTGTCTGAGATTTGATATTGAGTATTTTTCTCCTTTTTTGCGCTTATGTTCTGGGGAACATAGCGTTATCATTTTACCCAAATGTCTGTAATTTTCGAATTTTTCGTCGAAAAAAGGCTCAAATTGAAACTTGGCGAGTAGTTCTAGAATACAAACCTAAGGACGTTTGTGAAATTTTGTGAGAATTATATCGCTAGAAAATTTTGAAAAAATTATTGAAAAATAATATTTATGTCACGATAACCTAATAGCGTCTTGAAAATTTCAGGTTAGGTTGTGCATCTGAATGCGACATTTAACATTTTTTGTAGGCCTAATCGGTCAAACGGTTTCGGAGTTACCCATCTGAAATTTGGTTATTTCCTCAATAACTCGAAAAATACAAAACCGATCCAATTCAAACGTGGTTATTAGTTGTAGAATGCCAACGCGAAAATTCTTGCAAAATTTCGTGAGTATCGCATCACTAGAAAATTTTTAAGAAATCATTTTGAATTGAAAAAAATTCTATATATCAGAAAGTATTCGTCCGACATCGCTGAAATTTTGCGAGAGCCTTCAGAATCTAACTCTACTACCAAGTTCCAAGTTTTAACCCGATCGGATCTATATTGTCGGAAATCCAAGCAGCCTTGTGTAAGTTCAGTAGCTGGATGGGTGACCGTTGCCTCAATAAATTTCGAAGGAAAGGAGATAGGGACTTACAATTTTCAGGATAGGTTGCGCATCTGAATGGGAGGGTAAAGTTCGTTTTTGAGCATAAATCGGTCTAACGGTTTCGCAGTTATACCCACCTGGAATATTATTTCCTCGATAAATCGAAAAAAATTGACTCGATCGAATTGAAGCTTGGTAACTATTTGTAGAATATCGACATAAAGACGTGTGTAAAATTTTGTGAGAACCGTACCCCTAGAATATTTTAAAAAAATTACGAAAAAAAAATTGTTTCAAGTGTTTTTTGGGATGAAACTTACTTTAACATTTTTCCTAGTCTGGACCTGAAAAAAAAATTCAGGTACTATGTATGTATGAAGTAGTTGTTGGGGAGAATAAACGTACCAAATATGAAAATATATGTGGTGGTCCGAATGTTATGGATAATTGAAGAAATTGGCAAAATCAATATGAAGATAGATAGACCCTTAAAATAAGGTTATTCTGACTCACCTCAGTCTCCTCTATCTACCCTTAGCTTCCGCTCATTTACCAATGAATCACCATGTATAATCATAGATGAAAATAATAACAAATATACTTATTTTGTAAAACTGCCCAATTACAGTTTTACTGTATCATTAAACTTATTTGAGAATCATGCGTTTGAAAACTTAAAAATGAAGTTATATTAATAATATCAAAATTTTTTCAGGCACGAAATGAAATCACAATTACACCAGTAGAGAATCAGTTTGATAAAGTCGATGGAGCATCCAAAAAAGTTTCAAACGTTGTAAGTTGACAAAAATTCGACAGATTTCTCAAAATACTAATTCGCATAATTTATACTGAGATGATCTAAGAGCAAAACATATTTCTATTGAAAAAATTAATTTCAAACCGTTAAACTGTAACTTATCATTCGAGATAGAGTGTGCTGAAAAGATATAAATAATGATCTTCACAATAAGACAATGATTTCATTTCAAGGAGGACGATGGAACTGAAGACAGTGATGACAGATTAGTGATAGATGAAAGTAAGAGAGATGGAAGACGAGAAACAGACAACAGTTCTGAGGCTGGAGATGAAGTACCTGAGTGTCAAGGCTGTAATCAGAAAACCGCTCAGTTTGTTTGTGCGGGCTGCGGGAATCAATGGTACTGCAGTAGAGATTGTCAGGTTAGTTAACAACAAAGAAAATATTTTATTATTAATAATATAAAGATTGGTATCCATCTTGATCTTTGGTTCTTGTACCCTACTCAATTCGTCGGAAGGAGGTCATCAATAGTTTTCATAAATCTGATAACGTCTTTAGGAGCCTTGGTTATCCAGTGGCGAAGCCACATGGTGGGATATATTTATTATTTTTCACAATTGGAAAACCTTTACTTCCTGAGAACATCACTTACATAAAAGCTTTTCTCTATTTCAGTATCGTAATGAGTCCATTCCAGTACTAAAAACAGTGCTGGAATGAACTCATTCCCGCATTGTTTCTAGTTATATTTTTCGTTTTCTGGTAGTCAGCACTGACATTCGATCCTGTCAAATTTCAACACACGTCAATTGACAATACAATATAATCTGGATATAGTGAAATAATTGTTGAGGAAAAGCATTATTTTCATTAAAAAATATGGTGCACGTCGCTCAAGAACAGTCGAGAATATGGCTGCTGTAGCCGAAAGTGTTGAAGAAAACCCAGGTTTATCCATTCCTCGTCGTTCTTTGGAATTAGGCATTCCACAAACGTCATTACACCGTATTTTGCATAAAGATTTGGGTCTTAAGGCTTATAAAGTTCAGTTAACACAAGAACTCAAGCCGGCCGATCATCAACAACGTCGTGTCTTTGCTGATTGGGTCGTTGAAATGCATGAAAATGATCCGGAATTCCATCGAAAAATCATCTTGAGTGATGAGGCCCATTTCCACCTCGGTGGCTTCGTCAACAAGCAAAATCGTCGCATCTGGGGCTCGGAAAACCCAAGAGTTATTGTTGAAAAGCCTCTTTATCGTCAACGTATGACTGTTTGGTGCGGTTTATGGTCCGGCGGAGTCATTGGACCATACTTTTCGAAAATGAGGCTGGAGCAACAGTTACGGTAAATGGATTGCGCTATTGAGAGATGATTAATGATTTTTTATGGCCGGAATTGATGGTATTGATCTGGACAACGTTCACTTTTAACAAGACGGCGCTACGTGCCACACAAGCAACGAAACCATTGATCTTTTGCGGGAAAAGTTTCCGGGCCGAGTTATCTCTCGAAGAGGTGATCACAATTGGCCACCGAGATCTTGTGATTTAAAACCTTGACTTCTTCCTTTGGGGCCACGTGAAAGAGAAGGTCTACGCCAATAGCCCAGCGTCGATTCAAGACCTCAAAGATGGAATTCGTGAGGCTATCGAGGACATAGGGCAGCCACTTTGCGATTTGGTTATGGAAAATTTCATTAAAAGGATATGGTCCTGTAAGCGTGGTCGTGGTGGTCATTTGCCTGATGTTATTTTCCACTATTAACGGCATAGCTTCTTCTTTATAATGAAATAATCATCCGATCAATTATATTGAAAAATGGATTTTTCTTTGAATATCAAAATAACACCTCTTATTGGAAAATCCTTTAGTTTGTGTACCATTTAATGTCATTTCTTTTAAGAACTTGGCTGGTGGATTCCCAGTCCCAGTATTTTGTCCTCCCTAGCATCGTAGTGAAGTTCTCTTCGATGCTTACTTACTTGATCATTCCGTCACTAGGAAGATTAGCTGATGAAATGTACCTGATAAGAGAGGACCAACTTCCTGGTTTTTAATATTCTCATTACCCTTTCTTTTGTTTGTTGTTACCTTTGTTTTGCAACACCTGATCTCGAAATACGAAGAGGTATAATTAGTTTCTTGGAAAAATCTTCCAGATATTGGCCATTCATTCAACTTGAAAATGTCTAAGTACATAATTTTCCATTATGCCTCATTTAGATGTCTACCATGTTTCGGATTCTTCTTGACCCCTCACAGTTTCTCACTATCTTCGGGTACTGTATCCACTTAATCCAATTTTTTCTCTGATGTGTGCCACTTATTTGGTATTTGGAGATATCTTATTATTAATGAACTTTTCGATTTGTAGGTTTCCGCATGGGACGAACATTCTGAAGTATGTTGCGGTTGAGACAGTCTCATCCTATCAAAGTGCCACTGACATGAATATCGTTGAAAATAACTGAGAAAAATTCGGTTTACTTCATTTAGAAGTTTTTTATATTCTTAGAAATTGGTGAGTGCGAATGTCTCCGTTTAGGAAAGGGATTTAAAAATTGTTCCATTTTAGTATGTTTATCAACAATCAAACCAAAGGAAGTCAAACTGTTATTATGTAGATTTAGTTATTTATAAGCAGATATATATTATATGAACAGGCTTAAGTACATCATACCTTCCAATAGTTCAGACGAATTTCTCACTGATAAGAGAAATGAGGTAATACAATAGACTCTACAAACCCATATTGTTGTGGAAAGAGATATATAACAAATTCAACGACATGGGTAATAATGAAATAAATATTTTTCCAAAATACAGAAGTCAAGATATGTAATGAATATCGTTATGGTTCATGCAAATTATTGCCCCCTCTGTCATTTCTAGCTATCCCTACTGGGGTAGTACTTAACCTTTTCGAAAGTTCGTAAAAATTTTAGAGTTGTATTTTTTGTGATCCATATCCTGTGAACCTTATATGACAAACATTGAAGACAGTCATTTGTTAGCATATCAAGCTCATTCCGACTTCTTACGAGTATTTGAGAATTTCAATAGGGTTCGTATTTTGAGCAAGGTTTTGTTTAAAATTAATCAACCTAGAGGTCCAACAAATGATTGAGCTAATGAATTGGAGCTCATTTACATATACTTATTTCTGTTAATTTCCTTTGAAAAAGTACCTACTTAGTTACCACAATATGTACTTTATGAAATGCCACCTATTCACATAAGTGACTGGCTAAATATTTAAAATCCTTGTAAATAGAAATTTAAATTTATTTCAAAGAAGATATGAAGTTTTATTTATTCATCATATTTTTTACCAGGATGAATATCAGTACCGTTTTAATTCAGGTGTGTTTTGTATTTATTCTGTTTCAGTTCAAATGTAATCATTACTATTTGTTCTAGATTTATATGAGTTTTCGTATGTGAACTTAAATACATACCTTTTACAATGATTTTGAATGTAAACATTTTATTTACTTACTTTCCATGTGAATCCCTATTTCCTAATTTCATAACGATTAATTCTAATGAATTAACTTATTTATGATTCCAGTGCGAACTCTGGCTTAAGGACAAAATTCAGTAGACGATAAAATCGCAACGACCAGTTGTCACGTGACAAAGTTGCCATAACGACACTTTCGTTAAACATTTCCCTTCTAGCCGTTTCATGGAGCCACGAAATCGCAGACAGCTTTTAAACAAATTCAAAAACATAACCTAATTAAGTGTTAATATTACAACTAAATATGAACAAGATGCGTGATTATAATAATTATTTCAACGAATATACAGGATGAGCCACGGTAGATGGCACCCTTGACTTTTGCGGAGAACGGCTAGAAACTTCTGCACCATCGATATATAATATTTTCAGCACTAATGTGTTGTTGCTTTTATCAAGAAGTACTAACAATGTTGATATTTCAAATGGAACATCCTGTATATTATTGCTTTTTTTCGACTTGCCGTAACCTGATTATTTCTGTATAAACTTCCTGATCCCTAGCTCTAGCAGTTTTCGAGTAATTGATTGATTCACTTCTTTTTGGCGTTCTTGTTCCTCGGGACAGAGTGGTTATTTGTGCAAAATATAGTTTCAATTAAACATTCATTACTTCGGTACTTGGAATCCTAGAGAGCTGAAATTTTTGGTGTGGATTATCAATATTACGTTTAATGAAATACGTCAACAAAATCTCCGTTAATAAATTCAACTAATAGTTTACAATCGATGCCAGTTGTTAAATTATCATAATTTAAAATCATGTTCTATGACATTTCATGGATACCTAATACAAAATGTAGCTCAATATTCCCATTGGCATGAAAACTACAATTTAGGTATAGGAACATGTTATATCCTGTGAAAGGAAATTTAAATCAGTTTTTGCGCGTATGTTCTGGCCCAGAACATACGCGTAGTTAACCCTACACCTTCTCGTGATTCTTGCTGAACAATGAATTGAATAATATCTATCTAGGTTTCTATTTCAACTTGATCTCAATAATATTGTGCAGAATGAAATATAGTTATTAAATTTATTGAAAAAGTAGGGTCTCATATTGTGTATTCATCCAGGGATTCCAAGCAAGAAAGCCTATTCAATGAGTTTACTAGAGTTTTAAATTCGAAATCGAAATACGTACACGATATCCAGCGCTACCGCATTTAAGCAGTATACATCTAAGAGGCGATAAACTGTGGCGTTGTCAGACTGTGTTCCCGGCTATCACTATGGTGAGCTCTGCCTGGAAGATGATAAAATGGCACCACCGCTCCAATTCGTACGCCAGGCGATTCTTGGATTCAGTCGAACTTCAAACGTTTGTTTTTCGCGGGCATTTCGTGGTGTTTTTGTGTATAACGGTGTGAAATATGAATTAATGCAAAAGGCAGTGATAAATATGGTCGGATATTTGATATTTATATGTTCTGTCATTAAACTGCAGTCAGTGTGTAAATAGTGAAATTTCCTTTGGATTATTTCGTTGGAGATGAGTACATTTCAGTTGAGACTATAGACAACAAGATGGACTAGAAATATGAGTGAAATAGAACTTTCATTTCTTCCGATTTTTTAAAACATTTTTATGACCTTTCTAATAATTTTTCAACAAAAATTGATGCATCTGGATGGGAGATCAAGAAGCTCAAAGAATCTTTTTATTTTTATACATATGTATTCAATTTCCAAAAGTCTGTATCAGTCTACATACCTACTTCAGTTGAAATCAATAAGGACCTTATTCATCTTAAATTATTCATTAAGAATGTTCAGATTTCCTGCAGTGTTTTGAAATGGATTCTTCCTTTCGATTTCACCCGCAGCAGATAGTCTCAACTTACTAATCTGCTTTCCCGCTATATAAATATAATTAATGGGGATTCAGATTAAGAATTAATTAATCAATTTGTTTTATCAACATTTTCACACAGTTCAGATCAAAAAATAATTTTAAGTTTATTTACTCTTCGTAGCATTGAATTGATATTCTGAATTCACAGAGACTTGTAGTTGTAGTTTACATTTATAAATCATTCTAAATTCACTTTGTTCTGTTTTCGCCAATTTACTTTTGAAAAATTTCGTAGAAAATACGAATTACAATGTTATTGTCATTGTTTGATTATCACAATTTTCATCGGCCTATCTTATCAGTCTTGTATAATAGTTATGTTTGGGAATATATTTTTATTTTGAGAATTTCATTCGAGTTATAATTTTTTGCCAATAGTTAACCCTTCACCTTCTTGTTGTTCTTGCTGAACAATTAATTGTATAACAACTATAGGTATCTAGCTAGGTTTCAATTTCAACTTGATCTCAATAATATTGTGTAGAATGAAATGTAGTTATTCAATTTATTGAAAAAGTAGGGTCTCATATTGTCTATTCATCCAGGGATTCCAGGAAAGAAAACCTATTCAAAGAGTTCACTTAGTTCACAAGAGTTTAAAATTCGAAACGAAATATAGGATATCCATTATCCAGCGCTACCGCATTGAAGTTGAAGAAGTATGCATCTACGAGACGATAGGTTGCGGCGTTGTCAGACTGTTTTCCAGGCTATCTCTATGGTGAGCTGTGCCTGGAAGATGATAAAATGGCACCACCACTCCAAGTCGTACGCCAGGCGATTCAGTCGAACTTCGAACGTTTGTTATTGTATTATGATGGACGATTACTTCTTATTCTGGAGTTTATTGTTTTTCGCGGTCATTTCGTAGTATTTTTGTGTATAACGGTGTGAAATGTGAATTAATGCAAGGCAGTGATAAATATGGTCGGATATTTGATATTTATATGTTCTGTCATTAAACTGCAGTCAGTGTGTAAATAGTGAAATTTCCTTTGGATTATTTCGTTGGAGATGAGTACATTTCAGTTGAGACTATAGACAACAAGATGGACTAGAAATATGAGTGAAATAGAAGTTTAATTTCTTCCGATTTTTTAAACCATTTTGATGACCTTTCTAATAATTTTTCAACAAAAATTGATACATATCTGGATGGGAGATCAAGAAGCTCAAAGAATCTATTTATTTTTATATATGTATTCAATTTCCAAAGGTCTGTATCAGTCTAGATGCTTCAGTGAAATCAATAAGCAAATTTACTTTTGAAAAATTTTGTAGAAAATACTAATTACAATGTTATTGTCCACCAAATGGAAAATAAACCGAAACATTTGTAGAAAGCAGAAACTCACCATTAAAGTAAAAACCAAACCAAGACAAACTCTAAGATGATTATCACAATTTTCATTAGCCTACCTTATACATATAATAGTTATGTTTGGGAATATATTTTTTTTATTTTCAGAATAACATTCAAGTTTATAATTTTTTTGCCAATAGTTAACCCTACACCTTCTCGTGATTCTTGCTGAACAATGAATTGAATAATATCTATCTAGGTTTCTATTTCAACTTGATCTCAATAATATTGTGCAGAATGAAATATAGTTATTCAATTTATTGAAAAAGTAGGGTCTCATATTGTTTATTCATCCAGGGATTCCAAGCAAGAAAACCTATTCAATAAGTTCACTTATTTCACTAGAGTTTTAATTTCGAAATATAGGATTATAGGATATCCATTATCCAGCGCTACCGCATTTATGCAGTATGCATCTAAGAGCAGGCGATAAACTGTGGCGTTGTCAGACTGTGTTCCAGGCTATCACTATGGTGAGCTCTGCCTGGAAGATGATAAAATGGCACCACCGCTCCAAGTCGTACGCCAGGCGATTCTCGGATTCAGTCGAACTTCAAACGTTTGTTTTTCGCGGTCATTTCGTAGTATTTTTGTGTATAACGGTGTGAAAAGTGAATTAATGGAAGGCAGTGATAAATATGGTCGGATATTTGATATTTATATGTTCTGTCATTAAACTGCAGTCAGTGTGTAAATAGTGAAATTTCCTTTGGATTATTTCGTTGGAGATGAGTACATTTCAGTTGAGACTATAGACAACAAGATGGACTAGAGATATGAGTGAAATAGAACTTTCATTTCTTCCGATTTTTTAAAACATTTTTATGACCTTTCTAATAATTTTTCAACAAAAATTCATACATCTGGATGGGAGATCAAGAAGCTCAAAGAATCTATTTATTTTTATATATGTATTCAATTTCCAAAGGTCTGTATCAGCCTAGATGCTTCAGTTGAAATCAATAAGGACCATATTCATCTTAAATTATTCATTAAGAATGTTCAGATTGCAGTGTTTTGAAATGGATTCTTCCTTTCGATCTAACCCGCAGCAGATAGTCTCAACTTACTAATCTGCTTTCCCGCTATATAAATATAATTAATGGGGATTCAGATTAAGAATTAATCAATTTGTTTTATCACCATTTTCAAAAAGTTCAGATCAAAAAATAATTTTATGTTTATTTACTCTTCGTAGCATTGAATTGATATTCTGAATTCACAGAGACTTGTAGTTGTAGTTTAGATTAATAAATCATTCTAAATTCACTTTGTTCTGTTTTCGCAAATTTACTTTTGAAAAATTTCGTAGAAAATACGAATTACAATGTTATTGTCATTGTTTGATTATCACAATTTTCATCAGCCTACCTTATCAGTCTTATATAATAGTTATGTTTGGGAATATATTTTTATTTTGAGAATTTCATTCGGGTTATAATTTTTTGCCAATAGTTAACCCTTCACCTTCTTGTTGTTCTTGCTGAACAATGAATTGAACAATAACTATCCAGGTTTCTATTTCAACTTGATCTCAATAATATTGTGCAGAATGAAATGTAGTTATTCAATTTATTGAAAAAGTAGGGTCTCATATTGTCTATTCATCCAGGGATTCCAGGAAAGAAAACCTATTCAAAGAGTTCACTTAGTTCACAAGAGTTTAAAATTCGAAATTATCCAGCGCTACCGCATTGAAGTTGAAGAAGTATGCATCTACGAGACGATAGGCTGCGGCGTTGTCAGACTGTTTTCCAGGCTATCTCTTTGGTGAGCTCTGCCGGGAAGATGATAAAATGGCACTACCGCTCCAAGCTCCAAGTCGTACGCCAGGCGATTCAGTTTCAGTCGAACGTGGAACATTTGTTATTTTGTATTGTGATGGACGATTACTTCTTATTCTGGAGTTTAGCGTTTTTCGCGGGCATTTCGTGGTATTTTTGTGTACATATAACGGTGTGAAATGTGAATTAATGCAAGGCAGTGATAAGTATGGTCGGATATTTGATATTTATATGTTCTGTCATTAAACTGCAGTCAGTGTGTAAATAGTGAAATTTCCTTTGGATTATTTCGTTGGAGATGAGTACATTTCAGTTGAGACTATAGACAACAAGATGGACTAGAGATATGAGTGAAATAGAACTTTCATTTCTTCCGATTTTTTAAAACATTTTGATGATCTTTCTAATAATTTTTCAACAAAAATTTCAAAATTGATACATCTGGATGGGAGATCAAGAAGCTCAAAGAATCTATTCATTTTTGGCGCTGTTGTTCCTCGGAACAGAGTGCTTATCAATTTGCCCAAATGTCTGTAATTTTCGAATTTTTGGCTGAAAATGGTATCAAACGATTTGGTTCGACGCACTGATCAAGAATCCGTGGTCGAAATCGAATCTGTCCGGCCGCCGGCCGTCCCTTACCACGATAACTCTCGAACGAAAGGAGTTAGAGGATTGAAATTTGCAGGGTATGTTTGGAGCGTAAATTTCTCGCACGAGTTCGTTAACGGGCGAAATCCATCAAGCGGTTTCGGAGTTTGTCCGTTTTTAGTAAAAACATTTTTTATGAATATTTCCGAAACCGATCAATCGATCTATCTGAAATTTAGCATCAAATTTTAGAATCATGACCTTTAGACGCATGTGGAGTTTTGTATTGATCGGGTTACCGTAAAGTGTCATATTCCAGATGGTTTCGGAGTTTCGAAAAACATTTTTTTTTCAACTTACAAATTTCAAAATAATTTTTTTTTAAGACGCTGTTTCACCATAAAAATGCATTGATATTATTTTCAACTCTAACAAGCTAATACTTTCGAAGATATGATTTTTCGAAATTTTAATACTGAATCGTACTATTCGTACTTCTATGTTTTCACATAATGCTATAATTATTCTATCTATGATTTATTATATGATCTGTGTTCATACTCGTACATGTCATCCTGTTCTTTAAGAAAGAGTCAAATTCATTTCAGCTATTTTAATTTGATTTCTTCCATGGTGCAGTTCTCATTCTCAGACCGCTCATTTAATCTTGATAAATATACTATTATTTGAATCGAATTTCCTTTATGATGCAGTTCTATCATAAGAATACATTGATATAATTCTCAACTCTGAGAAACCAATACTTTCGTAGATATAATTTGTCTGTTTGAACTAGAGCGCCAGAAAGCTCCTGTCCACAGGGCTTGAACCAATTTTTTATATATGTATTCAATTTCCACAAGTCTGCATCTCTAGATGCTTCAGTTGAAATCAATAAGGACCTTATTCATCCTAAATTATTCGTTAAGAATGTTCAGATTTCCTGCAGTGATTTGAATTGGATTCTTCCTTTCGATCTAACCCTGAGCAGATGGTCTCAACTTACTAATCTGCTTTCCCGCTACAAAAATATAATTAATGGAGATTCAGATTCGGAATTTATCAATTTGTTTTATCTACATTTTGTGAATCATGTGAATTTACTCTTTGTAGCATTGAATATATATTCTGAATTCACAGAGACTTGTAGTTGTGGTTTACATTCGTAAATCATTCTAAATTCACATTGTTCTGTTTTCGCAAATCGACTTTTGAAAAATTTTGTAGAAAATACTAATTACAATGTCATTGTCCACCGAATGGAAAATAAACCGAAACATTTGTAGATAGCAGAAACTCACCATTAAAGTAAAAACCAAACCAAGACAAACTCTAAGATGATTATCACAATTTTCATTAGCCTACCTATACATATAATAGTTATGTTTGGGAATATATTTTTTTATTTTCAGAATTTCATTCAAGTTTATAATTTTTTTGCCAATAGTTAACCCTACACCTTCTCGTGATTCTTGCTGAACAATGAATTGAATAATATCTATCTAGGTTTCTATTTTAACTTGATCTCAATAATATTGTGCAGAATGAAATATAGTTATTCAATTTATTGAAAAAGTAGGGTCTCATATTGTTTATTCATCCAGGGATTCCAGGAAAGAAAACCTATTCAAAGAGTTCACTTAGTTCACAAGAGTTTAAAATTCGAAACGAAATATAGGATATCCATTATCCAGCGCTACCGCATTGAAGTTGAAGAAGTATGCATCTACGAGACGATAGGTTGCGGCGTTGTCAGACTGTTTTCCAGGCTATCTCTTTGGTGAGCTCTGCCTGGAAGATGATAAAATGGCACTACCGCTCCAAGCTCCAAGTCGTACGCCAGGCAATTCAGTTTCTGTCGAACTTCGAACTTTTGTCATTGTATTGTGATGGACGATTACTTCTTATTCTGGAGTTTATTGTATTTCGCGGGCATTTCGTGGTATTTTTGTGTACATATAACGGTGTGAAATGTGAATTAATGCAAGGCAGTGATAAATATGGTCGGATATTTGATATTTATATGTTCTGTCATTAAACTGCAGTGTGTAAATAGTGAAATTTCCTTTGGATCATTTCCTTGGAAATCAGAACATTTCAGTTGAGACTATAGACAACAAGATGGACTAGAGATATGAGTGAAATAGAACTTTCATTTCTTCCGTTTTTGGCGCTCTAGTTCCTCGGAACTGAGTGCTTATCAATTTGCCCAAATGTCTGTAATTTTCGAATATTTCGATGAAAATGGTCTTAAACGATTTGGTTCGACTCACTGATCAAGAATCCGTGGTCGAAATTCATTCTGTCCGGCCGGTCCGGCCGGCCGTAGGCACGATAACTCTCGAACGGAATGAGCTAGAGAGTTGAAATTTTCAGAGTAGGTTTGGGGGATAAATATCTCGGCTAAGTTCGTTATTGGGCGAAATCGGACAAATGGTTTCGGAGTAACAAAAAAAAAATTTTTTTTTTACGAAACAAATTCCAAATTAAATTTTTTTTAATAAAAAGTTTTATCATGAGAATCCAATCATATCATTTTTAACTCTAACAAGCTAATACTTTCGGAGATATGATTTTTCAAAATTTCAATAATAAATCGTATTTCAACGTTGTCACAGAATAATATTATTCTATGTATGAATATGAATTGTCATAATGTCAAATGATGTTCCTGAGACTAATCAATTGAAGAATTGTGAGCGAAGTGAGAAAAATCTCAGATATGATTTTTCAAAATTTCAATAATAAATCGTATTTCAACGTTGTCACAGAATGATATTATTCTATGTATGAATATGAATTGTCATAATGTCAAATGATGTTCCTGAGAATTGTTCTCAGAAAATTCTTACATTTCGGAACTGAACATGAAGTAAGAGATCTGAGAGTAGTGAGACTGCTTTTCATCCATAGACATAGATATAACTCTCGAACGGAATGAGGTAGGTAGTTGAAATTTTCAGAGTAGTTTAGGGAGATGAATATCTCGGTTGAGTTCGTTATTGGGCAAAATTGACCAGATTTAATTTGATTTCTTCCATGGTGCTTTTCTCATTCTCATGATTGCTCATTTAATCTTGATAAATAAACTATTATTTGAATTGAATTTCCTTTAGGATGCAGTTCTATTATATGAATACATTGATATAATTCCCAACTCTGAGAAACCAATACTTTCGGAGATATAATTTGTCTGTTTGAACTAGAGCGCCAGAAAGCTCCTGTCCACAGGGCTTGAACCCATTTTTTTAAAACGTTTTGATGATCTTTCTAATAATTTTTCAACAAAAATTTCAAAATTGATACATCTGGATGGGAGATCAAGAAGCTCAAAGAATCTATTCATTTTTGGCGCTGTTGTTCCTCGGAACAGAGTGCTTATCAATTTGCCCAAATGTCTGTGATTTTTGGAATTCTTGGCTGAAAATGGTCTCAAACGATTTGGTTCGACTCACTGATCAAGAATCCGTGGTCGAAAACGATTTTGTCCGGCCGGCCTGCAGTCCCTTACCGCGATAACTCTCGAACGAGAGGAGTTAGAGGATTGAAATTTGCAGGGTATGTTTGGAGCGTAAATTTCTCGCACGAGTTCGTTAACGGGCGAAATCCATCAAGCGGTTTCGGAGTTTGTCCGTTTTTAGTAAAAACATTTTTTATGAATACATATTTCCGAAACCGATCAATCGATCTATCTGAAATTTAGCATCAAATTTTAGAATCATGACCTTTAGACGCATGTGGAGTTTTGTATTGATTGGGTTACCGTAAAGTGTAAAAAAAAAATTTTGAAAATTTTTAAATTTTGTTTCTACAATAACTCTCGAACGGAATGAGCTAGGCAGTTGAAATTTTCAGAGTAGGTTAGGGAGATAAATATCTCGGTTAAGTTCGCTATAGGGCAAAATAGGCCAGATGGTTTCGGAGTTACGAAAAACTTTTTTTTAAGATGCTGTTTCACCATAAAAATCCATTGATATTATTTTCAACTCTAACAAGCTAATACTTTCGAACATATGATATTTCGAAATTTTAATAATGAATCGTACTATTCGTACTTCTATGTTTTCACAGAATGCTATAATTATTCTATCTATGATTTATTATTTGATCTGTGTTCATACTCGTACAAGTCATCCTGTTCTATAGGAGAGAGTCAAATTCATTTCAGCTATTTTAATTTGATTTCTTTCATGGTGCAGTTCTCATTCTCAGATTGCAGATTTAATCTTGATAAATAAACTATTATTTGAATTGAATTTCCTTTATGATGCAGTTCTATCATTGATATAATTCTCAACTCTGAGAAACCAATACTTTCGGAGATATAATTTGTCTGTTTGAACTAGAGCGCCAGAAAGCTCCTGTCCACAGGGCTTGAACCAATTTTTTTATATATGTATTCAATTTCCACAAGTCTGCATCTCTAGATGCTTCAGTTGAAATCAATAAGGACCTTATTCATCTTAAATTATTCGTTAAGAATGTTCAGATATCTTGCAGTGATTTGAAATGGATTCTTCCTTTCGATCTAACCCTGAGCAGATGGTCTCAACTTACTAATCTGCTTTCCCGCTACAAAAATATAATTAATGGAGATTCAGATTCGGAATTTATCAATTTGTTTTATCTACATTTTGTGAATCATGTGAATTTACTCTTTGTAGCATTGAATATATATTCTGAATTCACAGAGACTTGTAGTTGTGGTTTACATTCGTAAATCATTCTAAATACACATTGTTCTGTTTTCGCAAATTTACTTCTGAAAAATTTTGTAGAAAATACTAATTTCAATGTCATTGTCCACCGAATGGAAAATAAACCGAAACATTTGTAGATAGCAGAAACTCACTATTAAAGTAAAAACCAAACCAAGACAAACTCTAAGATGATTATCAACATTTTCATTAGCCTACCTTATACCTATAATAGTTATGTTTGGGAATATATTTTTTTATTTTCAGAATTTCATTCAAGTTTATAATTTTTTTGCCAATAGTTAACCCTACACCTTCTCGTGATTCTTGCTGAACAATGAATTGAATAATATCTATCTAGGATTCTATTTCAACTTGATCTCAATAATATTGTGCAGAATGAAATATAGTTATTCAATTTATTGAAAAAGTAGGGTCTCATATTGTTTATTCATCCAGGGATTCCAAGCAAGAAAACCTATTCAATAAGTTCACTTATTTCACTAGAGTTTTAATTTCGAAATATAGGATATCCATTATCCAGCGCTACCGCATTTATGCAGTATGCATCTAAGAGCAGGCGATAAACTGTGGCGTTGTCAGACTGTGTTCCAGGCTATCACTATGGTGAGCTCTGCCTGGAAGATGATAAAATGGCACCACCGCTCCAAGTCGTACGCCAGGCGATTCTCGGATTCAGTCGAACTTGGAACGTTTGTTTTTCGCGGGCATTTCGTGGTATTTTTGTGTATAACGGTGTGAAATATGAATTAATGCAAAAGGCAGTGATAAATATGGTCGGATATTTGATATTTATATGTTCTGTCATTAAACTGCAGTCAGTGTGTAAATAGTGAAATTTCCTTTGGATTATTTCGTTGGAGATGAGTACATTTCAGTTGAGACTATAGACAACAAGATGGACTAGAAATATGAGTGAAATAGAACTTTCATTTCTTCCGATTTTTTAAAACATTTTTATGACCTTTCTAATAATTTTTCAACCTAAATTGATGCATCTGGATGGGAGATCAAGAAGCTCAAAGAATCTATTTATTTTTATACATATATGTATTCAATTTCCAAAAGTCTGTATCAGTCTACATACCTACTTCAGTTGAAATCAATAAGGACCTTATTCATCTTAAATTATTCATTAAGAATGTTCAGATTGCAGTGTTTTGAAATGGATTCTTCCTTTCGATTTCACCCGCAGCAGATAGTCTCAACTTACTAATCTGCTTTCCCGCTATATAAATATAATTAATGGGGATTCAGATTAAGAATTTAATCAATTTGTTTTATCAACATTTTCACACAGTTCAGATCAAAAAATAATTTTATGTTAATTTACTCTTCGTAGCATTGAATTGATATTCTGAATTCACAGAGACTTGTAGTTGTAGGTAGTTTACATTAATAAATCATTCTAAATTCACTTTGTTCTGTTTTCGCCAATTTACTTTTGAAAAATTTCGTAGAAAATACGAATTACCTACAATGTTATTGTCATTGTTTGATTATCACAATTTTCATCGGCCTACCTTATCAGTCTTGTATAATAGTTATGTTTGGGAATATATTTTTATTTTGAGAATTTCATTCGAGTTATAATTTTTTGCCAATAGTTAACCCTTCACCTTCTTGTTGTTCTTGCTGAACAATTAATTGTAACAACTAGAGGTACCTAGCTAGGTTTCTATTTCAACTTGATCTCAATAATATTGTGTAGAATGAAATGTAGTTATTCAATTTATTGAAAAATTAGGGTCTCATATTGTCTATTCATCCAGGGATTCCAGGAAAGAAAACCTATTCAAAGAGTTCACTTAGTTCACAAGAGTTTAAAATTCGAAACGAAATATAGGATATCCATTATCCAGCGCTACCGCATTGAAGTTGAAGAAGTATGCATCTACGAGACGATAGGTTGTGGCGTTGTCAGACTGTTTTCCAGGCTATCTCTATGGTGAGCTGTACCTGGAAGATGATAAAATGGCACCACCGCTCCAAGTCGTACGCCAGGCGATTCAGTTTCAGTCGAACGTGGAACCAGTGTTGCCAGATATACAGATTTCTCCGTATTTATACAGATTTTCGATGTACGATACAGATTGCCTCCGAATACAGATTTTTATACAGAATTCTCTCATATTGATAAGAAATATCATTTTATACTTGAAAACGGTAGAAAAAATAAAGGAAATCGATATCTTGGCGCTTTGGCGATTAACATAGAGTTCAGAATAGGTCGGGGAATCCCGGGACTTAGGTAGTTCCCACTTATTTCGCACAAGTTGCACTAGTTGCTCTAGTTGATGTTGATCGAGATTAGTAGATATCCGACTTCCCCGACGATTTCAAATTATTGTATAATTATTTCATTCTAAGTAAATGATTTTTGTTTCTGGACCTAACCACATACATCCTTGTTTACCAAAAAAAGTGGAAACAATTTTCATGCGAATGAGAGAACAATATTATTTAAATCAATATCACCATTAATTACAAATATGTATTTCATTTGATTCTGCACTTAGCCATACCTATTGGCTGTTGCATTGCATTTATATGAATATAAAAAATATGTTGAATTTTTAAGTGGAAGATGCTGACGACATGAAAATTGAAATAAAACTAAAGATTTCTTAAGCACTTGAAAGAATTGATAAATTAAACCACAGATAAGATGTCAAATCTACAGAAAAACAAAGGTTTTATGAGCATACAGATTTTATACAGATTTCTGCTAATCAACTACAGATAAATGGCTTCGGCCATCTGGCAACACTGCGTGGAACATTTGTTATTTTGTATTGTGATGGACGATTACTTCTTATTCTGGAGTTTAGTGTTTTTCGCGGGCATTTCGTGGTATTTTTGTGTATAACGGTGTGAAATGTGAATTAATGCAAGGCAGTGATAAATATGGTCGGATATTTGATATTTAGATGTTCTGTGATTAAACTGCCGTGTGTAAAGAGTGAAATTTCCTTTGGATCATTTCCTTGGAAATCAGTACATTTCAGTTGAGACTATATAGACAACAAGATGGACTAGAAATATGAGTGAAATAGAACTTTCATTTCTTCCGATTTTATAAAACATTTTGATGACCTTTCTAATAATTTTTCAACAAAGATTTTAAAATTAATACATCTGGATGGGAGATCAAGAAGCTCAAAGAATCTATTTATTTTTATATATGTATTAAATTTCCAAAGGTCTGTATCAGTCTAGAATGTCTAGATACTTCAGTTGAAATCAATAAGGACCTTATTCATCTTAAATTATTCATTAAGAATGTTCAGATTTCCTGCAGTGTTTTGAAATGGATTCTTCCTTTCCATCTAACCCGCAGCCAAGGCCGTCTTAAACTATGCTGGGGCCCTTGGGCACACAATGATTTGGGGCCCTTTTGGAAAGTAAAAAAAGCGAATTATACTTTTTTCTACCCTGATAACTCTCGAACGGAATGAGCTAGGCAGTTGAAATTTTCAGAGTTGGTTTTGGATATAAATATCTCGGTTAAGTTTGTTATTGGGCAAAATCGGTGGCTTAGGATTAACGAAAAAAAAATTTGTCTATCATTTCGAATTCAATTTTTTTTTAAGATACAGTTTCATCATAAGAATCCACTGATATCATCCTAAACTCTAACAAAATAATACTTTCGGAGATATGATTTTTCAATATTTATGATAGAGCCAAAGTTTGAAATTAATTACTAGTACTTTGACTAAAGGGCCAAAGCCCCGGTCCAAAGAGCTTTCCCACTTTTTGCGCGTATGTTCTGCGGAACATCACCGTAGTCACGATAACTTGAGAACGGAAAGAGATAGCGAAATTTTCAGGGTAGGTGGCGCATCTCAATACGACGGACAAGTTCGTTAATGGGCATAATCGGCCCAATGGTTTCCGAGTAATAATTTTGTTTTCAACCAATATAAATCCCATCGAATTGAAACTTTGTGAATAGTTGTGGAATATAAACTCAAGCACGTTCGTGAAATTTTGTGAGAATCGTATTGCTAGAAAATTATTAAAAAATATTTTTGTTGTCACGATAACCTGAAAACGGAAAGGGATAGCGGCTTGAAGATTTCAGGTTAGGTTGTGGTAGTTTATCTGAATGCGACATTTGAATTTGTTTATAAGCATAATCGGCCAAACGGTATTAGAGTTATAGCCATCTGTAATTTGGTTGTTTTTTGTTCCTCATTAACTCGAAAAATACTAAACCGATTTAATTCAAACATGGTTATTAGTTGTAGAATGCCAACGCGAAAATTCTTTCAAAATTTCGTGAGGATAGTATTTGTAGAAAAATTTTAAAAAATCATCGAAAATTGAAAAATAAAATTCTATTTATTAGTAACTATTCGTCTGAAATTGCTGAAATTTTGCAAGAGCCTTTAGAACATAACCCTACTGCCAAGTTTCAAGTTTTAACACGATCGGTTGAATATTGTTGGAGATTTGAGCAGCCTTGTGTGAGTTCAGTAGATGGGTGACCGTTGTCTCGATAACTTTCGAACGAAAGGAGATAAGGACTTGCAATTTTCAGGGTAGGTTGCGTATCCGAATGGGAGAATTAAGTTCATTTTTGGGCATAATCGGTCTAACGGTTTTCGAGTTATACCCACCTGGGATATTATTTCCTTGATAACTCAAACAATAAAGATTCGATCGAATTGAATCTTGGTAACTAGTAGTAGAAAAACAACATAAAGAAGTGTTCAAAATTATGCAAGAACCGTAGCCCTAAAAAATTTGATAAAAATGCCAAAAAAAAAATTTTGTAAGAACCATACCTCTAGAAAATTTAAAAAAATCACAAAAAAAAAATTGGTTCTAGCACTGACGTGAAGTCAGGAGCTTTTGCGCGTATGTTCTATTGTCCATTCTTCTGTATTGGACACCCTTAATCGAATTTACCATGGTAATTTATGTTGTCCATTCTCCTGTATTGGACAGTCTTAATTCGAATTTTGCATGGTCATTCGAATTAAGAGTGTCCAATACTGAAGAATGGACAATAGAACGAACATACGCTAAAAAGCTCCTGACTTCACGTCAGTGCTTGAACCAATTTTTTTGTCAATAGTTAACCCTACACCTTCTCGTGATTCTTGCTGAACAATGAATTGAATAATATCTATCTAGGATTCTATTTCAACTTGATCTCAATAATATTGTGCAGAATGAAATATTGTTATTCAATTTTTGAAAAAGTAGGGTCTCATATTGTTTATTCATCCAGGGATTCCAAGCAAGAAAACCTATTCAATAAGTTCACTTATTTCACTAGTTTTAATTTCGAAATATAGGATATCCATTATCCAGCGCTACCGCATTTATGCAGTATGCATCTAAGAGCAGGCGATAAACTGTGGCGTTGTCAGACTGTGTTCCAGGCTATCACTATAGTGAGCTCTGCCTGGAAGATGATAAAATGGCACCACCGCTCCAAGTCGTACGCCAGGCGATTCTCGGATTCAGTCGAACTTCAAACGTTTGTTTTTCGCGGTCATATCGTAGTATTTTTGTGTACAACGGTGTGAAAAGTGAATTAATGCAAGGCAGTGATAAATATGGTCGGATATTTGATATTTATATGTTCTGTCATTAAACTGCAGTCAGTGTGTAAATAGTGAAATTTCCTTTGGATTATTTCGTTGGGGATGAGTACATTTCAGTTGAGACTATAGACAACAAGATGGACTAGAAATATGAGTGAAATAGAACTTTCATTTCTTCCGATTTTTTAAAACATTTTTATGACCTTTCTAATAATTTTTCAACAAAAATTCATACATCTGGATGGGAGATCAAGAAGCTCAAAGAATCTATTTATTTTTATATATGTATTCAATTTCCAAAGGTCTGTATCAGTCTAGATACTTCAGTTGAAATCAATAAGGACCTTTATTCATCCTAAATTATTAATTAAGAATGTTCAGACTGCAGTGTTTTGAAATGGATTCTTCCTTTCCATCTAACCCGCAGCAGATAGTCTCAACTTACTAATCTGCTTTCCCGCTATATAAATATAATTAATGGGGATTCAGATTAAGAATTAATCAATTTGTTTTATCAACATTTCCACACAGTTCAGATCAAAAAATAATTTTATGTTTATTTACTCTTCGTAGCATTGAATTGATATTCTGAATTCACAGAGACTTGTAGTTGTAGTTTACATTAATAAATCATTCTAAATTCACTTTGTTCTCTTTTCGCAAATTTACTTTTGAAAAATTTCGTAGTAAATACGAATTACAATGTTATTGTCATTGTTTGATTATCACAATTTTCATCAGCCTACCTTATCAGTCTTATATAATAGTTATGTTTGGGAATATATTCTTATTTTGAGAATTTCATTCGGGTTATAATTTTTTGCCAATAGTTAACCCTTCACCTTCTTGTTGTTCTTGCTGAACAATGAATTGAACAATAACTATCCAGGTTTCTATTTCAACTTGTTCTCAATAATATTGTGCAGAATGAAATGTAGTTATTCAATTTATTGAAAAAGTAGGGTCTCCAATTGTCTATTCATCCAGGGATTCCAGGAAAGAAAACCTATTCAAAGAGTTCACTTAGTTCACAAGAGTTTAAAATTCGAAACGAAAAATAGGATATCCATTATCCAGCACTACCGCATTGAAGTTGAAGAAGTATGCATCTACGAGACGATAGGTTGCGGCGTTGTCAGACTGTTTTCCAGGCTATCTCTTTGGTGAGCTCTGCCTGGAAGATGATAAAATGGCACTACCGCTCCAAGCTCCAAGTCGAACTTCGAACGTTTGTCATTGTATTGTGATGGACGATTACTTCTTATTCTGGAGTTTATTGTTTTTCGCGGGCATTTCGTGGTATTTTTGTGTATAACGGTGTGAAATGTGAATTAATGCAAGGCAGTGATAAATATGGTCGGATATTTGATATTTATATGTTCTGTCATTAAACTGCAGTCAGTGTGTAAATAGTGAAATTTCCTTTGGATTATTTCGTTGGGGATGAGTACATTTCAGTTGAGACTATAGACAACAAGATGGACTAGAAATATGAGTGAAATAGAACTTTCATTTCTTCCGATTTTTTTAAACATTTTTATGACCTTTCTAATAATTTTTCAACAAAAATTCATACATCTGGATGGGAGATCAAGAAGCTCAAAGAATCTATTTTTTGGGCGCATGTTCTAGGGGAACATCGTCCTATCATTTCGTCCAAATGTCTGTAATTTTCGAATTTCGAGCTGAAAATTGGCTAATAGACTAATTCGGACTCCCTGATCACGAATCCGGTGTCAGATTTTAGGGTGCCGTCCGGCCGGCCGGCCGGCCGTAGGCACGATAACAGGAGCACCGAAGGTCCTATCGACTTCAAACTTTCAGGGTAGGTTTCTGATCAAAATGCGACGGTTAAGTTCGTTAACGGGCAAAATCGGCCAGACGGTTTAGGAGTTATAGACATTTAAAATTTTGAGGTTATTTCCCTGATATTTCAGGAACTAAAGAAGATGTTGAATCGAAACTTTGTAGTCAGTTCGAGGATATAAACGCGCAACTTTTGGCAAAATTCTGTTATGATCGAAATGTTGGTAATTTTTAAAAAAATATTTCTTTTAATTTTTTCGAAAAAAAAATTTTTTTTTCGTGAACTATTCATCAGATTGCAACAAAAACTTGTACTAACGTCAATTGTAGTATTTTGCAACATTGTGCAAAATTTTGGCTCTATACGATTTCAATTTCTGGAGATATAAGACAAAATGTGTCAAATTTCCTGGGTCTCTCTCAGTATTTTCATCGATTATTCTATGAACTCTTTGAATTCCACCGAAAACAAATTCAAAGACATAAACATAAAGAATCAAGTCATAGTTTAGACGTCGAAAGAAGGACGATGTTGATCGACTTGAAAAGGTACCTATTTCAAGAAATGCAATAATGAAATGCTTAATTTTTTTTATGGTCACAGAAAATCGTCACAAAAATCTATTTACCTCATTTGACGGCTGTTTGTCAAATCACTTAATTCCAATGATTGATGTCAGATTTCCTACATACCAAGTTCAAACACATTTTATTATATGGAAAACACTTATTATGATCACGTTCTACAGGAATTGATACTAAATAGAAGCTAGATGAAGATTATTGTAATGGAAAATTTGTGTTCCAGAATAATATTAAGGTATTCAACATGATACTGCTTTTTTTCTTTACTGGTCAGTACGGGCCACAAGGAACATGCGCCCAAAAGCTCCTGTCCACAGGGCTTGAACCCATTTTTTATATATGTATTCAATTTCCAAAGGTCTGTATCAGTCTAGATACTTCAGTTGAAATCAATAAGGACCTTTATTCATCCTTAATTTTTCATTAAGAATGTTCAGATTGCAGTGTTTTGAAATGGATTCTTCCTTTCGATCTAACCCGCAGCAGATAGTCTCAACTTACTAATCTGCTTTCCCGCTATATAAATATAATTAATGGGGAATCAGATTAAGAATTAATCAATTTGTTTTATCACCATTTTCACACAGTTCAGATCAAAAAATAATTTTATGTTTATTTACTCTTCGTAGCATTGAATTGATATTCTGAATTCACAGAGACTTGTAGTTGTAGTTTACATTAATGAATCATTCTAAATTCACTTTGTTCTGTTTTCGCCAATTTACTTTTGAAAAATTTCGTAGAAAATACGAATTACAATGTTATTGTCATTGTTTGATTATCACAATTTTCATCGGCCTACCTTATCAGTCTTGTATAATAGTTATGTTTGGGAATATATTTTTATTTTTAGAATTTCATTCGAGTTATAATTTTTTGCCAATAGTTAACCCCTCACCTTCTTGTTGTTCTTGCTGAACAATTAATTGTATAACAACTATAGGTACCTAGCTAGGTTTCTATTTCAACTTGATCTCAATAATATTGTGTAGAATGAAATGCAGTTATTCAATTTATTGAAAAAGTAGGGTCTCATATTGTCTATTCATCCAGGGATTCCAGGAAAGAAAACCTATTCAAAGAGTCCACTTAGTTCACAACAGTTTAAAATTCGAAACGAAATATAGGATATCCATTATCCAGCGTTACCGCATTGAAGTTGAAGAAGTATGCATCTACGAGACGATAGGTTGCGGCGTTGTCAGACTGTTTTCCAGGCTATCTCTATGGTGAGCTGTGCCTGGAAGATGATAAAATGGCACCACCACTCCAAGTCGTACGCCAGGCGATTCAGTCGAACTTCGAACGTTTGTTATTGTATTATGATGGACGATTACTTCTTATTCTGGAGTTTATTGTTTTTCGCGGTCATTTCGTAGTATTTTTGTGTATAACGGTGTGAAATGTGAATTAATGCAAGGCAGTGATAAATATGGTCGGATATTTGATATTTATATGTTCTGTCATTAAACTGCAGTCAGTGTGTAAATAGTGAAATTTCCTTTGGATTATTTCGTTGGAGATGAGTACATTTCAGTTGAGACTATAGACAACAAGATGGACTAGAAATATGAGTGAAATAGAAGTTTAATTTCTTCCGATTTTTTAAACCATTTTGATGACCTTTCTAATAATTTTTCAACAAAAATTGATACATATCTGGATGGGAGATCAAGAAGCTCAAAGAATCTATTTATTTTTATATATCGTCGTTGCGCCTTCAAAGTGCGACATGTGAAGTTTGATAAATTGTGAATGCATACACTTTGCGTGTTTGCAGGAGCATATTTTCGATTTCGTACTTGTCGCTTTTCGATCAAATCCAACTGGAACCGAAACTAGTGTGATTATCACATGGCAGCTTTTAACGAAATATCCATCTTGCGCAGTTCTTAATCGAAATATACACTTAACGCATTTTGCACAATATATGCACATGTCGCGTTTTGAAGGCGCAACGACGATATGTATTCAATTTCCAAAGGTCTGTATCAGTCTAGATGCTTCAGTGAAATCAATAAGCAAATTTACTTTTGAAAAATTTTGTAGAAAATACTAATTACAATGTTATTGTCCACCAAATGGAAAATAAACCGAAACATTTGTAGAAAGCAGAAACTCACCATTAAAGTAAAAACCAAACCAAGACAAACTCTAAGATGATTATCACAATTTTCATTAGCCTACCTTATACATATAATAGTTATGTTTGGGAATATATTTTTTTTATTTTCAGAATAACATTCAAGTTTATAATTTTTTTGCCAATAGTTAACCCTACACCTTCTCGTGATTCTTGCTGAACAATGAATTGAATAATATCTATCTAGGTTTCTATTTCAACTTGATCTCAATAATATTGTGCAGAATGAAATATAGTTATTCAATTTATTGAAAAAGTAGGGTCTCATATTGTTTATTCATCCAGGGATTCCAAGCAAGAAAACCTATTCAATAAGTTCACTTATTTCACTAGAGTTTTAATTTCGAAATATAGGATTATAGGATATCCATTATCCAGCGCTACCGCATTTATGCAGTATGCATCTAAGAGCAGGCGATAAACTGTGGCGTTGTCAGACTGTGTTCCAGGCTATCACTATGGTGAGCTCTGCCTGGAAGATGATAAAATGGCACCACCGCTCCAAGTCGTACGCCAGGCGATTCTCGGATTCAGTCGAACTTCAAACGTTTGTTTTTCGCGGTCATTTCGTAGTATTTTTGTGTATAACGGTGTGAAAAGTGAATTAATGGAAGGCAGTGATAAATATGGTCGGATATTTGATATTTATATGTTCTGTCATTAAACTGCAGTCAGTGTGTAAATAGTGAAATTTCCTTTGGATTATTTCGTTGGAGATGAGTACATTTCAGTTGAGACTATAGACAACAAGATGGACTAGAGATATGAGTGAAATAGAACTTTCATTTCTTCCGATTTTTTAAAACATTTTTATGACCTTTCTAATAATTTTTCAACAAAAATTCATACATCTGGATGGGAGATCAAGAAGCTCAAAGAATCTATTTATTTTTATATATGTATTCAATTTCCAAAGGTCTGTATCAGCCTAGATGCTTCAGTTGAAATCAATAAGGACCATATTCATCTTAAATTATTCATTAAGAATGTTCAGATTGCAGTGTTTTGAAATGGATTCTTCCTTTCGATCTAACCCGCAGCAGATAGTCTCAACTTACTAATCTGCTTTCCCGCTATATAAATATAATTAATGGGGATTCAGATTAAGAATTAATCAATTTGTTTTATCACCATTTTCAAAAAGTTCAGATCAAAAAATAATTTTATGTTTATTTACTCTTCGTAGCATTGAATTGATATTCTGAATTCACAGAGACTTGTAGTTGTAGTTTAGATTAATAAATCATTCTAAATTCACTTTGTTCTGTTTTCGCAAATTTACTTTTGAAAAATTTCGTAGAAAATACGAATTACAATGTTATTGTCATTGTTTGATTATCACAATTTTCATCAGCCTACCTTATCAGTCTTATATAATAGTTATGTTTGGGAATATATTTTTATTTTGAGAATTTCATTCGGGTTATAATTTTTTGCCAATAGTTAACCCTTCACCTTCTTGTTGTTCTTGCTGAACAATGAATTGAACAATAACTATCCAGGTTTCTATTTCAACTTGATCTCAATAATATTGTGCAGAATGAAATGTAGTTATTCAATTTATTGAAAAAGTAGGGTCTCATATTGTCTATTCATCCAGGGATTCCAGGAAAGAAAACCTATTCAAAGAGTTCACTTAGTTCACAAGAGTTTAAAATTCGAAATTATCCAGCGCTACCGCATTGAAGTTGAAGAAGTATGCATCTACGAGACGATAGGCTGCGGCGTTGTCAGACTGTTTTCCAGGCTATCTCTTTGGTGAGCTCTGCCGGGAAGATGATAAAATGGCACTACCGCTCCAAGCTCCAAGTCGTACGCCAGGCGATTCAGTTTCAGTCGAACGTGGAACATTTGTTATTTTGTATTGTGATGGACGATTACTTCTTATTCTGGAGTTTAGCGTTTTTCGCGGGCATTTCGTGGTATTTTTGTGTACATATAACGGTGTGAAATGTGAATTAATGCAAGGCAGTGATAAGTATGGTCGGATATTTGATATTTATATGTTCTGTCATTAAACTGCAGTCAGTGTGTAAATAGTGAAATTTCCTTTGGATTATTTCGTTGGAGATGAGTACATTTCAGTTGAGACTATAGACAACAAGATGGACTAGAGATATGAGTGAAATAGAACTTTCATTTCTTCCGATTTTTTAAAACATTTTGATGATCTTTCTAATAATTTTTCAACAAAAATTTCAAAATTGATACATCTGGATGGGAGATCAAGAAGCTCAAAGAATCTATTCATTTTTGGCGCTGTTGTTCCTCGGAACAGAGTGCTTATCAATTTGCCCAAATGTCTGTAATTTTCGAATTTTTGGCTGAAAATGGTATCAAACGATTTGGTTCGACGCACTGATCAAGAATCCGTGGTCGAAATCGAATCTGTCCGGCCGCCGGCCGTCCCTTACCACGATAACTCTCGAACGAAAGGAGTTAGAGGATTGAAATTTGCAGGGTATGTTTGGAGCGTAAATTTCTCGCACGAGTTCGTTAACGGGCGAAATCCATCAAGCGGTTTCGGAGTTTGTCCGTTTTTAGTAAAAACATTTTTTATGAATATTTCCGAAACCGATCAATCGATCTATCTGAAATTTAGCATCAAATTTTAGAATCATGACCTTTAGACGCATGTGGAGTTTTGTATTGATCGGGTTACCGTAAAGTGTCATATTCCAGATGGTTTCGGAGTTTCGAAAAACATTTTTTTTTCAACTTACAAATTTCAAAATAATTTTTTTTTAAGACGCTGTTTCACCATAAAAATGCATTGATATTATTTTCAACTCTAACAAGCTAATACTTTCGAAGATATGATTTTTCGAAATTTTAATACTGAATCGTACTATTCGTACTTCTATGTTTTCACATAATGCTATAATTATTCTATCTATGATTTATTATATGATCTGTGTTCATACTCGTACATGTCATCCTGTTCTTTAAGAAAGAGTCAAATTCATTTCAGCTATTTTAATTTGATTTCTTCCATGGTGCAGTTCTCATTCTCAGACCGCTCATTTAATCTTGATAAATATACTATTATTTGAATCGAATTTCCTTTATGATGCAGTTCTATCATAAGAATACATTGATATAATTCTCAACTCTGAGAAACCAATACTTTCGTAGATATAATTTGTCTGTTTGAACTAGAGCGCCAGAAAGCTCCTGTCCACAGGGCTTGAACCAATTTTTTATATATGTATTCAATTTCCACAAGTCTGCATCTCTAGATGCTTCAGTTGAAATCAATAAGGACCTTATTCATCCTAAATTATTCGTTAAGAATGTTCAGATTTCCTGCAGTGATTTGAATTGGATTCTTCCTTTCGATCTAACCCTGAGCAGATGGTCTCAACTTACTAATCTGCTTTCCCGCTACAAAAATATAATTAATGGAGATTCAGATTCGGAATTTATCAATTTGTTTTATCTACATTTTGTGAATCATGTGAATTTACTCTTTGTAGCATTGAATATATATTCTGAATTCACAGAGACTTGTAGTTGTGGTTTACATTCGTAAATCATTCTAAATTCACATTGTTCTGTTTTCGCAAATCGACTTTTGAAAAATTTTGTAGAAAATACTAATTACAATGTCATTGTCCACCGAATGGAAAATAAACCGAAACATTTGTAGATAGCAGAAACTCACCATTAAAGTAAAAACCAAACCAAGACAAACTCTAAGATGATTATCACAATTTTCATTAGCCTACCTATACATATAATAGTTATGTTTGGGAATATATTTTTTTATTTTCAGAATTTCATTCAAGTTTATAATTTTTTTGCCAATAGTTAACCCTACACCTTCTCGTGATTCTTGCTGAACAATGAATTGAATAATATCTATCTAGGTTTCTATTTTAACTTGATCTCAATAATATTGTGCAGAATGAAATATAGTTATTCAATTTATTGAAAAAGTAGGGTCTCATATTGTTTATTCATCCAGGGATTCCAGGAAAGAAAACCTATTCAAAGAGTTCACTTAGTTCACAAGAGTTTAAAATTCGAAACGAAATATAGGATATCCATTATCCAGCGCTACCGCATTGAAGTTGAAGAAGTATGCATCTACGAGACGATAGGTTGCGGCGTTGTCAGACTGTTTTCCAGGCTATCTCTTTGGTGAGCTCTGCCTGGAAGATGATAAAATGGCACTACCGCTCCAAGCTCCAAGTCGTACGCCAGGCAATTCAGTTTCTGTCGAACTTCGAACTTTTGTCATTGTATTGTGATGGACGATTACTTCTTATTCTGGAGTTTATTGTATTTCGCGGGCATTTCGTGGTATTTTTGTGTACATATAACGGTGTGAAATGTGAATTAATGCAAGGCAGTGATAAATATGGTCGGATATTTGATATTTATATGTTCTGTCATTAAACTGCAGTGTGTAAATAGTGAAATTTCCTTTGGATCATTTCCTTGGAAATCAGAACATTTCAGTTGAGACTATAGACAACAAGATGGACTAGAGATATGAGTGAAATAGAACTTTCATTTCTTCCGTTTTTGGCGCTCTAGTTCCTCGGAACTGAGTGCTTATCAATTTGCCCAAATGTCTGTAATTTTCGAATATTTCGATGAAAATGGTCTTAAACGATTTGGTTCGACTCACTGATCAAGAATCCGTGGTCGAAATTCATTCTGTCCGGCCGGTCCGGCCGGCCGTAGGCACGATAACTCTCGAACGGAATGAGCTAGAGAGTTGAAATTTTCAGAGTAGGTTTGGGGGATAAATATCTCGGCTAAGTTCGTTATTGGGCGAAATCGGACAAATGGTTTCGGAGTAACAAAAAAAAAATTTTTTTTTTACGAAACAAATTCCAAATTAAATTTTTTTTAATAAAAAGTTTTATCATGAGAATCCAATCATATCATTTTTAACTCTAACAAGCTAATACTTTCGGAGATATGATTTTTCAAAATTTCAATAATAAATCGTATTTCAACGTTGTCACAGAATAATATTATTCTATGTATGAATATGAATTGTCATAATGTCAAATGATGTTCCTGAGACTAATCAATTGAAGAATTGTGAGCGAAGTGAGAAAAATCTCAGATATGATTTTTCAAAATTTCAATAATAAATCGTATTTCAACGTTGTCACAGAATGATATTATTCTATGTATGAATATGAATTGTCATAATGTCAAATGATGTTCCTGAGAATTGTTCTCAGAAAATTCTTACATTTCGGAACTGAACATGAAGTAAGAGATCTGAGAGTAGTGAGACTGCTTTTCATCCATAGACATAGATATAACTCTCGAACGGAATGAGGTAGGTAGTTGAAATTTTCAGAGTAGTTTAGGGAGATGAATATCTCGGTTGAGTTCGTTATTGGGCAAAATTGACCAGATTTAATTTGATTTCTTCCATGGTGCTTTTCTCATTCTCATGATTGCTCATTTAATCTTGATAAATAAACTATTATTTGAATTGAATTTCCTTTAGGATGCAGTTCTATTATATGAATACATTGATATAATTCCCAACTCTGAGAAACCAATACTTTCGGAGATATAATTTGTCTGTTTGAACTAGAGCGCCAGAAAGCTCCTGTCCACAGGGCTTGAACCCATTTTTTTAAAACGTTTTGATGATCTTTCTAATAATTTTTCAACAAAAATTTCAAAATTGATACATCTGGATGGGAGATCAAGAAGCTCAAAGAATCTATTCATTTTTGGCGCTGTTGTTCCTCGGAACAGAGTGCTTATCAATTTGCCCAAATGTCTGTGATTTTTGGAATTCTTGGCTGAAAATGGTCTCAAACGATTTGGTTCGACTCACTGATCAAGAATCCGTGGTCGAAAACGATTTTGTCCGGCCGGCCTGCAGTCCCTTACCGCGATAACTCTCGAACGAGAGGAGTTAGAGGATTGAAATTTGCAGGGTATGTTTGGAGCGTAAATTTCTCGCACGAGTTCGTTAACGGGCGAAATCCATCAAGCGGTTTCGGAGTTTGTCCGTTTTTAGTAAAAACATTTTTTATGAATACATATTTCCGAAACCGATCAATCGATCTATCTGAAATTTAGCATCAAATTTTAGAATCATGACCTTTAGACGCATGTGGAGTTTTGTATTGATTGGGTTACCGTAAAGTGTAAAAAAAAAATTTTGAAAATTTTTAAATTTTGTTTCTACAATAACTCTCGAACGGAATGAGCTAGGCAGTTGAAATTTTCAGAGTAGGTTAGGGAGATAAATATCTCGGTTAAGTTCGCTATAGGGCAAAATAGGCCAGATGGTTTCGGAGTTACGAAAAACTTTTTTTTAAGATGCTGTTTCACCATAAAAATCCATTGATATTATTTTCAACTCTAACAAGCTAATACTTTCGAACATATGATATTTCGAAATTTTAATAATGAATCGTACTATTCGTACTTCTATGTTTTCACAGAATGCTATAATTATTCTATCTATGATTTATTATTTGATCTGTGTTCATACTCGTACAAGTCATCCTGTTCTATAGGAGAGAGTCAAATTCATTTCAGCTATTTTAATTTGATTTCTTTCATGGTGCAGTTCTCATTCTCAGATTGCAGATTTAATCTTGATAAATAAACTATTATTTGAATTGAATTTCCTTTATGATGCAGTTCTATCATTGATATAATTCTCAACTCTGAGAAACCAATACTTTCGGAGATATAATTTGTCTGTTTGAACTAGAGCGCCAGAAAGCTCCTGTCCACAGGGCTTGAACCAATTTTTTTATATATGTATTCAATTTCCACAAGTCTGCATCTCTAGATGCTTCAGTTGAAATCAATAAGGACCTTATTCATCTTAAATTATTCGTTAAGAATGTTCAGATATCTTGCAGTGATTTGAAATGGATTCTTCCTTTCGATCTAACCCTGAGCAGATGGTCTCAACTTACTAATCTGCTTTCCCGCTACAAAAATATAATTAATGGAGATTCAGATTCGGAATTTATCAATTTGTTTTATCTACATTTTGTGAATCATGTGAATTTACTCTTTGTAGCATTGAATATATATTCTGAATTCACAGAGACTTGTAGTTGTGGTTTACATTCGTAAATCATTCTAAATACACATTGTTCTGTTTTCGCAAATTTACTTCTGAAAAATTTTGTAGAAAATACTAATTTCAATGTCATTGTCCACCGAATGGAAAATAAACCGAAACATTTGTAGATAGCAGAAACTCACTATTAAAGTAAAAACCAAACCAAGACAAACTCTAAGATGATTATCAACATTTTCATTAGCCTACCTTATACCTATAATAGTTATGTTTGGGAATATATTTTTTTATTTTCAGAATTTCATTCAAGTTTATAATTTTTTTGCCAATAGTTAACCCTACACCTTCTCGTGATTCTTGCTGAACAATGAATTGAATAATATCTATCTAGGATTCTATTTCAACTTGATCTCAATAATATTGTGCAGAATGAAATATAGTTATTCAATTTATTGAAAAAGTAGGGTCTCATATTGTTTATTCATCCAGGGATTCCAAGCAAGAAAACCTATTCAATAAGTTCACTTATTTCACTAGAGTTTTAATTTCGAAATATAGGATATCCATTATCCAGCGCTACCGCATTTATGCAGTATGCATCTAAGAGCAGGCGATAAACTGTGGCGTTGTCAGACTGTGTTCCAGGCTATCACTATGGTGAGCTCTGCCTGGAAGATGATAAAATGGCACCACCGCTCCAAGTCGTACGCCAGGCGATTCTCGGATTCAGTCGAACTTGGAACGTTTGTTTTTCGCGGGCATTTCGTGGTATTTTTGTGTATAACGGTGTGAAATATGAATTAATGCAAAAGGCAGTGATAAATATGGTCGGATATTTGATATTTATATGTTCTGTCATTAAACTGCAGTCAGTGTGTAAATAGTGAAATTTCCTTTGGATTATTTCGTTGGAGATGAGTACATTTCAGTTGAGACTATAGACAACAAGATGGACTAGAAATATGAGTGAAATAGAACTTTCATTTCTTCCGATTTTTTAAAACATTTTTATGACCTTTCTAATAATTTTTCAACCTAAATTGATGCATCTGGATGGGAGATCAAGAAGCTCAAAGAATCTATTTATTTTTATACATATATGTATTCAATTTCCAAAAGTCTGTATCAGTCTACATACCTACTTCAGTTGAAATCAATAAGGACCTTATTCATCTTAAATTATTCATTAAGAATGTTCAGATTGCAGTGTTTTGAAATGGATTCTTCCTTTCGATTTCACCCGCAGCAGATAGTCTCAACTTACTAATCTGCTTTCCCGCTATATAAATATAATTAATGGGGATTCAGATTAAGAATTTAATCAATTTGTTTTATCAACATTTTCACACAGTTCAGATCAAAAAATAATTTTATGTTAATTTACTCTTCGTAGCATTGAATTGATATTCTGAATTCACAGAGACTTGTAGTTGTAGGTAGTTTACATTAATAAATCATTCTAAATTCACTTTGTTCTGTTTTCGCCAATTTACTTTTGAAAAATTTCGTAGAAAATACGAATTACCTACAATGTTATTGTCATTGTTTGATTATCACAATTTTCATCGGCCTACCTTATCAGTCTTGTATAATAGTTATGTTTGGGAATATATTTTTATTTTGAGAATTTCATTCGAGTTATAATTTTTTGCCAATAGTTAACCCTTCACCTTCTTGTTGTTCTTGCTGAACAATTAATTGTAACAACTAGAGGTACCTAGCTAGGTTTCTATTTCAACTTGATCTCAATAATATTGTGTAGAATGAAATGTAGTTATTCAATTTATTGAAAAATTAGGGTCTCATATTGTCTATTCATCCAGGGATTCCAGGAAAGAAAACCTATTCAAAGAGTTCACTTAGTTCACAAGAGTTTAAAATTCGAAACGAAATATAGGATATCCATTATCCAGCGCTACCGCATTGAAGTTGAAGAAGTATGCATCTACGAGACGATAGGTTGTGGCGTTGTCAGACTGTTTTCCAGGCTATCTCTATGGTGAGCTGTACCTGGAAGATGATAAAATGGCACCACCGCTCCAAGTCGTACGCCAGGCGATTCAGTTTCAGTCGAACGTGGAACCAGTGTTGCCAGATATACAGATTTCTCCGTATTTATACAGATTTTCGATGTACGATACAGATTGCCTCCGAATACAGATTTTTATACAGAATTCTCTCATATTGATAAGAAATATCATTTTATACTTGAAAACGGTAGAAAAAATAAAGGAAATCGATATCTTGGCGCTTTGGCGATTAACATAGAGTTCAGAATAGGTCGGGGAATCCCGGGACTTAGGTAGTTCCCACTTATTTCGCACAAGTTGCACTAGTTGCTCTAGTTGATGTTGATCGAGATTAGTAGATATCCGACTTCCCCGACGATTTCAAATTATTGTATAATTATTTCATTCTAAGTAAATGATTTTTGTTTCTGGACCTAACCACATACATCCTTGTTTACCAAAAAAAGTGGAAACAATTTTCATGCGAATGAGAGAACAATATTATTTAAATCAATATCACCATTAATTACAAATATGTATTTCATTTGATTCTGCACTTAGCCATACCTATTGGCTGTTGCATTGCATTTATATGAATATAAAAAATATGTTGAATTTTTAAGTGGAAGATGCTGACGACATGAAAATTGAAATAAAACTAAAGATTTCTTAAGCACTTGAAAGAATTGATAAATTAAACCACAGATAAGATGTCAAATCTACAGAAAAACAAAGGTTTTATGAGCATACAGATTTTATACAGATTTCTGCTAATCAACTACAGATAAATGGCTTCGGCCATCTGGCAACACTGCGTGGAACATTTGTTATTTTGTATTGTGATGGACGATTACTTCTTATTCTGGAGTTTAGTGTTTTTCGCGGGCATTTCGTGGTATTTTTGTGTATAACGGTGTGAAATGTGAATTAATGCAAGGCAGTGATAAATATGGTCGGATATTTGATATTTAGATGTTCTGTGATTAAACTGCCGTGTGTAAAGAGTGAAATTTCCTTTGGATCATTTCCTTGGAAATCAGTACATTTCAGTTGAGACTATATAGACAACAAGATGGACTAGAAATATGAGTGAAATAGAACTTTCATTTCTTCCGATTTTATAAAACATTTTGATGACCTTTCTAATAATTTTTCAACAAAGATTTTAAAATTAATACATCTGGATGGGAGATCAAGAAGCTCAAAGAATCTATTTATTTTTATATATGTATTAAATTTCCAAAGGTCTGTATCAGTCTAGAATGTCTAGATACTTCAGTTGAAATCAATAAGGACCTTATTCATCTTAAATTATTCATTAAGAATGTTCAGATTTCCTGCAGTGTTTTGAAATGGATTCTTCCTTTCCATCTAACCCGCAGCCAAGGCCGTCTTAAACTATGCTGGGGCCCTTGGGCACACAATGATTTGGGGCCCTTTTGGAAAGTAAAAAAAGCGAATTATACTTTTTTCTACCCTGATAACTCTCGAACGGAATGAGCTAGGCAGTTGAAATTTTCAGAGTTGGTTTTGGATATAAATATCTCGGTTAAGTTTGTTATTGGGCAAAATCGGTGGCTTAGGATTAACGAAAAAAAAATTTGTCTATCATTTCGAATTCAATTTTTTTTTAAGATACAGTTTCATCATAAGAATCCACTGATATCATCCTAAACTCTAACAAAATAATACTTTCGGAGATATGATTTTTCAATATTTATGATAGAGCCAAAGTTTGAAATTAATTACTAGTACTTTGACTAAAGGGCCAAAGCCCCGGTCCAAAGAGCTTTCCCACTTTTTGCGCGTATGTTCTGCGGAACATCACCGTAGTCACGATAACTTGAGAACGGAAAGAGATAGCGAAATTTTCAGGGTAGGTGGCGCATCTCAATACGACGGACAAGTTCGTTAATGGGCATAATCGGCCCAATGGTTTCCGAGTAATAATTTTGTTTTCAACCAATATAAATCCCATCGAATTGAAACTTTGTGAATAGTTGTGGAATATAAACTCAAGCACGTTCGTGAAATTTTGTGAGAATCGTATTGCTAGAAAATTATTAAAAAATATTTTTGTTGTCACGATAACCTGAAAACGGAAAGGGATAGCGGCTTGAAGATTTCAGGTTAGGTTGTGGTAGTTTATCTGAATGCGACATTTGAATTTGTTTATAAGCATAATCGGCCAAACGGTATTAGAGTTATAGCCATCTGTAATTTGGTTGTTTTTTGTTCCTCATTAACTCGAAAAATACTAAACCGATTTAATTCAAACATGGTTATTAGTTGTAGAATGCCAACGCGAAAATTCTTTCAAAATTTCGTGAGGATAGTATTTGTAGAAAAATTTTAAAAAATCATCGAAAATTGAAAAATAAAATTCTATATATTAGTAACTATTCGTCTGAAATTGCTGAAATTTTGCAAGAGCCTTTAGAACATAACCCTACTGCCAAGTTTCAAGTTTTAACACGATCGGTTGAATATTGTTGGAGATTTGAGCAGCCTTGTGTGAGTTCAGTAGATGGGTGACCGTTGTCTCGATAACTTTCGAACGAAAGGAGATAAGGACTTGCAATTTTCAGGGTAGGTTGCGTATCCGAATGGGAGAATTAAGTTCATTTTTGGGCATAATCGGTCTAACGGTTTTCGAGTTATACCCACCTGGGATATTATTTCCTTGATAACTCAAACAATAAAGATTCGATCGAATTGAATCTTGGTAACTAGTAGTAGAAAAACAACATAAAGAAGTGTTCAAAATTATGCAAGAACCGTAGCCCTAAAAAATTTGATAAAAATGCCAAAAAAAAAATTTTGTAAGAACCATACCTCTAGAAAATTTAAAAAAATCACAAAAAAAAAATTGGTTCTAGCACTGACGTGAAGTCAGGAGCTTTTGCGCGTATGTTCTATTGTCCATTCTTCTGTATTGGACACCCTTAATCGAATTTACCATGGTAATTTATGTTGTCCATTCTCCTGTATTGGACAGTCTTAATTCGAATTTTGCATGGTCATTCGAATTAAGAGTGTCCAATACTG
Organism: Halyzia sedecimguttata; assembly: GCA_937662695.2. Lineage (NCBI taxonomy): Eukaryota > Metazoa > Arthropoda > Insecta > Coleoptera > Coccinellidae > Halyzia > Halyzia sedecimguttata. The sequence continues at coordinate 470,077 of OW569411.2, read as the reverse complement.
AAGAATGGACAATAGAACGAACATACGCTAAAAAGCTCCTGACTTCACGTCAGTGCTTGAACCAATTTTTTTGTCAATAGTTAACCCTACACCTTCTCGTGATTCTTGCTGAACAATGAATTGAATAATATCTATCTAGGATTCTATTTCAACTTGATCTCAATAATATTGTGCAGAATGAAATATTGTTATTCAATTTTTGAAAAAGTAGGGTCTCATATTGTTTATTCATCCAGGGATTCCAAGCAAGAAAACCTATTCAATAAGTTCACTTATTTCACTAGTTTTAATTTCGAAATATAGGATATCCATTATCCAGCGCTACCGCATTTATGCAGTATGCATCTAAGAGCAGGCGATAAACTGTGGCGTTGTCAGACTGTGTTCCAGGCTATCACTATAGTGAGCTCTGCCTGGAAGATGATAAAATGGCACCACCGCTCCAAGTCGTACGCCAGGCGATTCTCGGATTCAGTCGAACTTCAAACGTTTGTTTTTCGCGGTCATATCGTAGTATTTTTGTGTACAACGGTGTGAAAAGTGAATTAATGCAAGGCAGTGATAAATATGGTCGGATATTTGATATTTATATGTTCTGTCATTAAACTGCAGTCAGTGTGTAAATAGTGAAATTTCCTTTGGATTATTTCGTTGGGGATGAGTACATTTCAGTTGAGACTATAGACAACAAGATGGACTAGAAATATGAGTGAAATAGAACTTTCATTTCTTCCGATTTTTTAAAACATTTTTATGACCTTTCTAATAATTTTTCAACAAAAATTCATACATCTGGATGGGAGATCAAGAAGCTCAAAGAATCTATTTATTTTTATATATGTATTCAATTTCCAAAGGTCTGTATCAGTCTAGATACTTCAGTTGAAATCAATAAGGACCTTTATTCATCCTAAATTATTAATTAAGAATGTTCAGACTGCAGTGTTTTGAAATGGATTCTTCCTTTCCATCTAACCCGCAGCAGATAGTCTCAACTTACTAATCTGCTTTCCCGCTATATAAATATAATTAATGGGGATTCAGATTAAGAATTAATCAATTTGTTTTATCAACATTTCCACACAGTTCAGATCAAAAAATAATTTTATGTTTATTTACTCTTCGTAGCATTGAATTGATATTCTGAATTCACAGAGACTTGTAGTTGTAGTTTACATTAATAAATCATTCTAAATTCACTTTGTTCTCTTTTCGCAAATTTACTTTTGAAAAATTTCGTAGTAAATACGAATTACAATGTTATTGTCATTGTTTGATTATCACAATTTTCATCAGCCTACCTTATCAGTCTTATATAATAGTTATGTTTGGGAATATATTCTTATTTTGAGAATTTCATTCGGGTTATAATTTTTTGCCAATAGTTAACCCTTCACCTTCTTGTTGTTCTTGCTGAACAATGAATTGAACAATAACTATCCAGGTTTCTATTTCAACTTGTTCTCAATAATATTGTGCAGAATGAAATGTAGTTATTCAATTTATTGAAAAAGTAGGGTCTCAAATTGTCTATTCATCCAGGGATTCCAGGAAAGAAAACCTATTCAAAGAGTTCACTTAGTTCACAAGAGTTTAAAATTCGAAACGAAAAATAGGATATCCATTATCCAGCACTACCGCATTGAAGTTGAAGAAGTATGCATCTACGAGACGATAGGTTGCGGCGTTGTCAGACTGTTTTCCAGGCTATCTCTTTGGTGAGCTCTGCCTGGAAGATGATAAAATGGCACTACCGCTCCAAGCTCCAAGTCGAACTTCGAACGTTTGTCATTGTATTGTGATGGACGATTACTTCTTATTCTGGAGTTTATTGTTTTTCGCGGGCATTTCGTGGTATTTTTGTGTATAACGGTGTGAAATGTGAATTAATGCAAGGCAGTGATAAATATGGTCGGATATTTGATATTTATATGTTCTGTCATTAAACTGCAGTCAGTGTGTAAATAGTGAAATTTCCTTTGGATTATTTCGTTGGGGATGAGTACATTTCAGTTGAGACTATAGACAACAAGATGGACTAGAAATATGAGTGAAATAGAACTTTCATTTCTTCCGATTTTTTTAAACATTTTTATGACCTTTCTAATAATTTTTCAACAAAAATTCATACATCTGGATGGGAGATCAAGAAGCTCAAAGAATCTATTTTTTGGGCGCATGTTCTAGGGGAACATCGTCCTATCATTTCGTCCAAATGTCTGTAATTTTCGAATTTCGAGCTGAAAATTGGCTAATAGACTAATTCGGACTCCCTGATCACGAATCCGGTGTCAGATTTTAGGGTGCCGTCCGGCCGGCCGGCCGGCCGTAGGCACGATAACAGGAGCACCGAAGGTCCTATCGACTTCAAACTTTCAGGGTAGGTTTCTGATCAAAATGCGACGGTTAAGTTCGTTAACGGGCAAAATCGGCCAGACGGTTTAGGAGTTATAGACATTTAAAATTTTGAGGTTATTTCCCTGATATTTCAGGAACTAAAGAAGATGTTGAATCGAAACTTTGTAGTCAGTTCGAGGATATAAACGCGCAACTTTTGGCAAAATTCTGTTATGATCGAAATGTTGGTAATTTTTAAAAAAATATTTCTTTTAATTTTTTCGAAAAAAAAATTTTTTTTTCGTGAACTATTCATCAGATTGCAACAAAAACTTGTACTAACGTCAATTGTAGTATTTTGCAACATTGTGCAAAATTTTGGCTCTATACGATTTCAATTTCTGGAGATATAAGACAAAATGTGTCAAATTTCCTGGGTCTCTCTCAGTATTTTCATCGATTATTCTATGAACTCTTTGAATTCCACCGAAAACAAATTCAAAGACATAAACATAAAGAATCAAGTCATAGTTTAGACGTCGAAAGAAGGACGATGTTGATCGACTTGAAAAGGTACCTATTTCAAGAAATGCAATAATGAAATGCTTAATTTTTTTTATGGTCACAGAAAATCGTCACAAAAATCTATTTACCTCATTTGACGGCTGTTTGTCAAATCACTTAATTCCAATGATTGATGTCAGATTTCCTACATACCAAGTTCAAACACATTTTATTATATGGAAAACACTTATTATGATCACGTTCTACAGGAATTGATACTAAATAGAAGCTAGATGAAGATTATTGTAATGGAAAATTTGTGTTCCAGAATAATATTAAGGTATTCAACATGATACTGCTTTTTTTCTTTACTGGTCAGTACGGGCCACAAGGAACATGCGCCCAAAAGCTCCTGTCCACAGGGCTTGAACCCATTTTTTATATATGTATTCAATTTCCAAAGGTCTGTATCAGTCTAGATACTTCAGTTGAAATCAATAAGGACCTTTATTCATCCTTAATTTTTCATTAAGAATGTTCAGATTGCAGTGTTTTGAAATGGATTCTTCCTTTCGATCTAACCCGCAGCAGATAGTCTCAACTTACTAATCTGCTTTCCCGCTATATAAATATAATTAATGGGGAATCAGATTAAGAATTAATCAATTTGTTTTATCACCATTTTCACACAGTTCAGATCAAAAAATAATTTTATGTTTATTTACTCTTCGTAGCATTGAATTGATATTCTGAATTCACAGAGACTTGTAGTTGTAGTTTACATTAATGAATCATTCTAAATTCACTTTGTTCTGTTTTCGCCAATTTACTTTTGAAAAATTTCGTAGAAAATACGAATTACAATGTTATTGTCATTGTTTGATTATCACAATTTTCATCGGCCTACCTTATCAGTCTTGTATAATAGTTATGTTTGGGAATATATTTTTATTTTTAGAATTTCATTCGAGTTATAATTTTTTGCCAATAGTTAACCCCTCACCTTCTTGTTGTTCTTGCTGAACAATTAATTGTATAACAACTATAGGTACCTAGCTAGGTTTCTATTTCAACTTGATCTCAATAATATTGTGTAGAATGAAATGCAGTTATTCAATTTATTGAAAAAGTAGGGTCTCATATTGTCTATTCATCCAGGGATTCCAGGAAAGAAAACCTATTCAAAGAGTCCACTTAGTTCACAACAGTTTAAAATTCGAAACGAAATATAGGATATCCATTATCCAGCGTTACCGCATTGAAGTTGAAGAAGTATGCATCTACGAGACGATAGGTTGCGGCGTTGTCAGACTGTTTTCCAGGCTATCTCTATGGTGAGCTGTGCCTGGAAGATGATAAAATGGCACCACCACTCCAAGTCGTACGCCAGGCGATTCAGTCGAACTTCGAACGTTTGTTATTGTATTATGATGGACGATTACTTCTTATTCTGGAGTTTATTGTTTTTCGCGGTCATTTCGTAGTATTTTTGTGTATAACGGTGTGAAATGTGAATTAATGCAAGGCAGTGATAAATATGGTCGGATATTTGATATTTATATGTTCTGTCATTAAACTGCAGTCAGTGTGTAAATAGTGAAATTTCCTTTGGATTATTTCGTTGGAGATGAGTACATTTCAGTTGAGACTATAGACAACAAGATGGACTAGAAATATGAGTGAAATAGAAGTTTAATTTCTTCCGATTTTTTAAACCATTTTGATGACCTTTCTAATAATTTTTCAACAAAAATTGATACATATCTGGATGGGAGATCAAGAAGCTCAAAGAATCTATTTATTTTTATATATCGTCGTTGCGCCTTCAAAGTGCGACATGTGAAGTTTGATAAATTGTGAATGCATACACTTTGCGTGTTTGCAGGAGCATATTTTCGATTTCGTACTTGTCGCTTTTCGATCAAATCCAACTGGAACCGAAACTAGTGTGATTATCACATGGCAGCTTTTAACGAAATATCCATCTTGCGCAGTTCTTAATCGAAATATACACTTAACGCATTTTGCACAATATATGCACATGTCGCGTTTTGAAGGCGCAACGACGATATGTATTCAATTTCCAAAGGTCTGTATCAGTCTAGATGCTTCAGTGAAATCAATAAGCAAATTTACTTTTGAAAAATTTTGTAGAAAATACTAATTACAATGTTATTGTCCACCAAATGGAAAATAAACCGAAACATTTGTAGAAAGCAGAAACTCACCATTAAAGTAAAAACCAAACCAAGACAAACTCTAAGATGATTATCACAATTTTCATTAGCCTACCTTATACATATAATAGTTATGTTTGGGAATATATTTTTTTTATTTTCAGAATAACATTCAAGTTTATAATTTTTTTGCCAATAGTTAACCCTACACCTTCTCGTGATTCTTGCTGAACAATGAATTGAATAATATCTATCTAGGTTTCTATTTCAACTTGATCTCAATAATATTGTGCAGAATGAAATATAGTTATTCAATTTATTGAAAAAGTAGGGTCTCATATTGTTTATTCATCCAGGGATTCCAAGCAAGAAAACCTATTCAATAAGTTCACTTATTTCACTAGAGTTTTAATTTCGAAATATAGGATTATAGGATATCCATTATCCAGCGCTACCGCATTTATGCAGTATGCATCTAAGAGCAGGCGATAAACTGTGGCGTTGTCAGACTGTGTTCCAGGCTATCACTATGGTGAGCTCTGCCTGGAAGATGATAAAATGGCACCACCGCTCCAAGTCGTACGCCAGGCGATTCTCGGATTCAGTCGAACTTCAAACGTTTGTTTTTCGCGGTCATTTCGTAGTATTTTTGTGTATAACGGTGTGAAAAGTGAATTAATGGAAGGCAGTGATAAATATGGTCGGATATTTGATATTTATATGTTCTGTCATTAAACTGCAGTCAGTGTGTAAATAGTGAAATTTCCTTTGGATTATTTCGTTGGAGATGAGTACATTTCAGTTGAGACTATAGACAACAAGATGGACTAGAGATATGAGTGAAATAGAACTTTCATTTCTTCCGATTTTTTAAAACATTTTTATGACCTTTCTAATAATTTTTCAACAAAAATTCATACATCTGGATGGGAGATCAAGAAGCTCAAAGAATCTATTTATTTTTATATATGTATTCAATTTCCAAAGGTCTGTATCAGCCTAGATGCTTCAGTTGAAATCAATAAGGACCATATTCATCTTAAATTATTCATTAAGAATGTTCAGATTGCAGTGTTTTGAAATGGATTCTTCCTTTCGATCTAACCCGCAGCAGATAGTCTCAACTTACTAATCTGCTTTCCCGCTATATAAATATAATTAATGGGGATTCAGATTAAGAATTAATCAATTTGTTTTATCACCATTTTCAAAAAGTTCAGATCAAAAAATAATTTTATGTTTATTTACTCTTCGTAGCATTGAATTGATATTCTGAATTCACAGAGACTTGTAGTTGTAGTTTAGATTAATAAATCATTCTAAATTCACTTTGTTCTGTTTTCGCAAATTTACTTTTGAAAAATTTCGTAGAAAATACGAATTACAATGTTATTGTCATTGTTTGATTATCACAATTTTCATCAGCCTACCTTATCAGTCTTATATAATAGTTATGTTTGGGAATATATTTTTATTTTGAGAATTTCATTCGGGTTATAATTTTTTGCCAATAGTTAACCCTTCACCTTCTTGTTGTTCTTGCTGAACAATGAATTGAACAATAACTATCCAGGTTTCTATTTCAACTTGATCTCAATAATATTGTGCAGAATGAAATGTAGTTATTCAATTTATTGAAAAAGTAGGGTCTCATATTGTCTATTCATCCAGGGATTCCAGGAAAGAAAACCTATTCAAAGAGTTCACTTAGTTCACAAGAGTTTAAAATTCGAAATTATCCAGCGCTACCGCATTGAAGTTGAAGAAGTATGCATCTACGAGACGATAGGCTGCGGCGTTGTCAGACTGTTTTCCAGGCTATCTCTTTGGTGAGCTCTGCCGGGAAGATGATAAAATGGCACTACCGCTCCAAGCTCCAAGTCGTACGCCAGGCGATTCAGTTTCAGTCGAACGTGGAACATTTGTTATTTTGTATTGTGATGGACGATTACTTCTTATTCTGGAGTTTAGCGTTTTTCGCGGGCATTTCGTGGTATTTTTGTGTACATATAACGGTGTGAAATGTGAATTAATGCAAGGCAGTGATAAGTATGGTCGGATATTTGATATTTATATGTTCTGTCATTAAACTGCAGTCAGTGTGTAAATAGTGAAATTTCCTTTGGATTATTTCGTTGGAGATGAGTACATTTCAGTTGAGACTATAGACAACAAGATGGACTAGAGATATGAGTGAAATAGAACTTTCATTTCTTCCGATTTTTTAAAACATTTTGATGATCTTTCTAATAATTTTTCAACAAAAATTTCAAAATTGATACATCTGGATGGGAGATCAAGAAGCTCAAAGAATCTATTCATTTTTGGCGCTGTTGTTCCTCGGAACAGAGTGCTTATCAATTTGCCCAAATGTCTGTAATTTTCGAATTTTTGGCTGAAAATGGTATCAAACGATTTGGTTCGACGCACTGATCAAGAATCCGTGGTCGAAATCGAATCTGTCCGGCCGCCGGCCGTCCCTTACCACGATAACTCTCGAACGAAAGGAGTTAGAGGATTGAAATTTGCAGGGTATGTTTGGAGCGTAAATTTCTCGCACGAGTTCGTTAACGGGCGAAATCCATCAAGCGGTTTCGGAGTTTGTCCGTTTTTAGTAAAAACATTTTTTATGAATATTTCCGAAACCGATCAATCGATCTATCTGAAATTTAGCATCAAATTTTAGAATCATGACCTTTAGACGCATGTGGAGTTTTGTATTGATCGGGTTACCGTAAAGTGTCATATTCCAGATGGTTTCGGAGTTTCGAAAAACATTTTTTTTTCAACTTACAAATTTCAAAATAATTTTTTTTTAAGACGCTGTTTCACCATAAAAATGCATTGATATTATTTTCAACTCTAACAAGCTAATACTTTCGAAGATATGATTTTTCGAAATTTTAATACTGAATCGTACTATTCGTACTTCTATGTTTTCACATAATGCTATAATTATTCTATCTATGATTTATTATATGATCTGTGTTCATACTCGTACATGTCATCCTGTTCTTTAAGAAAGAGTCAAATTCATTTCAGCTATTTTAATTTGATTTCTTCCATGGTGCAGTTCTCATTCTCAGACCGCTCATTTAATCTTGATAAATATACTATTATTTGAATCGAATTTCCTTTATGATGCAGTTCTATCATAAGAATACATTGATATAATTCTCAACTCTGAGAAACCAATACTTTCGTAGATATAATTTGTCTGTTTGAACTAGAGCGCCAGAAAGCTCCTGTCCACAGGGCTTGAACCAATTTTTTATATATGTATTCAATTTCCACAAGTCTGCATCTCTAGATGCTTCAGTTGAAATCAATAAGGACCTTATTCATCCTAAATTATTCGTTAAGAATGTTCAGATTTCCTGCAGTGATTTGAATTGGATTCTTCCTTTCGATCTAACCCTGAGCAGATGGTCTCAACTTACTAATCTGCTTTCCCGCTACAAAAATATAATTAATGGAGATTCAGATTCGGAATTTATCAATTTGTTTTATCTACATTTTGTGAATCATGTGAATTTACTCTTTGTAGCATTGAATATATATTCTGAATTCACAGAGACTTGTAGTTGTGGTTTACATTCGTAAATCATTCTAAATTCACATTGTTCTGTTTTCGCAAATCGACTTTTGAAAAATTTTGTAGAAAATACTAATTACAATGTCATTGTCCACCGAATGGAAAATAAACCGAAACATTTGTAGATAGCAGAAACTCACCATTAAAGTAAAAACCAAACCAAGACAAACTCTAAGATGATTATCACAATTTTCATTAGCCTACCTATACATATAATAGTTATGTTTGGGAATATATTTTTTTATTTTCAGAATTTCATTCAAGTTTATAATTTTTTTGCCAATAGTTAACCCTACACCTTCTCGTGATTCTTGCTGAACAATGAATTGAATAATATCTATCTAGGTTTCTATTTTAACTTGATCTCAATAATATTGTGCAGAATGAAATATAGTTATTCAATTTATTGAAAAAGTAGGGTCTCATATTGTTTATTCATCCAGGGATTCCAGGAAAGAAAACCTATTCAAAGAGTTCACTTAGTTCACAAGAGTTTAAAATTCGAAACGAAATATAGGATATCCATTATCCAGCGCTACCGCATTGAAGTTGAAGAAGTATGCATCTACGAGACGATAGGTTGCGGCGTTGTCAGACTGTTTTCCAGGCTATCTCTTTGGTGAGCTCTGCCTGGAAGATGATAAAATGGCACTACCGCTCCAAGCTCCAAGTCGTACGCCAGGCAATTCAGTTTCTGTCGAACTTCGAACTTTTGTCATTGTATTGTGATGGACGATTACTTCTTATTCTGGAGTTTATTGTATTTCGCGGGCATTTCGTGGTATTTTTGTGTACATATAACGGTGTGAAATGTGAATTAATGCAAGGCAGTGATAAATATGGTCGGATATTTGATATTTATATGTTCTGTCATTAAACTGCAGTGTGTAAATAGTGAAATTTCCTTTGGATCATTTCCTTGGAAATCAGAACATTTCAGTTGAGACTATAGACAACAAGATGGACTAGAGATATGAGTGAAATAGAACTTTCATTTCTTCCGTTTTTGGCGCTCTAGTTCCTCGGAACTGAGTGCTTATCAATTTGCCCAAATGTCTGTAATTTTCGAATATTTCGATGAAAATGGTCTTAAACGATTTGGTTCGACTCACTGATCAAGAATCCGTGGTCGAAATTCATTCTGTCCGGCCGGTCCGGCCGGCCGTAGGCACGATAACTCTCGAACGGAATGAGCTAGAGAGTTGAAATTTTCAGAGTAGGTTTGGGGGATAAATATCTCGGCTAAGTTCGTTATTGGGCGAAATCGGACAAATGGTTTCGGAGTAACAAAAAAAAAATTTTTTTTTTACGAAACAAATTCCAAATTAAATTTTTTTTAATAAAAAGTTTTATCATGAGAATCCAATCATATCATTTTTAACTCTAACAAGCTAATACTTTCGGAGATATGATTTTTCAAAATTTCAATAATAAATCGTATTTCAACGTTGTCACAGAATAATATTATTCTATGTATGAATATGAATTGTCATAATGTCAAATGATGTTCCTGAGACTAATCAATTGAAGAATTGTGAGCGAAGTGAGAAAAATCTCAGATATGATTTTTCAAAATTTCAATAATAAATCGTATTTCAACGTTGTCACAGAATGATATTATTCTATGTATGAATATGAATTGTCATAATGTCAAATGATGTTCCTGAGAATTGTTCTCAGAAAATTCTTACATTTCGGAACTGAACATGAAGTAAGAGATCTGAGAGTAGTGAGACTGCTTTTCATCCATAGACATAGATATAACTCTCGAACGGAATGAGGTAGGTAGTTGAAATTTTCAGAGTAGTTTAGGGAGATGAATATCTCGGTTGAGTTCGTTATTGGGCAAAATTGACCAGATTTAATTTGATTTCTTCCATGGTGCTTTTCTCATTCTCATGATTGCTCATTTAATCTTGATAAATAAACTATTATTTGAATTGAATTTCCTTTAGGATGCAGTTCTATTATATGAATACATTGATATAATTCCCAACTCTGAGAAACCAATACTTTCGGAGATATAATTTGTCTGTTTGAACTAGAGCGCCAGAAAGCTCCTGTCCACAGGGCTTGAACCCATTTTTTTAAAACGTTTTGATGATCTTTCTAATAATTTTTCAACAAAAATTTCAAAATTGATACATCTGGATGGGAGATCAAGAAGCTCAAAGAATCTATTCATTTTTGGCGCTGTTGTTCCTCGGAACAGAGTGCTTATCAATTTGCCCAAATGTCTGTGATTTTTGGAATTCTTGGCTGAAAATGGTCTCAAACGATTTGGTTCGACTCACTGATCAAGAATCCGTGGTCGAAAACGATTTTGTCCGGCCGGCCTGCAGTCCCTTACCGCGATAACTCTCGAACGAGAGGAGTTAGAGGATTGAAATTTGCAGGGTATGTTTGGAGCGTAAATTTCTCGCACGAGTTCGTTAACGGGCGAAATCCATCAAGCGGTTTCGGAGTTTGTCCGTTTTTAGTAAAAACATTTTTTATGAATACATATTTCCGAAACCGATCAATCGATCTATCTGAAATTTAGCATCAAATTTTAGAATCATGACCTTTAGACGCATGTGGAGTTTTGTATTGATTGGGTTACCGTAAAGTGTAAAAAAAAAATTTTGAAAATTTTTAAATTTTGTTTCTACAATAACTCTCGAACGGAATGAGCTAGGCAGTTGAAATTTTCAGAGTAGGTTAGGGAGATAAATATCTCGGTTAAGTTCGCTATAGGGCAAAATAGGCCAGATGGTTTCGGAGTTACGAAAAACTTTTTTTTAAGATGCTGTTTCACCATAAAAATCCATTGATATTATTTTCAACTCTAACAAGCTAATACTTTCGAACATATGATATTTCGAAATTTTAATAATGAATCGTACTATTCGTACTTCTATGTTTTCACAGAATGCTATAATTATTCTATCTATGATTTATTATTTGATCTGTGTTCATACTCGTACAAGTCATCCTGTTCTATAGGAGAGAGTCAAATTCATTTCAGCTATTTTAATTTGATTTCTTTCATGGTGCAGTTCTCATTCTCAGATTGCAGATTTAATCTTGATAAATAAACTATTATTTGAATTGAATTTCCTTTATGATGCAGTTCTATCATTGATATAATTCTCAACTCTGAGAAACCAATACTTTCGGAGATATAATTTGTCTGTTTGAACTAGAGCGCCAGAAAGCTCCTGTCCACAGGGCTTGAACCAATTTTTTTATATATGTATTCAATTTCCACAAGTCTGCATCTCTAGATGCTTCAGTTGAAATCAATAAGGACCTTATTCATCTTAAATTATTCGTTAAGAATGTTCAGATATCTTGCAGTGATTTGAAATGGATTCTTCCTTTCGATCTAACCCTGAGCAGATGGTCTCAACTTACTAATCTGCTTTCCCGCTACAAAAATATAATTAATGGAGATTCAGATTCGGAATTTATCAATTTGTTTTATCTACATTTTGTGAATCATGTGAATTTACTCTTTGTAGCATTGAATATATATTCTGAATTCACAGAGACTTGTAGTTGTGGTTTACATTCGTAAATCATTCTAAATACACATTGTTCTGTTTTCGCAAATTTACTTCTGAAAAATTTTGTAGAAAATACTAATTTCAATGTCATTGTCCACCGAATGGAAAATAAACCGAAACATTTGTAGATAGCAGAAACTCACTATTAAAGTAAAAACCAAACCAAGACAAACTCTAAGATGATTATCAACATTTTCATTAGCCTACCTTATACCTATAATAGTTATGTTTGGGAATATATTTTTTTATTTTCAGAATTTCATTCAAGTTTATAATTTTTTTGCCAATAGTTAACCCTACACCTTCTCGTGATTCTTGCTGAACAATGAATTGAATAATATCTATCTAGGATTCTATTTCAACTTGATCTCAATAATATTGTGCAGAATGAAATATAGTTATTCAATTTATTGAAAAAGTAGGGTCTCATATTGTTTATTCATCCAGGGATTCCAAGCAAGAAAACCTATTCAATAAGTTCACTTATTTCACTAGAGTTTTAATTTCGAAATATAGGATATCCATTATCCAGCGCTACCGCATTTATGCAGTATGCATCTAAGAGCAGGCGATAAACTGTGGCGTTGTCAGACTGTGTTCCAGGCTATCACTATGGTGAGCTCTGCCTGGAAGATGATAAAATGGCACCACCGCTCCAAGTCGTACGCCAGGCGATTCTCGGATTCAGTCGAACTTGGAACGTTTGTTTTTCGCGGGCATTTCGTGGTATTTTTGTGTATAACGGTGTGAAATATGAATTAATGCAAAAGGCAGTGATAAATATGGTCGGATATTTGATATTTATATGTTCTGTCATTAAACTGCAGTCAGTGTGTAAATAGTGAAATTTCCTTTGGATTATTTCGTTGGAGATGAGTACATTTCAGTTGAGACTATAGACAACAAGATGGACTAGAAATATGAGTGAAATAGAACTTTCATTTCTTCCGATTTTTTAAAACATTTTTATGACCTTTCTAATAATTTTTCAACCTAAATTGATGCATCTGGATGGGAGATCAAGAAGCTCAAAGAATCTATTTATTTTTATACATATATGTATTCAATTTCCAAAAGTCTGTATCAGTCTACATACCTACTTCAGTTGAAATCAATAAGGACCTTATTCATCTTAAATTATTCATTAAGAATGTTCAGATTGCAGTGTTTTGAAATGGATTCTTCCTTTCGATTTCACCCGCAGCAGATAGTCTCAACTTACTAATCTGCTTTCCCGCTATATAAATATAATTAATGGGGATTCAGATTAAGAATTTAATCAATTTGTTTTATCAACATTTTCACACAGTTCAGATCAAAAAATAATTTTATGTTAATTTACTCTTCGTAGCATTGAATTGATATTCTGAATTCACAGAGACTTGTAGTTGTAGGTAGTTTACATTAATAAATCATTCTAAATTCACTTTGTTCTGTTTTCGCCAATTTACTTTTGAAAAATTTCGTAGAAAATACGAATTACCTACAATGTTATTGTCATTGTTTGATTATCACAATTTTCATCGGCCTACCTTATCAGTCTTGTATAATAGTTATGTTTGGGAATATATTTTTATTTTGAGAATTTCATTCGAGTTATAATTTTTTGCCAATAGTTAACCCTTCACCTTCTTGTTGTTCTTGCTGAACAATTAATTGTAACAACTAGAGGTACCTAGCTAGGTTTCTATTTCAACTTGATCTCAATAATATTGTGTAGAATGAAATGTAGTTATTCAATTTATTGAAAAATTAGGGTCTCATATTGTCTATTCATCCAGGGATTCCAGGAAAGAAAACCTATTCAAAGAGTTCACTTAGTTCACAAGAGTTTAAAATTCGAAACGAAATATAGGATATCCATTATCCAGCGCTACCGCATTGAAGTTGAAGAAGTATGCATCTACGAGACGATAGGTTGTGGCGTTGTCAGACTGTTTTCCAGGCTATCTCTATGGTGAGCTGTACCTGGAAGATGATAAAATGGCACCACCGCTCCAAGTCGTACGCCAGGCGATTCAGTTTCAGTCGAACGTGGAACCAGTGTTGCCAGATATACAGATTTCTCCGTATTTATACAGATTTTCGATGTACGATACAGATTGCCTCCGAATACAGATTTTTATACAGAATTCTCTCATATTGATAAGAAATATCATTTTATACTTGAAAACGGTAGAAAAAATAAAGGAAATCGATATCTTGGCGCTTTGGCGATTAACATAGAGTTCAGAATAGGTCGGGGAATCCCGGGACTTAGGTAGTTCCCACTTATTTCGCACAAGTTGCACTAGTTGCTCTAGTTGATGTTGATCGAGATTAGTAGATATCCGACTTCCCCGACGATTTCAAATTATTGTATAATTATTTCATTCTAAGTAAATGATTTTTGTTTCTGGACCTAACCACATACATCCTTGTTTACCAAAAAAAGTGGAAACAATTTTCATGCGAATGAGAGAACAATATTATTTAAATCAATATCACCATTAATTACAAATATGTATTTCATTTGATTCTGCACTTAGCCATACCTATTGGCTGTTGCATTGCATTTATATGAATATAAAAAATATGTTGAATTTTTAAGTGGAAGATGCTGACGACATGAAAATTGAAATAAAACTAAAGATTTCTTAAGCACTTGAAAGAATTGATAAATTAAACCACAGATAAGATGTCAAATCTACAGAAAAACAAAGGTTTTATGAGCATACAGATTTTATACAGATTTCTGCTAATCAACTACAGATAAATGGCTTCGGCCATCTGGCAACACTGCGTGGAACATTTGTTATTTTGTATTGTGATGGACGATTACTTCTTATTCTGGAGTTTAGTGTTTTTCGCGGGCATTTCGTGGTATTTTTGTGTATAACGGTGTGAAATGTGAATTAATGCAAGGCAGTGATAAATATGGTCGGATATTTGATATTTAGATGTTCTGTGATTAAACTGCCGTGTGTAAAGAGTGAAATTTCCTTTGGATCATTTCCTTGGAAATCAGTACATTTCAGTTGAGACTATATAGACAACAAGATGGACTAGAAATATGAGTGAAATAGAACTTTCATTTCTTCCGATTTTATAAAACATTTTGATGACCTTTCTAATAATTTTTCAACAAAGATTTTAAAATTAATACATCTGGATGGGAGATCAAGAAGCTCAAAGAATCTATTTATTTTTATATATGTATTAAATTTCCAAAGGTCTGTATCAGTCTAGAATGTCTAGATACTTCAGTTGAAATCAATAAGGACCTTATTCATCTTAAATTATTCATTAAGAATGTTCAGATTTCCTGCAGTGTTTTGAAATGGATTCTTCCTTTCCATCTAACCCGCAGCCAAGGCCGTCTTAAACTATGCTGGGGCCCTTGGGCACACAATGATTTGGGGCCCTTTTGGAAAGTAAAAAAAGCGAATTATACTTTTTTCTACCCTGATAACTCTCGAACGGAATGAGCTAGGCAGTTGAAATTTTCAGAGTTGGTTTTGGATATAAATATCTCGGTTAAGTTTGTTATTGGGCAAAATCGGTGGCTTAGGATTAACGAAAAAAAAATTTGTCTATCATTTCGAATTCAATTTTTTTTTAAGATACAGTTTCATCATAAGAATCCACTGATATCATCCTAAACTCTAACAAAATAATACTTTCGGAGATATGATTTTTCAATATTTATGATAGAGCCAAAGTTTGAAATTAATTACTAGTACTTTGACTAAAGGGCCAAAGCCCCGGTCCAAAGAGCTTTCCCACTTTTTGCGCGTATGTTCTGCGGAACATCACCGTAGTCACGATAACTTGAGAACGGAAAGAGATAGCGAAATTTTCAGGGTAGGTGGCGCATCTCAATACGACGGACAAGTTCGTTAATGGGCATAATCGGCCCAATGGTTTCCGAGTAATAATTTTGTTTTCAACCAATATAAATCCCATCGAATTGAAACTTTGTGAATAGTTGTGGAATATAAACTCAAGCACGTTCGTGAAATTTTGTGAGAATCGTATTGCTAGAAAATTATTAAAAAATATTTTTGTTGTCACGATAACCTGAAAACGGAAAGGGATAGCGGCTTGAAGATTTCAGGTTAGGTTGTGGTAGTTTATCTGAATGCGACATTTGAATTTGTTTATAAGCATAATCGGCCAAACGGTATTAGAGTTATAGCCATCTGTAATTTGGTTGTTTTTTGTTCCTCATTAACTCGAAAAATACTAAACCGATTTAATTCAAACATGGTTATTAGTTGTAGAATGCCAACGCGAAAATTCTTTCAAAATTTCGTGAGGATAGTATTTGTAGAAAAATTTTAAAAAATCATCGAAAATTGAAAAATAAAATTCTATATATTAGTAACTATTCGTCTGAAATTGCTGAAATTTTGCAAGAGCCTTTAGAACATAACCCTACTGCCAAGTTTCAAGTTTTAACACGATCGGTTGAATATTGTTGGAGATTTGAGCAGCCTTGTGTGAGTTCAGTAGATGGGTGACCGTTGTCTCGATAACTTTCGAACGAAAGGAGATAAGGACTTGCAATTTTCAGGGTAGGTTGCGTATCCGAATGGGAGAATTAAGTTCATTTTTGGGCATAATCGGTCTAACGGTTTTCGAGTTATACCCACCTGGGATATTATTTCCTTGATAACTCAAACAATAAAGATTCGATCGAATTGAATCTTGGTAACTAGTAGTAGAAAAACAACATAAAGAAGTGTTCAAAATTATGCAAGAACCGTAGCCCTAAAAAATTTGATAAAAATGCCAAAAAAAAAATTTTGTAAGAACCATACCTCTAGAAAATTTAAAAAAATCACAAAAAAAAAATTGGTTCTAGCACTGACGTGAAGTCAGGAGCTTTTGCGCGTATGTTCTATTGTCCATTCTTCTGTATTGGACACCCTTAATCGAATTTACCATGGTAATTTATGTTGTCCATTCTCCTGTATTGGACAGTCTTAATTCGAATTTTGCATGGTCATTCGAATTAAGAGTGTCCAATACTGAAGAATGGACAATAGAACGAACATACGCTAAAAAGCTCCTGACTTCACGTCAGTGCTTGAACCAATTTTTTTGTCAATAGTTAACCCTACACCTTCTCGTGATTCTTGCTGAACAATGAATTGAATAATATCTATCTAGGATTCTATTTCAACTTGATCTCAATAATATTGTGCAGAATGAAATATTGTTATTCAATTTTTGAAAAAGTAGGGTCTCATATTGTTTATTCATCCAGGGATTCCAAGCAAGAAAACCTATTCAATAAGTTCACTTATTTCACTAGTTTTAATTTCGAAATATAGGATATCCATTATCCAGCGCTACCGCATTTATGCAGTATGCATCTAAGAGCAGGCGATAAACTGTGGCGTTGTCAGACTGTGTTCCAGGCTATCACTATAGTGAGCTCTGCCTGGAAGATGATAAAATGGCACCACCGCTCCAAGTCGTACGCCAGGCGATTCTCGGATTCAGTCGAACTTCAAACGTTTGTTTTTCGCGGTCATATCGTAGTATTTTTGTGTACAACGGTGTGAAAAGTGAATTAATGCAAGGCAGTGATAAATATGGTCGGATATTTGATATTTATATGTTCTGTCATTAAACTGCAGTCAGTGTGTAAATAGTGAAATTTCCTTTGGATTATTTCGTTGGGGATGAGTACATTTCAGTTGAGACTATAGACAACAAGATGGACTAGAAATATGAGTGAAATAGAACTTTCATTTCTTCCGATTTTTTAAAACATTTTTATGACCTTTCTAATAATTTTTCAACAAAAATTCATACATCTGGATGGGAGATCAAGAAGCTCAAAGAATCTATTTATTTTTATATATGTATTCAATTTCCAAAGGTCTGTATCAGTCTAGATACTTCAGTTGAAATCAATAAGGACCTTTATTCATCCTAAATTATTAATTAAGAATGTTCAGACTGCAGTGTTTTGAAATGGATTCTTCCTTTCCATCTAACCCGCAGCAGATAGTCTCAACTTACTAATCTGCTTTCCCGCTATATAAATATAATTAATGGGGATTCAGATTAAGAATTAATCAATTTGTTTTATCAACATTTCCACACAGTTCAGATCAAAAAATAATTTTATGTTTATTTACTCTTCGTAGCATTGAATTGATATTCTGAATTCACAGAGACTTGTAGTTGTAGTTTACATTAATAAATCATTCTAAATTCACTTTGTTCTCTTTTCGCAAATTTACTTTTGAAAAATTTCGTAGTAAATACGAATTACAATGTTATTGTCATTGTTTGATTATCACAATTTTCATCAGCCTACCTTATCAGTCTTATATAATAGTTATGTTTGGGAATATATTCTTATTTTGAGAATTTCATTCGGGTTATAATTTTTTGCCAATAGTTAACCCTTCACCTTCTTGTTGTTCTTGCTGAACAATGAATTGAACAATAACTATCCAGGTTTCTATTTCAACTTGTTCTCAATAATATTGTGCAGAATGAAATGTAGTTATTCAATTTATTGAAAAAGTAGGGTCTCAAATTGTCTATTCATCCAGGGATTCCAGGAAAGAAAACCTATTCAAAGAGTTCACTTAGTTCACAAGAGTTTAAAATTCGAAACGAAAAATAGGATATCCATTATCCAGCACTACCGCATTGAAGTTGAAGAAGTATGCATCTACGAGACGATAGGTTGCGGCGTTGTCAGACTGTTTTCCAGGCTATCTCTTTGGTGAGCTCTGCCTGGAAGATGATAAAATGGCACTACCGCTCCAAGCTCCAAGTCGAACTTCGAACGTTTGTCATTGTATTGTGATGGACGATTACTTCTTATTCTGGAGTTTATTGTTTTTCGCGGGCATTTCGTG
Organism: Halyzia sedecimguttata; assembly: GCA_937662695.2. NCBI lineage: Eukaryota > Metazoa > Arthropoda > Insecta > Coleoptera > Coccinellidae > Halyzia > Halyzia sedecimguttata. The sequence goes on along the minus strand of OW569411.2, from coordinate 451,047 downwards.
GTATTTTTGTGTATAACGGTGTGAAATGTGAATTAATGCAAGGCAGTGATAAATATGGTCGGATATTTGATATTTATATGTTCTGTCATTAAACTGCAGTCAGTGTGTAAATAGTGAAATTTCCTTTGGATTATTTCGTTGGGGATGAGTACATTTCAGTTGAGACTATAGACAACAAGATGGACTAGAAATATGAGTGAAATAGAACTTTCATTTCTTCCGATTTTTTTAAACATTTTTATGACCTTTCTAATAATTTTTCAACAAAAATTCATACATCTGGATGGGAGATCAAGAAGCTCAAAGAATCTATTTTTTGGGCGCATGTTCTAGGGGAACATCGTCCTATCATTTCGTCCAAATGTCTGTAATTTTCGAATTTCGAGCTGAAAATTGGCTAATAGACTAATTCGGACTCCCTGATCACGAATCCGGTGTCAGATTTTAGGGTGCCGTCCGGCCGGCCGGCCGGCCGTAGGCACGATAACAGGAGCACCGAAGGTCCTATCGACTTCAAACTTTCAGGGTAGGTTTCTGATCAAAATGCGACGGTTAAGTTCGTTAACGGGCAAAATCGGCCAGACGGTTTAGGAGTTATAGACATTTAAAATTTTGAGGTTATTTCCCTGATATTTCAGGAACTAAAGAAGATGTTGAATCGAAACTTTGTAGTCAGTTCGAGGATATAAACGCGCAACTTTTGGCAAAATTCTGTTATGATCGAAATGTTGGTAATTTTTAAAAAAATATTTCTTTTAATTTTTTCGAAAAAAAAATTTTTTTTTCGTGAACTATTCATCAGATTGCAACAAAAACTTGTACTAACGTCAATTGTAGTATTTTGCAACATTGTGCAAAATTTTGGCTCTATACGATTTCAATTTCTGGAGATATAAGACAAAATGTGTCAAATTTCCTGGGTCTCTCTCAGTATTTTCATCGATTATTCTATGAACTCTTTGAATTCCACCGAAAACAAATTCAAAGACATAAACATAAAGAATCAAGTCATAGTTTAGACGTCGAAAGAAGGACGATGTTGATCGACTTGAAAAGGTACCTATTTCAAGAAATGCAATAATGAAATGCTTAATTTTTTTTATGGTCACAGAAAATCGTCACAAAAATCTATTTACCTCATTTGACGGCTGTTTGTCAAATCACTTAATTCCAATGATTGATGTCAGATTTCCTACATACCAAGTTCAAACACATTTTATTATATGGAAAACACTTATTATGATCACGTTCTACAGGAATTGATACTAAATAGAAGCTAGATGAAGATTATTGTAATGGAAAATTTGTGTTCCAGAATAATATTAAGGTATTCAACATGATACTGCTTTTTTTCTTTACTGGTCAGTACGGGCCACAAGGAACATGCGCCCAAAAGCTCCTGTCCACAGGGCTTGAACCCATTTTTTATATATGTATTCAATTTCCAAAGGTCTGTATCAGTCTAGATACTTCAGTTGAAATCAATAAGGACCTTTATTCATCCTTAATTTTTCATTAAGAATGTTCAGATTGCAGTGTTTTGAAATGGATTCTTCCTTTCGATCTAACCCGCAGCAGATAGTCTCAACTTACTAATCTGCTTTCCCGCTATATAAATATAATTAATGGGGAATCAGATTAAGAATTAATCAATTTGTTTTATCACCATTTTCACACAGTTCAGATCAAAAAATAATTTTATGTTTATTTACTCTTCGTAGCATTGAATTGATATTCTGAATTCACAGAGACTTGTAGTTGTAGTTTACATTAATGAATCATTCTAAATTCACTTTGTTCTGTTTTCGCCAATTTACTTTTGAAAAATTTCGTAGAAAATACGAATTACAATGTTATTGTCATTGTTTGATTATCACAATTTTCATCGGCCTACCTTATCAGTCTTGTATAATAGTTATGTTTGGGAATATATTTTTATTTTTAGAATTTCATTCGAGTTATAATTTTTTGCCAATAGTTAACCCCTCACCTTCTTGTTGTTCTTGCTGAACAATTAATTGTATAACAACTATAGGTACCTAGCTAGGTTTCTATTTCAACTTGATCTCAATAATATTGTGTAGAATGAAATGCAGTTATTCAATTTATTGAAAAAGTAGGGTCTCATATTGTCTATTCATCCAGGGATTCCAGGAAAGAAAACCTATTCAAAGAGTCCACTTAGTTCACAACAGTTTAAAATTCGAAACGAAATATAGGATATCCATTATCCAGCGTTACCGCATTGAAGTTGAAGAAGTATGCATCTACGAGACGATAGGTTGCGGCGTTGTCAGACTGTTTTCCAGGCTATCTCTATGGTGAGCTGTGCCTGGAAGATGATAAAATGGCACCACCACTCCAAGTCGTACGCCAGGCGATTCAGTCGAACTTCGAACGTTTGTTATTGTATTATGATGGACGATTACTTCTTATTCTGGAGTTTATTGTTTTTCGCGGTCATTTCGTAGTATTTTTGTGTATAACGGTGTGAAATGTGAATTAATGCAAGGCAGTGATAAATATGGTCGGATATTTGATATTTATATGTTCTGTCATTAAACTGCAGTCAGTGTGTAAATAGTGAAATTTCCTTTGGATTATTTCGTTGGAGATGAGTACATTTCAGTTGAGACTATAGACAACAAGATGGACTAGAAATATGAGTGAAATAGAAGTTTAATTTCTTCCGATTTTTTAAACCATTTTGATGACCTTTCTAATAATTTTTCAACAAAAATTGATACATATCTGGATGGGAGATCAAGAAGCTCAAAGAATCTATTTATTTTTATATATCGTCGTTGCGCCTTCAAAGTGCGACATGTGAAGTTTGATAAATTGTGAATGCATACACTTTGCGTGTTTGCAGGAGCATATTTTCGATTTCGTACTTGTCGCTTTTCGATCAAATCCAACTGGAACCGAAACTAGTGTGATTATCACATGGCAGCTTTTAACGAAATATCCATCTTGCGCAGTTCTTAATCGAAATATACACTTAACGCATTTTGCACAATATATGCACATGTCGCGTTTTGAAGGCGCAACGACGATATGTATTCAATTTCCAAAGGTCTGTATCAGTCTAGATGCTTCAGTGAAATCAATAAGCAAATTTACTTTTGAAAAATTTTGTAGAAAATACTAATTACAATGTTATTGTCCACCAAATGGAAAATAAACCGAAACATTTGTAGAAAGCAGAAACTCACCATTAAAGTAAAAACCAAACCAAGACAAACTCTAAGATGATTATCACAATTTTCATTAGCCTACCTTATACATATAATAGTTATGTTTGGGAATATATTTTTTTTTATTTTCAGAATAACATTCAAGTTTATAATTTTTTTGCCAATAGTTAACCCTACACCTTCTCGTGATTCTTGCTGAACAATGAATTGAATAATATCTATCTAGGATTCTATTTCAACTTGATCTCAATAATATTGTGCAGAATGATATATAGTTATTCAATTTATTGAAAAAGTAGGGTCTCATATTGTTTATTCATCCAGGGATTCCAAGCAAGAAAACCTATTCAATAAGTTCACTTATTTCACTAGAGTTTTAATTTCGAAATATAGGATATCCATTATCCAGCGCTACCGCATTTATGCAGTATGCATCTAAGAGCAGGCGATAAACTGTGGCGTTGTCAGACTGTGTTCCAGGCCATCACTATGGTGAGCTCTGCCTGGAAGATGATAAAATGGCACCACCGCTCCAAGTCGTACGCCAGGCGATTCTCGGATTCAGTCGAACTTGGAACGTTTGTTTTTCGCGGGCATTTCGTGGTATTTTTGTGTATAACGGTGTGAAATGTGAATTAATGCAAGGCAGCGATAGTAGTAGTACCCATAAGATGTAGTATCGGTCTACTCCATTACCTTCATAATATTCTCCATTTATGATTAACACTGCCATTACACAATATACAAAACATAAATATAATTTCATAATAATTAGTAACCTGCAAATGATACAATTCCTGTTGACACAACCACAAATAGAAACTGACTAGAGAAAAAATCAAACCAAAACTGATTCAAGTGAAACAACTAGGTACAGGAAATTAAATATATTCACCCAAGTAACATCAATGATTTATTAATTCTAGTTGTTTTATGTCTGGAACATTTTTCTCTAGATGTACACATTGTATATACTGGTTACAGATGGACGTCGCTCCAAAGATGGAGGTACATAAACATCAATTGTATCTTATATAATATGGTCAGAACATATTGTAATTGCATTAATTTCCGTTATGAATTATAGTCCTAACTCTTCATTATAAGGGCTCCAAATATATCGAAAAAATATCTTCTGTATTGCTACCATAATGTAACATTTTCCCCTAGAATATATTACAAACTCTGGATTACACTAATATGTGGTCCGACGCACAATGGTACCAGAAAAAATAATACAAAACTGCATTCGTCAACTTGATGTACAGGATAGGTCGAATTGGACACTTTTGAAGGAGAAGTCCTATTTTGATACTAGATAGACGAAAACTGATGTCGGTGTCTGAGGGCCAATTTTCATGAGAAACTAATTGGTGAAAACCGCATGTTGTTATCTATCACCGTTACATAGTTACAGGATGTTTTTCGAAAATGTGCATTTTCGAAATATTGCTTTTCTTCTGTTGACAATTTTCCATTTCTGTAAAAACATTATCGGAGCTACTTTTTACGTAGAATTCAATGAGGTTAATTAAATTTTCTGGAAACTAATATTTTATCTGATCTTGGCATGATATTTTTTGCGCGTATATGTTCTTGGGAACATCGCGTTATCATTTTGCCCAAATGTCTGTAACTTTCTATTTTTTGACGAAAATGGTCTCAAACGATTTAGTTCGACTCCCCAATGAAGAATTCGAGGTCAAATTCAATGCTGTACGGCCGTTGCCACGATAACTCGAGAACGGAAAGAGCTAGCGACTTGAAATTTTCAGGGTAGGTGGCGCATCCCAATACTACGGACAAATTCGTTAATGGGCATAATCGGCCCAATGGTTTCCGAGTAATAATTTTGTTTTCAACCAATATAAATCCGATCGAATTGAAACTTGGTGAATAGTTGTAGAATATATACCTAAGCACGTTTGTGAAATTTCGTGAAAATCGTATCACTAGAAAATTTAAAAAAAATTATTAAAAAATATGTTTTATGTCTCGATAATCTGAGAACGGAAAAAGATAGCGACTTGAAATTTTCAGGTTAGGTTGTGCATCTGAATGTGACATTTGAGTTTGTTTATAAGCATAATCAGCCAAACGGTTTTGGAGTTAACCCAATCTGAAATTTGCTTGTTATATCCTTAATAACTCGAAAAATACCAAACCGATCCAATTCAAATATGGTTATTAGTTCAGTAGCTGGATGGGTGACCGTTGCCTCGATAACTCCCGAACGAAAGAAGATAGGGACTTGCAATTTTCAGGGTAGGTTGTGCGTCTAAATGGGAGAGTTATGTTCGCTGTTGGCCATAAATCGGCCCAGCGGTTTCGGAGTTATACCCATCTGGAATATTATTTCCTCGATGACTCAAAAAATGTAGACCCGATCAAATTGTAGCTTGCTAACTAGTTGTAGAATATCGACATAAAGACGTGTGTAAAATTTTGTAAGGACCGTACCCCTAGAAAATTTAAAAAAAAATATGAAAAAAAAATTGGTCAAGCACTGACTTGAAGAGTGTCCAATAGAGGAGAGAATGGACTATAGAACATACGCGCAAAAGCTCCTGACTTCACGCCAGTGCTTGAACCAATTTTTCCAAATGAAATACCCCATATATTTTTGCATATTTCGATAGGGCTAGAAATTAAAATTTCAAATAAATAGCATTATATGATATTTTCCATAATTTTCGAAAGTTGAACAGAAGTTAAGATGTAAATAGAGCTTTTAGTGGGAAAGCCCTGTGAACAGGAGCTTTGGCGCTCTTGTTCAAATTTTGACAAATGAAAGTAAGTATTGGTTTTCCGAGTTAGGAATTATATCAATGGTTTCTTATGATAGAACTTCATAATAGCAGAAATGAAATTCAAACATCATAAAAGAATTTAAATTCAACAAGAGTGCCAAACATCATTAATCCAAAACCAACTGACCAATTTTACCCAATAACGAACTTATCCGAGATATCCATTCCTCAAATCTACTATGAAAACTATATTACATCAATTGAAACTTATCCAATATTCCAGTTTTGTTCATACTGGAAATATTCTGAACCCCATTTACCTGCCAAAGTATATATTTCCATCATCATATGGATTATCCACGGGCATTATATTATCATCTTAAAAGTATAATATCATATCATCCCCTCAATTCTACTATAGCTGAGGTTATTTCATTGGTCATTTTCCATTCAATCATACTTTGTTCTCTATAACAGGAAAGGTATTTTTTATTAAGAATAAAGAAAATTTGAAATGCCACTTAAAGCAAAATAAGATGACATGAATGAATGATCATATAATAATTCATAGATAGAATAATTGAGTACAGCCAATGAACTCTATACTAACGTAGAGTTCTATGAGTGCCGCATTCTGTGAAAATATAGAAGTACGATTTATGTTTGAAATTTTGAAAAATCATATCTACGAAAGTATTAGCTTGTTTGAGTTGAAAATGATATCGATGGATCCTTATGATGAAACTGCATCTTAAAAAAATAGAATTTAAAATTTATAATGTTCTGATGTCTGTTCCAAGGAACAAGAGCGTCAAAAAGAGCTTTTACTGTTTGAAAAAACGTTTCACTGTAATTTGCATTATTTAATTAATCATTGCATCCTCCAAAATCTACTTATCTGAAGGTTGAAATTTGATTTCTTCAGAAAAATATCAAGTCTTATATATTGTTGAAATGGATATTTCAAGCTCTATCGAAATATGCAAAAATATACGGGGTGTCCCATTTGAAAACATTTTCATTCTGAGATCAGATAAAATATCAGTTTCCAGAAAATTTACTTAACCTCATTGAATTCTACGTAAAAAGTAGCTACAATAAGGTTCTTACAGAAAGGGAAAATTTTGAACAGAAGAAAAGTTACAGCAATATTTCGAAAATGCACATTTTCAAAAAGATCCTGTAACTATGTAACGGTGATAGATAACGATATGCGGTTTTCACCTATGAGTTTCTCAAGGAAATTGGCCCCAGATACCGACATCAGTTTTCGTCTATCTAGTGCGGAACTTTCCCTTCAAAAGCGTCCAATTTATTGGCCCACCCTGTACATGGTATGTTCTCGAATTCGTTTGCTCATCTGGTTACATAATGATGCCGTCACTGTGTTCGTGGTGTTCATAAAACAACGTCTTCCATAGCATACGATGAAAACTAAAAAATCACTGTCAATTCAATTCTGAAAAAAAATTGTGAAGTTTACAAAGAAATACAAAGTACCAGCAATGAAATACTATTTTTCGTAATAGCCATGGTAGAACAATGCAACTTTTTATGTACGGAAATTTGTTCATGAAGCTTGAGAAAGTTATTCCCATATTATGGTCAGTTTAAATATTCACATACTTATATATTTATACAAATGTTTGCTTCTATTCATAGGTATGATAGATAACATTTTCTGAAGTAATTCCATCTATAGAATTCTTCATTTTTGTTTAACATAAAAATATATACATATCGAATCTGAATCCACCTTTTTAATTCAATTGACTGAGTAGATATTAATTATGTAAAAAATCAGTGTATCTCAAAGTACTGGCATTCATAGAAAGTTCATGATTAATTCAATATTCATAAGAATTGACATTCATAGTTGTAGATGGAAAAAGTTGATATCTAGTTTATTGATATTTGATCTAGTTTTGCGAGTGATAATACAACCTTTGCAATAATTGGGGTTTAATTCAATTATTAGTGAAGAATGAATGATAATAAATATATACTATACTGAATTCACAACATATTTGTAGTACTTTTCATATCGTAGTAACAAAGGCACAAAATTGAAATATATCGCAGACTTTTGAAGATGGTATAATAATAAATAATTATTATCATTATTGGAAAGGAAAATACTTACATACTTGAATAAAATTAGGCATATAGGTACTGAAATAACCGTCTATCAAAAAGGCTTTCAAATGAAAATATAATTATAAATATTCTTCGTCGAAAGATTGGGGAGAAGTAGTCAAACTTTTGGAATGATGGTATCGTAAACAGAAAAAATTATCGAAATTAAAAAAATTGTGCGAACCGCTAATTTTCTATATTTTAATCGAAAAAAAAGTTTTTGCAATTTTTCAAAAAAACCTTACCCATTGTCCATAACTCCGATGTTAATGTTTGTCTCTCCTCGGGGAGGACATAATCTTCCAGAAGAAGGAAAAACAAACTTGTATCTAATAAAAGCCCCCTTTATTTTCGACGAAGAATTGTTCCTATAACACTCTAATATATAATTCGGGATAGAAATATCAAAAAACTCCGAACAATTTTCAGAAAATCATAGTATATCCTCTCATCAGAATATATTCTATAATTTGAATTCGTTACATCATTTGCTTAATCTAGTTGGCACGTGCATTTTCAGATTTATTAATAAATCTCAATTTTCAGACTTGTATTGGTCTTTTCACTGATGATTACGATGAAAGGTGTGCAAACAAAACAATAATCAATATGTACATTCAATATTTCAGGGCCATTTGAAGTAAATATCTCTTCGAGTTATAAAATGAGCATATACATACATAATATATATAAAGGGTGTGTATTTGAGTTGTACATTATTTTTAACCATATATTCCTATATACAGGGTGTCCCAACGAAAATTTGACCCCCCCATAGAACTCAGAAAAGAAGTATTTTCGAAGATTTTAAAATAACAGGTCAACTTCTATTTTGAACTTCATAGAATTTATAAGTATATGTCTCCGTTCGACGTTTTCATGTGGCATTGTCTGGAAAAAATGGTTAATGAAATGTTTTATTTGATGAAATGAAACTATGGATAAAATAAATGTACAACTTCAAGACTCACCCTGTATATTTCAGGGCTTGACTGTATCTCCCTAATCGATGACCTGATGGCGGATTCATTTTACATAAATATCTTCCAAGTTAGGTCTTCATAATTGAATGTTTTGTAAAGAAAATAAAGTAAAGTTATAAAGATTATTTTTTGACGTTTCTTAAAACCAATGAAATGCTTCTTTATTCGTCACAAGGGTAAGTTTCAACCAATTATGTCATCATTATAGTGGGAATAAATCTCTTGTGATTATTCTCGGGAATAATCACTGTGGCTTTTATTTGCCTAGCAAATGTCAGATAGTTGTCAAAATAATTTCGGTTTATGATAGTTTTATTGATCTTTTTGGCGCTCTAGTTCCTCGGAACATCGCGTTATCGTTTTGCCCAAATGTCTGTAATTTTCGAATTTTTCGCCGAAAATGGTCTCAAACGATTGGGTTCGACTCCCTGATCAAGAATTCGAGGTCAAATTTGATTCTGTCCGGCTGTTCTGGCCGGCCGGCTGTTGCCACGATAACTTGAGAACGGAAAGGGATAGCGACTTGAAATTTTCAGGTTAGGTGGCGTATCCCAATAGGACGGACAAGTTCGTTAATGGGCATAATCGGCCCAATGGTTTCCGAGTAATATTTTTGTCTAGAAACAATACTAATCCGATCGAATTGAAACAATGTGAGTAGTTGTAGAATATAAACTTAAGGACGGTTGTGAAATTTTGTGAACATCGTATTTTCAAAGAATTATTAAAAACTATTAGTTACGTCACGATAACCCAAGAACGGAAGGAGATATTGACTTGAAATTTTTAGGTTAGGTTGATAACCTGAATGCGCCATTTGAGTTCGTTTATAGGAATAATCGGCAAAACGGTTTTGTAGTTATACCCATCTGAAATTTGGTTCTTATTTCCTCAATAACTCGAAAAATACTAAACCGATCCAATTCAAGCATGGTTATTAGTTGTAGAATGGCAACGTGAAAATTCTTTCAAAATTTTGTGAGGATCGTATAACTAGAAAATTTTTGAAAAATCATAGAAAATTATTGAAAAAAATTCTATATATCAGAAACTATTCGTCCGACATCGCTGAAATTTTAGGGTTCCGAGGAACTAGAGCGCCAAAAAGCATATTAGTCGAGGTACAGTCATCCCATAGTTAATAGGAACTAATAGCATTTCACTTGGACTCAGTTCTTCTACATTCATTCAGTACAATATTCCTATGAACAGATGATCTTTACGCTCTTACTGTATAAATAAAGTGTATGTAGTAGGTAAATGAATGAGAAATATAATCTATTTTCTACTTTCCGCTTTGAAAACTCGAATATTATAAAAATATATCTATTGTTCACAGATGTGCAAATGCTTTGAAATAATTATTAGTTTCAGAAGTCTCCAAATAGATGAAGTATCGGTAAAATCATCCAACTTCGGCCAGTTGCGGTGAAAATAAGACCAAGTTTAGGTATATTAATAAAAAATACAACCGGGTTTTTCAAAAATTTGATTCGCCATTTTCCAATACATATATACAGAATTGTTCTCTCACAAATTATATTAAAAACCTTTTGAACATGTATTTACCTGTATTTTTGTTTACTCGTTTGTTTGTTTGTTTGTAACTTCTAACGTAGCGAAAACGTTTGAGAATATAGGTTAAGAAACGTATTATCAACTTTGATAAATTAATTACAAGAAGCGTTTTTAGTAAAACGTTTTCTTGTATTTGAAATATCGTTGGATAAACGTTTATAAAACGTGGAAGACTATTTAAATATACGTCATTATAAAGTCGTTTTCAATGAATCGGTGAAATGCAACGTTGAAAATAAGTCTATAAAACGTTGAAGACCACAACCAATTTTCAACATTGAACTTTGAAGATAGGAAATAACGTATAGAAAATGTTTGAGAATATAGATTGAGAAACGTATTATCACCTTTGATAAATTAATTACAAGAAATGTTTTTGATAAAACGTTTTCTTGAATTTGAAATAACGTTGGATAAACGTTTATAAAACGTGGAATAGTACTATTTAAATATACGTCATTTTAACGTCACTTTTCAAGAAGTTCGTGAAAAGTTGACACTAAATCTCGAAAACGTTGAAAATTGCAACCAATTTTCAAAGTAGTTCAAAGGTCAACGTTGAAAATAGTTAGGCAATAACGTGTTGAAAACGTGGAGAAATAAACGTTGATATTTTAATTGCAACATGCTTTTTCGATACCTAAATTTTTTTTATTTGAAATAACGTTGGGCAAAAGATTATATAAAATGTGGAAAAATACTTTTTTAATATACGTCATTATATCGTCAGTTTTCAATGAATAGTTGAAAAACAACGTTGAAAATAAGTCTCAACGTTGAACATTTGGGAATATAGGTTGAGAAACGTATTTTCGTTTTCACAATAACGTCGGAGAAACGTTTACCTATATAAAATGTGAAAAATATATTATTAAAATACGTCATTGTAAGGTCAGTTTTCAAAGCAGCGATGTAAAAAAGATCACAAGCAGTGTTCAACGTTAAACTCTTCCACCAAAAACGTTTATTTAACCAATGCTACGTTGCTAAAACGTTTGAATACCGTGCTTATTCGGTTCAGTGCGATTTTCACGTATGAAAATGTTTGAAAATTGGGAAAAGTGGCCTTGGTTGGGTGATTCTCCGATACTGAATGTCAGTGCTATTGTATAATTTCCTTATGTTTTATTGACTTCGTCTTCATCACGCTCATAGGAAGGATCTTCTTCTGTAATGAGTCTCAACCTCACAGTGTCGTCTAGGGGATCGTAAATCGCACTAGATATCGGTATTAAAACGTTTTCAACCTCTACACTATCAACTTTGATAGGTGGCGAATTGACCTTCCTATCGCCAGTGGTCACATTAGAGCCCTTATTAGACGAAACTACAGTTTTTTGCTGCATCGATTCGAGATTACCCTCGCAAGTTCTATCCGATTTATAATTAGTTATCCTTGGACCCATTCTCACCGCGGTGTTATCGAAACACGGCAGTACCAGTTTGAATTCTTTCCGGAAATTTTCGTTCAACCACGCGTACAAAAACGGGTTATAACAGGTCGACGACATCGCGATCGCATGCACTAAGAAGAAGACGAACAGGCTGTACTCCCATTCGTCTATTTCGGTGTAAAAGTCGAAGATAACGTTCACCGTGTTCAGGGGCATCCAGGATATGAGGAATATGGCTACCATCGCGATGAGCATCCTGTTCGTCCTCCTTTTTCGTTCCCTATCCGCTTCCTCTTTCTTCGAAGTTTTCGATCCCGGTTTACTTTTGGCGCGGTCGTTCAGTTTGACAGAGACGCAGATGTAACAATACGCCATCACCAGGAAGGGAATGGCGAATTGCATGGTTGATGTGATGCCGCCGAAGATCTTTCTGATGCCCGCGTTCGGCCAGCTTTCTTCGCAGTAGTATTTCGTACCCCCTTTCGTTGTGTTCCCTACCATGTGTTTCGTGTAATAGCCGTAAGGCAGCGTAACAACGATGGCGAATAACCAGATTGCAACGATGATGACGATGCACGTAGTCAGTTTCATCCTCGGATGAAACGGATATATGATAACAAGATATCGATCGATCGCTATAGATGTGAGTGTCAACGTTGAAATATATACACTTATACTTTGAACGAACGTTAACAAATGACATATGAGGCTACCGAAAATCCATTTCCCTAGGAATGTGTAGATTGGAGTGAATGGAACTGCAAATATGCACAGCAAAATATCCGATAACGCTAAATTAGTTATAAATAAATTCGTTACAGTTTGCATGGCCTTGTTCTTGATCACAACGTAGCATACTAGCATGTTGCCGAAGATGCCAAGGATGAAAATCGATGTGTAAACGAGGAGAAATACAACTTGCACCACGTTGTTGTCTATAAGATCGTAATTGTAGCCGATGGTGGAATTCATTTCTGTTCTGTTGTTGTCTATAAGATCGTAGTTGTAGCCGATGGTGGAATTCAGTTCTGCTCTGTTGTTGTTGTTGATTGGAGTGCCGTTGTCCATGGAGATGCTCCTTTGGACGATCTTAACTAGAGGTGTTCTTTCTAGGTGGTCGAGAGTGTAGAGCACTCTCGGATGAGGCCATTCATGACGATCTGTAATGATAGAAAAATATGTGTGAGGGTATAAGATGCTAATTTGGGTTTGAAACTTTGAGCTAACGTCCTAACTTTCAATGTCGCAGAGATTGGGAACTTCCAAGACTCTGGTGGCGGGATTCCGCAACTAACCACGCTAGTAATAAATGTAAACAATCTCGTGTTGGACAGGTCAGTCGACGAAGTTTGACCGAAATTTTCATGGAAAATTTAAATTATAATTGACTTGAGATCATTGTTGGATTACTTTGTGATATATATTCAAATGTTGATCATTACATAACTAATTATATGGCACTTGATTGATATAAAGACTACAACCAGTAAGTATATTCATATATGTTTGTCAAACTTACATTATATTTAAAAGTTCTTTCAGTTACTATTTGCGAATGATTAAGAAGGGACTCAGTTTATTAGAATTTCTGGAGTACATAGGAGCTTCAACTTCTAATTCTAGAGTCCTTGTAGAAGGAGAAGAGGTTCTAAATGTAGATCATGTAATCGTGTGTGACATAACAAATTGTGGTCCCAGTTTTATAGACATTTGTTCTTTATGTTTACAAAGTAGTGCCCTTAATTCAGTACCACATAAAATTGATGGCCCATTAATGTGGAGAATGGTAAACTTAAAATAGAAGGTATGGTATATTCTTGTAAAGTCGGAGCACGGAGGAGGTGTAAACATGTTACTGATGTATTGATTAGAGTTCAGGTGCATGATGTTCTAGTTTATTTATGAGGATATAGTGTCAAATTGAACCAGATAAAGCTTTTATAAACCAGTTACCAATAATTGAAATGATTTTTTCAAAATATGATACATATATTATGTGAAAAGAATTATTAACAATAAGTGTAATGTTTGAGGTATAATAAAATTTTTGTTTTGTTTCTAGGAGTCTTGATGACCATCTATTCAATTGAAAATATTAAAATTGTTTATATCTGTGAAACTTTTCAAAGCACTGTAAGCACTGTTAACGATATCACTCAAAGTAGGTAGGTACATATGGGATGTATCAAGCATAACACTGACATCACAAGTGTAAGTGGTCTGGTAACAATGTACACAACCAAGTCTACTACTAACATTATTATTGCTGTTTAACTAACTCAAGAGTGCTGGTGATGCTTATTTTTTCTTCTGACTGAGGTTTTTCAGCACAGCAAACGTCATCTACATATTCCTTTCTCTTTCGAGGTACCTCCTTGTCCTCTGTTTGAAGATTATGTTGATGTAGTTCCAGGTTAAGTACTCTTCGGTCTATTAGTTATCCTTCTAACGCATTTCCAATATTTATATTTGGTTTTCCGGAGGTAAGAAGTGAAAACTCAAACATATACATTTTGGCATTTTTTTCGCCCATGAATTGCATTGAGGCACACAACAATAGTCGTTTCTGGTCGAAGACATATTAGGCAGGATAATATTCACTATTTCAACTTGAATTTTTCTTTCAAACAAAAGTTTATTGACGAATACTGAACAATTAAACTCGGAACACGTGCAATACGTTGGCTCATTACTAGCTTGGTTAGTTGCCGAATCCCGCCACCAGAGTCTTGGAAGTTTCCAGTGGCGCCAAAGATCTGGAGGCACGGTAGTGCCACCGCCTAGACCAGGGTTTCTTGAAGTGGGGTCCATGGACCCCATGGGGGTCCGTGGCATGAGTGTCAGGGTTCCGTGGTAGGTGAGTTAACTTTCAACATTTATTGATTAGAAAATTATGTAGTACTCAAAAACTGCAGTGCTTCTTATGCGGTAAAGTGCTTACGGAAGTATGAAGCCATCTTAACATTGTTCACCCTGACAATATATCTGACAGCACTGATGATTTTCGTGCTAAGAGCCCCAGTGCTTTATCTAAGCTCAGATTCACCCCGACACAAAAACCATGTCTGTTGGAAGAGTTGATGCTACGAGGTGGCGACAACACGACAAAAATTACATCAAAAACGGTACAAGAAGAGTTGTCTAGGCATCTTGAATGTTGCAGACGTCTTTTGAAGGTTATTTTAGCTCAGAACAGCGTGGGTGCGGAGTCGAATTTTGATTGATATGGTTAATATCAGAGATGAAGATCGGTGTGAAGATGACCTAATTCACCTGAGAAGTTTTGGAGGCTAAAAAAAGTCTTGGCGAGTTTTGGTGTTTTTTGGGTAGGTTTTGCATAAGAATGTCGACCTTTGAATTTGTTAATAGGCATAATCAGCCAAACGTTTTTGGAGAAATACTAATACGATCCTATTCAAACATGGCAATTAATTGTAGAATGCCGAAGCAAAAATTCTCGCAATATTTTGTGAGGATCGTATCACTAGAAAATTTAAAAAAAATCATTGAAAAAAATTATATATCAGAAACTATTCATCCGACATGGCTCTACTCCCATGTTCCAAGTTTGAAAACTATCGCATTCTTAGGATAGGTTGTGCATCCGAGTACGACATTTGACTTCCTTAATTAGGAATTAGATTTAGATTTTTGTATGGGTTAGATACTGGAGAAATCTTTTTGCCGTTTGACGGATTCACTCATTTCCTAATATTTTACGAACGGATAGAGATACAGAGGAAATAGATACATAAATCTAAACGTCGTCCACCGACCAATAACCGGGGAAAATTTGGTTATTGAGATATGAAAATCATAGATTTGGCCCGGGAAAGCTTTCCTTCGATTCCGACCCAAAAAATTTTTTCCATGGTATATCGATACGGACCTCGTGTCTAACTAAATCGATGTCGCTGATTACGAATATGTAATTAGTTTTTCCCTAAGTGGCGTACTTTCGGAAAATTTTCACTTAGAGTGAGAAAATGGCCGAAAATAGGTCAATTTAGGAACTTTACACCGCCCAAAAAAATCGGAGTAGGGTGATGCTGACTTTTTCCGTCAAATATGGATCCTTTATCTACTGAATAATCCAAACAGAAAATGTCCACGCCGTACTATTCGGAAATTATGATTTTTTTCCCAAGGGTATATTTTTCGGAAAATTCATTTCGCGATATTTCCGCGGAAAATTCTCTAATGAAAAATCCGATCATATATTCGTAATCTAAGGCCCCGGATCTATAAGAATCAATATCCGGATGATAGATTTGCGTCAAAAAAATTTTCTCAAATTTTGGCAATTTTTTAATACCTTAGCCTTGAAAAAATCCCATTTTTCGAGAAAAATTTTTTGACGCAAATCTATTATCCGGATATTGATTCTTATAGATTCGGGGCCGTAGATTACGAATATATGATCGGATTTTTCATTAGAGAATTTTCCGCGGAAATATCGCGAAATGAATTTTCCGAAACATAGACCCTTGGGAAAAAAATCATAATTTCCGAATAGTACGGCGTGGACATTTTCTGTTTGGATGATTCAGTAGATAAAGGATCCATATATGACGGAAAAAGGCAGCATCACCCTACTCCGATTTGTTTGGGCGGTGTAAAATTCCAAAATTGACCTATTTTCGGCCATTTTTTCACTCTAAGTGAAAATTTTTCGAAAGTACGCCACTTAGGGAAAAACTAATTACATATTCGTAATCAGCGACATCGATTTAGTTAGACTCGAGCTCCGTATCGATATACCATGAAAAAAATTTTTTGGGTCGGAATCGAAGGAAAATTCTTCTTTCCCGGGCCAAATCTATGAGGAAAAATCGGCCAAATGGTTTTGGAGTTATACTCACCTGAATTTTTGTTGTTATTTCCTCTATAACTCAAAATATACAAATCTGATCGATAATAATGAAAAATGGCGATACCGTTGTTAATAAATCAACAAGTCCAGAGCGTTCCTGCCAATAGGGTCCTTCATAAATGGCTTCGTATAATTAATATACTTATGCATATATTTCACAAGTCAAATAGCCCCAGGGGGTTCATTGATTTGCCGAGAAAGCAAGAGCAGACGCGTTTCTGGCTTCTTGGCCTTCATCAGTACTCTGTAGCTTCTCAACAAATTCAACTAAACTGACCCGGGTTAAGCCTCTCAGAGCCGTCTTGGTCGATCATACCTAATCGCCCACGCCACCTATGGTGGCATATGATTTCACGCTTCAAATATTCACTGGTGGGGAAAGGCTGATTTCCATGGTTTGTCTCATATAGGTGGCGTGGGCGATTAGGTATGATCGACGAAGCCGGCTCTGGGAGGCTTAACCCGGGTCAGTTTAGTTGAATTTGTTGAGGTTGAGAAGCTACAGAGTACTGATGAAGGCCAAGAAGCCAGAAACGCGTCTGCTCTTGCTTTCTCGGCAATGAACCCCCTGGGGTCTATTTGACTTGTGAAATATATGCATAAGTATATTAATTATACGAAGCCATTATGAAGGACCCTATTGGCAGGAACGCTCTGGACTTGTTGATTTAAATCTGATCAAATTAAAACTCGGTGAATTTCGTGAATATCACATCCTGGAGTTACTTGAGGCGTTAGTTTTTTCATATTTCAATTCCAATAGAATACATATATGTTAGATTAAAAAATTCTGTGAACATTTTTTATATATAAAAAGACCTGTTTTTTTCCTTACCAAAAATATTCTTTGATAGGGGTCCATGAATCCGTTTAATTTGTAAAAGGGGTCCGTGACTGCTATAAGATTAAGAAACCCTGGCTAGACGAACCAAAAATATGTTTCGACGTATTTTCAAACTCTCATAGTTTCGGTCTGGATAACAGTAGGTTATCCAGACTTAACTGATGATGTCGTTATGTCGACGAAACGCGTCGCAGTATTGAATATATTATTGTAAACGTATACAGTGTGAAAAAACCAAATGGAATAAATTCATTATCTTGGTTACTGTACAAATTCAAATTTTAAATTGTCATTCTTCTTTAGCGAATTTACCATGGTAAATTCGAATTAAGAGTGTCCAATACAGGAGAATGGACAATAGAACATGCACGCAAAAGCTTCTGACTTCACGTCAGTGCTTGAACCAATTTTTTTTTTTATTTATAATATCATTTAAATTAATATTGTAGGACGTTACTTTAAAATTTCTAAGCTATACTGACTTACAGCTAAAATATTATAAAGAAAAGAAGCAATTGGATAGTCTAACTATCATTTTAATAAAATGATGCATTTTTATTGTTCAAATAAAGATATTTTGTTAACTTACAAGAATTTCTTCATTCAATGGTATTTCAAAGATCTAATTACAGTTTTAAATATAAAATAAGTGTCCAATACAGGAGAATGGACAACATAATTTACCATGGTAAATTCGATTAAGGGTGTCCAATACAGAAGAATGGAAAATAGAACATACGCGCAAAAGCTATCTATCATTTTCTTCAAGTTTCACGCCCCAAAAAGGCCTAAATCGTCAGTTTCGCTTTCCAAAATTTCCGACCCCGTCTCTCGAATTAATTCTGACGTTTCTCGGATTGACTTTTTGAATGGAAAATCGTCGGACTCAAAACCTCCGAAACTTGTATCGAATTAGTATATTTAGGCTCAACCTAGAAGAACGAAATTTGGGAAAAACACAAATCGATTCGTCTTCTTCGACTCGACGGCAAAAGTCCGGGTCGAGCGATCGTTTCTTCGGAGCCTTACGCTACACCAAATCGGTACTACTGAACTCGCACAAGAATGCTCGAATCTCCAACAATATTTAACCGATCATATTAAAACTTGAAACTTGGCAGTAGAGTTAGGTTATGAAGGCTCTTGCAAAATTTCATGAATTTCAAACGAATAGTTACTGATATATAGAATTTTTTTTTTTTATTTTTAATGATTTATTAAAAATTTTCTACGAATGCTATCCTCACCAAATTTTGCAAACATTTTCGCGTTGCCATTCTACAACTAATAACAATGTTTGAATTCCATCGGTTCAGTATTTTTCGAGTTAATGAGGAACAAAAAACCACCAAATTTCAGAAAATTTCAGATTGCTATAACTCTATAACCGTTTGGTCGATTATGCTCATAAACAAACTGAAATGTCGCGTTCTGGTGCACATCCTAACCTGAAAATTTCAAGCCGCTATCTCATTCCGTTCGCAAGTTATCGTGACAACAAAAATATTTTTTAATAATTTTTTTAAAATTTTCTAGCCCTACGATTCGCACAAAATTTCACAAACGTGCTTAGGGTCATATTCTACAACTACCCACCAAGTTTCAATTTGATCGGATTCATATTGGTTGAAAACAAAATTATTACTCGGAAACCACTGGGCCGATTATGCCCATTAACGAACTTGTCCGTCGTATTGGGATGCGCCACCTACCCTGAAAATTTCAAGTCGCTAGCTCTTTTCGTTCTCAAGTTATCGTGGCAACGGCCGGCCGGATGGCCGGCCGGACAGAATCAAATTTGACCTCGAATTCTTCATTGGGGAGTCGAACTTAATCGTTTGAGACCATTTTTTTTAAAAAATTCGAAAGTTACAGACATTTGGGCAAAACTATAACGCGATGTTCCCCAGAACATACGCGCAAAAAAAAATTTATATATCAGTAACTATTCGTCTGAAATTGCTGAAATTTTGAAGAGCCTTTAGAACCTAACTCTACTGCCAAGTTTCAAATTTTAACACGATCGGTTAAATATTGTTGGAGATTCGAGCAGCCTTGTGTTAGTTCAGTAGATGGGTGACCACTGACCATTGCCCCGATAACTTTCGAATGAAAGGAGATAGGGACTTGCAATTTTCAGGGTAGGTTGCGTATCCGAAAGGGAGAGTTGAGTTCGTTTTTGGGCATAATCGGTCTGACGGTTTCCGAGTTATACCCACCTGGAATATTATTTCCTTGATAACTCAAAAAATAAATATTCGATCGAATTGAAGCTTGGTAACAAGTAGTAGAAAATCAACATAAAGACGTGTTTAAAATTTTGTAAGAACCGTACTCCTAGAAAATTTCAAAAAATACACGAAAAAAAAAATTAGTTCAAGCACTGACGTGAAGTCAGAAGCTTTTGCGCGTATGTTCTATTGTCCATTCTTCTGTATTGGACACCCTTAATCGAATTTACCATGGTAAATTATGTTGTCCATTCTCCTGTATTTATTTAGCATGGTAAATTCGAATTAAGAGTGGAACAAGAGCGCCAAAAATGCAGTTTTTAGTGTATAATCATGCCTAAACTGCTTATAATACGCAAAATACGAACATTCAGACGAAATTATACCTACAGCCCTGTGGCGCAATAATGAGATCAAAAGCTTAACTATCTACGCTAACATGAAAAGACGCCTAGCTTATACCCAAAAGTATGCAATCATCAACAGCCCCGAGAAACATGCATTTTATGTTAATATCTAATTATTCAGGGAAGCAATTTCTCTATTGATGTCTTGGGAGTAAAATGAATTTCGTTTCCATCTCTCCAGTTTGTCCATGTAAATTTATTCGTGGTGCCTGGAACAGTCATTAATTCTTTTATGAAAATAATCCAACCATCCGATTCGTATGAATTTATCGGAGTATAAACCACTTATACTTCGGGTCTTCCTTCATTAAATTGTGCCGGCGCTTTTCTTCACTTGACAACAGCTCATTCCAATTCATTGATCAACGTGACATCTTGAAATTGGATTTGTATTAAACATTATTGACACGATTACGGGAAATGACTTTCAGAAAGGGAGAAACAGTGAATATTCGCCGTCACCGTCTGGCTAGAGAATTTCTGGGTTGTGTTCGAAAATTAACTCCACGGAGTAGAGTTGAGTTTTTGAAGGTTTGACAGATTTACTCTAGAGTTTACACTGACAGTCACAGAAGGTGCCAATATAGGAAAATAGGTTATATGTATGTATGTTCTCGAACAAACAGAGCCCCAAAATAGTAACCCCCTATTTGAGGAGGTTTGAACATGGGCTCAGCACTGTAAGGCTATGTACCCAATCTCAGTAATCTTCTTCGTCGTATATCCTGGTGTCCCTGGGGCCAACGGGAGTCTCGGATGAACCGATCACCAGAAATGTTATAGCCTCGTGTACGCTCACAGTTCAACTATCACAGGACATCTTGACAATCGTTCCAAATTTTCAAAAATTACAATCACACTTATCACATTTATAAATCTTAGTCGTTATTATTAGTATATTTTCAATTTATACTTAATTTTGGAGTTCCAAACTGGGACGCGGGGAAAGTAGACATCCCGCCGTAACGACCATTTTGGAACCAATGTTAGGTTATGCTCATTTTCCTGTCAGATAACTACGCAACGTTGTCCTCTCTACATAGAAGACGTAGTAATTACGTATTTTTCACAATGTGAATTTTCTTGGGAAAAGTAATGAGTTTGAGGAGGTATTATGTGAATTCAACAATTCGAAAGACCTGACAAATGTTGAAGAAAATTTGTTCTCGGTTGTTACTAGAAATATTTCACGTATATGAACTGCTTGATATATTCAGTTATGCTACTTTCTTGTACGGAAATCAAGAATCAAGTGTTGAAATTTTAATGAGAAATAATGGATAGAGTAGTCCGTAACTTTATGATAGTCCATTTGAAAATTGGTTCAAGCCCTGTGGACAGGAGCTTTCTGGCGCTCTAGTTCAAACAGACAAATTATATCTCCGAAAGTATTGGTTTCTCTGAGTTGGGAATTATATCAATGTATTCTTATGATAGAACTGCAAGGAAATTCAATTCAAATAATAGTTTATTTATCAAGATTAAATGAGCAATCTGAGAATGAGAACTGCACCATGGAAGAAATCAAATCAAAATAGCTGAAATGAATTTGACTCTCTCTCATAGAACAGGATGACATGTACGAGTATGAACACAGATCATATAATAAAGCTTAGATAGAATAATTATTACATTCTGTGAAAACATAGAAGTACGATTCATTATTGAAATTTCGAAAAATCATATCTACGAAAGTATTAGCTTGTTGGAGTTGAAAATGATATCAATGGATTTTTATGGTGAAACTGATCTTAAATAAAAATTGAATTAGAATTTTGCTGCTTAAAAAAATGTTTTTTTTCGTTACTCCGAAACCATCTGGCCTATTTTACCCAATAACGAACTTAATTGAGATATTCATCTCCCTAACCTACTCTGAAAATTTCAAGTGCCTAGCTCAGTCCCTTCGAGAGTTATTGTAGAAAATTTTTTTTTAAATTTTCAAAATTTTTTTTTGACACTTTGTGGTAACCTGATCAATACAAAACTTCACATGCGTATAAAGGTCATGATTCTACAATTTGATGCTAAATTTCAGATAGATCGAGTGATCGGTTTCGGAAATATTCATAATAAATGTTTTTACTAAAATCCGCCATAACTTCGAAACCGCTTTATGGATTTCGCCCATTAACGAACTTGTCCAAGATATTTACGCTCCAAACCCACCTTGCAAATTTCAATCCGCTAACTCCTCTCGTTCGAGAGTTATCGTGCCTACGGCCGGCGGGACAGAATCGATGTCGACCTCGGATTCTTGATCAGTGAGTCGAACCAAATCGTTTGAGACCATTTTCAGCCAAAAATTCGAAAATTACAGACATTTGGGCAAATTTGGGTTAATTGAACTCAGTTCCGAGGAACTAGAGCGCCAAAAACGTGATAGACCTGAATCATGACCAACCGTTAGACTTTATAAAAGTAAATGGAGTATTAGTTATGAGACAGCCAGTCGAGAAAGCATCTATATCGATTGAAATTTGATTTATTTCAAATAAATTGCCTCTAGGAAATTTGATAGGGATAGTTTGGGAATCTTGATATCATATACCTCCTCTTCAGACAGGGATTTTGCCAATATTAATTAATAAAAAAAAATATTCGCGATCATCGTAGCCACATTCGATCATCCTTACTGTCGCTAGGTTACCAAAGTATAGCTCGTCACATTCTCTGACGCAAATTCAACGAAATATTATTGTCCAGAGTAGGTTTTCCATTGTACGATTTCACTCGCCCCACAAAGCAATTGTCCACATAAGGCCATAACAGTTACACAGATAAACAATATATAGTTCAGGATAAGATAATATTTATCAGCGAGGTAATGTTCGACTTAGAAACGTTCTGAAGCTATTTACCAAAGGCCTCAGATTTTCCGGGAAAAATGTGAAATATATAGGTAGATCAATTCATTAAAAACTTTCGGGTAAGGTTGTGCATCTGAATGGAACATTTGAGTTTGTTTATTGGCATCATAATCGACCAAACGGTTTTGGAGTTACACCCATCTGAAATTTAGTTCTTATTTCCTCTATAACTCGAAAAATACAAAACTGATTTAATTCAAACATGGTTATCAGTTGTAGAATGCAAACGAGAAAATTCTTTCAAAATTTTTAAAAAAATAATTGAAAATCATCGAAAAAACTTCTATATATCTGAATTATAACTTTTGAATGAAAGGAGATAGGGACTTGCAATTTTCACGGTTGGTTGCACATCCCAATGGGAGAGTCAAGTTCGTTTTTGAGCATAATTGGTCCATCGGTTTCGGAGTTATACCCACCTGGAATATTATTTCCTCGATAAATCAAAAAATATAGACTCGATCGAATTTACTATGGTAAATTCGATTAAGAGTGTCGAGTGTCCAATACAGCAGAATGGACAATAGCGCAAAAGCTTCTGACTTCACGTCAGTGCTTGAACCAATTTTTTTTTTCGTATCTTTTTTTGAAATTTTCTAGGGACACGTCTTTATATCGATATTCTACAACTAGTTACCTAGCTTCAATTTCATCGAGTTTTAATTTTTTGATTTATCGAGGAAATAATATTCCAGGCGGGTATAACTCCGAAAACGATGGACCGATTATGCCCAAACACGATCCGATCGTGTTCAAACTTGGAACAGGGTAGTAGAGTTAGGTTTTGAAGGCTCTCGCAAAATTTCAGCCATGTCGGACGAATAGTTTCAGATATATAGAATTTTTTTCAATGATTTCAATAATTTTTAAGAAAAAATTGAGTTATACGATCCTCACGAAATCTTGCGAGAATTTTCGTGTTGCCATTCTTCAACTGATAACCATGTTTGAATTGGATCGGTTTTGTATTTCTCGAGTTATTGAGGAACTAAAAACTAAATTCCAGATGGGTATAACTCCAAGACCGTTTGGCCGATTATGCCTGTAAACAAACTCAAATGTCTCATTCAGATGCACAACATTACCCCAAAATTTCAAATCGCTATCTATCTATCTATTTCCGTTCTCAGGTTATCGTGACACAAATAATATTTTTTGATAATTTTTTTAAAATTTTCTAGTGATACGATTCTCACAAAATTCCACAAACGTCCTTAGTTAAGCATTCTACAACTACTCACCAAGTTTCAATTCGATCGGACTTATATTGGTTGAAAACAAAATTATTACTCGGAAACCATTGGGCCGATTATGCTCATTAACGAACTTGTCCGTCGTATTGGGATGCGCTACCTACCCTGAAAATTTCAAGTGGCTATCTCTTACCGTTTTCCGGCCGGCCGGACAGAATGGAATTTGTCCACGAATTCTTGATCAGAGTCGAACCCAATCGACAAAATTCGGCAAAAATTCGAAAATTACAGACATTTGAGCAAAATGATAACGCGATGTTCCCCGGAACATACGCGCTAAAAATATAAAATTAATGATTCGGAATTATACGATATTCTATGCAACAAATTATTCAACACTTCAGATAGGATTCACAAACCTTCGATCATAGATTCAATGCATTGATTGCATCGAAAATGAACCGAAATTAAACACAGAATCGCTCGAATATCATCAACGATCAAAGATTCGTGAAACCCACCAATAAAACATCGAATTTGATTCGCCCCATGCCAACATCAATGACAAAAACACAAACATTTATTTCTACCTTATATCTCCTGGGTAGCTGTTGGTTTGTAGAAAGACGGTGGTGGCATTTAACTGGGAAAACTCAGCGTTTCAAGCACGAATCGACCATTTTGGTTGAGCCATCGATAGAACGAAGGCAACAATTTCTACAGCTTCGCCATAGGATGAGAAAGGTGATGAGAATGGAACGCAGAATCAGCCGGTCGCTTTGGTTACCGTAACAAATAAAGCCCTTGACGCATGTTTGATATGGACCGGCGATTTCGATACGGAGTTACCAAGATGCACTGCGGGAATGCCTGAAAATTGTCGGGGACGTCGGGGTGTCGAACGTAATCCTACCCCGATCGAAATTGCTTTCCCGGAGATCAACGTAGATTAAAAATGTACTTTATCCTGCTA
The DNA here is from genome assembly GCA_937662695.2 of Halyzia sedecimguttata. Lineage (NCBI taxonomy): Eukaryota > Metazoa > Arthropoda > Insecta > Coleoptera > Coccinellidae > Halyzia > Halyzia sedecimguttata. Next base: position 425,618 of record OW569411.2, on the reverse strand, counting down.
ACATGCCAGAGGCGAACGGAGGATCGTTTGTGAAGCAAGCGCAACAAAGGCTCTGATTGATTTGGCAGGTACGGGTTAGCCAATGATGGGCTGTTTCGTTGTTGAACTATTTCCGGTGACCTGCAATTTGGATTGCAAATTCTACACTTGAATGTGCCGCGGTCGACAAGGTAATAGGGACTTGAATGAGTTCTGGCTGATTTTCTTGGAAATTTATGCTCTGTTCGAAAAAACCGTGGAAAACAAGGGACTCAGGGGCGGTTTCTACCACCCTGTCCTGCGGAGATGGAAAACTACCAATTTTTTTTGCAAAATAGGTTATTTTTCTGGGAAACATTGAAAAAATTAACTGCGCCGATGTTGTTGAAATTTTTAAATCGTCTGTAAAAACCTTCTGTGTGTGGGCAACCATAGTTATAGCCCATCCCCTATAATTATTGCACGTCATGATGACACATTGACACATGACACTACGATGCTCGGTAGGAAAAAAGACTGGGACAGGGAATCCACCATCCGCCACCCAAGTTCTCAAAAGAAATGCCATTAAATGGTACACAGATGGTTCAGGAACCCCTACAGGAGCTGGTGCTGGGCCAGGCACCAAATGCTCACTATCGCTAGGGTCCTATCCCAACATCTTTCAGGCAGAAGTACTTGCAATAGAAAGATGCGTGGAAATGAACCTAGAAAGAAACTATCAGAGATGTGATATAGCAATCCACTCTGACAGTCAAGCTGCTATTAAAGCTCTGAGCTCTCATGTCATCGAATCCAAGCTAATATATGGGAAAAAAACGCAATGAAGTAGGCAAAAACAACAGGGTCTCCTCAGTCTGGGTTTCTGATCACGCGGGAATCATAGGAAAGGAGGAGGCCAACACACTTGCCAAGAAAGGAGCACAAACCCCCTTTATTGGCCCCGAACCATACTTTGGGGTTGGTAGATACATCTACAAAAGTTGATTCCGGATGAAAGAAGAAACTGGAAGAGATATTTTCTGGAGATATCTCCTCGGAATGTATCACTCCAAGAAATTCCTCCGGAACTTTGATACTGTCAGATCCAATGAATACTTTTACCCCTGTAAGAACACGTACGCTGCACCTCCTCACCGGTTTCCTCACAGGGCACTGCGGCATTAGGAAGCATATGATGAGATTAGGGCTAGCAGAAACTGACGAGTGCAGATTCTGTTAGGAGGAGGATGAAACTCCTGATCACCTGATTACGGAATGCCTCGCCATCTCAAACCAACGCAAGGAATGCTACAACAATATACAATTCTATTGGGCACTCTACTATGAATTAAGCATCGATAGGTACCGTATTCTCAGTTTTTGGCGCTCTAGTTCCTCGGAACAAAGTGCTTATAGGTATCAATTTGCCCAAATGTCTGTAATTTTCGAATTTAAGGCTGAAAAAGGTCTCAAACGATTTGGTTCGACTCACTGATCAAGAATCCGAGGTCGAAATCTGTCCGGCCTGCCGTAGGTACGATAACTCTCGAACGAAAGGAGTTAGAGGATTGAAATTTGCAAGGTGGGTTTGGAGCGTAAATATCTCGGACAAGTTCGTTAATTGGCGAAATCCATAAAGCGGTTTCGGAGTTATGGCCAATTTTAGTAAAAACATTTTTTATGAATATTTCCGAAACCGATCACTCGATCTATCTGAAATTTTGCATCAAATTGTAGAATCTGTCTAGTTTTGTATTGATCAGGATACCGCATAGTGTCAAAAAAAATTTTTGAAAATTAAAAAAAAAATTTCTACAATAACTCTCGAACGGAATGAGCTAGGCAGTTGAAATTTTCAAAGTAGGTTAGGGAGATGAATATCTCGGTTAAGTTCGTTATTGGGCAAATTAGCCAAGACGGCTTCGGAGTAACGAAAAAATTTTTTTTTTTTTTTCAATAACAAATTTCAAATTCAATTTTTATTTAAGATGCAGTTTCACCATAAAAATCTATTGATATTATTTTAAACTCCATCAAGCTAATACTATCGGAGATATGATTTTTCAAAATTTCAATAATAAATCGTATTTCAACGTTGTCACAGAATGATATTATTCTATGTATGAATTGTCATAATGTCAAATGATGTTCCTGAGACATTATCTAATCAATCGAAGAATTGTGAGCGAAGTGAGAAAAATCTTAGTTGTTTGCTCCGAAATTAGTTTTTCTCAGAAAATTCTTACATTTCGGAACTGAACATAAAGTAAGAGGCTGAGAGTAGTGAGACTGCTTTTCATAACTCTCGAACGGAATGAGGTAGGTAGTTGAAATTTTCAGAGTGGTTATTTAGGGAGATGAATATCTCGGTTAAGTTCGTTATTGGGCAAAATTGGCCAGATTTAATTTGATTTCTTCCATGGAGCAGTTCCCATTCTCAGATTGCTCATTTAATCTTGATAAATAAACTATTATTTGAATTGAATTTCCTTTATGATGCAGTTCTATCATAAGAATACATTGATATAATTCCCAACTCTGAGAAACCAATACTTTCGGAGATATAATTTGTCTGTTTGAACTAGAGCGCCAGAAAGCTCCTGTCCACAGGGCTTGAACCCATTTTTTTATAACACAGTTTGACATATGTAGGTATTCTATTGCAAATGAAATACGATTTAACTAACGCCTCAAGTAACTCCAGGATACGATATTCCGCTAAAATTGGTGGGTCAGCATTCTAAAAGTAATCATCATCGAGTTTAAATTGGACCAGACTTGTATATTTGGAGCTATAGAGGAAATAACAACAAAACATTCAAAATTAACGAACATACGGTATGCAACCCACTTTGAAAATTGCAAGTTGCTATCTCTTTCCGTTCTCAAGCTCTCCTGAGATACATAATATTTTTTCGTAATTTTTTTAAAATTTTCTAGTGGTACGGTTCTCACAAAATTTCACACAACTATAGCCACCAAGCTTCAATTTTATCGGGTCTGTACTTTTTGAGTTATCGAGAAAATAATATTCCAGATGGGTAAAAACTCCGAAACCGTTTGGCCGATTAAGCCCATTAACGACTCTCCCATTCGGGTGCGCAACCTACCCTGAAAATTGCAACTACCTATCTCTTTCCGTTCGAAAGTTATCTGGACAATGGTCACCCATCCAACTACTGAACTCACACAAGGCTGCTCGGATATCCAACAATATACATCCAATCGTGTTCAAATTTGGAAGCTGGCAGTAGACTTGGTTTTTGAGGGAACACGCAAAATTTCAGCGATATCGGACGGATACTTTCTGAGATACAGAACTTTTTTCAAGGATTTTTAAAAATTTTTACAGGGTTTCAATCCTGATGAAATTTTGCAAGGATGCTTATTAACAAAGTCAAATTTCGCATTCAGATGCACAACCTACCCTGAAAATTGCCACTCGCTATCTCTTTCCGTTCTCAGGTTATCGTGACATGAATATTATTTTTTAATAATTTTTTTAAAAGTTTCTAGTGATACGATTGTCACCAAATTTCACAAACTTCTTTAGGTTTGTATTCTACAACTACCAAGCTTAAATTCGATCGGTTTTGTATTGATTGAAAACAAAATTATTACTCGGAAACAATTGGGCCGATTATGCCCATTAACGATCTAGTCCGTCGTATATTGGGATGCGCCACCTACCCTGAAAATTTCAAGTCGCTTTCCCTTTCCGTTATCAAGCTACCATGGCAACGGCCGGACATAATCAAATTTGACCTCGAGTTCTTCATCAGGGAGTCGAACCCAATCGTTTCAGACCATTTTCGGCAAAAAATTCGAAAATTACAGACATTTGGGCAAAATGATAACCCGATGTTCCCCAGAACATGCTGCAGAAATGAATGTTGATGAAGGTGTCATTTAAAATCCTATTATAATATTAAAAAATTTCACGAATAATCCTTTAGGTAAAAAGTAACATCAAATTTCCTGTGTAATAGAACTAATTCTCTCTTAAATTTTTTCATCTTCCAATTGATAGTTCAATTGTATGTCCCTATCAAGTAAAACGATCTGTATAACTTCAATTGAAAGACCTCCCGAGTTTCACAATAACTACATTCCTCTCAATAGGTTTTGAAAAATAATTTATTTGTATTCTCAAATATTTGTTCACATAATTTTAGCGAGTCAATTTTCTTCACTGATGCAATAACATCAAGAACATGAGTAATATTACAAGGTTCATTTCTGGATTTAACTAAACTATCTGTGTTCCATTTCTCTTTTTTCACACTAGGCATGATATTGGTTTTTGAAATTAATTGATATCCTGCATGGCTTGGACGAATATCACAATATGGGCAATCAGATTCAATAAGTATTTTATCGGCAGGTATTTCTCCAACAGTATTTAAATTTTCCTCAGTTTTCAAAGAACAACCATTAATTCCAATAAAATAACCTAGATCGATAAATTTTTTTGCTTCTTCAATCGTCCCATCGAATGAATGAACCACTCCAGAACAAGTGAAATCTTTCAGAATCTCATAAAGATCATCAGCAGCATTTCGGCAATGCAAAAATAATGGTAAATCATAATGTTCAGCGAGTGTCAACTGTAGTTTAAAATATTTTTGTTGGGTTTCTTTAGGACAAAATTGTACTCTATCATAATCCAAACCAAACTCCCCTAAGGCGACTATTTTATGTTTATTGTTTTCAATCAATTCTTTTAAGTTCTGAAGATAATCCAACGGATTGTCGACTTCATCGAATTCAGAACATCTTGTTGGGTGGCAGCCAACAGTAGAGAACAACCTGTGATCCATCTTCGCTATCTCTAGAGCTCTTCTACTTTCCGAAAGACTTCCACCAGTAATAATTATTTTTGAAAGTCCTACTTTCCAACTTCGCAACAAAACATTTTCAATATCAGCTTGGTGTTTTACGCTTCCGTTATATATCCCTGAGAACATGGAATCTGTTAAATTAGCTCCAATATCAATGAATCTTTTCATTTTCACGTATTTATTATATAAAATATAACACCAGGAATAAATTAATTAATAAATCGTTATAAATTAAAATTATTATGGTTTAATTTAAGGTTATTAAATGAACACAGAAAATACTCCATTTATCCTTTATGTCACAGAATATACTCTAGGGTATATTCTGTGCTTTATATGTCTAGGCCATAGAGAGGCCTAGTGATTCTTCTCTCTTCTTTCAACGGATCCTTCGTGTTTTTTCCCCGACCACAGAAATATATTCTGTGACCACAGAAAATACATTATATTCTGTGGTTCGTTGGGCTAAGTTGTTAGGTTAGGTTAATTAAAATTTTCTGTCCCCGACCCCGACTGCCGTCGTCTTGCGACAAACTAAAAACGTTGTGGCAAAGTTTTTCATTCGATAAATAGTTTGTACCGATTTATAAACATGGCAAAATATGATCTGACACCCCGTATGGGGCAATATTTAGATCGTCATTTAGTGTTTCCGCTCCTGGAATTTTTGTCAGCGAAAGAAGTTAGTATGAAATCTTTTAGGTTAGTTTTGGATAACTTCAATATTGGTTTTCAGATTTATGATGAGAAACAATTATTAAAAGCCAAATTAGATATATTGAGTAAAACCAATATGATTGATTATGCTATCGACATAAGAAACCAATTATATCCGAAAGAAGACATACCCGATACTCTGAAAGAAAGGCGTCAAATGGTTGTTGATAAACTGCAGGAATTACAAAGGGTTGTGGATCCAATTCTGCATATTTTAAATGATGACGAAGTGATGCGAAATATGGAAACCATGAGAGATTCTAAAACTCTTATAAACTATCTATCCAAGGATTACAAGGTAATGTTAAAAATTAAAGTTTTGATTCATAATTGATTAACAAATTTTCTTCCGTAGTTTGAAATTGAGATGATCGATAGTCTGTACAAATTAGCCAAGTACAGGTATGATTGTGGTAATTACTCAGCTTCCACTTCCTATCTCTATTTTTGTATGCTTGTTCTTCCAAGTAACGATAAGAATTACTTGTCAGTATTATGGGGCAAATTTGCTTCTGAAATACTTGTTCAGAACTGGGATTCTGCTTTGGAAGATTTGAATAAATTAAGGGATCATATAGATTCCAGTTCTAATCATTTTGGAGGAGGCAGCTCACTTAATCTGCTGCAGCAAAGAACCTGGTTAATCCACTGGTCATTATTCGTATTTTTCAATCATGCAATGGGAAGAGAGCTCATTATAGAAATGTTCTTGTACAAACCACACTATTTGAATGCTATTCAGACTATGTGCCCCCACATTCTCCGATACTTGGCCACTGCTGTAATAATTAACCGTGGGAGAAGATCAGCACTGAAAGATTTGATAAAGGTAGGTTTTGGAATATACTTTCAATTTAACACCATGTAAAACGGTGAGGATAATAATGAAATATTATAGCGTTAATTTATTAATGTTCTATAGTATTTTCAATAGTTATTCTAGATTCTAGACAAATGTGATTAATGCACTCTGGAAGTATTAGTAGGGCTGAAGGATGTGGTTAGCCGTAGTCATAGCAATAAAGTGCTTCAATAAATAAAATATTATTAGTAAGACGAAATATTTTTTAGGTTATACAACAAGAAAGCTACACTTACAAGGATCCTATTACTGAATTCTTAGAGCATCTTTATGTCAATTTTGATTTTGATGGGGCAAGGCAAAAGCTTCAAGACTGCCAGACAGTTCTCTACAATGACTTTTTCCTAATTTCTTGTTTAGAGGAATTTGTTGAAAATGCCCGTCTTATGATTTTCGAAACTTTCTGTCGCATCCATCAGTGTATCAGTATTGGAATGTTAGCTGAGAAACTCAACATGAATCCAGATGAGGCTGAATGCTGGATAGTTAATCTCATAAGGAATGCTAGGTATGTCTTTTTAATTTGTATTATATAATTGTTCTCCTATATTTCTGTTTTTATAATTATTTATCCATGACCTCGAGTAGAGTACTGAAGATAAAGCCAAGCTTGTAGTCTTATTTCAGTTATTCTTCCTCTTGAAAATCTTTAGTGAAAGCTATCAGTTTAAATAACAGGTACAATGTAAAACTTGACATACATTCGATAATAACATCGATTTTACATCAAATACTATTGCATTAAATGAAATTACCTTTCGAAAGAACATGATAGTTAAATAAGTATAAATTTAATGAAATAATATGTTTTTAGTGATTTTTCACGAAAAAAGATGTGATAAAAGGATAATTATTACCAAGTTTATTAAACGAAAATTAACGATGTATAAATACAGGTTATCACCACTAGTTTTTATTTTTCCTACTTTTTCTTCCAGATTGGATGCTAAAATAGATTCCAAGCTGGGACATGTTGTAATGGGAGCTCAGCCACTTTCGCCTTATCAACAACTAATAGAGAAAATCGATTCCCTATCTGTAAGGTCAGAAACTTTGTGTGGACTTATTGACAGAAAACTGAAAGCTAAGACAGACGTAAGAAATACATTTTCATTCTTCACTTGCTTTATGAATTGATTATTTATTATTCTTTCAGATACGTTGGGGAAACCAAGATTTCTAATTCTTATTATTAGAACAAATTTTGTATTAACATAACAACAAATAAAACAAAATGTATAGAAATATGTTTTATTTTTTATCTGCACAGATTCCATCTTGCATTCTAAAGTTGATGTCCTTTCATATTTCACACCCTATCTATAAACCCCATGGTTTAAATATATTGAATAGTTTCATTTCTTTGGAACTGAAATGGCGAAACGATAATGTGCTGGGTAAGACTCACTAAATCCAGGAATTAAAAGGTTAATGTAGCTACTTCTAAGCTAAGTTTCATTTTTCAGAAACGAATTCACAAAATTCAATGCTGTAATGGCTTATTTATGGAATATCAATCAAAAAGATCCTGAAGTTGAAGAAACTTAGGAAACTGAAACTGCCAGTAAAGTAGCTAAAATGAATGGTAAAAAGAAATTGAAGTAATTGAAATGTTAAATGCTTAATAATAAGACCTACTCTTGATTCAACAAAATTCTAATAAATACACAAAATAAATGACCTCAAGTACTTAAATTGTTCTTTAATATCTAGAATTTATACATAGTATTATTTGAATAAATAATTAAAAAAATATTTATCAGAAGTTTGTACATGATTATATCATATGTCACTCTCCTCCTCTAAATGCTCTATATTTGTTGAGATCATTTGGAAATGTCCTTGTTAACTCAAGTAACATATTTGCCTTGAATTTTCTATAAGCATCAATCTTGCCCTTAACCTGTTCATTTTTGGACAGTGCTTTTTCGATACAATCTTTTGTATACAACTGAGGATTCCTTCCCTGATCGATATAGCTGAAAATAAAAGCAAAATTAGTCATTTGCAGTACTCTGGATAAGTCTGTGTGATTATATTATTCTGAACTCCTAGGTTTTCTGAGGCCCCCAAAAGTTCTTTAATGGTTAGGCTCTCCTTCTCGACCTTTTTGGATTAAGTACTTACTCAAAAACTTCCAATGGTACATGAACATCTTTAACTTGAGATTTCAGCTTGTCAACTTCCTGCAGACCACTCACAAGTGCTTGTCTATAAGTAGGAAAATAAATAGTTAGTAATTGAAGTTAAGCAATTGAAATTTTTAGATATAATTCATTCATAGGCGTAAAAAATTCTGGAATTTTCGTATTTAATTTAATAGATTCCCTAAGAGAGGGTGATTTATTACTATAATGTATAAGTATTAGTCTAATAAAATATGGAATATTTCCAAAAGGGTAAATATCAGTCTAACATACAATTTTTGGTTCATCACATTCTGACTTTGAGGTTGAAAATCACTAACAATTATGTGTATTTGACGAACATTTTCGATAAACATTTCTAACTGCGTCTCCAAATTTTCCAGTGACGACGCCATGTCTTCAAAATAAATGAAAATATTTTGGAATTTTGGATTTTCCAAAATAGAACCTATATATTGCACAGAATAATATAATGACAGCACCACAGAACACAAATATATCATCATAGACAAAATTAAAATTAATTTGACAGCAACAAATTGCACCAACACAGCACAGTTACTGTCTGGGGTACCTCCGGTGCGCGCCGAGTGCAATAGTTAGTATATTTTGTGTATAATAATTTTCTGTGGTCATATGTTCTGTGGTCTATATTAACAGCAAGGTTAGTTACATTCTGGTTGCATTATATTACAATTTATATATTTTTGGAAAAGAAATATTATAGTCTCGATATTAACGTTGTTGCGGTTCCTGTCTAGTTTGTTTTTACGATTATGGCCTTAATATTGGCTGGCCGCAGATTTCTCAATTCCAAAAAATTGCTCACATCTCATCCAAGAAACGTTGGTTACATAGTTCTGTAAGTTTTCATTTGGAATAAGGGTTATAGTTATTGGGAAAACATATTTCTTTGAATGCCTTTTCAGATTACCAGAATTAGGAGATGTATCTACAAAAGATCAACCCCTACTGAAAGATAATCTTCCAGAGTTCAGTAACGTAACTATTGAAAATTGCACAGCGCTCATTGCTAAGCAAGCTTTAGAATTTGAAAGTGCAGTTAAGAAAATTGAAAGGGACATCGAGGATAAAGATATAAATATTGTAAAAGATGTATTGGAACCTTTAGAAATTTCCGGTGCACCATTAACTTTAACCTGGAGTATATCTAAGACACTTTATCTAGGAAACAAAACAGGTGTTCCAACTAAAACTTACTTACCTATACACGAAAGGGCACGACAAGCTCGGAGTGTAAAATATAACAATGTCAAAATATATGAAGCAATCAAAAAAGATATTTCTACCGGAGAGAATCAAGAACCTGAATTAAAACGTGTGTTGGACAAGTTTTCTCTAGAGGGTAAATTAAATGGATTAGAGTTAGATGCTGAGAAAAAGGAGATTTTAAGACGATTATTAGTAAAATTAGCAAATGAAAAACAGATTTTTAAACAGAAAATTGAATATCAGACTCAAGGTTTCTCGCATACCGTACAAAGTTATAACAATGTTAGAGGTTTTCCTGAGGATTTGCTTAAGACAATATCGGTTGATTCATCTAATTTTCTCAAGGGCCCCTGGAAAGTAACATTACAACCAAGCATATACAATCAAACAATGCAATATTGTTCTGATCGAGAAATAAGATGGAATTTGTGGCAAGCAAATATGAATCGTGGATCTGGATTTCTAGAAAAAGATAAATCTACAGGTACTCACCTGGAAGAGATAAGGAATCACAGACATGACATAGCTAAGTTATTGGGTTATGAATCATTTGCAGACATGTCTATGGAAACCAAAATGGCAGGTTCTGTTGCAAACGTAAAAAACACAATAAATAATCTCTTGGAGAAAGCCAAACCAGTTCAGAATGAAGAATTTAAAAGCTTGTACGAATTTGCTGTTAAAAATAGGTTCGATTATAAAAGGCTAGAATTGTGGGATGTTCCATATTGGAGAAAGAGACAAGAATTAGCAGAGTTTGGATTTAATCCTGAAAACTATAAAAAATATTTCCCATATCATATTGTTCTAGAAGGAATGTTCAAATTATGTGAAAAATTGTTTGGTATAATCATCAAACAAAGAACTGATGTTTCAACATGGAATAAAGATGTGAAATACTATGATATTTTGGAGAGCCATTCTAGTGCTCCTGTTGCTGGATTCTATCTGGACCCCTATAGAGAAAAAGAAAACAGGTATCAGAACATAAATACTAATGGGTGGATGGTTGCAATACAAAATAAAAGTTCTATCTGTGATCAAATACCCTTAGCATCGTTAATTTTCCAATTCGAGTCTCCTACAGGTGGAAAACCATCCCATCTAGGGATTGCCGATGTTCATAGTTTATTCCATAGATTCGGGCTTGCTCTACAACACCTACTAACAAGAACTTCATTTGAGGAAGTGTCTGGTCTTTCAAATATTGAATGGGATATGGTAGAAGTATGTGGACATGTGTTCTCAAATTTCCTACATAATAAAGATGTTATCGAAAGCATATCCTGTAATTTGGAAACGGGTGAAAAGTTAGCAGTAGATCTAATGAATTCTTTAAGTGCATCCAGAAAACACATGGCTGGATCGGATTTATGTAGGGAATTATACTTATCTGCTTTAGATTTGGAAATGTATTCTAAGCCAGACCATTGGCTGAAGATAACCAGAAATTTATGGCCACAGTTCAGCAATTTCCCATTAGACAAAAATGATTCTCATCCTTGTTCGTTCACCCAGATTTTCACAGAAGAATGGGCAGCCGCTTACTATTCGAATATCTGGTCACGACTGATTGCAGCCGATATTTATAGTGCTTTCCAGGAATGTGAAGGAAACGAGCAGGAATTTGTAAATGTTGGTAACAGATATAGGGAAACGTTTTTGGCATTAGGCGGTAGTGCACCTTCAACACAAATCTTCAGGCATTTTAGAGGTAGAGATCCTTGTCCAAAAGCTTTGTTGAACAATTTAGGATTGAATAATACTAATTGAAGTTCTGGAGTGGAATAGATTGACTCTTAAAAAATATAGTGTGTTTCACTTTGATTCAAAACGATTATTGTAAAAATGTATTTTAAAAGATTTTTGTTCCCCATTTTTTTCACAAGGAATAAAGAATCAAGAAAGCATAAAAGGATCTTTTCAAACAACAAAGAGAGGAGTGGATTCATTTTGGATACATCCTAGTTCAATTTTTTTCTTTTGCTGGTAGGAGGTAAGTCTCGCCTTGGAGTGTAGAACTTTCAGAATATTACACACTTGAAAGAAAAATGGTAATTGCTGTTGAGTTTCAGGGAATTGTTACCACTCAAAGTAGAACACAGTTTATGTTCAATTTTCAGATTGATTCAACTGTTTAATTTATTTGAATATAAGTTCTGAAGTAAATTACACTCGCATGTAATTTTTATATTGTTATAAATTTTCCATTAGTTCTGCTGCTTGTATACAATATATGTTTGTTACATAATTATTATACACTTATTATTAAAGTTGAAATTCCATGTTAAAAAATTTGAATATGGATCTCCCGCCAATAAGTTAGGTTAGAATCATCCTCTTGGCGGGAGATCCATATTCAAATTTTTTAACATGGAATTTCAACTTTAACATGAAATCCCCCTATTTAAAAGATAATGTTAGTACAGAGACATCAAGTATTGGGTACCTTCATCATTAGTGCATATTTTCAAGTTCTTTCCACATTAAAATCTACTTCTATTTATCCTTAAATCAAAATTGAAACCAGTGTAGTTCGAAAGATTACCGTATGTCGTAGATGACTTCTGTTGTGCATCATTACAAGGCCGATTTAGGGTTATGTTATTATTTTTGACTGATTTCGAGTGAGCTAAGACATACGTCAATCGAATTTGGCGAACACTTTTATATTTATTAATTATTTTGGAAATATACAATTTTGTTATGAAAACTTGATTCTAGATTGTTGAGAAAGGTTCACTGAACCTATTTCAACCGAAATAAACCTTAAGGAATTAGCGAAAGTATCTAAAAACAGGCGTAAATTTTAGGTCCATAAGAAATGCATGGGGAATTCAGTGCTCGGATCCAAGGATGGATCGTAATTCAAATTTCCCGCCTAACCTAACTAATGTAGTCTATTTAGCTAACATTCAGCTTAAATCAATTGCAAAAATGAAGATCAATCATTCATTTTGAATATAATTTATCAAACAAACTACCAATTTTCTTCAATATTGATTTGATGACAAAGATAAATAACTTCAATATTTTAAACTATGAAGTGGCTCTATGATGAATTAATTAACTTAATATCATAGCACGCACATATTTTCCGCCAGTGCAACTCCTAAAAAAAAAAATCATTGAGCATATTTTTCAATTACTGGGTTATAAATATAAACTAAACTGGTCCATTCCGATTAAACATTAATCTGAATCACTATTGTTCATCCACTCCTTTTCAGCTTCTTGTAGAAATTCTTCAAATTCTCTGCTCTTCATTAGTTTCAAGCTGGCTTCCAATTCATCTATACCCTTGGACAGCATTTTCAATTTGCATAAAGCCATTCCCCTCCTGCCAATACATTCAGCACGTTCTTTGAGGTTTGCCTCGATTTTCGGCACCAATAGATCTAGTGCAGTACTACAGTCTAATGCAGTTTTTTGGTAGTTTCCTGATATTTGAAAAGAAATGAACTGATATAAAAAGTTAGTATTGAGTTAAAATTGAAAGGTACTTCTTCGACTTTTGCTTATTTTTGCTACGTTCGAAAAATCCACATTTTTTACATCTGATATTTCGTGGACTTTTCGAACTTAGCATTTATTAGTCCCACATGATATATTATATTGTATAGTATACTCCATTCACTTTTATAAAGTCTCCCGGTTGGCCATGATTTAGGTCTATCACGTTTTTGTAACTAATTCGAAGGCAGGTTGGCACTGCTGAACATAATCTTCAATCTTAAACAAGATATTATCACAGACCATTTTCTTCGAATAATAAATACCTCTTCGCTTTGAAATTGAAAATGCCGAAAGTAGTTTTGAAGAAGCAGAAGTGCTAAACAGAACCGAAATCTGCAATAGGAAAACTTCATTCTGTCTTAGGACATGTTGAACTCTCGAATGAAATTACTTTGTTTCCTATCATTATATTTTATTGAGGTATAAGAATGAATCGGTTCTCGTAGTACTAGTACATTTTGAAACTGGTGTATTTCAAGTTGTGCAACAAGGTATTTAAATGTCTTCTTGTGTGGTCACACACAAGCCAGCCTTTGTACATTGTCAAGGGTTTTCCTTGTACTATTCTGGCTTGTTTTTGAGTACCAGACTACCCGAACAAATTCCATCCGTTGCAAACTGGTAGGGGGAAAATCCCACCAGCGGCACCTAAGGAAATATTTACGAACTTCGACCCTCTGGGGGGGTTTAAATCAATAAATATTTTACCGTGTGTCCTTTTTTAGTTATTGGCAATTAGCCACAGTTCACCTCATTGTATGTTCACTGGTTGATGGTTTATCTAACCACACTGAACCGGGCGTTTTCAGACCGTAAAGGTCTTATATAGGTTGACGGCGTTGCAGTCCCTGACCCTCTTACGGCAAAAGAATGAACATCGCAGAGGGTCGGGTTCGTAAGGATTTCCATAGGTGCCGCTGGTGGGATTTTCTCCCTACCAGTTCGCAACGGATGGAATTAAATTTCCTGGAACTCCTTCGGTTGTTTATTCATTGTGGCTAAGTCACGCTGATGATTGGTAAGAACCATGAAACCGCGGTTCGTGTCTGTCCTTGAATGACGCTTTCGTCTTTGGTGGAACACAGCGATGAAGCGACCTAGCTCGGCTCACGCGCCAATAATTATTTTACCGTGTGTCTTTTATAGGTACTCACCTTGAGCGTAGTGAGCTCTGGATCTAGCAATGTACAAATCTACGAATTTGTCACTCAACGATATTCCGAAAGTATAGGCGCTTATTGCTCCCAAATAATTTTGATTTGTCATGAACACGTCTCCTTTTTTCAACAAGTATTGTGGATTTTTTTCTTCCGGTCTCAAGTCTTCACTTAGAAATCCCACAGATCTCCTGGCCTGGGCTTGTTTTTTTAACCAATCGTTTTCTTCAACTGTCTTCGATTCACGCATTGGAGTAGGAAAAATTCTTGGGGTAAAATCTACCTCAAGTTGCTGCGCCATTCTCGGTTGAGGAACGTTGAATTCTTTTTCATCGTTGATGTATATTTCAGAGGGACACGTCGCTAAGTATTTTTCGAATTTTTTGTTTCTTCTCCTCAATAGTTTCTTGGTTTTGTCGTTCAAATTGGTTTGCCAATTGTTCACATCTCCTAAAGCTTCCTTCTTTGCATTGATCTTTATATTTTCGATTTTTTCCTTAATTTCAGATTCGATTTTCATTTGTTCGGTTACGGCTAATCTTTTGAGTTCTGATTTCTTCTGTTCCCATTCTTCACTATTAACTTGAATATTTTTATGCGTCTGTTCAATGAGGCGCTTCTTTAATTTCATTTTTTCTGTTTTGTCCATTAGAGGCTCCAAAGTACTCCATTCTTCTTTCTCGACTTTGATCAGTTCGAATATTAATTTTGTAGATGTTATTGTGCATTTACTTTCTTTTATATTGATAGGTTGCAATAAGATAACTTCAAAGAAATATTGTTCGTAATTAACCTTTATATATCTTTCAGAATAAAATATGTCTACTTTTGAAGGATGAACTCCCCAGGTTGGTACAGTAACAATTATTACGTTCTCGGATTGTCTCCATTCGAATTCTTTCACTACAATGGGCATTTTAGATTAAATTCCGAAAATGTGTCAGTAATGACAAGAATACTAGAAGTTTGATCAATAACCAAGTTGAAATTCGAAACTAACGAACGGGCGTTCGTGTCTAAATTCTAAAACAGAGGTCCCCAAACATTTTTGCCTCGTAGACGCCCATGCTATGCTTTCCGGTTTTGGGTAGACCTCCAGCTTAGTTCATATTGCATTTTTGCAAATTCACATGGATACATTCCGACATTTTGAAGCCAAGGATCCCGAAAATGTTGCGTATAATTGTGGTTTCGACATATTACGCATGAATAAACTCTCGATGACAACACAACACTGAGCTGCAGCCACTGAGCAGCTTCAAAAACGACTGAAAACAATTTTATATGGGGAATCCCCGCGTATAAAGAAACAGCACAGAATATACCATAGGTATATTCTGTGGTTCTAGCGGTAGAATCAGTGTTGCCTACACAAAAAACTAAATATTCTTGAAAAATAAGAAGTAGAACGAAGAATAAAAGAAAATTTGTGGATACGTGTAAGTGGCTTATTGGCTGAATGACAACATTTTTGGCGCTCTTGTTCTTCGGAACAGAGTGCTTATCAATTTGCCCAAATGTCTGTAATTTTCGAATTTTTGGCTGCAAAATGGTCTTAAACGATTTGGTTCGACTCACTGATCAATAATTATAATTCATGGTCAAAATTGATTCTGTCCGGCCGTCCGTCCAGCAGACCGTTAACACGATAACTCTCGAACGGAATGAGCTAGACAGTTGAAATTTTCAGAGTAGGTTAGGGAGATAAATATCTCGGTTAAGTTCGTTATTGGGCAAAATCGGCCAGGTGGTTTCGGAGTAAGAAAAAAATTTTTTTTTTACATTACAAATTTTAAGCTCATTCATTTTTAAGATATCATTGATATCATTCTCAACTCTGACAAACTAATACTTTCGGAGATATGATTTTTCAAAATTGCAATAATTATTCTCAATAATTCTATGATTTCATGGAATACTCTAATTATAATTTGGTTATGTATGTAAATCCAACATGAGATGATTCATACACCTTCGTTTTGAATTTAATTACAAAAATTCTTGAAAACTGACGCACAGAAGCCAAATTGAAAAAGTGGGAAAGTCTTGTAGACAGGAGCTTTGGCGCTCTTGTTCAAACTTTGACAAATCATAACTCCGAAAGTATTGGTTTTTCAGAGTTGGGAATAATAATAATAATATCAATGGATTCTTATTTAATTTATTTTATTTTATGATGCAGTTTTATCATAATAATCCATTTATATAATCAACAACTTTTGGAGATATGATTTGTCAAAGTTTGAACAAAATCGCCAAAGCTCCTGTCCACAGGACTTGTTAGTGTGCTGATTCCGCTTTTTAAATACCTCTAATAACCTTTCAGTATCACAGGGACCTCTCTATTGAAGTCTATGACCTAATTTATCTAACCTTGGCTGTATTGTGATCGTCTAGTGAATTGGTAGGACTACTTACTTACGTTGTGTAGGCAACCCAAGTTACACTCAATGAAACAAGGAAAATGGGCGGGAAGTTTAAAGATTCAAACAACGGTTGTGCGTTCAGATACGTATATTGTGTATAACTGGGGGAAAAGAACGCTTAGAAAAACCCCCAGTTGTGTGATCGTCGTGATCAGACATAGTTATATCAACCTATTGGTACATTCACATTTCTACAATAATTAAGAACGATAAAGAGAGCACCTGGTAGATCGTACATTCTTTGTTATATGATAATGGAATATTCACCTGATCGGAGGTCAGTAAGCATTAGTGTTTATATCACATTGACATACCCCGGAGGTGAGTAAAGAGCAGTGCCAGACCTGCACTCTTTCTACCTTATTCATACACTCAGGAGGTGATTAAAGAGCAGTGCCAGACCTCACCCTTTCTTCCTCAAGCCAGTGCCTGACCTACAGCTATCGGGAGGCGCAGGATATGTACAGGGGATGCGCTAACCGCAGAGGTGTTCGGTGTCGTTTAGCTTCGCCAGAAGGTATCATTGAATTTGAACAAACTCTCAGAGGTCTAAGCTCTGAATAACGAAACCGTGTTCCTGCTTCATCTGTGTGGCCAACGCTGATGAAAATGCAGGAAAACGTTCGGGCATTATAAAACTAACTCTGGGTTCACTCTCGTTGCACCTGGGAAGCCATATTACTCATTCATACTCTACCATATTAACATTCCTGCTTACTGATGCTACGTAGCTTCCAATTCCAACACTATTAAGAAGTTACCCTTTTATATGTTACCAAACCCACCATAAATGCTCTACAATATCTCCGCAAAGCTCAGACACAAAAAGCAATCAAAATAACATAATAATCCTTACGTACATGAACTTAGTGAGCTTTAATGCGGCAGGGTTTTCCCTTTACTTCGATGGTATCAAATTAATCACATCAATAATTATGCACAAGATGAAATACAGAGTTTCATGAATAATTCAGATCCTAATACCAGTAGATTAATTACACAATATAAGGTACGCATTTAGATGCATTCAAAAGGATATAGTTAACTTGGACCGAAGTCGTAAGGGCACAATGATCAGGTACTAATAATGTAAAACACCCTATAGGCTTTTCCTCACCCCTTTGCACAGAACACTAATAACTGACTAACTTGTAACTTGTTGAACATTAATAATATTTGGTTTGGACTTAATGACTTGTTGAATGTTGAACGTTCAGGAACCGAAGAGCTAAGAGAGCGAAACCATCCAAGCTTTTTCTTTTATATTCTCCCATTCTTGAGAAGCGTCGGTTTTCAAGTACCACGCTTGCTTGTTGTCCTTTTCTTGTAAACAATCACAGATCCTCCCTGTCACAATTTCCGTATGTTCTATGGAGAGTGTCAGTTGAGTGAGGGTGCGTTCCCTTCTATGCAGTTGTTAGATTAGAATTATAGTGAAAATTATACGAATCTCTTCATTAGAAATTGAAATTGAATTTTACTAAACCAATAGAGACATCCACCAGCCACTAAAAGTAATATTTCATTACTAAATGATGGGTTAACCTTGACCACCAGTTTTAGTGGAAAATCCATTAAGTTGGCAACACTGACTGAAGTACTTGAGCCAGGCCAAACAATTGAATGAAGAAGAACAATATCCGCAGTACATGGATGTATTCTGTGAGGAAGACGCTCTGTGGTGTAATGAAATATCGCAATAAATGTCAAATCACACGTGCTCCTTGATAAGTGACAGTTAACCTAAAATTAATCTGCTGATGTTATGAACGAAATCGTTTATCTGCTAATGAAAGTATTTGTATTTGTTTCACGATATATTCCCAAAAATGAAGAATAAATCTGGAAGACATAAAGATGAAAATACGTTTAGGGTGAGTTTTTTTTATCTACAATCGTGGAGTGAAAATTAATTATTGATTAATTTTTAGTTTCGGACGTTTTCCGAGAGGATATCTTCGATAAATGTTGATGTTATTCATCGAGTGAAGCATGTTAATGAAGAAACTAAAGAAGAAATTAGTTATTTCTACCAAGATTTCGAAAAATGGGACGTTTTAAACCTTACGGAAGGGTACAAAGCCTTCAAAACTGATATCAAAATAAATTTACTTGTTACCCTTCCACAAGTTATCGCGCATAAAGAACATATTATTCAAACCCTGTTAAAATACTTGAAGATTAAGGATCCCTTATACTTACAGCCATTATTGAGGTACGTGATTATTTTTAGTAAATATCATATTTATAACAGATATTATTCTTCAGTTTATCTGCGTCGTTAGCAAAAGACCTGAGGGAGAATTTCTACGAACACTACCATCAGTTCTATGACATTTACATTGAATTATTAGACACTAAAGATACGGAACAACTGGAATGGGTGTTTCAATGTTTGGCATATTTTTTTCATAAACTATGGAAATGTTTCGTTAAGGATTTCAAGAAGATTTTCCATTCTATATTGCCATTGTTGTCCGAAAATAAACCAGAATATATCAATAACTTTGCTGCTGAATCATTCACCTTCGTCACAAGGAAAGTTAAAGATAGAAAATATTTACTGGACATAATTTTGAAAACTGTTAATAGAAAGAAAGATGTAAGTATTTTTTCCTCTTGAGTATTATATCCATGTTTGATAGATACCTATATTTTGTATTATTCAATTGGTTATACATGAAAAGACACTTTATCCTTTGCATCAAATTAGTAGCGTGCAACCCAGTTGAATTGAGTATAATAAATTGTAATATTTCATAATCATTCATTTTTAGGCCATCAGAGGATGTGGCAGATTATTATTTGAAGTTGTTAAAGGCGTAAATGGACAACTACACAGCTGCGCTGTGGAATTTCTGCCGTTCCTTCTGGAATCAATACCAGAGCATGAAGATTTCTTCGTAGAAATCTTGGAATATACCGTTGCTCACATTACTGACTACATTTCACCGCCAAAGTCTGAAATATTCTGGACAAGCATTCTAACAGCTTTGAATAAAACTACTGACAACTGGAATAAACATAAAGATAAGAAATATCTTGAAAGTACCGAGAACTTACTGAAACTATTAGGACAAGCCATTGAACATAAACAGGGAAAAACTGTTTTCAATATCAACATAATTGTACAGGAGATAGTCAGAACTTTATGTTTGGAAAGCCTACCTGAGAATGTTACCCTGATGCTAATGAAAGTTGTTATAGTTATTCTTTTATCGAATAATATTAGGCTTTCCCAAGAAGAAGCTGCCATATTGGTTAAAAATACTCTGGCTGTGAAAAATAAGGTAGCCAAGTTGTATTTCGTGGATAATATAACAGAATTCTCCTGCTTTGAGCCTCTTATACTCCCTCATTTTTTGAAAACCTGCGAAGAAAACTGTTTTGAAAAAGACTATTTCAGGGTATTAACAAATGTTGTATTGAAGAAAGCACCATTGATCAATAACGGTATCAACATAAAAATGTGGACAAAATATCCTCTGAATGTAAGGTTCAATGATCGACAAATAGAGAATTCGCTACTAGAAGTTATTGAGAAAGGACTGCAAGATAAAGAAAGACTTTTCTGTACATTAGTTTGTACTCCACATCTTAATCTGAAAGACGACAAAAAATTCAAGAGGGCTCTTACCAGTGGAATACAGAGATTACTTGAAGAGTGTAAGAACGCTCAGAAGGAAACCCTCTTCTTTTTGAATTTACATATGGAGTGCTTAATACATTTAAATCATGTTGATTTTTTCGTTCAACGATTTCAGGATATTATAGATATTCTATTACCTTTAGTGGATGAAAACTCTGTTCTTTTCATATTGAAAATGATGAGTTTATTGCTCGTGGCTGTGGAAGGTGAAGAAGTGATCAATATTGATACACTCAAAATCTTGAATCAATATTTTGAACCATATTTCTGTTCTCCATTTCATGAGGTAAGGCTACAAAAATAACAAATTTATAGAAGCACTGATGTTCATATAATGATATGTGTAATATATTTTAATGATTTATAACACCGTGCACTACTGAAAATTATGGATATTAGAGAATTTTTATGTCAAGAAATAAATATTTCAAACAGACAAATGAACATTTAAAGAACGTCCAGATTTCTTGAAACGATTCTTTGCTGTATCTGTGTTTTATATTCATAGATGTAAGATATTGGCATATATTTTCTTCTTTAATATTAATTTCCACTGATCCAATTACTACTGAGTAAGTCTGCTCTTTTCTCTCATTAAGTTGTTTCTGGCTTGTTTTCTTGTCAATTAATATTTTATTTTCATTCTCGAGTTGCTTTAGTCCTTTTTCTAGTATGTATTTTTGGTTATTGGATTTCAGGACAAAACCTAATTTAGTTTTTGTCTTTTTTTGGCGCTCTTGACCCTTGGGACAGAGTGCTTATCAATTTGCCCAAATGTCTGTTATTTTTGAATTTTTGGTTGAAAATGGTCTTAAACGATTTGGTTCGACTCATTGATCAAGAAACCGTGATCGAAATCGATTCTGTCCGGCCGGCCGTTAACACGATAACTCTCGAACGAAAGGAGTTAGAGGATTGAAATTCGCAGAGTAGGTTTGGAGCGTAAATATCTCGGACGAGTTCGTTAACGGGCGAAATCCACCAAGCGGTTTCGTAGTTATGGCCATTTTTGGTAAAAACATTTTTTATGAATATTTCCAAAACCGATAACTCGTTCTATCTGAAATTTAGCATCAAGTTGTAGAATGATGACCTTTATATGCATGCGAAGTTTTGTATCGATCGGGTTGCCGTAAAGTGTCAAAAAAAATTAAAACATTTTTTAAATTTTGTTTCTACAATAACTCTCGAACAGAATGAGCTAGGCAGTTGAAATTTTCAGAGTAGGTTTGGAAGATAAATATCTGAAGTTCGTTATTGGGCAAAATCGGCCTGAACGTCTCGGAATGACGAAAACAGAATTTTTTTTTACATTATAAATCTCAAATACAATTTTTCTTAAGATGCAGTTTCACCACAAAAATCCATTGATATCATTTTCAACTCTAACAAGCTAATACTTTCGGAGATATGATTTTTCAAAATTTCAATAATTAATCGTACTTCTATGTTTTCACAGAATGCTGTACTTAATTTTTCTATCTATGAATTATTATATGATCTGTGTTCTTACATGTCATCTTATTTTCCTATGAGAGATAAATGTCAAAATTATTTGTGGTTCGTTATTCTTGATATAAAATGCACCTCCTGTTCTGGAAAACAAAGTATGATTGAATGCTGAGCTATATCGTAGAATTATGAGGATGATATGATATTATACTTTTAAGTTGATAATATAATGCCCGTGGATAATCCATATGATGATGGAAATATATTCTTTGGTAAGATACATGATCAAATTGGGTTCAGAATATCTCCAGTAAAAACAAAACTGCAATATTGTGTAAGTTTTAATTGATATAATATAACCAATAATTTCGGAGATATGATTTGTCAAAGTTTGAATAAGAGCGCCAAAGCTCCTGCCCACAGGGCTTGAACCAATTTTTTTTTAGTCTTTGAGCTTGGGAATATGGTTCCCCGAATGGTCGTCTTTCCAATTCTGTCTATTTTGTGAATTTATATAGCATAAATTTGTGAATTCCATTAAAATTTCATTTATTTTGGCATAATAATTCTTGTTTATAATTTTTTTTGTCAGTGTTTTTCTGTTATTATATAATGTGTTCCTTGGGATTTGTTTCAATTTTTATCTGCTATATGGTGGCTGTTTGAAGGTAATATCTGGAGATCTAGTTTAATCTTTTTTGATGCTGAGGTGGTCTTATCGCCCTTTTCTGCGCTTTTTATTGACTTATTTTCGAGATTCGTGTTCCTTGGAATCTTCGTCTTTGTTTGAATGTTGTTCGGAAATTTTGATTATATGTATTTGATTTATCATTATTGAAAATAATTCTTACGGCAGCTGTTGCCGGATGTGAACTGTAATTTATAAATTAGCTCAAGTTATACTGTGGAATCTTTCAGAAATAAAAAAAACCGTTATCTAATCTAACAAAATCGTAATCTTATGTTATATCTCTTACAATCGTTTAAAATATAATGTCCTCTAATTTTTATTATATTTCAGATACGTCTTCTCACCACTTTCGTGTATACATTATTCGAGGACTTACCAGAATTTGACCTGGTACATTCAACAGATCCTGATGTGGTCAAGGAAAAATTTAAAGTTTTCACTTTATGCCATTCTGTGGAATCAGTTGAGCCGCAAATAAGCACCTATCATGGCCAAATTCGAAGTCTGGAAAATTTGAGTTTTGAAAAACCGCAAATGCAGATGTGCCACCAGACGGACTTCAAAGTTGTTCCGTTGCGATATTTTTGCGGCGTATTGTTCATGAACTTTCAACTCTTGTGGCAACACACTCTAAACATCATCGAAACACATGCACATGGATTGGATATATCTCTTTTTTGGGATGTTTACGGAGAGCAGTTGAAGAGGGCCGATGATCTTGTACAAACTAATTTCGCTCTTGCAGTTGACCCGATGGAAGGTGCATATTGTACTTTGACAACGTTCTATGAAGACTGGCAGAAATCTGAGTGTAAACCTGATTTTGCAAACCATCGATTGTTGTTATGGAAAGGACTTTCCTCATTTGCCCATATAGGAGAAGCTAAAACTAAGGACATTTCTGTTTTGCTCCTCAAATTTTATGAGTAAGTATGCTATTACACAATCCTATTTTCCCAAATAGGGTACTGTCCATAAAGTCAGCACTCTGACGTCTCCATATCAAAATCATCTGATAACGGGACAAACAAATCAATTTTGCATAAGACCACATGTATACTCCACTCACTTTTATAAAGTCCCCGGTTGGCCATGATTTAGGACTATCACGTTTTTGCGCGTATGTTCTGGGGAACATCGTGTTTTCATTTTCCCCAAATGTCTGTAACTTTCGAATTTTTTTACGAAAATGGTCTCAAACGATTTGGTTCGACTCCCCGATGAAGAATTTGATGTCAAATTTGATTCTGTCCGGCCGGCTGTTGCCACGATAACTTGAGAACGGAAAGAGCTAGCGACTTGAAATTTTCAGGGTAGGTGGCGCATCTCAATACGACGGACAAGTTCGTTAATGGGCATAATCGGCCCAATGGTTTCCGAGTAATAATTTTGTTTTCAACCAATATAAATCCGATCGAATTGAAACGTGGTGAATAGTTGTAGAATATAAACCTAAGCACGTTTGTGAAATTTTGTGAGAATCGTATCGCTAGAAAATTATTAAAAAATATTTTTGTTGTGACGATAACCTGAGAACGGAAAGAGATAGCGGCTTGAAGATTTCAGGTTAGGTTGTGCATCTGAATGCGACATTTGAGTTGGTTTATGAGCATATTCGGCCAAACGGTTTTAGAGTTATAGCCATCTGAAATTTGGTTGTTTTTTTATCCTCATTAACTCGAAAAATACTAAACCGATTGAATTCAAACATGGTTATTAGTTGTATAATGCCAACGCTAAAATTCTTGCAAAATTTTGTGAGGATAGTATTTGTAGAAAATTTTTAAAAAATCATTGAAAATTGAAAAAAAAACTTCTAAATATCAGTAACTAAGGTCTCGAATTCAATCCTGTGGCTAGGAAAGACATTTTTTAATCAGACTGTAGTGGCCTAAGTACAAAGTGACAAAACCATAGCCTACATAAGACAAAGTTGTGTTCTGTGTAAACTACGCCACCTTGGGCACAATTTTGAGTTTTTGGAAGTTGGAAGTATGCTTACATATTGACCTATTTAAATTTGAACACATATTCCTCGTCAAAAAGTCTAATGGAATCATTTGAAACAATTTTCAGCTCAATATAATATAGACATTTGGGCAAAATGATAGTGTGCTGGGCAAGACACAAAATCCAAGAATTAAATGATTAATATAGCAACTTCTTATATAAGTTTAATTTTTCAGAAACGAATTCACAAAATTCAATGCCGAAATGGCTTATACATGGAATATCAAGCAAAAGGATCCTGATGTTGAAGAAATTTTGGATCCTGAGGATGATCCTGAAACTGAGGAGTCTGCTTTAAAGTCCCTTTCCAATAAAGTAGCTAAAATGAATGGTAAAAAGAAATTGAAGTAAGTGAAATGCTTAATAAAGAGGGTAATGAGGGCATATTCAGTTAAGAAATAAGAAAAAGTGTTTCCTTCTTTGGAAATGCTAGCAAAGTGTTTGAGGCCTGGTATGACATTGAATGTCATACCAGAATTTACATTTTTTTATTTTCTAGTATTTTTGTTTTACATAATATGTATAAATTTTATACATATATAGAACAAAACAATTGGTTCAAGCACTAACGTGAAGTCAGAAGCTTTTGCGCGTATGTTCTATTGTCCATTCTTCTGTATTGGACACCCTTAATCGAATTTACCATGGTAAATTCGAATTAAGAGTGTCCAATACAGGAGAATGGAAACATCTCTTTCCGTTCGCAAGTTATCGTGACAACAAAAATATTTTTTAATAATTTTTTTAAAATTTTCTAGCCATACGATTCGCATAAAATTTCACAAACGTGCTTAGGTTGATATTCTACAACTACACATCAAGTTTCAATTCGATCGGATTTATATTGGTTGAAAACAAAATTATTACTCGGAAACCACTGGGCCGATTATGCCCATTAACGAACTTGTCCGTCGTATTGGGATGCGCCACCCACCCTGAAAATTTCAAGTCGCTAGCTCTTTTCGTTCTCAAGTTATAGTGGCAACGGCCGGACAGAATCAAATTTGACCTCGAATTCTTCATTGGGGAGTCGAACTTAATCGTTTGAGACCATTTTCGTGAAAAAATTCGAAAGTTACAGACATTTGGGCAAAATGATAACGCGATGTTCCCCAGAACATACGCGCAAAAATACTAGAAAATAAAAAAAATTTAAAATCTTAAAACAACTGACGTAAGGTCAAGAGCTTTTGCGCGAATGTTCCATTGTCTATTCGTGCCTCATACAATAGTTTGTGAAATATAAAATTTTTCAAGAAAAAACTTTCCGTTCGTGAGATACATAATATTTTTAATGATAATAAAAGTTATCGTGACAACGGCCGACCGACAGAGTGAGTTGTACCTAATCGTTTGTGTCGATTTTTGGCAAAAATTAGAGACATTTGGGCAAAATGATAGCACGCTTTTCCCGAGAACATGCGCGCAAAAATGGCATTGAATTTACTTGAAAAATAATACTAACATTTCAGTAATTTCGTTCTTTCAACTTGAAGTTATGCACAAGCATAAAAAAATAATATTAGGAAAGTTAATATTCAAGAAAAAAATCATAACTATTGTACCACTGTAGATTATAACAAAATTTTGAATTTTACAGAACGTTTCTACAATACCTATCGGTATTTACAAAGATCAAGAGCCCCCAGTCAATGTATCGTGAAATGGAATTGTACAAACTTTACAACACTTTACTGCAGTATAAGAACTCTGAAATTCAAAAGGCCGCTTTGGACTGTTTACTCACGTATAGGAAGAAATTCCTCAACCCTTACAAGGAAAACTTGTGCAACCTCGTAGATGACAAAAATTTCAAGAACGAATTGGCCACTTTCAACTTGGACCGAGAAGGATCTACCGTTGTTGAGGATCACAGAGAAAATCTGATGGAAGTCGTTCTGAGAATAGTCTATGGTAAAATGAACTCGAAGATAGGTATGCGAACCGGTGGTAAATCTGCAGGTCAACATAGGAGAACCTTGGTGATCAGATTCTTAGGAGGCTGTCACGAAAGAGAAAAATTAATTTTCATAAAAATGATATTCAAGTTTTTCGATAGATATCTCGAAGAAGATTTCAACGATTTGACGAATAATGTCGATTTAGAACATTTCATCCCTCCGAAGAGATTGCAGAGCTCCATGAATATGCTCAATGTGATTTTGGAACAATTCGGGGATTCTTTAGCCAACGAATTGCTTACTAATCTTCTGCAATATATCTTCCTCATAGGTTCGTTTATAAAGGGGGCTTTTCAACAAATGTCGAGTGTTCACATCGGATATCAATCTGCTCTGAGGGTTCTTCGCACCTCTGCCACTAAATTAGTTCATCTGTTCTTCCAAAAATTCCCGAACTACGCATGGAACAATAAGCAGATCGACAACATCTTCGATATTTTCGTATGGCCGTATCTGAATAAATTTAATACGGAGGGAATTCATAGCCCGACAGCTCTGTTGAAACTTTTTGTATTGTGGGGATCGGATCCCAAATACTTCTCGTTTTTGGTTAAGCATAGAAAAGAGGACGAAAACGTATACGTTCTTCCTAAGATTATGGAATTGTTGGTCAACGAGAAGTCTCATGTAAGTGTTGTTCAAACCATCATGGAAATGATCCAGTATCTTCTAATCTACGTGGAAGAAGAAAATAAGTCAGTTTTACCCGTCGAAGATGTTTTGCCGATAGACCAAAATATAATCGACAGAGTTAAAATGAACGATAAATTGAATTATGGAAGTTGTATATTGCTACCTCATGTACCTTCAGTTTTATCCAGAATACAAAAAAGTTTGGAAAACAAATCCAAACATTTGAGCAAACTAGAGATATTCATTCTTTCAAGAATTTCCGAATTAGTGTGGGAAGACAACTTATGTCGATACACGCTCACTCTCTTACTTCCTGTCGTTTTGAAGAAATGTCACGTGAATATCCACGAGGATATCGTTAATCAATACTTGATAACCGTGAAAAATTTGCTGCAAAATGTCGATGATCCCACCGTATTCCTGGAAAACGTTTCGTTATTATTCGGAGAGGTGGCTTATTCCTCCGGGAGACGAATACTTCAAGAAATCGTCGATGTTATAGTGTCTAAAAACGACGATTCGGAATTAGCCCTGTTGAAGAATATCACCGAAGAAATGAACGCCTACAACGTCAGATGGTTAGATCAACCAGATTTCGAGAGGAGACATAACGCCTTCAAAAGAATCCATTCCTTATTAGAAGAAGGAAAAATCGAACTTCGTCTAGGTGTTTTGTTGATCTTCAATTCCTATTATTTCTTGAATACAGAACCGGATTTATCTCTCAAAGAAAATTCGTCGCATTTACTCAAGACGTTGTGCCCGTACATGCTGAAGAAATATCAGAAATCGAAGAAACAGAACGACTACTTACTAGAAACTATGTTCAATTTGATTCGTAAAGGGATGAGAAACAAGAAGGAAGATTCGAGAAACGAGTGTATTTCTTTGTTGGGACATCTGGCTAGGAAGTGTCCGGAGAATCACTTCATCCTGAGGGACTTGCACCGGTTCACGAACGAGAACGATATCGAAGTCGATTTCTTTGAAAATCTGGTACATTTGCAAGTTCATCGACACGCTAAGGCTATGACCAAATTATGTCAGATACTAAGGGAGCTGGATGTTAACCTGAACGTTCAAACTGTAACCCGTTTCCTTCTACCATTAGTCTCGCACTATTTATTGAACGAAAAATATGCCGCTAAACACACCCTTATAGATACTGCGATCGAAACTGTAGGTTTGTTATGTCGCCTTTTACCTTGGCATCATTACGAGGGATTATTGAAGTTTTATCTGGGTAAACTGAGAAGCAGGATTGTTTACCAAAAACAATTAGTCAGATTAACCGTCATCATATTAAATTCGTTCCATTTTGATCTACGTAAGGCTTATTCACACTCCGAAGTGGATAAAGTCAAAAATGTTAAAGACGACTTGGAACCTGTTGAAGAGACGAAAGATGATACCCCGATGGAAAATGATGAAGCGCCTGCTGAAGAAGATATAAATGAGGTCCTTCAAGATATTGAAGATGGAGAGGTATCGGAGGAGGGTGAAGAAGAGTTATCCGAGGAGAATTCGATGAAAATATGTGAGAAAATTAATGTCCTGTGTAAATCGACTGCGACCAGAGTGGTGCATACAATTCGAGTGAGTACAATTTCACAGTATTCCCTCATGTCCCATCCAAAATTAGCGTAATAATCATAATTATATTAGTCTTCAGCAATTTTACAAGGCAAGTCAACTTATACTCCATTCACTTTTATAAAGTCTCCCGGTTGGCCTTGAAAATTTGACACATTTCACCATGTATATTTTGAAAATGTTAGGTTATAGTCATTTTCCTGTCAGATAACTTAGCAACGTTGTCCTCTCTACATAGAAGTCGTAGTAATTACGTATTTTCACAATGTGAATTTACTTCGGAAAAATAGTGAATTTGAGAAGATTTGATGTGAATTCAATAATTCCACAGTCCCGGCGACTATAGAAGAAAATTTTTGCTCTATTGTAACTGATTTCCATCAGATCAGGATAGAAAGCAATGATGAAAAAATTAACACATTATTGTCTACCTTCAATTCTTCTTTAGGAGAAGAATACAGAATTATTCTAGAAAAATATTACTGGAATTAATGTCATATTTAAATAATCAAAGTAAAGAAACTTATAAGTTTAGTTACTAACATATTGAATGAAATTCAATTGAATTCCAGTAATATTCAATTACTTATTCTTAACCAATAAATGTCCATTGATAGATCTAAAGGTGTTGTGGTGAAACATAAAGATATATTCTCATTAGTGATTGAAAAACTGGCCTAAAATTCCTCTCTACCCCATCACGAGATTTAATATCGACAAATGAGCCTCTCACCTTACAAGATCAGAAAGTGTGGTTAAGTTAAAGTTAAGTTTTGAAGCCTTCAGCAAAATACCAGCGATATCATATTAAAAATAATAGATGAACTTTCAAAAGTTCCCTCTCACAAATATACTCCTCTGAAGGCACATGGATTTCTTGAAGAAGAATCGCCTTCTCTATTTCTTAAAGATATTCACTCTTGTTCATAGAAATTCCTTCAATATTTAGTTGCCTCCTCCTAAGGAGGAACTTTTTCAAAACCAGGTCTGACCGCTAATTTAGGGCTATCATCTCCCATAGATTTGTGATGAAATAACACGATTTTCCCAAGAACACGCGCAAAAAAATTACATCATGACATTCATGCTTTTGAAGGTTCTCGCAAAAATACGACGATTCGCATCCAGCTACCGAACTCACAAAAGATGCTCGGTTCTCCAACAATATGGATCCGATCGTGTTCAAACTTGGAACTCTGCAGTACAGTTAGGTTCTGAAGGCTCTTCCAAAATTTCAGCAATGCCGGACGAATAGTTTATGATATATAGAATTTTTTTCAATTATTTTCAATCATTTTTTTTAAATTTTCTAGTTATACCTTCCTCACGAAATTCCGCAAGAATTTTCGCGTTGGCATTCCACAACTAATAACCATGTTTGAATTATATCGGTTTCGTATTTTTCGAGTTATTGAGGAAATAACAACCAAATTTCAGATGGGTATAATTCCTAAACCGTTGGACAAATTCAACATGTCGACAAATTTAAATGTCGCATTCAGATGCACAACCTAACCTGAAAATGTTAAGCCGATATCTCCTTCCGTTCTCAGGTTATCGTGTCATAAATAATATTTTTTAATAATTTTTTAAAAATTTTCTAGTGACACGATTCTCACAAAATTTCACTAACGTGCTTAGGTTTATTTTCTACAACTATTCACCAAGTTTAAATTCGATCGGATTAATATTGGTTGAAAACAAAATTATTACTCGGAAACCATTGGGCCGATTATACCCATTAACGAACTTGTCCGTCGTATTGGGGTGCGCCACCTACCCTGAAAATTTCAAATCGCTAGTTCTTTCGTTCTCAAGTTCTCGTGGCACAGGTTTTCACAGGGTTTGGATAATTATTCTTCAGATATTAAATCGAAGAATTTAATTTCCTATGATGTTCCAAGAATAATTAACGAGATATTAGCTCTTTGCGCATTAAATTTCTCAAGTATAATTCGATTTGCACCAAGATTGTGAGGCTTCCACTATAGAAATCATAATTTATGAGGAATATTAAATTAATATTAACTTTATTTCAATTGTGATAATCTCTCTTGCATTGGAATTACATTCCGAATTATTTTTGAAATTTCCGCAAAGCCCACAGCTGCCACTTACGTGCTGTCATCAAAATATCAATATCAAAAAATTTCTGAATTTTCACTATGAAATTTGGCAGTTTGGTATAAAATGAAATTCTGAGCAACATTTATTTCAGAAACTTTTTGATATTGTTCTGATTTCTACGTCTTTTGGTTATTTTTCTAAAAAAAATGACAATTTTGGCAGGTTTGCAGAGTAACACGATCAATGACATATATGTCAAAAATCATCGTTTCTTGAGCACCAACTTTCCCGAAAACCCTAATTTCAATAAATTATACAGGCGAGAAAATTTTCTCTTGGTGCGTACTTTTTGAAACGCACTGTATATATGGGGCTTTCACGATAAACTGCTGTCTACCTGAAACCCCACTTTCGATTTCTGTGCTTTTCGTATTTTCCTGATATCAATCTTGGGGCTCCAACAATGCTTCCCTCGATCCAGTGTACAAGTCTTGCTCAGTTTTGCCACTACTTATAATAGTTAAATCGTCTGCGAAGGCTTTTTTCTTTGTGGGTATGTTCACCAGTAGATCGTGTATAAATTATGTATAGAAGATGACCACGGATTCTTGAAACGATCATTCTCGTCCAAAAATTACAGACATTTGGTCAAATTAATAGGCACTTTGTTCAAGCGCGCCTAAGATGATTTGAAAATGATTTTATCGATTTTCAACTTGTTGACACACCCTGTATAATTTCGAGAAGAATAAATTGCATTGTACTGATAATTAAAATAATTTTTGCAGACAATGCTTCTCCCCCAACTGCATAGAGCTTTAGCCGAGATGACTCATAAGGATAGTAGTCATAAATTGAATCGGAAGTTGACTAGAAACGAGCAAGAAGATGAGGATCTCATCAAAGTTCCACTTTCCCTTGCTGTCGTCAAACTATTACAAAAGTTACCTCCGAAAATCTTGGAGAGAAATCTTCCTGGGTAAGAATTGTACTCTGATTCAGATCCAAGTTACAGAATTGATACAGACCTCGGTATATATTGAAAGGTTGATATTTAGTTGGATTTAGGTCAATTAAAAAATGTTATAGGTGAATATATTGTATTTGTCGACATTTCGGAACAAATTAGGGCACTAAATAGCGGATAACAACAAATGGAACAATAGAAAAAGTGGGAAAGCTCCGTGGACAACTTTGACAAATCAAATATCATATCTCCAAAATTATTGATTTCTCATGGTGGGTTTCACGAAGCTTCGATTAGCTTAATAGTGGATTTAATTCGGTGGTTGTATCAAATATGAACTGGAAATTGACATAAAATCACACTGATTTGGTAATCAAGAGTTGTCAAACCTTTGTGAACCCACCCTAAGAGTTGGGAATAAAAGATACTATAATACTCGGTTTCAAATATCCGGCCATCAGGGACGCGTTGACAGTGTAATTTCTTCAGTAATATCTGTATAGAGAATCATGCCACGTTAAAAGATCCGTAAAAGGATCTGCAAGGATAGTAAAAGATATAATAATACTCGGTTTCAAATATCTGGCCAACATGGACGCGTAAGCAGTGGAACTTCCTCAGCAATATAAAAATTGTTAAGCATTCTGTTCCGAGGAAAAAGAGCACCAAAAATTAAATTCAAGACGTAGGTCTATGACTCACCTGATATGTTGGATTTACATACATCAGGAAATAATAATTAAAGCATTCTATGAAATCATAAAATAATTTCCGATAATTGTTGTTTCACATCTATCTCTATTTTTTTAATTATTGTCTATTGTTATATTTGTTCTTATACTATTTTTAGTGCCCTGAGGAGGGCCTAATTTAGGCTGATACGTCGTCAAATACATATTCACCTACAACGTTTTGATCATTGACCTTTAAACCAACTAATCATCAACCTTTCACGAATTGTAGTTCTAATCAGCTCATAGAAATTTTATCAGGAAATTTGTTTCACAGGGTTTTCATGAAAACTTGTACATTCTTGAAATCACATCTCGAAAGTGTGAGGAAAATCGCCAGAGAAACTCTCCAGGAAATGATGCTCACACTTGGACCATCCTACTTGGGTTTGCTGCTTGGTGAAATGGCCCCTTTACTGCAAAAAGGATATCAAGCTCACGTTTTGGTGTATACCGTACATGGGGTATTGAATTGTCTTAAAAAATTGTACAAACCATTGGACATTGATAAAATACTCTTGACAGTTTTGCAGGTGGGTAAACAATAATCAATTTTAATACTTGTAATCTGAAAATTTGTGCGGTAAAACTGCCCAGGGTTCACCATGAGGTGGAGAAACTCATGTTGCTCTAGGAAGTTGCCCTAGAGAGTGTTGGACTCCCAATTCAGTGCCTACCAACTAAACTCCACCTCCTCGCCCATCTTTCGTTCCGCACTGGTACCGGACCCTTTAGGGCCCTTTGCGTCTCTGCGGAGCGTATATTTCCTCATTCTAAATTTGTTCCATGGCCTGCCTGTTTCTATCCTCTACCTCTTTCTTCTCCATTATGGCTGTCAAGATCTTGAAACCATCTTTCCATTTGCTCTTGTTGTCTAGCATCTCTTCCACAATTCCCTGACATATCAGGTTTTCCCCGAAGAGGTTTCTTAGTCCCCGCCTTTCTACTGTTCACCTTTCGCATTCCAATATCATGTGCCCAACGCTGTCCTCCGAATTGCACGTTTGGCAGTTCGGTTGGTCAGTCTTTCCAATTCTTTCCCTGAAGACTTCAAAGGAGCCGTGCCCGTAAGTATTTGTGTAAACCAGTAATTGGTTACCTTATGGGGACAACTCATCCACCTACTTATATCTGGCAGGATTTGCTTCGTCCATCTCGCAGCTCCCTGCTGTGACTCCCACCTATCTTGCCATGCCCTCATTATCCTTATCCTGATCTGCCTACGCACACCAGGTCGGTGTCCATAAGCAGTCTCATACACACTTCTCCTTTCCTCAGCCAGAAGATCTAGTGGAGGTGTGCCCGCAATTACCTGCACTGCCCCTGCGGAGACCGTGCGGTACGCACAGCAAACCCTTTGCAATATTACCCTGTGCGCTGCCGTTATTTTCCTTCTATATTTTTCCGTACCACACGCTTTTGCCCAGGCCGGCGCACCATACAGTGCTACACTGTGGGCTGCCGAGCTCAACAGTTTCCTCCCGAATTGTCCCGGCCCCCTAATATTTGGCATAATCTTCGCCAGGGCCACCGTCTTCTCCAGCATCTTTTCCGCAGCATACTCCACATGTCTACCCATAGACAGTCCCTTATCAAGGACTATCCCTTGGTATTTAACCTTGGTCTTTGCCTCCACCTGTCCGTGAATGGAAAAGCTTATCCGCCCACTTTTCCTCCTTCCCTTCGGAAGTCCAACCTCCGTTTTACCAACGGCAATTTCTAAACCGTTTTCCCTCAAATATGAATCCACCTTTTCAAGGGATTCATTAACATCCCTTTGTAGGTCTTCGATCGAATTAGCTCTAACCAGCAGAGCTAGGTCATCTGCCCAGGGTTCACCTGGATGGGTGCCAGGGTGCTTGAGGGTCCCTGTTGGTCGGGACCAACGGGTGGGAGCAGGGGTCAGTGGTTGCAAAATTGTTAACGGAGACTACAAGATCCTTTCGGATAACCAAGCCGCCCTAAAGACCTTGGCTTGCTACAACTGTATGTCGATGCTTGTGCAGGACTGCCGGGCCACGCTCGCTGAATTGGGAGAGCGCTGCAGGTTGCAGCTAAGGCCACTCAGGCATAGAAGCCTAATGAGGTGGCGTATTCATTGGCAGGCTTCCACGGAACTCATTTGGCCTGAACTGGCCTGTGGCATCTCTCTCAAGGCAGCAATTTTGTTCCTTACTTTATCCACAAACTGTATACCGGTTGGCCCACCACAGACGCGGACCTGATTTTGAGGGAGTAAATGTTATATCGAGGATATTTTTTATATTTTTATTTTCCTATATACAGGGTATTCGAAAACAATTTACATTTTTTTTAAATGTAACACCTGGAATTTGACCTCAAAAATGGAATGGCAAGGTCAAATTATGATGAGTTTCTTCAGATCACTTTATACCTTAAAAGCACCATTTACGAGAAAACGGCGAAAAATTGAAAATATGGAGTTTTATTAAATAGCAATTAATGAAGGAACCAGTTACGCCAGCGATACAGACAGTATTTTTTCGTGTAGACATATTGGCAACCCCTATACAGAAAAACAAAACTTACCTCTGGAATATACAGAGTGATCATAATTGACTTGGGAGCGGAAGCCCCAAGTTCAATTCCGAGGCTAGGAAAGAAATTTTCTAGTCACGGTAATCGCCACCATTCGCTGTTGGGTCAAAAATTAACAGTGCTGTGCCTAAGGTGGCGTAAGGACACAGTAACAAAGCCTACACAGAACACAACTGGTTCTCCTAACTCAGGGCAAGCTCTTAGAGCTTATGAGGGGTCTCCTTGTGGAAGACCCAGGAGGATCAGTATAATAATAATAATAATAATAATAATAATAATTAATTTTCAAACTATATTCAAAACTATATTTCATTTACATATTATAAATTTGTGAAAAATTTTCAGCTATGCAATACTGATTTATTTGGTGTATTATCAGAAGAAAAGGAAGTCAATAAGATAATAGCAAAAACATCTGAAGCCAAATCAACGAAAAGCTTGTCTATTTATCAGATATTAGCCCAATTCATTACAGAGAAATGTCTTATGGATCTGGTGTTTCCAATTAAAAATATTTTGGAAAGTTCAACCTCCTTTAAAACTGTTTTTAAAGCTCAAGAATGTCTCAATAGCATGGCAATTGGTCTTGTTGATAATGAATTTATATCAGCGGCATCATTGGTGAAGTTTGCTTATGGCATAGCTTCGGAGAAGATAACGCAGTTGATTCCCGGAAAAAATAAGCAAGAGCTAACTGAAAAAGAAAAATTATTACTTCAAAGACAAAAGCCTGATTGTTATATTATACCTAAGGCCCCAGTCGGAAGGTCGGGAGTGAGAGTGAGCAATGTCAAGAATTGTGATAAAGCAAATGCACATCACCTTGTGGCTTTCGGTTTAACACTTTGCAATAAACTGATGAAAAAAGACATATTGGTTAAACAAGAACACTGGCCGTTTTTGGATCCATTCATTGTCTTATTCAGAGATTGTTTGAAGTCGAAACATATCAAGGTAAGAATAGTATAATCTGTAACAAAATTATAATGAGAATCCGAGCAGAATCGTATATCGTAACAAGGTTTTAATGAAAATCCAAGCATCGGATTTTCACTTAATCTTAATCACAATGTTCGTTCCTCCAAAACGGCTTGACCGATTCTCATGAAATTTTGTGAGCATATTGAGTAGGTTTTTTTCCCTGAGCTTATGGCAAAGCTAAAATTTTTATATTTATTTTTAATAAAGTATCAAGGCAGTTTATTCCTGCTATACTTAGTGCTAGATTTTTTAAAATTTCCGCGTCTTTTTGGTTATACACTCATTTGCCAGACTATACCGATGTCACGTCGCATTAAACAGCACGGAGTAGGGATGAGAACGAAGCCGGTCTCCTGTCTTTCTCACCTTTTCTCACTTTACTTAACCAGATACGTTTTAGTGGGAGTGGGTAGTTCGTATTCCCAATTGAACCCGGTAGGTGGCGCCGCAATCGGGTTCTAGGTATTTTTTAGAATTACGTGTTTGAGTGGGTCTCTGGATAACTTGAAAATTCAATTGTCCCGGTAGGAGGCGCTGCAATCGGGTTCTAGGTTTTTTTTAAGATTTTTCGCATTTGGAAATAAAATTGCAACCGCAATAACCGATTTGGCGCAGGCGAAGTTGTGTGGGTCAGCTAGTAAGAATGTAGAATGTAGTTTTCAGAAATCGAAAAAAAATTCACTAACTACACCAGCCTAGACAAATGATGTCGTACATTTTTGAAATTTTATTGAAAGATCCTAAGGTGAAGTGTGACAGTGCTGAGAGTACAAACTGTCTATAATTTTTCAAAAATTTTTCCTATAGAAAAATAGCTTCTGCAGAAATGTCCTATTTATGACTTCAGTATTCTCCCATAATTACATTAATTTTAACCATATACCCCATTCACTTTTATAAAGTCTCCCGGTTGGCCATGATTTAGGTCTATCACGTTTTTGTTACTAAAAGGCAGGTTGGCACTCCTGAAGTATCCTCAATGTCAAAACAATTCTCTGAGACGTTTCCAATTTCTACTCTCAACAATCAACATAATGTTCCGTCTTAGAGAAGATATTATTACAGATCATTATCTTCGAATAATAAAGAACTCTTCGCTTTGAAATTGAAAATGCCGATAGCAGATTTGAGGAAGCAGAGACAAAGTATCAGGAAGTGCTATACAGAACTGAAATCTGCAAAATGAAAACTTCATTCTATCTTAGGACATGTTGAACTCTCGAATGAAATTACTTAGTTTCCTATCCTATCATTATATTTTACTAAGGTTTAACAGTGACTCGGTTCTCGTAGTACTACTACATTTTGAAACTGGTGAAATTCAAGTTGTGCAACAAGGTACTTAAATATCTGCTGTAGGTTTATTTCTTGAGAATTTGGAAAAGTGGGGAGTACCATAGGTACGTCTGTTCGTTTAGAAGTTTTCCTGCTGGGTTATTCAGGTACTTTTATTCTTTTTCAAATGAACTATCACAAAGTTACGGACTACTCTATCCATTATTTCTCATTAAAATTTCAACACTTGATTCTTGATTTCCGTACAAGAAAATTGCATAACTGAATCTTCCAAATCTTTGCTTTAATGATTTCATTTAATATATTTAGTATATTAGTGGTATATAGTATATATTAGTTTAATTTGTATTTTTTCAGTTGTCTACTATAACATTGAAATGTTTAACATTCATTTTCAAACTAGAGTTACCATCACTCAAGGAACATATAAAAGAAATAACATCTGATATGTTCTCAATCCTACACAAATATGCAGTTGCAGGGTTGAGCAAAGGAGAGAATTTCGATTTGGTTGTGGTATCATTCAAGGTAAGTTTTTAAAGTTGTAGTTTCTTCGATACAGAAATTGTTTTAATAGTTTTTGGCGCTCTAGTTCCTCGGAACTGAGTGCTTATCAATTTGCCCAAATGTCTGTAATTTTCGAATTTCTGGCTGAAAATGGTCTCAAACGATTTGTTTCGACTCACTGATCAAGAATCCGAGGTCGAAATCGATTCTGTCCGGCCGGCCGTAGGCACGATAACTCTCGAACGAAAGGAGTTAGAGGATTGAAACTTGCAAGGTGGGTTTGGAGCCTAAATATCTCGGACAAGTTCGTTAATGGGCGAAATCCATAAAGCGGTTTCGGAGTTACGGCCAATTTTAATGAAATCATTTTTTATGAATATTTCCGAAACCGATCACTCGATCTATCTGAAATTTAGCATCAAATTGTAGAATCACTACCTTTATACGCATGTGAAGTTTTGTATTCACCAGGCTACCGCAAAGTGTCAAAAACAATTTTGAAAATTAAGAAAAAATTCTCCAGTAACTCTCGAACGGAATGAGCTAGACAGTTGAAATTTTCAGAGTAGGTTAGGGAGATGAATATCTCGGTTATGTTCTTTATTGGTCAAAATACGCCAGATGGTTTCGGAGTAACGAAAAAAATTTTTTTTTTCTAAGTAACAAATTTCAAATTCAATTTTTATTCAAGATGCAGTTCCACCATAAAAATCCATTGATATCATTTTCAACTCCAACAAGCTAATACTTTCGGAGATATGATTTTTCTAAATTTAAATAATGAATCGTACTTCTATGTTTTCACAGAATGCTATAATTATTCTATCTAAGCTTTATTATATGCTCTGTGTTCATACTCGTACATGTCATCCTGTTCTATAAGAGAGAGTCAAATTCATTTCAGCTATTTTAATTTGATTTCTTCCATGGTGCAGTTCTCATTCTCAGATTGCTCATTTAATCTTGATAAATAAACTATTATTTGAATTGAATTTCCTTTATGATGCAGTTCTATCATAAGAATACATTGATATAATTCCCAACTCTGAGAAACCAACACTTTCGGAGATATAATTTGTCTGTTTGAACTAGAGCGCCAAAAAGCTCCTGTCCACAGGGCTTGAACCAAATTTTTTTATTTCCCCCCGAAATGTTATTTTTCCCTTAAAAAAATTTTTTTTTGCTGCAGAAAGTGACCCTTACACCCCCAAAACCCCCCACCCCGAAATGAATTCCTATTTCAAAACCCCCCCCCGAAATTGATTCCTGGCTACGCCCTTGTGTTTGTTGATAATTTTCTGAACTAGTTGATGACTATACTGGTTGCTTTAGTAACGCTTCGTCTTTGAAGATGGAAACTTTGTTTCCGAAACATGTCAGACGACAAAAACTGTAGAGGACAAGAGTGTAGTTACTTTTGTAGTGTTCATAATAAGTCCACAGTGAACTCAAACTAGAATATACTTCATCAGTGTGTCGCAACTAATCATTTGAGACCAAGCGCGCCAAAAATATTAAGCGATAAAGACTTTTTGTATGAAAGGTGCTAGAAGGATATTATGTGAAATTTGCGTCTCTATTGTTGCTTTAATTCTTTCAAATAATGTATTCTCCACAGGCTATGTCAGTTCTATTGAGAGATGTGAAGTGCCACATAATTGACCAGGATCAACTCAAGATACTGCTGTCTTACGTTGAGAAAGACATGTATGACTATGACAGACAAGCGGTTGCTTTCAATCTGCTCAGATCTATTTTGATCAGAAAACTAATAGTATCTGAATTGAGTGAGATAATGGCGAAAGTTGCCGAATTGAGTATCACGTCAGAAATGGATCACGTTAGAAATCAAGCGAGAGAAGTATTCCACAAATATTTGATGGACTATCCGTTAGGAAAGGAGTTGGAAAAACATGTAGCGTTTTTTCTTTCTCAGACTAGTTTTGAATTACAGTATGGTAGGGAATCGTCCTTGGATATGATGAGAACCCTTATAAATACTTTTCCTCTGGTATGTATCTCGAAATTAAAGTATAAATTCATTTTTATTACAAACTTACAAAATGTTTTTATTAGATCTAACGGGTCCGCCAAATAACTTTTTTCGGCAACCGTCCGGTAAGTGCCCACTTCCCGGACGCTTTTTCTTTGAGAAAGAAGCATTTCCCGGCCTAGTCCGGGAAGTACGTACTTCCCGGACTAGGCCGGAAGAATCACGTCGATTTGGTCATTGTAAATATGAAAATCTTGGTAGGTATATTTTTAATAAATGAAGTTACCATAGCACTGAGAAAACGGCTGACAGTTCATATAAAATTAGTTGTCAACAATTTGCACATGTGATATTTTCTGTTCTGTTTAATTTGAATAAGAATCAAAATTAATAAAAAAGAAGTGTGTCGTCTCATTGATTTGTTATTCTACACGGTTGCCGAAAAAATATTGTACGCAACACGCCCGAAAAAGGTTTTTTTGGACTCATAGACTTCTAGGACTCGCTTACGCTCGTCCTAGAATTTCGTCTATTCGTCCAAAAAAACCCTATTTTCCGGACTTGTTACGTAAATTACTATTTTTTTAAATGCAATAAAAAAAAACTACTGAATATTTTCTCAAATTGCTTTTTTTATTTGAAAGTACAATCCTTCCGGTTAATAATGTAAATAATTTCATTCAAATGGCTGCCTCGGCTGGCCATGCAGAAGCCTACACGATCGGTCCAATTTTTAAGCACATTATCGATTGTGTGCAGCTGTATTTCACCAATGACTTCACGAATATTGTCCTTTAAAGCGTCAATTGTCTCTGGCTTGTTGGCGTAACACTTATCTCTGACGACACCTCACAAATAATAGTCCAACGGTGTCAAATCGTAGCTCCGAGGTGGCCAAACGACATCAGCTCTGCGGCTGATAATGCGATCTTCAAAAACAGGACGCAAAACATCGAGTGTAGCTTCGGCTGTGTGGCACGTAGCGCCGTCCTGTTGAAACCAAATGTAGCCAATATCCTCCTCTTCAATTTTTGTGAACAAAAATTCGTTCAACATGGCCCGATAACGATCGCCATTGACTGTAACGGCCACTCCTTCCTCATTTTCAAAGAATAATGGCCCAATTATGCCTCTGGACCAAAATCCGCACCAAACAGTGATTCGTTTTGGGTGCATCGGCTTTTCAATGTATGCGTGCGGGTTTTCTGTGCCCAAATGCGACAATTCTGCTTGTTTACATACCCGCCAAGATCAAAATGAGCTTCATCTGAAAAGATGTATTTTTTGGCAAAATCGGCATCGTAGATCGCAGGCCCGCTTAGCGAAGCGAAAACGTATTGGATGGTCAGTTGGCTTCAACTTCTGAACCAATTGGACTTTGTATGGCGTCATACCAAGGTCTTTATGCAAAATTCGTCTCAATGATGTCTCCGAAATGTTTAATTCTTGAGAACGACGGTGAATTGATGTTGATGGCGCTTCACGCACACTTTCTGCCACAGCAGCATTATTCACGGGGGTACGCACTGTTTTTGGCTTTTCACGCTTTGGTTTATCGATGAGGATGCCAGTTTCTTTCACTTTTTTCACGAAATAACGAACATACGGAGCTAACGGTGTTTCTCTTCTTCCAAAATCCGTAAGCAATTTTCGCACACATTCTGCAACATAACCATGATTTTCAAAGTAATGTCGCAATATTTCCCAGCGTTGTTCAAGCGTATACACAACCATATTCGTTCAGCGGAAGGATAAAACTAATTATCTGTCAAATCAGACATGAGCTAAGTGTTACCATTCACGAAATAAGCACTAGTTGAAAAAAAAAACGTTAGATGGCGGACCCGTTATCTATTTCAACCAAATATTTACTGTTTTGAAATGAAAATCTTTTATCATTACAGAAAGAGCTGAATTCGCATAGTGGAACAATTCTGATAATCCTTGGCGCACGATTAGTAAATGAAGAGGTTCCAAAATTGAGAAAAACTGTGGCATCCTGTTTAACCTCCATGTTGGGCAGATTACCTAATGTTGATAGACAACCATTGTTTGATATTGTCATATTATGGTTTTCAGACAAAAATGTAAGTATTCCAATTTCATCATATCAGGTTGATTTTGGTAATGATGTCTGGGTGACCTTTTAAAAGTTATTTATTCATTCTAACAAATTAAAATCATATAGTACAAAGTGTCAAAAGAAGAGCTGGGTTTCACAAACTATGGTCAACTTGATTATAGATTTTATTCAATGGTTACGTCAAAAATTAACTGAAATCTAAGATGACGTGTTTATAGACATCTTACCGAAATCAAACATATACTCGAACTGATTTGACAGCAATCAAAAAGTGTATTCCGAAATGTGAGCGAAGTGAGAAAAATCTGAATTGTTCGTTCCAAAATTAGTTTATCTCAGAAAAGTCATACATTTCGGAACAGAACAAAAGTTTTTTGAAACCCACCATAATAGAGGATTCCATTAATTCAATTCAATGTTGCCACTACTAGTTTCGGGCCGAAAATGTCTGACATTTTGTAGGCCTTTATTAATATAATTCAAAGTCAAAACGTATATAATTTTCAATTTTAAGTATTTCTGAGTATTCCCGAATATATAAAACAGAATATCAATGTTGATATGAACAATATACAATATCCTAGGGGATTTGGCTTTTTTAAGTTTGTACAACCTACGAAATCTGCAATTTTATAGTCAAATGTCATATATTCGGCACGTTCTATTCAATCGTTTTATGAGGTTTTATGCAAGATATAATATTTGTTGATTTGTTTTTTTAGATAATCATACAAAACAACGTGTTTTCTGCATAAAACATGCTGAAATATATGACATTTATTATAACAAAATGACAGGATGACGAACGTACAATAATTAAATCCCCTAGGATATTGTATATTTTTCATATCAACATTAATATTCTGTTTTATATGTTGGGGAACACTCAGAAATACTTAAAATTGAAAATTATATACGTTTTGACTTGGAATTATATCGATAAAGGCCTACAAAATGTCAGACGTTTTGGGCCCGAAAGTAGTAATGGCAACATTGAATTGAATTAATGGAATCCTCTATTTATTCAAATTTGATCATATATAGTTGTCATTTTGTTCAAATTTTCAGATAAACCACAGAAGATTAGCAGCTCAGCTTTGTGGTATATTTGTAAATATGGAAAAAGTAATGTTTGAATCAAGGCTACCAATTGTAATTCCATTAATAATGAAACAGTTTGGAATAGATAATTCTCCTGGTAGATTTGTTAAATCTAAGGATGCAAATGAAGATACTTCAGATAATGAAGAGAAGATAAGAATAAGAGATCATTTTTATTTCCAAGTATTACAGCTTGTGTTGAAAATTTGTAAGCAATGTCCAAATTTCTTGAAACAAAAAGAAACTATCAACAACCTTGCTTCACATTGTCAGACATTACTTAACTATCCTCATGACTGGGTTCGTCTTGCCGCCTGTCAATTCATAGGTTTTGTGCTGTCGTCAACTGACATCGAGCATTTATCTGATTTACTACTGAAGGGAGATCATGATGACTCTGGTTATCTCTCAAATGATCCACATGCTACCCTGAAATCACTTACTCTGGACTTATGTGATCAGTTGCAACCCGATAATTTGAAAAGTGATTTGGCCGAACAAGTTATCAAGAATTTAGTATTCATTGCAAGGGTATTGCAGAATATTCCAATAAATGATAATTCAGATTTAAATAAGATCAACCTCTTGTGGCTTTGTAAAAGATTGAGAAAGAGTATTAATATGGAGGTTGTCCAAAGTCCATCTAGCGTTATCATCAGAACGGAAGTCTTCAAATGGGTTGCGGCTGTTAGTACAGTTTTAGAAATAGATAAAATATTACCCATTTTGCATCACTTAATGGCACCGTTGGTTCGTGAGATGTTAATGACTGGGGAAAAGAATACCTTCTTGCGTCAACTGAGTAAAGAAGTGGGGAGCAAGATAAAAAAGAAAGTAGGACTTGAAGTTTATACTGAAAGTCTATCTAAATTGCAACAAACTCTATCAGTCAAAAGGGCAGAAAGGAAAAGAACCAGGAATCAATTGGCTGTGGTTGATCCTGAGTCACATGCTAAAAAGAAAATTCGAAAACAAGAGAAGAAAAAAGAATCCAAAAAAAGGAAAATAGTAGAATTGAAAGGGACAAAGAATTTCAAAAGGAGAAAAACTGTAGATTTGGAAGAGTTTTGATTTTTTGTCTATTACATTATAAGAATTTGTATATACATTTTCATTGTAAATATTTGTTAAAAATAAAATAATATTAGTATTATTTTCTTTCCTTGGGTTATTTTAATCTTCAACTTAAAACCTCAGGTAGTGCTTGTACTCATAGATTATTATCATTCTATTTTTTCGGTCTTGATACCACTCAACCTCTAGTAATCAGGGGGGTGGGGCGAAGCATCCTATTCTGTGGTATCTGCAAAAAGATTGATGTCTTGAGAAAATTGAAACCAAAGATAGAAAAATCTGGATATTTCAGTACTGCTGATACAAAGCATTCTAATGGTCTCAGCGGGTGCGCAATGTGATTTCTGCTCAGGACTTCTACGGCTTTTGGTAATTTTTCTAACGAATATCAATTTTGACAGGTTTGAAGAGTAACACGATCAATGACATCATCGTTTCTTGAGAAACAACTTTCCCGAAAACCAAAATTTCAAAAAATTATACAGGTGAGAAAGTTTCCTCTTGGTGCGTACGTTTTGAAACACACTGTATATGTAGTACTGATTGGCTCAGTGGTAGAGTGTTTGAATCTGGAGACTGATGGATTATTAAATATTTCTTTAAAACTATTTACTTTCATGCAATTTAAATCAAT
Source organism: Halyzia sedecimguttata (assembly GCA_937662695.2). NCBI lineage: Eukaryota > Metazoa > Arthropoda > Insecta > Coleoptera > Coccinellidae > Halyzia > Halyzia sedecimguttata. Next base: position 380,776 of record OW569411.2, on the reverse strand, counting down.
ATTTTTGGAAATTATACGTGGCGCAATCTAGTGACAGCTATCGCAATTAATGTTGAACTACTACAACCTACCGTTAGATGGCCGAAGCGCCGGTGGAAACCTGTAAATAATATAAATAATTGGATTTGATTCATCAGATTTCAGATGGCGCTGGTGGAAAACATCGCTTTTGATAATCATTCATTTTTTTAACCCTCTGTATCTCCCAAAAAGCCCATCCAAATTCAATGAAATTAGGAATATATAAAGAGCTGTACCTTATCTGACGATGTGCCGAATTTGGGGTCAATCCAGCAATATTTAAAACTTTTATGGAAGAATGAGTTACTCTCATAAAACTGGTCGTAATTCAATGAAAATTGGAATATATAATATGCTTGACCTGTTTTCACGATAATTAAAGGTTGTTTTCAGTCGGAGAACTTCAGTAAGAAACTTCGATCCAATAAAGCTAAGGCAGTTTGATAAAATGAAAAAAGTTCTAAGGTTATCTATCCTATTCAGCGAGCGGTGCAAGTGTATACTGGTGGGAGATTTCAATTTAAATTTCTTTGACATAAATGAGGCATCATATCTCGGAAAGTGTTACTTTGTTATAGTTGAGCATGATATCAATGGATTCTTATGATGAAATTGCACCTTAAAAAAAATTGAATTTGAAATTTGTAATGTAAAAACTTTGAAAAATCATATCTCCGAAAGTATTAGTTTGTTATTGTTGAGAATCATATCAATGGATTCTTATGATGAAACTGCATCTTAAAAAAAATTGAAATTGAAATTTGTACTGTAAAAACTTTGGAAAATCATATCTCGGAAAGTGTTATTTTGTTAGAGTTGAGAATCATATCAATGGATTCGTATGATGAAAATGCATCTTAAAAAAAATTGAATTTGAAATTTGTACTGTAAAAACTTTGAAAAATCATATCTCGGAAAGTGTTAGTTTGTTAGAGTTGAGAATCATATCAATGGATTCGTATGATGAAAATGCATCTTAAAAAAAATTGAATTTGAAATTTGTAATGTAAAAATTTGAAAAATCATATCTCGGAAAGTGTTACTTTGTTATAGTTGAGCATGATATCAATGGATTCTTATGATGAAATTGCACCTTAAAAAAAATTGAATTTGAACCCAATCTGACCATTGTTATCTGACTTACAGCAGTTCGAATAATCGAACAAAAGTTCTAAGGTTATCCCCTTGCTAATTTGGCATGGATAATATCCTCTGGCAGCTGTTACGATGTACTGATTTTGAGTCCCGTCCGACAACTTTCGAATATTTGATCGAGAAGAGACCAAAAGGTATAATCTACTGAATTCATTATTTTCGAAAATTTGATCTAGAATAATCAAAGGTATGATAATTTGTTGATGAAAATGCAGAATGCACCTTATTATTCGTTTCTCATTCTACTCTCATGATGGATTATTAGATATTTCTTTAAAACTATTTACTTTCATGCAATTTAAATCAATATTTTTGGAAATTATACGTGGCGCAATCTAGTGACAGCTATCCCAATTAATGTTGAACTACTACAACCTACCGTTAGATGGCCGAAGCGCCGGTGGAAACCTGTAAATATTATAAATAATTGGATTTGATTCATCAGATTTCTTTTAGATGGCGCTGGTGGAAAACATCGCTTTTGATAATCATTCATTTTTTTAACCCGCTGTATCTCCCAAAAAGCCCATCCAAATTCAATGAAATTAGGAATATATAAGGAGCTGTACCTTATCTGACGATGTGCCGAATTTGGGGTCAATCCAGCAATATTTAAAACTTTTATGAAAGAATGAGTTACTCTCATAAAACTGGTCGTAATTCGATGAAAATTGGAATATATAATATGCTTGACCTGTTTTCACGATAATTAAAGGTTGTTTTCAGTCGGAGAACTTCAGTAAGAAACTTCGATCCAATAAAGCTAAGGCAGTTTGATAAAATTTAAAAAGTTCTAAGGTTATCTATCCTATTCAGCGAGCGGTGCAAGTGTATACTGGTGGGAGATTTCAATTTAAATTTCTTTGACATAAATGAGGCATCATATCATGTAATGTAAAAATTTTGAAAAATCATATCTCCGAAAGTATTAGTTTGTTAGAGTTGAGAATCATATCAGTGGATTCGCATGATGAAGCTGCATCTTAAAAAAAATTGAAATTGAAATTTGTACTGTAAAAACTTTGAAAAATCATATCTCGGAAAGTGTTAGTTTGTTAGAGTTGAGAATCATATCAATGGATTCGTATGATGAAAATGCATCTTAAAAAAAATTGAATTTGAAATTTGTACTGTAAAAACTTTGAAAAATCATATCTCGGAAAGTGTTAGTTTGTTAGAGTTGAGAATCATATCAATGGATTCGTATGATGAAAATGCATCTTAAAAAAAATTGAATTTGAAATTTGTACTGTAAAAATTTTGAAAAATCATATCTCCGAAAGTGTTAGTTTGTTAGAGTTGAGAATCATATCAATGGATTCGTATGATGAAAATGCATCTTAAAAAAATTGAATTTGAAATTTGTAATGTAAAAACTTTGAAAAATCATATCTCCGAAAGTATTAGTTTGTTATTGTTGAGAATCATATCAATGGATTCTTATGATGAAACTGCATCTTAAAAAAAATTGATATTTAAATTTGTACTGTAAAAACTTTGAAAAATCATATCTCGGAAAGTGTTAGTTTGTTAGAGTTGAGAATCATATCAATGGATTCGTATGATGAAAATGCATCTTAAAAAAAATTGAATTTTAAATTTGTAATGTAAAAATTTTAAAAAATCATATCTCCGAAAGTATTAGTTTGTTAGAGTTGAGAATCATATCAGTGGATTCGCATGATGAAGCTGCATCTTAAAAAAAATTGAAATTTAAATTTGTACTGTAAAAACTTTGAAAAATCATATCTCGGAAAGTGTTACTTTGTTATAGTTGAGCATGATATCAATGGATTCTTATGATGAAATTGCACCTTAAAAAAAATTGAATTTGAAATTTGTAATGTAAAAACTTTGAAAAATCATATCTCCGAAAGTATTAGTTTGTTATTGTTGAGAATCATATCAATGGATTCTTATGATGAAACTGCATCTTAAAAAAAATTGAAATTGAAATTTGTACTGTAAAAACTTTGAAAAATCATATCTCGGAAAGTGTTAGTTTGTTAGAGTTGAGAATCATATCAATGGATTCGTATGATGAAAATGCATCTTAAAAAAAATTGAATTTGAAATTTGTAATGTAAAAATTTTGAAAAATCATATCTCCGAAAGTATTAGTTTGTTAGAGTTGAGAATCATATCAGTGGATTCGCATGATGAAGCTGCATCTTAAAAAAAATTGAAATTTAAATTTGTACTGTAAAAACTTTGAAAAATCATATCTCGGAAAGTGTTACTTTGTTATAGTTGAGCATGATATCAATGGATTCTTATGATGAAATTGCACCTTAAAAAAATTGAATTTGAACCCAATCTGACCATTGTTATCTGACTTACAGCAGTTCGAATAATCGAACAAAAGTTCTAAGGTTATCCCCTTGCTAATTTGGCATGGATAATATCCTCTGGCAGCTGTTACGAGGTACCGATTTTGAGTCCCGTCCGACAACTTTCGAATATTTGATCGAGAAGAGACCAAAAGGTATAATCTACTGAATTCATGATTTTCGAAAATTTGATCTAGAATAATCAAAGGTATGATAATTTGTTGATGAAAATGCAGAATGCACCTTATTATTCGTTTCTCATTCTACTCTCATGATGGATTATTAGATATTTTTGCGCGTATGTTCTGGGGGACATCGCGTTATAGTTTTGCCCAAATGTCTGTAACTTTCGAATTTTTTGACGAAAATGGTCTCGAACGATTAAGTTCGACTCCCCAATGAAGAATTCGATGTCAAATTTGATTCTGTCCGTCCGGCCGTCCGGCCGTCCGGCCGTTGCCACGATAACTTGAGAACGAAAAGAGCTAGCGACTTGAAATTTTCAGGGTGGGTGGCGCATCCCAATACGACGGACAAGTTCGTTAATGGGCATAATCGGCCCAGTGGTTTCCGAGTAATAATTTTGTTTTCAACCAATATGAATCCGATCGAATTGAAACTTGGTGAGTAGTTGTAGAATATGAACCTAAGCACGTTTGTGAAATTTTGTGCGAATCGTATGGCTACAAAATTATTAAAAAATTATTAAAAAATATTTTTGTTGTCACGATAACTTGACAACTGAGAGAGATAGCGGCCTCAAGTTTTCAGGTTGGGATGTACACCACAACGCGACATTTCAGTTTGATTATGAGCCTAATCGGCCAAACGGTTTCAGAGTTATAGCCATCTGAAATTTTATGAAATTTTGTGGTTTTTGTTCCTCATTTACTCGAAAAATACTAAACCGATTGAATTCAAACATAGTTATTAGTTGTAGAATGCCAATGCGGAAACGTTTGCAAAATTTGGTGAGGATAGCATTTGTAGAAAATTTTAAATAAATCTTTGAAAATAAAAAAAAAAAGTTCTATATATCAGTAACTAATCGTTCGAAATTGCTGAAATTTTGCAAGAACCTTCATAACCTAACTATACTGACAATTTTCAAGTTTTAATACGATCGGTTAAATAATGTTGGAGATTCGAGCATTCTTGTGTGAGTTCAGTAGATGGGTGAACGTTGCCTCGATAACTTTCGAACGAAAGGAGATAGGGACTTGCAATTTTCAGGGAAGGTTGCGTATCCGAAAGGGAGAGTTGAGTTCAATTTTGGGCAAAATCGGTCTAACGGTTTCCGAGTTATACCCATCTGGAATATTGTTTCCTTGATAACTCAAAAAATAAATATTCGATCGAATTGAAGTTTGGTAATTAGTAGTAGAAAATCAACATGAAGACGTGTTTAAAATTTTGTGAGAACCGTACCCCTAGAAAATTTGAAAAAAACGACGAGAAAAAAAATTTTAAGAACCGTACCCCTAGAAAATTTCAAAAAAATCACGAAAAAAAAATTGGTTCAAGCACTGACGTGAAGTCAGAAGCTTTTGCGCGTATGTTCTATTGTCCATTCTTCTGTATTGGACACCCTTAATCGAATTTACCATGGTAAATTAGGTTGTGGTCGAGCTAAAGACTAAAAGGGTCGGAGTTTAAGAGAGAGCTCAAAAAAAATTAGCTTACTTTGAAGGGACGGGGCTAAAGAACAAAGTTTCTTCACTATTATTATTAACAGAACATTTCCTTCAATGTAATTAAATCAAAATGTATCCATTTATCAATGCTGATGGCACTGCTCCTTAATATACCTCCTGAATGAATCAAACAGTGTAAGGCTGACACTGATCTTCACTCACCTTCTGCGAATACGAATGATATATAAATACTGATGCTTACCGCCCTCCAATCCTGTGAATATTCCAAAGTCATATTGCGGGTACAGAGACTTTTTACGACCCACCAGGTACTCTGCATATCGTTCTCAATTATTGTAGAAATGTCAATTTACCAGTTGACTGATATACATAAAAATATTCTTGTCTGATCATAATACTGGGGGACGTAGGTATTTGAACGCACAGCCGTGTTTGAATCTTTAAACTTTCCGCCCATTTTCCTTGAGTGTAACTTGGGTTGCCTACACAACGTAAGTATGTAGTCCTACCAATTCACTAAACGATCACAGTACAGCCAAGGTTAGAAAATTAGGTCATAGACTCCAATGGTAGAATTCCCTGTGAAGCTGAATGGTTATTAGAGTAATTGAAAATAGGAATCAGTACAAGGTAAAATGAATCTCCTTCTATCTTCAAAGGAGATAAAAAGCTATTCCGCCGTATTCACAAAGCATTCAATCTCCGATAATTCCTAACTGAGGTCCTCAGTTAAGGATAAATTGGGGATAATAATGCACAATAAGGGATAAAGGTGTTAAAACAGGCCTGTTTAACCATCGTTACATACGTTAACTGAGGTTGCGATTCTTATTTATCCTTAACTGAGGACCTCAGTTAAGACTTAACGGAGATTCAAACACTTAACAATTCTTTGTGAATACGGCGGATTATCCTGTATCCATAGAATAATATTTTATTTTATATTCTATGGTTATTAATTATATCCACAGAGCAATGAACTCTGTTCTGTCATAGAAGAATATATTATTTAGTATTCTATTCTGTGATAGTTACACATACACAGAGTTATATTAGTGTTCTGTTGTTATAGTTCTGTGGTTACAATAATAAAAAAAAAATGACCGATAAGGAAAAATTCAAAACTCAATTTGTAGCAATCACCGAAAAATATTTAGCGTATGGTATATCTATTGAAAATTTGGAGAAAGTTTTGAAAAAGCCGAAGAGGTTCACCAAATGTTTTCTGATATATACCATTAGTCTTCTAGTAATAGCTATTGTATATGGATGCAATGTACTGAGCTTGTTATCCTTTATACTTAAAAATATTAAAGGTATTCGTTGTGTAGTTCCTAATAATTATTTCGTTTGGGAAGCAACCCGTCAAATTTCGGATTGTTCTTTCTGTAGAAATCTAAGTGAACCCATAATATTGGATAATATAACGAAGGAAGAATTCACTCCCTATGCATATACCTCGAAGCCTGTTGTTATAAGAAATGCCTTCTCTCATTGGCCTGCAATGGAAGTATTCGATTTCGAATTCTTCAAGAATATGTATTATGAAAATGAGGAAGCATACAAAAGTGTTGATGAAGAATGCCAGTTTCTTCATTTTAAATCAGACTTTACGTCATTAAGAGATGTGTTCACCATGGAACACGGGAGGGTACTGAATGAACCCGATAAGAAGTCTTGGTACGTAGGTTGGGGCAATTGCCATCCAGAGATATTGACCAAAATGCGAAAGTATTATCCAAAGCCTCACTTCCTTCCAGACGATTGTGAAATGCCTTCAAAAGAATATGTATTTATGGGATATGGTGCCGGAGCAACAATGCACCTTGACTATATTAACCGATTAATGTGGCAAGCTCAATTGAAAGGTTCAAAAACATGGCATGTAAAACCAGCTCCAGAATGTGAAGAATATTGCAGTAACTTATCATTTATAGTGAAGCCTGGAGATGCTGTACTCTTGGACACCAGAGTTTGGTATCATGGAACCACTATAACTCCAGGCCAGTTTAGCCTATCTATTCAATCAGAGTATGGCTAAAGTTCTCACACATTCTCATTTATTTTTATCATTATATCAATTTGAACATTGATAATTATACCAAAATATATTTATGCAACATAAATAAAAATTTATATTTGATAATGGTCATTTTAATAATCTTTCCATGGAGTTACTAATTGAGAAAGCATTGCAAATTTTGATGAGATGTAATATTTCTTCATCAGGTGCTATATACAATCGCAAACAACAGTGCTGCCACTTTCTTGGGAACTAGAGGAATTGGGATAAATATAAACTTGTACATACTGAATCAACGTAAATATGCATGCATTAATGATAAAGTAAACATCTCAGACCACACAGCAACATATTTTTAGTGAGTAAGTAGTCCTGTTGCTATATTAATGTAGGTCTCATTTTGGCCAGCCAAAGATTATTTCGCTTCTCCATAAGAGCTGATTACACGATCTAAACAAACTCCTTACCAGGAAGAAATATCAATTTCGTAATGATGTGGTGGTCCCTTTAATTGGCTTGTTTGCTTCTAGTTTGACAAGTTTGTTGTTCTTATAAACCACTCCACAACAGTACTATGCGATTAGCACTCAATACCGCCTCTCATTCTATTAAAGGAGGTTTAGTTTAGATTTACACTGCAAACTACAAGAATATCAAGAAACGTTATCCCAATTGCATACCATTTTCACAACTACTGCAGCGACCTCAACAGCTTTTGTGATTGTTTATATCTACATTTACTTCTTTCATCTTATTCACACCATTTTAATAATAATAATAATAATACCTCTGCTATATTGATATTAAATCATGGTATAACCTACTCAGCTTTCACTTTTTAACTTGAATAAATAAAATTGAAAGTTCAGTACAAAGTTTTTTTTCACAATTATTCAAATTTATTACATTATTACAAAGTCTATGATTAACAGTACCTATTATCTCAATATATTATAACAACCAATGTTTTAATACAATTGTATTTTGTGAATTACAGGTCAACCAGTTAGAAACAAAATTTTAATGCAGAAAATAATTTCACCCACAAAATCAAACATACATTTCCAAGAAACTCAAAAGCTGTTTTAACCAAATGTACTTTTGTTCGAGATCAATTTAAAAAAAAATCAAAAAATTATTCCTAATTGGCAGTTTATAGAACCACATCCTTTTTAAATTTTCTGCCTTTTTTGTATATAAAATAAAAGATTTATCACTTAAGGTACGCTTTCTCCATTAGAATTGAATACTGACTCCAGGAAATAATTTTTATAAATACAAAACCAAGATTCGCATTCCCCCTTTGACTTTTGCGTACCAAGAAATCACAGAATTCTCAATATATCTGAACTAATGATCTTCATTTTCTGATTTCGAAATCACTCAGTTCCAAATAATCCTTCCTGTGTCAGCAAATTGTCTGTTCAGATCAATTGTTAGCTGAAACAAAAATAAAAAAATTAATATAAGGAATTCAAAAACCTGGGGAACCAATAGTTAAATTTTTGACACATAGAAATATTAAAAGTTAGGATGCATGCCCAATTTTGCTAAAAAGATATCAAAGGCGAAGTGTCAAGCATGAATCCAAATATTGAGACAAAAAATCGCCCTCATACAAAAAACTTCAGCTCCTTTGTAAGCGGTGTTTCAATTTCAAAAAGGTCTATTCAGAATTTTAATTTCTTAAGCATCAAGAATGAAAAATTGATAGAAGCTTATTGCTACAATTAATTTTTTAATCACCAATATTACAAAATTATTAATCTTAGTGCTTTTCTGTAATATTAGAGTTCTCTGCGCACTAGTTATGACCAACTATACAGGGTGTCTCAAGCTCGAGTGCCTATCAGACGTTTCTGGAGAACTGGACATATTTGAAATCTGAAAATTGGGATTATGATATTGCTTGAAATTCTCTACAGAGTTAAAATATTTTCGAAGCCCAATCACTTCCGGTTATACAGGGAGTGAAAATAAATTTGATGAAAAATTTTTTTTTTTTTATTTAGCATTCCTGGTATCAAGTAGGTATTCAATGCTGAATACATTTCTGTTAAAACTATTGTTTTAATTCGAATATTTTTCAAAATATCGAAAAAAAAAACGGAAAAAGTCAAATATGTTTAGTCAGTATTATGTTCATTATTCTTGTTTTAAACATCCTAAGCATGAATCGTTTTTACAACATCGAAGAGGAAGAATGTGGAAAGCTCATGCATCTTTTGAATTTCAGATATATCATCACAGGGTGTTTCAAATGTTTCAAAATTGGCCATAACTTGTTTTTCAAATTAGAACCTTATTTTTTTATGATTGCGTTGGATTCTGCGGTGAAAAATGATAGTTTTCCAACATGATTATGCTCCAAAATTAAAAAAAAAAATCAGAAATTATTTAATTTAGGAGCATCATCATGTATGAAAACTATCATTATTCTAATTTGAAAAACATAAGTTATGGCCAATCTTCGACACAAAATTTGAATCACCCTGTGATATATGATGTCTCTGAAATTCAAAAGATGCATGACCTTTCCACATTCTTCCTCTTCGATGTTCTAAAAACGGTTCACGCTCAGGATGTTTAAAACAAGAATAATGAACATAATACTGACTAAACATATTTGACTTTTTTTTCGATATTTTGAAAACTATTCGAATGAATACAATGGTTTTAACAGAAATGTATTCAGCATTGAATACTTGATCATACCAGGAATGCAGAACTGGGAAAAAAATTTTTTCATCAAATTTATTTTCACTTCCTGTATAACAGGAAGTGATTGGGCTTCGAAAATATTTTAACTTTGTAGAGAATTTCACGCAATATCATAATCCCAATTTTCAGATTTCAAATATGTCCAGTTCTCCAGAAACGTCTAATAAGCACTCGAACTTGGGACACCCTGTATAGCGAGTACCACTATTGTCAACTCAATAATGATCTAACCTCTATAAAAAAACTCTTTGTTCTCACTAATAGTTGGCTAAGGGTAATGTCAGAACATATTCAAATAGAGTAACATTTCATTTCAAAAATTAAGAATAACGTTCCCAAAACATGTAATACCAAATTTGTAGTGGACAATAGTGGTTGTAATTCTGTCAAAGTAGTACGTTGAACATCCGAACAATATAGAAATTTCAGTAAAATTATAGCACTTAAAGTGTGCTCTACCATATGGAATTCAGCTTGGCACTGCATTCTTGTATAATCTTTTTGCGATTTGAAAATCTGTATAGTATTGCAGGATAATCACAGAAACATCAGGCTACCCTGAAGAAACGTAACAAAAAAAAATAAAAAATGATAACCTGAAATATTTAAATTCTCTATTATAAGTAGATATTATTAATAATTTTCAAATTATTCTGCTGATACTATTCATATAACCCCATAAAATAGAACCAGTAATATCTGCTACTTAGAAACCAATAAGTTCATGAATCTTAATTCTTAAGAATAATTGTTAGTTATGTAACAAATTAAACAAGTATAAAACTGGAGTCAACAACTGATGAAAAGTTGAAAATTCATGATAAGCTACGACATACTTGATAAAATTATACCTAATATATTCCATATCTGTACTAGATTTACGATGTTATCTACAATACTTTTTTCTAGTGTTATCAATCGAATACCACCCGAGATTTGCCAAGATAAAACTTCGTTCGAACTATTTTGTTGATAGGAAAATCATACATACCCATAAACACAATTATTCTGACGAACTTCAAGGATTACAAATAAATCATGCACGATACACGAGAGATTCTGATTATGGACATCTCTATAAAGTAGAGACTCAATCTTATACCATTTTGAATGAGACTGATCGACTGCTTCCAGAGCTGACAAATAAGGTAGTAGTACCACAGCCCCCTATACCTACTAGCCTGGAAGATGATAAAATGGCAACACCGCTCTGAGTCGTACGCCAGGCGATTCAGTAGAACGTTGTTATGGTAAATGGACGATTACTTCTTATTCTGGAGTTAACCATTATTGTTTTTCACGGGCATTTCGTGTTATTTTTGTGTATAACGGTGTGAAATGTGAATTAATGCAAGGCAGTGATAAATATGGTCGGATATTTGATATTTATATGTTCTGTCATTAAACTGCAGTCAGTGTGTAAATAGTGAAATTTCCTTTGGATTATTTCTACTTTGAGATGAGTACATTTCAGTTGACACTATAGACATCAAGATGGACTAGAAATATGAGGAAATAGAACTTTCATTTTTTCCGATTCTATGAAAAATTTTGATGACCTTTCTAATAATTTTTCAACAAAAATTTATACATCTGGTTGGGAGATCAAGAAGCTCAAAGAATCTATTTATTTTTATATATGTATTCAATTTCCAAAAGTCTGCATCTGTAGATGCTTCGGTTGAAATCAATAAGGACCTTATCATCTTAAATTATTCTCTAAGAATGTTCTGATTTCCTGCAGTGATTTGAAATGGATTCTTCCTTTCGATCTAACCCGCAGCAGATAGTCTCAACTTACTAATCTGCTTTCCCGCTATTTAAATATAATTAATGGGGATTCAGATTCGGAATTTATCAATTTGTTTTATCAACATTTTTACACAGATCAGATCAAAAAATAATTTTATGTGAATTTACTCTTTGTAGCATTGAATTGATATTCTGAATTCACAGTGACTTGATGGTAAATTCGAATTAAGAGTGTCCAATACAGGAGAATGGACAATAGAGCATACGCGCAAAAGCTCCAGACTTCACGTCAGTGCTTGAACCAATTTTTTTTGAGGATATTGCCTAAATTGCCTAAAATATACGTGAAGTTCAGCTTTGAGAAAATACGTGAGGTAAGTGATGTTTTTATGTACCTTGATCACCTCTGGTATCTGAAAATTGGCCATCTAAGCAAGTTAGCAGGTAGGCCTACGTTCTTAGTACATACTAACGCTACTTAATCGTCCACATATCGTTCGTCAGAAAATACGTGACGTCTGCTGGCCCTGGGATCTTACTCTATGACCGTAGGGCGTAGGGAGTAGTATGGACCACATTAGTTAGGTTAGGCGGGAAATTTGAATTACGATCCATCCGTGGATCCGAGCACTGAATTCCCCATGCATTTAGTATGGACCTAAAATTTATGCGAATTTCTCGCCTGTTTTTAGATACTTTGGCTGATTTCTTAAGGTTTATTTCGGTTGAAATAGATTCTGTGAACCTTTCTCAACCATGTAGAATCAAGTTTTCATAACAAAATAGTATATTTCCAAAATAATGAATAAATATAAAAGTGTTCACCAAATTCGATTGACGTATGTCTTAGCTCACTCGAAATCAGTCAAAAATAATGACATAACCCTAAATCGGCCTTGTAATGACGCACAACAGAAGTCATCTACGACATACGGAAATCTTTCGAACTAGAATGGTTTCAATTTTGATTTAAGAATAAATAGAAGTAGATTTTAATGTGGAAAGAACATGAAAACATGCACTAATGATGAAGATACCCAATACTTGATGTCTCTGAACTAACATTCTCTTTTAAATAGGGTGATTTCATCTCAAAGTTGAACTTCCGTAAGACTCTCATGTTGAAAAATTTTAATATGGATCTCCCGACAACTTAATAACATTAAAAGAAACATACCAATATTTTGTAGCCGAATTGCAAGCGATTTTCGAACAAATATTTCTATTTTCCAAGCCGAAAATCAAATAAAACCTTAACTGAAATAAGAAAAAACCATGCTTGTGAGTTGATTCCAGTTTTCTTGTATCGAAAAAAACCCCTTGGACGTCACGAAACATGAATAATTCCAAAATATTGTCATAATGAAATACCGTCGACTTCAAGGGTGGGCGGCGGGTTCGATCGGTCGACCGACTCCTCGGCCAGCTCGGGACACGCTTCGATCGTCTCGATCAAATTGGTCAAGTCGAGAGCTTCTACTTGAGGTTGTTCGGTCTGTTGGACCGCCTTGGTCTCGGTGGATTCGACACCGCTACTTTTTTCCGAGGTCGCTTCGCCTAAAATCGAGGTGCGAGTGGGCGGCCTGTAATTCATGATGGGGTAGGTCACTTTACCTGGGCCTCCTTGATCCCTGCGTTGCTGCTGAGGCCGGTAGCCTGTCCTGAAGCCCCCCCGGTATCCCATTCCTCCTCGGAATCCGCCGCGACCCCTGAAACTGAAAGGTTTAACGATTAATGACAATAGCATTGCATATTAGACTTTGAAAGAAAAATGTTTCAGTATTTCTGAATATTTTAACACTGAACTTCAACAAGATAGAATAGAATAACTTTATTTATCTTTTCGGACATTCAAATGATGTATAAGATACGTCAAATAATAGTTTGGAAAAATAAACATAAATTGTTAAACCAGAAAAGAAAATATAAAAAATAATTTAATCAACCTAAATGAATATTTGACAAACCCTTATATATATATATATATAAAAATGAATTGCTGTTCGTTAGTATCGCTAAAACTCGAGAACAGCTGAACCAATTTGGCTAATTTTGGTCTTGAATTATTCGTGGAAGTCCAGGAAAGGTTTAAAAGGTGAATAAATGTAAAAATGTCTACAGGATGTTTTTCTTTTAACGTCAATGGCAACTTGCTCTTTTTCACGCCATAATCGTACAATTTCATCCAATTGTAAATTATTAAAGAGTATACTTTCGAGGCATACATCATTGAAAATAAACCATTACTATACAAGATGTTCTTAATATCACTGCACAATTGTACGCGATTGAAGTGATTTGTGCCACAAACAAAGCATTAACTAAATAGGTACCTTGGATGGATTCTCATAATGTATTTATCTGAAATTTTCATACAGGGTGTTTTTCTTTTAACGTCTATTGCAACTTGCTGTTTTTCACGGAAATCGTACAATTTCTTTCAATTGTGTTAAAAAATATACTTTCGAGGCATACATCATTGAGAATAAGTCATTACTATACAGGGTGTAACAAATGTTCAAATTGTGTATGTATATACAGGGTGTCTCAAAAGCGGATGATAGTTCAAGTTGTGGTAGTTATCAGAAAAATATAAAAAAAATATTAGGTAATGTAATTTCAAAATTATAGGCCATTTAAAGAAAATCGAGAAAATCTACTCCTTGTATTCGTATTCGCGTTTCTACAAAACTTAATTTTATCACAATTTTATTTTGGCTATTTCATCCTGAATAATGTGTCTCTATATTATTGTCCAAAACTTCATGACTTTTGCCCCTGTTTGGAGCAAAATGTTACTTTTTGCCCCATTAAATATTCAAAGCTCATATTTCGTCAAATTTCGAAATTTCAAAATGTACTACGCTATTTCGGAAAGCAACTCTTAAAGTTGGCGCATTTAATGAGAATTAAAAAATTCTATAACACTTGCTACTTATTTTGCAAATTTTTCTGCAGAGAATCCTATTTCCTAAACAATTTTTCCTACTAACTCTAATTGTTTCTAGTGCACTAAAGGTGGTTACTTTGAGTTCTATATTTGAAACAGATGAAGAGTATTAAAAAATGCCCACGGTATCTAAAAGTACTGCACATAGAATATTGAAAAAATAAACAAACAGGTTACACCCATATCACATTCAGAGGGTACAAACTCTACAACCCCGAGATTACCTCCCAAAAGTTGCATTTTGTCAAATGATGATTCGAAGATATCGGGAGGATCTACGATTCTCGGAGAATGTTTTATGATCTGATGAGTCAACATTCAGTAATTACGGTTACATGGATCTACACAACCTACATGAATGGCATGTAGAAAATCCACATTTAATGAGGGAAGATAGATCACAGCATCGGTTTAAAATTAACATGTGGACCGAAAGTTTGAATGGAAAAATAATTGGACCTTTTGAGCTGCCAGAAATGACTCTTGAAAAATCTAACCGAATTTATTGGAAGACGGCCCCTAAGCATACGTAGAGATATGTGGTTCCAGCAAGATGGACGCCCCGCGCACTCATGGCCTACCTGTTCACCTAATTTAAATCCATTAGTTTTTTTTTCTACTGGGGAGCAGTGAAGGAAAAGATCTACCCAAGACCTATCGAAAATATATCTGAGCTACGGCCAAGAATAATGAAAGCTGTTCATCATGTGTTTCTTTTTGGTTATTTGTTTTCTTATTTCAATTATTTGTTTCAGCAGAAAAAATTCTAGCCGAAAAACTAGCAGAATTACTAGCAATTGTTATACAATTTTGGAATCCTCATTAAATGCGCCAACTTTTATAGTTACTTGCCGAACTAGCGTTTTTTTTCAGTACGGACAGTTGAAATTGGACGAAATATGAGCTTTGAATATTTAGTGGGGCAAAAAGTAACATTTTGCTCCATACCGGGGCAAAAGTAATAAAGTGTTGGGCAACTATATACAGACGCACTATTGAGGATGACAGTAAAAATAAAATTGACAAAAAATTAAGATTTGTAGAATGGAAATTGAATAACCATCACAAAGTATAGATTTTGTCAATTTATAATTTTGAAATTACATCACCTAATTTTTTTTTAAATATTTTTCTGATAGCTATCATGACTTGTAATATCACCCGCTTCCGGATTGACGTCGAGTTCTGGGACACCCGTATAATGTTAATTCATTATCGAGGGGGAAACCGCTGACAAAAATTTGTACACCAGAATGTCAACTCAACCGGAATTTCATTGGAATTCAATAGGAATTATTTTAAAATTCTATTGGAATTCTATATTCTTGTACACCAGAGTTCCTAACGGTTTACCCCTCGGTTAACACCAACGGAGCTGTATACATGATTGTCCGATAGGTATAGCACTCTAACATCAATACGAATTCTTATAATAATTCAATAGGAATTCCATGGAATTCAATAGGAATTGCACGGAATTCAATAGGAATTCCATGGAATTCAATAGGAATTGCACGGAATTCAATAGGAATTCCATGGAATTCAATAGGAATTGCACGGAATTCAATAGGAATTCCAGGAATTCAATAGGAATTCTACTTTTTTGTACGCCAGAATTCCTAGCGGTTTACCCCTACTATAAGATTATCCACAATTCCATCATCGCCTTGTCCCACATTTCTTGTATCAAGTAAGTCACAAGCATAACATATTTTCCACCACCATACATTCCGTAAAATTGAAATAAAAATGAGGACCTTTCGAAGGAACACTGAAAATTGAGTATTTTCCAAATAAAAAAAATAACTTACTTTCCTCTCCGCGTTGCCGCAACTCCGAACGTTTCCGAGTTGAGCTTACGTTCTTGGCGCCAGTCCGTCCTCTGCGTTTTACCCTTGGCTCTCTCCACCGCCTCGCAGGAGATCTTGTCGAAGAAGGACTTTTTCTTATCGTAAAATACCTCGTGATCTTCCTCCTGTTCCGTTTCGCCCGCCCCCGTTTCGTTGCCGGAATCGTCTTTCTTTTCGCTCTCGCCGTTCACGGCCGCACTGACGACGTTCACTTCCGATGATTTTGTCGTTACCGTACTGCTTGCCTCTACCGCCTCGATTTTCAACTGGAACAAAATTCATTTCATCTATTTAATAATAATAATAATAATAAAAATATGGGGTGCAAGGACAACCTCCTTATAGACAAATGCATTTGTCAAGACGCGAAACACTACAAGCGCGACCTACATACATCATGGTTAGATTACGCGAAAGCATTTGACACATCGGCGCACAGCTTGATAATACGGCTGCTAGAGATGCTCAAAGTCCACCCTAACATCGTCCATGCGATGGGAAACATCATGGCGTCGTGGAGAACTAAGTTCGCCGTCCGATCCGAAGGTCGGACCGCTTATACTGGATGGGTGAGATACAGGCGAGGCGTATTTCAACGAGACTCGCTAAGCCCGTTATTGTTCTGCATAACACTTCTACCATTAACAACTGAGTTGAGGGCAAGCAGAATAGGGTGCAAGGCCGGGCCACCAGGCAGAAGAGATCTGATCTCACATCTACTCTACATGGACGACATGAAACTGTACGCTTCTTCCAAGGTAGCACTACAACAACTGCTGAATATTGTTGCCGAATACACCTCAGCAATAGGAATGTCATTCGGTTTGGACAAATGTGCTGTTTTTCATCTAAGCAGAGGAAGAACTGAAGAAACTGGAGAAGACATCGACCTAGAAGGGGGAATAAGCTTTCGACACCTCGAAGAGGAAGAAACATACAAGTTCCTTGGGATGAAACAACGAGGTGCACTGGAGACAACCCAAATCAAGGATGCCTTAACAGCTAGCTACAAAAAGAAGATCCGAGATATATGGAAATCACAGCTGTCCGGGAAAAATAAAGTATCTGCTACGAACAGCTTGGCAGTACCGATAATCACCTACTCATTCGGGATAGTTAACTGGACAGTGAATGAAATTCTCGAGCTAGACAGAACCACTCGGAAAGTCATGAACATGAATCGTAGCCTGCATCCTAATTGTTTGATTCAAAGGATATACCTTCCACGAATGCAGGGAGGCAGAGGTTTGCAAAGTTTGGAATACCAACACCATCAGCAAATGTTGGAAATGGCAATAAGGATATT
Source organism: Halyzia sedecimguttata (assembly GCA_937662695.2). Taxonomy (NCBI): domain Eukaryota; kingdom Metazoa; phylum Arthropoda; class Insecta; order Coleoptera; family Coccinellidae; genus Halyzia; species Halyzia sedecimguttata. The sequence continues at coordinate 363,013 of OW569411.2, read as the reverse complement.
GAGAAGCGAAGACCCGCTTCTGAAAATGGTGGCTAATCATGAAATAAGGAACCACGGAGCTTTCCTATTTAGGGCTGGTCAGAGAGCTTTGGAGAAGCTCAGTATAACTGGCATAACCATCGATCATGAGCTGGCAGGAACACCAATCACGCCAACAGACCAAAGAAGAGTTGGCAGAGATAAGACAGGCACAACTGGAGACACTACTCGAAGATCACATGAGTAAACACCTGCACTCCATATATTTCTGGAGTTTGAAAGATTAGGGCCTGTTGGAAAAATGATCCTTTGCGTTTTCGAAGTCAGCTGGGCTCAAGTCGGAAACGGAAGGATTTATTATGGCCTGTTAAGATGGGGTGATAAATACAAGATGGACACCCCAAAAACGTGCAAAGCATACCACAGTTAGCAGGAAACTGTTATGCACATTCTGTCTGCTTGCAGAGTCCATGCTCCATCAGGATATATGTGAAGACACAATGCAGCACTGCGAATTCTCTACTTCCATCTGAGAGAGGTTTATGGAATAGACAACGAACCAGTGCTACCATATGTTCCTCTGGAGATTGAAGTAGTTCGGCAAATCCACGTATTAGGGAGAAAAACTTCCTATGACAACATTGTTCCAAAAAAACCATATGAGGGTGGCAACAATCCACAACATTCGCCATTGATCACTGTGCGAGGCTCATACTTGATAAAGGTTGGACGCACGGATCAATCAAGATCCTATCGGAAAGCCAAGCTGCCTTGAAGGCCTTGACTTCATACAACTGCAAATACCTGCTTGTGCAGGATTGCCGGACCACACTCGCTGAACTTGGAAGGCGCTGCAGGCTGCAGCTCTTGTGGGTCCTGGGCCAATCGGACATAAAGGGTAAAGAGATGGCGGACTCATTGGCGGCACGGGGGGCTTCCATGGGGCTCATTGGACCTGAACCGGCCTGCGGTATCTCTCTCAGAGCAGCGGCGAAGGAAAACAACAGATGGGTGGACCAAAAGGTCCAAGAAATCTGGAGCAGCTTACCTGGACACAGGCATGCTCGCTCAACAATTACTGGCCCATCAGCTGAAAGAGACAGAAAATGGCTCAATTTCTCTAGGGTTGACTTGAGAATCCTTACAGCAGTATAAACGGGCCATTGTGGCCTCAGGAAACACCTCAATACGCTGGGATTGACTGAGGAATCCGAGTGCAGACTTTGCCTGGAGGACGACGAGTCTATCGAATACATCATGTGTGACTGCCCCGCTGGGGACAGAATCAGATTGGAGGAACTAGGAGTCCACAAACTGAGACTGAGGGAACTGGACAAGTTCTCACCCACCAGACTCATATTCCTTATCAAGATACTTGAGCTTGTGGGTGAAGTATAGATTACATACTACAGGTGTGCCACAATAGACCGATTGGTCGCAGTGGAGGGGCGGGTTTCGTCTGCCCAGCACAACACATATAATAATAATAATCCCCAACATTCTTTGAATAAGGAGATGTTGGATATGGTTTTTATTTAATAGTGGAACAATTTGAATTTAAGAAAGTTTTTACTCACATGAGACAATTCATTACATTATACTATTTTTTTGAAGATTCGTTCTCAATCTTTCGTTTCTGCACTATAATTCGGTTTGAGACATACTTACGTCTGCGAAAATGGTCTATTCTATAAAAGGAAGAACAGAAATTCTCAAATTATATTATCGGAATGACGAAAACGCTAGATTAACTCCAAGGTAGTTTAATAACAATCATCCAGAAAGAAATATAAGTCACCCATATGTTGAACATTTGATGAATAAACTCAGAACTCTTAGGTACTTGAGTTTGGGCGGTTCAACTGTCTGTTCAACATCATCTTTTGACAGTAAGTCCAATTATTACATGATTTCATAAATAATGAACCGATCTTGAAAATTTTAACTGGGTTGTGTACAGAACATAAATAGCTTCCAAACTAACTAACACTCAACATATCTTCCCTATTCAAAAAAATGTTGGAGGTTGATGCCACCTTTATGGGGGTGGTTTTTTCGGAAAAAGCTCATGATGAAATTCGTCCCCCTCAAAACAGAAGTTGACCTATTTTTTTAAATCTGCGAAAATTCTTCGTATCTGAGTTCTGGGAGGGCGTCAAATTTTCGTTGGGACACCCTATATAGTCAAATTGATGGATTTACTTAAAAATCACCCTTTTCTTTACCTTCGATAACTGACTTCTCAGCTCCTCAAATTCTGTATTCGCTTTGTCAAAATCGTAATCATTGTCAAACTTCAAAGTGTTCCTTTTCCTGTTGCCCCCCTGTTGGTTGGGATTTAGTCCACCTTGATTCTGATTCATCGGTCTGTAGCCGCCGCCCTGTCCCCCTCTCGGCCTGTTGCCACGAGGTCTAGGGGGTCCCCTCTGGATCCAACCACCCCTCTGGTTCATACCCTGATCTCTGGATTGATAGCTGTAGTTCTGATAATTTTGGTTTCTAACGCCCCTGTATTGTTGACGATTTTGTAACTGATCCTGTAACAATAGTGCTTTCAATGATTGGTTAATCACGGGGATTAATGAAGGGGTATTTTTGACATAATATGAAACTGCAATAGTGTTTTGAACACAGAACAAAGTATTTGAGCATGCTGGTAGGACTGCACCTCCAGTTTAAAGATGGGCAAATACCGGCAGTGAATAAATTTTAAAATCTATGTTAGTTTCGAAAATGAATGGGATAATGAATCTTAAAGTGAATCGTTAAATCAGCTAAAAAGCATAAAAAGATGATACATAGCTGCAAAAAAAAACAGCTGATTAATATGATTTGGCCCTTCATGCAACATTTCCAGCAAAAATTTCTTCAATTCTTGAATATTAAAACAGTGAACTTTAACTTGATACCTATTCTATCCATTCGTTACTTCATTACCCAATCGTTTCCACTATAATGATATACACAATTTCATGATCTTCTATTAAGAAAAATCCTTAAATATCCTATTTATCTTCAATGATACTTGAAAATGAATTCACTCATATTATTCCTGTCCCAATTCCAACCTCAATATAAATCACAGCACAGAACACTATAATCGATGATGGAACTTCGAATTTCATAGCAATGATTTAATAATAAGTAGAAGATCTTAGAGAGAGAGGCCTTGACTCCAACATAAGAGTGAGATGCAATAATAGAAATCAGCTGATGTAAGGCAACACATCGTGTTTTGCAATGCTAGTCTTACTAATTTATCATATTTTATTCGTTTTTTCCATGTTCATTGAATTGTTTTTGGCTTATTTAAAGTTTTATAAAGATTAATAGATATTCCGTCGTATTCACAAAGCATTGTTAAGTGCTCGAATCTCCTTTGAAGATTTGTTCCTAATTTCAGCAGAATCTGACAAATAGTTTCTGAAATATATACCGCCGTATTCACAAAGCATTCAATCTCTGTTAAGTCCTAACTGAGGTCCTCAGTTAAGGATAAATAAGAATAGCAACCTCAGTTAACGTGAAAATTAACAGGCCTGTTTCACCACCGTTAAATACTTTAACTGAGGTTGCGATTCTTATTTATCCTTAACTGAGGACCTTAGTTAGGACTAAACAGAGATTGAATGCTTTGTGACTACGGCCTTATATCTAATAATGGAGATGGCCTATTAGGCGTCCGGTTGTACGAATATTATAAAAATAAATCATTAAATTTCAAAGGTGAGCTATCTGAATCTTAGGAAGTAAAAATTTATACACATTCTAAAATATGACAGACGTAAGTAGGTATTTGAAATGGAATCAGGGATTACTAGAAGCTGATATCAATTCTGCAGAATCGATCATATTTTATTTGTGTAGATAGATACATCCTGATTTGAATATAAATTTCACATTGCATATTATTCTTAAGTAAAATATTTGATTGCTTTCAACGGATTGTTCAAGACAGCTTTAGGCTTTGAATTCTTTTTTTGTCCAAAAGAGAATCAAGAACTTGCGAACAAACGCAAGTTATTACATACATGTTTATTAATAGAACTCAATCCTTTGACACCTATTAAATGTTTTATGAAATTTTCAATCAAAATAATAATCTATGAACGATGGCTTTGTGGCTTTCAGTTTTGATCAGAGATATGGAGGTATCATATCTCTGGTTTTGGTTTTGATTGAGGGTTCCTTATCCAGGGGCGGATTGATAAATGTAGTGAAATTTCTGGATGTTTCATCAGACTTTATATCATTCAAAGAAGAATATCTTGAGAACAGTACGTTTTAGGAGAAATGATGAAGAATACTTTCTTTTTCTAAAATGATTGTAGATTCTTATAATAACTTAAGCTAAACTTAATCTCCTTTCGTTATGCTAATTTCTCATAGTTTTTTTAATTCGCGAGTCTATAACTAGGAAACGAGTGGAAGTAGGAAAAAACTGTTAATTGGAAATTATGCATCGAAGTTATAGAAAACTTCACCCCAAAATTATTCCATTCGGAATATCCATGTCAAAGATAGGAAAGAAAAACTGATTTTTTTCCGAAATTTCAACAGCCTGTATCTCTACACCAAAGTCGAATTTGGAGAAATGGTAAATGAAAAAAGTGTTTTGTTTGACCAGAGGAATCTTTGGTTAAAATCAATGCACAACTTAAAGACTCAAAGCCCTGTATACTTAGTTGCTAATGTATAAACTGATTTACCTGCCCATCACCAGCTCCCAACGGCTGACTCCTAGAATCGGTTCTCTCTCCCGATCTCGATCCTCTCCTCCTGTTATCGTTACTTCTTTGCTGACTGCCCTGCATCAACGATCCACTCTTCTTATCGTCCTTTTTAGAAGACGAACTGCCGGTCTGCACACTCTGATCCACTCCGGACGACTTATGGGAATGTAAACTGACCGGGGTTGTACTTCTCGAGGCTCCGATTATGTTATCTAAAAATGCGTCTATAACACTGAGACCTCTAGAAGAGCGTCGATTGCGTTAAATGTAAATATAACAGAGCAAAACAGAATTTTAGTTATTCTACATGGTGAGTCGGAATAGATTTAGCTACAACTGTTTGATATTGATTGATTGTATCTTTTGATACTAAAGCGCAGAGGTGTACATGTAACAATGGGGCTGGGATATCGTCGTTGTTTCTCGGAATTGATATTTCGTCCCCTCCCTTGCATTTTCATATTTCAATGTTTGTCCTAGTCCCCTCGGAATATCAGTGAGTATGTTGAACATCGCAACATAAATGGCTATCATAGACATCTTGACATCAATGATCTAATAATGAGTAGACAGAACCTAGAGAGAGAAGCATTGACTCCAACATAAGAGGGAGATGCAATGATCGAAATCAGCTGATGTAGGGCAGAACTTTGTGTTTTGCAGTGTTGTCTTACTAAATTATGATATTTTATTAGTTTTTTCCATTTTCCATCAATTATTTTCGTCTTATTTAAAGTTTTATAAAGATTAATAGTTTATCCGCCATATTCACAAAGCATTGTTTAGTGTTTGAATCTCCGTTAAGTCCTAACTGAGGTCCTCAGTTGAGGATAAATTTGAATCGCAATCTCAGTTAACGGTGGTGAAACAGGCCTGTTTTACCACCTTCATTCCTTATTGTCCCTTATTATCCCCAATTTATCCTTAACTGAGGACCTCACTTAGGCTTAAAGGAGATTGATTGCTTTGTGAATACGGCTGTATATCTAACAATGGAAATGTCCGGTTTGGTCTACGGTTGTACGAATATATATAAAAATAAAACATTTCATTTCAGTGATGAGCTATCTGCAAATTTTCGAAAATAATCATTTAAACATTGTAAAATGTGAGAGACGTAAGTAGGGATTTGAAATGGAATCAGGTATTACTAAGAGATGATATCAATTCGGTAAAACAAGAGAATCCATCGTATTTACAAGAATTCAAGAAATACATAATCGCAGTCATAAATTCATAATGACAGAGTTAACTCAAATATAAATCTGGAAAATGTACAAACAAATCGTGGTATTGTGAATCCTACATCAAAGTCGATTTTGTGTGAAAATTGTTATACTGGTTAATTAGAAAAAATAAAACTGTATCGAAGTATCGAAGAAGTTTGTCTTTTATACTATGAATCGAATAAGTTTAATTGAGAAACAATCAAGAAATTGTACAGAATACTTCTTACTTAGATATTTTAAGTAGGAAGATTTATTTTTAAGAGTTCTATTTCCTGTCAAAAACACCTCGCCCTAATTTTTAATGCGAGAGCACCAAATACGTACCGTACAACCTGTCAAGATTACTTAATAGGCTCTTCCACACCCAGTATGATTTGTAACAATCACAAAACAATATGATGATGATTAGATTTTTTATGAGAAAAACGAAAATTCTATTCTATTCTATATAACTGAACTCAAAAATATCAGCCCTCAGTGTGAATCATGGGGGACATATTCTATAGTCATGAAGAGAACAAGCGCTCAAAAAAAAAAAGAAGTTCAAGTATGTTCTGGGTTCAGGTATCAAATGGCACTGCCTAGAAATTAGTTTTCTCTATTTCAGTATCATATTGTTTCTAGTTAAATTTTTCGTAGCACTGACATTCGATCCTATAAAACTTCAACACACGTCAATTGTCAATATAATATTATCTGGATGAAGTGAAATAATTGTTGAGTGAAAAAGTTTTATTTTCATTAAAAAATAAGGTACTAGAGATTTCCTTCTTGCTAATTTCGATTCATTCATCCTATTAGGAAACTGTTTTAAATCTGATCTCCATGCCCTGCGTACGTTTCAAATTCAAATTACGTAATCTGTCAACTTTCGTAACAGTCACACCAACTACCAAGATACAATACAAAAGTCACTAGGATGTATAATCCTAATCTTTCATTAAATTTCAACAGTATTTTACAAAACTTGCCTGAAATAGAGAAAATATCGTCAAATACTCTTTGCAGAAGGCAATTCCAACACTGATGGATATTGATATTGAAGCCATGTAGATTTCCAGAGATAACTTCATTTATTTTTAAACTGTTACTAAGCTGAAAATGATTCTAGTCTAGCAAAAATGAAAAACTCATGCTCACAACACACAAAAATTAAGTTACTATAAATCAAAATAATAAATTAATATTAATGATACCAATTTCAAAAAAATTGGTTCAAGCCCTGTGGACAGGAGCTTTCTGGCGCTCTTGTTCAAACATACAAATTATATCTCCGAAAGTATTGGTTTCTCAGAGTTATTGGGAATTATATCAATGTATTCTTATGATAGAACTGCATCATAAAGGAAATTCAATTCAAATAATAGTTTATTTATCAAGATTAAATGAGCAATCTGAGAATGAGAACTGCACCATGGAAGAAATCAAATTAAAATAGCTGAAATGAATTTGACTCTCTCTTATAGAACAGGATGACATGTACGAGCATGAACACAGATCATATAATAAAGCATAGATAGAATAATTATAGCATTCTGTGAAAGAATAGAAGTACGATTCATTATTGAAATTTCGAAAATTCATCTCCGAAAGTATTAGCTTGGAGTTGAAAATGATTTCAATGGATTTTTATGGTGAAATTGCATGTTGAAAAAAATGTATTTTGAAATTTGTAAGTTAAAAAAAAATTTTTTTTTCCTTACTCCGAAACCATCTGGCCTCTTTTGCCCGATATATAGCGAACTTAACCGAGATATTCATCTCCCTAACCTACTCTGAAAATTTCAACTGCCTAGCTCATTCCGTTCGAGAGTTATTGTAGAAACAAAATTTAAAAATTTTCAAATTTTTTTTTTGACACTTTACGGTAATCCGATCAATACAAAACTTCACATGCGCCTAAAGGTCATGACTCTACAATTTGATGCTAAATTTCAGATAGATTGAATGATCAGTTTTGGAAATATTCATAAAAAACGTTTTTAGTAAAAACGGCCAGAACTCCGAAACCGCTTGATGGATTTCGCCCATTAACGAACTCGTCCGAGATATTCATGCTCCGAACCTACCCTCCAAATTTCAATCCTCTAACTCCTTTCGTTCGAGAGTTATTGTGTTAACGGAGGGCCGGACAGAATCGATTTCGACCTCGGATTCTTGATCAGTCAGTCGAACCAAATCGTTTAAGACCATTTTCAGCCAAAAATTCGAAAATTACAGACATTTGGGCAAATTGATAAGCACTCTGTTCCGAGGAACCAGAGCGCCAAAAAGGGAGGGGAGAAGTTTTTTCCATCGAGGTTGCTCTGAGAGCGGTTTTAGACAGATTGCGGTCGAACTCGGTAAACTATTTTCAAGTGCTATTAGTATTACAAAATGTCACCTGTTTTCTGTATGCCGATTTTGACAGATTTTGTAAATGTTCAAATTCTACCCGGCTTGTTTACAATATACATATTCAAATTCTTTGTGTCCACACAAAATTACTAATACACATACCTCTGAAGTATTCCTGAAGAACGGTCGGGAGAAAAAACTGCTGCAGTTTCTGCCAAAAATAGAAACTCAGGGCTTTACTTCAGTTTAGAGGTTATGGGTTATTCAACGGATCGAAATTGTTAAAATTCACTACAAAAATTGTGAAAATTTTGATGGAACAATTCTTAAACTTAAAAGTTTTTTTGTAACATGCACCTCCTCGTCCAGCTAATTCCGGTTGGGACAAGTCAATGATTTGGAAAAATATAACAATAAACCTCTAGTGTTGTTGTTCGCCGAAAACTCTTCCATTATTCACCTTATGATTATTATGGTTCTATAAAGCATCTACAAATGAAATGAAACTAAGCTGATGATACTGCATTCCAAGCAAGCAAAAAAAACTGTTTAAATTAATTTTACCGTTTGTAGTGGGCCTGATGGGTTCAATGTGTGGTGTAATTACATTGACAGTTTCAGTAGTAGAACCTGGCATGATCAACTCACTTTGTTTGCTAGAGAGTCCCCTACTGGGTACACCCATGCCAGGAGCTAATCCACTGGGCATGGCCCCCATTCCCATGTTTCCAAATGCTCCCCCATACTGTGCCATGGATGGTACAGATATGTGTCCCACCACTGGGTGTCCACCAAACTGTTGATGGCCCAGAGATGGGGGTACCGAGAGTTGCATGATGGCAGGGTCATTGAGAGCTTGGGGAGGGACGTTGTTGAGCACCCTTATATCTTTGATGTCAGAACCACGGAACAATATGTAATCATATACTTGATTCTGGGCTGGTATGGGGCATGTTGTCTCTCTTTCTTCAGTACCAAAAGACCTCACTGAAAATAAGAAAATTCAATAACACTGTGAATAGCAGTAATAACCAAAATATCCATATTTAAGTGTAGAATTCTAACTGCTGGAAATCTAAATGAGTGGTTGCACAATGAAGATAAAATTACACAACCTTTCAAGTATATTTGAGTTTCTACAAGTGAAAACTACATAAGTGAGAATATTATGCAAAAAAAATTTCAATAGATATGATGTATCAAGTAACAATCAAGTAAAAATTTGTATTGTTCAATAAATTGCAATAAATATTCCATATTCAGGTAATATAAGAAAAATAATTCTTTTTCATTGAGAATGTTTGACAGTTATGGCTAAGTAGGAGTTAAGATATTTTTACAAATATTACTAATTCCTTCATAAATATTTCTTTTGGAGAAATCATTCATTCAGTTTCTTGGAAAAAACAGTTCATAAACATTTTACGCATGAACAATTCCAAAAAAACGTCATTATCTCACATCTGTTTATTATGTTTGATAAGTTCTAATTTTTTCATATCAAATAATAGTAGGAATTGTCAAATGAAAATTCAATTCTTCATTTTCCGTTAATATTGTATGCAAATTAGAAATTAACTTAAAGTTTCGTACCTCCAAATCGGGTACTTATAATGAATCTATTAGAAAATAAAAAAATTGCAGTACAACTAAAGAATTAAGAATAGTGTCAAAAAATGGGACGTTGAAGAATTAGATGTAGGGTAAAATTTGCAGAAGCCAATTGTGGTTTTTTTCTAAATAAAAGAACTTCAAGCGATATATCATCCAATGAATAAAAATATCCCAAGAGAAAAGTGACATTTCTTACCGGAAGATAAAGCTATGGTACATTCTTGGGGGTCAACAGTAAATAAACGTCCCTCATATCTAATATCTGCCTTAGATATTAGACTTATTTTGGAGCCCAGCTCCGGCATTCCTGTACTCATTTCGAGTTGTTTTTAATAGATTATGGATGAATAAGATGTTAATTGATTCACATTCAACACTACACAAAATTCTCTTTAGAAATCTACCGCTAAATGGCGTTACCAAAACAGCTGGCATAAATGACAAACCTAATGCGCAGGTTCAGCAATTCCAATTTCGCTGTCATCACAGAAATTTGTATTACATATGAGTTATCAAAATTGAATTATTCGAAAATACTGTAGCTGAAAGGTTTTCCCATAATACACTATGTATTATCCTATAAAAAGCAACTAAAAACTAAAAAAAAAACTGAATGGAAGTAAGCAGCACAGAATTGGGAACTTCCAAAACTCTGGTGGCGGAATTCGGCAACTAACCACGCTAGTAATAAATGTAAACAATCTCGTGTTGGACAGGTCAGTCGACGAAGTTTGACCGAAATTTTCATGGAAAATTTAAATTATGATTGACTTGAGATCATTGTTGGATTACTTTGTGATATAGATTATAATATTGATCATTATATAACATATTTTATGGCACTTGATTGATATAAAGACTACAACCAGTAAGTATATTCATATATGTTTGTCAAACTTACATTATATTTAAAAGTTCTTTCAGTTACTATTTGCGAATGATTAAGAAGGGACTCAGTTGATTAGAATTTCTGGAGTACATAGGAGCTTCAACTTCTAATTCTAGAGTCCTTGTAGAAGGAGAAGAGGTTCTAAATGTAGATCATGTAATCGTGTGTGACAAAACAAATTGTGGTCCCAGTTTTATAGATATTTGTTCTTTATGTTTACAAAGTAGTGCCCTTAATTCAGTACCACGTAAAATTGATGGCCCATTAATGTGGAGAATGGTAAACTTAAAATAGAACGTATGGTATATTCTTGTAAAGTCGGAGCACGGAGGAGGTGTAAACATATTACTGATGTATTAATTAAAGTTCAGGTGCATGATGTTCTAGTTTGTTTATGAGAATATAGTGTCAAATTGAACCAGATAAAGCTTTTGTAAAACAGTTACCAATAATTGGAATGATATTTTCAAAATATGATACATATATTATGTGAAAATAATTATTAACAATAAGTGTAATGTTTGAGCTATAATAAAGATTATCTGGATATAGGTCCAGGTTAAGTACTCTTCGGTCTATTAGTTATCCTTCTAACGCATTTCCAACATTTATATTTGGTTTTCCGGAGGTAAGAAGTGAAAACTCAAACCTATACATTTTGGCATTTTTTTCGCCCATGAATTGCATTGAGGCACACAACAATAGTCGTTTCTGGTCGAAGACATATTAGGCAGTATAATATTCATTATTTCAACTTGAATTTTTCTTTTAAACAAAAGTTTATTGACGAATACTGAACAATTAAACTCGAACACGTGGCTCATTACTAGCTTGGTTAGTTGCCGAATCCCGCCGCCAGAGTTTTGGAAGTTCCCACCCCGTAATAATGGACCACAGAATAATGTATCGTTTATTTATGACATAGAAATCATAGAATATTCTCTTTGTGGAGTTGTAGTGACAGGAGTGGAAGGGGTGTTCTGTGGAGCAGAGGTTGAATTACGTAAACTGTCAAAATATCCAAACTGCCCTTTTATCAGAGTGATGTATTTCTAATCAGAGAAGAACTATAAATTACATTTTACCAAATACACCATCTAAGCACTATCTTAAATAGTAATTCGATAATAAGTTTCAAATACTATTTCCAATTTATCAACATGGCTGCAAGAGTAGGTAGGATTTGTGGAATCGGTCTTTTGAAACCAAATGCTGGATACAATTTCAACCAGGTATATCTGTTGAATGAAATGGTGTAAATTATGCAATTAATTGAATTTAATCGAGTCATTTTCTGATTATATAACTTAACCTTCCAGATGAGTCCCATAACCACACAAAAAGGGTGGTCAAAAAGTCGAAAAGCTGTGAGTACTACTTGTAAGTTGTATGGGATCTTTGCTTATTCATACTTTTTCAGCTGATTGGTGCATTTGGAGCTTTGGCAGGTGGTGCAGGAGCTCTGCTCTTTGCATTAGATCAATCTGTAAGAGCGGACGAATTGATTTTACACCCGCCTAAAAACCCTTGGAGTCATAATGGAATTATCCAATCCTATGATCATTCCAGGTATTCTATGATATTTTGTTAGGTTTCCTTTGCACTAGACTGTTGTCGAAGCATGATTAATAAAACCATATCAACTCTTAGGACATCCAAATACAGGATGTAATAGAAAATAAACAGACTTAAGCATGTTTTCCATTACTCCTCAATATATTGATTCATTACAATTACAATATGAATAAAATTAATGTATTATTTTATGGAAACAATTTTTTTTTCACAGTTTACGACGAGGATATGAAGTTTACAAACAAGTTTGTGCGGCCTGTCACTCTATGAGATTCATCGCTTATCGTAACTTAATTGGCGTAACTCACACTGAGGATGAAGCGAAGGCTGAAGCTGCAGAGGTTCTGGTCACTGATGGTCCGGATGAGAATGGACAAATGTTCCAGAGACCTGGCAAGCTCTCTGATTACTTCCCAAATCCGTATGCTAATGAAGAAGCTGCACGTGCAGCCAACAATGGAGCTTATCCACCAGATTTGAGCTATATTGTATTAGCTCGTCACGGAGGTAAGTTGTAGCTTTATTTATTAAAGTGAAGAAAACAACTTGGCTTAAGTTTCACAATATAATATTATATTACTAACATGTATGTTTCGGGTTTTACCCATTTTCAAAACTGAGTAGAATAAATTTGCCAATGCAATTTAAGACGTAGCCTCCTTGAAGCCATCCCAGATTCTGGAGTTCATCAGAACTCCGGAACTGGAAGGACGAGCTGTAGATGGTGATGACATCGACAGCTCTGATGGGGGGGTCACAATCTATCAATTACATCCCACTAATCAGCAACATTTTCAATACATTGAAACAACTTAAAATTAACACCATCTTTACAAACAAGAAAAACCTTGGATAACTCTTGATTAACATCAAAGATGGTCTTGACATGGGGAAAAAACGGTATTTACAGATTAATTTATATTAATTATACTTTAATGAATGCCCTGCATTCTATGTAGGTCAGACCAGCTGATGTTCTGGAAATATTAGGATAGATGAAGACAAAAAGTCTTCAAAATAAAATAGCAACCAGTTTTGCAGAAAGAAAGGAATTAAATTTCGTGGATTTCACCAAAACCGAAATATTGCATGCAGGTGTTAAAAGCAAAAGGTTAGATATGTTGGCATCCCTAGAACTCTCTTACGCTCACAAACATAATATACTACCTATCACTCTTATGATCAACTGGAATTTCACCTATCCCCACTCCTTTCATCTGTATGTAAATTGCATTGGTAAGTTTATTCTACTCAGTTGAAAGTTGGTACTCGATTGTAAAATGGTGGCTCGAAAGTAAGTGCGGAATTTTAGCTGATTCTGACAAATAGTTTCAAAATTTCGAAATTGTTTCAGAAAAAAAAAATCATTTTTTTCTAGTGATGGGTATAACTCCGAAACCGTTTGGCCGAAAGTATTTGTGTCGGTATTATTCTTTGAAACCAAAATTAGTACTCGTAAACCGTTTGGCAGATTATGCCCACTAAACAACTCAACCGTCGCATTTGAATGCGCCACCTACCCTGAAAATTTCAAGTCGCTATATCTTTCTGTTCGAAAGTTGTCGTGGCAACAGCCGGCCGGTTTGGGAAAAATTGGTTCAAGCCCTGTGGACAGGAACTTTTTGGCGCTCTTGTTCAAACAGACAAATTATATCTCATAAAGTATTGGTTTCTCAGAGTTGGGAATTATATCAATGGATTCCTATGATAGAAATGCATCATGAAAGAAATTAAATTTAAAAAAAAAAGTGTCGTTAAAAAAAAATGCTTTCAAAATTATCTTATGAAAAAAGAGCAATCTACAATGCTTCAAAAATTGTCATTAAATTTATTTATGAAGATTAAATGAGCAATCTGCAATGATTCAACCTTGTGGAACGGGTTGTTGCAACTTACACTCGGTGCATAGTTTTCACAACACGAAATACCTAAGGAAAGTATCATCGAAATGTCTAGAGCAAGGCTGGAGACAATCATAGCAGATTGTCCATTTATTCCTGATATTTGAGTAGGTAGTGGATTACGAACAAATTATTTTAATAGTTCAAAATATATTAATAAAATACTATCCTCTTTTCATAATTTAAAATTTAATAGTACATACCACTAACACATTCTTTTCTGTATTATGAACCTTAACTCAAGAAAAAATGGTTGATACACAAATGTAGATCCATATTTCAGTATTTTTTTGCTAGCAACATTATGAAAATACTGTATATAGGAACATGTGTCACTACTTAAGGAAGTAAAAGGTAATATTAACCTCAGTGGTCAACGAACAGTAATTTGTTTTCATGATTCCCTTATGTTCTTCTTTTCTATTGCCTCCATAAACTATAATCAAAACAGTCTTGTATATATTCACAAATTCAGGAATCGAATACTTGCTTTCCAAGAGAAAATAACAACTCCGAATTGACAATATCTAATAGCTAGAAAAGATGACATTTATGAATAGTGATCACAGGCAGATTCTGTGTTCACATTCTGTGAATACATAGAACTTACGATGTATTATTGAATCTTTGAAAAATCATATCTCCGAAAGTATTGGCTTGTTAGAGCTGAAAATGATAACAATGGATTCTTATGATGAAACTGCATCTTAAAAAAAATTATAATTTAAAAGTTGTAATGTAAAAAAAATATTTTTTTTCGTTACTCCGAAACTATTAGACCGATTTTGCCCAATAACGAACTTAAACGAGATATTCATCCCTCAAACAGACATTTGGGCACATTGATAAGCACTCTGTTCCGAGGAACAAGAGCGCAGTGTACAGACATTTGGGCAAATTTTCGAATTTTTGGCTGAAAATGGTCTCAAAAAAAATTTTTTCAACTTTACAAATTTTGAATTCAAGTTTGTTTAAGATGCAGTTTCATCATAAGAATCCCTTGATATCATTCTCACCTCTAACAAAGTAATACTTGATATTACTCCCAACTCTGAGAAACCAATACTTTCGGAGATATGATTTTTCATGTATTACAATGAAGCATCCTTTCAAAATGATGAAGTCACGAATATAACTCGACCTTTAGTTATTACATCTCTATCCTATTATGTTTTGCAGAACCATAGTGTTCAAGTGTTATTTGATTTTAACTTGAGTCATATTCGATTGAGTTCTATTCGATTGGTTTTCACAAACCTCCAACTGCATTCAAATCTTTGTCATATAAGACAATAAGAGAAATTTTGTACTAATTATTGTGTTGACCGATATATGTCAATTGAAAAGAATGAAAATAAAGCATTTCTAAAAAAAAAAATTAAAAAAAATATTTCGGTAGAGTTATTTTTGTAAACACCTTTATGGTCTTGCAGGTGAAGATTATATATTCTCCCTATTAACTGGGTACTGCGATCCTCCTGTCGGTATACCACTGCGTGAAGGTCAGTATTTCAACCCATACTTCCCAGGAGGGGCGATATCGATGGCTCAGGCACTTTATAACGAGGCTCTTGAATATCAGGATGGTACACCCGCAAGCGCTAGTCAATTAGCTAAGGATGTATCTACTTTCCTCAGATGGTGTTCTGAACCGGAATTAGAAGATCGTAAGAGAATGTATATCAAAATGGTTGGTATATTCTCAATCATGATGGGTAAGTATTTTGAGATATACTTTAATTATTACATTAACTCAACAAAATCTCGATATTGATCAAATAAATTTACAGAAGCACTGGTCCATGTAAAGATTGACTTATTTCACTGACTTTTAACACCTTTCACTTCTGAAATCATGGGTATTAGAGATCCATTATATCAAGAAAACTCTAAAATTAGATAAATTACGTCAAGTTTTGATTTCAATATAGATTCCGGAAAACAATGTTTTTTCACCTAGAATATCTATCCGGTTCTCATTTTGTTGTTGCCCTTTACGAACAAATAAAATTTCAGCGTGTTCTGGAGTAAGTTTCCGATATATTGGAGATTTTTTGAAAGAACATTTTTTCATTTCTAGTGTTACAAGTCTCAAGAAATTTTGAATGAACCTTGAAATTTTTAGTCTTAACCTGAGTAAAAATTTTTAACTTGAGCGAATCTGTAGTATTGGAAATATTGAGAAAATAATGTAAATCGAATGAATATATCTCTGGAAACCATTATAAATTTATTAGAGCTCCGATTACACCCAGGAATCTTTGTTATAATTATCTTGTAAACTGGTGTGAAATGATTTTTACTATACATATATTTTTATCGATATTTGATACCAGGTATTGAGAATCATAATCTTTTTCAGGACTCGCACTATATTTGAAGAGACATAAGTGGTCCACCATAAAAACACGAAAAATTGAATTCAGGCCCAAGAAATAAGCATAATGGGGTAGTTCAACAACTATATAGTGTGACAATTAACGTTCATAAGAGCTATGAAAAGATAATAGTTTAATTCTGATCAATTAATTATTGTATATATCCAAACCGGTATTGACGCAAGATATAGTAAGTTTCAACAGTTTTTATCAAGTATTAATTTTGTCATTTTATCAACGTTATTTGTTACAATAAATTATATAAGTTTATCATAATTTTAATTCAAATTGTTCTATTCTGTCCAGTCGATTATTTACCTACAGTCCTCTTGTCTTGGAAGTCATTTTGCATCAATTTGTTACTGATTTTTAGTAAATGAATATTTATTACATGAAACATATTTATTATAAGAATTATTCCTCCTTTCTGTCTCCTTTTCAGGAGACATTTTCCAACAAGAACCACATATTTTATGGAAATATTTTCAGCTATACGACACTACCCGTTATACAGGAAAATGACCACTCTCTATAGACCACATTAGTTAGGTTAGAATCAGTTGCTTGGCGGGAGATCCATATTCAAATTTTTTAACAAGGAATTTCAACTTTGAGATGAAACCACCCTATTTAAAAGAGAATGTTAGTACAGAGACAACAAGTATTGGGTACCTTCATCATTAGTGCATGTTTTCATGTTATTTCCACATTAAAATCTACTTCTATTTATTCTTAAATCAAAATTGGAACCATTTTAGTTCGATAGATTACCGTATATCGTAGATGACTTCTGTTGTGCGTCATTACAAGGCCGATTTAGGGTTATGTTATTATTTTTGACTGATTTCGAATGAGCTAAGACATACGTCAATCGAATTTGGGGAACACTTTTATATTTATTAATTATATTGGAAATAAACAATTTTGTTATGAAAACTTGATTCTAGATGGTTGAGAAAGGTTCACTGAATCAATTTCAACCAAAATAAACCTTAAGAAATTAGCCAAAGTATCTAAAAACAGGCGAGAAATTCGCGTAAATTTTAGGTCCATAAGAAATGCATGGGGAATTCAGTGCTCGGATCCACGGATGGATCGTAATTCAAATTTCTCGCCTAACCTAACTAATGTGGTACAAAGAGCAATGACCCAGAATGAAAACCTCGTATCTCAAAAAGGAACTAAAAAAAAAAACGGAGTAGGGTGATGCTGATTTTTTTCGTCATATATGGATCCTTTATCTACTGAATAATTCAAACAAAAAATATCCAGGTCGTACTATTCGGAAATTATGATTTTTTTCCTAAGGGTCTGTTTTTCGGAAAATTCATTTCGCGATATTTCCGCGGATAATTTTATTTAAAAATATCCGATCATATATTCGTAATCTACGGCCCCGAATTAGTAAATGATGTGAATTGCATCGAAATCGGAGACCGGTCAAATTTTGGCAATTTTTTAATACATTATTATACTTAAAAACTTCCCATTTTTCGAAAAAAAATTTTTGACGCAAAAAGACCATCCAGGTACCGATTCTTATAGAATCGAGGCCGTAGATTCCGAATCTAAGGTCAAATATTAATTAAAAAATGTATCCGCGGAAATATCGCGAAACGAATTTTCCGAAAAACAGACCCTTGGGAAAAAAATCATAATTTCCGAAGGGTACGACCTGGACATTTTTTGTTTGGATTATTCAGTAGATAAAGGATCCATATATGACAAAAAAATCAGCATCACCCTACTCCGTTTTTTTTTGGGCCGTGTGAATTTCCAAAATTGACCCATTTGTGTCGATTTTTTCACTCTAAGTGAAAATTTTCCTAAAGTACGCCACGTAGGGAAAAACTAATTACATATTCGTGATCAGCGACATCGATTTAGTTGTAAACAAGCTCCGCATCGATATACCGTAAAAAAAATTTTTGGGTCGACAAATTTTTGACCCGGAATCGAAAGAAAATTCTTCTTTCCCGTGCCAATATATCTATCATAATGATTCCATCTCAAACCGTTTTTGCGTGCTTATGCACCGATTGCAGCTCCACCTACTGGGTCTAATTCTAAATCTAAACCAGCCTGAGACCCACTCAAACACACATACATCCCTCCTAAAACCATTGGGCTCAACCCTGCAAATCTAAAGTTTTCACTCGAAAGTTATCTTGTTTATGGATTAAAAGACAGAATTGAATTTAACTAGACTCTTTATCAGTACGCAAAAAATTCGAAAATTACAGACATTTGGGCAAAATGATAACACCTTATTTTTATCACGAAAAAAATTGTTTATTCTTATAGTTCATCCATACTTTAATCGGCACACTTTGTTGATTGAAATAGGAAACAAACTTGGACTTGGAATTATCAAGACCCTGCCGAAATTAGATTAACGCAAAAGGTAGGTAATTATTAAAAATTATAGCGAAAGATAATAATAATTGTGCACCTCTTGAATAAAATATTCAGTATTAATTTATTTTCAAATCTACCTGATCAACCCAGTACATACATTTTACTATTTGGATAAAATTATTATGCAATGCAATAACATATTGTTATTTGAAAAAAAATTGAAATAAGACACAATGACAAATCAAATGCTACTCACATATAAAACTCGATTGCGCATATTTTTTTCAGAGAAAAGCAACATTTCCAATATTTTATTTTTCAGTTAATGAGGTTTACTTTTTTGTAGTTTTCTGAACTGAATGGATTGTTTTTAACCCAACTTGAAACACATAGGGCGGCCCATAACAGGTTTACATGAACATTGCATGTTTAACTCTTCACAATATAGCAACTGTTGAGGAGAACGTTTTACATCCATAGAGATTACCCGACCTAATGACCATGTAATCATTCTTATATACTCTTTCAGTAATATAGGATAAGTATCCCTTTGTGAACATATACCGGGTGGCCCACCACAGACACGGAGCTCGTTTTGAGGGTGTAAATGAAGATATTTTGAGAACATTTTTTTGTTATGGGTGTAGGGTATTCAAAGACACAATTTAAAATTATTTTTATATATACAGGGTGTTCGAAGATAAAGATATAGACCAAAGTTAATTTTTTTTAATGTAACACCCTGTATTCGACCTAAAAAAATGGAATGGCAAGCTCAAATTATGATGACTTTCTTCAGATCACTTTATATTCCTTATAAGCACCATTTACCAGAAAATGGCGAAAAATTGAAAATATGGAGTTTTTTTTATAGCAATTAATGAAGAAACCATTTCGCCAACAATACAGACAGTATTTTTTCGAGTAGACATTTTGGCTACTCCTATACAGAAAAATTAAATTAACTTTGGAATATACAAAGTGATCATAATTAATTTTCAAACATCAACTACAAATGATGGTCGAAAATTGCTGAGAAACTATCAGATTTAGGTGTAGGAAAACCTTATGAAGATAGTTTCGAAATTGATTTTTACGTTCAACGAGATATAGAAATACCGGGTGTGCCATTTGAAATAAGAAAGTTTTTGATCATTATTTATAGTTGATGTTTGAAAATTAATTATGATCGCTCTGTATATTCCAGAGTTAAATTTTTTTTTTATAGGAGTAGCCAATGTCTACTCGAAAAAATACTGTCTGTATCGAAGGCGTAACTGGTTTCTTCATTAATTGCTATTTAAAAAAACTCCATATTTTCATTTCATCGCCATTTTCTCGTAAATGTTGCTTCTAAGGTATAAAGTGATCTGAAGAAACTCATCATAATTTGAGCTTGCCAATCCATTTTTTTAGTCAAATACAGGGTGTTACGTTTAAAAAAAATTAACTTTGGCCTATATCTTTGTTTTCGAACACCCTGTATATGTATTTGAAAATAATTTCAAATTGTGCTTCTGAACACCCTACACACATCACAAAAAATTTTCAAAATATCTTAATTGTTTCGGGTGGTGGACCACCCGGTATATGCTGTGATACTCAAATTTGGTACTTGGGCAAATATGGAACACCCACTTTGAATGTGCTGTTCAGTTTGGCCATAAAATAATACCTTTTTTCCCCCATAGATCATTTGGAACACTACATAAATGTATTCAAGAGATAAATGCTTGCAAATCACTGTATCTGCCAAGTTGTATGGAACTTATTGAGGGTAAAGTGGAAATTCGAAATAAGTACAGATGGTCCAAAGTTCTATTTTTTGATTTGTCATCATGAAAAGATGCAAATAATCCTAGAGAAAAGATTTATTTTGACATAATATTACAAATTAGCAAGTACAGCTATTAACAGATATGATCTTATGGCAGAATCAAGATTATAAAAATTAAATATAATTTAGCGAATAGTGTTCAAGCTGTACAATTGCTGGAAACCATTCAAGAACCCTTTAGGTAACTGCTGATCTCCATCATATTCTTTTGAATTTTTGAAAGTTGCAAGTTATAGTAGTGTGCAAGTCTCAAAACTAATAGGACAAGGGTTCAATGAAGGTGCTTGGGGGTACATATTATTTTGTTTCGAAGGCTAGAAACAACTGCCCTCTGGTGGTTGGGTTAGTTTCATATTTTCTTTCAATGTCATAAGTCTACGAAGTTCTTGCAAAACTGTCTTGATTGTGTAATCTCTTTGCCACCTTGCCAAAACTGGCACTTGTCTATTATCCACCTGTGAATTAAAACAGAATTACATTTACTGAGATCAATATTAGACCGAATATGCAAAATACAACAAACAAAATGAGAATTTTTTTCAAACTAATTATCAATTCATTTAGAATTTCTCTTGCATTACCCATATTTTGCCAAGTTTGTAGTTACCTATTGTATATTTTCAAATGTCTCAAGAATTATCTCATAGTTTATGCTTCTTGAAAAAATAAATTACCGAAAAAGAACTAATGATTTTATAGATGTAGGTAGGTATATTCTTTTGAATTGAGAGCTTTAAAAGTGTTAGCAGAGGTTACTTGAGTACTACGCTAATATGTACATTTGTGCCAACTTTTACTCTCGGTTCTTTTCCCTGCAGCCGTCTATTCATAATTACAGTGATACACTACTGGATAGACATTACCCTTAGTCAATTTCAATGCGATTTAGAGCACCAAGGTAGGTATAATTTGTTGGGTACCCTAGAAGGCATAGAAATGTGAACCCATATTTAAGTAGTGTACAAGATAGCATGCTTTAGTAATGCTTCATCTCAGAAGATGAAAATAACAACAAAGCTTTTGACTTGCATACAAGGCTAAATAACCACTAGTCCGAGATGTGAATACAATTTTTATTTCTCTCCTACACTTGACCTTGAAATACAAGAGAGAAAATGCTTAATGATATTACCCTCATATCTCTTAGCTTAGCTCAATAATTCATACATCTAAAATTAGGAATAATAGGAAATATTAAATAAGAGTATATTATACAATATTTTTTGAATAAAGATCATTTCCATAAGATGATTTGCACACAAATGAATTATTCATAAATTTTCATTGCAATTAAATAAGGTATAAACTATTAGCTAAAACAACTTACCACTCCTGTACTAGTATTGATACAATTCATATTAATTCTAGAGATAAATTTTGCAGTAGGTGAATCATCGGGATATCTTTGACCACATTCAATTTTTACAGAATACATCCTGTTCTCGTATGGTGTCCTAGGAGGGCCTATGATCATTCCCATCCAGTGAGTAAGGGTCATATCGTCGTCGTTCTCCAAACCCCAGCTGATTGTTCCATCTGAAACACCTTTTTGACCAGCCTCAAGCTCCTCCAAAAGACGAAAATTTCGAGGAACGACTAAAATGAAAAGGTGGCAATTTGAATTTTATGCGCATCTTTGTGTTCTATCGAATATACAACAATTATCTGAAATCGAATTGATGGTGTGAAATTGCTGGTAGATACATACCTACACCGGTGGATGACAGGGCCGCCATATCTAATTGTCAAAAAAAACGGAACAACAATCTAATACGGATATTTTACAGGGATTTTCGGTTGACAATTTGAAAATGATTACAAAGAGGCAAATTATAATGGAACACCTTGATCTTTTACGCAAAATTCCACGAAAAAAAAATTTTTTGTGGAAATATCCGACAGACAGTTTAGTTTACCATGAGTGTACTCTAATTGGTCAATATATATTTTCTATGGTCTACGCTCTTTTCTGTTCTGCCTGTCAAAAATGTCTAGATTTGTATTCTATGTTCAAGAAACATTGAGCATTTTTTTGAGATGTCTCCATGCCGGTTATTGGAAGGAGATCCAAAGTTTCATCTGGATTTATGCCAATCGGTACATCATGGACTATTTAAAAGTGATTTATTTTCATACGGACGATATCGTCAGATTTGATAAATTTTCACAATCTGGTCCACAACTAAACGATAACGCTATTGCTTCAAGATGCACCGTTTTATTTAAAAAAACAAAGTACTGATACCCAGACAAGAAGAGATGAAATTATCGATTGAAATAACGACGAAATAGTATTACGATTTGATCAAAGATTTGGTTGACCTTTAAAACAATTAAAACGTAATCGTAGCTATGTCAGGTTGGAAAGCGGAATGACATGACCACTAGAGTATCTAAATCTAATTTTTTATATTGCATTTTCAACAATCTGTTTCAGAAGAAGAAAAAAAAATAGTGCGGGGAGTCCCTCCGAGTGGAAGAAGTGAAACTTCGTAATGTGGAAATGAAAATAGGAAGAGGTAGAAAACTACGCGCATGCGTTCGAGTGCCACGTATTCACCCTTGCTCTGTCTCTCTCTATTACCCTCCCCAGGAGCGTTGAACGTTTAACGCAACAGTGCTTTCATAACCCCTCCATGGTAGCGTTAAATGTTAAACGCAACCTTGTTGGAAAATGTCTACAAGTTGCTTAAATTATAATCAATGAGATCTTTCAGATGAAAATTTTCATTAAACATGTTATTCAGTTGCCCTATAAGGATTCGAATTGGATCTTTCCTTTTCGATCCTAAGCCTTGAATGTGGTCTCAACTTTCAAATTTAATTTCTCGTTACAAATATGTCGATGAAGTAAGCTGGGAAAAATCTATATTTTTAGTAGAAACACATTTGGAAGTTAGCGAATGACAATTGTAAACTGTGGCGATTATCTTAAAGTCTTTGTGCATATCTCATCATGATGATAATCGGATTTATACTTCATAAACACAATTTTGTGATAAAATATGGCCCTGCAGCTTCTCGCAGAATCTCGCTGGTTCTTGCTGAAGAATAAATAGGATTTGACAAATTGAATATTATCAAAATATCTGGATTTTTCATTTATCATTGTCTTGCTAAACAGATCACATAATTTTCGTTCACTTGTTCTCGGGTGATAATATGAAGGATTGATCAAACAATTTATTGACCGAATAGGGTTTAGTCTATGGATATTAGCAATATTTAGTGCGATGAGAAGATAATTTAAAAAACTTTTCTCGCAATTGAATATCATATACCTGATGCAGCACCAGTAAGTAAAGCTACCTTTCGAACAAGTTTATTTTTTATCTACAAGTATTGAATTTTAACTTAAGTTTGTATTTTATTTATTGTGGCAAATCTCTTATCTCGTCCAAGCATAATGGACCAACTTTATTTATGAGATAATAAACCATTTTGATACTGGACTTTCTCTAAAAATTCCATTTTGTCACTTTCAAAATTCCTTTTAACAGGGAGCTTTATTGAGTTTTGACAGGAATGTCGCCAATGTCGGTAACTTTATGACGTAATTATTTATTTGGTAGCGTTCCGAACAATGTGTCGCGAGAATCCACCTTTCTTCCTAACCTACTATGCATTCCAAATTTAAATGTCAAATATAAAAAAAAATTCTAGGGCGAATAATTATAGGAAATCAATGCGCTAATTGCAGTTGCAGAGTTTATTCGAGTGTTTGTAGCATATACACCGCATAATATTCAATACAATTGTTGGATACCTAAGTGCTTGAAGTTATCTAGATTAACTCTATGGAGAAAAATAGGGAATGAAGAAAATATTCCCCAAGAAATGTTTTCCACTGGAATAAATGATCGTCCTTTGGATTTTACTAGAGCGAAGATAATGTCTAAGGGTTCACTGGAAGATAAAGATGATACTGCTCAGAGTCCCCCAGAAAAAAGGGATTTTAGAAAAAGATCAAGGGACAGAAGAGATACCGACAAATCAAGAGATGATTCAGATTCAAATATGTCCAATTCCCAAGATGTAATTCCCCTTGCAAACAATACTCTTTGGGGTGGTATGATGGGTATGCAATTTTCTTAAGAATCATCAGTTAGATCCCTGTCGTTAAAAGAATTTTCCCATATAGCTAGTAAAGTTTTTCCAAACAGGGATCCCAAAATTTGTGTCTCAATAATTAATGATAACTGATATTCTTAGACGTTATACCTAGTGACTAAAATCGAGGTGTTGTCAGTTTTAGAAATTTCCAATAATAAGAAAATTATGTCAATGTGAATTAAGGGTCAAAGTTACCTGATTTGATCTTATAAATCTCACAAAAAAATTTACTTATATCATAAATAGATGTTTTTGGAGGTGAACCTATAATATTAATGTTAGATTCCATTGATAGGTCTGAATTATCCGATGATGAATATGTTAATGGACCCTAATATAATATCGATGGGCAATTACAGTATGATGCCATCGATAATAAGCTCAGATTCAACAGTAATACAACCAGAAAATAGCGTGGTAATGAATCCTGTGAAAGAGATAATCCATTGCAAATCATGTACCCTCTTTCCGCCTAATCCTAATGCTCCTCTTCCTTCAACAAGAGAGAGACCACCAGGATGTAAAACAGTAAGTTGATGTGTATTTTTGTCCATCTGCTATACAGTTTTCAACTTTCACTGATCCAGACATGTATGCCAAATGATGCTGCACTATGTGAAAGGTGGAAAATATGTACATATGCGATACCGATTTTCTATCTATTCATTTAGAGCACCCACAATTCTCTATGAGAAAATTTATCCTTTGTCGGGTTCTCATTGGGAATGCACTATTGCTTGATCTTTTATGGAACAGCGTGCTATAATTTTGCCACAATGTCTGTATTTTTCTAATTTTTTTGCGAAAATGTTCGATTGAGTTCGACTCTCTGATGAATAATCCGAGGTCAAATTAAATTCTGTCCGGCCGGCCGTTAGCACGATAACTCTCGAACGGAAGGAGATAGAGGATTGAAATTTGCAGGGTCCTTAGGGAGCCTAAATATCTCGGACGAGTTCGTTAACGGGCGAAATCCACCTAGCGGTTTCGGAGTTATGGGTGATTTTAGAAAAACGATTTTTATGAATATTTCCCGAGATAATTCCGAAAATGATTACTCGATCTACCTGAAATTTAGCATCCAAAAGTAGAATCATGACCTTTATATGCATACGAAATTTTGTATTAATCGGATTGCCGTGAAGTGGCAATAAAAAATTTCAAAAATGTTAAAATATTTATTAAATCTGGCAACGTCCCCCCTATCGGCAACTTTGCAAACCTCTAGATTTCGGGGGTTTGGCTGGTGCCGGTAGATTGAGAGGGGAGAAAAGATTGGGGGTAATGGATTAAAATAGGCGGAAACGGACAGAAAAGGGTAGTTATCAAGCAGTTCTCATGTAGTTCTCGCGTAGTTCTCAAGTGGCTCTCAGGCAGTCCGGGTAGTTCTTTCCATTCTCATAACTCGAAAAATACTGATCGTATTGAATTGAAATTCAGTAGTTAGATGCAAAAGACCGAAGCAAACACTTTTGCAAAATTTCGTAGGGATCACATGACATGAAATAATTCTAAAAATTACTACTATTTTACGTAATATTTTGCTTGAAATTCCGAAACCATTTTTTTTTAAGTTCATGTTGCGCCTTCCTATCATTTATCGTTATGCGCATGCGCAGATGAGAAGTGATTTAACTGCTGGTATTTTCGCCTGAGAGGATTGGGGTTTTGGGGTGAAGGATGCTATTCCTCCATTGAATCCCCTGGAGAGGGTCTGCGCATGCTTGGATTCAAGATGCGATATCTCCTGAACTACTAGTGTTCAGAATCGAATTTTTTTGTGAGGTGTGAGATTTTGAAAGGACTTTCAGCCGCGAGTGGATTGCGCATGCGCAGAGGAGAGGTTACTGTTTTTGGGTTGTATGTGTTATGTTATGAGTGGTTTAGGACTATCGGTCATGGGTCTGATGCTGAGCCGGTATTGTGAGGTTTTAAAAGAATATTCATGGCAATTCTGTGCACGGACAAGTTAGTTTGGGGGAAATAACGTTGTTTCCGAGTTGTCCGTACCGTGGCCCTGGGGCTAATTTTGAAATTTATGTTACCCCTTACGGCCGTTTACGTTATGCGTATGAGCAGACGCTAAGTGATTTAACTGCTGGAGTTTTCGTCTGAGAGAATTGGGGTTTGGAGGTAAAGGATGCAATTCCTAGATAGAATCCACTGCGTGGATTTAAGCTGCGATATCTTCTGAACCAATGGTGTTGAGGAATCAAGAGTTTTGTGTGAGGTGTGTGATTTTGAGAGGCCATCCAGCCACAAGTAGATTGCGCATGTGAAGAGGAGAAGTTGCTCTTTTTGGGTTGTATGGCTTATGTTGGGAGTGGTTTGCGATAGTGGGAGCCGATATTGTGAGGTTTTAAGAGAAATTTTCATGGCAATTCTGTGCACCAACCAAAGTCAGTTTCGAGGAAATAGCGTTGTTTCCGAGTTGATATCTCACCGTGTGTCATTATGCTAAAATAAACCTATTATATGTGTGGCAGCCTGATCTTTTCTCATATTCTAATCTATTTCTGGCAACATCAATTGTTAGTTGATACATAAAGATGTCTCACATTATGATTGATTATAATATTTACAAATATCACAGTATGTAGACAATGATTTCACAACATTCTAAGTTTAATATTGAATCTATGGTGTGTCCTTTATTTCATATGGAGTTTGGTTGGATGTTTCAATAGATGAGAACCTTTACCATCTATGATAATCGTGATATATTGGTTCAATATCGTAGATAAATGAAAACAAATAATAGAGTTCCTTGTGTTTTAATAATGCAAACCTTTTTGTTCGGTGTCTATTTTTGCTTCCAATATACCCTTGTATCTCAATTATTTGATAGATTTAATCATTTCACAGGTATTTGTTGGAGGATTACCTGAAAACATAACAGAAGAGATCATAATGGAAGTATTTGATAGATGTGGAGAAATCACGACTTTGAGATTGAGTAAAAAAAATTTCTGTCATATCAGATTCGTGTACGAGAACTGTGTAGATGCAGCTATTTATTTGTCGGGTTTCAGAATTAGGATAGGATCTAATTCTGATCCTGCAAATACAGGAAGACTGCATGTTGACTATGCACAAGTAAGTGGGATCTGATGAAATTTAATAATTTCCCTGTGGATAATTGTTACTAGACAATGTTCCATACACAGAGATATACTTATTTGACATCTCTTCTTGAATAATTATGGTATTTGTTATTGAACTAGTAATAAACTTATCAGGCTAGAGACGACCAATACGAGTGGGAATGCAAACAAAGACAGCTACAACGGGAACAGAGACATCGAGAACGCATGGAAGAAGAAAGACTAAGACCACCTTCTCCTCCTCCCGTTGTACATTATACCGATCATGAGGCTGCATCAGTTGCTGAAAAAATCAAGCAGGATGAAACATTCACAAAGGCAGTTCAAGTAACTATATATTTAATTCTTATACACCATTGGGGCGCTTGAAATTTGAATTTTAGTATGCTTAGAAGAGTTACATATTATGTAATACCTGACTTCAACATATACTCCATTCACTTTTATAAAGTCTCCCGGTTGGCCATGATTTAGGTCTATTACGTTTTTGTAATTAAAACTAAGGCAGGTTGTCACTCCTGAAATATCGTCAATGTCAAAATAATTCTCTGAGACGTTGCCAATTTCTACTCTCAACAATCAACATAATGTTCCAAGACAAGATATTATCACAGACCATTATCTTCGAATAATAAAGAACTCTTAACTTTGAAATTGAAAATGCTGAAAGCAGTTTTGATGAAGCAGATACAAAGTATCAGGAAGTGCTATCCAGAACTGAAATCTGCAATAGGAAAACTTCATTCTGTCTCAGGACACGTTGAATTCTCGAATGAAATTACTTAGTTTCCTATCCTATCACTAAATTTTATTAAGGTTTTACAGTGACTCGGGTTTTGTAGTACTACTACATTTTGAAACTGGTGTATTTCAAGTTGTGCAACAAGGTATTTAAATTTCTTCTGCAGGCTTATTTCTTGAGAATTTCGAAGAGTGGGGAATTCCATAGGTACCTCTGTTCGTTTAGGAGTTTTCCTGCCGGGTTATTCAGGTACTTTTATTCTCTTTTCAACTCAACTATCACAAAGTAACGGACTACTGTATCCATTATTTTTCATTAAAATACACACTTGATTCTTGGTTTCTGTACAAGAAAATAGCATAACTGAATCTTCCAACCAGTTTATGTACGTGAAATATTTCCATAGTAACTAAAAAGGGAAAAATTTTCTTCAACAATCGCCAGTTCTTTGGAATTGTTTAATTCACATAATATCTTCTGAAATTCATTATTTTTCCCAAGAAATTTCACATTGTGAAAAATACGTAATTTCTACGACTTCTATGTAGAGAGGACAACGTTGCGTAGTTATCTGACAGGAAAATGAGCATAACCTAACATTTTCAAAATATACACGGTGAAATGTGTCAAAATTTCAACTATGAGATCATCCATGTTATGAAGAAAGGTTCTAGACTAACACTTCTGGGTTGTGTTCGAATATTAACTCCGTAGAGTAATATTTACTCCATTTCGTTCGAAAACTGAAAGGTTGGGTAAATTTTTCTCCATGACTGTCGTTCGAAATGTCAGAGTATTCGACTCCGAGTTCATTTTACTCCTGTCAAAATTGACATAACTCATGGGACGGAAAATTTAGAATCTTTGTCTCACTGTGTTTTGAATATTTTGTGAGGTAATTTAATAGTTTTAATACTGCTCACAACATATATTTATTATAAGAGTTACATATATGCGAAGAAAACAATAATAATAGGTTCTTTCTACAACCAACATAACCTATTTTCCGATATTGGCACCTTCTGTCACTGTCAGTGTCAGTGTCAGAGTTAACTCCAGAGTAAATCTGTCAAACCTTCAAAAACTCTACTCTACTCCGTGGAGTTAATTTTCGAACACAACCCTGGAGTCTCTCGAAATCAACAGATATAATTCTAGGAATTTTCTCTTAAATAAACAAACAGGTGCTGCTACTGAATATTTTCAAGTAGTTTAGAAGTGCCAACGGCAATCTTTTTATTGTTTCAGCATGTCTTTTTTTGTCTGTGGTACCTACTATTGAGATTTTGTGTTTCTCAATCCTCTTGTTGAATCAGTTCAAATGTAGAACCTGAGAGATAATCGTTGTTCTCGAATAAATAAATTTGTGGAAATTAAAAACTTGCATCAATATTTATCGAAAATTAATATCCATCAAGTAAAGGCCGATACAATCAAATATTTATTATTATTATTATTCATGATAAGCTTACATGGTGATTTAGCGAATATCGATATATAATGACTTGACGGTTGATCAGAAAACCTGTAAATCATTTTCTCATCAATTTAATTCCAGATTGTGGTGACTTGGTTAGAAAGGGGAGACTGTAACAAAAGAAACTCAAACAATTTCTACTCCATGATACAATCGACAAATTCTCATGTCAGAAGATTGTTAAGTGAAAAATATCAATATGAGGATGAACTAAAGAAAGCCAAAGAAATCATGAAAGGAAGAATGCAAGGAATATTATTACAATGTAAGTTACGTTTCATATTTTTATTCCACATATTCAGCTATTATTGCAAAGAGTAAGTATCGTTGGAAAACATTTATTCAATGTAGGGGGTATTCGAGACGGAGCCAAAACGATGATTAGACTGAAAGAATTATTGAATATTTTCATTTCTGTGTGACAGAACGGTCTACTGATCTAATATTGTTGGGAAAGACATATTGGAAATAAATTCAAATGCCTTCAGGTTTATTTTGACGTGAATTACTGAATAAAAACTATTAAGGGTCTTTGTATCACACATGCTCTAATATTTTGAAGAAAAATTATTCTTATAAGTTTAGGTGCTTATTCATCTTTATTATAATTTCTGTTTAATTATTGATGTAGTAAAGCTTTTGTGAGTGTTTCTCCCAAGACATTAGAACTAGTAGGAGGAAAATACAAAGTTAGCAAAAAATTGCAAGGTAGATTGCCAGCTTAGATAGGAAGTTTGGTAAAGTCTAAAATCTGCTTATAGTGTAAGATCCGAAGAGAGGTCCTTCTGTACTCATTTGCCAGAAGAAAGTTTTTTTTATTCAATCTCAAAGATAGACAAATACATTCCGAATGTATTATCTGTCAAAATATGTTTTTTTTATTTACAAAACTATTTTTTTTATACGGAGGTAAGATTAAAGAAAAATTATTAATCACTCATATATTACTTATGTATGTAAAGTTTCAACTGAACAGATGATATTACAGAGTGCTCCATACGGTGCGCCTCACTCCATCGAAGACTCATTGCATCGAAGGTTATTTCTATCGAAAATGACGCCCACTTACTCCTGATTCGCCGAACGTGAAATCTCCTATATCGATCGCCAGCGTCCGTAGTTTGGCTGGATGAGAGATAAGTTGTTTCATTGAGTGTACGTCAACAAAGCGGATAATAATGAAAAATGGCGTTACCGTTGTTAATAAATCAACAAGTCCAGAGCGTTCCTGCCAATAGGGTCCTTCATAAATGACTTTGTATAATAAATATACTTATGCATATATTTCAAAAGTCAAATAGACCCCAGGGGGTTCATTGATTTGCCGAGAGAGCAAGAGCAGACGCGTTTCTGGCTTCTTGGCCTTCATCAGTAATCTGTAGCTTCTCAACAAATTCAACTAAACTGACCCGGGTTAAACCTCTCAGAGCCGGCTTGGTCGATCATACCTAATCGCCCACGTGGTGGCGTGGGCCACTGGAGGATGTTTTGTTCTTGACAAATTTCTGCACGTTACAAAACTCAACTTATAAAGCATAGGTACCAAGATTTTCTATAATGGTTCACGAATTGAAAATTGTCGAACACATTCATCCTTCAATCATTTCAAATTTTAGGTTAGACCAGGGGTCGGCAACCTTTTTTTGAGTCAGAAGAGTGAAAAATTACAATTTACAAAATTCCGAAGTTTTTAAAGAACCAGAAAAATTATTCATGCCAACGATAAATAGTACTTTCATAAATAAAGTTTTTTGTTAAAAAACTAATCTATTTATTCATAAGAATAAATAATATTTGCGTATGGAACTGAAGAGCCGCAGCTTTATAACTGTCACAGCCGCCGACCCAGACTCCGCTTTGTTGACGTACACTCAATGAAAGAACATATCTCTCATCCAGCCAAACTGCGGACGCTGGCGATCGATATAGGAGATTTCACGTTCGGCGAATCAGGAGTAAGTGGGCGTCATTTTCGATGGAGGCGTCATTTTCGATGCAGTGAACTTTCGATGCAATGATTCATCGATGGAGTGAGCCCTACTCGCTCCATAGTTTAAGTTTGTGATACGAAGGAGTATAAAACTGAAAAATTTGCCACTTGAACTAGTTCAGTCCCTAAGTGAGATCAAGACTGTGAATTTCTCTCAATGAAAAAAGCAACTTAGGGGTCTTATGCTCATTTACTACCATAGAGTTGAGCCCTCCACTGTGTAGTCGCACCCTCCTCATGCAAGGAAGCCACCAGACAACTGGATGCTAGGGAGGCAGCTGTATCGTCAAGAATTGACCCTTATGGCACCCCATAATAAAATTCCTGTTCGCGTGACCAAGTATGAACTGAGTTCACAATCTTCCCCCTAGCAGCAGATGGTTACAGGACGACCTCTCTTCAAATATTCTATTATTATTGCCCAAAAGAAATATTATTTTCCAATTATCTCGTAAAATAGACATAAAATTGATTATTTATTCGCAACCTAAATTAATTTGAATAGGATTTTGGCTGTTCTATCTTCAGGAGTTCCTGAGGTACAGATGTTAAGGTTTTAAGGATACGTTTTTTCACCCACTCATACCAAAAGTAGACCATTTTCAGCTCAAAATTTACTGACTTTTATAAAAAACAATAGCGCCTGTTAGAGGAAAAATGGTAAATATACATACTGATCTCTGAAAAATATCATGCCATTACTTTGACAGATCCGCAAAGTTGGATTAAAAAATTTAATGGATTTGCATTGAAAAATTGGTTCAAGTCCTGTGGACAGGAGCTTTGGCGCTCTTGTTCAAACTTTGACAAATCATATCTTCGAAAGTATTGGTAAGAGTTGGGAATTATATAAATGGATTCTTATGATAGAACTTCATAATAGCAGAAATTAAATTCAAACATAAAAGAATTTAAATTCAACAAGAGTGCCTAAAATTATGAATCCAAAACCAATAGACCAATTCTACCCAACAACGAACTCATCCGAGATATTCGTTCCTCAATTCTATGATGAACGATATATTTTTTCCTCAAATCCACTCTGAAAATTATATTATATCAATTGAAACTTTAGCTAATATTTCAGTTTTGTTTTTACTGGAGATATTCTGAACTCAATATTATTAACTTACCATTACCATTCCCATCATCATATGGATTAACCATAGGCATTAAATATCAAAATTTGACATATCAGGTCTGAGGAAAATAAGTTGACATGTATCAACACATATCATATTATAATAATTCATAGATAGAATAATAACCACCTCACCAAAAACTTTAATTTTGAGAAACACTCACAAATACATACAAACTATTTCAGTATGTGAAAAACAGTTGTTATTTTGAAGATATTATTCGCGATTGAGCGGATTTCATTGAAAATCCAATATTAGGACATTTTTGCTTGGAGTTTTTTCCGCTGTTCAAAACTTGTAAACTTTTCTAACGTTATTTTCTTTACTATCGAATATCAACCTATTAATTACTAAAATTTCGCACAAGGGATTTCAATATTTACTTTGTTAATTGAATTGATTAAATCTTAAATTCAGTAATTATAATATAGTCATGTATTTATAAAGCTGACTGTATAGAATAGATACAATACTCCCATTCAGCTACTTTTGTTGAATTATGTTGCCTCTGTCTGGTAAAACGAAAAGATATTAAAATTTTTTTTATATATTGCAATCAAACACGTATCGGGTTCTATACCTCCAACATGAAATATTTCACAATCAAAATTCTCTGCCTCCTATTGCATTGAGAAATTTCTACTTTGTAATCAACCTTACCTTGTTTTTATTTGTGCCAAGTTAACAAAATACTCTTGTCGTTTCTGATAGGCTTACAAGCTCATTTAATTTTTTAAAATCTACCTCTTCATATCGATGTCAGGAAATCAAATCATTAATGAGTATATCAATATGATAAATAGTACTGTATGATACGTTGCGTTAGACCTTAAAACTGGACATAGATATTCCCGGAAGGCCTTCTCTACACTTTGGAATTGCTGAGATAGCAATGTGGATAGCAATATTTTTCTAAAACTGACAGATCATATTGCTCAAAATTGTTGATCAGAATAGCAATATTTCGAATCTTGCTGTGGAAGCAATATTTTTTTCTTAGCAATATTGCTATGCGCAAACAAAATAGGTCTGATTTGTTATTTATGCGAAACAGCTCTAGACCAACGTGTACGGAATGCCTCATGTGAATACCTATGTATGTTATATTGTTTCAAAGCGACATTCGAAGTCAAGAACGTTCCAATTTCAAAAGATAAAGTTTGATTGCAATATCTAGAATGCTGTTCCATAGAAATGTCCTTTTATATCTTCTAATGAATTTTCAACGATGGTTTAATTCTATATTTGCGTGTGCCTGTTAGTCAGTCAAATTGAAAGATTGTTCGTGGCTGCCTGTCACAAGAAGGTTTGGGACCATTTCACGAAAGCTCAGAGAAAGAACATCGAGACGTGGAAAAAACAGTCCATGGTATGTATTTACCTTTAGACCTGACCAAACGCGACTTAGATATCAGATGTTTAAACTCTTCTATTGGACAATGTTTATTTTTGATATATGGTTCACATGTTTGAGAAGTAGCGAATTGAACGCAGCCTGTTGACCGATCGAATTCATTATTTTTAACATGTTCATTAATTTCAGTATTATTTCAACAAATATTGTTAGCTACGATATTGGACTGAAGATTTGATTTAGCCTTTATTATTAATTTTAAGTATTTTAAGTACCTTATGAATATGTATATCAATTTCATTTTACCACCTGGTTCCCATTTCTATGACGTGTGCACAGTCTTGTCCTACTTAACTCCAAAGCATGCTGCAAAAATAATAAATTTGTCTCTACAAACATATTTCAATACCCATCGCTGACTTTCCACCTATTGTGCGTTGTATGTCTAAACGTAGTCTCCTTTTAGCTTCATACACTTAATTTTTCCAATTTTTGGAATAATAGGAATCCCAAGTCCTTCGAAATACGCGTCCAAATCCCTTACCGCCGAGCCGTTTCTTCAGGGTTGGAAACGGGAAATAGGGGCTGAATCGGGTAATATGCTGGATGGAGTTTTCAACCCAAGTTTGGTAGTTTGGCATGGCGATGACCCGTCGGTCTAATGTGGCATACTTAAATCACTTCACCCACAAACTCAAGACTTTTGATAAGGAAGATGAGCCTATAGGGTCCCCGGCAACCTCAGTCTGAACATGTGGACTCCTAGTTCCTCAAATATAATTCGGTCCCCGGTGGGACAATGACATATAACGTGCTTGATAGATTAAATTCGTCGTTCTTCAGGCATAGTCTGCACTCAGAGTCCTCGACCAACCCCAACTTACCTCTCCGTATACGCTCAGGTCTGACCTGGAGAGTTTAGGTCATATATAATGTATATTGTTGTAGGGGGTAACGTTACACTACGACCTTAAGGTTTATTGTGCCCTCCCCCGTCAGAGCTGTCGATGTCATTACCATCTAGTTCCAGCTAGTTCTGATGAACTCCAGTATCTAGGTTGGCTTCAAGGAGGCTACGTCTTCGCTCCTGCAAATTTCTTGCCCAAAGCATTCCTTGCGTTGGTTTCAGATGGCGAGGCATTCCGTAATCAGGTGATCAGGAGTCTCATCCTCCTCCCAACAGAATCTGCACTCGTCAGTTTCTGCTAGCCCTAATCTCATCATATGCTTCCTAAGGCCGCAGTGCCCTGTGAGGAAACCAGTGAGGAGGTGCAGCGTCTTCTTACTGAGATCCAAGTATACTTGGGCCATAGTTTGGGTCTTTTAACTGAAGTACCAATAATTGCCTAGTGAGTCTGTCTGAGACCAGATATTCTACTCTAGAGTTCTTGGACCTTTTAGTCCAAAGATCTGTTCTTCTCCCCCCTTGCTGCCTTGAGAGAGATGCCACAGGCCGGTTCAGGTCCAATGAATCCCATGGAAGCCCCCCGCGCCTGCAATGGGTCCTTCACCTCATAACCTCCTATGCCGGAGTGGCCCGGAACAAAAGTGTAGTCTGGCAGTACTGCACAAGCAGTTGAAGGAAGACAATAAGGCCTTCATGGCAGCTTGACTATCTGAATAGATTTTAATTGATCTGCGAACCCATCCTTTTTCAAGTATGAACGTAGCGCAGTAATCAATGGTGACAATTTCTGCTTGAAAGACAGTCACAAATCTACCCAGGCTGATGGATTCACCATTAGCAATTTTTCAATCACTAACCCCTGCTCTCACCCCATGGGTGGTAACAGAACCAACAAGGACCTTCAAGCAGTTGGGTTATAGTCCAATTGTGTATGCTAGGAAAGATGACATGGTAGGGACGTTCTATGTAGGTTTTGGTCGCTGTTGAAGACTCTCAGAGGCTCTCGACCAGGACCATGTCTTCATAACCCATGGCCTTCGGGATTATATTGTGGCTCACTCTAACTTATCTTGCTATATGTATCTCTAGTACTTGTTGTTGCCTTCTCCATTTCTGCCTTTTTGGGAGATATAGGCTTTGCCTATAAATCGATAATACCGATAGGTATTCTTTCAAGCTCACCATAAGTCAAAAGCATGTCAAGACGTTCATTATTCACAATAAAACCCAATATAAATCGCAACTAGACTTTTGGATGGCGATTTTTGGCAAAATGGTTCATTTTGTTGAGTTTTGTATCCTGCCAACAGAAATACCTCATCTTTGTAATCATCCTGTATGTGAAATATCTAACAAGATTTTTTGTTCTATTACATGGTTCTGAAATGAAGATTCACTATTTGAAAGAAGAAACTTAAATTATGTTATTTCAGAATAGTTTATATGTGACCATATTCAAATATATTTACATATCGATATTCATTTTATGTTTCCATTTGTATGAAACCTTTTTTTTTTCTTTCGCTTGAAACTGTATCAATATGACTTTCTTTTAAGTCAGGTCTAAAGCATCTGCATGTTCATAAGTAAATTTCATCCACTTTGATACATTTCAAGCAAATATTTTGAAAAGCGGGTATTTAATCAAAAAAAATGATCTCTTAAATAATGTTTCCCAGAACATACGCGCAAAAGTCGAAATGATTGCTTGGTCTGTATCGTGTGTTGATAGTTGGTACTGGGTTATTTCAAGATGAAATTTATATAATTAAATATGAAAAAATTAGCTACTTAAGTGGTCTGGAACCAGTCATAAATGACGTAGTTGATAAGTAAACTTTAAGGTAAGATAAAGGTAAGTTCTTGAAAGACCTCTTAGTCAGTCACCGGAACAAATGAGGATGCATAAAAAAAGGAAATGTTCCAGCTAAATTGATAGGTATCATGTTCACTTCATTGAAGTCATGTATAAATTGCAAATGACGACAAGAGATGTGGAAAGGTAATAAAAGATAACATCTCCCGGGTTTTGCTACAGTGCAATTAATTAAGTGTAAGGTAATATAAATACTGATATAACATTTAACATTCCCCAAATCGTTTGGATTTTTTCGAAAATGTACTCAACTTCGTGACTTATAGATTTTCAGTAAGTTCCTGTAAGAAAATTACTCTAGAATGAATTTCAATCTTTATTAACGCTTTGAAGTATTTTGAAAAATGGCTCAAGCACTGACGTGAAGTCAGCAGCTTTTGCGCGTATGTTCTATTGTCCATTCTCATGTATTGGACACCTTTAATCGAATTTATCATGGTAAATTATGTTGTCCATTCTCCTATATTGAACACTTAATTCGAATTTACCATGGTAAATTCGAATTAAGAGTGTCCAATACAGGATAATGGACAACATAATTTACCATGGTAAATTCGATTAAGGGTGTTTTTTTTTGAAATTTTCTAGGGATACGGTTCTAACAAAAAATTTTTTTTCGTCATTTTTTTCAAATTTTCTAGGGGTACAGTTCTTACAAAATTTTAAACACTTCTTTATGTTGATTTTCTACTAATAGTTACCAAGCTTCAATTCGATCGAATCTTTATTTTTTGAGTTATCAAGGAAATATTATTCCAGGTGGGTATAACTCGGAAACCGTTTGACCGATTATGCCCAAAAATGAACTTAACTCTCCCATTCGGATGCGGAACCTAATCTGAAAATTGCAAGTCCCTATCTCCTTTCGTTCGAAAGTTATCGAGGCAACGGTCACCCATCTACTGAACTCACAAGACTGCTCGAATCTCCAACAATATTTGACCGATCGTGTTAAAACTTGAAACTTGTCAGTAGAGTTAGGTTCCAAAGGCTCTTGCAAAATTTCAGCAATTTCAGACGAATAGTTACTGATATATAGAATTTTTTTCAATTTTCAATCATTTTTAAAAGATTTTCTACAAATACTATTCTCACGAAATTTTGCTAAATTTTTTCGTTGGCATTCTACAATAACTAACCATGTTTGAATTCAATCGGTTTTGTATTTTTCGAGTTAATGAGGGACAAAAAACAACCAAATTTCAGATGGCTATAACCCTTAAACCGTTTGGCCGATTATGCTCATAAACAAACTCAAATGTAGCATTCAGATAAACAACCACAACCTAACCTGAAATCTTCAAGCCGCTATCT
Organism: Halyzia sedecimguttata; assembly: GCA_937662695.2. Lineage (NCBI taxonomy): Eukaryota > Metazoa > Arthropoda > Insecta > Coleoptera > Coccinellidae > Halyzia > Halyzia sedecimguttata. The sequence continues at coordinate 324,164 of OW569411.2, read as the reverse complement.
CTTTCCGTTCTCTGGTTATCGTGACAACAAAAATATTTTTTTTATAATTTTCTAGCGATACAATTCTCACAAAATTTCACAAACGTGCTTAGGTTTATATTCTACAACTATTCACCAAGTTTCAATTCGATCGGATTTATATTGGTTGAAAACAAAATTGTTACTCTGAAACCATTGGGCCGATTATGACCATTAACGAACTTGTCCGTCGTATTGAGATGCGCCACTTACCCTGAAAATTTCAAGTTGCTAGCTCTTTCCGTTCTCAAGTTATCGTGGCAACGGCCGGCCGGACAGAATCAAATTTGACCACGAATTCTTCATTGGAGAGTCGAACCGAATCGTTTGAGACCATTTTCGTAAAAAAATTTGAATGTTACAGACATTTGGGCAAAATGATAACGCCATGTTCTCCAGAACATACGCGCAAAAATGAAAGAAAACTGATTTCTGCCCGAAATTATAAATAATCATTTCAACATAAGTAAAGCGTGTTTTTTTTAAGAGTTTGAGTACTTCAAATTGACATAAAACAATTACTTAAAAGCACCGACGTAAGTCAGGAGCTATTGCAGGGTTGTTCTTTTGTTAAAAAGATAGAGTAATATATATTCTTGATACTAGTTCATTTGCTTATGCGTTGCGGTATTGCAAATGTTTATTATTTTATGAGGACTAATATAACTATTTTTCAATGGATTGCTCGCCCCTGAGTATACCGCATCGCGCAATCACGCAAAAGTTAGATGTTTGACCTAAGAATTACATTTTTCATGTGTGCTCCTGTCTCCTATGCTGGGCGCTTTAAAAAATCAACTTTCATCGGTTCCTCGACCGTTTAAAACAAGTATAGATCCTTCATTTTAACTTATATGTTGGATCGTGCATTCTTTTCTAGGAGCTACGTTCACCGTTCAAATTAGAATTCGACCTCATTAAAAGAATCATATCAGTGATGATCATTTATGAAACGACTGAAGAGAACAACTCCACCCACAAATATCCAGATAAAATCTGTCCCTGAATTCCGTTGTATGTTTTGATACGAATTGTGTGCCATAACAAATAAATACCATGAGCATAAAATATGTATTATATAACTTACCTTTACTCACATTACGATTGCTCTACCTTGTTATTAATCCTGTATTCTAACAAATCTGAATTCGCAGGAAATTAAGAATGTGCAATTGGACGAAATAAGAGATGAGAAGGCAGATGACGAAATGGATGTGTCCGATGAAGATGAACCCTTGAAGAAGAAAATTAGAAGTGAAAACACCCACAACGAATTGAATATTTTAAGAGATGAAAATGAAAGTCTGAAATGCCAAATGGAAGCGTATAAAAATGAGGTAAATTGAATTGTTTACGTTTATGTAAGTAAATGTAGGTAAATAACATCATTCTTCTTTTATTCTATTTCTTGTTTTATTAGCTGCATGAGTCATTTCGATGGGAATAGTAGTAGCATTTATTTCTTAGTATCAATACAAAATACACACATATAAAACAAGAAAATGTCAAAAAACATTCATTAAAAAAAAGTGTGAAAGTCCGCAACAATTTTTTTCTCATAGTAAAATATTACATGCATTTATCACTTCCATAGGTGAGTAAGAGCATTAAAAATTTTACAACCAATAAAATACAACATTTTCTGAAAATATGTAGTACTATAGTTTTTAAGCAGCAACGAATATTTACCCCAAAAGTTTGATATTCATCTTCGGAAGACCATTGATTTAGAGGACATACAACATTGGACCGAGATTGTATCCCTGCGGAATTCCCGCAGAATTTTATTTCAAAGCACCCCTAACCAATCTTAGCACGATAACTATCATACATATCACATATACAGGGTGAGTCTTTGACCACTGCATTAATTTTAACCAAATATTCCTCTCATCAAATGAAACACTTTTTTCATTTTTACTGATTCCGGTAGAAAGTTACAAGCGTTTAAAGATTTCACAATGTGCTAATACACCCCCGCATATAAATTATCTATGACATTGTTGGTGGACGAGAATAAGGCATGGTAACGTGGTTTACAGCTTGATTCGGGATTCCAACGCTCAGGGACGGATCCATAAAAGTAGTGAAATTTCTGGAGTTTTCCATTTTAAAACATTCAATGAAGAATATCTCGAAAACGGAGCGTTTAAGGAGAAATGATGAAGAATAATATAATGTTCTAAAACGATGGAATATTCTTGAAATGACTCAAGAAAAACTTTATATGCTTTCTTTATGCTAATTTCGTTTAGTTTTATGAATCCACGAGTCCATAACTAGAAAACCAGTAGAAGTAGAAAATAATTAATATTTGAAAAATATGTATCATAGTTATAGGAAACTTTACGCCAACATTCATTTTATTCGAAAAAAGGATGTCAAAGCTACAAAATAAAAACTGATTTTTTTCAAAATTTCAACAGCCTGTATCTTTTTACCTGAGCCGAATTTGGAAAAATGTTAAATGAAACAAGCCCTGTCGACAGGAGCTTTCTGGCGCTCTAGTTCAAACAGACAAATTATATCTCCGAAAATATTGGTTTCTCAGAGTTGGGAATTATATCAATGTATTCATATGATAGAACTGCATCATAAAGGAAATTCATTTCAAATAATAGTTTATTTATCAAGATTAAATGAGCAATCATGAGAATGAGAACTGCATCATGGAAGAAATCAAATTAGATCTGGCCAATTTTGCCCAATAACGAACTTTACCGAGATATTCATATCCTGAAAATTTCAACTACCTACCTCATTCCGTTCGAGAGTTATATCTATGTCTATGGATGAAAAGCAGTCTCACTACTCTCAGATCTCTTACTTCATGTTCCGTTCTGAAATGTAAGACTTTTCTGAGAACAATGTATTCATATGATAGAACTGCATCCTAAAGGAAATTCAATTCAAATAATAGTTTATTTATCAAGATTAAATGAGCAATCATGAGAATGAGAACTGCACCATGGAAGAAATCAAATTAAATCTGGCCAATTTTGCCCAATAACGAACTTAACCGAGATATTCATCTCCCTAAACTACTCTGAAAATTTCAACTACCTACCTCATTCCGTTCGAGAGTTATATCTATGTCTATGGATCAAAAGCAGTCTCACTACTCTCAGATCTCTTACTTCATGTTCAGTTCCGAAATGTAAGAATTTTCTGAGAAAAACTAATTTCGGAGCAAACAACTGAGATTTTTCTCACTTCACTCACAATTCTTCGATTGATTAGATTAATGTCTCAGGAACATCATTTGACATTATGACAATTCATAGAATAATATCATTCTGTGACAACGTTGAAATACGATTTATTATTGGAATTTTGAAAAATCATATCTCCGAAAGTATTAGCTTGTTAGAGTTAAAAATGATATGAATGGATTCTTATGATAAAACTTCTTATTAAAAAAAATTTAATTTGGAATTTGTTCCGTAAAAAAAAAATTTTTTTTTTGTTACTCCGAAACCATCTGTCCGATTTTGCCCAATAACGAACTTAGCCGAGATATTTATCCCCCAAACCTACTCTGAAAATTTCAACTCTCTAGCTTATTCCGTTCGAGAGTTATCGTGCCTACGGCCGGCCGGACCGGCCGGACAGAATGAATTTCGACCACGGATTCTTGATCAGTGAGTCGAACCAAATCGTTTAAGACCATTTTCATCGAAATATTCGAAAATTACAGACATTTGGGCAAATTGATAAGCACTCAGTTCCGAGGAACTAGAGCGCCAAAAAGTGTTTCATTTGATGAGAGGAATCTTTGGTTAAAATTAATGCAGTGGTCAAAGACTCACCCTGTATACATTGCCCAGAACCCAAAAAGTCAATGAAGTGTTCCATCAAATATTTTCTTGTTAATTTCAGGTCGAGGTGTTGAAAATTGATTACAAAAAGGAATTTGAAGAGAAAGAAAAACAATTCAAGGTTCTGCAACAAACACTTATAGGTATGCAGCAGCAGTTAAGCGAGACGAAGAAAAAGCACTGTGACGAAGAATTAAAAATAAAAGAACTACAAGCAAAACTGAAAGCAAAGGGTACGAAAAATGCTAACCATTCAGACAAGGAGATTATCGACCTGGATTCGGAACCGGAGCAACAGGACGCAAGTCCCATTGCATTGAACGAATGCAACATATCAAGCACCAGCTCTCTGGAAGAGTGTGATATCAAGCTCGTAGGGATTATATCGACATTTCTGAATGTTCACCCATTCGGGGCTGGTTTGGATTATATTTGGTCGTACGTCAGTAAGTTTGGAAATACAATGAGGCCATCTGATATAGAGTTATTGATGAGTCGGTATCCCAGTGTGTTCAAACAAAAGGTCATGGGCGTTGGGGCTAATATTGAACGCAAATGGTTTTTCAATGGTTTCTCCAGTTCAGATTAGATTCCAATCGGAAGATTGCAATATTGTTATGATATTATTGTAGATTTCTATAAATTTATTTATTCTATATGTAGAATATGTATGTTGATGCTGAGTTGTGTTCAGTTGTGGTGATAGTGAGACTTATTAAACTATTCGAAACAAATTTTAACAAGATTTCTAACCTTATCCGGTTCTTCATTTGTTACTGTTTGCTTCTATGAATTATTTATTACCGAATAATGGAGCCACTAATTAAAATTATTTCTTCTCTCGGGTACTTATTCAGCAATAATCAATATGTACAAGAGCTCACTGTTTACTAACAGATGTTTTTACCATAACTCTGTATAGTTTTAAATGATATCGCATTTATAGAAAAGCAGAATAAGAGCTTGAAGTTTGGAATGAACAAACAATTTTTTCATTATAGTATTATTACACTTGAACACTCAAGTGAGCCGAATACTTCCTAACCAAAAAAAATCCACCTATTAATTTTTGGTTACATTCGATACATTCTTTTGTATACAACTGTGGATTCGTTCCCTGATCTATATAGCTGAAAATATATGTTAAATTAATCACTAGCGGTACTCTGGTTCTGGCTGGTAATCTGCCATTAAAATCCAGAAACATTAATGTTTATTTGTGTTGCCTACAACAAGGGGCTGTGCCTCATTGACATCTAATAGAGAACCACATGAGCAGGGCTTAAAATTATTAGTTTCCTTCCTGGTGCTCCTGCCATCACTAGCTCTAAGTAGACATAATTTAAAATGAATACAGATGTCACCACATAGATTTGTAATCCAGTTTAGTGAATCTTTTAAAGTGGGGGCGATCGGATGAGGGTGAGTACGAATGCGATTGTATGATAGTGGACTATAGATGCGTGATCCGGAAAGGTATATTATGCGAAATGCATCCAGTAGAAGTCCTGATTGTGTCCTCAAGGCAATTCAGTTTATGCGTGAGTTTTTTTTGTGGAAATTGTGTTTTGAAATGGACTGTCCACACCGCGGCCCTAGGACCAACTTCAGGATGAACGCTGCCCCTTTCGGGCATTTAATTAGACACGAACCCCGTATCGATATACCTTGAAAAAATTATTTTGGGTCGGCACTTAGAAATATTTTTGACTCGGAATCGAAGGAAAATTCTTCTTTCCCGTCCGAAATCTATGATTTTTCACATCTTGATAAACGACTTTTCTACGATTATTGGTCGGTGGACGACGTTTAGATTTATGTATCTATTTCCTATGTATCTCTATCCGTTCGGAAAATATTAGGAAATGAGCGAATCCGTCAAACGGCAAAAAGTTTTGTCTAGTATCTAACCCATACGAAATTCTACAATTTTCCGATTAGATCAACGCGGCTTTGGTTATTCACTAAATCGGGCACGCAGATCACGAATCTGCAATTAGATTTTCCGTATCTCGATTAGTTTCGGAGCAATGACGAAAAAAGTCGCAATTTCTGGCCCTACCTCCGGAAAATGTACTAATTAGTCGTATTTTTCGCCATATTTCCCAAATTAATCGAGATACGGAAAAACTAATTACAGATTCGGAATCTACACCCTCGATTTAGTGGATAGCCAAAGCGGCGTCGATCTAATCGGAAAATTGTAGATTTTCGTATGGGTTAGATACTAGAGAAATTTTTTTGCCGTTCGACGGATTCACTCATTTCCTAATATTTTCCGAACGGATAGAGATACATAGGAAATAGATACATAAATCTAAACGTCGTCCACCGACCAATAATCGTAGAAAATTCGTTTATCGATATGTGAAAATCATAGATTTCGGACGGGAAAGACGAATTTTCCTTCGATTCCGGGTCAAAAATATTTCCAAAAGTGCCGACCCAAAATAATTTTTTCATGGTATATCGATACGGAGCTCGTGTCTAATTAAATCGAGGTCGCTGATCATGAATATGCAATTAGTTTTTCCCTAAGTGGCGTACTTTGGGAAAATTCTCACTTAGACTGAAAAAATGGACGAAAATATGCCAATTTTGAAAGTTGACACCGCCCAAAAAAATCGGAGTAGGGTGTTGTTGATTTTTGCCGTCATATATGGATCCTTTATCTACTGAATAATCCAAACAGAAAATGTCCAGGCCGTACTATTCGGAAATTATGATTTTTTTCCCGAGGGTCTGGTTTTCGGAAAATTCATTTCGCGGTATTTCCGCGGAAAATTCTCTAATGAAAAATCCGATCATATATTCGTAATCTACGGCCCCGAATTAGTAAATGACGTAACTTGCATCGAAATCGGAGACCGGTCGAATTTTGGCAATTTTTTAATACATTAGCCTTAAAAAAATCCCATTTTTCGAGAAAAATTTTTTGACGCCAAACTATGAAGCGGGTACTCATTCTTATAGATTCGGGGCCGTAGATTCCGAATCTACGATCAGATATTTATTACAAAAATTTCCCGAGGAAATATCGCGAAAAGAATTTTCCGCAAAATAGACCCTCGGGAAAAAAACCATAATTTCCGAAGCGTACGACCTGGACATTTATTGTTCGGATTATTCGATAGATAAAGGATCCAAATATGACGTAAAAAATCAGGAACACTTTACTCCGATTTTTTTGGGCGGTGGAAAGTTCCAAAATTGACCTATTTTCGTCAATTTTTTCACTTTAAGTGAAAATTTTCCCAAAGTACGCCACTTAGGGAAAAACTAATTACATATTCGTGATCAGCGACCTCGATTTAATTATACACGAGCCCCGTATCGATATACCATGAAAAAAATATTTTGGGTCGGCACTTTGAAATATTTTTGACCCGGAATCGGAGGAAAATTCTTTTTTCCCGTCCGTTCTGCGCATGAGCAGAAGAAAAGTGATAAAACTGCTGCAGTTTTCATCTGAGAGGAGTGGGGTTTGGAGAATGCTATCTCTGCATTGATATCCCCTCAATTGTCCGCACATGCGTGGATTGAAGCTGCGTAGTCTACTGAACCACCTCCGAGGCTAGAGAATTGGAGATTGAGATGAGGTGTGTGATCTTGAAAGGATTTTCTTAGGATTAAAATATCAATAAGATCGCCTGCTCAAAAATTAGAAGTAACTTTATTAAAGTCCACCCCCCCCCTCTATTATCTCCGCCACTAACCTCCTTATTGTACTAAATTTCATTTGAATCTTTTGAGAAAGTAGGTCGCAGGTGGCGGGCGCATCCAAATACGACGAACAGGTTTGTTAATGAGCATAGTTGTAGAATATAGCGACACAAAGACGTATGTAAAATTTCGTGTAGATCGTACTTTACTAAAAAATAAAAAAAAAATACTAGGTATGAATCTCACGATAACTTGAGAACGGAAAGAAATAGCGAATGCAATTTTCAGGGTAAGTTGCGAATCTAAATGGGATAGTTAAGTTCGTTGTTGAGCATAGTTGACTAAACGGTTTCGGAGTTATACTTATCTTAAATTTTTTTATTTACTCAATAACTCAAAATATACAAATCCGATTCAATTAAAACTTGGTAATTACTTGTAGAATTCCGACGCGCAAAAGTTGTGAAATTTCGTGAGTAATCACTAAAAAATTTCAAAAATATCAATAAAAAAAATTTGGTGCTGAATTCCATAGATCGAGTAATTAGTTACGGAAATATTCAGAAAAAAATCTTCAAACGAAAATTTCCATTATCTATCTCAAACCTACTCTGCAAATTTCAACTATCCAACTTATTTAATTCGAGAGTTATCGTGCTTACGGCCGAACGGACAGAATTAGATTTGACACCGGATTATTCATCAGTGAGACCATTTTTGGACAAAAATTTCAAAAATACATACATCTGAGCAAAATGATAGTACGCTGTTCCTTGCGATACAAGCGCGCAAAAATGTAGCCTTATAACCTATAACTTATTCAGCTCTTGATTTTTTGGAAAACCGGAACAGCTAACATGATTTTCGTTTAGCGAATCTTCGATTAACTTAATTGTGGATTTAATTCGATGGTTGCATCAAAAATTAACTGGGAATCACACTGATTTGGCTATATTATTATACTTCTCATTAAATCAGGAAATATTTAACGAGAATAAATATCGCAATGAGGAAACTTTCATTAGAACCAAAAACCAGCAGTCCATATTTTGGGATTCAGATGAGCCAGCAGATCTACCTAGCAATAGATCCACATTTTTCTGGGAGATCTACATTTTTACGGTAGATCTACATTTTTCCGGTAGATCTGCATTTTTCCGGTAGATCTACATTTTTTCGGTAGATCTACATTTTTCCAGTAGATCTACATTTTTTCGGTAGATCTACATTTTTCCGGTAGATCTACTTTTTTCCGGTAGATCTTCATTTTTCCAGTAGATCTAAATTTTTTTGGTAGATCAATATAATCGGTAGATAAATTGAATCGGTAGATCAATTGAACCGGTAGTTCAATGCCATCTAACGGGTCCTGTTGTGATTCTGAGAATCATTCATACCCGAAAGTACCATCGAAATATGTCAGGAGTTTTTGAGTTGCTAAAAACTGAATATAGCGTTACATACAGAATCGTATTGTGAACCTTTGTGCCTTCCGAAATACAATCACAAAGATTCATCAAAAACGGTATAGCCATTTTTGAGTTCCTGTAAACCGATTATAGTGTCACCTACCGGGGAATATTGTGGATCTGGAACTTTGTCAGATACACGCACAAAGTTTCATCGAAATCGGTCCAGTCGTTCTTGAGTTGTTATAAACCGAATGCAGCACCACCTAACGGGTTTCTATTGTGACACTGAGAGCCACTCAAACACGTACACAATGTTTCATCAAAATCGGTCGAGGCGTTTCTGAGTTTCTACAGACCGATAGCAGCGCACCTACCGGGGTATATTGCGGACCTGACACATACTCATACACACACAAAGTTTCATCAAAATCGGTTCAGCCGTTCGTGAGTTTCTATAAACCGAATACAGAGGTTTCGGAGTTGACATTTTTTTAAAAACACCCCGTATAGCAGCGGTTATCATTTCGTAACGGTTTTACAGTGTTGAGAATTATCTTTACGATAGATCTGTAGGGGTAACATTTTACTTGAAACACCCTGTATAGTTAATTTTCTGCTTAATGTTTGAATATTTTGAGTAATTTTAATGCAAAAATCCGTCCGATCGAACGGATATTCATTATAGATTTCGTAACTTACCGAAAATTTACTGGAGTACGCTCCTCTTTAGGTAAAAATGAAAGAATACTAAGAAAAAGCTATTTCGGACGCTCGGAGATTCGATCCCGCCGCTCCGCGAAGCTCGGGAGCTAGAAATCTATGTACCGACTCCTTAGACCGCTCGGCCATGCCAGCTTCGTGAATCATATTCGATTTTCTGGCAGATAAACATTTTATAGTACTGGGACGATTTCCGTCTTTCGATTTTCACAATATCGTCAATCCTGTCAAGCGATCGATCGAAATCGGTTACTCGTTCGTATTTCTCACGGTTTTTCTATTCGATTCCAAGATTTTCGAGTGATTCCGTTCGAAATTCAAATTCGATTTGACATTTATCGTGGCTCGTTCGGACCGAAATCGTCGAACTTGAAGGAGCCGCGTTAAAATTCGCCACAGAAATACGTGAAACGTCAGAATTTTGTCGATTTTCGCGAAAAAGTCACATTTTCCTATCGTTCTTCCGGGAAAACGAAAGAAAGAATCGAAAAAAGGGCCGTGTTACGGACTAATTTCGAATCTCGTCTTCGCGTTCCCTCAAATACCGTCGTTCCGAACGCCACCGTTTCTCCGGATGCCTCCACACAATTTTGCACCCTTTGCCAAAATCGGCGTTTTTGCGATTTTTTTTAAAATACACCCCCGTCTTTTCGCTCCGAAAACGCGAAACCCTACGAAACTTCCGTATTTTTCCTCGATAAAACCCCTGGAAATTTCCCCCTAACCCCCCTCCTAACATCCAAAAAAACGTCACGTTTATAGTAATATTTTCAAAAAAGTTTTTTTGTTCCTTTTCTATGAAACCCATCTTCATTTTAGTATTGGGACTAGTTGGCCCGCAGATCTACCTAGCCAGTAGATCTACATTTTTCCGGCAGATCTACATTTTTCCGGTAGATCTACATCGGAATCGTTTGAGCCATATCTGAATTTCTATAGACCTAGTGCAACCTGACACATATTCACATATACACACCAAGTTTCATCGAAATCGGTGCAGCCGTTCTTGAGTTTCTATAAACCGAATACAGCGCCACCTACCGGTCACCTATTGTCACCCTGAGACACACACAAACACGCACACAATGTTTCATTAAAATCGGCCAAGCCATTTCTGAGTTTCTATAGACCGATTGCAGCGCCACCTGCCGGGGTATATAGCAGACCTGACACACCTACTCAGATACACACACAAACTTTCATCAAAATCGGTCCAGCCATTTCACCTACCGGATGCTATTGTGAAGCCGTTTCGGAAAACAGCCTGTATAACAGCGGTTATCCTTTCGCAACAATTTTACAATGTTGAAAATACTGTTCATGTTAAATTGTTATATTGAGGTGGCAACTGGGCCAATTTGCCTATCAGAGAATTATGGAACTCTCCCCACGCTTCCGTTGGAAGCTCGAATTCTATTTGACAATTCGACCCTCATTCGGACTGAAAACCATGACGTTGAAGGAATCGCGAAAAGATTTCGTACAGAAATACGATACGATTTCTACAACGATAACATTCGAAAATACTCACGTTTCGTAAAAGATTCCAAAATTCGACAGAAAGATTAAATTCAGTCGATATCCCATCATACTTCATACAACCAACTGTCAACAACTAAAAAATGTTTCCTTAGAATACATTCGATAGGATTTCGAATTCGTATATAAATGCCTGCAAGTGAAAATCGGTAATATCGTCGAAAGTATAGATCGATAATTACCTTTACGTTCTCCACCTCCGGCCCGTTTCATCAAAAATCTTTCCTCGAAGATAGGTATCTACCAGTCATTTCAACTTAGAATTTGATGGAATACATTATTTCTCAAATATCAAAAATTCTGCCATGCGATCGCTCGAAATCGGCGACTCTATCATATTTCTTCTTATTTCTAGCAATGTATCTTCACGATTCAAGATTTTCGACAAATTCCGTCCGAAATTCTAATTTTATTTGACATTTATCGCCACTCATTCGCAAAGAAAACGTCGATAAATTCAAACTGACAGAAGTTTCTATCATCTGTGATCGAAGTAAATCATCCAAGTATTATCTTCTATAGCAGGACCCGAAGTCGGTCGAGCGAAGCCGAACCGGTCTAAACGTCACATTTCACCGAGGTTTTCAAAATATGTCAAAGTTTGCGATCTTTTTCCGGAAAAAGAGTAGGTTTTATCGAAAATCGGGCTGCGTTACAAACTACCTACGAATCTCGTCTTCCGGCCCCCGACGAAATAACTTTCCGAGCGTCGCCTCCTCGCGAGATTTCTATCGCCTCCAATTTGCGCCTTTAGCGGAAAACGGAGTTTCCACTCGATTTCACGATTTTTTTTTAAATACTCACCACGTTTTCTCTCGTCAAAGACGGATACCCGGAGAAAATTTCGTCTTTTCTCTTTCCCGTTTACACCTCGAATCCCCCCTCGCCCCTCGAATAACCGACGAAAAAATCGAAAATATCGACCTCCTAGAGGAAAAAACTTTTTTGACCTCTCTCTGTGATCCCGAGATCTTTACATTAGTAGAATAAACTAGTGGCCAGCAGATCTACCTAGCCAGCAGATCTACCTAGCCAGTAGATCTACATTTTTCTGTAGATCTACATTTTTCTGGTAGATCTACATTTTTCCAGTAGATCTACATTTTTCTGGTAGATCTACATTTTTCCGGTAGATCTGCATTTTCCAGTAGATATACATTTTTTTAGTAGATCAATATATAATCGGTTGATACATTGAAGCGGTAGATCAATTGAACCGGTAGTTCAATGCCATCTAACGGGTCCTGTTGTGATTCTGAGAATCATTCACACACGAAGGTCCCATCGCAATATGTTAGAAGTTTTTGAGTTACTAAAAACCGAATATAGCGTCACGTAGCGAATCGTATTGTGAACCAAAGGCCCTCCGAAACACAATAACAAAGATTCATCAAAATCGGTATGGCCATTTTTGGGTTCCTGTGAACCGATTATAGTGCCACCTACCGGGAAATATTGTGGATCTGAAACCTACTCTCAGATACACACACAAAGTTTCATCGAAATCGTTCGAGTCGTTTTTGAGTTGTTATAAACCGAATTCAGCGCCACCTAACGGGTGCACACAAAGTTTCATCAAAATGGGTAAAGCCGTTTCGGAGTTGACACATATTTAAAAACATCCTGTATAACAGCGGTTATCTTTTCGTAACGGTTTTACAATGATGAGAATTCTCTTCACGATAAATCTCTTGCGGTGATATCTCACTTAAGACCCTGTGTAGCAATGGTTTTTCATTTTCGACCGTTAATTTTCTACTTAAATAGTTGAATATTTTGTGTAATTTCAATGCAAAACATTCAAAATTATACGTTCATTTTTGGATCAAAAATAATCAAGGCTGTGTCCTTGGTTGCGTAAGGCACCTATTCATATACATACATTCACGGTTGGACAACAAATAAACAATGCATTGAAGGCGGTGGCGTAGGTTCATATTCAAATACATACATTCACAATTGGATCAAAAATATTCAATGCTGTGTCTTTGGTTAAGTAAGGTCCTTGTTCAAATACATACACTCACAGTTGGATAAAAAATAATCAATGCAATGAACGCGGTGGCGTAGGTTCCTATTCAAATACATACAAAAATCCGTCTGATTGAACCATTGATTATAGATATCGTTACTTGACGAATAGATCCAAATCCCATTTTCGACAGTTAATTATCTGCTTGAAGTTTGAATATTTCGATTAATTTAAAAGAAGAATTTTCAAACAAACGGAAATTCAATATAGATTTCGTAATTTGACGAAAAGATCAATAGCCCATGATGAGTTTACACGGGAATAACACACTCAGAAGTTTTCATTCTATAAAAATAAAGAAAAATTATAACGTCAACGATTGCCGGCCACTCCGAGATTCGATCCGGCTGCCCCGCGATGGTGACCGTTGATCCTAGGACGCTTCCCTCCCGGCCACTTTCGCTATAGATAAAAGTAGGAATTATGCTCTATATAAAGGTTTTATAGCACTGGGATGATTTCCGTCCTTCGATTTCCAGAATATCGTCAATTCTGTCAAGCGATCGCTCGAAATTGGTGAATTGTTCATATTTCTCGCAATTTTTCTTGACGATTTCGAGATTTTCGACTAATTCCGTTGGAAGCTTGAATTATATTTGACAATTCGACCCTCATTCGGACTGAAAACTATGACGTTGAAGGAATCGCGAAAAGATTTCGCACAGAATTACGATACGATTTCTACAACGATATCATTCGAAAATACTCACGTTTCGTAAAAGATTCCAAAATTCGACGGAAAGATTAAATTCAGGCGATATCCCATCATACTTCATACACCTGTCAACAACTAAAAAATGTTTCCTTAGGATACATTCGGTTGAATTTTGAATTCGTATATAAATGCCTGCAAGTAAAAATCGGTAATATCTTCAAAAGTGTAGATCGATAATTACCTTATTTTACGTTCTCCACTTTCGGACCGTTTCATCAAAATTCTTTCCTCGAAGATAGGTATCTACCAGTCATTTCAACTTAGAATTTGATAGAACACATTAGTTCTCAAATATCAAAAATTCTGCCATGCGATCGGTCGAAATCGGAGACTCTATCATATTTCTTCTTATTTCTAGCAATGTATCTTCACGATTCAAGATTTTCGACAGATTCCGTTCGAAATTCTAATTCTATTTAACATTTATCGCAACTCATTCGCAAAGAAAACGTCGATAAATTCAAACTGACAGTTTCTTTCATCTGTGATCGAAGTAAATCATCCACGTCTTCTCTTCTATAGCAGGACCCGAAGTCGGTCGAGCGAAGCCGAACCGGTCTAAACGTCACATTTCACCGAGGTTTTCAAAATATGTCAAAGTTTGCGATCTTTTCACGGAAAAAGAGAAGGTTTCATCGAAAATCGAGATCCGTTACGGACTACCAACGAATCTCGTCTTTCGGACCCCGACGAAATACCTTTTCGAGCGTCGCGTCCTCGCCAGATCTCTCCCATACCGATTCGCACATTTAGCCGAGAAGGCCGTTTTCGCTCGAATTTACGATTTATTTAAAAATACTCCCCACGTTTTCTCTCGTCGAAGACGGATACCCGGAGAAAATTTCGTCTTTTCTCGTTCCCTTTTCCACCTCGAATCCCCCCTCGCCCCTCGAATAACCGACGAAAAAATCGAAAATATCGACCTCCTCGAGGAAAAAATCTTTTTTGACTTCTCTCTGTGATCCCGAGATCTTGGCGTTAGTAATATATTGTAACAACATGTTTATAGTTCTCGAGTTTGTTTTCTATAATTTTTCATTGACAGAAATAGACATCATAAATTGAAAGCTCCGTAATGAATTCTTAAGAAAAAATTCAGTATTAAAACGTTATGAATTATGATTCGGTTGTTCTCTAAATGGAGGATTATTTCGTTACCATTAAGGTGGGTTTAAACCAAACGAACAAAGAGCAAGAGCTAGAACAAGAACATTCTTTCTTGATCTTTTAGTGTAAACGAAAGCGTTTGCACAAATATATCGACGAGCAAGAACGAGAACAAAGCACGAGAATTCTGGCTCAGGATAGATAGATGTTTAGATCAGCCGAACGAATGCTCATTCATCTCAATTTTGTGACTGGCGGTGCTTCGTTATGTCTGACTCTGAGAGCAATATTATAATTTGCAAGTGCTGCATTTGTTATTTTGTATCAAACACGCAAAAAGAAAAGAAGGAAGAGGTGTTCGTGGGTAAAACATTTAATGCAGCGAACGATACTGAATAATGTAGGTGAAATGATGACGGATATGCAAGAACAAGAAGAATGTGGTCGATTTCAAAATTTCTGTAGAATGGCGTTAGAGGATTTTGAACATTTTTGGAGCTCTTGTTACTGGTAACAGAGTGCTTATCAATTTGCCCAAATGTCTGTAATTTTCGAATTTTTGGCTGAAAATGGTCTCAAATGATTTGGTTCGACTCACTGATCAAGAATCCGTGGCCGAAATCGATTATGTCCGTCCGTCCGTCCGTTAACACGATAACTCTCGAATGGAATCAGCTAGACAGTTGAAATTTTGACAGTAGGTTTGGGAGATAAATATCTCGGCTGAGTTCGTTATTGGGCAAAATCGGCCTGATGGTTTTGGAGTAACGAAAAAAAAAATTTTTTTTTTAATTACAAGTTTCAATTTCAATTTTTTTTAAGATGCAGTTTCATCATAAGAATCTTTTGATATCATTTTCAACTCTAAGAAACTAATGCTTTCGGAGATATGATTCTACAAAATTTCAAATACATCGTAGTTCTATGTATTCACTGTCTGTGTTCACTGTTCATAAATGTCATCTTATCTAGCTATTAGAGTCATGTCAATTCGTAGTTTGAAATAAGTATCCGATTCTTGAAGTTGTCAATATTAATATGTAAGCTGATCCCGTACATTCCTCAAAGGAAACATATTGCAATATTGCATAGTTGCGAGCGGTAGCGTTGACCGCCAGAATGCTTATTCAGCATAGTAGTTCACGTAAGGTAGATACCTCGTAGGATAAGACAAGTCTGTAGATAACCATCGTATCGATTAGATCGTTGTATTTTTCATTAGAATAAACTGCTTTCTATAGTTCTCCATATTTTTTTTAAAAAAGTGTTTTCAAGTTGTTATTATATTTCTATATATACAAGACTGTTTTGTAACCGAAAATAATATTGAGTGGTTGCATATTGAATAATTTACGTATACATTCGGGATGATGTTTCAGAAGATTTGGAATTGGATTGTCAATTCGTATATTTTCTTTTGGAAGGCAAGTATTCGATTCTTGAATTTGTGAATATATACAAGACTGTTTTGATGTAGGTAGTTCATGAAGGCAATAGGAAAGAAGAACATAATGGAATCATCACAAGAAATTACTGTTCGTTGACCACTGAGGTTAATATTACATTTTACTTCCTTAAGTAGTAAGACATGTTCCTATATACAGTATTTTCATAATGTTGCTAGTTAATATATTTTGAACTATTAAAATAATTTGTTCGTAAGCCTCTACCTACTCAAATATCAGGAATAAACGGACAATCTGCTGTGATTGTCTCCAGCCTTGCTCTAGACATTTCGATGATACTTTCCTTAGGTATTTCGAGTTGTGAAAACTTTTACCGAGTGTAAGTTGCAACTACCCATTCCACGAGGATGAATCATTGCAGATTGCTCTTTTAATCTTGATAAATAAATTTAATGACAATTTTTGAAGCATTGTAGATTGCTCTTTTTTTGTCGCCCTTGTTTAAATGATAATTTTTGAAACATTTTTTTTTAAACGACACTTTTTTTAAATTTTATTTCTTTCATGATGCAGTTCTATCATCAGAATCCATTGATATAATTCCCAACTCTGAGAAACCAATACTTTGTTTGTTTGAACAAGAGCGCCAAAAAGCTCCTGTCCACAGAGCTTGTAGCATTTTTTTTATTCGGCTACAGTACATTCAAGTAAATTTGAAATTTCGTGGCAAGCATCGTGTTTGCAGGTTGTATTTTTATATTGTTCATACGTCGGATCCCACAGACATCTGGAATTTTTGGTAGGCTCCAATCATAACATGACATTTTTCTGTAGACCAATCCATAATGAATCCGATTAAAAACAAATCGCTAGAGCACAAGAACGCTTTGAAGAGATCGCTCTGCGGAGCGAGCGCTTCTGAACACGGAAGAATGCTCTATAGAACTGTTCACACGCTCTAGTGCCGTTTATATCAAGCGATCGAGCAAAGATATAATATTCCATAGAATCTTTGCGAACGCAGAATGAAAAACGAAAGAATGCTCTGCATCTGTTTACACTAAAAGAATTTGATAGATAGGGGATAGAATGAGCATTCACTCGTCGCAAGAATGCTCTAAGCAACTGTTCACACGTTCTACTGTCTGGATCGAGCAATCTTAGAATATTCCATAGAATCTTTGCGAACGCAGAAAGAACAAAGAAAGAATGCTCTACATCTGTTTCCACTAAAATAATTTGATAGAGAGGGAATAGAATGAGCATTCGCTCGTCTGATGTAAATCGGCCTTTAGACGAACGGATATACTATGGGTTCACCATGAAACAATCGTTGAGAATTTGAATTCAACTCATTCCTTTCAGGCTTAAGTTTGAATATTTGAAGAAAGGATACTCTTCCGACAAAAAATCACCACATGGCTGTATTTCTGAACCCCCTCAAGTGAAGAATGTCACATCAGAATGCAATAAGCTGAAGCCAAGATCACTGTAAGACCATAATATCTCCTAAATATATAAAATTTCCATATCACAATGTTAGATACCGTACTCCTCCGAAACGGCGTTACCGATTTTTACCAAATTTTATATGCATATTCAGTGGTACTGAGAATCGGCTACTATCTATTTTTCATACCCCTAAGTGATAAGGGTTATTCACCCTTAAATTTTTTTTTTATTTTTGGACGAAATTTTTTGTTTTTATTTTTTTGTAATCTGGCATTACAAAATACATACAACCCTAAATTTTCACCCTTCTATCAAGAACCCCTATTTTTTAATAGTCATTTTAGTAATTAATCATGTTTCATATCTGCTCGATAACTGATTAATTATCACTTGGTAAGTTATCCCAGAGAAAGAGCTAATTAAAACCAAGTCGCCGTATTTTTTGTGAATGTTTTTCACTCTATTTCGATTAAAATTTCCCTGAGTTTATGACAAAGCTAAAATTTTTGTACAAAAAAAAAAATTTTTTATTAAAATATCAAGGCAGTTTATTCCTGTTTTTTTTTTAAGTAACAAATTTCAAATTCAATTGTTATTTAAGATGCAGTTTCACCATAAAAATCCATTGATATCATTTTCAAACCAACAAGCTAATACTTTCGGAGATATGATTTTTCTAAATTTCAATAATGAATCGTACCTCTATGTTTTCACAGAATGCTATAATTATTCTTTCTATGATTTATTATATGATCTGTGTTCATACTCGTACATGTCATCCTGTTCTATAAGAGAGAGTCAAATTCATTTCAGCTATTTTAATTTGATTTCTTCCATGGTGCAGTTCTCATTCTCAGATTGCTCATTTAATCTTGATAAATAAACTATTATTTGAATTGAATTTCCTTTAGGATGCAGCACTATCATATGTACACATTGATATAATTCCCAACTCTGAGAAACCAATACTTTCGGAGATATAATTTGTCTGTTTGAACTAGAGCGCCAGAAAGCTCCTGTTCACAGGGCTTGAACCAAGTTTTCAATATGAAATCGTGAAATGCGTGTAATCATCCTTCGGTGGTTCTGGCATACGCACGCAGCCCTTTTTGGACATTTTTCGTTCTGGGCATGAACAGATGAAAAGTGATTCAACTGATGGAGTTTTCCTCTCAGAGGAGTGGGGTTTTGAGGTGGAGGATGATATTCTTCCATAGTATCCCCTTGGAATCTGAGTTTTGTGTAAAAACGTGAATTTCATGTACGTTGACCAATTTGAATTGAATGATGTGTTTATCAAGCTCAGCGAATAGAGTGAGCCGTAGATTTAGATAGTAGTGGCTACCATTCACGGGTCAAAAATATAACAGTGATGTGCCTAAGGCCTAAGCCTACACAGAACACAATTGACTCTCCGAACTTGCTCAAGCTTCTAGGATAAAAAATTGTGATTAATCGGATCCGTATCAACCTAATGTATCACAAATGTATCAAGAATATTCACTTTTCCATTTGGTGCAATTGAATCTTATAGAGTGTGTTTTTAGAGTTGAAGTGTCAGATTTGAACTGCAAAACGACCGTCGTGATTGGAGGTGAAGAAGGTATCGGATACGCTGCTGCTCACGAACTACTATCGAATAAAGCGAAAGTAGTTGGTATTTTTGGAAAAAATGTATGCAAGGGAATGGAAGCGTGTCAAGCGTTGAACTGTAGATTTGGCAAAGGGAAAGCAATATTTTTCAAAGTGGACGTCAACAGTAAAACTGATCTCGAATGTAAGTTTACAAATCCATGATGGGAGGCTTTCAGTGTTGTCATTTATTACTTCTTCATGTAAACCTCTGTTTTCAACAATTTCGTACTCTAGTTCGGATAGTTTCATTTTTAGAACCTCTTCAACGCCTTCTGCTGTAGCTAAGATACCCTCATCATCAGAGAGATCCGAAACAGTACCTTCTTCTAACCGTGCGAAGCGCCCTTGTTCCTCGGAACAGATCGAGTGCTTATCAATTTGTCCGAATGTATGTAATTTTCGAATTTTCGGCTGAAAATGGTCTCAAACATTTTGGTTGGAACACAGCCCACTATAGAGATAGCCTGGAACACAGTCTGACAACGCCGCAATTTATCGTCTCTTAGAGGCATACTTCTTCAATGCGGTAGCGCTGGATATCGTATATTTCCAATTTAAAATTCTAGTGAACTCATTGAATAGGTTTTCTTGCTTGGAATCCCTGGATGAATAAACAATATGAGACCCTACTTTTTCAATAAATTGATAACTACATTTCATTCTGCACAATATTATTGAGATCAAGTTGAAATAGAAACCTTGGTAGTTGTCAATTCATTGTTCAGCAAGAACCACGAGAAGGCGGGTCAAAAATATTTCTAAGTGCCGACCCAAAATATTTTTTTCATGGTATATCGATACGGGGCTCGTGTATAATTAAATCGAGGTCGCTGATCACGAATATGTAATTAGTTTTTCCCTAAGTGGCGTACTTTGGGAAAATTTTAACTTAAAGTGAAAAAATTGACGAAAATAGATCAATTTTGGAACTTTCCACCGCCCAAAAAAATCGGAGTAAAGTGTTCCTGATTTTTAACGTCATATTTGGATCCTTTATCTATCGAATAATCCGAACAATAAATGTCCAGGTCGTACGCTTCGGAAATTATGGTTTTTTTCCCGAGGGTCTATTTTTTGGAAAATTCTTTTCGCGATATTTCCTCGGGAAATTTTTGTAATAAATATCTGATTGTAGATTCGGAATCTACGGCCCCGAACCTATAAGAATGAGTACCCGCTTCATAGATTTGCGTCAAAAAATTTTTCTCGAAAAATGGGATTTTTTTAAGGCTAATGTATTAAAAAATTGCCAAAATTCGACCGGTCTCCGATTTCGATGCAAGTTACGTCATTTACTAATTCGGGGCCGTAGATTACGAATATATGATCGGATTTTTCATTAGAGAATTTTCCGCGGAAATACCGCGAAATGAATTTTCCGAAAACCAGACCCTCGGGAAAAAAATCATAATTTCCGAATAGTACGGCCTGGGTATTTTCTGTTTAGATTATTCAGTAGATAAAGGATCCATATATGACGGCAAAAATCAACAACACCCTACTCCGATTTTTTTGGGCGGTGTAAACTTTCAAAATTTGCCTATTTTCGTCCATTTTTTCACTCTACCTGAAAATTTTCCCAAAGTACGCCACTTAGGGAAAAACTAATTGCATATTCGTGATCAGCGACCTCGATTTAATTAGACACGAGCTCCGTATCGATATACCATGAAAAAAATTTTTTGGGTCGGCACTTAGAAATATTTTTGACCCGGTATCGAAGGAAAATTCTTCTTTCCCGTCCGAAATCTATGATTTTCACATATCGATAAACGTCGGTCGGTGGACGACGTTTAGATTTATGTATCTATTTCCTATGTATCTCTATCCGTTCGGAAAATATTAGGAAATAAGTGAATCCGTCGAACGGTAAAAAATTTTCTCTAGTATCTAACCCATACGAAAATCTACAATTTTCCGATTAGATCGCCGCGGCTTCGGCTATTCACTAAATCGAGGGCGTAGATTCCGAATCTGTAATTAGTTTTTCCGTATCTCGTTTAGTTTTGGTAATATGGCGAAAAATACGACTAATTAGTCCATTTTGCGGAAGTAGGGCCAGAAATTGCGACTTTTTTCGTCATTCTTGTTGTCTATAGTGTCAACTGAAATATACTCATCTCGAAGTAGAAATAATCCAAAGGAAATTTCACTATTTACACACTGCAGTTTAATCACAGAACATACAAATATCCGACCATATTTATCACTTCATTTGCATTAATTCACATTTCACACCGTTATACACAAAAATACCACGATATGCCCGCGAAAAACAATAATGGTTAACTCCAGAATCAGAAGTAATCTTCCATTTACAATAACAAACCTTCCACTGAATCACCTGGCGTACGACTCAGAGCGCTGTTGCCATTTTATCATCTTCCAGGCTAGTAGATATAGGGGGCTGTGGTTCGACTCACTGATCAAGAATCCGTGGTCATAATCGATTATGTCAAACAATTTGACTACGAATTTTAGCTCTTAAATTTAAAATTTCAGAAGTTTGACCAAAATGATAGCGCCTTGGAGCTTCGTGCAAAAACCGAATGTGTTCGACTAATTCTAAATGTTCAGTCAAAAGATGGTCTCGAATAATGTTGTAAAATTCATGTTCTAATCTAATTCTTTCCCTCTGTCCGATCGTATATGTTTTGAATATCATGACTTTGAATTTCAACAAAGTAGATGAGGAGATTCACGATTTCTCAAATAGTTATTTTCCTAACAAGTGCGGAAAGTGATACTTTCCCGCACGAAACGGCAGTTAGCCGAACGACGCGAAGCGGAGTTCGGATAAGCAGTTGAGTGCGGGAAAGACACTTTTCGCTCGAGTTAGGAACAATGTTTTTTCTACAAGCACTTTTATTATAGGTATGAGATCGATTTGAGTTCAACACACAGAACAAATTTGATATTATTAATTCATAATACCTACACATGAATGACAAGCGTAATCCTTGCATGTCGTTACCATCATACCTATACTGTCATCAAAATAAGCCAAAAAGACTTCCTCCTTCCTGGGTTTTACTTTCTTGGAATCACACCAGGCAATGAATTGAGAATAGCGTTTCTCATATTTTTCGATTGATTTGGGTGGAAGCAACTTCAAATTGGCTTCATAAGATGCTTCTAATATGTCCGGGGGCAGGTCATCATCAGATATATCCATTCTTACCGAAAATATTACGTACGGATTGAAATCAATTTGCTATTTTCAAATAAATTAATGACAATTGTCAATTCACATGTTGTTTCCATAGTAACCTCGTCGTAAGCGTTCGATGCATAGAAATATTAGATAATTCAGTATATTCTATATAAAAAGTGTGCGGAAAAAACGCCTGCTAATCCATTTCCGCACTGTTAACAGTGCGGAAATGGATTAGCAGGCGTTTTTTCCGCACTGTTTGGAAATGTGACTCTTTACGATTCGAAATGTGTGCGGAAAAAGGGTTGAACGCGCACGCTTGTAGAAAAAATGTATTTTCAAATGTAAAAATGAAAATTGCAGGCGCCATGTACAAATTATCGGACCAATATGGAAGAATAGAGGCTTTCGTTCACACAGTCGCAATTTGTGACGGAACAAATTGGGAGAATGAATTGAACACCAATCTTGTAAGTATTCGCTATCGATTGGAAGCAATCTTCTTCATATGACGTGATGTTCCCTATTTTTGGAGGAATAATCATTAGAGCATATTCCAGAGGTAAACATTTGATCAGATTTTTCGAATTCTTTGACATTTACACACCTGCAAAAACCAACAAAAAACTGTATGCAGTCTTAACAATTCCGCTACTCATCTATGCAACCTTAATTTATTAATACCCGAAGAATCATTAATGTTTATACCCGAGTGCATCAACATCTCTTAATACACGTGGTGGATACAAACTTTTATGTCATACCAGTTTGTAATAATTATATCCACACATTTGAAAATTCGATTTGATTCAATTATGTCATAGTTAACGTTCACAGAAACTCTATGGGATCATACATTTTATGTCTATGCCTCCGTTCGCCGTTTTCTTGCGGCTTTGTCAAACTGGATACTAAGCTTTCGTATATATTATTACATCGAGGAAATAGTATATTCTAAAACAAGTTGCAGAATGGGCTCCTATAAAAACACGAATGCGAAATTCGAAAACAAGAGACGAAGGAACGAGTTTTCGAACGCATGATCGCATTATCGAGGCAAAATACGGAAGTTTCGCGACAAAATTCTGACGTTTCACGTATTTCTGTGTCGAATTTTAACGCGGCTCTTTCAAGGTCTGAACGGGCTACGAGAAATGTCAAATCGAATTTGAATTTCTAACGGAATTACTCGAAAATCTTGGAATCGTCTAGAAAAACTGCGAGAAATATAAACGAGTAACCGATTTCGATCGATCGCTTGATATTCTGAAAATCGAAAGACGGAAATCATCCGATTACTAAAAATCTCTATTTGGTACCTACATAATCGGAGTTGATTCACGTAGGCAACGTGGCCGAGTGAGTTGAGGCGTTGGATTGGGAATTTATAGCTCCCGAGCCTCGCGGGGAGGCGGGATCGAATCTCGGAGCGTCCGTAATAGCTTTCTCTTAATTTTTTTTCATTTTTAGCCAATGAAAAACTTAAAGGAGTGGTACTACAGTAAACGTATTCTTGGGATTTGGATCATTTCGATAAGTTACGAAATCTATAATGAATATCCGTCCGATCGGACGGATTTTTGCATTAAAATTACTCAATACATTCAAACATTAAGCATAAAATTAACGGTCGAAAATGAAGAACCACCATTCGTTTGTTTATTCATGCTCGAAATGGAAAACCTTAAATCATTGTTTATCCAAATGTTTTGGATTAAGTTTTAAAATAGTTAGCAATTAACAAAATGTTTTTGGAGTCCAATTAACAAGATCATAATACATTTGAAACCTTATGTTGTTCTGTTTTCACAGATTGGCATGACAAGGTGTACCATCGCGGCTCATAAATATCTTTCAGGATCGAAAAAAGGCGGAGTCATAATAAACAACTCTGGCATTTTTGGTATGATACCATCAGCGGGATGTCCGACAACTTCTGCTGCACAGCACGGTATAATTGGTCTCTCGAAAAGTTTTGGAAAAGACAATTTGTTCAAGCACAGCAAGGTTAGAGTGATAGCCCTTTGTCCTGGAATAACAGAAACAAAATTATTCAAAGGAGCAAAAGATCGAGCCATGACGGCATTCCAGGGAAAATGTTTTCAGGAGGAGATCGAGTCGATGAAGAAACAGAGACCGGAAGCTTGTGGAAGCGCTATAGTTTGGTTGATACGATATGGCGAGTCCGGATCGTTATGGATGATTGATGGTAGTGAATTGTACAAAATTAATTGTAACGTACCACATTGTTGTACTGAATGGTACACGCAATTTCCTGTATGAATATAAATAACATATGGTGGTAAATCTTAGAAATTCTGATGCGTGTGTTCTCTCCTGTATTTCTTGTTCAGTACCTGGATAGATTTCATCTTCATGTCATCCCATTTTATTATAGACTAGCTGCCCGCCCCGGCTTCGCACGGTTGAAATGCTGCTTCTAAATGTACTACAAAATTTATTTATATACAACGTTCACTGCCTTTTTGTCGTTAGACAATACAATCATGTTTCCTTTAGAGTTACTCTTGAAAGAGCGACATATAATATATTGGCCATGTGAAAAACACTCAACGCTCAAATATAAGCCTGTAGCGTTGAAAGTTGGACCCTGCGATTTATTAATGGTCATTGCAAAAGATATCTTTACCGGAAATTATAGGCGTTTAAATTGGACCAGTATCATAGGAATTTGGGGAATCAATACATCTATCCTGGCTGAGGCGAGCATCACGCTCTACAGATGATTCTCTGGCTCTCTGTATTCGATTTCTATCCCCATCCTGGCTGTGCCGCCCCCCCGGTCGGTACCACCGCAACCGCTATGTCCCTGCATTTTAAATATGCAATATATCCGAAAATATTCATTTAAATTACATGCTGTAAATGGCCATATTGATCAATATTAAATGCACAATGCATTTAAGGTACTTAATTGGATAAGGATCAATGCCGTATTGCTTAAAATAGCTTCGTAATACAGCCATTATTTCTCGTAGACTGTAGAGGATAAAAATGGTTATTGTGGGTTATCCTTAAGAGATAGACATATACCATCGCGGAATTTTTTATAGACCTTTGTAAGGTGTACCATACTGTAATAAATCGTTTTGATCTATCTCGTAGGGTTCAGCCAGCGTTTGCAATGTAAGCGCAAAAAATTGGTTCAAGCACTGACGTGAAGTCCGGAGCTTTTGCGCGTATGTTCTATTGTCCATTCTCCTGCATTGGACACCCTTTATCGAATTTACCATGGTATATGGACAATACGCTCCAGACTTCACGTCAGTGCTTGAAGTAATTTTTTTTTCGACACTTTTTAAAAATTTTCTAGGGGTACGGTTGTTACAAAATCTTAAACACGACTTTATGTTGATTTTCTACTACTAGTTACCAAGCTTCAATTCGATCGAATCTTTATTTTTTGAGTTATCGAGGAAATAATATGCCAGGTTGGTATAACTCGGAAACCGTTCGACCGATTATGCCCAAAAACGAACTTAACTCTCCCATTCGGATACGCAACCTACCCTGAAAATTGTAAGACCCTTTCGTTCGAAAGTTAGTGAGGCAACGGTCACCCATCTACTGAATTCGCACAAGGCTGCTCGAATCTCCAACAATATTTAACCGATCGTGTTCAAACTTGAAACTTGGCAGTATAGTTAGGTTCTAAAAGGCTCCTGCAAAATTTCAGCAATTTCAGACGAATAGTTACTGATATATAGAATTTTTTTTTTCAATTTTCAATGATTTCTTAAAAATTTTCTACGAACACTATCCTCTGGAAATTTTGCAAGAATTTTCGCGATGGCATTCTACAACTAACAACCATGTTTGAATTCAATCGGTTTTGTATTTTTCGAGGTAATCAGGAACAAAAAAAAAACAACTAAATTTCAGATGGCTATAACTCTAAAACCGTTTGGCCGATTATGCTTATAAACAAACTCAAATGTCGCATTCAGATGCACAACCTAACCTGAAAACTTCAAGCCGCTATCTTTTTCCGGTCTCAGGTTATCGTGACAACAAAAATATTTTTTGATGATTTTTTAATAATTTTCTAGCGGTACGATTCTCACAAAATTTTACAAAGGTGCTTAGGTTTATATTCTACAACTATTTACCAAGTTTCAATTCGATCGGATTTATATTGGTTGAACCCAAAATCATTACTCGGAAACCATTGGGCCGATTATGCCCATTAACGAACTTATCCGTCGTATCGGGATGCATCACCTACCCTGAAAATTTCAAGTAGCTAGCTCTTTCCGTTCTCAAATTATCGTGGCAACGGCCGGTCGGCCGGCCGGACAGAATCAAATTTGACATCGAATTCTTCATTGGGTAGTCAAACCAAATCGTTTGAGACCATTTTCATCAAAAAATCGAAAGCTACAGACATTTGGGCAAAATGATAACGCGATGTTCCCCAGAACATACGCGCAAAAATGTGTTTATCTACGACATCACATTAGAAACGTCTAAAATTATCAGTGTTTCTCTAATATATTACGCATGTATTATACACATAAACCTTCCTATTGAATCACTCTATCTATTAAAAAAAACCGCATCAAAATTCTTCACGTAGTTTCAAAGATATAAGCATACATAGTAACAAACAGACAACGGGAAGCGACTTTATTTTATACTATGTAAGGATATCTTCCAATATCATCTCTTTAGGAGATATATTCAATATCCTTTTGACTGTGTAATGCTAAATTAGGATAAGGTGGAATCTTAATTATTAATGGTTTCAAAATTGGCGATTAGCCTATTTTTGAGAAGTGTGTGGCTTGAAAGGATATGCAAGAATGTTACACTATTCAATGGGTTATAAGGCAATAAGGTGGTTGAAACCTTTGGTTAGCAATGCACGTTCTTCAGTTTCATGGAAATGCAAGTTAAACAAAAATTATTGATATATTTTCAAGAGTCATCGTATACAATTTGCAGATATTTTATTTCTCCAATTCATCTACATTAGCCAAACTCTGGTTGAATTGTAGAGCTACCAACAGAAATGTAATGACATTTCCTAGTATCTGAAAAAAAGAACAAAAGTACAATAAGTTAAAAACCCATTTGAAGGCGAAGAAACACAACACATTCCTATTTTATCACCCTGTAAGGAAACAGTTGGTAAAATCATGATCAGTACCTACTTTTATAGCCTTGGCTATGACGTCGTGAGCTCGTGAGGTTTTAGAACTGGCTTACCCATATTTTCCTCTATGTGGATGCTTTGTGTGGTGACGTGGCTATCTTGGATCACGAAGGAATATTTGTTGATGTTTAATCAATAAATATTTCCCCTTGTCTATTTAGTTCAAATACTGGTAATAAGCCACAGTCATCTACTGATGTCTAACCTGTTTTTAGTTATACAAATACAAAAGAGTTTCATCTGGTAAACAATATGGCTGCAGGTTGACCTCTCCTCGGATCTTAGACCATTAATTGATATTTACCTACTTACTGGAGCAAGAAGCCATGGTCCAACACTCACAATGCCCCCAGCTGATAAATAACCTCTACTTTCTAGCCATTGAAGCATCAAAGATTGCACCTTGATAGAAACAAAAAAATTTAACAGATTTTAATTAATTAATATTTAGGGTGCCTATGTTAATCAAGTTATAGAATGATATAATACAGAGATAATCAAATCAAACACACATCATATACAGGGTGTTTCGGAATAAGATGCTAATCCTTAAAGGTCAGGTTGGTGATTTTAAAAAGGTAAAGCAATCACAATTGGAGCTGCTGTGATTGTTTCTCTTTTGCGATTTAATGTATTTATATAATTATTAGAGATAACTGTAGTAGGTACTTTAGGTACTCATTTTGTACATATGTATATATTTATTGGTAATATATTTGGCGCTCTTGTTACACGGAACAGAGTGCTTATCAATTTGCCCAAATGTCTGTAAGTTAGGAATTTTTGGCTGAAAATGGTCTCAAACGATTTGGTTCGACGCCCCAATGAAGAATTCGAGGTCAAATTTGATTCTGTCCGGCCGTTGCCACGATAACTTGACAACGGAAAGAGCTAGCGACTTGAAATTTTCAGGGTAGGTGGCGCATCTCAATACGACGGACGAATTCGTTAATGGGCATAATCGGCCCAATGGTTTCCGAGTAATAATTTTGTTTTCAACCAATATAAATCCGATCGAATATGAACCTAAGCACGTTTGTGAAATTTTGTGAGAATCGTATCGCTAGAAAATTATTAAAAAATTATTAAAAAATATTTTTGTTGTCACGATAACCTGTGCACGAAAAGAGATATCGGCTTGAAGTTTTCAGGTTAGATTGTGCATCTGAACGCGACATTAGAGTTTGTTTATAAGCATAATCGGCCAAACGGTTTTAGAGTTATAGCCATCTGAAATTTGCTTGTATTTTTCTCCTCATTAACTTGAAAAATACTAACCCGATTCAATTGAAACATGGTAAGTAGTTGTAAAATGCCAACTCGAAAATTCTTGCAGAATTTCGTGAGGATAGTATTTGTAGAAAATTTTTGAGAAATCTTCGAAAATTAAAAAAAAAAATCTATATCAGTAACTATTCGTCTGAAATTGCTGAAATTTTGCAAGAACCTTCAGAACCTAACTCTACTGCCAATTTTTAAGTTTTAACACGATCGGTTAAATATTGTTGGAGTTCGAGCAGCCTTGTGTGAGTTCAGCTGATGGGTGACCGTTGCCTCGATAACTGTCAAACGAAAGGAGATAGGGACTTGTAATTTTCAGGGTAGGTTGCCTATCCGAATGAGAGAGTTAGGTTCGTTTTTGGGCATAATCGGTTTAACGGTTTCCGAGTTATACCCACCTGGAATATTATTTCCTCGATAACACAAAAAATAAAGATTCGATGGAATTGAAGCTTGGTAACTAGTATTAGAAAATCAACCATGGAAAATTACCATGGTAAATTCGAATTAAAACTGTCCAATACAGGAGAATGGACAACATAATTTACCATGGTAAATTCGATTAAGGGTGTCCAATACAGAAGAATGGACAATAGAACATACGCGCAAAAGCTCCTGACTTCACGTCAGTGCTTGAACCAATTTTTTTTCCTAATTTTTCTGAAATTTTCTAGGGGTACGGTTCTTACAAAAATTTTCTTTTTCGTCATTTTTTTCAAATTTTCTAGGGGTACGGTTCTTACAAAATTTTAAACACGTCTTTATGTTGATTTTTTTAACGACAGAATCGTCTCATGAATTTTCGCCTTTACTGCTTTATACAAGGAAATACCACGATATATTCATATATATATCCAGAAGCAACGTAAATAAGTGAGTTTCAATCAAATACTAACCTGTTGTTGTGTACCATTCGGCAGGTTTAAAATTCGTGAATTCCTCAAAACATCTAATGGCTGTTGGGACTACAAGACAGTCTCTGATTCCAATAGAAAAATCATAAAAAATCAACTTACAGCTTTGAGAAGAACATTTCCCATAATCATGTAACTGAACATTTTGCCCGATTTGCAGAGTAATCCAACAACATAATGCAATCTCTCCTTTCCGTTATTGTTGATTCCATAATCAGATGCAGTGGAAAATCGATACAAATAATACATTGTTGAGTATAAACTTGAGGTTACTGCTACCAAGATCGACATTCCGACAGTATTGTTCACTTCGTTGACCGCTGATGTAAGACGTTGATAGAATCTTTCTAATTGTTGAAGCTACAAAATACAAATGTTCGTAATGAATATCATACTTATTATAATTTTAACTCGTACGATAAGAGATTTAAGAATGACTAAACTCCGGAAAAAAGATGGGGTTTGGGCATTTTGGGTCTGGTGGTTAAGTGTACATTTTTGCTCGCATGTTCTGGGCGTGCTATCATTTTGCACAAATGTCTGTAATATTCTAATATTTTGAGTCAATGTTTCCGAAATTTCGCTATATTTTTTAGGGAATAGGGTAGGAAAATCAAATGAATAAGCATATACCTACATACCCCCTGAGCTATAATAGACATAATAATAATAATTTAACTTACTTTTGGTATATTTTCACCTTTAGATATCGTCAATGCAATAGCATCTGTATATTTGATTAGAGACTGATGATTTTTACCACCTGACTCAATGAATAAATGTTCCATAGTCCTTGAAGTCATCGTGGCTAAGTATTTATATTTAAGTGATATCAAGAAGCAAAATATGAATACAACAATAACTTCAGTTGATGTGTACAAAAGGATACAACCCCTCATCATCACAATCGATGGTCTGTCTGAAACAAAAATTCCGCGCCATGTCAAGAAAAAAAATCATTTGATGCATTTTATATTTTAAACAAATACAACTTTCGAATTTCAAAACGGAATATTAGAAAAACCTTTCGTCCTTATGTGGGCGTTTTCAGGTTGACTAACTGAAATTTGTCACCGAATGAAAGTCGACCATTACAGTTTTGTTCATGCACAACTTTCAACCCCCTCACGCCACCACATTTTTCTCCATTAAAGGGTTCGTAGGGGTTGAAAGTTGTGCATGAACAAAACTGTAATGGTCGACTTTCATTCGGTGACAAATTTCTTCAGGTACCATCGTCTCAAAGTAAATGAGCCATGACAAAGTGCACATACTGAAAACCTCTTTGAACTAACTATTTTTCAAAAAAGAAAAATGTTTTCTTGAAAATTTCCGCACGCCTGTAAAGAAGATACAAAGACCTTGCCGAAAAAGTACCACAGGACCCACTTTCCCTATTCAAAAAATTTTGTGGGTTGAAGGGGATGGCACAGGGTGCAACAAGAATCCTTCGAAACGGCACAACGATTTGGTAAAAGGGAAACAAGAATTGACCTGTTTCAGGATTTTGTTGCCAAATATTTTTCTTCTGAGAAAATGAATTTGTCCCATAATTTTGACGCGCACTGTATTACTCTTTCTTTACGGAAAATGAAACGATATAGAATTTTACAACGAAAATTACCAATTAATTTGCGCGAATAAATTGAATTGAAAACTGTGTCCAGGTGGATATTATCATAGATTGAGATATCCAACAACCTACCAAGCAATGTTACATGTATCCTGCCATTTCTAAGTATGGCCACATATATGTGGGAGGCTAGGTTCAGGACATTACAAATCAAACAAGTTACGACAGCCATCTTCAAACATTTTCTGAAAATTCTCGTTTCACCTACAGATCCTTGCATATTGGATAGCATCCTCAAATTTGAACACATCTTTTTAGAGGCGAAAGTTCCCATGAAGAGTGTTATCAATATCTCAAAATCTGATATAAGGTATCCAAAGGTCATAACGTACCTAAAAAATTAAAGTTATTTTTAGATTGCAATTTTTTATAATAGTTATGGAAAAAAACCTTAATAGATTCCATTAATTCAAACCAAACAATACATACACAGACGCAGAGAATGTACTCAAATGTGAATTACATATATATACGATTTACACTAATTTGAATAAATTAAATGAAATTAGCGGAAATCATATATATTTTTTCATTTGATGGTATGGATTTGCATCAAGTAAAAGCCACAAACATTCAATATACCGGGTGTCCCAGTATACATGTTTCAATGGATTATCTCAGCCATTTCAAAAGATAAAAATTTGAAAATTGGATGATTTTCAATTCGTTCAAGGAACCTTCAACTGAGGATTACAAACATTGAAAGTCACTTTTCCTGAGACATGACATTATCTAATCAATCGAAGAATTATGAGAATAAAGTGTATTCCGAAATGTGAGCGAAGTGAGAAAAATCTCAGTTGTTTGCTCCGAAATTAGTCTTACATTTCGGAACGGAACATGAAGTAAGAGATCTGAGAGTAGTGAGACTGATTTTCATCCATAGACATAGAATGCTCAGTTCTCTCAATTTATGACGGGACTGACGGAAGGGAATATTATAACTTCAAAAATATTGGGGTTGAAATACTGGTATTTTAGCGATGCAACGGGGACCTCACCCAAAAATGTTTGAAAATATTACGTAAATATTGAAAGCATAATTCTGTAGTTCGAGAGAGGAGAAAATTTGGTGAACGTAGGTCAGAAAAGTTTTGATCGATTACAAGGTAATTTTTCATTATTACTTCTCTTCTTTCATACATGTTTTATGGAATATCTACTATTTGTAGGTACTTTGAACCTGTTTTGGGCAATTGTCATACGAAACTTGTTTTTTTTGGCGCTCTAGTTCTTCGGAATTTTTGGCTGAAAATGGTCTCAAACGATTTGGTTCGACTCACTGATCAAGAATCCGAGGTCGAAATCGATTATGTCCGGCCGGCCGTAGGCACGATAACTCTCGAACTAAAGGAGTTAGAGGATTGAAATTTGCAAGGTGGGTTTGGAGCGTAAATATCTCGGTTAAGTTCGTTAATGGGCAAAATCCATCGAGCGGTTTCGGAGTTATGGCCGATTTTAGTAAAAACATTTTTTTATGAATATTTCCGAAACCGATCACTCGATCTATCTGAAATTTAGCATCAAATTGTAGAATCATGATCTTTATACGCATGTGAAGTTTTGTATTGACCAGGTTACCGCAAATTGTCAAAAAAAATTTCTGAAAATTAAAAAAAAATTCTACAATAACTTTCGAACGGAATGAGCTAGGCAGTTTAAATTTTCAGAGTAGGTTAGGGAGATGTATATCTCAGTTATGTTCGTTATTGGGCAAAATAGGCCAAATGGTTTCGGAGTAATGAAAAAAATTTTTTTTTAAGTAACAAATTTCAAATTCAATTTTTATTTAAGATGCAGTTTCGCCATAAAAATCCATTGATATCATTTTCAACTCCAACAAGCTAATACTTTCGAGAATATGATTTTTCTAAATTTCAATAATGAATCGTACTTCTATGTTTTCACAGAATGCTATAATTATTCTATTTAAGCTTTATTATATGATCTGTATTCATACTCGTTTACATGTCATCCTGTTCATCATAATTATAATTAAGATAAGAGAGAGTCAAATTCATTTCAGCTATTTTAATTTGATTTCTTCCATGGTGCAGTTCTCATTCTCAGATTGCTCATTTAATCTTGATAAATAAACTATTATTTGAATTGAATTTCCTTTATGATGCAGTTTTATCATAAGAATACATTGATACAATTCCCAACTCTGAGAAACCAATACTTTCGTAGTTATAATTTGTCTGTTTGAACTAAAGCGCCAGAAAGCTCCTGTCCACAGGGCTTGAACCCATTTTATCAAATTGAAATATCAATTGACGTTTTCTCCATCAAATCAGATGTAAAATACAAAGTGTGATACATCGTTGGAAAGGTAATTTTGAGTAGAAATAAAAAATTGTAAAAAATATATAGGGTGCTATATGAGATACAAACGTCAGAGTCACTTCCGGTCAAATCGAAAGTGACTTTCAATTTTTGCTTTTCTTGGACGAATGGAAAATCATAAAATTTTCAGTTTTCATCTTTTGAAATGGCCGAGATAATCCATTGGTACATGTATACTGGCACACCCGGTATATACAGAGTATATTTATCTAGTTTGTGTGGTACTCACCACTCAGATTTCAATTGATGCTCAGGTCCCACATAAAATCTGACCGAATATATTATGATGACATATACGACATAGATTAGTTGTATCGCAAATGAATAAAGTATCCAGAATTTTTTAGTCTGGAAACCACAGGCTGTGACGTGGCCTTTTTTCTCAATCTCACTCACTGGCAATATTCCCATCAGCCTTGTTAACATCAAAAATTCTTTTAAAACTCCACACAAGCAAGGATACGAGGTATTTTTGTATGATCTCCTCAATTTCCTGTAAATGGATATCAAGCGATTTTTTTTCACGTTACTGGGTACATTCTGTAAATGTTTAAAGTTTACTTTTTTATGTTGAGATTTCGCTTTTATTACACGGTTGAGATAAATCATCGGTGTTCTCTTACATCCAAATTTCTTACTGATTCAGGATTATGAATGTTGAGGAAATTTTAATCAGGTCAAAACAGACTAAAATATACGTCTAAGAATTTAATAATTCATGTGATTGTAGGGTGTTTTGGAACAACTTCACACATAAAAGGGTCATCAATGTTATTAGATAGACTTTTAATTAATTATCTCATACAAATAAAGTAGGTATCGAGGTCCATATATCCGTCATACAGGGTAATCTGACAAGAAAACATATTTTTGGCGCTGTTGTTCCTCGGAACAGAGTGCATAAATTTGCCCAAATGTCTGTGATTTTCGAATTTTTGGCTGAAAATGGTCTTAAACGATTTGGTTCGACTCACTGATCAAGAATCCGTGGTTAAAATCGATTCTGTCCGGGCGGCCCTCCGTTAACACGATAACTCTCGAACGGAATAAGCTAGACAGTTGAAATTTTCAGATTACGTTTGGGACATAAATATCTCGGATAAGTTCGTTATTGGGCAAAATCGGTCAGATGGTTTCGGAGTAACAAAAAAAAAATTTTTTTTTACATTACAAATTTCAAAATTAAGCTTTTCTCAAGATGCAGTTTCACCATAGGAATCCACTGATGTCATTTTTAACTCTAACAAGCTCATAATTTCGGAGATATAATTTTTCAAAATTTCAATAATAAATCGTACCTACTGTGTTTTCACAGATTGCAATATTATTATTCTATCTATAAATTATTATAATATGATCTGTGTTGATACATGTCAACTTATTTACCTGAGACATGATATATCCAATTTTGATATTTAATGCCCATGGCCATGGTTAATCCATATGATGATGGGAATGGTAATGGTAAGTTAATAATATTGAGTTCAGAATACCTCCAGTAAAAACAAAACTTAAATATTGGCAAAAGTTTCAATTGATATAACATAATTTTCAGAGTGGATTGGAGGAAAAAATATATCGTTCATCATAGAATTAAGGAACGAATATCTCGGATGAGTTCGTTGTTGGGTAGAATTGGTCTATTGGTTTTGGATTAATAATTTTTGACACCCTTGTTGAATTTAAATTCTTTTATGATGTTTGAATTTAATTTCTGCTATCATGAAGTTCTATCATACGAATCCATTGATATAATTCCCAACTCTGATAAACCAATACTTTCGGAGATATAATTTGTCTGTTTGAACTAGAGCGCCAGAAAGCTCCTGTCCACAAGGCTTGAACCAATTTTTTCGATTTTGGAACAAATCTGATCTCTTAATTTGTTCTCAGTCGATGCACAAACATTTCCACAAAGCATCAGATTTTTGAGGAATTGATCCTGAAGTAAAACGATTTTTATTTTCTAAGCGGAAACTGTGCGTCGGACAAAGAAAAACCAGGTGATCAAATTTGCTCAAAAATGAATGATGATGATCTCAAAAGTTATTTTAATTTCAAAAGAAAGCAGTGGCTTAATATTTTTTTCTCCAAAAATATTCAATGCAAAACCCGTATGGACGCCACCGCTAGAGAAAATGAAAATTTTTGTACATCAACATTTGCACCTGAATGTATAGCAGACAGGTACCAAATTTTATAAAGATATCTACAATATTGTCTCAGTTATAATTAAAATTTTTTTTTTTTTTCAAAATTTTATCACCCCGTATCTCAAAAGTTAAGACATTTAGGATATACGTTCATAGGAAGTTTTTTTCTCAAAATAAGTAAAAATATCACCCCTTAAATATAAGCATGTCTTTAAGGAACAATTACTTACTATTTTCAATTACTAATCTATTTACAATTTCTATACAGGGTGTACGTATTCAACGTTAATATATTTTAGGAGATGATTCTAGAGATCCAAATATGAAGAAAACTTCATATCAAGTTAATTAAATGATAATAATTAAAGTTAAAACCAGTAATTTTGAGATGGTAATGAAAATTTCGAGTCGCTATCTCTCTCTGTTCGAAAGTTATCGTGGCCAACTCCTGAATGTTCCATAAACTATTGTTTATTTTATAGATGGCACAACCCACAGAACATATAATATATACCTTAGACTATAGAACCTGAGCCCTGAGCCCTAAGCCTACGCTTCAATCGCGAATAAATAGAATAAAGAATTGGTAATTATCTAGAACAGGACATAACTCGAAAATTGATGTTTAAAAATCACTCACTTACTAATTTTGGGTCGTAGATTGCGAATCTGAAGTCAAAAAAGGTTGGTCGCATCTAGTTTTTTCGAAAAAAATTCCGAAAGTTTCCAATTTAACCTCCCTTTGTCACCATAATAACATCGTTATAAACCGTTTTATAGCTGAATATTCATCCTGAATGATATCTTATTGACTCCTTAATCATTTCTGAAGAATGATTTTCCTCATGATTCCCTTATTGCAATGAAATTTTCTTGTTTATGTGTAACATATTTTCATCCATTTTGAATCCTGAAATTGACATAACAGCTGATCATACCGGCAATGGGCGACGTTGCCATATTGTAACTATATTCAGAAGTATTAGGTAGTGTTTTTAGGTTAATATGCAGTTTAACGCCCCCTCGTAATTATCGACTTTTTCAAGTTTTTCGAAGAAAATATGCATTGTACAGTGATTTTTGATGATTTTCAATAGTGGCAAACTAGTTTTTTTGAAGATATCTAACGGAATGGGGAGTGAATAGGGGTGCTGGGTGGGGTAATAAATTTTTTTTCGTAATTTTTTTTTAATTTCCAGGGGTACTGTACTAACCTAACCTAACCTAACCTAACCTAACCTACCATATTCACCTGAGATGTCGTAATGATTAAGACTGTACCTTTATGAATTTTCGCCATAGGTACAGTCTTAATCTTTACGACATCTCAGGTGAATATGGTAGGTTAGGTTAGGTTAGGTTAGTACAGTACCCCTGAAAATTAAAAAAAAAATTACGAAAAAAATTTATTACCCCACCCAGCACCCCTATTCACTCCCCATTCCGAAGGATATCTCCAAAAAAACTAGTTTGCCACTATTGAAAATCATCAAAAATCACTGTACAATGCATATTTTCTTCGAAAAACTTGAAAAAGTCGATAATTACGAGGGGGCGTTAAACTGCATATTAACCGAAATGGATTTTGATGACTCGGCCTTTAAACGTATTCTCATGGCCGATTGAATCCATCACAAAAATTAATTGAAATAAAAACACTACCATATTCTGAATATAGTTACAATATGGCAACGTCGCCCATTGCCGGTATGATCAGCTGTTATGTCAATTTCAGGATTCAAAATGGATGAAAATATGTTACACATAAACAAGAAAATTTCATTGCAATAAGGGAATCATGAGGAAAATCATTCTTCAGAAATGATTAAGGAGTCAATAAGATATCATTCAGGATGAATATTCAGCTATAAAACGGTTTATAACGATGTTATTATGGTGACAAAGGGAGGTTAAATTGGAAACTTTCGGAATTTTTTTCGAAAAAACTAGATGCGACCAACCTTTTTGCGCGTATGTTCTGGGGAACATCGCGTTATAGTTTTGCCCAAATGTCTGTAACTTTCGAATTTTTTGACGAAAATGGTCTCGAACGATTAAGTTCGACTCCCCAATGAAGAATTCGATGTCAAATTTGATTCTGTCCGTCCGGCCGTCCGGCCGTCCGGCCGTCCGGCCGTTGCCACGATAACTTGAGAACGAAAAGAGCTAGCGACTTGAAATTTTCAGGGTGGGTGGCGCATCCCAATACGACGGACAAGTTCGTTAATGGGCATAATCGGCCCAGTGGTTTCCGAGTAATAATTTTGTTTTCAACCAATATGAATCCGATCGAATTGAAACTTGGTGAGTAGTTGTAGAATATGAACCTAAGCACGTTTGTGAAATTTTGTGCGAATCGTATGGCTACAAAATTATTAAAAAATTATTAAAAAATATTTTTGTTGTCACGATAAC
Source organism: Halyzia sedecimguttata (assembly GCA_937662695.2). Classification (NCBI taxonomy): domain Eukaryota; kingdom Metazoa; phylum Arthropoda; class Insecta; order Coleoptera; family Coccinellidae; genus Halyzia; species Halyzia sedecimguttata. Next base: position 285,575 of record OW569411.2, on the reverse strand, counting down.
TTGAGAACTGAGAGAGATAGTGGCCTCAAGTTTTCAGGTTGGGATGTACACCACAACGCGACATTTCAGTTTGATTATGAGCCTAATCGGCCAAACGGTTTCAGAGTTATAGCCATCTGAAATTTTATGATATTTTGTGGTTTTTGTTCCTCATTTACTCGAAAAATACTAAACCGATTGAATTCAAACATGGTTATTAGTTGTAGAATGCCAATGCGGAAACGTTTGCAAAATTTGGTGAGGATAGCATTTGTAGAAAATTTTAAATAAATCTTTGAAAATAAAAAAAAAAAGTTCTATATATCAGTAACTAATCGTTCGAAATTGCTGAAATTTTGCAAGAACCTTCATAACCTAACTATACTGACAATTTTCAAGTTTTAATACGATCGGTTAAATAATGTTGGAGATTCGAGCATTCTTGTGTGAGTTCAGTAGATGGGTGAACGTTGCCTCGATAACTTTCGAACGAAAGGAGATAGGGACTTGCAATTTTCAGGGAAGGTTGCGTATCCGAAAGGGAGAGTTGAGTTCAATTTTGGGCAAAATCGGTCTAACGGTTTCCGAGTTATACCCATCTGGAATATTGTTTCCTTGATAACTCAAAAAATAAATATTCGATCGAATTGAAGTTTGGTAATTAGTAGTAGAAAATCAACATAAAGACGTGTTTAAAATTTTGTGAGAACCGTACCCCTAGAAAATTTGAAAAAAACGACGAGAAAAAAAATTTTAAGAACCGTACCCCTAGAAAATTTCAAAAAAATCACGAAAAAAAAATTGGTTCAAGCACTGACGTGAAGTCAGAAGCTTTTGCGCGTATGTTCTATTGTCCATTCTTCTGTATTGGACACCCTTAATCGAATTTACCATGGTAAATTCGATTAAGGGTGTCCAATACAGAAGAATGGACAATAGAACATACGCGCAAAAGCTTCTGACTTCACGTCAGTGCTTGAACCAATTTTTGACTTCAGATTCGCAATCTACGACCCAAAATTAGTAAGTGAGTGATTTTTAAATATCAATTTTCGAGTTATGTCCTGTTCTAGATAATTACCAGATATATTTATATGGTTATGATTTTGTTATTCAAAAATCAAAATAAAACTGTTTTTCATATTTTCATTATTTTCCGTATTACTTGAGGAACATGGAATTCTGGAATACGAGAAATATGCTTGCTCCTCCTACGTACACCTATGAAGCGAATGCAGAGGATATAGGTGAATTTGTATTTTTATTATAGTTTTAATTAAATGCAGATCTATTATTATTACACTATTGAATGCCGGATAAACTAATCCTATCCTATTATTTAATTACGTGCTTGATAATAAATACATTATATTAAATTATTTATTTCAGATATCGATCATTTCAAGAGTATCCTGCAAGATGGAATATGCTTTTATAATGATCAAAACGTGCTAAGCAACGAAGTGGCATTGTTATCAAGAATTGTTTATAGAATGAAGACAAAATTTCGTAATTCCAAGGATTTTCAAACACTTGAGAAAGTTAAGAAGGATCTATGCATATTCGAAGGCATGAATATCTCTTAAAAATTAGAATATTTAGTGTCGATTTTACCAGGCTTCGATTATCATGATACTACAGTGTCTCTACCTACGAAGAATATGATTGATTATATTTTAGTCCAGTTACAAGGAATTGGAAAAATCTTATGCAGGGCTATTGAAACCTGTAAACATACTGTGATAATTTATGAACACCGATTATATTTGGGTCATTTTTGGAAATTGGCACTGATTGCTATAGGCTTGGTTTCAAGAATTCATATTTTATGTCTTAACATTGTTAAATTTACATGTCTTCTTTATTTAAGACTTGTTCCTTTCTCTCATAAACTGAAGAATGTCACAACAAATTGGTTACAGAAGGAATATGTCTTCCCAAAAGACTTGAAGGTCTGGTTGAATGTTGAGTGGGCGAAATTAGAGGAAGTGATTGAGATTCCAGAAGAATTCAATATGAGCCTAATCAATTTAGTCGAAGATGATTCAGATGATGACATTGAGTTTGTGGAGGTTAGTATGACGATGTTGACCAACTGTGGTAATTGTTTGCAATGCTAGTGGCTTTCACTTGATGTAAATCTGAATGCCTACAGAAATTAAAATGTCAAGTAAAATCAAGGTACGACTAAAGTGACTTGCGTACTTATTAGTTGAATTTAAGCGAATAACTGGAACAGAGCGGTTAAGACCAATATCTTGTTATTATAACCGATCAGTTATGTTTAGCTCCGCTTCGGTTACTCGCTTAAATTCAGATATTGTGACCTCAACTACCACAGTATTTGACGTCATTGTCACCCATGGTACATAAACATAGCTATAAATTATTCTAAGGTCAATAATTATTAATTATCTTCTCAGAATTTTTTAGCTTGACGATTAACTGATTTATGTTTCAGATTAATGATGCCACGGAAATTATTGAAGATTTCAGAAAAATTCGTAGAAGTCAAATAGGAAACCTACATTATGATCCTGCTGGTGCATTCAGATCCAAGCATGTTGTAGATTTGGGTGAAGAAATACTTATCGATGAAGATGAAGTCCAAGTTGAAGGACCTGATGATGTGGTGGAAGTAACAGACGAAAGATCATTGTCCAAAAAAGACCATGAAGATAGGTCTGTGATGTTTGTTGAAGGAGTGGATATTGGAGAAGAAATTTCATCGTCAGAAAATGAGTCCTGTGAGGTGTCTCCACCACACATTGAAGAGAAAATGGGTCAAGTTGATATTGGTGGAGTTATTTCATCATCTCAAGACCTTACTCTGAAACACAACCAACAAAAAGTGACTGAAATTGATATTGGTGAAGTTATTTCATCAGAAGATGAAATAATTGAAACTCACAGTGAAGCATCTGGAGTTTCGTTACCGAAAAAAGAAAATTTCAGTAAAAAAAAATCATGTGAAGTAATTATTTCATCCTCTGATGATGAAAATGAAAAGTCCTGCGTACAGTCCAGGAGACCGTTCGTTACATCTGATTTCATTCCTTTACAATCTGAAGCATCTCATACTCCCAATGTAATGACACCTAAAACACGTTATGCTAAAAGAAAAAATAAGAAAAAAAATACCAAAGATGGAAGTATCGTAATAATTCCTGATAGTCCAATTGGTCTCACCCGCTCTGCTAAGAAGAAGGTACGGAATAAAAAAAGGAGAATATAATTTAGCATAATGATATAATCTTTCTTCTTGTTATTGAAAAAGCACAGATTTTTTAATGGTTATATATTTTGATATTAAATGTTAAAGTTTGAAGCGATTTGTTGTTTTCCCAGGCTCACTCTTTCCCCATTACATTTTGAATGTTTTTGCGAAACTTCTAGGGAACAGCGTGCTATCATTTTGCTTAAATGTCTGTAATTTTCGAATTTTTGCTCAAAATGATTAGGTTTGACCCAATGATGATGAATTCGAGGTCAAAATCGATACTGTGCTTAGGCACAATAAATTTCGATCGGAAAGGGATACAGACTTGAAAAACGAGAGAATTTTTGTAAAATCCTGCAATATAACTCCGTTAAGTCCTAACTGAGGACCTCAGTTAGAACTTAAAGGAGATTGAATGCTTTGTGAATACGGCGGATTGTGTGATAAGTTAATCAATTTGGTTATTGTCATATCTGAATGATTTATTATTACACAAATAAACTGTATTAAATAATATTTTATGGAATAAATGTTAAAAATATTGTACGGGATTTAATCAAGCGAATAGCTTGTCATTATACTGGGGAAATGAAGAATGGTGATTTTCCGAATCCTCAATCACAGCACGCAGAACAAGACTTAGATTCTCCTGAGAAGACTTCAGATTCTTGTCCTTCAATTTCTCCCTTTGTATGATAGAGTTGTTGTGACCCGGGATAAAGTTGTTTTATTTGGCAGGAGCTGGTGCAAGTATTTCGAGGAAGTGAACTTTTACTTGGTGAGCAAATGTTGCTCTCTTTTCGCAATGGAAGTAACGATCTCACCTATAAAACAGGGAAATAGTTTCAGCTTATTTATCTGATGAAGCAAACATATTGAATTGCATTAAAAAAAAATACCCATATCACTAGATGATACATTTTTCAGAAAAATATGCATCTTCTATACAGGGTGTCCCAAGTTCGAGTGCCTATTAGACGTTTCTGGAGAACTGGACATATTTGAAATCTGAAAATTGGGATTATGATATTGTTTGAAATTCTCTACAGAGCTTAAATATTTTCGAAGCCCAATCACTTCCGGTTATACAGGGAGTGAAAATAAATTTGATGAAAAAATATTTTTTTCAAGTTTTGCATTCCTGTTATGATCAAGTATTCCATGCTGAATACATTTCTGTTAAAACCATTGTATATATTCATTCGAATAGTTTTCAAAATATCGAAAAAAAACCGGAATAAAAATCAAATATGTTAAGCCAGAATTATAGGTTCATTATTCTTGTTTTAAACATCCTGAGCGTACGTGAACCGTTTTTATAACATCGAAGAGGAAGAATGTGAAAAGGTCATGCATCTTTTGAATTTCAGAAACATCATATATCACAGGTTGTTTCAAATTTTGTGTCGAAAATTGTGATAAATATCTCCGAAAGTATTGAGTATTGAAGCTTGGTAACTAACTATAGTAGTAGAAAATCAACATAAAGAAGTGTTCAAAATTTTGCAAGAACCGTAGCCCTCAGAAATTTGAAAAAAATGCCAAAAAAAATTTTTGTAAGAACCATACCCCTAGAAAATTTATAAAAAATCACAAAAAAAAAATTGGTTCTAGCACTGACGTGAAGTCAGGAGCTTTTTCGCGTACGTTCTATTGTCCATTCTTCTGTATTAGACACCCTTAATCGAATTTACCATGGTAAATTATGTTGTCCATTCTCCTGTATTGGACAGTCTTAATTCGAATTTTGCATGGTACATTCGAATTAAGAGTGTCCAATACTGAAGAATGGACAATAGAACGAACATACGCTAAAAAGCTCCTGACTTCACGTCAGTGCTTGAACCAATTTTTTTGTCAATAGATAACCCTACACCTTCTCGTGATTCTTGCTGAACAATGAATTGAATAATATCTATCTAGGTTTCTATTTCAACTTGATCTCAATTATATTGTGCAGAATGAAATATAGTTATTCAATTTATTGAAAAAGTAGGGTCTCATATTGTTTATTCATCCAGGGATTCCAAGCAAGAAAACCTATTCAATAAGTTCACTTATTTCACTAGAGTTTTAATTTCCAAATATAGGATATACATTATCCAGCGCTACCGCATTTATGCAGTATGCATCTAAGAGCAGGCGATAAACTGTGGCGTTGTCAGACTGTGTTCCAGGCTATCACTATGGTGAGCTCTGCCTGGAAGATGATAAAATGGCACCACCGCTCCAAGTCGTACGCCAGGCGATTCTCGGATTCAGTCGAACTTGAACCGTTTGTTTTTCGCGAGCATTTCGTGGTATTTTTGTGTATAACTGTGTGAAATGTGAATTAATGCAAGGCAGTGATAAATATGGTCGGATATTTGATATTTATATGTTCTGTCATTAAACTGCAGTCAGTGTGTAAATAATGAAATTTCCTTTGGATTATTTCGTTGGTGATGAGTACATTTCAGTTGAGACTATAGACAACAAGATGGACTAGAAATATGAGTCAAATAGAACTTTCATTTCTTCCGATTTTTTAAAACATTTTTATGACCTTTCTAATAATTTTTAACAAAAATTGATGCATCATGATGGGAGATGAAGAAGCTCAAAGAATCTATTTATTTTTATATATGTATTCAATTTCCAAAGGTCTGTATCAGTCTAGATACTTCAGTTGAAATCAATAAGGACCTTTATTCATCCTAAATTTTTCATTAAGAATGTTCAGATTGCAGTGTTTTGAAATGGATTCTTCCTTTCGATCTAACCCGCAGCAGATAGTCTCAACTTACTAATCTGCTTTCCCGCTATATAAATATAAACTACGTTTACATGCACCTTCTCGATCCGTTTTGAACCAATGCGCATGTTTTGATGCGAATTAGATGAAATATGGTTTGAGAGTTTACATGCCTTATCTGAAACTAGTTTTCTGTAATTCGGCTTTATTCTAAGCTCGCGTAGCCAACATGGAAAGATTGAAAAAAATTAAAAATGGAAATTAAGAAAAGAAAATCATTCTGAATATCTTAAAAAATGATGAAGAACACCATAATTTCGCAAGGAATTAACCTTTTCTGGGTGGTTACAAGTGATTGAAAGAGCAAATCGTGAAAATGAATCCAGAAAATTGGCAGAAAATGATTAAAGATAATAGATAAAGTTACCTCGAACAATATATTATATCATTTTTATCTCAAGAGATTTATTTCGATCTTCCAGCTTAGGAATTACGATTAACGTAACCCCAAAGCAGGTTCGTTAGATTATCAGATTTGTCAAACTAATAAATTTGGTGTTGGTAATTCTGAAATTTGTTTCTCTTAAAACTACTCTCAATGCGTATTTGGTGTATACATGCACATTAAATCGGTTTGGGAAAACTCAATCCACCTTTTCAAATCGCATTTACTAATTCGCATTTGAGTAGTCAATTCGAATTGAAAAAACGTTTACATGCGTTTTCAATGCGCATTACGGAATACGCATTGGCTTAAAACGGTTCGAGAGGATGCATGTAAACGTAGTAATAATTAATGGGGATTCAGATTAAGAATTAATCAATTTGTTTTATCACCATTTTCACACAGTTTTATGTTTATTTACTCTTCGTAGCATTGAATTGATATTCTGAATTCACAGACCGCCGTATTCACAAAGCATTCAATCTCCGTTAAGTCCTAACTGAGGTCCTCAGTTAAGGATAAATATGAATCGCAACCTCAGTAAACGTGAAAATTAACGTGAAACAGGCCTGTTTCACCACCGTTACATACGTTAACTGTGGTTGCGATTCTTATTTATCCTTAACTGAGGACCTCAGTTAGGACTTAACGGAGATTTCAATATTTAACAACGCTTTGTGAATACGGCGGAGAGACTTGTAGTTGTAGTTTACATTAATAAATCATTCTAAATTCACTTTGTTCTATTTCGCCAATTTACTTTTGAAAAATTTCGTAGAAAATACGAATTACAATGTTATTCTAAATTCACTTTGTTCTGTTTTCGCCAATTTACTTTTGAAAAATTTCGTAGAAAATACGAATTACAATGTTATTATTGTCATTGTTTTATTATCACAATTTTCATCGGCCTACTTTATCAATCTTGTATAATAGTTATGTTTGGAAATATATTTTTATTTTGAGAATTTCATTCGGGTTATAATTTTTTGCCAATAGTTAACCCTTCACCTTCTTGTTGTTCTTGCTGAACAATTAATTGTATAACAACTATAGGTACCTAGCTAGGTTTCTATTTCAACTTGATCTCAATAATATTGTGCAGAATGAAATGTAGTTATTCAATTTATTGAAAAAGTAGGGTCTCATATTGTCTATTCATCCAGGGATTCCAGGAAAGAAAACCTATTCAAAGAGTTCACTTAGTTCACTAGAGTTTAAAATTCGAAACGAAATATAGGATATCCATTATCCAGCGCTACCGCATTGAAGTTGAAGAAGTATCCATCTACGAGACGATAGGTTGCGGCGTTGTCAGACTGTTTTCCAGGCTATCTCTTTGGTGAGCCCTGCCTGGAAGATGATAAAATGGCACTACCGCTCCAAGTCGTACGCCAGGCGATTCAGTTTCAGTCGAACTTCGAACGTTTGTTATTGTATTGTGATGGACGATTACTTCTTATTCTGGAGTTTATTGTTTTTCGCGGGCATTTCGTGGTATTTTTGTGTATGTATAACGGTGTGAAATGTGAATTAATGCAAGGCAGTGATAAATATGGTCGGATATTTGATATTTATATGTTCTGTAGTTAAACTGCAGTGTGTAAATAGTGAAATTTCCTTTGGATCATTTCCTTGGAAATCAGAACATTTCAGTTGAGACTATAGACAACAAGATGGACTAGAGATATGAGTGAAATAGAACTTTCATTTCTTCCGATTTTTTAAAACATTTTGATGATCTTTCTAATAATTTTTCAACAAAAATTTCAAAATTGATACATCTGGATGGGAGATCAAGAAGCTCAAAGAATCTATTCATTTTTGGCGCTGTTGTTCCTCGGAACAGAGTGCTTATCAATTTGCCCAAATGTCTGTAATTTTCGAATTTTTGGCTGAAAATGGTATCAAACGATTTGGTTCGACGCACTGATCAAGAATCCGTGGTCGAAATCGAATCTGTCCGGCCGGCCGGCCGTCCCTTACCACGATAACTCTCGAACGAAAGGAGTTAGAGGATTGAAATTTGCAGGGTATGTTTCGAGCGTAAATTTCTCGTGCGAGTTCGTTAACGGGCGAAATCCATCAAGCGGTTTCGGAGTTATGTCCGTTTTTAGTAAAAACATTTTTTAAGAATATTTCCGAAACCGATCAATCGATCTATCTGAAATTTAGCATCAAATTTTAGAATCATGACCTTTAGACGCATGTGGAGTTTTGTATTGATTGGGTTACCGTAAAGTGTAAAAAAAAAATTTTGAAAATTTTTAAATTTTGTTTCTACAATAACTCTCGAACGGAATGAGCTAGGCAGTTGAAATTTTCAGAGTAGGTTAGGGAGATAAATATCTCGGTTAAGTTCGCTATAGGGCAAAATAGGCCAGATGGTTTCGGAGTTACGAAAAACTTTTTTTTAAGATGCTGTTTCACCATAAAAATCCATTGATCTTATTTTCAACTCTAACAAGCTAATACTTTCGAAGATATGATATTTCGAAATTTTAATAATGAATCGTACTATTCGTACTTCTATGTTTTCACAGAATGCTATAATTATTCTATCTATGATTTATTATTTGATCTGTGTTCATACTCGTACAAGTCATCCTGTTCTATAGGAGAGAGTCAAATTCATTTCAGCTATTTTAATTTGATTTCTTCCATGGTGCAGTTCTCATTCTCAGATTGCAGATTTAATCTTGATAAATAAACTATTATTTGAATTGAATTTCCTTTATGATGCAGTTCTATCATTGATAGAATTCTCAACTCTGAGAAACCAATACTTTCGGAGATATAATTTGTCTGTTTGAACTAGAGCGCCAGAAAGCTCCTTTCCACAGGGCTTGAACCAATTTTTTTATATATGTATTCAATTTCCACAAGTCTGCATCTCTAGATGCTTCAGTTGAAATCAATAAGGACCTTATTCATCTTAAATTATTCGTTAAGAATGTTCAGATTTCCTGCAGTGATTTGAAATGGATTCTTCCTTTCGATCTAACCCTGAGCAGATGGTTTCAACTTACTAATCTGCTTTCCCGCTACAAAAATATAATTAATGGAGATTCAGATTCGGAATTTATCAATTTGTTTTATCTATATTTTGTGAATCATGTGAATTTACTCTTTGTAGCATTGAATATATACCTATTCTGAATTCACAGAGACTTGTAGTTGTAGTTTACATTAATAAATCATTCTAAATTCACATTGTTCTGTTTTCGCAAATTTACTTTTGAAAAATTTTGTAGAAAATACTAATTACAATGTCATTGTCCACCGAATGGAAAATAAACCGAAACATTTGTAGATAGCAGAAACTCACCATTAAAGTAAAAACCAAACCAAGACAAACTAAACTCTAAGATGATTATCAACATTTTCATTAGCCTAACTTATACATATAATAGTTATGTTTGGGAATATATTTTTTTATTTTCAGAATTTCATTCAAGTTTATAATTTTTTTGCCAATAGTTAACCCTACACCTTCTCGTGATTCTTGCTGAACAATGAATTGAATAATATCTATCTAGGATTCTATTTCAACTTGATCTCAATAATATTGTGCAGAATGAAATATAGTTATTCAATTTATTGAAAAAGTAGGGTCTCATATTGTTTATTCTTTATTCATCCAGGGATTCCAAGCAAGAAAACCTATTCAATAAGTTCACTTATTTCACTAGAGTTTTAATTTCGAAATATAGGATATCCATTATCCAGCGCTACCGCATTTATGCAGTATGCATCTAAGAGCAGGCGATAAACTGTGGCGTTGTCAGACTGTGTTCCAGGCCATCACTATGGTGAGCTCTGCCTGGAAGATGATAAAATGGCACCACCGCTCCAAGTCGTACGCCAGGCGATTCTCGGATTCAGTCGAACTTGGAACGTTTGTTTTTCGCGGGCATTTCGTGGTATTTTTGTGTATAACTGTGTGAAATGTGAATTAATGCAAGGCAGTGAGAAATATGGTCGGATATTTGATATTTATAGGTATGTTCTGTCATTAAACTGCAGTCAGTGTGTAAATAGTGAAATTTCCTTTGGATTATTTCGTTGGAGTGTTGGAGATGAGTACATTTCAGTTGAGACTATAGACAACAAGATGGACTAGAAATATGAGTGAAATAGAACTTTCATTTCTTCCGATTTTTTAAAACATTTTTATGACCTTTCTAATAATTTTTCAACAAAAATTCATACATCTGGATGGGAGATCAAGAAGCTCAAAGAATCTTTTTATTTTTATATATGTATTCAATTTCCAAAGGTCTGTATCAGTCTAGATACTTCAGTTGAAATCAATAAGGACCTTTATTCATCCTAAATTTTTCATTTAGAATGTTCAGTCAGATTGCAGTGTTTTGAAATGGATTCTTCCTTTCGATCTAACCCGCAGCAGATAGTCTCAACTTACTAATCTGCTTTCCCGCTATATAAATATAATTAATGGGGATTCAGATTAAGAATTAATCAATTTGTTTTATCACCATTTTCACACAGTTCAGATCAAAAATTAGTTTTATGTTTATTTACTCTTCTCGTAGCATGGAATTGATATTCTGAATAATATTGTGTAGAATGAATTGTAGTTATTCAATTTATTGAAAAAGTAGGGTCTCATATTGTCTATTCATCCAGGGATTCCAGGATAGAAAACCTATTCAAAGAGTTCACTTCGTTCACAAGAGTTTAAAATTCGAAACGAAATATAGGATATCCATTATCCAGCGCTACCGCATTGAAGTTGAAGAAGTATGCATCTACGAGACGATAGGTTGCGGCGTTGTCAGACTGTTTTCCAGGCTATCTCTATGGTGAGCTGTGCCTGGAAGATGATAAAATGGCACCACCGCTCCAAGTCGTACGCCAGGCGATTCAGTTTCAGTCGAACGTGGAACATTTGTTATTGTTATTTTGTATTGTGATGGACGATTACTTCTTATTCTGGAGTTTGGTGTTTTTCGCGGGCATTTCGTGGTATTTTTGTGTATAACGGTGTGAAATGTGAATTAATGCAAGGCAGTGATAAATATGGTCGGATATTTGATATTTAGATGTTCTGTCATTAAACTGCAGTCAGTGTGTAAATAGTGAAATTTCCTTTGGATTATTTCGTTGGAGATGAGTACATTTCAGTTCAGACTATAGACAACAAGATGGACTAGAAATATGAGTGAAATATATCTTTCATTTCTTCCGATTTTTAAAACATTTTTATGACCTTTCTAATAATTTTTCAACAAAAATTCATACATCTGGATGGGAGATCAAGAAGCTCAAATAATCTATTTATTTTTATACATATACCTATGTATTCAATTTCCAAAGGTCTGTATCAGTCTAGATACCTACTTCAGTTGAAATCAATAAGGACCTTATTCATCTTAAATTATTCATTAAGAATGTTCAGATTTCCTGCAGTGTTTTGAAGGGTAATTCCCAACAAATGTTCCCCTTTCGCATTTTAGTTTAAGAAAAGATAAATTAACAATAATCGAATTTATTTTTAGATATCCTAAACCAGAAATTAATTCTTATTAATCTTATGCCTAAGGTTACACACTTTCGTTGGTATTTTGTGAAATAATGAGATTTTCATGAAACCGGCATTCACGGATGTGAGACAAAATTCACGGAAATGAAATAATGTTAAATTTTAAATGAAAAAAAAAAATTCATATATCCTTAATATAAACAAATTGGTTCAAGCACTGACGTGAAGTCAGGAGCTTTTGCGCGTATGTTCTATTGTCCATTCTCCTGTATTGGACACTTTTAATCGAATTTACCATGGTGAATTCTATTGTCTATTCTCCTGTATTGGACAGCCTTAATCGAATTCACCATGGTACATTCGATTAAGAGTGTCTCAAACAGGAGAACAGACAATAGAATTCACCATGGTAAATTCGATTAAGAGAGTGTCCAATACAGGAGGATGGACAATAGAACATACGCGCAAAAGCTCCTGACTTCACGTCAGTGCTTGAACCAATTTTTCTCTTTCGGACATATCCAGAATATTTTTAATTTTTCCTTCCTTTTTTCTTTTATAATAGCCCTCGTTCTTTACGTTTTTCTTCTTCGTATAATTCAGGATCATTTTTTCGGGCTTCATGAAGTCTTCTCATAGATTTTCGTTGTTTTTTCTTCTGTTCTTCATGAGATGCAGTAACTTTTTTCTTATTTTTTTTTTAATGATGTTAGCATTCATGTCCTGAAAGGAGGAACAGAATATTATTATCACATCCGTGAAGACTATCTCACCTCCGTGAATTACTATATTCACGGAGGTGAGAAATTTTACTTTTTTATAGAATATCTCATTTAAAGAAAAAGGCTTCAAAACAATATTTTAACTCATTAAATAACTTTCGTAATTAAGTATATTCAGATAACAAATAATTGAATAAAGTAATCTCCTACCTTACAATTCATCTTCACGGAGGTGAGAATCCCAAATTTCCCATACACGTCTTTATCACTTGGGTAAGAATTTAACCAATAAGTTACACTTTGAAGTTCAAATCTCAAGTGGTCAGTATTACCTGCGCATCAACCGATATTCCAGGCGGTCCACGATGACGATACCGTCATCTTGCGATTAAAGAGTCAAATTACAATGTCGCTTCACGGAGGTGATAGATAATGCAGGAACATCGACTAATATAAGTATAATTCGAACACCGATAATTTTTGGCGCTCTAGTTCCTCGGAACTGAGTGCTTATCAATTTGCCCAAATGTCTGTAATTTTCGAATTTTTCGATGAAAATGGTCTTAAACGATTTGGTTCGACTCACTGATGAAGAATCCATGGTGGAAATTCATTCTGTCCGGCCGTCCGGCCGGCCGGTCCGGCCGGCCGGTCCGGCCGGCCGGTCCGGCCGTAGGCACGATAACTCTCGAACGGAATGAGCTAGAGAGTTGAAATTTTCAGAGTAGGTTTGGGGGATAAATATCTCGGCTAAGTTCGTTACTGGGCAAAATCGGACAGAAAATTTCGGAGTAATAAAAAAAAAATTTTTTTTCACATTAACAAATTCCAAATTAAATAATTTTTAATAAGCAGTTTTATCATAAGAATCCATTCATATCATTTTTAACTCTAACAAGCTAATACTTTCGGAGATATGATTTTTCAAAATTTCAATGTAAATCGTATTTCACAGATTGATATAATTATTCCTTGTATGAATTTTCATAATGTCAACTTGACAGAAGGGAAAATTGTAACTTCAAAAATATTGGGGTTGAAATACTCGTGAAGTTTGTATCGACCAGATTACCGCAAAGTGTAAAAAAAAAAATTGAAAATTTAAAATATGTTTTTCCACAATAACTCTCGAACGGAATGAGCTAGATAGTTGAAATTTTCAGAGTAGGTTAGAGAGATGAATATCTCGGTTAAGTTCGTTATTGGGCAAAATTGGCCAGATTTAATTCGATTTCTTCCATGGTGCAGTTCTCATTCTCATGATTGCTCATTTAATCTTGATAAATAAACTGTTATTTGAATTGAATTTCCTTCATGATGCAGCTCTATCATATGTATACATTGATATAATTCCCAACTCAGAGAAACCAATACTTTCGGAGATATAATTTGTCTGTTTGAACTAGAGCGCCAGAAAGCTCCTGTCCACAGGGCTTGAACCCATTTTTATTGAGATTTTATCATGTCAACATTACTTAGTTATTTGTGGATAATGAACTAGAAATACGCTGTGCCAGAATTCCATTAATGCTATAATTTTAAGTTTAGGACAATGCGATAACTAAGAGGAACAGTCACGGAGGTGAGGTTTTCAATTTTTCTGGGAAGAAAACTAGCGTTGAAAATTAAAACTTTTGAAATATTGCAATTTTTTATTCTTTATAGTGATTGTTACATTTCAAAAGGATATAATATAGAGAATTAAACGATTAAACCAGTTTTATGTAGCAGAAAACTGTCATGAACACCAAAGTGGAACATTTCGTGAGAACTACCCTGAAATGGATTCTTCCTTTCGATTTCACCCGCAGCAGATAGTCTCAACTTACTAATCTGCTTTCCCGCTATATCAATATAATTAATGGGGATTCAGATTAAGAATTAATTAATCAATTTTTTTTTATCAACATTTTCACACAGTTCAGATCAAAAAATAATTTTATGTTTATTTACTCTTCGTAGCATTGAATTGATATTCTGAATTCACAGAGACTTGTAGTTGTAGTTTACATTAATAAATCATTCTAAATTCACTTTGTTCTGTTTTCGCCAATTTACTTTTGAAAAATTTCGTAGAAAATACGAATTACAATGTTATTGTCATTGTTTGATTATCACAATTTTCATCGGCCTACCTTATCAGTCTTGTATAATAGTTATGTTTGGGAATATATTTTTATTTTGAGAATTTCATTCGAGTTATAATTTTTTGCCAATAGTTAACCCTTCACCTTCTTGTTGTTCTTGCTGAACAATTAATTGTATAACAACTATAGGTACCTAGCTAGGTTTCTATTTCAACTTGATCTCAATAATATTGTGTAGAACGAAATGTAGTTATTCAATTTATTGAAAAAGTAGGGTCTCATATTGTCTATTCATCCAGGGATTCCAGGAAACAAAAACCTATTCAAAGAGTTCACTTAGTTCACAAGAGTTTAAAATTCGAAACGAAATATAGGATATCCATTATCCAGCGCTACCGCATTGAAGTTGAAGAAGTATGCATCTACGAGACGATAGGTTGAGGCGTTGTCAGACTGTTTTCCAGGCTATCTCTATGGTGAGCTGTGCCTGGAAGATGATAAAATGGCACCACCGCTCCAAGTCGTACGCCAGGCGATTCAGTTTCAGTCGAAAGTGGAACATTTGTTATTTTGTATTGTGATTATTTCTTATTCTGGAGTTTACTGTTTTTCGCGGGCATTTCGTGGTATTTTTGTGTATAACGGTGTGTGAAATGTGAATTAATGCAAGGCAGTGATAAATATGGTCGGATATTTGATATTTAGATGTTCTGTGATTAAACTGCCGTGTGTATAAAGAGTGAAATTTCCTTTGGATCATTTCCTTGGAAATCAGTACATTTCAGTTGAGACTATATAGACAACAAGATGGACTAGAAATATGAGTGAAATAGAACTTTCATTTCTTCCGATTTTATAAAACATTTTGATGACCTTTCTAATAATTTTTCAACAAAGATTTTAAAATTAATACATCTGGATGGGAGATCAAGAAGCTCAAAGAATCTATTTATTTTTATATATGTATTAAATTTCCAAAGGTCTGTATCAGTCTAGAATGTCTAGATACTTCAGTTGAAATCAATAAGAACCTTATTCATCTTAAATTATTCATTAAGAATGTTCAGATTTCCTGCAGTGTTTTGAAATGGATTCTTCCTTTCCATCTAACCCGCAGCCAAGGCCGTCTTAAACTATGCTGGGGCCCTTGGGCACACAATAATTTGGGGCCCTTTTGGAAAGTAAAGAAAGCGAATTATACTTTTTTCTACCCTGATAACTCTTGAACGGAATGAGCTAGACAGTTGAAATTTTCAGAGTTGGTTTTGGATATAAATATCTCGGTTAAGTTTGTTATTGGGCAAAATCGGTGGCTTAGGATTAACGGAAAAAAAATTTGTTTAACATTGCAAATTTCGAATTCAATTTTTTTTTAAGATACAGTTTCATCATAAGAATCCACTGATATCATCCTAAACTCTAACAAAATAATACTTTCGGAGATATGATTTATCAATATTTATGATAGAGTCAAAGTTTGAAATTAATTACTAGTTCTTTGACTAAAGGGCCAAAGCCCCGGTCCAAAGAGCTTTCCCACTTTTTGCGCGTATGTTCTGCGGAACATCACCGTAGTCACGATAACTTGAGAACGGAAAGAGATAGCGAAATTTTCAGGGTAGGTGGCGCATCTCAATACGACGGACAAGTTCGTTAATGGGCATAATCGGCCAAATGGTTTCCGAGTAATAATTTTGTTTTCAACCAATATAAATCCCATCGAATTGAGACTTTGTGAATAGTTGTGGAATATAAACTCAAGCACGTTCGTGAAATTTTGTGAGAATCGTATTGCTAGAAAATTATTAAAAAATATTTTTGTTGTCACGATAACCTGAGAACGGAAAGAGATAGCGGCTTGAAGATTTCAGGTTAGGTTGTGGTTGTTTATCTGAATGCGACATTTGAGTTTGTTTATAAGCATAATCGGCCAAACGGTATTAGAGTTATAGCCATCTGTAATTTGGTTGTTTTTTGTTCCTCATTAACTCGAAAAATACTAAACCGATTTAATTCAAACATGGTTATTAGTTGTAGAATGCTAACGCGAAAATTCTTGCAAAATTTCGTGAGGATAGTATTTATAGAAAAATTTTAAAAAATCATCGAAAATTGAAAAAAAAAATTCTATATATCAGTAACTATTCGTCTGAAATTGCTGAAATTTCGCAAGAGCCTTTAGAACATAACTCTACTGCCAAGTTTCAAGTTTTAACACGATCGGTTGAATATTGTTGGAGATTTGAGCAGCCTTGTGTGAGTTCAGTAGATGGGTGACCGTTGTCTCGATTACTTTCGAACGAAAGGAGATAGGGACTTGCAATTTTCAGGGTAGGTTGCGTATCCGAATGGGAGAATTAAGTTCATTTTTGGGCATAATCGGTCTAACGGTTTTCGAGTTATACCCACCTGGGATATTATTTCCTTGATAACTCAAAAAATAAAGATTCGATCAAATTGAAGCTTGGTAACTAGTAGTAGAAAATCAACATAAAGAAGTGTTCAAAATTTTGCAAGAACCGTAGCCCTAAAAAAATTGAAAAAAATGCCAAAAAAAATTTTGTAAGAACCATACCCCTAGAAAATTTAAAAAAAATCACAAAAAAAAAATTGGTTCTAGCACTGACGTGAAGTCAGGAGCTTTTTCGCGTACGTTCTATTGTCCATTCTTCTGTATTAGACAACCTTAATCGAATTTACCATGGTAAATTATGTTGTCCATTCTCCTGTATTGGACAGTCTTAATTCGAATTTTGCATGGTACATTCGAATTAAGAGTGTCCAATACTGAAGAATGGACAATAGAACGAACATACGCTAAAAAGCTCCTGACTTCACGTCAGTGCTTGAACCAATTTTTTTTGTCAATAGTTAACCCTACACCTTCTCGTGATTCTTGCTGAACAATGAATCTATCTAGGTTTCTATTTCAACTTGATCTCAATTATATTTTGCAGAATGAAATATAGTTATTCAATTTATTGAAAAAGTAGGGTCTCATATTGTTTATTCATCCAGGGATTCCAAGCAAGAAAACCTATTCAATAAGTTCACTTATTTCACTAGAGTTTTAATTTCCAAATATAGGATATCCATTATCCAGCGCTACCGCATTTATGCAGTATGCATCTAAGAGCAGGCGATAAACTGTGGCGTTGTCAGACTGTGTTCCAGGCTATCACTATGGTGAGCTCTGCCTGGAAGATGATAAAATGGCACCACCGCTCCAAGTCGTACGCCAGGCGATTCTCGGATTCAGTCGAACTTGGAACGTTTGTTTTTCGCGGGCATTTCGTGGTATTTTTGTGTATAACTGTGTGAAATGTGAATTAATGCAAGGCAGTGATAAATATGGTCGGATATTTGATATTTATATGTTCTGTCATTAAACTGCAGTCAGTGTGTAAATAATGAAATTTCCTTTGGATTATTTCGTTGGTGATGAGTACATTTCAGTTGAGACTATAGACAACAAGATGGACTAGAAATATGAGTGAAATAGAACTTTCATTTCTTCCGATTTTTTAAAACATTTTTATGACCTTTCTAATAATTTTTAAACAAAAATTGATGCATCATGATGGGAGATGAAGAAGCTCAAAGAATCTATTTATTTTTATATATGTATTCAATTTCCAAAGGTCTGTATCAGTCTAGATACTTCAGTTGAAATCAATAAGGACCTTTATTCATCCTAAATTTTTCATTAAGAATGTTCAGATTGCAGTGTTTTGAAATGGATTCTTCCTTTCGATCTAACCCGCAGCAGATAGTCTCAACTTACTAATCTGCTTTCCCGCTATATAAATATAATTAATGGGGATTCAGATTAAGAATTAATCAATTTGTTTTATCACCATTTTCACACAGTTTTATGTTTATTTACTCTTCGTAGCATTGAATTGATATTCTGAATTCACAGAGACTTGTAGTTGTAGTTTACATTAATAAATCATTCTAAATTCACTTTGTTCTATTTTCGCCAATTTACTTTTGAAAAATTTCGTAGAAAATACGAATTACAATGTTATTCTAAATTCACTTTGTTCTGTTTTCGCCAATTTACTTTTGAAAAATTTCGTAGAAAATACGAATTACAATGTTATTATTGTCATTGTTTTATTATCACAATTTTCATCGGCCTACTTTATCAATCTTGTATAATAGTTATGTTTGGAAATATATTTTTATTTTGAGAATTTCATTCGGGTTATAATTTTTTGCCAATAGTTAACCCTTCACCTTCTTGTTGTTCTTGCTGAACAATTAATTGTATAACAACTATAGGTACCTAGCTAGGTTTCTATTTCAACTTGATCTCAATAATATTGTGCAGAATGAAATGTAGTTATTCAATTTATTGAAAAAGTAGGGTCTCATATTGTCTATTCATCCAGGGATTCCAGGAAAGAAAACCTATTCAAAGAGTTCACTTAGTTCACTAGAGTTTAAAATTCGAAACGAAATATAGGATATCCATTATCCAGCGCTACCGCATTGAAGTTGAAGAAGTATCCATCTACGAGACGATAGGTTGCGGCGTTGTCAGACTGTTTTCCAGGCTATCTCTTTGGTGAGCTCTGCCTGGAAGATGATAAAATGGCACTACCGCTCCAAGTCGTACGCCAGGCGATTCAGTTTCAGTCGAACTTCGAACGTTTGTTATTGTATTGTGATGGACGATTACTTCTTATTCTGGAGTTTATTGTTTTTCGCGGGCATTTCGTGGTATTTTTGTGTATGTATAACGGTGTGAAATGTGAATTAATGCAAGGCAGTGATAAATATGGTCGAATATTTGATATTTATATGTTCTGTAGTTAAACTGCAGTGTGTAAATAGTGAAATTTCCTTTGGATCATTTCCTTGGAAATCAGAACATTTCAGTTGAGACTATAGACAACAAGATGGACTAGAGATATGAGTGAAATAGAACTTTCATTTCTTCCGATTTTTTAAAACATTTTGATGATCTTTCTAATAATTTTTCAACAAAAATTTCAAAATTGATACATCTGGATGGGAGATCAAGAAGCTCAAAGAATCTATTCATTTTTGGCGCTGTTGTTCCTCGGAACAGAGTGCTTATCAATTTGCCCAAATGTCTGTAATTTTCGAATTTTTGACTGAAAATGGTTCGACGCACTGATCAAGAATCCGTGGTCGAAATCGAATCTGTCCGGCCGGCCGGCCGTCCCTTACCACGATAACTCTCGAACGAAAGGAGTTAGAGGATTGAAATTTGCAGGGTATGTTTCGAGCGTAAATTTCTCGCGCGAGTTCGTTAACGGGCGAAATCCATCAAGCGGTTTCGGAGTTATGTCCGTTTTTAGTAAAAACATATTTATGAATATTTCCGAAACCGATCAATCGATCTATCTGAAATTTAGCATCAAATTTTAGAATCATGACCTTTAGACGCATGTGGAGTTTTGTATTGATTGGGTTACCGTAAAGTGTAAAAAAAAAATTTTGAAAATTTTTAAATTTTGTTTCTACAATAACTCTCGAACGGAATGAGCTAGGCAGTTGAAATTTTCAGAGTAGGTTAGGGAGATAAATATCTCGGTTAAGTTCGCTATAGGGCAAAATAGGCCAGATGGTTTCGGAGTTACGAAAAACTTTTTTTAAGATGCTGTTTCACCATAAAAATCCATTGATATTATTTTCAACTCTAACAAGCTAATACTTTCGAAGATATGATATTTCGAAATTTTAATAATGAATCGTACTATTCGTACTTCTATGTTTTCACAGAATGCTATAATTATTCTATCTATGATTTATTATTTGATCTGTGTTCATACTCGTACAAGTCATCCTGTTCTATAGGAGAGAGTCAAATTCATTTCAGCTATTTTAATTTGATTTCTTCCATGGTGCAGTTCTCATTCTCAGATTGCAGATTTAATCTTGATAAATAAACTATTATTTGAATTGAATTTCCTTTATGATGCAGTTCTATCATTGATAGAATTCTCAACTCTGAGAAACCGATACTTTCGGAGATATAATTTGTCTGTTTGAACTAGAGCGCCAGAAAGCTCCTTTCCACAGGGCTTGAACAAATTTTTTTATATATGTATTCAATTTCCACAAGTCTGCATCTCTAGATGCTTCAGTTGAAATCAATAAGGACCTTATTCATCTTAAATTATTCGTTAAGAATGTTCAGATTTCCTGCAGTGATTTGAAATGGATTCTTCCTTTCGATCTAACCCTGAGCAGATGGTTTCAACTTACTAATCTGCTTTCCCGCTACAAAAATATAATTAATGGAGATTCAGATTCGGAATTTATCAATTTGTTTTATCTACATTTTGTGAATCATGTGAATTTACTCTTTGTAGCATTGAATATATACCTATTCTGAATTCACAGAGACTTGTAGTTGTAGTTTACATTAATAAATCATTCTAAATTCACATTGTTCTGTTTTCGCAAATTTACTTTTGAAAAATTTTGTAGAAAATACTAATTACAATGTCATTGTCCACCGAATGGAAAATAAACCGAAACATTTGTAGATAGCAGAAACTCACCATTAAAGTAAAAACCAAACCAAGACAAACTAAACTCTAAGATGATTATCAACATTTTCATTAGCCTAACTTATACATATAATAGTTATGTTTGGGAATATATTTTTTTATTTTCAGAATTTCATTCAAGTTTATAATTTTTTTGCCAATAGTTAACCCTACACCTTCTCGTGATTCTTGCTGAACAATGAATTGAATAATATCTATCTAGGATTCTATTTCAACTTGATCTCAATAATATTGTGCAGAATGAAATATAGTTATTCAATTTATTGAAAAAGTAGGGTCTCATATTGTTTATTCTTTATTCATCCAGGGATTCCAAGCAAGAAAACCTATTCAATAAGTTCACTTATTTCACTAGAGTTTTAATTTCGAAATATAGGATATCCATTATCCAGCGCTACCGCATTTATGCAGTATGCATCTAAGAGCAGGCGATAAACTGTGGCGTTGTCAGACTGTGTTCCAGGCCATCACTATGGTGAGCTCTGCCTGGAAGATGATAAAATGGCACCACCGCTCCAAGTCGTACGCCAGGCGATTCTCGGATTCAGTCGAACTTGGAACGTTTGTTTTTCGCGGGCATTTCGTGGTATTTTTGTGTATAACTGTGTGAAATGTGAATTAATGCAAGGCAGTGAGAAATATGGTCGGATATTTGATATTTATAGGTATGTTCTGTCATTAAACTGCAGTCAGTGTGTAAATAGTGAAATTTCCTTTGGATTATTTCGTTGGAGTGTTGGAGATGAGTACATTTCAGTTGAGACTATAGACAACAAGATGGACTAGAAATATGAGTGAAATAGAACTTTCATTTCTTCCGATTTTTTAAAACATTTTTATGACCTTTCTAATAATTTTTCAACAAAAATTCATACATCTGGATGGGAGATCAAGAAGCTCAAAGAATCTTTTTATTTTTATATATGTATTCAATTTCCAAAGGTCTGTATCAGTCTAGATACTTCAGTTGAAATCAATAAGGACCTTTATTCATCCTAAATTTTTCATTTAGAATGTTCAGATTGCAGTGTTTTGAAATGGATTCTTCCTTTCGATTTCACCCGCAGCAGATAGTCTCAACTTACTAATCTGCTTTCCCGCTATATCAATATAATTAATGGGGATTCAGATTAAGAATTAATTAATCAATTTTTTTTTATCAACATTTTCACACAGTTCAGATCAAAAAATAATTTTATGTTTATTTACTCTTCGTAGCATTGAATTGATATTCTGAATTCACAGAGACTTGTAGTTGTAGTTTACATTAATAAATCATTCTAAATTCACTTTGTTCTGTTTTCGCCAATTTACTTTTGAAAAATTTCTTAGAAAATACGAATTACAATGTTATTGTCATTGTTTGATTATCACAATTTTCATCGGCCTACCTTATCAGTCTTGTATAATAGTTATGTTTGGGAATATATTTTTATTTTGAGAATATCATTCGAGTTATAATTTTTTGCCAATAGTTAACCCTTCACCTTCTTGTTGTTCTTGCTGAACAATTAATTGTATAACAACTATAGGTACCTCTACCTAGCTAGGTTTCTATTTCAACTTGATCTCAATAATATTGTGTAGAATGAAATGTAGTTATTCAATTTATTGAAAAAGTAGGGTCTCATATTGTCTATTCATCCAGGGATTCCAGGAAACAAAAACCTATTCAAAGAGTTCACTTAGTTCACAAGAGTTTAAAATTCGAAACGAAATATAGGATATCCATTATCCAGCGCTACCGCATTGAAGTTGAAGAAGTATGCATCTACGAGACGATAGGTTGTGGCGTTGTCAGACTGTTTTCCAGGCTATCTCTATGGTGAACTGTGCCTGGAAGATGATAAAATGGCACCACCGCTCCAAGTCGTACGCCAGGCGATTCAGTTTCAGTCGAAAGTGGAACATTTGTTATTTTGTATTGTGATTATTTCTTATTCTGGAGTTTACTGTTTTTCGCGGGCATTTCGTGGTATTTTTGTGTATAACGGTGTGTGAAATGTGAATTAATGCAAGGCAGTGATAAATATGGTCGGATATTTGATATTTAGATGTTCTGTGATTAAACTGCCGTGTGTAAAGAGTGAAATTTCCTTTGGATCATTTCCTTGGAAATCAGTACATTTCAGTTGAGACTATATAGACAACAAGATGGACTAGAAATATGAGTGAAATAGAACTTTCATTTCTTCCGATTTTATAAAACATTTTGATGACCTTTCTAATAATTTTTCAACAAAGATTTTAAAATTAATACATCTGGATGGGAGATCAAGAAGCTCAAAGAATCTATTTATTTTTATATATGTATTAAATTTCCAAAGGTCTGTATCAGTCTAGAATGTCTAGATACTTCAGTTGAAATCAATAAGAACCTTATTCATCTTAAATTATTCATTAAGAATGTTCAGATTTCCTGCAGTGTTTTGAAATGGATTCTTCCTTTCCATCTAACCCGCAGCCAAGGCCGTCTTAAACTATGCTGGGGCCCTTGGGCACACAATAATTTGGGGCCCTTTTGGAAAGTAAAGAAAGCGAATTATACTTTTTTCTACCCTGATAACTCTTGAACGGAATGAGCTAGACAGTTGAAATTTTCAGAGTTGGTTTTGGATATAAATATGTATCTCGGTTAAGTTTGTTATTGGGCAAAATCGGTGGCTTAGGATTAACGGAAAAAAAATTTGTTTAACATTGCAAATTTCGAATTCAATTTTTTTTTAAGATACAGTTTCATCATAAGAATCCACTGATATCATCCTAAACTCTAACAAAATAGTACTTTCGGAGATATGATTTTTCAATATTTATGATAGAGTCAAAGTTTGAAATTAATTACTAGTTCTTTGACTAAAGGGCCAAAGCCCCGGTCCAAAGAGCTTTCCCACTTTTTGCGCGTATGTTCTGCGGAACATCACCGTAGTCACGATAACTTGAGAACGGAAAGAGATAGCGAAATTTTCAGGGTAGGTGGCGCATCTCAATACGACGGACAAGTTCGTTAATGGGCATAATCGGCCAAATGGTTTCCGAGTAATAATTTTGTTTTCAACCAATATAAATCCCATCGAATTGAAACTTTGTGAATAGTTGTGGAATATAAACTCAAGCACGTTCGTGAAATTTTGTGAGAATCGTATTGCTAGAAAATTATTAAAAAATATTTTTGTTGTCACGATAACCTGAGAACGGAAAGAGATAGCGGCTTGAAGATTTCAGGTTAGGTTGTGGTTGTTTATCTGAATGCGACATTTGAGTTTGTTTATAAGCATAATCGGCCAAACGGTATTAGAGTTATAGCCATCTGTAATTTGGTTGTTTTTTGTTCCTCATTAACTCGAAAAATACTAAACCGATTTAATTCAAACATGGTTATTAGTTGTAGAATGCTAACGCGAAAATTCTTGCAAAATTTCGTGAGGATAGTATTTATAGAAAAATTTTAAAAAATCATCGAAAATTGAAAAAAAAAATTCTATATATCAGTAACTATTCGTCTGAAATTGCTGAAATTTCGCAAGAGCCTTTAGAACATAACTCTACTGCCAAGTTTCAAGTTTTAACACGATCGGTTGAATATTGTTGGAGATTTGAGCAGCCTTGTGTGAGTTCAGTAGATGGGTGACCGTTGTCTCGATAACTTTCGAACGAAAGGAGATAGGGACTTGCAATTTTCAGGGTAGGTTGCGTATCCGAATGGGAGAATTAAGTTCATTTTTGGGCATAATCGGTCTAACGGTTTTCGAGTTATACCCACCTGGGATATTATTTCCTTGATAACTCAAAAAATAAAGATTCGATCAAATTGAAGCTTGGTAACTAGTAGTAGAAAATCAACATAAAGAAGTGTTCAAAATTTTGCAAGAACCGTAGCCCTAAAAAAATTGAAAAAAATGCCAAAAAAATTTTTGTAAGAACCATACCCCTAGAAAATTTAAAAAAAATCACAAAAAAAAAATTGGTTCTAGCACTGACGTGAAGTCAGGAGCTTTTTCGCGTACGTTCTATTGTCCATTCTTCTGTATTAGACAACCTTAATCGAATTTACCATGGTAAATTATGTTGTCCATTCTCCTGTATTGGACAGTCTTAATTCGAATTTTGCATGGTACATTCGAATTAAGAGTGTCCAATACTGAAGAATGGACAATAGAACGAACATACGCTAAAAAGCTCCTGACTTCACGTCAGTGCTTGAACCAATTTTTTTTGTCAATAGTTAACCCTACACCTTCTCGTGATTCTTGCTGAACAATGAATCTATCTAGGTTTCTATTTCAACTTGATCTCAATTATATTTTGCAGAATGAAATATAGTTATTCAATTTATTGAAAAAGTAGGGTCTCATATTGTCTATTCATCCAGGGATTCCAAGCAAGAAAACCTATTCAATAAGTTCACTTATTTCACTAGAGTTTTAATTACGAAATATAGGATATCCATTATCCAGCGCTACCGCATTTATGCAGTATGCATCTAAGAGCAGGCGATAAACTGTGGCGTTGTCAGACTGTGTTCCAGGCTATCACTATGGTGAGCTCTGCCTGGAAGATGATAAAATGGCACCACCGCTCCAAGTCGTACGCCAGGCGATTCTCGGATTCAGTCGAACTTCGAACGTTTGTTTTTCGCAGGCATTTCGTGGTATTTTTGTGTATAACGGTGTGAACTGTGAAATGTGAATTAATGCAAAAGGCAGTGATACATATGGTCGGATATTTGATATTTATATGTTCTGTGATTAAACTGCAGTGTGTAAATAGTGAAAGTTCCTTTGGATTATTTCGTTGGGGATGAATACATTTCAGTTGAGACTATATAGACAACAAGATGGACTAGAAATATGAGTGAAATAGAACTTTCAGTTCTTCCAATTTTTTAAAACATTTTGATGACCTTTCTGATAATTTTTCAACAAAAATTGATACATCTGGATGGGAGATCAAGAAGCTCAAAGAATCTATTTATTTTTATATATGTATTCAATTTCCAAAGGTCTGTATCAGTCTAGATACCTACTTCAGTTGAAATCAATAAGGACCTTATTCATCTTAAATTATTCATTAAGAATGTTCAGATTGCAGTGTTTTGAAATGGATTCTTCCTTTCGATCTAACCCGCAGCAGATAGTCTCAACTTACTAATCTGCTTTCCCGCTATATAAATATAATTAAAGGGGATTCAGATTAAGAATTAATCAATTTGTTTTATCACCATTTTCACACAGTTCAGATCAAAAAATAATTTTATGTTTATTTACTCTTCGTAGCATTGAATTGATATTCTGAATTCACAAGACTTGTAGTTGTAGTTTACATTAATAAATCATTCTAAAGTCACTTTGTTCTGTTTTCGCAAATTTACTTTTGAAAAAGTTCATAGAAAATACGAATTACAATGTTATTGTCATTGTTTGATTATCACAAATTTCATCAGCCTACCTTATCAGTCTTATATAATAGTTATGTTTGGGAATATATTTTTATTTTGAGAATTTCATTCGGGTTATAATTTTTTGCCAATAGTTAACCCTTCACCTTCTTGTTGTTCTTGCTGAACAATGAATTGAACAATAACTATCCAAGTTTCTATTTCAACTTGATCTCAATAATATTGTGAAGAATGAAATGTAGTTATTCAATTTATTGAAAAAGTAGGGTCTCATATTGTCTATTCATCCAGGCATTCCAGGAAAGAAAACCTATTCAATCAAAGAGTTCACTTAGTTCACAAGAGTTTAAAATTCGAAACGAAATATAGGATATCCATTATCCAGCGCTACCGCATTTATGCAGTATGCATCTAAGAGCAGGCGATAAACTGTGGCGTTGTCAGACTGTGTTCCAGGACATCACTATGGTCATGGTGAGCTCTGCCTGGAAGATGATAAAATGGCACCACCGCTCCAAGTCGTACGCCAGGCGATTCTCGGATTCAGTCGAACTTCAAACGTTTGTTTTTCGCGGTCATTTCGTAGTATTTTTGTGTATAACGATGTGAAAAGTGAATTAATGCAAGGCAGTGATAAATATGGTCGGATATTTGATATTTATATGTTGTGTCATTAAACTGCAGTCAGTGTGTAAATAGTGAAATTTTCTTTGGATTATATCGTTGGAGATGAGTACATTTCAGTTGAGACTATAGACAACAAGATGGACTAGAGATATGAGTGAAATAGAACTTTCATTTCTTCCGATTTTTTAAAACATTTTGATGATCTTTCTAATAATTTTTCAACAAAAATTTCAAAATTGATACATCCGGATGGGAGATCAAGAAGCTCAAAGAATCTATTCATTCTTGGCGCTGTTGTTCCTCGGAACAGAGTGCTTATCAATTTGCCCAAATGTCTGTAATTTTCGAATTTTTGGCTGAAAATGGTATCAAACGATTTGATTCGACGCACTGATCAAGAATCCGTGGTCGAAATCGAATCTGTCCGGCCGGCCGGCCGTCCCTTACCACGATAACTCTCGAACGAAAGGAGTTAGAGGATTGAAATTTGCAGGGTATGTTTGGAGCGTAAATTTCTCGCACGAGTTCGTTAACGGGCGAAATCCATCAAGCGGTTTCGGAGTTATGTCCGTTTTTAGTTAAAACATTTTTTATGAATATTTCCGAAACCGATCAATCGATCTATCTGAAATTTAGCATAAAGTTTTAGAATCATGACCTTTAGACGCATGTGGAGTTTTGTATCGATTGGGTTACCGTAAAGTGTGAAAAAAAATTTTGAAAATTTTTAAATTTTGTTTCTACAATAACTCTCGAACGGAATGAGCTAGGCAGTTGAAATTTTCAGAGTAGGTTAGGGAGATAAATATCTCGGTTAAGTTCGCTATAGGGCAAAATAGGCCAGATGGTTTCGGAGTTACGAAAAACTTTTTTTTAAGATGCTGTTTCACCATAAAAATCCATTGATCTTATTTTCAACTCTAACAAGCTAATACTTTCGAAGATATGATATTTCGAAATTTTAATAATGAATCGTACTATTCGTACTTCTATGTTTTCACAGAATGCTATAATTATTCTATCTATGATTTATTATTTGATCTGTGTTCATACTCGTACAAGTCTTCCTGTTCTATAGGAGAGAGTCAAATTCATTTCAGCTATTTTAATTTGATTTCTTCCATGGTGCAGTTCTCATTCTCCGATTGCAGATTCAATCTTGATAAATAAACTATTATTTGAATTGAATGTCCTTTATGATGCAGTTCTATCATTGATATAATTCTCAACTCTGAGAAACCAATACTTTCGGAGATATAATTTGTCTGTTTGAACTAGAGCGCCAGAAAGCTCCTGTCCACAGGGCTTGAACTAATTTTTTTATATATGTATTCAATTTCCACAAGTCTGCATCTCTAGATGCTTCAGTTGAAATCAATAAGGACCTTATTCATCTGAAATTATTCGTTAAGAATGTTCAGATTTCCTGCAGTGATTTGAAATGGATTCTTCCTTTCGATCTAACCCTGAGCAGAAGGTCTCAACTTACTAATCTGCTTTCCCGCTACAAAAATATAATTAATGGAGATTCAGATTAGGAATTTATCAATTTGTTTTATCTACATTTTGTGAATCATGTGAATTTACTCTTTGTAGCATTGAATATATATTCTGAATTCACAGAGATTTGTAGTTGTGGTTTACATTCGTAAATCATTCTAAATTCACATTGTTCTGTTTTCGCAAATTTACTTTTGAAAAATTTTGTAGAAAATACTAATTACAATGTCATTGTCCACCGAATGGAAAATAAACCGAAACATTTGTAGATAGCAGAAACTCACCATTAAAGTAAAAACCAAACCAAGACAAACTCTAAGATGATTATCAACATTTTCATTAGCCTACCTTATACCTACATATAATAGTTATGTTTGTGAATATATTTTTTTATTTTCAGAATTTCATTCAAGTTTATAATTTTTTTGCCAATAGGTAACCCTACACCTTCTCGTGATTCTTGCTGAACAATGAATTGAATAATATCTATCTAGGATTCTATTTCAACTTGATCTCAATAATATTGTGCAGAATGAAATATAGTTATTCAATTTATTGAAAAAGTAGGGTCTCATATTGTTTATTCATCCAGGGATTCCAAGCAAGAAAACCTATTCAATAAGTTCACTTAGTTCACTAGAGTTTAAAATTCGAAACGAAATATAGGATATCCATTATCCAGCGCTACCGCATTGAAGTTGAAGAAGTATGCATCTACGAGACGATAGGTTGCGGCGTTGTCAGACTGTTTTCCAGGCTATCTCTTTGGTGAGCTCTGCCTGGAAGATGATAAAATGGCACTACCGCTCCAAGCTCCAAGTCGTACGCCAGGCGATTCTCGGATTCAGTCCGTCAGTCGAACTTCAAACGTTTGTTTATCGCGGGCATTTCGTGGTATTTTTGTGTATAACGGTGTGAAATGTGAATTAATGCAAGGCAGTGATAAATATGGTCGGATATTTGATATTTATATGTTCTGTCATTAAACTGCAGTCAGTGTGTAAATAGTGAAATTTCCTTTGGATTATTTCGTTGGGGATGAGTACATTTCAGTTGAGACTATAGACAACAAGATGGACTAGAAATATGAGTGAAATAGAACTTTCATTTCTTCCGATTTTTTAAAACATTTTTATGACCTTTCTTATAATTTTTCAACAAAAATTCAACATCTGGATGGGAGATCAAGAAGCTCAAAGAATCTATTTATTTTTATATATGTATTCAATTTCCAAAGGTCTGTATCAGTCTAGATACTTCAGTTGAAATCAATAAGGACCTTTATTCATCCTTAATTTTTCATTAAGAATGTTCAGATTACAGTGTTTTGAAATGTATTCTTCCTTTCGACTTCACCCGCAGCAGATAGTCTCAACTTACTAATCTGCTTTCCCGCTATATAAATATAATTAATGGGGATTCAGATTAAGAATTAATCAATTTGTTTTATCAACATTTTCACACAGTTCAGATCAAAAAATTATTTTATGTTTATTTACTCTTCGTAGCATTGAATTGATATTCTGAATTCACAGAGACTTGTAGTTGTAGTTTACATTAATAAATCATTCTAAATTCACTTTGTTCTGTTTTCGCCAATTTACTTTTGAAAAATTTCGTAGAAAATACGAATTACAATGTTATTGTCATTGTTTGATTATCACAATTTTCATCGGCCTACCTTATCAGTCTTGTATAATAGTTATGTTTGGGAATATATTTTTATTTTGAGAATTTCATTCGAGTTATAATTTTAAGCCAATAGTTAACCCTTCACCTTCTTGTTGTTCTTGCTGAACAATTAATTGTATAACAACTATAGGTACCTAGCTAGGTTTCTATTTCAACTTGATCTCAATAATATTGTGCAGAATGAAATGTAGATATTCAATTTATTGAAAAAGTAGGGTCTCATATTGTCTATTCATCCAGGGATTCCAGGAAATAAAACCTATTCAAAGAGTTCACTTAGTTCACAAGAGTTTAAAATTCGAAACGAAATATAGGATATCCATTATCCAGCGCTACCGCATTGAAGTTGAAGAAGTATGCATCTACGAGACGATAGGTTGCGGCGTTGTCAGACTGTTTTCCTTTTTTTGTTTCTCTTTGGTGAGCTCTGCCTGGAAGATGATAAAATGGCACTACCGCTCCAAGCTCCAAGTCGTACGCCAGGCGATTCAGTTTCAGTCGAACTTCGAACGTTTGTCATTGTATTGTGATGGACGATTACTTCTTATTCTGGAGTTTGTTGTTTTTCGCGGGCATTTCGTGGTATTTTTGTGTATGTATAACGGTGTGAAATGTGAATTAATGCAAGGCAGTGATAAATATGGTCGGATATTTGATATTTATATGTTCTGTCATTAAACTGCAGTCAGTGTGTAAATAGTGAAATTTCATTTGTTCCGATTTTATAAAACATTTTTATGACCTTTCTAATAATTTTTCAACAAAAATTGATGCATCTGGATGGGAGATCAAGAAGCTCAAAGAATCTATTCATTTTTGGCGCTGTTGTTCCTCGGAACAGAGTGCTTATCAATTTGCCCAAATGCCTGTAATTTTTGGAATTTTTGGCTGAAAATGGTATCAAACGATTTGGTTCGACTCACTGATCAAGAATCCGTGGTCGAAAGCGATTCTGTCCGGCCGGCTTGCCGTCGCTTACCGCGATAACTCTCGAACGAGAGGAGTTAGAGGATTGAAATTTGCAGGATATGTTTGGAGCGTAAATATCTCGGATGAGTACGTAAACGGGCGAAATCCATCAAGCGGTTTCGGAGTTATGTCCGTTTTTAGTAAAAACATTTTTATGGATATTTCCGAAACCGATCAATATCGATCTATCTGAAATTTAGCATCAAATTGTAGAATCATGATCTTAGACGCATGTGGAGTTTTGTATTGATCGGGTTACCGTAAAGGGTAAAAAGTCCAGAGCGTTCCTGCCAATCGGGTCCTTCATAAATGGCTTCGTATAATAAATATACTTATGCATATATTTCACAAGCCAAATAGACCCCCAGGGGTTCATTCTGAGAGGCTTAACCCAGGTCAGTTTAGTTGAATTTGTTGAGAAGCTACAGAGTACTGATGAAGGCCAAGAAGCCAGAAACGCGTCTGCTCTTGCTTTCTCGGCAAATCTTGTGAAATATATGCATAGGTATATATTTATTATACGAAGCCATTTATGAAGGACCCGATTGGCAGGAACGCTTTGGACTTGTAGATTTATTAACAACGGTATCGCCATTTTTCATCATTATTATTCAAAATATATTTTTTTTAAGATGCTGTTGCGAGAGAGAGTCAAATTCATTTCAGCTATTTCAATTTGATTTCTTCCATGTTGCAGTTCTCATTCTCAGATTGCTCATTTAATCTTGATAAATAAACTATCATTTGAATTGAATTTCCTTTATGATGCAGTTCTATCATAAGAATACATTAATATAATTATCAATTCTGAGAAACCAATACTTTCGTAGACATAATTTTTCTGTTTGAACTAGAGCGCCAGAGAGCTCCTGTCCACAGGGCTTGAACCAATTTTTTTATATATGTATTCAATTTCCACAAGTCTGCATCTCTAGATGCTTCAGTAGAAATCAATAAGGACCTTATTCATCTTAAATTATTCGTGAAGAATGTTCAGATTTCCTGCAGTGATTTGAAATGGATTCTTCCTTTCGATCTAACCCTGAGCAGATGGTTTCAACTTACTAATCTGCTTTCCCGCTACAAAAATATAATTAATGGAGATTCAGATTCGGAATTTATCAGTTTGTTTTATCTACATTTTGTGAATCATGTGAATTTACTGTTTGTAGCATTGAATTGATATTCTGAATTCACAGAGACTTGTAGTTGTGGTTTACATTCGTAAATAATTCAAAATTCACTTTGTTCTGATTTCGCAAATTTACTTTTGAAAAATTTTGTAGAAAATACTAATTACAATGTTATTGTCCACCGAATGGAAAATAAACCGAAACATTTGTAGATAGCAGAAACTCACCATTAAAGTAAAAACCAAACCAAGACAAACTCTAAGATGATTATCAACATTTTCATTAGCCTACCATATACATATGATAATAGTTATGTTTGGGAATATATTTTTTTATTTTCAGAATTTCATTCAAGTTTATATTTTTTTTTGCCAATAGTTAACCCTACACCTTCTCGTGATTCTTGCTGAACAATGAATTGAGTAATATCTATCTAGGTTTCTATTTCAACTTGATCTCAATAATATTGTGCAGAAAGAAACATAGTTATTCAATTTATTGAAAAAGTAGGGTCTCATATTGTTTATTCATCCAGGGATTCCAAGCAAGAAAACCTATTCAATAAGTTCACTTATTTCACTAGAGTTTTAATTTCGAAATATAGGATATCCATTATCCAGCGCTACCGCATTTAAGCAGTATGCATCTAAGAGGCGATAAACTGTGGCGTTGTCAGACTGTGTTCCACGCTATCTCTATTGTGAGCTCTGCCTGGAAGATGATGAAATGGCAACACCGCTCCAAGTCGTACGCCAGGCGATTCAGTCGAATTTCGAACGTTTGTTTTTGTATTGTGATGGACGATTACTTCTTATTCTGGAGTTTATTGTTTTTCGCGGTCATTTCGTAGTATTTTTGTGTATAACGGTGTAAAATGTGAATTAATGCAAGGCAGTGATAAATATGGTCGGATATTTGATATTTAGGTATATGTTCTGTGATTGAATAACTACAGTGTGTAAATAGTGAAATTTCCTTTGGATTATTTCGTTGGAGATGAGTACCTACATTTCAGTTGAGACTATAGACAACAAGATGGACTAGAAATAGAACTTTCTTCCGATTTTTTGAAACTTTTTGATGACCTTTCTAATAATTTTTCAACAAAAATTGATACATCTGGATGGGAGATCAAGAAGCTCAAAGAATGTATTTATTGCGCGTATGTTCTGGGGAACATCGCGTTATCATTTTGCCCAAATGTCTGTAACTTTCGAATTTTTTGACGACAATGGTCTCAAACGATTTAGTTCGACTCCCCAATGAAGAATTCGAGGTCAAATTTGATTCTGAAATTTGTTGCAGAAGAAATCCCTTACACCCCCTGCACTTATAAAGTCAATTGCCAAAATTTCAACCCCCCCCCGAAATGAATTCCTGGCTACACCCTTGATTAACATACCTGAAGGTCTCTTTGGATAAGACCTAGAGGAGGGTCAATATAATGATATCAAATGAATCGCACTCATTAATAAACTATATTTGATCAAATGACTACTAACATTTGTTGCCAACAACTTTTTTCATAAAATAAATTTTTGATAGACATATGAAGAGTTTTAATAAATGATGGGAGACTATTTAATCCCATCAGCAACACCACGTGCCTGAAAAAGAAGTATACCTAATGTATATACATATACTTACTCTCATTGTTAAGCTTTCAAGCTGTTGTTCTTTTCCTTGAAGCATCATTGCCAATTTTGTTTGTGCGGCTTTTTGCTGGAACATCTGTTTTTGAAAATCGCTTACAGTGTCCAGCAGTTTCTGAGACGCAAATTTGGCGGCGTGAAGAGCTTTCTCCTTATCTTTCTGTAGAATTTTTCGTTGAGCTTCCCATTCTTTTTTTTGTTGTTGCAACTTTTTCTGTAATCTGTCGATGGTTTTATTCTGATCCATTTGATTGATCTCGTCATCTCTGCAACGACTTTTGACCGTATTTTCGAGATCTGAGATATGTGCGATGAGCGTCTCCTTGTAGGATTTAATGCACTGTGTGAAATAATAAACGGAAATATATTAATATTTGAGGAGAATAATTATTTTCAACCGTTGATTTCAAAGTTCAAAGCGTTTCTTTCCATTAATGAACAATGAAACGACTTGGTTTTCTTCTAATAAATGGATCGTACGTAGGGAGCGGGTTCTCCTTTATTGGAAACAACGTTTACATTTGTTATCATTGACATTTTGACGAGCAGTTTATTAGATATCAATATATATATACAAATCAATGCCACTTTTCGTTGTAATTTTATAACTCAAGAACGGGCTCACAGATCCGAACCAAATATTTAGGCTTTGTTCAGACTATTTAGTAGGTGGTTTATGTGAAGTTTGCACAAAATCAGTCGAGCGGTTCTTCATTTATCAAAGGAAACTTTTTGAAAATGTTACTATAAACGTTTTGTTTTTTTGGATGTTAGGAGGGGGTTTTGGCGTAAATTTCAGAGGGGTTTATCGAGGAAAAAATACAGAGTTTCGTAGAGTTTCGCGTTTTCGGAGCAAAAAGATGGGGGTGTATTTAAAAAAAAATCGCGAAAAGGCGAAAAAACGCTGATTTTGGCAAAATTGTGGAAAAAGGAATTCGGAGGAACGGTGGCGTTCGGAACGACGGTATTTGCGGGAACGCAAAGACGAGATTCGAAATTAGTCCATAACGGAGCCCTTTTTGGGCGTATGTTCTAGGGGAACATCGTCCTATCATTTCGTCCAAATGTCTGTAATTTTCGAATTTCGAGCTGAAAATTGGCTAATAGACTAATTCGGACTCCCTGATCACGAATCCGGTGTCAGATTTTAGGGTGCCGTCCGGCCGGCCGGCCGGCCGGCCGGCCTTCCGGCCGTAGGCACGATAACAGGAGCACCGAAGGTCCTATCGACTTCAAACTTTCAGGGTAGGTTTCTGATCAAAATGCGACGGTTAAGTTCGTTAACGGGCAAAATCGGCCGGACGGTTTAGGAGTTATAGACATTTAAAATTTTGAGGTTATGACCTGATATTTCAGGAACTAAAGAAGATGTTGAATCGAAACTTGGTAGTCAGTTCGAGCATATAAACGCGCAACTTTTGGCAAAATTCTGTTATGATCAAAATGTTGGTAATTTTTAAAAAAATATTTCTTTTAATTTTTTCGAAAAAAAAATTTTTTTTTCGTGAACTATTCATCAGATTGCAACAAAAACTTGTATTAACGTCAATTGTAATATTTTGCAACATTGTGCAAAATTTTGGCTCTATACGATTTCAATTTCTGGAGATATAAGACAAAATGTGTCAAATTTCCTGGGTCTCTCTCAGTATTTTCATCGATTATTCTATGAACTCTTTGAATTCCACCGAAAACAAATTCAAAGACATAAACATAAAGAATCAAGTCATAGTTTAGACGTCGAAAGAAGGACGATGTTGATCGACTTGAAAAGGTACCTATTTCAAGAAATGCAATAATGAAATGCTTAATTTTTTTTATGGTCACAGAAAATCGTCACAAAAATCTATTTACCTCATTTGACGGCTGTTTGTCAAATCAATTAATTCCAATGATTGATGTCAGATTTCCTACATACCAAGTTCAAACACATTTTATTATATGGAAAACACTTATTATGATCACGTTCTACAGGAATTGATACTAAATAGAAGCTAGATGAAGATTATTGTAATGGAAAATTTGTGTTCCAGAATAATATTAAGGTATTCAACATGATACTGCTTTTTTTCTTTACTGGTCAGTACGGGCCACAAGGAACATGCGCCCAAAAGCTCCTGTCCACAGGGCTTGAACCCATTTTTTCAATCCTCTCTTTCGTTTTCCCGGAAGAACGATAGGAAACTGTGACTTTTCGCGAAAATCGACAACATTCTGACGTTTCACGCATTTCTGTGGCGAATTTTAACGTGGCTTCTTCAAGGTCGACGTTTTCGGTCTGAACGAGCGACGAGAAATGTCAAATCTTATTTGAATCTAGAAAAGTCTAGAAAAACTGCAAGAAATATGAACGAGTAACTGAACTCGATTGATCGCTTGACAGGATTGACGATATTCTGAAAATCGAAAGACGGAAATCATCCGAGTACTAAAAATCTTTATTTGGTACATAATCAGAGTTGATTCACTTAGGCAACGTGGCCGAGTGAGCTGAGGCGTTGGATTGAAAATTTATAGCCCCCTAGCCTCGCGAGGCGGCGGCATCGAATACCGGAGCGTTCGAATTAGCTTTCTCTTAAATTTTTTTCATCTTTACCCAATGAAAAACTTAAAGGAGCGTTACTCCAGTAAACATATCATGGGATTTGGATCTTTTCTTTAAGTTACGAAATCTATAATGAATATCCGTTCTATCGGACGGATTTTTGCATTAAAATGACTCAAAATATTCAGACATTGAGCAGAAAATTAACGGTCGAGCCGTTTGTTTATTCATGCTCAAAATGGAAAAGCAAAAAATATTGTTGATCCAAATGTTTTGGATTAAGTTTTAAAATAGCTAACAATTAATAAAAAAAAAAGTTTTTAATATTTTTTTATTATTTCACTACCGGGCCGTCATTTATATATGAGTACCGTTAAATTGATAATTACGAAACCCCTACTTCGAATTACCTACCTCTAGTTCACTGATTATCGAGGTTTTTTCCTTTTTTTCATTTTCCAGGTCTATCTCTTTATGTTCCAAATGTTTAGAGAGCCGGTCCACTTCATTCCTGATTTCACTTAGATTAAGAACTTTATTTTCAATTTCTTTTGAGTTATCATTTAATTGTTTCTTCAAATTACTGATAGTCTCCTCATGATCGTGAATAATTTTCTGTTTGATCAGGTTGTTGTCCTTTTCTTGATTCAGTATTTCTCTGAATTATGAATAGGATTAATACGCTGAAAATAGCAAACTCCAGTCGTTGGATCGTGGTATTGTACACTTAACAATATAATTATTATGAATAATATACATATTAATAAAGGCGATGCAAATTACCTCATCACCTTATTTGATGCGGAAAATTCAGGGCACGATTTGTAATCAATAATACATATTTTCAAATTTTTACCTCAAATTCCGCAGCTCTTCCTCCTTCCAGTTCTCATGTTCTGGCCTACTTCTTTTTTCCATTTCATTCAAGAGCCTTTTGAGAGTATTAATTTCATGCTGCGAATTATCGTAGAGTATTCTGAACTGTTTTGATTCTTCCTGATATTTCAGCAGTTGCTCATCCTAGAATACATATAATTGTGTGAAATATCTAGTTGTTTTCGCATAACCTACTGTGGGGTTGGTAGATACACCTACAAAAGTGAATTTAGATATTTTCCTCACAGGGCACTGCATATGATGAGATTAGGGCCAGCAGAAACTGACGAGTGCAGATTCTGTTGGGAGGAGGATGAAACACCTGATCACCTGATAACGGAATGCATCGCCATCTCGAATCAACGCAATAGCTTTGGGCAATAAATCTGCAGGATCAAAGATTTAGCCTCATTGAAGCCATCCCAGAGACTGTAGTTCATAAGAACTCCGAAACTGGAAGGTGAGCTGCAGATGGTACAGCTCTGATGGGGGGCACAAAAGACCTTAAGGTCGCAGTGCAACGTTACCCCATACAAAAATATACAATATACAATAAGGTAATCATTCATACCTTCACTCTAATAATCTCATTCAAATTGTCGATTACATTTTCCTGTTGCTCATTAGTTGAATTCAGTTCGCGTATTGCAGCCTTGTTTGTCTTAATTATCTTAGCTAATTCTTCTACCAGTGTTCTAAGCTCGTCTCTTTCTCTAAAAATTATACTTTCTTTTTCTTTCATTTTCATCGAGAATTCTTTCAGCTCTTGTTCAATGCAGCTGCATCTGAAGTGTAGAAATTGTAGGTATAGTTCACACGCACATTTATAGATTTCGCTAATATTTTTTGCTCTTTTATACAACGATTGTCGAACTACAGATGGGCATAACTACGAAACCGTTTTGACGATTATGCCCAAAACAACAAACTTCACAGTCGCATTTGGAGGAGCAATTTACCCTGAAAATTTCTATAGTCGTTATCTCTTTCCGCTCGAGAGTTATCGTGGCAATAGACATAATCGATTTTGACCTCGAATTCTTCATCAGTGAATAGAACCTAATCGTTTGAGATCCTTTTCGGCAAAAATTCTAAAAATTTCTACAAATTTTGGGCGAAATGCCCGGTGTTTCTTAGAACATGCGACAATTAACACAATTAATGTAGCTAATTTATTTTCCAGAATGTACTAATTATTTGTTTACATCTACTAAGTAGCATTTTCTCTATGCATAGTACATATATGTATTCCTATACGGGGTTACAATTATTGTAGTCAAAACATCCTTAAAAATTGGTTCAAGACCTGTGGACAGGAGCTTTCTGGCGCTCTAGTTCAAACAGACAAATTATATCTCCGAAAGTATTGGTTTCTCAGAGTTGGGAATTATATCAATGGATTCTTATGATAGAACTGAATCATAAAGGAAATTCAATTCAAATAATAATAGTTTATTTATCAAGATAAAATGAGCAATCTGAGAATGAGAACTGCACCATCGAAGAAATCAAATTGAAATAGCTGAAATGAATTTGACTCTCTCTTATAGAATAGGATGACATGTACGAGTACAGATCATATAATAAAGCATCATATAATAAAGCATAGAAAGAATAATTATAGTATTCTGTGAAAACATAGAAGTACGAGTCATTATTGAAATTTCGAATAATCATATCTCCGAAAGTATTAGCTTGTTGGAGTTGTAATTGATATCAATGGATTTTTTTGGTGAAACTGCATCTTAAAAAAATTCATTTCGAAATTTGTAGGTTGAAAAAAAAATGTTTTTTCGTTACTCCGAAACCATCTGGTATATTTTGCTCAATAGCGAACTTAGCCGAGATATTTATCTCCCTAATCTACTCTGAAAATTTCAACTGCATAGCTCATTCCGTTCGAAAGTTATTGTAGAAACAAAATTTTCAAACCTTTTTTTTGACACTTTACGGTAACCCGATCAATACAAAACTTCACATGCGTCTAGAGGTAATGATTCTACAATTTGATGCTAAATTTCAAATAGATCGAATGATCGGTTTCGGAAATATTCATGAAAATGTTTTTACTAAAAACGGCCATAACCCCGAAACCGCTCAATGGATTTTGCTGGTTAACGAAATCATCCGAGATATTTACGCTCCAAACCTACCCTGCAAATTTCAATCCTCTAATTCCTTTCGTTCGAGAGTTATCGTGTTAACGGACGTACGGCCGGCCGGCCTGACAAAAATGATTTGGACCACGGATTCTTGATCAGTGAGTCAAACCGAATCGTTTGATACCATTTTCAGCGAAAAATTCGAAAATTACAGACATTTGGGCAAATTGATATTTAAGCACTCTCCGAGGAACAAGAGCGCCAAAAAGCACTGAAATCAGGAGCTTTTGCGCGCATGTTTCATGGACTGTTCGTGCGTCGTACGCAGTCGATCGAACAGAAATTCAATTCTAAAATGGCAGCTCGACGAAAAGTTTATGAAATATAAAATTTTGAAGATAAAATATTTTAATTTTTAGAAGGGAATTAATTTTTTTTTCGATGCCTGATCATGTCTACACCGATCAATTATCTGGAATTGATGAACCAGAATTAAGTATGTATTTCTCATTCGAATTGTTAGGTATAAGGTACCTACTTTATCTCATCGAATTGTTCGTAATCTCGGAACTTCCTTACTAAAGCTTCGTATTGGTACACCAGTTGTTGGTACTTCGATTCAAGTTCCGTTTTTTCACCTTTCACTTGCGTTTTGAGATTTTCGAGTTCCCTTCCTTGAGTGTGTATATTTTCAGATATATCGGATACTTCGTCCATTAGCTTTGCCCCACTTTCCACAGTTTTCAATAAAACTTTGTTACAGTGCCTTTCATGGTCGTTAAACTTCGATGCATATTTTCGGATGATATCCTCTTTGGTGCCTTTAAATTCCTGAAAACAGTTACCTATATAAAAATTAGGTGTTCCATAAGAAAGTTTCTATTACATTGTCACACTTGATTTGATTGAATTTATCGATGAGATTATAAAAATTATAACTCTTCAACCTATACCCAGCTCTTGAGGTTGATTTCACTGAGTGTCTTTTGATTATTAGCAACTAGCTGCCTGCCCCGGCTTCACACGGTTGAAATGCTGATACTAAATATAGTACAGAATTTCTTTATATACAAAGTTCACAGCATTTTTGTCGTTAGACAATACAAAACATGTTTTCTTTAGAGGTTACTCTTGAAAGAGCGACATATAATTGGCCATGTGAAAAACATTCAATGCTCAAATATAAGCCTGTAGCGTTGAAAGCTGGACCCTGGGATTTATTAATGGTCATCGCAAAATATATCTTTACCGGAATTCGTAGGCGTTTAAATTGAATCAGTAAATGCGATGATATCAGAGGAATTCGGGGAATCAATACATCTATCCTGGCTGAGGCGAGCCTCACGCTCTACAGATGATTCTCTGGCTCTCTGTATGCTGGCTGTGCCGGCCCCCAGTCGGTACCACCGCAACCGCTATGTCACTGCATTTTAAATCTGCGAAAATATTCATTTAAACTACATGCTGTAAAGGGCCATATTGATCAATATTAAATGCACAATGCATTTAAGGTACTTTATTGGATAAGGATCAATGCTGTATTGCTTAAAATAGCTTCATATTCAAGCCATTATTTCTCGTAAAATGTAAAGGATAAAAAAATGATTATTGTGGGTTATCCTTGAGAGATAGACATATACCATCGCGGACTTTTTTGTATACCTTTTTAAGGAGTACCATACTGTACAACATTATTTTGATCTATCTCGTAGGGTTCAGCCAGCGTTTGCAATGTAAGCGCAAAAAATGTGTTTATTTACGACATCACATTAGAAACCTCTAAAGTTATCAGTGTTTCTCTGATATATTATGCTTGTATTATACATATTCCTATTGAATCACTCTATCTATTGAAAAAAACCGCATCAAAATCCTTCACGTAGTTTTAAAGATCTAAGCATACCTACATAGGAACAAACAGACAGCAGGAAGCGACTTTGTTTTATACTATGTATGGACTATATACAATTCACGTAATCACCTTCAAAAATCGAACATTCTCTTCTTTGAGCATGCTGCATTCTTTATGGAGTAACTTCAGCTCCTCTTCTAGTTTTTTCATCGTCGCTCGAAATTTGTCGTTTTCTTGCCTATTCCGTTTATCGCTCCCCGCTAATTCTTTATAATTTCTTTTCAATAACTTGTAATTATTGTTCAGTATATTCATTTGTTCTTTATTAATGACCATGTTTTCTTTTAATTGTTTATTGATATCGAATAAATTCTTGATTTGGTCGTTTCGGTTGCGCATCATATTGCAGAATTTTTCTTTGTTCTTAGCCATTATTCTGGATGATTTTAACGTTTGTTCGTGCAAAATCTTCACTTTGTTCTCGTAAGCTTTTACTAGTTTTGCAGTTTCTTCAATTTTCTTTAAAGAATTTTCCTGCATTTTTTTGTAATTTTCCAGTTGTTTGGTCAGTTCGTCATTTCTTGTCTGTAGACCTTTTATGACTTTTAAAAGATATGATTGATAATCGTGATCACCCGATGGCTTATCTGTGATAACCTGTGAGTCCACTTGTAGATGTTCGCAAGGTCGTTTCCCAATTTCCTGCAGCCTGTGCCTTACTTTTTCTATTTCACCCCTCAAACTGTCTATTAAGAAGTTGTCCATGGTCTGAAACATATGAAAGTTATACTCCAAGGGTTCGTTAACAATCATATATAATTCCAGAGTTTTATCTAGTAATATCGATACTTCACAATCAACTTCATTTGAAATTGAAGATGCTTAGCTTCTCCTCGGCTGTCCTAGGAGTTCTGCAGTATCTAAGTATATAGAAATTCAATAATACACATTTCCCCGAAAAACTTGGACTCCCTTATGTTCGTCAAAATGAAACAATAATATATATTAGGTGAAGAAGTGTATTATTACATAAATAATAGTAACAAGTATTATTTAGAGAAAAGCGTGTGTTGCTCTGTGTCAAATTGTTTATGCCATTCGCATGACTTTAATTTTTAATATATATTTTATGAATCGCACACTTTTGGATTTCTTAACTATTTTTTAACTGATGATTCTACCGATCGAATATTTTCAAGAACTGATATTATTGAACCCCCACGCTTTTCTCTAAATACTTTATTGTATACTTTTTAGTTTGATTTATCATAAGAGCTTGTTTTTAGCGCTCTTGTTCCACGGAAGAGAGTGCTCATCAATTTGCCCAAATATCTGCAATTTTGGAATTTTTGAATGAAAATGGTTGGGGTTTGCTTCGAATCACTGATCAAGAATCCGTTGTCAAAATCGATTCTGGCCGGCTGGCCGTCCGTTCGTCGGTTAACACGATAACTCTCGAACGGAATGAGCTAGACAGTTGAAATTTTTAGAGTAGGTTTAAGAGATAAATATCTCGGTTAAGTTCGTTATTGGTTTCGGAGTAACAGAAAAATTTTTTTTACATTACAAATTTAAAAAAATTTTTTTTTTTAAATGCACTTTCATCATAAGAATCCATTGATGTCATTCTCAACTCTAATATATCTAATAACATCCAATAACATCTAATACTTTCGGAATTATGATTTTTCAAAAATTCAATAATTATTCTCAATAATTCTATATGATTTCATAAGAATACTCTAATCATAATTTCATGATGTATATATAAATCCAACATGAGAAGAGTCATAGACCTACGTTTTGAATTTAATTACGAAAATTCTTGTGAATTAACGCACAGAAGCCAAATTGAAAAAGTGGGAAAGCCCTGTGGACAGGAGCTTTGGCGCTCTTGTTCAAACTTTGACCCAATGTATTCTATTTAATTTATTTTATTTTATGATGCAGTTCTATCCTAAGATTCCATTGATATCATTCCCAACTCTGTGAAACCAATACTTTCGGAGATATAATTTGTCAGAGTTTGAAGAAGTGCGCCAAAGCCCCTGTCCACACGGCTTGAACCTTTTTTTTAAACTATTATTATTATTATTTTTAGTTCGATTAACAGTTTAGTATACAGGGTGAGTCAAAAATGTGTACTGAGCTTTCTGGGGGTGATAGCACATTGAAAAATAAGTATAGTTCGATGAATAAATTTATGGCCCTAAATATTAGGGGAGATGTATCCTTTCAAAGTTGATAAAATAAAAAAAAATTCTCCGCATAACTTCTAAACGGTGAATGTCACCAGATTGAAATTTCGTGCATCAATGTTGATGACATGAACGACAAAATTGTTCATGGCCATCGAATGCTTCTATTTTTTCAACAAAACGAATAGACAATCAATCTACAACGAAAGAAGTTGTCCCAAAAAAATTATGACTCACCCTCTAAAAACACCCTTTACAACAATATCAGCAATGTAGAAGTGTAATAAAAAAAATTATTTTAATAACATACATTTATGCACGAAATTTCAATCTGGTAGCATTCACCGTTTAGAAGTTATGCGGAGAAATATTTTTAATTTTATCAACTTTGAAAGGATATATCTCCCTTAGTAATAGTATGCATTTTAGGCCATAAATTTATTCGTTAAACTATACTTATTTTACAATGTGCTATCAACCCCTGAAGGCTCGGTACACATTTTTGACTCACCCTGTATATGTACCTTTTGCAAAATGGCGAAGGAGCTGGTAGCATGTAGGTAATCCACAACGAAATATATTATCCAGGCGATCTTAGTCAGGATAATGGAATACTCATCAAATTATTGTAATATCATCGGCTTCTGATGAAAAGTCTGCAAAGTTAAAATAGTTTCTGAAATGTAACATATCTTTTTGGAATTCTACAACTAATTAACAAGTTTAAATTGGATCGGATCAGTATCTTTTGAGTTATTCAAGAAATAACAACAACATTTCAGATAGGTATAA
The DNA here is from genome assembly GCA_937662695.2 of Halyzia sedecimguttata. Taxonomy (NCBI): domain Eukaryota; kingdom Metazoa; phylum Arthropoda; class Insecta; order Coleoptera; family Coccinellidae; genus Halyzia; species Halyzia sedecimguttata. The sequence goes on along the minus strand of OW569411.2, from coordinate 240,998 downwards.
CTCTAAAACCGTTTGGCTGATTATGCTTATTAACGGACTTATCCGACGCATTTGGATGTCGCTATCTCTTTCCGTTCTCAAGTTATCGTGGCAACCGGCACCCCCCTTAAAGGTACTGATTCACTTTCGCATTAAACCTACCTTTTCATCGTCACTCAAGGGTGAAACTTGAAGTAACGACGGTCCATGGTGCAGTAAAGAATTCGTTATTGGCCATTTGTCAGGAAGGTTGTTTATCATATCCATTACTGTGATTTCTTCCATATTCGATATTTTCTCATCGAAGGGATTAGCCATCATACATTCGCAAAAGGGTTTTTCAGCCGTGGTTGGAGAATTCTTCAAGGAAAATATGCAATTGCTTCCCTTCACTTTTATTTCTGGTGCATCACTTTTTTTCTCTGCGTCACATTTCATATGTGTTGGGAAGCTCGAAAGGTCTTTGGTGCAGTCTTATTGCCATATCGAAAAATTATTATTTAATTACAATAATGTAAGCTAAAAGTTAGCTTATTCAACAAGAGACAAAATACAGAGGGAGCCGCAGCGTCGATGATCATAATTTATATGGTTAGCATATGTGCTAAATATCAGATAGAGCTAAGTTATTGAAATAAAGCAATTTTTATAGCAACAATGCGAAAGTTTATTTAATAATTTCCAAGTGTGGAAAATTACGTCCGATTAATGTAGATTTACCTACACATTCTTCGAGCCGCCCGGCGAAATTGCGCATCACGTTCTCAAACATTTCGTCAGGAACTTCAACTCTCTAGGATTCTCAGGTGCTCAATATATGCAATTTTGCTTGTTCACATGCTCCGTCTTTGAAGATGGAAACTTTGTTTCCGAAACATATGTCGGACGACAAAAAACTGTAGTGGACAAGAGTGTAGTTACTTTTATATGTTTCGGAAACAAAGTTACCATCTTCAAAGACGAAGCGTTACTGGTAAGAATTACTATTGTTTTTGGCGCTCTAGTTCCTCGGAACAGAATGCTTATCAATTTGCCCAAATGTCTGTAATTGTCGAATTTTTGGCTGAAAATGGTCTCAAACGATTTGGTTCGAATCAAGAATCCGTGGTCGAAATCAATTCTGTCCGGCCGTCTGTCCGTTAACACGATAACTCTCGAACGAAGGGAGTTAGAGAATCGAAATTTGCAGGGTAGGTTTGGAGCGTAAATATCTCGAAAGAGTTCGTTAACGGGCGAAATCCACCAAGTGATTTCGGAATTATGGACATTTTTAGTAAAAACATTTTTTTATGAATATTTCCGATACTGATCACTTGATCTATCTGAAATTTAGCATCAAATCGTAGAATAATGATCTTTATACTCATGCGGAGTTTTGAATTGATCGGGTTGCCGTAAAGTGTAATTTTTTTTTTTTAATTTTTAAATTTTGTTTCTAATATAACTCTCGAACAGAATAAGCTAGGCAGTTGAAATTTCCAGAGTAGGTTTAGGAGATAAATATATCGGTAAAGTTAGTTATTGGGCAAAATAGGCCGGATGGTTTCGGAGTACCGAAATAAAAATTTTTTTTTTAACTCTCAAATTTCAAATTCAATATTTTTCAAGTTGCAGTTTCGCCATAAAAATCCATTGATATAATTTTCAACTCTAATAAGCAAATACTTTCGGAGATATGATTTTTCGAAATTTCAATATTGAATCGTACTTCTATTTTTTTTTTAATGATAATTTTTGAAGGTTTTTTTTAAACGAATCTTTTTCAAATTTAATTTCTTTCATGATGCAGTTCTATCATGAGAATCCATTGATATAATTCCCAACTCTGAGAAACCAATACTTTCGGAGATATAATTTGTCTGTTTGAACAAGAGCGCCAAAAAGCTCCCGTCCACAGGGCTTGAACCAATTTCATCGAAAAGTGACGTTCTTTGAATGTTCAATGGCTAATTTGAAATTTTGTTTTCATATTACCTACCTATAACGGATCTCTAATATCCGTAGATACTGTAATTCAGTAGTGTAGATACCTATCATGGAATTCAGTGTAATGAATTGATTATTAGATGAACGAGCGCGCTAAATCTCCTGGCCCGACGATAGTGTACTTTTATAAATGATTTCGTATAATATCTTTGATATAGAATCGACTTAAGTTAATATTATTACCTTCTGTTATTTCCTTATTAATTTGCTTCTGTATTTGGTTTATCATATGTTGGGCAATTTTCTGCCTTGAATTAGCTCGGGCGGAATAATGATATGGTGCTGTAGATGGTCTTCGTCTGAGAAATAATCGAGTTACATTATAAACCTCGCGCTGAGGATTTTACTCACTCAGTTATTCCAGAAAATGATAATATGGGTTTGGAAACATTATTAACCCGATTTTCCAATTCATTGATTTTATTTGAGATATCCTAGGGAAGAATGTATGTACTCAGTAACATATATCAGACGTAAAAAACCTTACCTTGCACTTAGATATCATATTTTCGAATGATTTTGGGACAATTAATTTTATCACCAACAGAACTTTTACTTCAAAGTTGACAATTTGAATTATTAATAAATACCATAGACAAGATAAATACCTATACCGCTTTGACAATCAATTACCACTATCACTTTTTATGAATTTATAATTACCTGCATTGCTAAAACAAATCCACCGGTTTTGTTTTCGGATAAATAGGCACAGGTATAGTTACAAAGGGGGTGGATTTGCGGTTCATTGCAGCTCTGCTCTCCTTTCCAATGGCATAAATAAAGCGTTTAGGCATGAAATGCAGGCACGGGTCTAAGGGAGGGGGGGGGGATGGGGGGGATGATCCCCCCCATTTCACCCCCAGTTAAGCTGCTGTAAAAACAGCAGCTTAACTCGTACATTAACCCCCGGTTTCCGAAAGGCTGATCAACACAAATGTTAACTAATCAGTGATCAATCTCTTGTCAACCCTCATCTGAGTTGCGCAAAGCGCAAAAAATCGGACTGATTTGACATTATCAGTTCTGTTAACTTTGACCAGACTTTCAGAAAACGGGTGTAAGAGGTGATTAAAATCCAGGAAAAATATTTATCAACTAATTGCAACCTCGATTGCAACTCGATATGTGAAGAAAGCAGATAAAGTGTATCCTAAGTCATTACAAGAATCTCAATCATTCGAGAAAATTCACCGTTTTCGAGATATTCTTCATTGAATGTTATTAAATCTGATAAAAATTCATGAAATTTAACTGCTTTTATGAATCTGGCTCTGAACTAGAATCACGGATAATCATGCTAGATATATAGCATATAAAGGCATATACATAGGCAATCATTATTCAAATTTCAAACTATAGGAGGTTTCTGTCAATTCTGTATATATTTAATGTACCTCGAGTATAGATGGCATTCTTGCTTCCTATGGCCATTAACGATGTTCATTGAAGAAGGTAGTTATTAGAACAACAAGTTCAATGCGTTATGCCAATAGGATCTCGAAATGGGTTCATATAGTGAAGAATTTGAACGAAACTACCCATATACCTATACCGGCAACAGAAATGTTTTATGTTTGTAACTAATTTTTCGAACTACCTATACAGGGTGAGTCTTTGACCACTGCATTAATTTTAACCAAAGATTCCTCTCATCAAATGAAACACTTTTTTCATTTACCATTTTTCCAGATTCGGCTCAGGTAAAAAGTTACAAGCGTTTAAAGATTTCACAATGTGCTAATACACTCCCGCATATAAATTATCTATGACATTGTTGGCGGACGAGAATGAGGCATGGTAACGTGGTTTACAGCTTGATTCGGGATTCCAACGCTCAGGGACGGATCCATAAAAGTAGTGAAATTTCTGGAGTTTTCCATTTTAAAACATTCAATGAAGAATATCTCGAAAACGGTGCGTTTTAGGAGAAATGATGAAGAATAATATAATGTTCTAAAACGATGGAATATTCTTGAAATGACTCAAGAAAAACTTTATATGCTTTCTTTATGCTAATTTCGTTTAGTTTTATGAATCCACGAGTCCATAACTAGAAAACCAGTAGAAGTAGAAAATAACTAATATTTGGAAAATATGTACCGTAGTTATAGGAAACTTTACGCCAACATTCATTTTATTCGAAAAAAGGAGGTCAAAGCTACAAAATAAAAACTGATTTTTTTTCAAAATTTCAACAGCCTGTATCTTTTTACCTGAGCCGAATCTGGAAAAATGGTAAATGAAAAAAGTGTTTCATTTGATGAGAGGAATCTTTGGTTAAAATTAATGCAGTGGTCAAAGACTCACCCTGTATATATAGTTGATAGTGTTGATATTAGTCCATCAGATTCCACAGAGAACTCCAACCAGAGTAAATAAAACACCTTCTGATATATTTTTATCTCCTTTGTTCCTGTCCGAATTTGGCGTGAATCGTATCTGGAGGACTCTTGCGCAATGTCACCCTAGGATCCCCTATCAGACTTCGCGGTGCCACAAGGGCGCGGCACTCGGGACTTTAACATCGCCACGCTTAAAATAGAACCCTATTTTGTATTCGCCAGGTCATTCGCTCTAATTCAGTTGATGGTTCATTTTGTTTGTATTTGAAACAGAGGCGAAATGTTGGATTTGAAAGGAAAAGTAGCACTGGTTACCGGAGGTGCATCCGGTCAAGGAAGGGAATATTGCAAAGAGTTATTTAAACAAGGATGTAAGGTAAGCGGAACAAGTCGAAGAATACTGTTTAGTTGCCGAATAAAACAACATTTAAAAGAAATTTACAATACGAAAATGAACATTTGTCCTCAGAAAAGTATTCATTTATGTCTCTGAGTTGATTTACGTGCAAATATCGACCTATTTATTCTTCTATCAATAATTTAAAATAAAATATAATATAAATTAAAATCTTAGACAAAACTTCTTCAGGTCAAATAGACCTGTATTGTTTTTCTTCCATCCGATATTTTGAAATTCTGCGGTCGGTAAGTTGGTTTTTTCACGAAATAAAACCAATTTGATGAAAGGTATTTTAACATTGATATATTATTAGTTCATGAAACTAAAGGTGTAAGGCTTATTATTATTACGTACTGTCAATGATGCATGACTAATAAGTACCTGGATGCGATGATGTCATCGTCATAAACAATTTCCAAAATACTCCTTTTAGCGTACCCTTGATCATATTTTTTGATGGCAACATTATTTTCTGAAATAAAAAATTGGTTCAAGCACTGACGTGAAGTCAGAAGCTTTTGCGCGTATGTTCTATTGTCCATACTTCTGTATTGGACACCCTTAATCGAATTTACCATGGTAAATTATGTTGTCCATTCTCCTGTATTGGACACTCTCAATTCGAATTTACCATGGTAAATTCGAATTAAGTGTCCAATACAGGAGAATGGACAACATAATTTACCATGGTAAATTCGATTAAGGGTGTCCAATACAGAAGTATGGACAATAGAACATACGCGCAAAAGCTTCTGACTTCACGTCAGTGCTTGAACCAATTTTTTTTTCGTGACTTTTTAAAAATTTTCTAGGGGTACGGTTCTTGAAATTTTTTTTTTCGTCATTTTTTTCAAATTTTCTAGGGATACGATTCTTACAAAATTTTAAACACGTCTTTATGTTGATTTTCTACTACTAGTTAACAAGCACCAATTCGATCGAATATTTATTTTTTGAGTTATCAAGGAAATAATATTCCAGGTGAGTATAACTCGGAAACCGTTAGACCGATTATGCCCAAAAACGAACTCAACACTCTCTTTCGGATGCGCAACCTACCCTGAAAATTGCAAGTCCCTATCTCCTTTCGTTCGAAAGTTATCGAGGCAACGGTCACCCATCTACTGAACTCGCACAAGAATGCTCGAATCTCCAACAATATTTAACCGATCGTATTAAAACTTGAAACTTGGCAGTAGAGTTAGGTTATAAAGGCTCTTGCAAAATTTCAGCAATTTCAAACGAATAGTTACTGATATATAGAATTTTTTTTTTTATTTTCAATGATTTATTAAAAATTTTCTACAAATGCTATCCTCACCAAATTTTGCAAACATTTCCGCGTTGGCATTCTACAACTAATAACCATGTTTAAATTCAATCGGTTCAGTACTTTTTGAGTTAATGAGGAACAAAAACCACGAAATTTCAGAAAATTTCAGATGGCTATAACTCTGAAACCGTTTGGCCGATTATGCTCATAAACAAACTGAAATGTCGCGTTCTGGTGTTCATCCTAACCTGAAAATTTCAAGCCGCTATCTCATTCCGTTCTCAAGTTATCGTGACAACAAAAATATTTTTTAATAATTTTTTAAAAATTTTCTAGCCATACGATTCGCACAAAATTCCACAAACGTGCTTAAGATCATATTCTACAACTACCCACCAAGTTTCAATTCGATCGGATTTATATTGGCTGAAAACAAAATTATTACTCGGAAACCACTGGGCCGATTATGCCCATTAACGAACTTGTCCGTCGTATTGAGATGCGCCACCTACCCTGAAAATTTCAAGTTGCTAGCTCTTCTCGTTCTCAAGTTATCGTGGCAACGGCCGGACGGCCGGACGGCCGGACGGCCGGACGGACAGAATCAAATTTGACCTCGAATTCTTCATTGGGGAGTCGAACTTAATCGTTTGAGACCATTTTCGTCAAAAAATTCGAAAGTTACAGACATTTGGGCAAAACTATAACGCGATGTTCCCCAGAACATACGCGCAAAAAAACCGTTGGAATTGTGCAGAGAAAAAAATGTTTTTGGCAAATTTTCACAGTTTAAGATAATGTGAAGAATTGAGAAATGGAGAAAAAAAACAGTACGTGCAGGTTTTGCAGAAACTTCTTCGCCGCACGATTCCAAAAGTGTATATTGTAAGAAAATAATTAAGTATTACTTAAATGTCGAAATTTTTTAGGTATCCATTTGTGATATAAATACAGATGAAGGAGAAGAACTGTTGCACCAGTTGTCCAAAATAGCTAGAGATAGGGTGGTATTTTGTCCTTGTGATGTCACAGATTATCCTCAGTTTGAAGGTAAGCGGGCATCATTCATATTATTATTGCTAATTTAGAATGCAAAACTAAACTGTTCTGCAGAAATAATGTACCCATAATACCTTAGGAATTTTAGGTTTTTCCTAAACTACTACCAAGAGCCAACATGCATTCTATTGGGTTGTCATACAGGCTCTGCATCTTTCTTTGAAGTTAGTTAATTAAAAATTTAATTTGCAAATAATGCTGCTAATGTTCCATTTCATCATCTCTTGTAAGGTTCAGTATTATTGGTTAATATGAAACAAAGTGGGTTTAATTATTTGAAGCGACTTCTACAATTGAAATTTGAATGTAGAATTCTCAAAAATTTGAATTTGTTTCAGAGGCTTTTCAGACAACCATATCTAAATTGGGAGGTGTGGATATTGTAGTGAACAATGCATCGATAATGAACGACAGATTATGGGAATTGGAAGTTGATGTTAATTTGGTGAGTGTAATTAATGTTTTTGCGCGCATGTTCTGGGAAACATCGTGCTATTATTTTGCCAAAATGTCTATAATTTTCAATAACTATCCGTCAGAATTCGCTGAAATTTCTCATATACCTTCGAGCCGCCATTTTACAATCGAGTTCCGAATATAAGCTCCATCGACTTTGAATGAAGTGCGAATAGTCAATAGAACATGTGCGCAAAAGCTCTTGACTTCACCTCAGTGCTTTTCAAGAAATTTTAAGAATCTGAATTCAATATTTATGCACATTATCAAAAAAATTCTATAACAGCACAATTATCCAACCACATATCTGCTATAAGTATGCATTTCATAAATAGAGATGAATAAAGATTTGTACAGGGTGAGCCTTTAAGTTGAACATTAATTTTAACCATAGATTCTTATCATCAAATAAAACACTTTTTTCATTTACCATATTAGAAATTCGGCCCAGGAAAAAAGATACAGGCTGTTGAAATTTCGAAAATAAAATTTCCGAATGAAATGAATGGTGGTGTGAAATTTCCTATATCTATGATACATATTTTCCGAATATTAGATATTTTCCACTTCTACTGGTTTTCTAGTTATAGGCTCGTGGATTCATAAAACTTAACGAAATTAGCATAAAGAAAGCAGACAAAGTTTTTCCTGAGTCATTTCAAGAATATTCAATAGTTTCAGAACATTAAATTATTCTTTATTGAATGTTATAAAATAGGAAACTGCAGAAATTTCACTACTTTTATGGATTCGCCCCTAAGCGTTGGAATCCTGAATCAAGCAGTAAACCACGTTACCATACCTTTTTCTCGTCTACCATTAATGGCATAGATAATTTATATGCAGGAGTGTACAAGTATTAGCACATTGTGAAATCGTTAAACGCTTATGACTTTCTCATTCTATTTTGAGTTCACTATGGACTTATTATGAACACTATAAAAGTAGCTACACTCTTATCCACTACAGTTTTTTGTCATATGACATATGTTTCGGAAACAAAGTTTCCATCTTCAAAGACGAAGCGTTACGACTTTTTACCTGAGCCAAATTTGGAAGAATGGTAAATGAATAAAGTGTTTTATTTGATGGGAGGAATCTATGGTTAAAATTAATGTACAACTCACCTTATATAGACATGTACAATAAATTTTTTTTTTCCAGAATGGTGTGATCCGTGGACTACTTCTGGCATATCGCTTCTTGGGCAAAGATAGAGGGGGGCCAGGGGGTGTCGTAGTTAACGTGGGTTCCAGTAGCTGCGTTAACCATCTAGTGTCTTTACCTGTGTTTACTGCTACCAAACATGCAGTAGCAGCACTCACAAGATCCTATGGTGATTCATATCATGAAAAACTGACAGGAGTGAAAGTTGTAGCCATATGTTCGCCACCTTCTGATACGGTTTTAACGGAGGATCCCAGAAAAAGGATCATCAGTGGGGAATATGAACAAGCCTGGCAAAAGGATATAAGTAATTTTACACCAACAAAGTGAGTGATATTGATCAATATTAACTGATGTTCAAGTATACCATTTCCGAGTGTAGAATTTTCCAAATTATTCTCCGATCCCTTATAGACCACATTAGTTAGGTCAGGCGGGAAATTTGAATTACGATCCATCCGTGGATCCGAGCACTGAATTCCCCATGCATTTCTTATGGACCTAAAATTTACGCGAATTTCTCGCCTGTTTTTGATTCTTTGGCTAATTTCTTAAGGTTTATTTCGGTTGAAATAGATTCTGTGAACCTTTCTCAACCATCTAGAATCAAGTTTTTATAACAAAATAGTATATTTCCAAAATAATTAATAAATATAAAAGTGTTCACCAAATTCGATTGAAGTATGTCTCAGCTCACTCGAAATCAGTAAAAAATTATAACATAACCCTAAATCGGCCTTGTAATGACGCACAACAGAAGTCATCTACGACATACGCAAATCTTTCGAACTACACTGATTTCAATTTTGATTTAAAAATAAATTGATGTAGATTTTAATGTGGAAATAACATGAAAACATGCACTAATGATGAAAGTACCCAATACTTGATATCTCTGTACTAACATTTTCTTTTAAATAGGGTAGTTTCATCTCTAAGTTGAAATTCCTTGTTAAAAAATTTGAATATGGATCTCCCGCCAAGAGTATGATTCTAACCTAACTAATGTGGTCTATACCAGGGATGTTGCGAATATTCGCATCCGCATCCGCAAATGCGGAACTTCCGCATAGATTTGGACATCTGCATCCGCATCCGCATCCGCATTAATCAATGCGGATGTTCATGCGGATGCGAATTTCATGCAAGTAGCGCTAGCGACAAGAAAGAATTTGGGCGGGTCCTACTGTTTATTAAGTATAATGCTCCTATTTTTAATTTCACTTACTAATATAAGAACCAGTAGGTGTTTAATATCAAAATTGGTTCAAGCCCTGTGGACAGGAGCTTTCTGGCGCTCTAGTTCAAACAGACAAATTATATCTCCGAAAGTATTGGTTTCTCAGAGTTGAGAATTATATCAATGTATTCTTATGATAGAACTGCATCATAAAGGAAATTCAATTCAAATAATAGTTTATTTATCAAGATTAAATGAGCAATCTGAGAATGAGAACTGCACCATGGAAGAAATCAAATTAAAATAGCTGAAATGGATTTGACTCTGTCTTATAGAACACATATACGAGTATGAACACACAGCATATAATAAAGCTTAGATAGAATAATTATAGCAGTCTGTGAAAACATAGAAGTACGATTCATTATTGAAATTTCCAAAAATTCATATCATATCTCCGAAAGTGTGAGCTTGTTGTAGTTAAAAATGATATCAATGGATTTTTATGGTGAAACTGCATCTTAAATAGAAATTGAATTTGAAATTTGTTCCTTAAAAAAAAATTTTTTTTCGTTACTCCGAAACCATCTGGCCTATTTTGCCCAATAACGAACTTAACCGAGATATTTATCTCCCTAACCTACTCTGAAAATTTCAACTGCCTAGCTCATTCCGTTCGAGAGTTATTGTAGAAAAACATTTTTAAAATTTTCAAAATTTTTTTTTTACATTTTGCGGTAATCTGTTCAATACAAAACTTCACATGCGTATAAATGTCATGATTCTACAATTTGATGCTAAATTTCAGATAGATCGAGTGATCTGTTTCGGAAATATTCATAAAAAATGTTTTTACTAAAATCGGCCATAACTCCGAAACTGCTTGATGGATTTCGCCCATTAACGAACTCTTCCGAGATATTTACGCTCCAAATTACACCTTACACCTTACAAATTCCAATCCTCTAACTCCTTTCGTTCGAGAGTTATCGTGCCTATGGCCGGCCGGCCGGACATAATCGATTTCGACCTCGGATTCTTGATCAGTGAGTCGAACCAAATCGTTTGAGAACATTTTCAGCCAAAAATTCGAAAATTACAGTCATTTGGGCAAATTGATAAGCACTCTCTTCCGAGGAACTAGAGCGCCAAAAATACATACTTACGTTTGATTTGATTAAAATAAAAATGTTAATAATTAAGTTATCATTGTTTTAATTCTTCATTAATAGACTTTTTATTATTATTATTATTATTATTATCATTATACTGATCCTCCTGGGTCTTCCACAAGGAGACCCCTCATAAGCTCTAAGAGCTTGCCCTGAGTTAGGAGAACCAGTTGTGTTCTGTGTAGGCTTTGTTATTGTGTCCTTACGCCACCTTAGGCACAGCACTGTTAATTTTTGACCCAACAGCGAATGGTGGCGATTACCGTGACTAGAAAATTTCTTTCCTAGCCTCGGAATTGAACTTGGGGCTTCCGCTCCCAAGTCAATTACTCTACCACTGAGCTAATCGCACTGTATTTACATAATCTCTCAAACATCCGCATCCGCATCCGCACCCGCGGATGTGAGCTTTCAAAACTCCGCATCCGCATCCGCATCCGCGGATGTGAAAAAATCAGCATCCGCAACATCCCTGGTCTATACAGTGAACTCTATATATACCTGGAAGGGACTCGCCTTGGGAGAAAAGTGAGGCAAACCGATTTCTTAGGCAACCCGCAGTGCTTACGGATATCTATCTCTTTCTATCTCATTGCAGTTAATGGAACGCTCGCGAATTTCTTTGTTTATTTTAAATTTTGTATGCTTATTTAGAAGAAAACGTGATTTTTTTTCTGAACAATTTATCAGGATTAAAGTAATAAAGCATATAGTGCATGGTTCAAGTCAAAATTTAACTGTTCTCCTATGTGGTTGGTAAATAAAATGAAAAGTTAATGGAACGCTCGCGACTTCTTTTGAATATTTTAAATTTTGCATGCTTAATTAGAAGTAAGCGTGAATTTATTTGTGAACAATTCATCAATTTTCAAGTAATAAAGCAAATAGTGCATGGTTCAAGTCAAATTTTAACTGTTCTCCTATGTTGTTGGTAAATAAACTGAAAGGAAAATCGCAAAAGCAACTTTTATTTAAATATTGAAACACACTGTACCTACAGATAGCTACTACTACTAATTGATTGCGTAAACAATTATACGCTTTAGGTGAATTAAAGTATAATGTGTGGGCAAATTGTTTCATCAAAGGTAAATATCTGCGTTGCCTAGGATTTACACCTTCATCTTTCCCTTTTTGAAGAAGTACAAGTTCTAATGACAAACCTAAAAAGAAAATATGCTGTAGCTCTTGAGTTTAAAAATGTAATTTTGTTATTTTTACCTTGAAAATGCTTTTTTAAGACTTCTTCTAGATTTTCATTGCTATGACCACTTTTTGAAATTGAATGAATGACTTCCTTCATGTTAGGAATTTTTACTTCTCTTCTCTTCAGCTTCTGTTTAAGTGTTTTGACTTTTCTTCGTAATAATGTATCTTCATTAGATGAAACAGTTTGAGTTGCATGATCAGTCAACGTTTTAACTTTTGGGCTTCTTGAAGTTGACGATAAATCAACATCTGTAGGTGATATGGTATGCTCAGTAACATTCTCATTATCAACATCCACAGACAATTCCTGAGGAAAAAAAATCGTTCATTTCCTTCCAAGATGGATCCAAATATATTTTTTTCATATATACACCATAAGGTACCTACCAATTTTCTTATTTTCCGTCGAGGTTCAACAATTTTCGGTAACAAATGCTTGGGGATATGAAAATATACCAGGAACAGCATCTGGTTTCAATAATTTAGAGATACATCCAGGTCTCACTATGTAATCAGTAGGAAGAAAATGCTCCCCACAAAGTTTGCTTGTTTTAGATGGAGCCCATTTCTTCCTGCGAACTGCCTTAATCCATAACTGATATCAGGGGATCTATTCTCGACCATTCGCAATTTTCACGATCGGTCGCATATGCCGTATTTGCCATAGAGATGCGCACGATGGTGCAAATTGCGAATGATCGAGAATAGATCCCCTGGTCGTTTGAATCGAAACCTATAAACAATAAATCCACCTTAAATCCATCAATGTTCTTGCTATTGATACCTATTTATTATTTTATATTCAAATCTAAATATTATAAACTCACACATGAAAAGATATTCGCCGATAATCTTGCTCGTTCTTGCATCCAAACGCTACACAATATATAACCATTTTTATTTATTGTTGAAACTATATAAAGTTTGAAACTATCGCCCAATCACAACTGGCACTAACAAAATTCTGTACTTTTTAAACTTCAAACGATAAAGGCAGCTGAACTAATGGCATACCAAAACGAAATAAATGTTCATCTTCAATAATATTGCACATTCCAAACGAAGGTAATCCCCAAACTACCTGAATTTCTAAGTAAAAGATAATTCATGCAGATAAACACAACTCGCTTGCATGTATGAGTGCAACAAAGACAGGTTACCGTAAATAGTGCTATCTTTGTCTCCGTTGCCCCTGACTCACTTTTCAAACGCACTTTGTATGGACGTATCCCTTCCAGTTAGTATAGAGTTCATTGGGTCTATATGGATCAACATTGGCCGCGTTCGGGGACCCAACAGTTGCGGAACAGTTGTCACATTTCTATGATTTTTCTGCCGCTTCTTTCCACTTTGGAACATGTTGAGTAGCAGTTGTCATTTTAAGGAGCGGAGATTTTTTCCGCTCAGCATCGGTAACATGTTGTAAGTTTGACAGTTGTGACATTTATTTTAAAAATAAGGAGCGAAAAAATGGTTACTGGGACATACATTCTCGACGGAAAAAATTACGTGCATTTTGGGACATTCTAAAATGATCTTTGAATAAATCACCCATATATTGATGAATTGTATCTTCATAAAAATTCTGATTCCTGGGAGCAATTTCTCTGTTTGTATCTTCCAATAAAGGCAGAGGTTGAACCAATAATTTATCTTGTTATATTGGCCGTAATATTATCATCTTCGAAGAGTAATGAAATGATATTTGGATTCATTATTGAATATTTATTTTTGGGACAGGCAATCAAAGAAAATTCGAATCACCCAACCTGAACTTCAAACATCTGTGATTTGCCGACAAAAGGAGCTGTCCGTTCGGCAGATTACGATACCGCTACCTATTGGTATAGCGTAGCGGTTCATGCTACCGATCTTTCTGCCGAACGCGACTATATCAAAATCATGAAATACCTCTATTTTGTCATTGGGATGTCACAACAAACGTAATAAACTCACAGATGGGAGCAAATTGCTCCTAAAGACAAGGACAACTGTGAAAATTAAGAGGAAAACGTATTGATTTCAATACAGAATCAGGCAAACTATTCACGTTCAATATACATACTTATATGAATTTTTCTTTCAGATCAGATTATTTGGCGCGGGCTTTAGCTGAAATTATACAAAAAGTTCCTAGTGGTTCGAGTTGGCTGGTTGAAGGTACCAATCCTCCGAAAGAAATCAAAGTTTTTCTGTAAGGAGCAGACACATTCAGACTGACAACATATTTGCCAAGCGTTAAAAGCAACATTTTATACCCAAGGAGATACAACATCATCAGGAAGTTTTGGACTGTTTGATACAATCAGATTCAGGAAAAGGAATGAAGAAGTGTCGGAAGAAAATTGAGTGAATCATTAATATAGCAAATAGAGATAGCGCATCTCGAACTCCAAGTAGTTCTATCTCAAGTTGGGGGATTTTGTTTTAAATTTAGTGACAATATCTCTCGCGAAGTATGGATGTATGGGCTTTCACTTTATGTTTGGAAGATTATCGTACGTCAAAATGCATGTGATACTCGATGGATCTATGGAAAAATTCATAGGTACTGAAATGACCAATGAGGATAGTATTTTTGGAAATCCGCAATGATCTCATTCGATGTTTTCATTCAATAGATCACTGTATCTACCTGCACACGTCACAAGTCACGAGGGAACAAACAAACTATTTGTTAGCGTAAGGAGTGTTCTGTTCTTTGCAATTTTAAAGTGTTTTCCTGAAGTTTTCCGAGTATACCTTAAAATTTTAAGACATTGGGTAAACGTGTTTTCAGATAATATACCCTAAGAATCCTCTGTGACACGGAAAAATCGAAATATTTTGCTTATAATCTCACTTGCAGAAGTTGGATACTATGGCAGAATTTTGTTATTTATGAATTTCTTGATTTAGCATCTAGATGCCTTTTTGCGCGTATGTTCTGGGGAACATCGCGTTATCATTTTGCCCAAACTTTCGAATTTTTTTACGAAAATGGTCTCAAACGATTTGGTTCGACTCCCCAATGAAGAATTCGAGGTCAAATTTGATTCTGTCCTGCCGTTGCCACGATAACTTGAGTACGGAAAGAGCTAGCGACTTGAAATTTTCAGGGTAGGTGGCGCATCCCAATTCGACGGACAAGTTCGTTAATGGGCAAAATCGGCCCAATGGTTTCCGAGTAATAATTTTGTTTTCAACCAATATAAATCCGATCGAATTAAAACTTGATGAGAATATGAAGCTAAGCACGTTTGTGAAACTTTGTAGGAGTTGTATCGCTACAAAATTATTAAAACATTATTAAAAAATATTTTTGTTGTCACGATAACCTGAGAACGGAGAGAGATAGCGGCTTCAAGTTTTCAGGTTAGGTTCTGCATCCCAACGCGACATTTGAGTTTGTTTATAAGCATAATCGGCCTAACGGTTTTAGAGTTATAGCCATCTGAAATGTGGTTGTTTTTTTCTCCTCAATAACTCGAAAAATACTAAACCGATTGAATTGAAACATGGTTATTAGTTGTAGAATGCCAACGCGAAAATTCTTGCAAATTTTCGTGAGGATCGTATTTGTAGAAGCTTTTGAGAAATCATTGAAAATTAAAAAAAAAATTCTAAATATCAGTAATTATTCGTCTGAAATTGCAAAATTTTGCAAGAACCTTTAGAACCTAACTCTTCTGCCAAGTTTTAAGTTTTAACACGGTCGGTTAAATATTGTTGGAGATTCGAGCAGCCTTGTGTGAGTTCAGTAGATGAGTGACCGTTGCCTCGATAACTTTCGAACGAAAGGAGATAGATACTTGCAATTTTCAGAGTAGGTTGCGTATCCGAATGGGAGATTTTTCGTTTTTGGGCATAATATCGGTCCAACGGTTTCCGAGTTATACCCACCTGGAATTTTATTTCCTCGATAACTCAAAAAATAAAGATTCGATCGAATTAAAGCTTGGTAACTAAAAATAGAAAATCAACATAAAGAAGTCTTTAAAATTTTGTAAGAACCGTACCCCTAGAAAATTTCAAAAACATTACGAAGAAAAAAAATGGTTTTAGCACTGACGTGAAGTCAGGAGCTTTTGCGCGTATGTTCTATTGTCCATTCTCCTGTATTGGACACCCTTAATCGAATTTACCATGGTAAATTCGATTAAGGTTGTCCAATACAGGAGAATGGGCAAAAGAACATACGCGCAAAAGCTCCTGACTGAACGTCTGTGCTTGAACCAATTATTTTCAGAGATAAATCACTTAAAAGATGCACGCACGTGCTCTTACAAATTATGGTTTGTTTGCCCCGTGGTCATAATTAATCATCTATATCAATTGTATTTATTTATAATTGACCAAATAAATTCATCATAGCGAAAACAGTCTTCCTCATAGAGATAAATTTTCATTGACCATTTCATGAGAAAACTATCGATCCCTATGGATTCGTACGCCATATTTGCTTGCTCGCATTCAATGAGAATTTTTGCAAATCAAAATTGCTTCCGCTTGTTTTATGTTTGGATATAAATGGGTCGATATTTTATCAACAAAATTCACCATAAGATATGTAAAGAACGACAAATGAATGTTATAACTTTAATTTAAATAGTGAGTAAGAACTGAAAATTATAATGTTTTGATGACGATATGATGTGAATGCTGTATCGAAAAGAATATTTCTTATATTTGATGAATTTTTGCAACGTTTGAGATACTGTTGATTTTTTATAATTCAATTCTAAAGAAAGTTATTGTTCAAATTTTGATAATACTCATTAAAATATTGATTTCTTGGAGTTTTTGCCTTTAATCCTCTCTACACGTTGTCCGGAACCAAGGTGAGGTTAAGAATATATATTCATTTGGAAAATTTTTTTTTTTATTTTTTATGGCAAAAGTTAACCCTACACCTTCTCGTGGTTCTTGCTGGACAATGTATTGAATGACAACAATAAGTTTATTGTGCAGAGAAGAAAAGCATCTATTCAATTCATTATAGGATCAGGGTTCTATTTCGTTTATTCTTCCAGGGATTCCGAAAGAAATAACTAATTCAATGAATTCGTTAGTGTTTTCAATTCGAAATAATGGAAAAGACTATCTCTTTAGAGAGCTGTGGCTCATGTAGAAATGCCAGGAGCGTGCTTGACCATAGCTCACTATATCTAACTAGCCGGAACATGATAAAATGGCAACACCGCCTTGAGTCGTAAGCCAGGCGATTCAGTCGAACGTTTGTTATTGTAAATGGCAGATTAATTCTGATTCTGGAATTAACCAGTATTGTTTTTCGCGGATATTTCGTGGTATTTTTGTGTATAACGGTGTGAAATGTGAATTAATGCAATGAAATGATAAATATGGTCGGATATTTATGTTCTGTGATTAAACTGCAGTGTGTAAAAAGTGAAATTTCCTTTGGATTATTTCTACTTGGAGATGGGTATATTTCAGTTGGACAACAAGATGGACTAGAAATATGAGTGAAATGGAACATTCATTTCTTCCGATTTTATAGAAGATTTTGATGATGACCTTTCTAATAATTTTTCAACAAAAATTGATACATATGTATGGGAGATCAAGAAACTCAAAGAATCTATTTATTTCTATATATGTATTCAATTTCGAAAAGTCTTCGTCTGTAGATGCTTCAGTAATCAGTTGAAATCAATAAGGACCTTATTATTATTCATCCAAAATTATTCATTGAGAATGTTCAGATTTCCTGCAGTGATTTGAAATGGATTCTTCCTTTCGATCTAACCCTGAGCAAATGTTCTCAACTAATCTGCTTTCCCGCTGTAGAAATATAATTAATGGGGATTCAGATTCATTATTTATCAATTTGTTTTATCAACATTTTTACACAGTTCAGATCAAAAATTAATTTTATGTTAATTTATTGAATTGTTATTTAGAATTCACAGAGACTTGTAGTTGTGGTTTACATTGGTAAAGCATTCTAAATTCACTTTATTCTGTTTTAACAAATTTATTTTTGAAAAATTTTGTAGAAAATACGTATAATAATGTTATTAATGTCCACCGAATGGAAAATAAACAGAAACATTTGTAGATAGCAGAAATTCACCATTATAGTAAGAACCAAAAAATGGCGAACTCTAAGATGAATAACTCCATTTTCATTAGCCTACTTCATTAGTATTATAATTGTCATGTTTAGGAAAATATATTTATTTTGAGAATTTCATTCTACTTAGTTCATATTTTTGGCGCTCTAGTTCCTCGGAACTGAGTGCTTATCAATTTGCCCAAATGTCTGTAATTTTCGAATTTTTCGATGAAAATGGGCTCAAACGATTTGGCTCGACTCACTGATCAAGAATCCGTGGTCGAAATTCATTCTGTCCGGCCGGTCCGGCCGGCCGTAGGCACGATAACTCTCGAACGGAATGAGCTAGACAGTTGAAATTTTCAGAGTAGGTTTGGGAGATAAATATCTCGGCTAAGTTCGTTATTGGGCAAAATCGGACAGATGGTTTCGGAGTAACAAAAAAAAAATTTTTTTTTACAAAGCAAATTCCAAATTAAATTTTTTTCAATAAGCAGTTTTACCATAAGAATCCAATGATATTATTTTTAACTCTAACAAGCTAATACTTTCGGAGATATGATTTTTCAAAATTTCAATAATAAATCGTATTTCAACGTTGTCACAGAATGATATAATTATTCTATGTATGAATTGTCATAATGTCAACTTATTTTCCTAAGACATGACATTATCTAATCAATCGAAGAATTGTGAGCGAAGTGAGAAAAACCTCAGTTGTTTGCTCCGAAATTACTTTTTCTCAGAAAAGTCTTACATTTCGGAACGGAACATGAAGTAAGAGATCTGAGAGTACTGAGACTGCTTTTCATCCATAGACATAGATATAACTCTCGAACGGAATGAGGTAGGTAGTTGAAATTTTGAGAGTAGTATAGGGAGATGAATATCTCGGTTAAGTTCGTTATTGGGCAAAATTGGCCAGATTTAATTTGATTTCTTCCATGGTGCAGTTCTCATTCTCATAATTTTCTCATTTAATCTTGATAAATAAACTATTATTTGAATTGAATTTCCTTTATGATGCAGTTCTATCATATGAATACATTTATATAATTCCCAACTCTGAGAAACCAATACTTTCGGAGATATAATTTGTCTGTTTGAACTAGTTTTTGGCAATAGTTAACTCTACACCTTCTCGTGGTTCTTGCTGAACAATGAATTGAATAATATCTATCTAGGATTCTATTTCAACTTGATCTCAATAATATTGTGCAGAATGAAATGTAGCAATTCAATTTAGTGAAAAAGTAGGGTCTCATAATGTTTATTCATCCATAGAATTCCATGCAAGAAAAGCTATTCAATGAGTTCAATAGAGTTTTAAATTCGAAATATACGATATCCAGCCTCTAAGAGACGATAAATTGCGGCGTTGTCAGACTATGTTCCAGGCTATCCCTATAGAGGGTTGTAGCTCATGTAAAGATGCAAGGAGAGGGATTGACTGAGCTTAGCCTATACGCCATCGTTTCATTGTTGATAACAAAATGACAACCATTTGATTCAGACGACATTCGAAAATGTCACATATAAATGACACTTCAGTTGAAACAAGCCTTGAAATAAAGTAGACATCGAAATTGAACGTCAGAAAGAAAATTGATTTCCTTTACATGAAATATTTGTTGTTGACCAACCTCTAACTGAAGTACCCAAAAAAGGTCGAAATGGACGTATCTATGAAACTTCTCAAGATCAACTATTACGGTTCATCTGGCAAGTGCAACAAGATTTTCAGAAGACGAAGGAAACTGAAGAGATGCGTTTGTGTCCTGCCACAAACCGGAGAATTAGAATTCCCCAGAGTTTGGGAAGAATTGAGAACTAACAATCAGTTATGTGATGGTACTGTCCGATGTGCGAGTGGCAAGGAATTTCGGATTCACAGGGCTATATTGTCCGCCGTGAGTCCATATTTTAAGGTATGAATTCACCGCCAATGAGGCAATAACGAATTTATTTTATATTCAACAACAATATCATACTGGAAAGGGGTTGAATACGGACATTCTTACTTATTTCTGTCCGATGAAACGTTAATTCGTGACACATTATGACTGAACCAAAATTATACAGGTGTTCCGAATGGAAGTTAATACAATGAAATGATTCCTTTCTGGATTTACTCTCTCAAATTCTATAAAAATATCTATGAAATATAAAAATAACAACAAAATTTCAGATGAGTATAACTTCAAAACTGTTGGCCGATTATACCAATTAACGAACCTAAATGTCGCACTCGGATGCGCAACCTACCCTGAAAATTGCAAGTCTCTATCTCTTTCCGTTCTCAAGGTATCGTGAGGTACATACAATTTTTTCGTAATTTTTTCAAATAACTCTAGAGGTACGGTCCCCATAAAATTTTACACACGTCTTTATATCGATATTCTACAACTAGTTACCAAGCTTCAATTCGATCGAGTCTATATTTTTTGAGTTATCCAGGAAATAATATTCCAGATCGTTATAACTCCGAAACCATTGGGCCGATTATGGCCAACAACGAACTTAACTCTCCCATTCGGATGCGCAACCTATCCTGAAAAGTCCCTATCTCCTTTCGTTCGAAAGGTATTGAAGTAACGGTCACCCATCCAGCTACTGAACTCACACAAGGTGGCTTGGATCTCGGAAATTTCGCAAGAATTTTCGCGTTGGCACACATACAACTAATAACCATGTTTCAATTAGATCGTTTCCGTATTTTTCGAGTTATTGAGGAAATAATAACCGAATTTCAGACGGGTATAACTCCCAAACCGTTTGGCCGATTATGCCTATGAAAAACTTCAATGTCGCAGTCAGTTTCAATTCTTGGTTGAAATCAAAATTATTACTCGGAAACCTTTAGGCCGATAATGCCCATTAACGAACTTGTCCGTCGTATTGTTACGCGCCACCCACCCTGAAAATTTCAATTCGCTATCTCTTTCTGTTCTCAACTTATCGTGGCAACGGCCGGCCGGCTGGATAGAAACAAATTTGACCTCGAATTAGGAAGTCGAACCCAATCGTTTGGACTCATTTTCGGCAAAAAATTCGAAAATTATACAGACATTTGGGCAAAATGATAACGCGATGTCCCCAGAACATGCGCGCAAAAATTAGTAAAATTATTAAATGATGATACTGTTGATCAGTGGCGTAGCCTGAACTTATTTTACGTTTTACCAGAAATTACAGGGGATACATCCCGTTATCCCCTCCCGTATAGGCTCCTGCTATAGATTGACACGTAACACTAATCTTTATTGAAAGGGGCATACCATTGAAGCCCTATTTTGTAGCCATGTAATTTTCCAAGATGTAACTACCAATTAATTTATCAGTGTAGGCTCTCTTCACGAACTCTATAAATAGAGACAAAGAAGAGAATAGCCGAGCGAATACAACCATCCCTACTTCGATTCTGGAAATTCTTCTGGACTTTGCCTATTCTGGAAAATGTTTCATCAACGAGCAGAATGTCGAAAATTTGCTGAGATTCGCTGATCAGTACGAGATTTTAGGTGTTGTTCAGTTGTGCTGTAAATTTTTATTGGGTAAGCATGCTTGTATAATTTCAGGTAAAACAAATATTTGATTGATTGCCTAGTTTCAGAAGCTTCATGATCCATGTTCTTCTTCTACGATTCTGATAGAAATGGGTGTTTTTTTGAGAACTTAAAATTGTAATAATACATTAAAAAAAATCAAAACAAAATAAAATCACTCAAAATTTGATGGAATGTTTTTTGCGCGTAATAGACCATGAGCGCAAAAACTCTTGACTCTACGTTATTGCTTTTCTAGATTGATTTACCTTTTAGAAATATGAATCGAATCGAAAGAGATCTACGTTAAAATTTGATAGCTTTGATGAATTTCGAAACTTGACATTTCCTTATTGACCGTAGATCTATAATGTTATTGTTTGTATTCAGGGTGGAAAAAAAAAGTTTGATCAGCCTCGTTCACCTAACCTAACTCTCCTAGTTATTAATCACAAAAAGTCCTGAAATTGGGGACAACTAAACCGTAGGTATTTATATGGTGAAGTGTAAATTGAGGTCTCGAATAAATTTTGAAAATTCTAAGGCTGACCTTGAGGGTACTCAATTGTACAATGTGATAAGCTTATTCAAATTTCATGATTCAGTGGAAAATGTATGTGATAGGAATGATTTCGAATGAATGGTGGATATTAATGAAAATGTATGAACAAAATTTATGTGCGCTACTTAATTTCAGACGAAATGTGCCCTGCGAACTGCTTGGGGATTCTTCATTTTGCAAGCCAATATTTCTGCACCAAACTAATGGAACGCGGGAAGTCGTATGTGAGGCACCATTTCGTCGACTTGCTGATGGACAGCTGCGAATTTGTCAATCTCACATTTTCCGAACTGCTGGAAATTCTCCAGGACGATGAACTGAACATAAAATCAGAAGAGATCGTCTTTGACGCCATCAAGAAATGGGTCAATTTTATGCCTATGAAGAGAAGAGTGCATATGTTAGAGTTACTGAAGTGTATGAGGTTACATAATTTAGAGACGAAGCAAATAACAAGAATGTCGAAATGGTCATTGATTCAGAAAGATCCGGTGAGTGGTCACTCCTAACATTTCTGTGTTCATAGTACTAGCTACAACACTAGAAAAAAGTCTTAGATTGATTTGAAAGGTTCGTTATTTGAGACAGCAATACACACATCGCGAACTTATTCATTATGATTGACCTGGCTACGGCCTTGTAGGCATCGAATTGCAGATAGACTAGGGATTCCCCGTATGGTACGTTATCCGTATACATATAGTGCTTTTGTACCAGGAAACTAACAGGGTTGATTGAGAAGAGTTATTGGTTCTCCTAGAGTCCTAGATGAGTAACTAATAACTAATGCAAAAGTAATCGAAACATAATAGGTGCAGTTGTCAGTACCTTAGACTATAGGTTGCTTCCATAGTCTATGGTCAATACCAACCTAGGCCGAACACTTTCTAGAACAAAGTTGTGGTCTAGGAGACCATTAAAGCGATATTGTCAAAAAAAATAAAAAATTGGTTCAAGCACTGACGTGAAGTCAGAAGCTTTTGCGCGTATGTTCTATTGTCCATTCTTCTGTATTGGACACCCTTAATCGAATTTACCATGGTAAATTATGTTGTCCATTCTCCTGTATTGGACACTCTTAATTCGAATTTACCATGGTAAATTCGAATTAAGAGTGTCCAATACAGAAGAATGGACAATAGAACATACGCGCAAAAGCTTCTGACTTCACGTCAGTGCTTGAACCAATTTCTTATTTTTTTATTGTTTTGAACCAAATTTTTGAACTTATTGTGGCTGTAAGCTCACTAATTTTATTGAAATCAGTTAATCCCTTTCGAAAATATCGGCAATATCGGTATATGAAAAATGCAAGCTTTCAATTTTTTTCGGATCAGTTTTGAATTTGTCCATGTAACTAAAAACCTTAGAAATATATGCACATGAAAATCAGGAACGCTCTGTATATTCCATTAAGGAACGGTTAGTACCTACCATAAAATTTCTTGATGATTTAAAACAAATATTTTGAAAATAGATTTTGATACTGATATGATATGATACTTTCGAACACAAGCCTGTATATGCATATTTTCTATAAAATTCAAGACCATTAAACAAAATTATATAATGGTGAATCAGTGAAATTTTACTCATATTTGAATTTTTTAATTCAACTACGAACAACTATTCTCTGATTCACCATTATGTAATTTTGTTGACTGTTCTTGAATTTTCGACCAGTTCCAAACAGGTTGGCGTAGCGCTCGGGTGTCTGTCGTATGTACGGTTCTTTTCAGCGAGTTTAAAATAGTGATACAATTTCTAGTGATTAATGATGTGTCAACACAGTGCGGAGTGGGTCAGATACAAGTCATATAGTGCAACAACATGTGAAAAAAGTGTATAAGTGCATTTGCGAATCTTTGGAGTATATTCAGTGAACCAAGTGACATATGTTCGATAGAAGTGGAAAACAACGAGTGGTGAGTGGAATATTGGAAAAAAATTGGTTCAAGCACTGACGTGAAGTCAGAAGCTTTTGCGCGTATGTTCTATTGTCCATTCTTCTGTATTGGACACCCCTAATCGAATTTACCATGGTAAATTATGTTGTCCATTCTCCTGTATTGGACACTCTTAATCGAATTTACCATGGAAAATTATGTTGTCCATTCTCCTGTATTGGACACTCGTAATTCGAATTTACCATGGTAAATTCGAATTAATAAGTGTCCAATACAGGAGAATGGACAACATAATTTACCATGGTAAATTCGATTAAGGGTGTCCAATACAGAAGAATGGACAATAGAACATACGCGCAAAAGCTTCTGACTTCACGTCAGTGCTTGAACCAATTTTTTTTTTCGTGATTTTTTTGAAATTTTCTAGGGGTACGGTTCTTAAAATTTTTTTTTTCGTCATTTTTTTCGAAATTTCTAGGGGTACGGTTCTTACAAAATTTTAAACACGTCTTTATGTTGATTTTCTACTACTAGTTACCTAGCTTCAATTTCGATCGAATATTTATTTTTCGAGTTATCAAGGAAATAATATTCCAGGTGGGTATAACTCGGAAACCGTTAGACCGATTATGCTCAAAATCAAACTCAACTCTCCCTTTCGGATATGCAACCTACCCTGAATATTGCAAGTCCCTATCTCCTTTCGTTCGAAAGTTATCGAGGCAACGGTCACCCATCTAGTGAACTCACACAAGAATGCTCGAATCTCCAACAATATTTAACCGATCGTATTAAAACTTGAAACTTGGCAGTAGAGTCAGGTTATGAAGGCTCTTGCAAAATTTCAGCAATTTCAAACGAATAGTTACAGATATATAGAATTTTTTTTTTTATTTTCAATGATTTATTGAAAATTTTCTACAAATGCTATCCTCACCAAATTTTGCAAACATTTTCGCGTTGGCATTTTACAACTAATAACCATGTTTGAATTCAATCGGTTCAGTATTTTTGAGTTAATGAGGAACAAAAAACCACCAAATTTCAGAAAATTTCAGATGGCTATAACTCTGAAACCGTTTGACCGATTATGCTCATGAAAAAACTGAAATGTCGCGTTCTGGTACACATCCTAACCTGAAAATTCCAAGCCGCTATCTCATTCCGTTCTCGAGTTATCGTGACAACAAAAATATATTTTAATAATTTTTTTAAAATTTTCTAGCCATACGATTCGCACAAAATTTCATAAACGTGCTTAGGCCGCTCGTACACCAGCACGACGCGACCGCAACGCTACCGCGACGATACTTTTTAACGAGGAAGATGCGTCGCGTCACCGTATCCTTGGTGTGGGCGCTTCTACGAATTACCACGTACCGCG
This sequence comes from Halyzia sedecimguttata, assembly GCA_937662695.2. Classification (NCBI taxonomy): domain Eukaryota; kingdom Metazoa; phylum Arthropoda; class Insecta; order Coleoptera; family Coccinellidae; genus Halyzia; species Halyzia sedecimguttata. Next base: position 215,316 of record OW569411.2, on the reverse strand, counting down.
ACTGCGAAGCGACACGAAGTCGCGGTCGCGTTGCGGTCGCGTCGTGCTGGTGTACGAGCGGCCTTAGGTTCATATTCTACAACTACTCACCAAGTTTCAATTCGATCGGATTTATAGTGGTTGAAAACAAAATTATTACTCGGAAACCGCTGGGCCGATTATGCCCATTAACGAACTTGTCCGTCGTATTGGGATGCGCCACCTACCCTGAAAATTTCAAGTGGCTAGCTCTTTTCGTTCTCAAGTTATCGTGGCAACGGCCGGACGGCCGGCCGGACAGAATCAAATTTGACCTCGAATTCTTCATTGGGGAGTCGAACTTAATCGTTTGAGACCATTTTTTTCAAAAAATTGGAAAGTTACAGACATTTGGGCAAAACTATAATGCGATGTTCCCCAGAACATACGCGCAAAAAATATTGTTTCATGCCATGATATCGCAGGTCGGGAAAAAGACTATGATAACTCAGAAAATTATATTTTTCAGGATAGCGGTTTGAAGTTTTGATATGTGTTAATTAATTACCCTTTAAAATGGGTAGCTTTCTGCTATAAAATAACCAACAGGACATCTTGAAACTGTATGCATTATTCACTTCACACTGTCGCCTTGGTAACCCCTTTTTTAACCCCTTTTCTGAGCCAGTTTGTACCCCCAATTTTGAGATGTGATAATATTCACCAAAACCTTTCATTAATTTCTCGAGTTATGATCCTTTTGGAACAGGAGATTTATTGAATTATGTTGAGTTTTAATGAATTTTCGATAAACAAATTTTTCAAAAATGGAAAAAAACGCAAATCTCTCACCAACTACTGACGAACTCTGTTTTTTGGCGCTCTTGTTCCTCGGAACAGAGTGCTTATCAATTTGCCCAAATGTTTATAATTTTCGGATTTTTGGCTAAAAATTGTCTCAAACGATTTGGTTTGACTCACTGGTCAAGAATGCGTGGTCGAAATCGATTCTGTCCGGCTGGCTGTCCGTTAACACGATAACTCTCGAAGAAAAGGAGTTAGAGGATTGAAATTTGCAGAGTAGGTTTGGAGCGTAAATATCACGAACAAGTTCATTAACGGGCGAAATCCACCAAACGGTTTCGGAGTTATGACTGTTTATAGTAGAAACATTTTTTATGAATATTTCCGAAACCGATCACTCGATCTATCTGAAATTTAGCATCAGATTGTAGAACAATAACCTTTATACGCATGCGAAGGTTTGTATTGATGGGATTGCCATAAAATGTAAAAAAAAATAAATTTTGATTTAAATTTTGTTTCTACAATAACTCTCGAACAGAATGAGCTAAGCAGTTGAAATTTTCAGAGTAGGTTCGAGAGATAAATATCTCGGTTGAGTTCGTTATTGGGCAGAATAGGCCAGATGCTTTCGGAGTAAAGCAAAAAAAAAATTTTTTTCAACTTACAAATTTCAAATTCAATTTCTTTTAAGATACAGTCTCTCCATAAAAATCCATTGACATCATTTTCAACTCTAACAAGCTAATACTTTCGGAGATATGATGTTTTGAATTTTCAATAATGAATCGTACTTCTATGTTCTCACAGAATGCTATAATTATTCTATCTGTGCTGATTCCGCTTTTTAAATACCTCTCTAATAACCTTTCAGTACAGTGACTATGTGATAATATAGTCACTGTACCTTTCAGTATCACAGGGACCTCTACTATTAAAGTCTAGGACCTAATTTATCTAACCTTGGCTGTATTGTGATCGTCTAGTGAATTGGTAGGACTACTTACTTACGTTGTGTAGGCAATCCAAGTTACACTGAATGACACAAGGAAAATGGGCGGGAAGTTTAAAGATTCAAACAACGGTTATGCGTTCTGATACATATATTGTGTATAACTGGGGGAAAAGAACGCTTAGAAAAACCCCCAGTTGTGTGATCGTCATGATCCGACGTAGTTATATCCACCAACTGGTACATTCACATTTCTACAATAATTAAGAACGATAAAGAGAGCACCTGGTGGATCGTACGGTCTTTGTAATATGATAATGTAATATTCACCTGATCGGAGGACAGTAAGCATTAGTGCAGTTCTCATTCTCAGATTGCTCATTTAATCTTGATAAATAACAACAAATCTTGTCAAATTTTGAACAAGAGCGCTGAAGCTCCTGTCCACAGGGCTTGAACCAATTTTTTCAATGAGCTTTGACTTTGAATCACTTGGGAATTGTTTGGTCCTTTGAACCATCGGATTGTTCCATAGGTTAGGGAGATGAATATCTCGGTTAAGTTCGTTATTGATGGGCAAAATTGGCCAGATTTAATTCGATTTCTTCCATGGTGCAGTTCTCATTCTCATGATTGCTCATTTAATCTTGATAAATAAAATATTATGTGAATTGAATTTCCTTTATGATGCAGCTCTATCATATGTATACATTGATATAATTCCCAACTCAGAGAAACCATCAATACTTTCGGAGATATAATTTGTCTGTTTTAACTAGTTTTGAGTTATGATAGTCTTTTCCCCGACCATCGATATATTCATATGATATAATAATTTCACAAAACTCATCATCAGTAAAAAAATTCTGTCTTGATACAAATCTCGCATTATGCTGTCTGTATCACACTTTGCACTTTGTCATCCTTACATCATTCGAATGTTTTTTCATTTCAGGAATGTAAGCAATACATGATCGAAACGCAACAACTAATTCACCAGTATATGTTAGAAGAAACCACGACCGACTCCGAGAACTATTCCTTTCGGCCGAGGATACCCTACGAAATACTTTTTGCGATAGGAGGCTGGAGTGCAGGAAGTCCGACGAATTTCATCGAAATCTACGACATCAGGGCCGACAGATGGTTGCTATCAACCGATACCGACTCAGTTCCAAGAGCGTATCATGGATTATGTTCTTTGAGGGGGTTCATTTACATGGTCGGAGGATTTGATGGAAACGAGTATTTCAACACGATGAGGTGTTTCAATCCAGTGTCGCACGAATGGTCCGAATGCGCCTGTATGTATTATCCAAGGTGAGACCATCTTATTTTTTTTTTTCGAGGAATTAAAGTATTTTTTTCGTACCATCCAAATTCTTCTAATTTTATTTTTTCTTAGCTAATTCAATGCCATTCGTGAATTGAAATGGATTTCCGGCACGTGATCACCAATAATCGTTACCATGCGCATAAAATCATATCAATTTTTGACCACTTTTTCCAATAACCGTGTGGTCTTATCTCATCAATATCAATATTGTTCTCCAATGCTTCAGGAACTGTTGGTTTGTCTGCGTAAACTATGAATTTAACATAATCAGACAGAATAGAAATTCTTATTAGGGATTAATTGCGATTAATTGTATTGTGGAGTAGTAAAGTAATCAGAAAGTATGAGGACTTCGGATACGTGAATGATCATCCAAAAAGTAGTCGACCGGCAATTCCAGAGAAGGTCGAATTGAACATTTTATTACATAGTTGGAGGATAATCCTCATTTGTCTTCGAGAACTATAGCGGAAAATAACAATATATACCGGGTGGCCCACCATCACAGACGCGGAGCTCGTTTTGAGGGAGTATATGAAGATATTTTGGGAATTTTTTTTTTGTGATGTGTGTAGGGTGTTCGAAAACAAAGATATAGACCAAAGTTGCATTTTTTAATTGTAACACCCTGTATTCGACCTCAAAAATGGATTGGCAAACTCAAATTATGATGAGACAATAAACCTTAAGGTCACAGTGCAACGATACCTCTTACAACAATATAATAATAATAAAGATTCTATCATATTAGGTACATTTTTTTTTCAGGTGTTATGTAAGTGTTGTTATGCATGATGAAAGAATCTACGCTTTAGGGGGATATAATGGTAGAGTTAGGATGAACACGGTAGAAAGGTACAATCCAGATAAGAATCAATGGGAGTTGATACCATCAATGCTGAAGCAGAGATCGGATGCCAGTGCTGCGGTACTCAATTCAAAGGTAAGTTGAAATATGAATATTTTCTATGGGTGTATATCAAAATAGTTACGATTAAATTTAGGGAGTGATTCCTTGTCAAAAAAGAAGGGTGGATCTTTCATATAAGCTTTTCTTTTTTAAGCCTCCCTTGTTTAGTTACACGTTACACCCCCCTAAAGATGGCACCCGAAAATCTTAATTTTTTTTTCTTAGAAATAAGAAAACTGACAAGAATGAAATCAAGCAGATATTTTATGTGGGTGAGAGGGCATTCAGAAAATGTTTTGGTGGTGTTCCTCTATGATTGAAAGGCATAGAAAAAGCCACCCCTAAACCTTGTTTCGCAATCGCAAGAAACTATTTTCTAGTTCGGAATTTCATGTTCACAATAATTGCTAAAATACGATTGAGTTGAAATCAGGTACAAGATGAAAAATGGCGGCTGGACGGTTTGTGCGGAATTTCAGAGGAATCTGACAGCTATACTTTCTGAAATATAAAATTATAACCATTATAATTTCAAGTCGCTATCTCTTTCCGTTCGAAAGTTATCATGGTAACGGACGGCTGACCAGACTGAACCGAATTTGATCTCAAATTCTTCATCAGTGAGTCGAACCTAATTGTTCCTGGACCATTTTCGACAAAAAAACTGGGAATAAAGCCCTGTGGACAGGAACTTTGGCGCTCTTGTTCAAACTTTGACAAAAAATATCTCCGAAATTATTGGTTTCTCAGAGGTGGGAATGGATCAATGGAGAACTGCATCATGAAATAAATTAAATTTCCTTTGCATCTTATCTTTATATGACGGTCCAAGTTCAAAACTATCAGGGGTCATTCTGAAATAGTGAGCAAATGAAGTAGCCAGTTTTATCGTGTTAACGGCCGGCTGGACATAATTAATTTTGACCACGAATTCTTGATCAGTGAGTCGAATTAAATCGTTTAAGACCATTTTGATCCAAAAAAAATTATAGACATTGAAAAGCACTTTGGAACAAAGGCGCCAAAAACTTAATTATCAAAATCAGTCATAAATATCCACATCAGTTTGGGTAAAAGAGGCACATTCAAATAAAGGATTGAACACTGAAACAGGTCGAGATTTAATTATAAAATATTCAAAAGTTTTTGAAATGGAATACTATTTTCTTCACAAATGTAATAAATAATTGTATATAAATAACCAAAGAGATCAAATTATTTTTTGCCCTTCTTTCCTTTAGGTTGAACAACTGGTACACCAGTAATACTAGCAAGCTTTTTCTTCAAAGCCAACAATTTTTCTACCTCTGGTTGCCATACAGATTTCTCAGCACCTCCTTCTTTTAGTTTCCTAACAACCAAACCCTGTTTTGCCACCTCCTCTTCAACTACTTTAGGGTCTTCTTTCAAATCATTAGTACCTTCTTTTGCTGTCACTTCTTGAAGTTTTGCTTTCAGAGCTAACAGTTTTGTTACTTCAGGTTGCCACACAGATTTCTCAGAACCTCCTTCTTTGAGTTTCCTCACGACCAAACCCTGTTTTGCAATCTCCTCTTCGATTATTTTAGGTCCTTCTTTTGGACCATCAGTAGCTTCTTGCGCAGTTGCTTCTAGAAGTTTTGCTTTAAGGGCTAACAGTTTTGTCACTTCAGGTTGCCATACAGATTTCTCAGCACCTCCTTCTTTGAGTTTCCTCACTACCAAACCCTGTTTTGCAATTTCCTCTTCGATTATTTTAGGGTCTTCTTTTGGACCTTTAGTAGCTTCTTGCGCAGTTGCTTCTTGAAGTTTTGCTTTAAGGGCTAACAGTTTTGTCACTTCGGGTTGCCATACAGATTTCTCAGCACCTCCTTCTTTGAGTTTCCTCACTACCAAACCCTGTTTTGCAATCTCCTCTTCGATTATTTTAGGGTCTTCTTTCAAACCGTTAGTAGCTTCTTTTGTTGTTGCTTCTTGTAGTTTTGCTTTTAGAGTCAACAGCTTCGCTACTTCAGGTTGCCAGACGCTTTTATCAGCACCGCCCTCTTTCAACTTCCTCACAACTGCTGCCTGATCATCCACCAATTTTTGTATCGACAATTTGTTGCCCATATTTTTATTTTTTACATTGTTGTCTTGAATTTCTTGTTTATCTCCAAATCTTTTTTTGAGTTCTTCGATTTGACTTTCCTCAATTTTGCTGAATAGTGGTGCAGGTTCCCCAATTATATGTCCCTCAGGTAACAAATTGGCGATTCCTGTTTTGCCTGCTAAGTTGAATTGCTTGGAGTTCAGTTGGTTCCTGATCTTTTCACTTGTTTCAGGCATGTATGGGGACAGCATGATTGACAGAAAACAGACAATATTGGAGCATACACCAATAATAGTGCCAGCTCGTACTTTTTCTTCTTCGGTGCCTTTGAGTAGGACCCAAGGTTGGTTTGACTGCATGTACTGATTCCCGTGCTTGGAAATGGCTAGAATATGTCTAATACCATCTCTCAACTTCGATTTCTCTAAGGCAGCGATATAAGCTTTAAAATCTCTGTTGCATAAAGCGAACAGAATGAGATCATCTTCATTCAATACCATTTTAGGTATAGTTTTCTTGAAACTGTTCTTGACAAACATCAGAGCCCTATTAATAAAATTTCCTAGATTGTTCAACAGTTCTGAGTTATTTTTCGTAGCCAAATCGTTCCAGTTGAAATTTGAGTCTTGAGATTCTGGTCTGACATATAGAAGATAGAATCTCCAAACGTCGCTAGGTATGTTTGTATTTTGAGCGTCTGTACCAAAGACACCAACCCCTCTGGACTTGGAGAACTTTCCATCTTCATAATTAAGATATTCTGTTGCCATTATGTGTTTAACAGTCACATAACCTCTGTTACATCCCAAGAGTGTAGCCGGAAACATGATCGAGTGGAATGGCACGTTGTCTTTGGCCATGAAGTGGTACAGGGTTATATCAGTATCAGGTTCAGGAATCCACCATTTTTTCCAATGTTCCGTATAGTTTTTAGTTATTGACATATAGCCAATAGGTGCATCAAACCAAACGTAAAACACCTTATTCCTGTACCCATCCAAAGGGACTGGTACCCCCCATTTTAAGTCTCTCGTTATGCACCTGGGTTTCAACCCTTCCTTTAACCAGGCTTTACAGATTGTTTGGGCATTAGTTGACCAACCTGGGGAAGACTTTTTGAACCAGTGTAACAAAAGTGGTTCCAATTTGGGTAGATCCATGAAGAACTGTGAGGATGATTTCACTTTTGGGTTGTTTCCGCAAACTTTACAACGAGGATTCTTCAACTCGATTGCATTGACTAGTTTTCCACATCCATCGCACTGGTCACCCCTGGCATCTTCGTAGGTACATCCCACATTCGGACAACTTCCTTCCACGAATCTATCAGCAAGGAATCTATCACATTTCTCGCAGTGTAGCTGCTCTACAACCTCGATAAACATAAATCCGTTTTCATTAAGTTGGAGAAATATGTCTTGGCAAAGTTCTGTCTGTTGAGGGGTAGAGGTCCTCCCAAAAGAATCAAAACTAATGTTGAACCATTTATAGATGGCATCATGGATCTTGAAGTACTTATCGCAAATTTGTTGACATGAAATACCTTCTTCTAAAGCTTTTGTTTCGGTAGCCGTACCGTACTCATCGGTACCACAAACAAATAAAACATTGTGGTTCAGAAGACGTGAATACCTTGCGAAAACATCTGCGGATAATACACAGCCTATGATATTACCCAAATGTGGTACATTGTTAACGTAAGGTAAGGCAGATGTTATAAATACATTTTTCTCATTGGGTTTCGGTAGAACAGGTTTATCACATTTTTTTAAATCGATCGAGGCACCTCTAGTCCAAGATTCTTTGGCGGCATCGACTTCCTCCAAAGTGAGTTCAACAGTAACCTGATCAGGTGATGTTGCAACACCATTTTCATTACCAAAATCATTGATATATTTAGAACTAGCCAATAATACTTGATAAGAAGTTTGTCCAGGGGTAACTGTATAAAGTTTTAAAGCTTCTTGTGCAGCTGAATTTGCTTCTATGTTACCAAACCATTTGTATAGAGCAGATGATTTATCTAAGTACTCTTTGCAAAGATCTTCGTCTTTAAAAAGAGGAAAAAGTATTGACCAAATACTTAGATCACAAGCTGTAATATTTTCCAATAAGAATTGTTGGTTTTCTAAGCTCGAATTAAGCTTTTTCAAACAAGACACCAATTTATTCTTCAGAACACTATCCTTCGATGAATTTCCAATAAGAAATGCCAGAACTGGCGTCAAAACAGTTGATTCCCATTCTAACCATTCGTATATTTTAGTTTTGTTCTGTTCAGTTGGTGGAAATATGTATAATATCCCTGCATCAGGGGTGAATATTGTTTCATCATCCACCTCAATGTAGGGCAAATGTTTCGGCGATTTTACTTTTTTGTCACTTAGGTTTATCTTGTTTATTTTCACTTCTTGTTTTGAGTACTTAGCAGCTATTACTAACTTTAATGCTGCTGGATTACTTTCATTGGAAGTAATGGTTATCATGACGGAATTTCACAAATACCTAAACTTAGCCCTACTCCCTACTTTCGTTCAACTGCTGTTAGCTTTTAGGATAGATGCATAGAATACATGGTGAAGACACTCTTTGACATATTTTCGGCCGATTTGCGGTCCAAATACTGTCAAAATACAAGGATTTTGTTTTACTTCAATTTTCGCCGATAGATGCCGGCAGTAGAAATTTTATGGACAAAATTACCGACATGTCAGATTAAATTTGAATCTTTGCTTATTCCAGTTTCTTGTGGAAAGTCGTTTGCCGCGCCGAAAGTAAGTCAAATGTTTGCTGTGTGAACTCTGAACGAGTATCCAGAACCATTTTAATCAAATACTATTTTCATTTCGAAAATATTTCGTTTTTATGCGAATATATTTTTTTAACAATAATTGTATATTATTACCGGATCAGGGGCAGATTTCTAGTATCAAGATAGTTATTAATTTTAATATTAATAATATTGAAAGATCGCTGATACCGTTAATTGTTAATAAATCAACATAGGAGAACGTAAGACTTGTTGATTTACTATAATCTTGCCGGTTGATGAACATAAACTGTTTTAACAGTTGAAATTAAGATATAACTCTATTGATTAATAATTATATTCATTATACAATTCAGTTATATATTGAGAAGGAATGAAATGCCATGTTATGAAAACTAACAATATTATTTGTGAACGATGAAAGGACTAGCAGAGAACAAAGTTCAGAGCAACCACACAGTGTGATTTCATCAATTTGAATAGCTTTCCTAAGGCGTCATTCTTTTTGGCGCTCTTATACTATAATATTATTTGTTTCAAGGATATTGTTAAACGACAAGAATGGCAACTGGCTTGTGCTAGAGGTAGGGTATCGAAAATTAGAACATTTGTTTGTTCAAAATATTTTTCTAGCGAATATATGTATATTGAATAAAAGATTGAAACGTAGTACACTACCCTCTATTTGGTTAGTTTATCAATTTAATGAATCATTTTTCGATATTTCATCAGTATATACTTAGTTCTGAATAATAGCTATCGAATTAAATATCTATATTCAGCAATCTAATTGCTGAGAACATGAAAAGTTGTCAAGGGGTATTGGGTGACTGAAAAAATGCTGTATACATGAGAATGTTTTGATGAAATTTCAAATTATACATATAATATAATAAGTAAAATGCTCAATTTAAAAGAGCCTTACATGATAAAGGAATTACTACATTTGAATAATAATATGATATCGAAAGATATTGTATGTAGAGGTATTACAGAAAATTCTGTATCATTCAATGTATTTCAAAATACATAAATTAAATGCTTGTACTCTAATGACGTTGGATGTGATCTTTCGTAATGGAAAAATAATGATTTCACAGATTTCTTCATTTACAGTTCCATTCAAAATGTTCCAAAGAAACTCCTTTACTGATAAATCCCTTATTTGACCTCATTATGTCTTGGCAAGATGAAATTTCTGTTCCAAACCAATGTGGTTTACATATTATCTCCGAACAGATATCTGATTAATCAAAAAATGGATTGATTTTTCAATAAACTGCTTCATTATATTCTTTTAATTTGAATTTACGAACTAGCAACGGTGAAAAGTGAACTTTGTCGCTTGTCAGTTTTCATTTATTCGCTTGTCAGAATCTTCGAAATCGACCCTAGCGGCACCATCGTTAATAAAGTGAAGTAGTACATAAAGTACGTGATTTGACAGTTCTTGGTCCGTTTTTCGGCCGAAAATTTTAGCAGGAATTAGTAGGGAGTGTCCACACCTTGTTATTCTATGCATCTTGCTTTTAGGTTAGCGTGAGCGTGAGCTGCCAGCCAGACAAATAAACAATAAACGTCATTAATGTCAAACCACAGATAACTAAGTATTAGGCAATCCAAACCACGTGACCCAATATGGCGGTCTGTTGGCACACAAACAATTAACTTGTTATGGTCGTTGACTATTTTATAGTGTTTATTGACTTTTTCCGGAGCTTTTCTGCTGTGTAAACTATACTGAAATGAAGAATGAATATCTGAAAAGACTATTGTTGAACAACAGAGACTTTGCTGAACGGTAGGTTCGAAAAAAAGCACCTTCATCATGTGTTTACATTTCATTTTATTACAGGTATATAATAAAGATGGGATTAATTAACGGCTTAGATCCTTTCACATTGAATGTTTCTGATCTGGGTAGTGGATAATTCAATTGATGGTGTTCCTCCAATCTTATATATGGATATTGCAACGTATTTGGTGTATTATATACCACAACGTACAAGACATACATGAATATTTGCGAATGCACAGTTCTTGTCTAATAGCACAAGCTGGAATGATTACTTTTAAAAAACACACAGTTGTTACTACCAAATACAAGTGCAACTATTCATCTCACAGTCGCTTTTTTGTGATTTTGTTATATGGTCTCCAAATATTTATTTAGTACGAATGATCTGGAAATATGAGAAAAGAACTTAGAAAGTGCAAAGAAATTTCATTCAGAAGTTATTATGCCAGGACTGATGGTAAAATATTCCACATCTGAAGAGGGTACAGCTGAATTTATTCACTATTGCATTTGCAACGGCGGATGATGGACGTGCGATGATAAAATGTGATTACTGTCAAATAGAAGATTTCATTTTGATTCTGTATGACCAGTTGACACTCCTGATGGTACCTGGTATTGTAATAAATGTGATGAAAAGGTCTGGATTTTTATAGAAATGGAATAGATTACATAAAAAATTCTTGATTTTTTATTTCATGTCCGCACATTAATAGCATGGCATGTCAAACAAATAATATAAAAACAGATGAAAGCCCTTGGATTTTTCTTCTTATTTATTGATGAATACACAGTAGAATCTGGATATAACAACCCTCAAGGGATCCCCGACACTTCATCGTACTGAGCGCTGCAGACTGCTGCAAACTCTCTGATACTTGGGCTTTGAATCTTTTCTCTTGATTTCAGCTAGCCATAGGGCTCTTCGCTTCTTTCTGAATAACTCATTTTTACTAGTCAAAAACTTCTGTGTAGTACTAGGAAACATACTATATCCTTGTCGTGATGAGATCCTCAGCCAACCACAATGCATGTAAGAGGCATTTTTATTCAAAATTAAAAATACAACCCAAATACGCACAGGAAATCAAAAAACGAACAATATACCACTATAATTATGGACATATATCATAAAATTCAAAGTAAACAATACAATGTGTGCCAACAGCCGCCATATTGCTTTAGTTTTGACAGCACAGAATACAAATATATAAGAAATGCTAACTGCCTACTAATCGCTGGAAACAATTCAGCGGCCATGAACTGGGGAAGCAGGAGCACAGTATAGAAAATATTCTTATACTGTGGCGTGACCGAGGTGCAGCGCTAGCGACCTCAGTGGTTAGAATTGGAACTATGTTTTTCCTATGGCGGGGACATATGAAATATAGCATGGGTTTTTATTTTAATCGAAATTTCTAATCGATTAATCGTAAAAGAATTGGTATGTTTTTATTTTCGTAAACTAAATGAATACTTGAAAATAAAAACACATCGACTCATTTACGATTAATCGATTAGACATTTCGATTAAGATAAAAACGCACCCATTCTTATAAATTTCTGTTAAGTTTATGGAAGCAACAGCCCTTCCCAATTTTTGTTCCGAGATGCAAATTCAGGAAAATTTCAACTTGAAAGATCTGACTGAAATGCATTCTATACCTTAAAATTAATGTCTTTGCTTGTCAATTAATTTCATCATGAATAAACATACTTCATTTGAAAAAATTATTTATTCAATAATGGTTTTTCAAGTCATCATTTAAATTAAAAATATTGAATGGGAGTATCATACTTTTGAATTTGAATTTCAAACATATTAATATAATATAATGTTCTACATATAATATTTAACTATATGGGAGAAATCTTATGGAAAAGTATCAGTAGGATCAACCCAATTATGGGAAATGGGATTAAGATACTTATCTATATTCAATTATTATATCAGCAAAATCCTACTACGTTAGAGATTACAAATCAACAACAAATTGGCAGATATTATCTATAGATTATAAACATTATATTATTCATTCATAAGCATTCTAATGTACAGAGAAAATTTCAGACCTCCCTTGATTGAATTCATAATCAAGTTTTTTTCCAGTTGAAGAATCACTTATCAAAAGATTCGATTCTTGAGTGTTGTGGGCTGACACATGGAGCTTATTTTGATCTACATGTAATTTAAATAGAAGTATTATCCTTTAATTTCGTTCAGATAATTAAACATGCATTATCAATTGTCAAATTAGCAAATATTCCATCTTCACTAACAACATTAATTTTCATTGAATATATAAGGTGCAATACCTTCTCTCTGCTACGGTGGTCTTGACTTTGTTTGCAATTTCAGAGCTCCCTGCAAAAGAATTTCAATAGAATAACTATAAGATTCGGCTCAGGTTTCAAACAAATGATAAATATAAGTGATTATAAAAGATATTGTAATTTTACTCAAAGAAGTTGAATATGTACACACAAATTTTTCAGAAAAATGCGGTCATTGTCAATGACTTGAGATTGCATAATTTAGAAGAAACAGTCTTAAGAATTCTTTACGTAAATTTCAACTCAGGCGGCAAATCATATTTATGTAGTCCATTTTGGAACAAGATAAGATTAGTTTGTGATACAGGAACTTCATTTGTATCTAATATATGAAAAATATATATCCGATTCTTTCATTTTGTTAAGAGAAATTAACATACATTTGCAAATGTCAAATTAGTAGGTTTACACCGATATTCGCCATTTTTCCTTACCTACATCTGCCTGATCATCAATTACAAGGGACATTTTTATTGAAACTGTAAGGTCGTTATAATAAGAATTGCAATATCTATATATTTCTTCTTTCTACTTCTTGTCTTGGGGGTTTTCAATTTCTCAGGTCAACTGCATCTCTGCGAAAGTAAAACTAGATTAATTCAAGGGTTTGAGATACTATATCTGCTGTTTTTTTGTGTTGGTGAGAAATCTTACATCGACTGCCTTCAGAGCATGTCGACCCAACATATTTAGATTTAAATGCATAATAATGATCATTTGGCATACCAAGTTCACACTAATATTCCATTATTATTTTACTTTATCTACATCTAACTTCAAATTCAAATAAGAATATTTTTTATTAAACATGTAGGGTGGTGATAACTACTACAATAAGAAGAATATAATATTACTATTAATTTATAGAAGACAATGTAATTTTGCTCCACATTTGATATTTTTCAAATTAGGATTGTTTAACAATGATTTGAGCTTACATAAGTTAAGAAGGGGATATACATGGGTTTCACCTCTGGGGGGAAAATCCTATTTGTGTAGCGCACTTTTATTCCATTTCAGAACAAGAAAAACAAATCATCAACAGGTTAACAGGTTTGCATATTCATATTGTAACAATTACTCCTGAGCTGCATACATTTTTGGCGCTCTAGTTCCTCGGAACTGAGTGCTTATCAATTTGCCCAAATGTCTGTAATTTTCGAATATTTCGATGAAAATGGTCTTAAACGATTTGGTTCGGCTCACTGATCAAGAATCCGTGGTAGAAATTCATTCTGTCCGGCCGTCCGGCCGGTCCGGCCGTAGGCACGATAACTCTCGAACGGAATGAGCTAGAGAGTTGAAATTTTCAGAGTAGGTTTGGGGGATAAATATCTCGGCTAAGTTCGTTATTGGGCAAAATCGGACAGATGGTTTCGGAGTAACAAAAAAAAAATTTTTTTTTTACGAAACAAATTCCAAATTAATTTTTTTTTGATAAGAAGTTTTATCATAAGAATCCACTCATATTATTTTTAACTCTAATAAGCTAATACTTTCGGAGATATGATTTTTCAAAATTTCAATAATAAATCGTATTTCAACGTTGTCACAGAATGATATTATTCTATGTATGAATATGAATTGTCATAATGTCAAATGATGTTCCTACATTATCGAAGAATTGTGAGCGAAGTGAGAAAAATCTCAGTTGTTTGCTCCGAAATTAGTTTTTCTCAGAAAATTCTTACATTTCGGAACTGAACATGAAGTAAGAGATCTGAGAGTAGTGAGACTGCTTTTCATCCATAGACATAGATATAACTCTCGAACGGAATGAGGTAGGTAGTTGAAATTTTCAGAGTAGTTTAGGGAGATGAATATCTCGGTTAAGTTCGTTATTGGGCAAAATAAGCCAGATTTAATTTGATTTCTTCCATGTTACAGTTCTCATTCTCAGATTGCTCATTTAATCTTGATAAATAAACTATTATTTGAATTGAATTTCCTTTAGGATGCAGTTCTATCATAAGAATACATTGATATAATTCCCAACTCTGAGAAACCAATACTTTCGGAGATATAATTTGTCTGTTTGAACTAGAGCGCCAGAAAGCTCCTGTCCACAGGGCTTGAACCCATTTTTATCTAATGTATGAGAAATTGAAATATGATTCTTAATTTTGTTCAGACAAATAAACATAATATATTTCCATAGTTCAAATTAGTTAGTTTACATATCGATATTTTTCCTTACCTTTTTCATCAACTCAACTCACAAACACAAACGTCCATTTTCCTTTCACCTTTCCATCCCCAGCTGATTCCCCAATCGCCATATTTCGTCGATAAAGGATCTTATCTTATCTTTCATCTCTCTCTACTCACTTCATGTCATCTATGTCCGAGTGGGGAAGCGCAGATCACAGATCATATTTTGTTTCCAGTTTTTCCCTAATACGATATATTCTGTGGTGAACGCAACGAAAGTGTTAGTCCATAGAAAAAATGACAAGTTCTTCTATGGTATAGTGCGTACTTGCTTGCTTGTTCTAGGGCACAGCATACTATCATTTTACCCAAATGTCTGTAATTTGGAAATTGTTTGCGGAAAATGGTCTCAAACAATTAGGTTCGACTGACACGATAACATTCGAACGGAAACAAATAGCGAATTGTAATTTTCAGGGTAGGTTATGCATCTGAATGCGGCAGTTAAGTTCTCTAATGGACCAAGTTCTCTAATCGGCCAAATGGTTATACAGATTCGATCGAATTGAAACTTGGTAGTTAGTCGCAGAAAACCAACGCACAAAATTTGCAGAATTTCGTTAGAAAAAGAATAAAAAATTTTCTTCGATAATTTTATATTTCGGAAAATATCTGTCAGATTTCGACGAAATTCCGCACAAACCTTCGATCCGATCGAATTGAAATTTAGTACAGGTTAAAAAAAGAAAGCGAAGGTACATGCAGTATTTCGTGAGGTTGTGTGAGGCGTGAATAGGCAAAAAAACATGCGTTACAAGGTTTTACTTGAGTACTTTTTAAGAATTTTTATTTTAATCAGCTTTTGTGATGGATTCAATCAGCCATGCAAATACTATTGACGTTATCAAAATCAATCGGAAATTCACTAATCAATCCGTTGAATATAAGAACAGAAAGCTGAGGAACGTTGATGATTATTATCGGTCAGGTATTTATGTTTTGAAGCATTATGTGAAGATGCACGACGCATTATTGAAATTTTGAAAAATCATATCTCCAAAAGTATTAGTTTGTTAGAGTTGATTCTTATGGTGAAACTTGTTAAAAAAATTTAATTTGAAATTTGTAATGAAAAAAACGTTTTTGTCGTTACTCCGAAAGCATTAGGCCGATTTTGCCCAATTTAACCGAGATATTTATGTCCCAAACCTACCCTGAAAATTTCAACTGTCTAGAGATCATTCTGTTCGAGAGTTATCGTGCTAGCGGCTGGACAGAATCGATTTTTGACCACGGATTCTGGATCAGTGAGTCGAACCGCATCTTTTAAGACCATTTTCATCCAAAAATTGGAAAATTACAGACATTTGGGCAAATTGATAAGCACTCAGTTCCGAGGAACCAGAGCGCAAAAAAAAAAAATTGGGCAAAATGACAGCACGCTGTTCCGTAGAACATACGCGCAAAAATATTTCGTGAGTCATAGGTATATGACAATTCCAAAAAAAGATGGTTCAAATAAATAAATAACGAGAAACTATTTCGTAATAAAGTAGAAAAAATGTTTCTGAAACAATATATTGTTATTCATTCCTCAGATATACATTGTTGGCGGATTCAACGGTCAAGAAGTAATGTGTTCAGCAGAAATGTTCGACATATCTGCCAGTCAATGGTCATACATACCCCACATGTCTTCAGCAAGATCGGGAGTTAGTTTGGTGGCCTTTAAGAACTCTCTCTACGCTATCGGCGGATTTAACGGCTATACACGACTGACGACAGGGGAAAAACTCACGCCCGAATCTGATGCGAGATGGATCGAAATCACGGAAATGATGACACCAAGAAGTAATTTTGCAACAATCACCATGGACGACTTGATTTATATTATTGGAGGTTTTAATGGTAAGTCTATAAATTATCTGATGATAATATCCTTGTTCAAAAATATGCTATTAACCGAAATGAAACAAACACTTGGCTCAAGTTTCGCAGGACGTTTTGGGTTTTATCCCATTTTCAAAACTACCAAACTGTAGGGAGAGTTGTTTTTCTCCTTTTAATATCCCTTAAAATTGTTCTATTATGCAAGTAATTTGGGAAAAATCAGTGTTAGAAATACGCCGAGTCAATCCCTAGGCAACATGCACGGACCCCGCAGAGAGATCTTTTAGAGGATACAATGAGGATGTAATGCGAGTTCTTATTGTGAGATCCCCAAGATATCGAATAAGTATATTTATAGAGAATAGGAAATTCCTATACGCTCTATTAGTGCTGACGTCATTTCGCCATTACAGTTATCCTACGGTAGGCCGTTTTCATGGTATTGTATCCGAACAACTATTTCATCGAATAGGTATATATTTGTATATATTTGGGAAATCTTTAGAAGTAACAGGTCTCCCTTTGGTTTTAATGGGAAACCAGGAGCATAACAAATTACCATTGTAGTTCTTCTAGAGGCAAGATCTATAACAAATAATACCCTAGGTCCTAAGAAATTACATTGGTATTTGTTATTTGACAGTAAGTATAATTACATGATTTGATGATTTTAAGGCAATATATGCACGCCCACACAATTAAGAATTATTTTTGATAACAAGATCTGCTGTGTGCGATATCTTATACGCAATATCGCGTCAGTACGAACCGCATCTCAGGCGTCTCACGTCTGCAACACATTTGGAGGAGATACAAAGCTATACTCCATTTTCTCAATTGCGAGTTAACTCGAGGTTGCGAGTTACGCATGTATTTAGCGATATTCATGAATGCGTAACACTCGGGTTAACTCGAAATTGAGAAACCGGTCCTCACTTTTATAAAGTCTTCCGGTTGGCCATGATTTATAGGTCTATCACGTTTTTGTAACTAAAACAGAGGCAGGTAGGCACTGCTGAATATCGTCAGGGTCCGAACAATCCGCCGAGATGTTGCTAATTTCCACTCTCAACATAATCATAACTTAATCTTCAATCTTAGACAAGATATTATCACAGACCATTATATCTTCGAATATAATAAAGAACTCTTCGCTTTGAAATTGAAATCGCTGGAAGTAATTTTGAAGAAGCGAAGACAAGGTGCTATACACAGAGCCGAAATCTGCAATAGGAAAACTTTATTCTGACATGTTGAACTCTCGAATGAAATTACTTAGTTTCCTATCATTATATTTTATTAAGATATAAGAATGACTCGGGTTTCGTAATACTACTACATTTTGAAACTGGTGTATTTCAAGTTGTGCAACAATAAGGTATTTAAATATCTTTCTTGAGAATTTCGAAAAGTGGGGAATTCCATAGGTACAACTGTTCGTTTAGAAGTTTTCCTGTCGGGTTATTCAGGTACTTTCATTATTTTTTCAAATGAACTATCACAAAGTAACGGACTACTCTATCCATTATTTTTCAATACAATTCCAACACTTGATTCTTGATTTCCATACAAGAAAGTAGCATAATTGAATCTTCCAACCAAATATTTCCAGTAACAACAGAGGAAGGATTTTTGTCTAAAGTTGCCAGCACTGTGGAATTATTGAATTCACATAATATCTGTAACATATACTCCATTCACTTTTATAAAGTCTCCCGGTTGGCCATGATTTAGGTCTATCACGTTTTTGTAGCTAAAACACAGGCATGTTGGCACTACTGAAATATCGTCAAGGTCAAAACAATTCGCTGAGACGTTGCCAATTTCTACTCTCAACATAATCCTAACATAATCTTCGAATAATAAAGAACTCTTCGCTTTGAAATTGAAAATGCCGAAAGTAGTTTTGAAGAAGCAGAAGTGCTATACAGAACCGAAATCTGCAATAAGAAAACTTCATTCTGACGTGTTGAACTCTCGAATGAAATTACTTAGTTTCCTATCATTATATTTTATTGAGGTGAGAATGCCTCGGGTTTCGTATCACTACTATACATTTTGAAACTGGTGTATTTCAAATTGTGCAACAAGGTATTTAAATTTCCTCTTGAGAAAAGTCGTGAATTCCATAGGTCTGTTCGTTTAGAAGTTTTCCTGCCGGGTTATTCAGGTACTTTTATTCTTTTTTCAAATTAACTATCACAAAGTAACGGACTTCTCTATCCATTTGTTTTCAATACAATACCAACACTTGATTCTTGATTTCCATACAATAAAATAGCATAATTGAATCTTCCAACCAGTTTATATACGTGAAATATTTCCAGTAACAACAGAGGAAAAATTTTTTTCTACAGTCACCATCAGGACTGGAATTATTGAATTCACATAATATCTTCTCAAATTCATTATTTTTCCGAAGTAGATTCACATTGTGAAAATACGTAGTTACTACGACTTCTTTGTAGAGAGGACAACGTTGCGTAGTTATCTGACAGGAAAATGACTATAGCCTAACATTTTTAAAATATACATGGTGAAATGTGTCAAATTTTCATGGCCAACCGGGAGACTTTATAACAGTGAATGGAGTATAGTTGTGGAACCCACTCGAAACATAGATATAAGGTCATAGAAATAAAGTTAGGTTAAGATCATAAGAAGCGTCACTTCTTCAGATTCTTTTTACCACTTTTTGAGTTCAAAAGGTTAAATATAAAAATAATGTTACTGGTCTATATAGTTTAGTATACGTTCCGTAAATCACCTTGGTTGTTGCGGTTACTACCATAGACAAGGAATACTACTACTTTTCCGTTCCGTAAATATGAAATGTTCGGTTGGTTCCTGAAATATAGGTTATTTACGGAACTTGGTTCCTAAGAAAGCGGTAGATTTTCAGGCACCAGAACAACCGACGAATTTCTTTGGTTCTTTTGGTTTGTTATTGTTTGGATGTCAAAAGTGTTCTGTGGTCTTATGTTTCAACTGGTTTTAGATAATATATTCAAAAACTACAAATTTTTGTTGCTATTATAATGGATAATGGATTCTTTAATTGAGATAGATTAGATATTATTTGTTCCACTTCAAGTTAACTGATATCACGAATATTCAACAAAAATTAACCTATAAACTTAAACAACTGACAGAAAGACTGAGTAGTTACCGGTCCTGAAAAAATTGGTTACTTTGGTTGATTTACGGAACGTATTCTTAGTTATCCTACTACTACTTGTATACTCAAGGAATAGTAAAGTATAAACATATATGTACATATTAAAATCTCCATCGACTATTCAATTCTATCACCCACGATATTACAATATCTTCTCAAATTTATTATTTTTTTCAAGAAAATTCACATCGTGAAAAATACGTAATTACTAACTTCTGTGTAGAGAGGACAACGTTGCGTAGTTATCTGACAGGAAAATGACTATAACCTAACATTTTCAAAATATACATGGTGAAATATGTCAAATTTTCATGACCAACTGGAAGACTTTATAAAAGTGAATGGATTATATAGTATCTATAATCTATGTATATAGTATAGTATTGGCGATTCAAGTCGATCTCCGAGCCACCTGGTGGCGAATTTTGAAGCGTCGTGTATGGGTAATGGAGTTTGTTTTGCTTTGAGATGGTATATTTCTTAACGCATTAACTGTTGTTTGTGAGGATTGAATGCTCAAAATTTACTTTTCTGCATTTCTTTTATATATTAGACTATTGAGGTTAATGATAAATTACTTCAAATGTCCAAATCAAAAGTGTTTTGTTGTGTTTATGGATAGTTTGGCCAACAGGGATAAAGTGTTCTGACATGGAATCTGGTTCCCAAAGTAGAGGAAATAATGACAATTATGTTGTGCTGTGAACTTATCAAACCCTATTTGTTTCTGAAGATCGTTTCTGTACGTAGTTTTTTTATTTTTGAGGCCTAATGTACTTTTCTTTCTATTTATTATTTTGTATTGCTCCATAATACGTCAATATTGCCCAAATGTATATATTGCTCATTTGAAATTTCACATTATATTATCTGAATCGCATTGTAGTGCTTTGAAAAACCTCACCCTTACCACCTTGTACCTACATAATTTTATCAAGGTATTATTTAAGACCTTCAGGATAAGTTAATGAAAGTTTCATGGAACGTCACACATATTTAATTTATACATTAATATATACATAAATAAAGAAACGAAACAGAGTATAAGACATTCAATGTCAAAGTACTTATGAGTAGGGATGTGACTTTATACTTGAAAAATCGATTTTTAATTAATCGATTTATTTTTTAGCATGAAAAATCGATTACTAAATAATCGATTTTACTTTAGAAAATAATCGATTTTGTTGTATTAATCGATTTTTTCCTGATTTACTAATCAATTAAAAAAAAAATGCCCAAAATATTATATCTATAGATTTATTAATCAAAAATAAACAACAGAAATAGTAATTCTCAAATTATAATAGTAATCAAATTATTAAAGGTTCAAATTAAAATCTTTTTCAAATAACAACAAAATTAGATTATTAAAATAAATAAACACTAAATTAAATTATTCAACTACTACTACAAATTCGTAGGCATCGAGTTCAGGAATAACAGCTTCGGTAAGCGTTTCGATAAAATTTGGTCGTAGACATTGTTAAATAACACACTTTATCACGAAAATCTTTTTCGAAATTGTCGTTTCAATTCAAATTTCAAAACTTTGAAAAATGAAGTTTCAATGACATATCTACCAAATGTCGGTAAAACAGTTCGTTAACTCCATCTAGTTTTTAGTTTTTAAATTATGCATAGATTCACAGACAGATGGCTTATGGCTTTAATGTCAAATTATGGAGAATGTCAGTTCGCGTTGTCACCGGTCCGGGCGAGAAAACCAAACTTAATGTCGGGAGGTTGAAGATAAAAATCAGTAACAATTGATTGGATGATTTTAAAAAAATCGATTATTAATCGATTATTCATAAAAATAAAATCGCCTGTACTGATTCCGTCCTTTTAAATACCTCTAATAACCTTTCAGTATCACAGGGACCTCTACTATTGAAGTCTATGACCTAATTTATCTAACCTTGGCTGTATTGTGATCGTCTAGTGAATTGGTAGGACTACTTACTTACGTTGTGTAGGCAACCCAAGTTACACTCAATGAAACAAGGAAAATGGGCGGGAAGTTTAAAGATTCAAACAACGGTTGTGCGTTCAGATACGTATATTGTGTATAACTGGGGGAAAAGAACGCTTAGAAAAACCCCCAGTTGTGTGATCGTCGTGATCAGACATAGTTATATCAATCCACTGGTACATTCACATTTCTACAATAATTGAGAACGATAAAGAGAGCACCTGGTAGATCGTACATTCTTTGTAATATGATAATGGAATATTCACCTGATCGGAGGTCAGTAAGCATTAGTGTTTATACCACATTAACATACCCCGGAGGTGAGTAAAGAGCAGTGCCAGACCTGCACTCTTTCTACCTTATTCATACACTCAGGAGGTGATTAAAGAGCAGTGCCAGACCTCACCCTTTCTTCCTCAAGCCAGTGCCTGACCTACAGCTATCGGGAGGCGCAGGATATGTACAGGGGATGCGCTAACCGCAGAGGTGTTCGGTGTCGTTTAGCTTCGCCAGAAGGAATCATTGAATTTGAACAAACTCTCAGAGATCTAAGCTCTGAATAACGAAACCGTGTTCCTGCTTCATCTGTGTGGCCAACGCTGATGAAAATGCAGGAAAACGTTCGGGCATTATAAAACTAACTCTGGGTTCACTCTCGTTGCACCTGGGAAGCCATATTACTCATTCATACTCTACCATATTAACATTCCTGCTTACTGATGCTACGGAGCTTCCAATTCCAACACTATTAAGAAGTTACCCTTTTATATGTTACCAAACCCACCATAAATGCTCTACAATATCTCCGCAAAGCTCAGACACAAAAAGCAATCAAAATAACATAATAATCCTTACGTAAATGAACTTAGTGAGCTTTAATGCGGCAGGGTTTTCCCTTTACTTCGATGGTATCAAATTAACATCAATAATTATGCACAAGATGAAATACAGAGTTTCATGAATAATTCAGATCCTAATACCAGTAGATTAATTACACAATATAAGGTACGCCATTAGATGCATTCAAAAGGATATAGTTAACTTGGAACGAAGTCGTAAGGGCACAATGATCAGGTACTAATAATGTAAAACACCCTAAAGGCTTTTTCTCACCCCTTTGGCACATAACACTAATAACTGACTAACTTGAACTTGTTGAACCATAATAATATTTGGACTTAATGAATTGTTGAATGTTGAACGTTCAGGAACCGAAGAGCTAAGAGCGCGAAACCACCCAAGCTTTTTCTTTTATATTCTCCCATTCTTGAGAAGCGTCGGTTTTCAAGTACCACGCTTGCTTGTTGTCCTTTTCTTGTAAACAATCACAGATCCTCCCTGTCACAATTTCCGTATGTTCTATGGAGAGTGTCAGTTGAGTGAGGGTGCGTTCCCTTCTATGCAGTTGTTAGATTAGAATTATAGTGAAAATTATACGAATCTCTTCAGTCGCCCCTTAGTAACTTATGGTGAGTGTATAAAAGGAAACTCAGCTAAGTTACTACAACTGTCCATTTGTGTTAGCATCAGGAGTTGGTGGTCGCCTTCTATGGTTGGGATTTGTCCATCGGAGATATTACTTGTATGTTACATGGTTCATGAAGCAACACAGTTGGATATCATAACCAGGAAATTCCACCATATACGTAAAGATAACAAACAGTTGTATAGGGTAATCTGTGTAAACAGAGACCCCAACCTGAAGAAGAAATTGAATGCCCTTAATACAGCTGATCATGGGTAATTATCGATCTCATAAATATTTGGAAGTATGTAAAGAAATTCAAAAGCAGAAGGGACTTACTGGAAAGCAAATTGAAAAACTTTCAAAGTATAACTGCCACAAAATCACCGAACCAATTGAAGTAATTAGAAAACTTGTTACCAAAGATCAGGAAATTGCAGATACCTTCTCAGAGCACTTTTAACATGGTTTCAAAGCAAGTGAGGATCCGACATTTGCTGCCAACCACAGGGAACTAATTGATAATTGCTACAAGAATATCTTCCCTACCTTGCGAAATAAAAATGATGGCACACCTACAGATCAAAATTAATACTTCCAAGCTCTTAGTCATGGTAAGAACACTTCCCTAGGATATGACAATATTCCCAGAAGTATTCTAAAAGGCTGGATCTACCAATGTACCTTGAAATAATTTCGAATCTACGACTGTACTCAATAATCTTGTTTCCACAAGACCGAGGAAGCTCGAAAACTATAGACTAATTACATTACTTCCCGTAATTGGAAAGAACTTTGAGAAATTAATCAAATCCAGGATTATGAAAATACCTAGTCACAAAAATTCCAAATTCCAATTTGGTTTCAAACAGAAAACATCGACTATCCACCCACTGATCATACTCGCCCAGAATGTACAATGTAAAAGAAAACAAGGAAATCATACTGCAGCAATATTTATGGACATCCAAAAAGTTTTTGACAGTGTCTGGCACACTGGACTGATTTACAACCTGCATAATCTCGGCTGTCCCACATATCTCTTAAGGTTGATTAATAAATTTCTCACAGACCGAACAATCCAAGTAAAAGTCAATAACAAACTCTCCAAAGAATTCACCCCCAGACAATGAGTTCCTCAGGTCTCCCCTCTATCGCCATTTTATTGCTCGGACATCTTACCACAGTACCTAAATAACAAAATGAGATATATTTTACAGTTTTCAGATGACACCACTCTTATCGCACATGGTAAAAGTATACAAGATACCTTAAACAGACTGGAACCTATGGCGGAGGAAGTGGAGAATAAAACTCAACCCAAAAAAATCAAAATTTATGCTTTTCTGCCATGAAAGTACCCAGAATTCGCCGACTATATCCTTGGGCAACACCACCTTAAAACCCTGCACAAATTGTAGACCTCTCGGAATGATAATCGACCAAAAAAGGAATTTTAAAATGTATAGAAAAACAACTAAGCAAACAACTACCAATAGAGCCAGCCACTTCAGAACATTTACACACCAAGATAAAGAGATTGGGACAGAAACATCCAGCAAAATATATAAGATGATCTGCAGACCCCCGCTAGAATATGGACACTAAATTCTGGGTCAGTGCAACAAAAGCACCATGAAAATAATAGCAGTTGCAGAACGCACTAGTCTACACAAGATCACTAAACTAAGACATCCAAACAATCCACTACATAACCCAGCCCACAAATATCTTTACGAGAAACCAAAAATAGGCCCAATAATTAGGTACTAAACAAGAAATTCATCGGTCAGCAACACAATATTAATACAATAGAACCATTAATACACGACATATCCAAACACATAACCAAAATCTTAAGGTTCTCAAGTTCAAATGATGTATGTACAGATACTACAGTTTTCCTGGGGGTGCGGTTCGATGTTCACTTGACATGGAAGGCACACATCACTGGTCTAAAACTCAAACTCCAACCTGCCATATATGCTATTAGACGTGTGAGACAAATTATACACCATCAAACAGCCGTCCAGACTTACTTTGCACTTTTCCACTCAAGAATGACTTTCAGTTTGGAAATATGGGGTCACTCAAGTCATTTACATGAAGTTCTTGTTACCCAGAAGGAAGCGGTCAGAGCCATTGAAGGAGTACATCCCAGAACCCATTGCAAACCACTTTTTGTCAAGCACAGAATTCTGACAGTGGTGGCTGAATTCATTGTCAGGATCGTCATGGATGTTGCTAGAAACCTGACACAGTATGTGAAAAGATCAGATTGTCACAAATATAATATCAGAGGGAAGAGTGAACTAAACATAACAAGCACTAGACTACAAATAATGGAAAGAAAAAATCTTGGCATCAGGCTATACAACAGGCTCCCAGTAGAATGGAGAAAACTTAATGAAAAGAAATTGAAGAAAGAACTACAACAATATCTGGTAGAAAACCCTCCATACTCCCTCACAGAGTTCAATATCTAAATTAATTGTAATTGTATTATGTTGACTAAGTTACTATGTAACTTAAAATAAATCTATCTATCTATCTATCTATCCCACCTTGAAAGCACTAAGAGGAAATTGCCAGAACAACCAATATTTCAATCCTAACTTAGCATACTTTAATATTTCAGACATTCTATATATCACAGACTTGCATACCCTTAACAAACTATCATACTGTAAAACATAAGTTGTGTAAGGGCAGGAAAACCTTGGATGATAGCCCTTTGAAAGGTTCTCAATAATGTTATCTTCTCTCTCTCTCTTGTATGTTCCAACAGCAGTTAGGAATGCAAGTGACATACCCCATCGCTCGAGAAGGGACTGCATAACAATTTTGACCATGATTCGGACTTAACACTTCCAGTGGTTGTGGCTGCTTGAGAAGACGCTTCTCCAGGGAGTTCTTACACGCCCCTAGTATCCTGAATCCCCTTTCAGCATTAGCGGAGATGCTTCTTCTTCAAGACATCCATTCTATTCAGCAGAGAGCGGGGGAATGCTAGGCTTCATCTGACCACAGGATAGTGTGTGGTGAACCGATCAACGAAACTGTAAGAGTTTCAACACATAGATGGCAAGTGGTTATGTAGGTACAAACCGTAATGTAAGGCCTTCGTGTTTTCATGTTTGCAGCGGATACAGGAAAAATCTCCCTGACAGCTGTACACACTTGAAGTTTCTCAAAGCATCAGGTGAATTTCCTGTGAGTTTAGGCGGGGCCGGTCATGGGCGCCCCTAAGGTGATTGACTTCTGTTCGCGGGCTGAGCATGCTGAATACATCTTGTAGCTCGGAATCTCAGGATGTTGACTACCATTGCATCTCGTATCGGCCAGCAAGGGTTGCCCAATCGGACGGTATTGTTGTATGCACTCATCCAATACTTGTGGTGGTTAATGTAGCTTCTCATGACGGGGGAAGGGACCTGTTGCATGGTCCTGTCGAATCTCAACTAAGCTGGAACCGTTTAGCTAGCTTCTCACCCAGGACCTGGATAATCTGCTCTAACAGTGATTGCATCTTGACCCATTCATCCATGAAGATCTCCATCTGTCGTCTCTGTTGTTTCAGCTCCTCCTTAACGACTTGATTGTATCCATGTAGGTGTCCTAGTCAGGGTGGCTTCGATCTGACTCATCCATATTCCCTAGAATAAAATCCTCGGCAGATTAATTCTATCAAACAATCATGTTACTACCTATGGCACACAAAAGTTCTGATCGCACAAAGATCTGATTGGCCCCAGAGCCAAAAGGGCCCCTTAGGGATAACAAACCCCCCCTTATCTAATCTACAATCTTTAAACTTCCACTTCCTTGTTCATTTGAATATTCTGGTCACCTGGCAACACTGTACTGATTCCGTCCTTTTAAATACCTCTAATAACCTTTCAGTATCACAGGGACCTCTACTATTGAAGTCTATGACCTAATTTATCTAACCTTGGCTGTATTGTGATCGTCTAGTGAATTGGTAGGACTACTTACTTACGTTGTGTAGGCAACCCAAGTTACACTCAATGAAACAAGGAAAATGGGCGGGAAGTTTAAAGATTCAAACAACGGTTGTGCGTTCAGATACGTATATTGTGTATAACTGGGGGAAAAGAACGCTTAGAAAAACCCCCAGTTGTGTGATCGTCGTGATCAGACATAGTTATATCAATCCACTGGTACATTCACATTTCTACAATAATTGAGAACGATAAAGAGAGCACCTGGTAGATCGTACATTCTTTGTAATATGATAATGGAATATTCACCTGATCGGAGGTCAGTAAGCATTAGTGTTTATACCACATTAACATACCCCGGAGGTGAGTAAAGAGCAGTGCCAGACCTGCACTCTTTCTACCTTATTCATACACTCAGGAGGTGATTAAAGAGCAGTGCCAGACCTCACCCTTTCTTCCTCAAGCCAGTGCCTGACCTACAGCTATCGGGAGGCGCAGGATATGTACAGGGGATGCGCTAACCGCAGAGGTGTTCGGTGTCGTTTAGCTTCGCCAGAAGGAATCATTGAATTTGAACAAACTCTCAGAGATCTAAGCTCTGAATAACGAAACCGTGTTCCTGCTTCATCTGTGTGGCCAACGCTGATGAAAATGCAGGAAAACGTTCGGGCATTATAAAACTAACTCTGGGTTCACTCTCGTTGCACCTGGGAAGCCATATTACTCATTCATACTCTACCATATTAACATTCCTGCTTACTGATGCTACGGAGCTTCCAATTCCAACACTATTAAGAAGTTACCCTTTTATATGTTACCAAACCCACCATAAATGCTCTACAATATCTCCGCAAAGCTCAGACACAAAAAGCAATCAAAATAACATAATAATCCTTACGTAAATGAACTTAGTGAGCTTTAATGCGGCAGGGTTTTCCCTTTACTTCGATGGTATCAAATTAACATCAATAATTATGCACAAGATGAAATACAGAGTTTCATGAATAATTCAGATCCTAATACCAGTAGATTAATTACACAATATAAGGTACGCCATTAGATGCATTCAAAAGGATATAGTTAACTTGGAACGAAGTCGTAAGGGCACAATGATCAGGTACTAATAATGTAAAACACCCTAAAGGCTTTTTCTCACCCCTTTGGCACATAACACTAATAACTGACTAACTTGAACTTGTTGAACCATAATAATATTTGGACTTAATGAATTGTTGAATGTTGAACGTTCAGGAACCGAAGAGCTAAGAGCGCGAAACCACCCAAGCTTTTTCTTTTATATTCTCCCATTCTTGAGAAGCGTCGGTTTTCAAGTACCACGCTTGCTTGTTGTCCTTTTCTTGTAAACAATCACAGATCCTCCCTGTCACAATTTCCGTATGTTCTATGGAGAGTGTCAGTTGAGTGAGGGTGCGTTCCCTTCTATGCAGTTGTTAGATTAGAATTATAGTGAAAATTATACGAATCTCTTCACGCCTATCAAAATCGATTTCTACTTTAAAAAAATCGATTTTTAATCGATTATTTTCATAATCGATTATTTTTTCACATCCCTACTTATGAGCCAATCAGAGGAAAACTGGTATAACTCACACTTCATCTACGAGAATTTTTCCTCTAATTTCATGTGGATGTGCTGAGAGGGCCGATGTTCGTAAACACAAACCAAAAACTTCTAAAACTCTGCAAATGTTTTTGGTATACCATGTTTTTTCCCTAATTTCCACATAGTATTAAGTGGCCAGCATTTAAAACTGCTTCTCCTAAAATGTTTAGTCAATGAAAATATTCAATAATTTTTATGAACTCACCTTCCAATATATTTCTACTATTGGGAATGGAATCTAAATCTCTAAAATATTCGCTCAGACTGAGGAAAACACTATTTTCATCTTAGGCCATCATTTTTCCCTAAATAAAATGTGAAAACTAAACAAATATCCTTGTATTTACACTTATTATACCCACACAGGAAGCTTCCTGAAACTTAATGTTTATAGAGGGCGCAACCTACCCTTGAATCGCGAATATCGTAGCGATCCTCTCAGTACTGCCCAGGATGAGCAGTTTGAGAACTTATCCGTGTGATATTCGTCAGATGTTACTGGGCTCCTCCCCTGTGGCAGACATTTGAAGAAGAAATAGAGATCTTGGTGGTGATATTGCGACCTCCCAAATGGCGTCACAATATTCTGGAGAGAGCTCGCCGTGATATCTTTGGGACGTCTCTCTGTTGCCTGGGTCTGTGCACTTGTGTTCCTCGCGTTGTAACAATATAATGTAGTATTGGGGCAACCGAAGCGAGGGGAATCCCTAGTATATCCGCGATTAGATGCATAGGCAGATCATCGTCATACAAAGCCATTAAGGTAAGGACAAGCTGAGCCATCTGTTTCAATGGAAATTCAAGAATCTAGATGTAATAATGCGTTACGTACGTGGGCTCAGGTTAGGGTTGCCAACTCTGAGCTATTGGAATAAAGGACATCAACGACTTCGGTCCTGGAGGGGGAGGGTTTGAACTTTTTTTACATTTTATTAACATTTAGCGTGAAAATACAGTATTTATGTTTTGGATGGCGTATCATGGTGTGTGGTAGAACTTTTGGAAATTATTTTCGAAATATTTTTATTTATATTTTCGGGTGATTTCATTTCAAAGGACATTTGCAGTCCTTTGACACCTTCCAAAAGGACAAAGGACATATTTTTAAAATAAAGGACTGTCCTTTGAAATAAAGGACGGTTGGCAACCCTAGCTCAGGTTGTCCTCTACCTTTATTCTTGCTTTATCGTTATCTGAAATTACATCGAATTGCTGTTGTGAATATTTTGAAATGCCTCGCAACGGTGAAATAAACCATGATGTAGGTAGTTGAAGCAAAATAGAAACATATTAAAAGGACTTAAAAATGGTAATCCGTCTAATATAAACTGAGCCCGGCATGAGTTTCTCCAGCATCTAGCCTGTATAGCTGTTAGTAATTTAATCGATATTCATGTCTAGATCTCTTGCTGTCAGGTTCAACAACGATAAATTACGTTGAGTATTATGACCCGGATAGCAACGAGTGGCTGGACGCCTCTTCCATGAACCTTAATCGTTCCGCTTTGAGCGTCTGCGTGGTCAGCGGTCTGCCCAATTCCCGAGAATACTCCTTTTTGGGACGGCTGAGTAACGGAGACACAGAACAGGAAACTAAATTGCAAGATAGATGAAGAGGGCCCGATATCTGTGAACGAAGCAGACCATCACCACGGCCGGCCATCGTCTTTAGCATTTTTAACGTTTTAACTTGTGCCCTTCTGGTCTACGTCTTTTATCTATACATAACTACTGTGTACTATTTTTTAATAAATACATTGTCGGTTTTCGACAACTGGAATCTTAATCGTTTTTCATTATCGAAAGTTTGTAATATTTAGAACTCTAGCAAACACGCGGACGTTGTCCTGAGCTGCCAGACAATATTCTCTCAAACCGGTCAGAACTAGACGAGCAGCAAATTTCTGTTGATCGATCGGATCGCTGCCAAACTGCACAGGATCACCCCACTGGGCTAATCTGAAGATTGCCTGAAAATTCTATCGAAATAGATCCAGCTGTTTTGGAGTTCTTAGGGAACATACATACATCGATTTTTATATACAGCTCGTATAATTAATATTTCTACTTATGCATAGATTTTACAAATCAAATTAACCCCAGGGGACTGGAACAGTGCAATTATGAAGGTCAAGAAGCCAGAAACGCGTCTGTTCTTGCTTCTCGACAAATCAATGCATAAAGTATATTAATTATACGAACCCATTATGAAGACCCTATTGGCAGAACGCTATGGACTTGTTGATTTGACATTTGGTTATTAGTTATAGAATGCAACCCCGCAAATTTGTGCAGAATTTCGTGAAGGTCTCTGATAACTGAGAATTTTTCTTAAAAAATTTTATATTTCAGAAACTAACTGTCATATTCTTAGAATAGTCTTAGTCTAAGGTCATATTCAGCAGAAACTCAGCACAACCCTTCAAGCCACTATATTTCACATAAGATTACCAAATTTATGCTCAATCGGCTTTGTATTTTTGGAATTATTTGTTTTTAAATTGAATGCAGTTGATGCCCAATGCATTTTTTCATTTGTTAACGCTTCCTTTATTCATCAACTCCATGCAATATTTCGTGAGGGGCGTGAAGAGACAATAAACATGCGTGCAAAAGCTTCTGACTTCATATCAGTGCTTTTTTCGAATTTTTTTGATATCTTAAGATATAAAAAAATGAAATAATTATTTCATTTCACCATAAAATAGGTGTTTGCCATTTAAGATTTCAAAGATAGCCCCCTCCACGCCTACAGGGGGTGAGGGGATGATGCAATTCAGTACTACTCGATGTGCCCTTTAGAGATATCAAACTTTTGTCTCTTCAATTCTTTGTCCGCAATGCGAAGCTTTCGAGTAAAAATAAAATTCCAGGTTAAATGAATGACCCAGTATATCTGAAAAATTAAGAGATTTTATTCAAACATTTTGGGGATGCACATCTCTCCCTGCCTCCCTCCCAGGAACAGACACTGAAGTTATAATGCTGAGAGGGGTTTGGATAGAGTTCATTAATTTTGCCATTGCGGAAACTGACATGTCTTCAAGACGTAAAACACATTACAGTACCGATTTTTTTTTAATTTTTGGATTAATCACTTTACAAGCAAAATTTTTGACATGACAAGTGTACAAGCGTTCATGAAATAAATTTGTCATTATTTTATAGAGTAAAATTACAAAAATTGAAATTCGATGATGTGGGGAGAATTATCACAAATTAATGCTTCTGTATATATTTAGTACAAAACTTCTACAAAGAAAAAGATCGCAGTGCTTAAAATTGAAAAGCTCAATCACTGATATCACATAAGTATAAAAACTAGCTTTATGCATCTATATAATAATATCTATATAGATATTGATTCACAACACTTCACAAGTACACATGTAATTATTCAATATAAAAGCTTAAATCTTATTTGATTTATGTAGTCAATGTTTTTCAATGTTGAAGGTACAGTTTGACAAAATGATATCACCTGTTTTGAGAATAAAAGGACTAATTGACTAGTTTTCAGACAAGGTCACAATAAGGGGGTTAGTTAAAAGCTTTTTAATTCTTCAACAATGAAAATCTATTTGTGAATCAATGTTCTATCCTCATAACTTCGAGTTCGAAAATGAAACAAAAACAAATAGGTACCATAACAATAATGGTGATTTCAGACTTCATTCAATATTTTATTCCCATCAAAATTAATTTTTTTTTTGTCTGCTTATTTTTTCTGAGCTTACCCTAAAACCAAAACTTAAATAATAATGAATATTACAGATAGTGATATAATTCACTTATCCTTTGAAGAAATAAGAATGAAAAATGGTAACAGGTAAAAACACTAATTGCATGGAAATTACATTTTTGATTTATTAAGTAGATTAAAATTAGAATATTCTAGTTTGAAATTATTTAATTTTGGTGAACTGAACAGTTAAATCAAGGGAATATATTCCATTACAAGATATAATAGATATGCGAGATGATGATAATGAATAATCGAGCGTTTAACCCTAGAATGGATACAGATCTGAGTAACCCATAGGAATGTGTTTTCATAATATTTACATCAGTTTTTTAGTTTGGCGAGTCCGCCGTTATGGAGGTACACTCAACTTGTTGTTACGCCTCAACTGGAGTGTCCAAATGCAACTGATGGGCGACAGTCCAATTGGGGGTAAGTTGATCCGTTAAACACTTGATTATTCATCCTCATCATTGCGCATATCTGTTAGATCTGTCTTAAATCCCATATATACAGGATTATATTCCAGAACGGTAAAATTATAAACGGATATAATTGATAAATCAATCACACTGATTCAACACAACACAAATTATTGACATTAACAACATTAATAGTACATAATATTATTCATTATCGAAGCAACAAACAATTTTCAATACAAACAAAATTATACTGAATGAGTATCTCTCAATTTTTAGATCTTGGAATATGTTAATACTGTGTTTTCATAGTGTCCAATACAGGATATCCGAATCAAAATTTTTGTTCTCTAACAAAATAAAGGCCTTTTTCTATACAATAAGTGCTTGATTTTAGGTATCAGGTGATATTACAGTGAACGCTATCTACTTATATTTAAATATATATGTATTAGGCACCAAATTATACTCTTTACAACCTTCACGTAGTTTCATTACACATGAAACATGGGATAAATTATTTCAAAACATTGCAAACATACTATATTAGGGAACTCAGATTTCACAACTCGCAAGTTTCATGTAAATATAGTTTGTCCATAAAAAATTATGTATCCTTACATAACACTATGTTTTTTCAAATTTTATTGTTCTACGAATAGAGCAGAAATAAATCGAACTTCAGAAAATGAAGAATTACAAAAATCCCTTTTGCTTCTCTCCAAGCCAAAAAGGGATTTTGTAGCACAAGTTGAGTACTGGTAGATATCGATTTCTTGTATGTAGAATAGAGATAATGCAGTAGGTTTTCCGCAATTCCCAGACGGCTACAAAATATACTATTGTGTATCTTAAAGACACTGTTAAAGATCCATATCTTTTTATATTCATATATTCCATTTAGAAATAGTCTCTTTTACCAACATATTCAATAATTCTTCTTGTTTTGTTGCAGCAAAGTGAAAAATGAACTGAAATAAGTAGACAGATAAGCCATTTCGCTGATCTAACCTTCAATATTAATGATCTAGGTTTTGAAATGAGATTTTTGAAGGGATTCTTAATTTAAAAGTCTCTTTATGCATAAATCTTAGCATCCTATTTGCTATTGCTATAAAGCCATACAAAACTGCTTTGAAAGGCGTTATACCCAAAAAAAATGTTGTGTGCTGGAAATTCTACTTCAAAACCTAACAATTTGTCATCTTCAAAAATATTCGATTGAACTATATTACATAGGCAACTTATAACATTGCTTATTGATGCGAAAAAAAAATCTATTTATTGAGAAGAATACCCAAGTTTTTATAGATGATTTAAAATCCCAGGTTTCAAGGTTTATTCATTAATTATTAAGTATATTTTCCCCTGAATTCAATAGAATATTCGGAAAATCATGAAAAATGAGCGTTTGAATTATATGTAAACAGTATAAAGCTACCAATATCGTAACAATAAATGCAAATAAAAAGTTTATTCTATCCTATATTAGGCAACACATTTTTATCGATATTTCAAGTATTAAAGCGAACAGGCTTTTAACAGTGATTTGAATTATCAGTAGATATTTATAAGGAAATAAAATCTTATTTATCTAGTGATAATGAATTTGTTTCAAATATCAGTGACATATCTATGAGGGGAGGATGGGGAGAAGATATTGAAAGCATGATAACGATAAAAATTAACTATTGCCACAAGAGCTATAGAAATGGGTGATATCAGGAGCAATCTTTCTTTATTTTAAATGGCATATAGCTGTTATACCCTTATTACGCTATGCTTTTTGGCGCTCTAGTTCCTCGGAACTGAGTGCTTATCAATTTGCCCAAATGTCTGTAATTTTCGAATTTTTCGATGAAAATGGTCTTAAACGATTTGGTTCGACTCACTGATGAAGAATCCATGGTGGAAATTCATTCTGTCCGGCCGTCCGGCCGGCCGGTCCGGCCGGCCGGTCCGGCCGTAGGCACGATAACTCTCGAACGGAATGAGCTAGAGAGTTGAAATTTTCAGAGTAGGTTTGGGGGATAAATATCTCGGCTAAGTTCGTTACTGGGCAAAATCGGACAGAAAATTTCGGAGTAATAAAAAAAAAATTTTTTTTCACATTAACAAATTCCAAATTAAATAATTTTTAATAAGCAGTTTTATCATAAGAATCCATTCATATCATTTTTAACTCTAACAAGCTAATACTTTCGGAGATATGATTTTTCAAAATTTCAATGTAAATCGTATTTCACAGATTGATATAATTATTCCTTGTATGAATTTTCATAATGTCAACTTGACAGAAGGGAAAATTGTAACTTCAAAAATATTGGGGTTGAAATACTCGTGAAGTTTGTATCGACCAGATTACCGCAAAGTGTAAAAAAAAAAATTGAAAATTTAAAATATGTTTTTCCACAATAACTCTCGAACGGAATGAGCTAGATAGTTGAAATTTTCAGAGTAGGTTAGAGAGATGAATATCTCGGTTAAGTTCGTTATTGGGCAAAATTGGCCAGATTTAATTCGATTTCTTCCATGGTGCAGTTCTCATTCTCATGATTGCTCATTTAATCTTGATAAATAAACTGTTATTTGAATTGAATTTCCTTCATGATGCAGCTCTATCATATGTATACATTGATATAATTCCCAACTCAGAGAAACCAATACTTTCGGAGATATAATTTGTCTGTTTGAACTAGAGCGCCAGAAAGCTCCTGTCCACAGGGCTTGAACCCATTTTTTCATGTCTATATTTGCTCCTATTTTCATGGCTATTTGTTGGTTGCATTTACCCCGAATAAGTGGCACTATTACACCGCGCTTTTTTCGCGCTTGTTTCAGGCAGTAATATCAGAGCCGCAAACATTGAATAAATTGACATATTTACCTCAAGTTCTTGTTTTGTTCGTATATTTTTAAAACAATACCAAAGTGTTTTAAGAATGTCTGAAGAAACGTATAATATGCTAGTACATAAAGCGCAAATTCACATACAGAAAAAAGACACTGTAATTCCAGAAAGCATTTCTCCAAAAACTAAATTAATAATTACTTTGCGATACTAGGCTACTGGTGAAAGCTTCATATCACTCGGGGATAGCCATCACAGATTATCTGGCCTTCGTACGTTCAGTTAGTTTACGTCCTCACAGTAATGAACATAAATTTATTATTGAATTTACGAAGGCTGCGATTCATAGGATAGAATAAACTAGGTTATGTTAAGACGTCAAGTCAGACAAATAAATATTGTGTTGGTAGACATGACATTTCGACAAAAAGGCTTGAAATCCCCACGATTTAGGGGGAACAAATAGAACCAGTTCTATTTATTTTCAAACCTGAAACAGTCTATAAAATAGCCCCGGGCGCATGCGTATTTCATCAAAATTTCAGGCGCAGTCAGCCAGGCTGACAAATAGGCACGAAAACGGCATAGTTTAATAGGGGTATTATGCAGTTGTGTTATGATTAGTATTACTACTTTGTCCTTATGCCCATTCAGGCACAGCAATGTTAGCAAAGATATTTCGATGAAATTAGAGATAAAAACAGTTCATGCATTTGCGGCAAGTCTAAAATCCTGGGGTTTTAGGTCGCTAAGCACCTCAAATTCTAGTTATGTGGCTGCCTTTTGTCCAAATTATTTATTTCATAAAATATGTAAGTACTTCTTAATACATATGTATTAGTAATATTGATGTAATCAATATGATTGCTCTTATTAAGGATTAAGATATGTGGAGGTTAAAATTATTCATCCATTGTTCTTGAATGTATGCATGCCTCTGCACTCATTACCATTAAATACAAATCATAAATTCAATACAAATATCTTTTGCTAGAACAATTGAATGATTGCTTCATTTGGCAGTTATCTATCAAGTCCTTATTCGGATAGTTATGATATGAATATCAATAAAAACGTGTCACAGTAAGGAAACATCACCTTCATTGATTGCATGGAAGCCTCTTTAATATCATCATTAGTTTCCACTAAAAATTCTACTGAACATATTCAATTATGGCATATTTATAAATAAATATTTCATGACTAGATAGTAGACATCACTAACAAAGTATAATATCACTGATTTGACTGGTATGATGTGAAGAATATTAAAAAAATTCAATTCTTTGGATACAATTAAATCAAAATTTGTACAAGATTGGGGTGAAAGAAGTACAATTTTGTCAAGCTGGGTATTATGAATATTAAGTATTCTCTTATTTCAGACGAAAGTAATGAAGAATATTTCTACTCTTGCCTTGGTTGAACTACAGTGTTGTTATTGAGACGAATCGGGTTCTCATTGTTGAAATTTTCGTCAGCTGGCACAGGCTCGTTTGGGTTACCATCAAAACCTGGATTGAGAATAATATTTGGGACCAGCTCAATTATTTCCTGTTCATCTGTAACTGACAATTCCTACCCTAAGTAAGACTAACTTGAGAATTTCATTTTCAGTAAAGAATCTGTTTTAAAGTGCTTCACTGCAATATTCAAATGGACAGCTGTCCAATGAATAATCCATCCTGTCTTCAGACACACTACAAAGATTACAGAAACTTTCTAACATTCTCTCGATGATTTTTTCTTGCACTTAACTTGTTTTGTCTTGAACATACATTATAAGTAATTAACTCTATTGGCTGATGGGCGAACCTGAACACGAGATGTTTGTATGGGGTGTTTTTTTAAGACCTTGAGTAGTAAGAAATGTATCCATTACAACACGAATATGCTGCTCAGAAGGAAGATTAAGTAGAGATTAATATGGTTCTATGAGTTCCGCAAACTGTAACCGAATGTAATTTAATCTAGATATTTTAGATTGCTTTTCACTATAGCCAAGTGTCACCAAATATATAATTTGATGGTGGTATTTTAAATGAGCATGACTGTGTTTATAAAACGGAATTCCCTTACATCCTAGCCCATAAAACCCCTCCATATGGTGCCTGCCACCCAAACCTAAAATCCTGTAACACCACCGGTTCAGGAGACATCGACCTTTTCATACATGGATAAAACTCCACACTTCCCAGACTAAAACTACAAGAGCTATAACGTTTTCCGTCATGCGGTTATCCATATACTCATACGATCGCCCTGTATATTCGCCAAATCGTTCCAGTCCGAGTAAAATCACTAGCACAAACAAGACAGCCCCTCCACCTCGATGAGTCGGTCTATAAACCACATTAGTTAGGTTAGGCGGGAAATTTGCATTACGATCCATCCGTGGATACGAGCACTGAATTCCCCATGCATTTCTTATGGTCCTAAAATTTACGCGAATTTCTCGCCTGTTTTTAGATACTTTGGCTAATTTCTTAAGGTTTATTTCGGTTGAAATAGATTCTGTGAACCTTTCTCAATCATCTAGAATCAAGTTTTCATAACAAAATAGTATATTTCCAAAATAATGAATAAATATAAAAGTGTTCACCAAATTCGATTGACGTATGACTTAGCTCACTCGAAATCAGTCAAAAATAATAACATAACCCTAAATAGGCCTGGTAATGACGCACAACAGAAGTCATCTTCGACATACGGAAATCTTTCGAACTACACTGGTTTCAATTTTGATTTAAGAATAAATAGAAGTAGATTTTAATGTGGAAATAACATGAAAACATGCACTAATGATGAAGGTACCCAATACTTGATGTCTATGTACTAACATTCTCTTTTAAATAGGGTGGTTTCATCTCAAAGTTGAAATTCCTTGTTAAAAAATTTGAATATGGATCTCCCGCCAAGCGACTGATTCTAACCTAACTAATGTTGTCTATTGTGGCCAGCAATCCAGCGCAGGGCTAGCATGTGGTTTGTTGGCGCCTGGGGCGATATCGTCAGGCGAACGTTGTAATTTTGTAAGAATTGCGATTCTTTTCACTATTTAAAAATCTCGGACTCGCCCATCGCTCAGATGTACTTATACTCGGTTTCTGTGATAATCAATATAGATACTTTTACGACCAACCCAGAGTACGCGCCTGGAGTAACAATATTCTGGACAGTTCCAGAATAGTCTCAAATCTTAGCACCGACTAGAGGGAAATCAATCTACTATAGAAATTACAAGTTCATACAAATTGGAGTAAAATTAATAAGTTTTTTTGAGTACCTGGTGTATTCAGCTTTCTTGTAAATTCATAGGTGAATAGTCGAAATTAATAATTTAATGACAGTATACTATATAATAAACCCGAGAACGTAGTAATTTACAGGGTGTTCCTTAAAGACTTGTTAATATTTAAGTGCGTGATTCTTTGGCTCATTTTAAGAAAAAAACTTCCTATGGACTAATGTCCAAAAAGTCTTAACTTTTAAGATACAGGGTGATCAAATTTTGATACTACATTAAGCAGCTATTTCAATTTAATTATTTTAACCAAGAACAGATCATCTGACAAGACAACATATTTTTTGGATTCTCATTCATTCATTGATTTTGGGACAAATCTGATCTGTTAATTTGCTTTCAGTCATGCACAAACATTTCCACATCGCATCAGATTTTTGAGGAATTGTAAAGTAAATCTTATTTCAAAGGAATGCAGTGGCGTAGTATTTTTTTCCCAAAAATATTCAATGTAAAACCGTATGGACGCCACTGGTAGAGGACATGAAAATTTTTGTACATCACAAAATGCACCTTGATGCATAGAAGACATGTACCAAATTTTATAAGAATGTCTACAATATTATCTCAGATATTCTTAAAAAACTGATTTTTTCTCAAAATTTTATCACCCTGTATCTAAAAAGTTAACGACTTGTAGGACATATCTTCATAGGAAGTTTTTGCGCGTATGTTCTGGGGAACATCGCGTTATAGTTTTGCCCAAATGTCTGTAACTTTCGAATTTTTTGACGAAAATGGTCTCAAACGATTAAGTTCGACTCCCCAATGAAGAATTCGATGTCAAATTTGATTCTGTCCGTCCGGCCGTCCGGCCGTCCGGCCGTTGCCACGATAACTTGAGAACGAAAAGAGCTAGCGACTTGAAATTTTCAGGGTGGATGGCGCATCCCAATACGACGGACAAGTTCGTTAATGGGCATAATCGGCCCAGTGGTTTCCGAGTAATAATTTTGTTTTCAACCAATATGAATCCGATCAAATTGAAACTTGGTGAGTAGTTGTAGAATATGAACCTAAGCACGTTTGTGGAATTTTGTGCGAATCGTATGGCTACAAAATTTTTAAAAAATTATTAAAAAATATTTTTGTTGTCACGATAACTTGAGAACTGAGAGAGATAGCGGCCTCAAGTTTTCAGGTTAGGATGTACACCACAACGCGACATTTCAGTTTGATTATGAGCCTAATCGGCCAAACGGTTCTAGAGTTATAGCCATCTGAAATTTTATGAAATTTTGTGGTTTTTGTTCCTCATTAACTCGAAAAATACTGAACCGATTGAATTCAAACATGGTTATTAGTTGTAGAATGCCAATGCGGAAACGTTTGCAAAATTTGGTGAGGATAGCGTTTGTAGAAAATTTTAAATTAATCTTTGAAAATAAAAAAAAAAAGTTCTATATATCAGTAACTAATCGTTCGAAATTGCTGAAATTTTGCAAGAACCTTCATAACCTAACTATACTGCCAATTTTCAAGTTTTAATACGATCGGTTAAATATTGTTGGAGATTCGAGCATTCTTGTGTGAGTTCAGTAGATGGGTGACCGTTGCCTCGATAACTTTCGAACGAAAGGAGATAGGGACTTGCAATTTTCAGGGAAGGTTGCGTATCCGAAAGGGAGAGTTGAGTTCAATTTTGGGCATAATCGGTCTAACGGTTTCCGAGTTATACCCATCTGGAATATTATTACCTTGATAACTCAAAAAATAAATATTCGATCGAATTGAAGTTTGGTAACTAGTAGTAGAAAATCAACATAAAGACGTGTTTAAAATTTTGTGAGAACCGTACCCCTAGAAAATTTGAAAAAAATGACGAGAAAAAAAATTTTAAGAACCGTACCCCTAGAAAATTTCAAAAAAATCACAAAAAAAAAATTGGTTCAAGCACTGACGTGAAGTCAGAAGCTTTTGCGCGTATGTTCTATTGTCCATTCTTTTGTATTGGACACCCTTAATCGAATTTACCATGGTA
The DNA here is from genome assembly GCA_937662695.2 of Halyzia sedecimguttata. NCBI lineage: Eukaryota > Metazoa > Arthropoda > Insecta > Coleoptera > Coccinellidae > Halyzia > Halyzia sedecimguttata. The sequence goes on along the minus strand of OW569411.2, from coordinate 173,838 downwards.
AATTCGATTAAGGGTGTCCAATACAAAAGAATGGACAATAGAACATACGCGCAAAAGCTTCTGACTTCACGTCAGTGCTTGAACCAATTTTTTTTCTTAAAATAAGTCAAAAAATCACGCCCTCAAATATTAGCATGTCTTTAAGGAACACCTTGTATATGTATATCAATTTCAATTTGACATGAAAATATTAAAATTAAGTTTGTTTGATGCTATACCGAAAAATGGAAAATAGGAATTTTCAAGGAGTGATTCATTGGGTCAATGCCAAAGGCCCTGATACAAATTACAAGAAAACAGATTTAAGCAAGTGGTTGTACACAAAGCAAAAATATTCTTTTTTTTTTCCTTTAATGGATTCACTACCTCAATTTTTTCAATAAATTATATTTTTAATTTTGAACGCATTTGGACGTTAATTCAAATAAATCTGTAAAATAAATAATAAAATTTCGAACCAAAGGTTATGCATTCATATTTTGATATACCTACCTAACATAAATTTTTTTTGGTAGAATTTGACTTACCACTTGGAAGTCGACATTCTTGATAAAGGAGAAAGCAGGTTCCAATTCCTAGCAAAATTAATGTACCCATTACTATTCCCACTGCAACTGCCCATGCTCTGGTATCAAAGTCATCAGCACCTGCTAACAATTGTCGAGCTAATTCTACAAAATAAACAACAACAAACAAGTCACATTGACATATCCACGACACCTAAAAGAGCTAACAAAAGTAGTTGAGAAATAGAGTAGAGGAGGAGTAGAAGAGATAAAATCCATTCAAAAAGCAATCAACAGTGAGGTTTCAGTGATGGGTAGTCATAATTTGCGTGAGAAATATAAATTTCAATGATTTTTCGATATTTGCCACTGATATAAAAGGAATTCAAAGCAAAACAAATATAGAGTGAACTGATGGCATTTTTCCAGATTTGGCTCACGTATAAAGATACAAGCGTTTTTAAAGATGTGCTAATAAACTTCAGCACTTTGTTTACCCATTACACATGGAAAACTGTTACTGAAATCTATTGTAGAACAAAAAAAAACTTAATCATCTGATGCTTGAAATTCAAAGGAATTGTTTGAGAAAACTTATTTATCCACTCATTTCTTATAATGCAGCTTTAAATAATATTACACTATTGAAACAATGAACTTCACTTTCATTCTATATTCATCAATTGTTTTCACTATAAGATTATACATAATTTGATTATCGCCCAGTCTTGAAATATTATTAGGAAAATTCCATAAATATCTATTCATTTCAAAGAAAATCCAAATTGCATAACTGGGATGTGATTCCAACTGACAGAATAATCATAATAATTAGTAGGTAACATTCACGGAAACTCATGGGATCATGGACTTAATGTATATGTCTCCATTAGCATGCGGTATTGTCAAACTGTGTACCCGGCTTTGGTATATTATTCAATCGAGGATTATGAATTATGCATATTTTCTGAAAAAAACAAGTTTAACAAAGTAGATATATGTATATCGATTCAAGGCCATCTTAGGTCAAGAGCGGATCAAACAAAATAAGCCAGATTCTCAAATTTTTATCAGATTTATAACATTCAACGTTGAATATCTCAAAAACGATGAGGAATAATTTAATTTCCTAAATGATTGAAGATTCTTATGAAGATCAAGATAAACTTCATCTGTTTTCCTTATGCTAATTTCGTTTAGTTTTATGAATCCGCGAATCTATAACTACTAAACTTATAACTTTAAGCATGTTTGTTAAACCATATTTGTTTCTAAATAAAGTTTATTATTATTATTATAAACCAGTGGAAGAAAAAATGGGTTCAAGCCCTGTGGACAGGAGCTTTCTGGCGCTCTAGTTCAAACAGACAAATTATATCTCCGAAAGTATTGGTTTCTCTGAGTTGGGAATTATATCAATGTATACATATGATAGAGCTGCATCATGAAGGAAATTCAATTCAAATAACAGTTTATTTATCAAGATTAAATGAGCAATCATGAGAATGAGAACTGCACCATGGAAGAAATCGAATTAAATCTGGCCAATTTTGCCCAATAACGAACTTAACCGAGATATTCATCTCTCTAACCTACTCTGAAAATTTCAACTATCTAGCTCATTCCGTTCGAGAGTTATTGTGGAAAAACATATTTTAAATTTTCAATTTTTTTTTTTACACTTTGCGGTAATCTGGTCGATACAAACTTCACGAGTATTTCAACCCCAATATTTTTGAAGTTACAATTTTCCCTTCTGTCAAGTTGACATTATGAAAATTCATACAAGGAATAATTATATCAATCTGTGAAATACGATTTACATTGAAATTTTGAAAAATCATATCTCCGAAAGTATTAGCTTGTTAGAGTTAAAAATGATATGAATGGATTCTTATGATAAAACTGCTTATTAAAAATTATTTAATTTGGAATTTGTTAATGTGAAAAAAAATTTTTTTTTTATTACTCCGAAATTTTCTGTCCGATTTTGCCCAGTAACGAACTTAGCCGAGATATTTATCCCCCAAACCTACTCTGAAAATTTCAACTCTCTAGCTCATTCCGTTCGAGAGTTATCGTGCCTACGGCCGGACCGGCCGGCCGGACCGGCCGGCCGGACGGCCGGACAGAATGAATTTCCACCATGGATTCTTCATCAGTGAGTCGAACCAAATCGTTTAAGACCATTTTCATCGAAAAATTCGAAAATTACAGACATTTGGGCAAATTGATAAGCACTCAGTTCCGAGGAACTAGAGCGCCAAAAAGAACTGTTAATTGAGGAATATGTGTCATAGTTGAATTCGCATCAAAATTAATTTCATTCGGAACATGTCAAAGCTTCAAAAGAAAAGCTGACTTATTTCTGCAATTTCAACAGCCTGTATCTTTTTATCCGGAAAAATGATTAATGAAAAGAGTGTTTTATTTGATGAGAGGTTACTATGGTTAAAATTAATGTACAACTTGAAGACTCACCCTGTATATAATAAATGCCCAAAATAAGTGTAGAATTTGTTGGACCTGTTATTTCACAAAAAAAAACGTTTATGACTACCCTGTCCAAAATTGAGCAAAGATGTATAAACACTATTTCCTTAACCATATAGGTTTAATTCTAACTACTTGGGAGATTACCACTGAGTGTGTATGCAACTATTTACTAACAGTCCTCACTACTGATATATGTACATAACACATGTTGACAACTTTTGGGGGGGGTTATGGTTACAAATGATCATCCAAAATAATTACAAGCAATTAGTTACCTTCCTCAGAAAAATATCCTTTTGTTGTAGATATAACTTGGGATATTTCACCACGACCTAATTGGTTTGTAGCCCATACTTTGAATTCGTATGAAGTATTGGGCTGTAGACCGTATACATCAATTTGACGCTGAAAATGTGCATTGGTTATTATTGCTCTTAATAGCCACATTGAGAAGGACAGTCTTTTCCATTCTGAATATAGACTTCCAAGTTAAATACTGTACCGAACATGATATCAATAAAATGAAATATTCCCATTACTTTCCTTCCAGAAATAAAAAGGTTAGGAACATTCCTAGCCAGAGTGCACACCAAAGATGCAAGCAGTACTCATACCCTAAATGGAGTTCCAAGTGTTCTCCTGAAGGAATGTGCTCTGAAGTAGCTTTCCTGAACTGTGGAATATATTCGTCATATGTCCTACTTTCAAAACAGGCAAAATGGATTACTTCCAACCAGAGGCCCTGTTTATTCAACAATATCTATGGCCATCTATGATCGATTTGGAGATATTTGCATTTTTAGAAAAATTTTGACAGCTAAGAGGCTTTGACGCCTTGTATATCAAAATCGGTCCAATGGTTTCGGAGAAACAAGAAAAAATTTTTTTTTTATATTTCAAATTAATTTTTTTTTGAGATGCAGTTTCACCATAAGAATCCATTGATAACATTTTCAACTCTGACAAGCTGATACTTTCGGAGATATGATTTTTCGAAATTTCAATTATACATCGTACTTGTATGTTTTCACAGAATGCGAATTCTATCTGTCTGTGTTCTATCTGTGTTCACTGTTCATCCATATCAAATTTATTTTATCCATGTCAAATTTATTTCTGTTTTAGAAGATAAAGTATTATAAGATATTATATACCCTTGGATCCATACGACGATGCAAATATATATGTACTTTGGTAAGTTAATCATATTGGGTTCAGAATATCTACAGTCAGCATTAGAATTCGTCAATTCGAGAAGGAATTGAAGTAAAGCTGTACGAAGCGAATTTTATGTAGAACATTATAGTTTTGGTTTCATCAGAAAAGTGGTTTGATTATCAGGGCGTTGTAATAGAAGATATTCTGAACACAATTTGATAAACTTACCAAATTATATATTTCCATCACCATATGGATTATCCAAGGGCATATAGGGTAGGGGTAATTATAATATCCTATAATTGGTCATTTTGCATTCAATCATACTTTGTTTTCTATAACAGAAATACATTTGACATGTCCGTCATAGGTAGATAAGAGAACAGTGTATGAACAGTAAACACAGACAGATAGAATTCGCATTCTGTGAAAACATAGAAGTACGATGTATTATTGAAATTTTGAAAAATCATATCTCCCAAATTATTAGCTTGTTAGAGTTGAAAATGATATCAATGGATTCTTATGATGAAACTGCGTCTTAAAAAAAATTGAATTCGAAATTTGTAATGAAGAAATAGATTTTTTTTTCGTTCATTCGAAACCATCCGTCCGATTTTGCCCAATTACGAACTTGACCGAGATATTTATCTCCCAAACCTACTATGAAAATATCAACCGTCTAGATCATACCGTTCCAAAGTTATCGTGTTAACGGACGGCCGGGCGGGCAGAATCGATTTCGACCACGGATTCTTGATCAGCGAGTCGAACCAAATCGTTTAAGACCAATCTCTGCCAAAAATTCCAAATTTACAGACATTTGAGCACTCTGTTCCGAGGAACAAGAGTGCCATAAAGTAGAAAGTAAATTGTCTCGTCCCCAATAGGGGACCTTTCAAACAGCAACATTTATGACGCAAAGGAAAATGGTATTCAGTAGTAGAATCTTGGCAATATTGGACTTATTTTAGGGGAAGATGAATCCGACCCAATTGAATTTCGTCGACGTTTCGGACATTTATTGTTCAATATTCACATATAAAACAACGGGGTTGCCCTTAATCATGACTAAAAATAAATATAGCAGTTGGCAATACAATATTATACAATCTTCTCTAGGTAATTACCTTAATCCACTTAAAACATTTAAAAAATCACATATATATAAAATCATCAACATGAGTCAATGCTGGAACAAAACCTCACTCCAAATCTTTTCTCGGAAATACCAAAACACATTCACAGAACGTATACATTGAGTAGACTGAAGTCGCCAATTTGACGTCTGTCAGCGGTTCCCTTTGATGTAGTATCTCTTTTCACGAGTGTACCTGTTGATTTAATTACCCAGGTCATTGAGGAAAACTGGAATTTCATTCAAGCATACACGGAATTCCCCCGTGAGCTGATACTGGGCTTGGTCACTCATCTTTTTGAATCGAGTTATTTTTCATTTAATGGTGAATTCTATAAACAACTTAATGGAACTGCCATGGGCAACCCAGCTAGTCCAGTTCTAGTAAACTTGGCAATGTTCACTTTAATACATAAGACAGTGAATAAGTTTCCGTTTATAATTCCTTTGTTGAAACTGTTCGTTGATGATGCTATCATAGCGGTTCCGGAAGACAAAACTGATTTAATATTACAAACATTCAACAGCTATGATGGAAGATTGCAGTTCACAATAGAAAAATCAGTGAATGATAGTATCCCGTTTCTGGACTTGATTATTACAAAACAACGAGATGGATCGTTAGTAACAAAATGGTATACTAAACCTACGAGCTCGAACAGGGTCATAAATTATCATTCTCAACATTCTCTCAACCAAAGAATCGGAACTGCTAAAAATATAATATATAGGGGCTTCACACTTAGTCACCCTAAATTTCATCGAGAAGTTTATGATAAGATCACTTCTATACTGAAGCTTAACAACTACCCTATCAGCCTAATCAGAAAATTAGTCCACCAACATCAGCAGCCTCGCCACGAGCACACAATTGATAATAATAATGAAAAGTCAAGTAAAGTTTATTGCAGTTTTCCATATCTGAAGGGTCTCACGGAAAGAATTAATAGCATAGCAAACAAACATAATTGCATCTTGGCCTGCTATAACAGAAACACTATCCACAACTACTACACTAAACTTAAAGATCCAGTTCCAATAGAAAAACAATCCAACGTTGTATACAGGATACCGTGTTCAAATTGCAATAGCTCATACATAGGCCAAACTAAACAACTTCTCTGCAATAGAATTAAACAACATGTTTACAGTTGTAACAGGATTTCGTTTTATGACGACGAGAACAAAACGGCTTTAGTTGAACATCATGCTAGTACTGGTCATAAATTCCACCATTTCATCCCGTATGTTTGTTTATCACCTAACACTTGTTCCTTTCTATTTGTTTACTCTCTAATTGTATGAGGTTATCAGCGCCTTTAGGTTGACTTCCATATTCTGAATAATGTTTTGATTATTGTGTGCACTGTGGATATATGCTGAATTTATGTTCTGTACCCTAGATAATATGCAAATTATGTGACTTCATTGTAAGATAGCACAATATTTTAAGTTTGTTGATGTAATTCATCTTCTCTGTTGTGGATCACAGTCAATTGAGGATCATCAAAGGGAACCGATGACAGACGTCAAATTGGCGACTTCAGTCTACTCAATGTATACGTTCTGTGAATGTGTTTTGGTATTTCCGAGAAAAGATTTGGAGTGAGGTTTTGTTCCAGCATTGACTCATGTTGATGATTTTATATATATATGTGATTTTTTAAATGTTTTAAGTGGATTAAGGTAATTACCTAGAGAAGATTGTATAATATTGTATTGCCAACTGCTATATTTATTTTTAGTCATGATTAAGGGCAACCCCGTTGTTTTATATGTGAATATTGAACAATAAATGTCCGAAACGTCGACGAAATTCAATTGGGTCGGATTCATCTTCCCCTAAAATAAGTCCAATATTGCCAAGATTCTACTACTGATTATTAGAAATGGACATGAACAATCCTACTAGTTGAAAATGGTATTGTAATTACTTACTGAATTAGGAGTAATGTGGTTAGGTGCTATCGGTATCCATTTATTGTCTGTATCAGCTAAACGAAATTGTGCAGTGAAGTTTATGATTGGGTATCCACCCGTACCATTTACTTCCCATACTATAACAGCTAATATGGTACTAGGAACTACTTTCACGTTTGCCAGAGCAGGCGGAGGAGCTGAAACATATTATTTTTAGTGATGGGACCTCTCGAATGAAAATAATCTAACATTTTGATTATTGAAACATCTCGAGATGTTCTGAAAAATGTGAGTGAATTCATTCGAATGATTTTCTGTCGTCTATCATATGGCATCTAGATGAGATATCACTGGACTCGAGCAAGAATTGAATGAAATGAAATGAGATAAGAGATTACTCGTAATTCGTTCTGAATGTTTTGATATTTCCAAGTTCCTTTGGCGGCATATAAGTATGAGATATGAAATGTTTCTTTAACAATCGATAGAATTTATGGCTGCCATCTGGATTCTGGTCGGGTGCTACCGAAATAGTAGCCAGTGAATGATTTTATTTTTTATTCCATTGCAAATTGAGGTATTCATTATTATTCTTATTTTATTCAGTAGCTGTTCGTTCAAAATATTCAGATATATTCCGTTTGTTATTAATTAAGAACTCAGACCCGGAGGTTCGTTCAACAAGTATTTTATCGTTATTTTTTCAAATATTTCTAGGGAATTTCAGGTTCATAATAATTCATTTCATAGCTCCATTCCCTTTCGAACAGCTGGAAAGAAATGTTCAAATATTGGACCAAAACCAGATAGCATAATAATAAATTATCAAAGGACCAACGGCAATGTAATAAAATGAAGCCATAAAATGTGAAACTTAATACTGTAGGGAGCGGACGCAATTATATTGAAGATAAGGGATAACCTAAGCCGCTCACGCGATGAGAACTGAGTGGAATACCGAATGATCAATATCTCGAATGATCATTCGATTATTGAAATCTCTCGAGAACCTATATATCGATTATTGAAATCATTCGATTATGCCCAACTCTAATTATTTTATTTCACTTTAACATGCTCAGCTGGTAAGTAATCCATCAAAACTATGGGTACATACTCTGAAAATGGGGAAGATCATACTTTCACTTGAAAATAAGCTGAGGCCAAATCAACAAGTCCGAACGTTTTGCAAATGTTCTCATGGGATGGGTTCGTAAAATCTAGGCATATGTATAGAGTACACAAACACGAATTAACAAACAGGAGAATTCATGATTTGCTATAACAGTTGTTGAATTTGTCAATAGCTACAGAGCACTGATGAAGGCCAAGAAGACTGAAACATGTCTGCTCTTGCTGTCCGCCAATCAAAACCTCCTGTTTGTTAATTCGATTTGCCAATTCTATACATATGTATGAGTTTTACGAACCCATTTCCATGAGACCATGGAAGAACGCTCAGACTTGTTGATTTATTAACAATAGTATTACTATTTTTCAATATTATGAAGTTCACTATTTTGCAGTAAGATATCATAGTGTAAATAATTCTGAAGGTAGAGGTTAGATCACATTATTGTGAATTTTACTAGCGTCGGCTAAAATGTGTCCACATCCCCACTTTTTCAAAATTTTCAAAGATACAAGATTTTCAGTTCCTTCTTTGCCATTTTCGGGGAATGACATGAATAGTGTTGAATTATACATATTCAATCCTCATCGTCAAAAAGCTATTCAATGCAACTAATTGGATACACAAATCCATCATGTAAAGAATTCGTCAATATTTTCCACCAAAATATGCGAGGTGGTTGTTGTTTGTCTGTTCAGTTTGCAATTATTAATCTTATATAGCTAATGCGGTGTCCATATGGGTGTAATGTAACGCGTAATGTAAAGTAAATTCTCCGTGTGGACGATAGACGAGCGTTACATGCAATGCTCGTAGTACCGTCCACACCTTTAGACTATAGAAAGATATAGTCTAAGGTCCACACCGAAGAATTCGCCTTACATTACGCGTTACATTACACCCGTCTGGACCCGGCATATGACACCAATATAGTGAAATTTCAGCAAAGCATATTGATGGCTAGCTACAAACACCTTTATATTTTCTATTACACCTTGTCACTTAACGATTGAGATTGCTTTTGTCGTCACACAGTTTACAATTATAAATATGATATATTTTAGGTGTAACATACTAAAATTTTAGCACATTCTATCAATACCTAGGCACCACCCTAAATATGTGCCTACTATGTTTTGAATCTTTTGAAATATGCAACGATTTTGTAGATCTATGTTCAAAATTTATAATTATCTGTGATATGATCGAAACATTGAATTCAGCATATTAAAACTAATCTATTTAGAAAAGGTTCACTTACTTCTAACAGTTACATTAATAAGGGCTTTTTCGTCTGTCACAACATTTTCTCTGGAGCAAGAATACAAACCACCATCATCTTTATCAACTGTTCCCAAGAATAAAGATCCATTGTTTAAAACGGTAGATCGGGTAAATTGTCGGTCCTCCCGACCCTCCCTCACCCACATCACATCTGCATGTAAATAAGGGCATTTTAAAGTTAAATTTTTTCCCCTATCTACATAGAACTGTTTGATTTCTGCACCTACAATAACCAATATTGAGTCATGCATTTTTTTCTTATGTATGGGTCCATTACATTTAATCGATATTATTGAAAATAGAAGAATATATAAAATTGGTTCTCGTTCAATATACATAATTCCATATTACCGCATTAATAAAAAAAATATTTTAACTATCGGTATTCAAAATCACAAAGTTCAACTGACATTTACTAATCATTTTACACCTGACGAACATACAAGTGCATAAATAAAATCACATGCAGATGCACTTCATAAAAATCTTTTCTGACACATGACACATTTGTCAAAAACGAGAGACCATAGACAAAAGAGCACAGAACTCTAATAATAAAGAGTATTTATAGTCTAAGCCAGAGACAAGAGCTGCTGGGAGGACCGATGTTTGTATAAACAGAAAAAACATCTTAATGGTACCATTCTTCTTGTCCAAACTTCCACATTCCAAAAATTTTTTATCAATCAATGAAAATATTCATAAATTTTTGTTGTTGATTGTCATAGAATACAGAGATAATTTTTTTTTATAGCTAACCTATTAAATTAATTGCTAATGCAAAGTGTATACAAAACAAACAACAAACAACTAGTAGTAGTGGTAGTTTAGGTAGTATCCATTCTATTCTAAATACCTAGGTGTACATAGGTAACCGTAAAAGATGTCTTGCAATTATGCGGAAGGATTGTCCGAATATGAGAATAAAGGAGTATTGGGAGTGCCTGAGGTAGAATATATATAATTTTGAAACCTTTTCATTTAGTTTTAAATAACGAATGCTTTAGATTTTCGATTCACCAGACGAAGTGGAGAAAAAATGTGAGGAATTATGTGAAATGATCAAGAATTCTAGACATGTTGTGGTTCACACAGGAGCTGGCATAAGTACGTCTGCAGGAATTCCTGATTTCAGGTATCCAAGCCTGTTATTATCCTTTTTCGTCAAATTTTATATTCAACTCATTTTAAAAGGGGTCCTCATGGAGTTTGGACACTAGAGAGAAAAGGAGAAAAGCCTACAATCAATATTTCCTTCAATGATGCACTGCCAACAAAGACACATCAAGCTCTGAAACATTTGATGGAAGAAGGTATCATTAAGTATATTATAACACAAAACATTGATGGGCTGCATTTAAAATCTGGAGTCCCTAGAAAAAACCTAGCAGAGTTACATGGAAACATGTTTACTGAACAATGTAACATTTGCAAAAGGTAATATGAATGAACAAAATTATTACAAGAAATCTTATTAGTTTATTTTCAGTCAGTTTGTGAGAAGTAGTGCAGCTGTAACTGTAGGTCAGAAACTGCTAGGAGGAAATTGCAAAAGACTTATTGCAAGAGGTAGATCTTGTAGAGGTAAGTTAACAGATACTGTTTTGGATTGGGAAGCAAATTTACCAGAGGAGGATTTAGAAATGGCAGATTATCATTCAAGGTATTTATTTATTTATTCATAAGAAAATAGTAGTCCATACTCAAAGTGGAAGACCAAGTTTACTGGAATAAGGAACATGTTCCTTATTCCAGTATTTATTTATTCTTTATTTCATATAAACATCTATATATAGAAGCCAATATATACATAATATATGGTACATACAAACATTGATAGAAAAGACGTCAAGTAATTAGGTTACTATTCCCAATGTTATATGTTTCTGTTGAAACTTCTAGATCTTTTGAGCTTCAACCTAGGTCTTTTACCAGCAGTATAATTGGCAAGCATGTGGTATAGAGCCACCAATCCAGCCTTTTTGAGACCTTTCAAGTATAAGAGATATAACAGTAATAGTGGTCCTGTTACTGTAGCTTGAGGTAACACCATTGAGACATCTTCCTCAAAGCCTAATAGAGTCGATTTTTATGTACGATGTTTTCTCGTTCCTATTTGCTGAATTTGGTTTGTTAATAAATTATGATCCACTAGATCAAATTCTCAGATCTATACAATTCAGGGTTGTTTTCAAAAGTTTTTTTTTCAACAGGTGGTAGAACTCTTCAAAATAAACAAATTCACCAAAAATCTTTTATACAAAATATCCAAACTATCGAAGTTGGAAAATCATCGATAAAATAGATGCAATACGACCCTAGATCTTATGTCATTTAACACTTCATGAAAATTTTGAACATTATCTGAAGCCTTGAATTTGTGGATAATATTATTAATCACACCTTTTTTTTCGATTCCTGTTACACAACATCGACGAGGCATTTACATAGACTCAATATTATTATTATTTTTCTGCTTCTGTAATAAATGTTTCAGTTCCTTTTTCTGTGCATTCTCTTGGACATATTGACCTATCTGCAGGATTTTGTTTAATATTTTTGTATTCCTTTTGATTCTCTTCAGTTTCTGGATCTGTTTGCAATTCATTAGGGGTCATCTTTACATCGATTATTATTGGTGCTCTAGTTCCTCGGAACAGAGTGCTTATCAATTCGCCCAAATGTCTGTAATACTCAATTTTTTGCTGAAAATGGTCTCAATCGATTTGGTTTGACTCACTGATCAAGAATCCGTGGTCGAAATCGATTCTGTCCGGCCGTCCGTCCGTTAACACGATAACTCTCGAACGAAAGGAGTTAGAGGATTGAGATTTGCAAGATGGGTTTGGTTTGGAGCGTAAATATCTCGGACGAGTTTGTTAATGGGCGAAATCCATCAAGCGGTTTCGGAGTTATGGCCGATTTTAGTAAAACACATTTTTTATGAATATTTCCGAAATCTATCACTCGATCTATCTGAAATTTAGCATCAAATTGTAGAATGATGACCTTATACGCATGCAAAGTTTTGTTTTGATCGGATTGCCGTAAAGTGTCAAAAAAAATTTTTTTTATTTTAAAATTTTTTTTTACAATAACTCTCGAACAGAATGAGCTAGGCAGTTGAAATTTTCAGTGTAGGTTTGGGAGATAAATATCTCGGTTAAATTAGTTATTGGGCAAAATAGGCCAGACGATTCCGGAGAAACGAAAAAAAAAAATTATTTTAACTTACAAATTTCAACTTCAATTTTTTTTAATATGCAATTTCTCCATAAAAATCCATTGATATCATTTTGAACTGTAACAAGCTAATACTTTCGGAGATATGATTTTTCGAAATTTCAATAATGAATCATACTTCTATGTTTTCACAGAATGCTATAATTATTCAATCTATGAATTATTATATGATCTGTGTTCATACTCGTACATGTCATCCTGTTCTATAAGAGAGAGTAAAATTCATTTCAGCTATTTTAATTTGATTTCTTCCATGGTGCAGTTCTCATTCTCAGATTGCTCATTTAATCTTGATAAATAAGAAAAAAATCTTGTCAAAGTTTGAACAAGAGCGCCAAAGCTCCTGTCCACAGGGCTTGAACTTATTTTTTTTTGTTGTTCTTTGTGTTAATTATTTCTTTGATTGTGTCCCATAGTTTATTTGTACATGATCTAGCATTCATGAAGTACAGTAATATTTCAAAATTTTTTTCTCCTATCGCTTTGTAGCTGACTTTTTCAGTTCGATAAACTTTAACTTAAAATTTATATTTGCCTTTTTTGGGCGCATGTTCTACGGAACAGCGTGCTATAATTTTGCCCACATGTATGTAATTTTCGAATTTTTTTCCTGTCTCAAACGCTTGGGTTCGAGTCATCTATGAAGAATTCTAGGGTAAATTCGATTCTGATTGCCACGGTAACTTTTCAACGGAAAGAGATAGCGACTTGCAATTTTCAGGGAAGGTTGCGCATCCGAATGCGACGGTTGAGTTCGTTAACGAGCATAATCGTCCCAACGGTTTCGTAGATATATCCAGCTGAAATTTTGTTATTTACTCAATAACTCAAAAAATACATATCCGATCGAATTAAAACTCGATGATCAGTTGTTGAATACCGACGAGCAAATTCTTGCAAAATTTTGTAAGAATCGTAGCACTAAAAAAAAGTAAATATTTACTTCAAAAATTGTATATATCTGAAACTATCTCTCAGATTCCGCTGAAATTACGCACAAATCTTCGGCCGCATTTTATTCACCCAATATTTCCAGAAATACAGATCTTATTGAATTGAAATTTTGTACTCTGATGATAAAAGATGGCTTGAAGGTTCATGTAGTATTTAGTTAGGGTGTGAGACGTGAATAGACAGAAGAAACATTTTTTTTTCGGAATTTGAAATAGGTTTCATCCCTTTTCAGAAATATATTCGATGATCCTACTAATAAGTGCGCTTACATCAAATTGCTACCTCATTACAGAAGTGGAATTAAATAGAACTAAGAATACTTATTCAGACATGTATTATCTTTTATGCAGTTTTATATAATTCTTTCAGTGTAGCAGATTTAAACATATGTTTGGGAACTACCCTACAAATTGTTCCTAGTGGAAATTTACCTTTAAGATGTAAGAAATATGGTGGAAAAGTTGCCATCATAAATTTACAACCAACAAAACAGGTATGCAATTAAATCAAATAAATCCTTCATTTATAGTCAAAACCATAAAACATCTTTGTCCTATTATACTATCATTACTAACCACTTAAGCTCTAAGTTTAGCTTTGGACTTGTACATGTTATTCAAACATTATGTTTCCCTGGGAAACTTATTAATCTCTATCACAGCCGCCTCTAACACAAGACATGCACAGGAAACAACGGCGAGAATGTCATGGAGTTCTACAACCATAATCAGTAATGCCAAGAAACAACCTAGAATGACACGAAGTTATAGGATATTTTTTTTTACCGGCTTCTATGTGCTTACGTTTTATTGTGTAAAATATTGTGATAAACAAGTGCAAATGGGGTTGATCAGTTCTTGAGGCAGTGCAAATTCGGTGGATGTCTAGATCATTCAAAATGCCTCATCTAGTTGTGTAACAAGATGAGTCCAGCAACTGGATATGTGTCAATTTTCAAATATTCCAAAGAAATAGAATGTGTCTCGAACTCCTTCACAAAATTTAGCTGTTTGTTCAATTAATTTCTTAGAGAATTAAATCAACAACCCTTTGAGATTTACAAAGTTGATATAATTCCATAATAATATTATCGACAAATTCGAGGCATCAGATAATATTCAAAATTTCAATTAACTATTAAATGATTATTCTAATAAGATTCAACTAATATTCAAATCTCAAATTTTAATAAATGAAAATGTGGTTGTCCAAGTTTTTCTGGTAAAATCAAGTTGGATTTCAACAATAAAAGATGGATTTTTTATTTTGATGTGAAATTGAGAGATAGATCAGTTCAAAGAAAAATAGATATTCTTCCTCAGCCATTATTTTGTCTTGATTCATACAGAGATGAGGAGATACTGAGTACATATCAAATCAATAACATAGGACTCCCATTATGAGAATATGCAGTGTTGCCTTTCTCTGTGCATGGCTTGTATCAGAAACCGTTGTAACTCTTCTAATCCTTCATGAGACTGACTATTCTGATGAAATTGATCTGTTTAGAATGTTTGGTTTTTAAAGTTTTCCAATTTCAGGACAAAAAAGCTGATTTTATCATGCATACTTATGTAGATGAAGCTATAGAAAAAATAATGAAGCGTTTAGGACTAGAAATACCTGACTATTCAAAGGAATCTGATCCGACCAAGTTTGGTGGAGAAAATAACAGTATATCTATACCTTGGGACATTGAGAGTAAAGAATTGAAGGAAGTGAAAGATTTATATGATATTTATTGTAAGAATTCCAAAAGGAAAATTATAAAAGTAGAACATAAGAGGAAAACAAATAAGAATGTTGCTTTGAAGAAAGAGGACACAACTAAAGATGGAACGTTGCTTGTTGACGTTTTAGAAAATACATAAGACATTTAATGATAATGACATGATTTTTATATCTTTATTTCAATTTTCAAAGTCCTCAATATAAACATCCTACAAAGAATCAAGTTTTACTAGTTAAACCTCACCTCGTAAATGAGCTGCCCAATATAAATGTTTTTCGAATTGCAAGATATTGAAATAGGATGCTGTAGCTGGCTCATACTCAAAGTTATTTTATTTTTCTCGATACGAAAAAATTATAGTAGTGAAGATTGGTGATGGGTTGCCTAGCCACAGTTGCATATTTACAAGGAACTATATTACATTAAACTGTAATAATATTATGTTGGAAAATTGGGATCAGTTACTGTATTTTCTCCAGATGCTGGTTTTTCTGCAAATTTTAAACTGAAAATGTCAACAATGGGCTGGAACAAGATGCACAAGGTGTGGACACTCCCTACTAATTCCTGCTAAAATTTTCGGCCGAAAAACGGACCAAGAACTGTCAAATCCCGTACTTTATGTACTACTTCACTTTATTAACGATGGTGCCGCTAGGGTCGATTTCGAAGATTCTGACAAGCGAATAAATGAAAACTGACAAGCGACAAAGTTCACTTTTCACCGTTGTGACCGTTGCTAGTTCGTAAATCCAAATTAAAAGAATATGATGAGGCAGTTTATTGAAAAATCAATCCATTTTTTGATTAATCAGATATCTGTTCGGACATTATATGTAAACCCCATTGGTTTGGAACAGAAATTTCATCTTGCCAAGACATAATGAGGTCAAATAAGGGATTTATCAGTATAAAGGAGTTTCTTTGGAACATTTTGAATGAAACTGTAAATGAAGAAATCTGTGAAATCATTATTTTTCCATTACGAAAGATCACATCGAACGTCATCAGAGTACAAGCATTTAATTTATGTATTTTGAAATACATTGAATAATACAGAATTTTCTGTAATACCTCTACATACAATATCTTTCGATATCATATTATTATTCAAATGTATTAATTACCTTTATCATGTAAGGCTCTTTCAAATTGAGCATTTTACTTATTATATTAGATGTATAATTTGAAACTTCAAAACATTCTCATGTATACAGCATTTTTTCAGTCACCCAATACCCCTTGACAACTTTTCATGTTTTCAGCAATTAGATTGCTGAATATAGGTATTATTTGATTCGATAGCTATTATTCAGAACTAAGTATACTGATGAAATATCGAAAAATGATTCATTAAATTGATAAACTAACCAAATAGAGGGTAGTGTACTACGTTTCAATCTTTTATTCAATATATATTCGCTAGAAAATTATTTTGAACAAACAAATGTTCTAATTTTCAATACCCTACCTCTAGCACAAGCCCGTTGCCATTCTTGTCGTCTAACAATATCCTTGAAACAAATAATATTATATTATAAGAGCGCCAAAAAGAATGACGCCTTAGGAAAGCTACTCAACTCTGATGAAATCACACTGTGTGGTTGCTCTGAACTTTGTTCTCTGCTAGTCCTTTCATCGTTCACAAATAATATTGTTAGTTTCCATAACATGGCATTTCATTCCTTCTCAATATATAACTGAATTGTATAATGAAGATAATTATTAATCAATAGAGTTATATCTTAATTTCAACTGTTGAAACAGTTTATGTTCATCAACCCGCAAGATTATAGTAAATCAACAAGTCTTAGCGTTCGCCTATGTTGATTTATTAACAATTAACGGTATCAGCGATCTTTCAATATTATTAATATTATAATTAATCTTGATACTAGAAATCTGCCCCTGATCCGGTAAGAATAAACAATTGTTAAAAAACTATATTCGCATAAAAACGAAGTATTTTCGAAATGAAAATAGTATTTGATTAAAATGGTTCTGGATACTCGTTCAGAGTTCACACAGCAAACATTTGGCTTACTTTCGGCGCGGAAAACAAGGACGTTGAACAAAATACTAAATTTCATCAAACGGTATACGACTTTCCACAAGAAACTAGCACAGAACATATCGTTAACGATATATTCTGTGGAAACTAGAATAAGCAAAGATTCTAATTTAATTTGACATGTCGGTAATTTTGTCCATAAAATTTCTACTGCCGGCATCTATCGGCGAAAATTGAAGTAAAACAAAATCCTTGTATTTTGACAGTATTTGGACCGCAAATCGGCCGAAAATATGTCAAAGAGTGTCTTCACCATGTATTCTATGCATCTATGGCTGGAATAAACCATTAAAAGAAACAAAAATTTAACTTATAATATCCAAATACACATTGGTGAATCTTAATCTAAATTCAAATATAATTTAGAGATGTTTTTTCAGCAAGAAATGATAACTTTTTGAAATTTCAAACAAATCATTTTCATTGAATATCAGAAATTCGGAATATTTTGAATTAAGAATTTAGTATAATATGATATCATGTAAAGTATTAATCACATTATTCAATTTAATGATCATATTAAGTCAGAGATTGATATGTAGATAGAAATCTTAAATTTGACACTTAACAAATGATAATTTTCAGTAAGTTATGCCGTTATGCCATCGATTCGAATTATGTAGGTGAAATTTACGACGATTGTATCAGTTGCTAACGACGACGAGATTTAAATGAATTACATTCATCGCTATAGAGATGCAAATAACTTGAAAACTTTCTTGGACTTTTAAGTTATGCGTCAGTTTAACGTTTTTAAATCAAATCAAACCGGTTTTATTCATACATTTCGAAATATGGAGTGGAAAAAATGCAATATACTAGACGTTATGTAAGGGACTATATAAACTGACGAGACCGCGATCAAAACAAACACATGGTTATTCATGTGGGTGCACAAACTGGCGCGGCCTGAGACGCGGCCATATAATAAGCCAATAAGCAGAAACACGTATGTCGGCAACTACCACCATTTTTTTTTGGCGCTCTTGTTCCTCAGAACAAAGTGCTTATCAATTTGTCCAAATGATTGTAGTTTTTGGCCGTTTTTAGTCGAAACATTTTTTATGAATATTTTCGGAACCAATCACTAGATCTATCTGAAATTTTGCATCAAATTGTAGAATCATGACTTTCATATACATGCGATGTTTTGTATTGATTGGATCGCCGTAAAGTATCAAAAAAAAAATCAAAAATATTTAAATTTTGTTTCCACAATAACTCTCGAAAATAATGAGCTAGGTAGTTGAAATTTTCAGAGTAGGTTTGCGAGATAAATATCTCGGTTAAGTTCGTTATTGGGCAAAATTTTTTACATTACAAGTTTTAAATTCAAATTTTTTTAAGATGCAGCTTCGCCATGAAAATCCATTGATATCGTTTTCATCTCTAACATGCTAATACTTTCGGAGATATGATTTTTCAAAATTTCAATAATAAATGGTACTTCTATGTTTTCACAGAATGCTATAATTATTCTATATACCAATGTCTTATTATATGATCTGTGTTTATAGTCGTACATATCATAATGAATAATTTAAGATGAATAAGGTCCTTATTGATTACAACTGAAGTATCTAGACATTCTAGACTGATACAGACCTTTGGAAATTTAATAAATATATAAAAATAAATAGATTCTTTGAGCTTCTTGATCTCCCATCCAGATGTATTAATTTTCAAATCTTTGTTGAAAAATTATTAGAAAGGTCATAAAAATGTTTTATAAAATCGGAAGAAATGAAAGTTCTATTTCACTCATATTTCTAGTCCATCTTGTTGTCTATATTATAGTCTCAACTGAAATGTACTGATTTCCAAGGAAATGATCCAAAGGAAATTTCACTATTTACACACTGCAGTTTAATCACAGAACATATACCTAAATATCAAATATCCGACCATATTTATCACTGCCTTGCATTAATTCACATTTCACACCGTTATACACAAAAATACCACGAAATGCCCGCGAAAAACACTAAACTCCAGAATAAGAAGTAATCGTCCATCACAATACAAAATAACAAATGTTCCACGTTCGACTGAAACTGAATCGCCTGGCGTACGACTTGGAGCGGTGGTGCCTTTTTATCATCTTCCAGGCACAGCTCACCATAGAGATAGCCTGGAAAACAGTCTGACAACGCCGCAACCTATCGTCTCGAAGATGCATACTTCTTCAACTTCAATGCGGTAGCGCTGGATAATGGATATCCTATATTTCGTTTCGAATTTTAAACTCTTGTGAACTAAGTGAACTCTTTGAATAGGTTTTCTTTCCTGGAATCCCTGGATGAATAGACAATATGAGACCCTACTTTTTCAATAAATTGAATAACTACATTTCATTCTACACAATATTATTGAGATCAAGTTGAAATAGAAACCTAGCTAGGTACCTATAGTTGTTATACCTACAATTAATTGTTCAGCAAGAACAACAAGAAGGTGAAGGGTTAACTATTGGCAAAAAATTATAACTCGAATGAAATTCTCAAAATAAAAATATATTCCCAAACATAACTATTAATACAAGACTGATAAGGTAGGCCGATGAAAATTGTGATAATCAAACAATGACAATAACATTGTAATTCGTATTTTCTACGAAATTTTTCAAAAGTAAATTGGCGAAAACAGAACAAAGTGAATTTAGAATGATTTATTAATGTAAACTATAACTACAAGTCTCTGTGAATTCAGAATATCAATTCAATGCTACGAAGAGTAAATAAACATAAAATTATTTTTTGATCTGAACTGTGTGAAAATGTTGATAAAACAAATTGATTAATTAATTCTTAAGACTATCTGCTGCGGGTGAAATCGAAAGGAAGAATCCAATTATTCAAAACACTGCAGGAAATCTGAACATTCTTAATGAATAATTTAAGATGAATAAGGTCCTTATTGATTTCAACTGAAGTAGGTATCTACACTGATACAGACCTTTGGAAATTGAATACATAGGTACCTATATGAGTATAAAAATAAATAGATTCTTTGAGCTTCTTGATCTCCCATCCAGATGTATGAATTTTTGTTGAAAAATTATTAGAAAGGTCATCAAAATGTTTTAAAAAATCGGAAGAAATGAAAGTTCTATTTCACTCATATTTCTAGTCCATCTTGTTGTCTATAGTCTCAACTGAAATGTACTCATCTCCAACGAAATAATCCAAAGGAAATTTCACTATTTACACACTGACTGTAGTTTAATGACAGAACATACCTATAAATATCAAATATCCGACCATATTTTTTATCACTGCCTTGCATTAATTCACATTTCACACCGTTATACACAAAAATACCACGAAATGCCCGCGAAAAACAAACGTTCCAAGTTCGACTGAATCCGAGAATCGCCTGGCGTACGACTTGGAACGGTGGTGCCATTTTATCATCTTCCAGGCAGAGCTCACCATAGTGATAGCCTGGAACACAGTCTGACAACGCCACAGTTTATCGCCTGCTCTTAGATGCATACTGCATAAATGCGGTAGCGCTGGATAATGGATATCCTATATTTCGTTTCGAAATTTAAACTCTTGTGAACCAAGTGAACTTATTGAATAGGTTTTCTTTTTGGAATCCCTGGATGAATAAACAATATGAGACCCTACTTTTTCAATAAATTGAATAACTATATTTCATTCTGCACAATATTATTGAGATCAAGTTGAAATAGAATCCTAGATAGATATTATTCAATTCATTGTTCAGCAAGAATCACGAGAAGGTGTAGGGTTAACTATTGGCAAAAAACTTATAAACTTGAATGAAATTCTGAAAATAAAAAAATATATTCCCAAACATAACTATTATATGTATAAGGTAGGCTAATGAAAATGTTGATAATCATCTTAGAGTTTGTCTTGGTTTGGTTTTTACTTTAAATGGCGAGTTTCTACTATCTACAAATGTTTCGGTTTATTTTCCATTCGGTGGACAATGACATTGTAATTAGTATTTTCTACAAAATTTTTCAAAAGTAAATTTGCGAAAACAGAACAATGTGAATTTAGAATGATTTACGAATGTAAACCACAACTACAAGTCTCTGTGAATTCAGAATATATATTCAATGCTACAAAGAGTAAATTCACATGATTCACAAAATGTAGATAAAACAAATTGATAAATTCCGAATCTGAATCTCCATTAATTATATTTTTGTAGCGGGAAAGCAGATTAGTAAGTTGAGACCATCTGCTCAGGGTTAGATCGAAAGGAAGAATCCATTTCAAATCACTGCAGGAAATCTGAACATTCTTAACGAATAATTTAAGATGAATAAGGTCCTTATTGATTTCAACTGAAGCATCTAGAGATGCAGACTTGTGGAAATTAAACTGTTCAATAAACTGCCCGACAATGTTAAGAGATGTAATCATGTAAGAACTTTTAAGAACTTGATAAGAAAAATGCTAGTTCGATTGGAACCATATAATTTAGATGAATATTTCAATTCCATTAGTCTGCATTTGTAGAAATTAGACTTTTTTTTTTTTGACGTCATTTCATTTCTTATAGGTATTTAAACATCTTTGTAAGATTTGAAATAAAGAAGATTTATCTATCTATCTATCTATCTAATTGAATACATATATAAAAAAATTGGTTCAAGCCCTGTGGACAGGAGCTTTCTGGCGCTCTAGTTCAAACAGACAAATTATATCTCCGAAAGTATTGGTTGAGAATTATATCAATGATAGAACTGCATCATAAAGGAAATTCAATTCAAATAATAGTTTATTTATCAAGATTAAATCTGCAATCTGAGAATGAGAACTGCATCATGGAAGAAATCAAATGGACTTGTACGAGTATGAACACAGATCAAATAATAAATCATAGATAGAATAATTATAGCATTCTGTGAAAACATAGAAGTACGAATAGTACGATTCATTATTAAAATTTAGAAATATCATATCTTCGAAAGTATTAGCTTGTTAAGGCTGGTTTATGCTGGCTGGTAACTTTAACTTAATCATATATATATAATATATATAGATATTTATTTTTAGTGTTACGCTTTATAATCAGACTCAATAATCCGTTAACTTATTAATTATTATTATTAATAATAAGAAAACGGATTATCCCGTCTCAGTATCAACCATAGCGTTAGAAATCTATGTTTCAATTTATAAGTTAGGGAATAAGTTAAAGTTACCAGCCAGCATAAACCAGCCTTTAGAGTTGAAAATAATATCAATGGATTTTTATGGTGAAACAGCATCTTAAAAAAAAGTTTTTCGTAACTCCGAAACCATCTGGCCTATTTTGCCCTATAGCGAACTTAACCGAGATATTTATCTCCCTAACCTACTCTGAAAATTTCAACTGCCTAGCTCATTCCGTTCGAGAGTTATTGTAGAAACAAAATTTAGAAATTGTCAAAATTTTTTTTTACACTTTACGGTAACCCAATCAATACAAAACTCCACATGCGTCTAAAGGTCATGATTCTAAAATTTGATGCTAAATTTCAGATAGATCGATTGGTCGGTTTCGGAAATATTCATAAAAAATGTTTTTACTAAAAACGGACATAACTCCGAAACCGCTTGATGGATTTCGCCCGTTAACGAACTCGTGCGAGAAATTTACGCTCCAAACATACCCTGCAAATTTCAATCCTCTAACTCCTTTCGTTCGAGAGTTATCGTGGTAAAGGACGGCCGGCCGGCCGGACAGATTCGATTTCGACCACGGATTCTTGATCAGTACGTCGAACCAAATCGTTTGATACCATTTTCAGCCAAAAATTCGAAAATTACAGACATTTGGGCAAATTGATAAGCACTCTGTTCCGAGGAACAACAGCGCCAAAAATGAATAGATTCTTTGAGCTTCTTGATCTCCCATCCAGATGTACCTATCAATTTTGAAATTTTTGTTGAAAAATTATTAGAAAGATCATCAAAATGTTTTAAAAAATCGGAAGAAATGAAAGTTCTATTTCACTCATATCTCTAGTCCATCTTGTTGTATATAGTCTCAACTGAAATGTTGTGATTTCCAAGGAAATGATCCAAAGGAAATTTCACTATTTTTACACACTGCAGTTTAATGACAGAACATATAAATATCAAATATCCGACCATATTTATCACTGCCTTGCATTAATTCACATTTCACACCGTTATACACCATTATACACCGTTGTACACAAAAATACCACGAAATGCCCGAAAAACAATAACTCCAGAATAAGAAGTAATCGTCCACCACAATACAATGACAAACGTTCGAAGTTCGACTGAAACTGAATCGCCTGGCGTACGACTTGGAGCGGTGGTGCCATTTTATCATCTTCCAGGCACAGCTCACCATAGAGATAGCCTGGAAAACAGTCTGACAACGCCGCAACCTATCGTCTCGTAGATGCATACTTCTTCAACTTCAATGCGGTAGCGCTGGATAATGGATATCCTATATTTCGTTTCGAATTTTAAACTCTTGTGAACTAAATGAACTCTTTGATTGAATAGGTTTTCTTGCTTGGAATCCCTGGATGAATAAACAATATGAGACCCTACTTTTTCAATATATTGAATAACTACATTTCATTCTGCACAATATTATTGAGATCAAGTTGAAATAGAAACCTAGATACCTATAGTTGTTATAGAATTAATTGTTCAGCAAGAACAACGAGAAGGTGAAGGGTTAACTATTGGCAAAAAATTATAACTCGAATGAAATTCTCAAAATAAACATAACTATTATAGGGTAAATGCACTGGTTCTCGACCAGTTAACATAATTTTCAACTTTAAAAGGATCAAATTAATATCTAATCAAGACAAATTTTATTGAATTTGATGTTCAAGGTTTCTGTGGGAAGTTAGGAATGAAAAAAACTCAATTTGTGAACTTTATTTTCACAAATAACCAATGAAATTGCAATAAAAAGAGAAAAAGTGCAAAAACACTGGTTCTTGACCACCCCACTGAATTCTCGACCATTTTTGCGTCGGTTCTCGACCGCAACATTTCTCTTCCTCGCGCTAAATAGGTAGGTATATAAAGATTTTCTACACAAAGACAGGTGGGAAAAAGAAACCTCTTTGTCATTTATGAAATACCTAGATGAAATAGAAAATTAAAAATCATGTAACAAACTTTTAATGAATTTCCTCTCAAAATACATAAAAAACTTAAAAATACATTCAAACTTTGGTTTTAAAATCTTTGGTAAGAATTGGCGAACATAATTGTATATCCTACGCTTTGGTTTTGGATTTTTTGGTAAATATTTGGAATATTAATAAAATTCAACTTAAAATAATATTCAGCACAAATCACATTTGTAGTGCTGTTTGGCTGCTTCATCATAGGGAATGTCATAAAACTCTGTGCATTTTTTGTGATACCATTTATCACAAAAATCGCAACCGATATTTTTTCTTTCGTCATCTTCAGTGTCACTATTTAATTCGTCCTGACACAGGGCGCAAGGAATCTTTTTCGTCTGAGTTTCAGCAGTTTCATTCTGCATAGTGGTTTTATTTTTTTTTAATAATTTGTTTCTACGGTCTAATTTCAGTCTATTTCTTTCCTCTCTCTTCATTTGAATTTCTAGATTCTTTTTCTCTTTTTCCTCATCTTTCAGTCTATAAAACTCCCTCCATTTATTGCACGAAATTGCACTAGGGGCTTTTCCCATGTTCTTTCGATTCGTTTTTATGCCTTTTCTGGAAGTGTCTGGATATATGAGATGATTTTCGAAAGCTTGATTGAATGATGATTGGTCGTTATTATCCGTTACAGTTATTAATGGACGTCGTGGTGTTTCATTTGTGTTATTCTGTTCATTGCATACTACTTGTTCTTCTCCTTGTTCTTTGTACTCTGATCTATTTTCTGTCATGATAACAATGTCGATTCCATTAGCTCCAGGAACAACATTATTGTTTTTTGATGGTTCATTGATGCTGGAACTGATGAAATCAAGATTCATAAATGGATCAGATATATCAATAACTGGAAGATCATCATCAGTTGTGAAAGCTTTCACAACTGAATCAGTAAAACAACTGGGAAGGCTGATGTTCGTCATATCAGAGATCAGGTTATCTCTGGTTGTATTAACGTCTGTTTCTATATCATTATTGTTGATTTCAGCCTGAGGGAACATTGGATGACATGTTGACTGTTGTAGATTTTCCTTATCTTCCTCTGCAAGTTTTTCTGGTGTAATGCTTATTGTGTTTTCAAGCGAATTTATTTCATTTAGTATAACTTCTGTGTTGATGCCGTAAGTTTCTAATTCTCTCCTTATTTTATTTATTACTTTCTTACTTGACCTTATATCTCTTTGCGTGATATTCTCGCTCGAACGTCGTCGAACATTAGCCTGCGTTTTTTTCAATCTTTCAGAGCTGTCTACTACACATTTTGTGAAGTCAACGGCATCTGGGGTCAGCGGGAAAAGTCCACATTTTCTGAAGCCATTCTTTACCTTTGCTTGGAAATCTTCTGTGTCTGTCAAAACTTCATTGAAGATGGAACAGAAGTTCGTCTTTGTGACACAAGCATTTATATTTTCAGGCCTATTTTGCCAAAGACCAACTGTCCTTTTCCAATCGGCTTTCATGGCCCTAAAAACACTAACATCAGCTGGCTGCAGAATATGAGTTGTGTTTGGCGGTAAAGCGTATAAAATTATTTTATTTTCATCGCACCACTGACTTATCGCCATCGTAAGATGCGATTTGTGACCGTCCACAAATAATATTATAGGTCTCGGAATATTTTCTGTAGTTAACCAGTTATTAAAGTCATTTGTGAGATACTCGAAAAAGACTTCCGATGTCATCCAACCTTTTTCAGATCTGCCCAATACCCAGCTACTCGGCATGTTGTCAATTAGTGCTCTTGGTGGTCTAATATAAGGGAAAAGAACCAAAGGCGGTGCGCATTTACCATCAGCATTAAATGTTATCAAAACCGTGATATTTTCCTTCTCATTACCCTTTTGAATGCAATATAAATTTTTGAAGCCTTTTGGGCCTAAGACTTTTCCCGATTTTGGGCATAGGGCGAATCCGGTTTCATCCCCGTTGAATATTCTCTTTGGATCTTCCATTACATGGGCTAAGTTATTCTCATGTAAAAACTGAAGCAATTCCGCGAACCAATTTCGAATCGACTTTTCTGAAACGATTGCTCGTGCTTTATTTATTCCCTCTGCTTCCCTCAGACTTATTTCGGGGTTCCTCTTCAGAAAGTTTAAATACCACGTTTGCTGCGGTACACCATTTTTGAATATGTCTTTTTTGGCGTCCGAGGCTATTCTGCACACCGTATTTATGAGCATTTTTTTTTTTACCGGAAATCCACATTTGGCGAGATTTATCACCCAATTTTTTATTCGCTCTTCTCCTTCGACACTCAGCAATGGAGGAGGCCCAGGTTTTCTCAGCGAATCCGGAACTCTACCAGAAAGTCTGTCTATTAAGGTGGTTTTCGGTACATTAAAGTGACGACTTGCTTCTCTTATTTTCATTTTATTCTGCCGAATTTCAAATAACGCCGCCTTTAATTGTTCCTCATCATATCGAAACATTTTACGAATCACCTTGGATTTAGGTGTTGCTCTGTTGTTTTGCGTGTTGCTTCGTTTTTTTGTTGGAGCCACTAGAATAAAAAAAAATAATTTGGGGACCCCCAATTTTTTTGTTATAGCTGGATGCGGTCGAAAACTAAAATTTAGGCTAAACTGATTCTCGACCACTAGTGGACGAGAACTGAGGACGAACGAATTGGTTCTCGACCATGAATAAATAATATACAAAAATGAATTATTTTCAGTCCTCATTTGGTGGTCGGAAACTAATACCTGAAGAGTAGATACATATAAATATATATCCTGTATAAAAACAAGGCAATGTTTCAAAGACAATATTTGATGAGGCATGATGAAATATTTGTAGATACATATTGGTTCTCGACCATTTTGGTCGAGAAATGAAATCTCCAGTTTTTCCAATACTAGTTCGTGACCACCGAATAATGAGCAAAAAAAAAAAAATTTTAGTCTGTTTTGATTGAAAAACACATGGATAAATCACTAATGAGTAACACTAAAGCAAAATATAAAAAAATAATCAAATAAGAAATAAATTACTTACTATTTCCTAATCAGGTATTTCTTACGATTTTCGTAACTTTGAGGACGTTAGATACTCTCACTATGAAAGACGACAATACACTGATTTTTAGCGCGAAAAGTACAAACTTTATCCCCACTATGCAAATGACATAGAATGAGTAGGATTGGTCAACAACACGTACGGCGATTATTTCTGCAGAAAGGGATACAATTATCTTATTATTTTGTTTTGAATCCCTTAATGGTCGAGATCTACTGCTGGTCGGAGAACCAGTGCATTTACCCTATAAAACTGATAAGGTAGGCTGATGAAAATTGTGATATTCGAACGATGACAATAACATTGTAATTCGTAGGTATTTTCTACGAAATTTTTCAAAAGTAAATTTGCGAAAAGAGAACAAAGTGAATTTAAAATGATTTATTAATGTAAACTACAACTACAAGTCTCTGTGAATTCAGAATATCAATTCAATGCTACAAAGAGTAAATAAACATAAAAGTATTTTTTGATCTGAACTGTGTGAAAATGTTGATAAAACAAATTGATTAATTCTTAATCTGAATCCCCATTAATTATATTTATATAGCGGGAAAGCAGATTAGTAAGTTGAGACTATCTGCTGCGGGTTAGATCGAAAGGTAGAATCCATTTCAAAACACTGCAGGAAATTTGAACATTCTTAATGAATAATTTAAGATGAATAAGGTCCTTATTGATTTCAACTGAAGCATCTAGGCTGATACAGACCTTTGGAAATTGAATACATATATAAAAATAAATAGATTCTTTGAGCTTCTTGATCTCCCATCCAGATGTATCAATTTTTGTTGAAAAATTATCAGAAAGGTCATCAAAATGTTTTAAAAAATTGGAAGAAATGAAAGTTCTATTTCACTCATATTTCTAGTCCATCTTGTTGTCTATAGTCTCAACTGAAATGTACTCATCCCCAACGAAATAATCCAAAGGAAATTTCACTATTTACACACTGACTGCAGTTTAATGACAGAACATATAAATATCAAATATCCGACCATATTTATCACTGCCTTGCATTAATTCACTTTTCACACCGTTATACACAAAAATACTACGAAATGACCGCGAAAAACAAACGTTTGAAGTTCGACTGAATCCGAGAATCGCCTGGCGTACGACTTGGAGCGGTGGTGCCATTTTATCATCTTCCAGGCAGATCTCACCATAGTGATAGCCTGGAACACAGTCTGACAACGCCACAGTTTATCGCCTGCTCTTAGATGCATACTGCATAAATGCGGTAGCGCTGGATAATGGATATCCTATATTTCGAAATTCAAACTCTAGTGAAATAAGTGAACTTATTGAATAGGTTTTCTTGCTTGGAATCCCTGGATGAATAAACAATATGAGACCCTACTTTTTCAATAAATTGAATAACTATATTTCATTCTGCAAAATATAATTGAGATCAAGTTGAAATAGAAACCTAGATAGATATTATTCACTTCATTGTTCAGCAAGAATCACGAGAAGGTGTAGGGTTAACTATTGACAAAAAAATTGGTTCAAGCACTGACGCGAAGTCAGTAGCTTTTTAGCGTATGTTCGTTCTATTGTCCATTCTTCAGTATTGGACACTCTTAATTCGAATGTACCATGCAAAATTCGAATTAAGACTGTCCAATACAGGAGAATGGACAACATAATATACCATGGTAAATTCGATTAAGGGTGTCTAATACAGAAGAATGGACAATAGAACGTACGCGAAAAAGCTCCTGACTTCACGTCAGTGCTAGAACCAATTTTTTTTTTGTGATTTTTTTTTAATTTTCTAGGGGTATGGTCCTTACAAAAATTTTTTTTGGCATTTTTTTCAAATTTTTTAGGGCTACGGTTCTTGCAAAATTTTGAACACTTCTTTATGTTGATTTTCTACTACTAGTTACCAAGCTTCAATTCGATCGAATCTTTATTTTTTGAGTTATCAAGGAAATAATATCCCAGGTGCGAGCCCAGGTGGGTATAACTCGAAAACCGTTAGACCGATTATGCCCAAAAATGAACTTAATTCTCCCATTCGGATACGCAACCTACCCTGAAAATTGCAAGTCCCTATCTCCTTTCGTTCGAAAGTTATCGAGACAACGGTCACCCATCTACTGAACTCACCCAAGGCTGCTCAAATCTCCAACAATATTCAACCGATCGTGTTAAAACTTGAAACTTGGCAGTAGAGTTATGTTCTAAAGGCTCTTGCAAAATTTCAGCAATTTCAGACGAATAGTTACTGATATATAGAATTTTTTTTTTCAATTTTCGATGATTTTTTAAAATTTTTCTACAAATACTATCCTCACGAAATTTTGCAAGAATTTTCGCGTTGGCATTCTACAACTAATAACCATGTTTGAATTAAATCGGTTTAGTATTTTTAGAGTTAATGAGGAACAAAAAACAACAAAATTACAGATGGCTATAACTCTAATACCGTTTGGCCGATTATGCTTATAAACAAACTCAAATGTCGCATTCAGATAAACAACCACAACCTAACCTGAAATCTTCAAGCCGCTATCTCTTTCCGTTCTCAGGTTATCGTGACAACAAAAATATTTTTTAATAATTTTCTAGCAATACGATTCTCACAAAATTTCACGAACGTGCTTGAGTTTATATTCCACAACTATTCACAAAGTTTCAATTCGATGGGATTTATATTGGTTGAAAACAAAATTATTACTCGGAAACCATTGGGCCGATTATGCCCATTAACGAACTTGTCCGTCGTATTGAGATGCGCCACCTACCCTGAAAATTTCGCTATCTCTTTCCGTTCTCAAGTTATCGTGACTACGGTGATGTTCCGCAGAACATACGCGCAAAAAGTGGGAAAGCTCTTTGGACCGGGGCTTTGGCCCTTTAGTCAAAGTACTAGTAATTAATTTCAAACTTTGACTCTATCATAAATATTGAAAAATCATATCTCCGAAAGTATTATTTTGTTAGAGTTTAGGATGATATCAGTGAATTCTTATGATGAAACTGTATCTTAAAAAAAAATTGAATTCGAAATTTGCAATGTTAAACAAATTTTTTTTTCGTTAATCCTAAGCCACCGATTTTGCCCAATAACAAACTTAACCGAGATATTTATATCCAAAACCAACTCTGAATATTTCAACTGTCTAGCTCATTCCGTTCAAGAGTTATCAGGGTAGAAAAAAGTATAATTCGCTTTCTTTACTTTCCAAAAGGGCCCCAAATTATTGTGTGCCCAAGGGCCCCAGCATAGTTTAAGACGGCCTTGGCTGCGGGTTAGATGGAAAGGAAGAATCCATTTCAAAACACTGCAGGAAATCTGAACATTCTTAATGAATAATTTAAGATGAATAAGGTCCTTATTGATTTCAACTGAAGTATCTAGACATTCTAGACTGATACAGACCTTTGGAAATTTAATACATGTATAAAAATAAATAGATTCTTTGAGCTTCTTGATCTGCCATCCAGATGTATCAATTTTAAAATTTTTGTTGAAAAATTATTAGAAAGGTCATCGAAATGTTTTATAAAATCGGAAGAAATGAAAGTTCTATTTCACTCATATTTCTAGTCCATCTTGTTGTCTATATAGTCTCAACTGAAATGTACTGATTTCCAAGGAAATGATCCAAAGGAAATTTCACTATTTACACACTGACTGCAGTTTAATGACAGAACATCTAAATATCAAATAGGTATCCGACCATATTTATCACTGCCTTGCATTAATTCACATTTCACACCGTTATACACAAAAATACCACGAAATGCCCGCGAAAAACACTAAACTCCAGAATAAGAAGTAATCGTCCATCACAATACAAAATAACAAATGTTCCACGTTCGACTGAAACTGAATCGCCTGGCGTACGACTTGGAGCGGTGGTGCCTTTTTATCATCTTCCAGGCCCAGCTCACCATAGAGATAGCCTGGAAAACAGTCTGACAACGCCGCAACCTATCGTCTCGTAGATGCATACTTCTTCAACTTCAATGCGGTAGCGCTGGATAATGGATATCCTATATTTCGTTTCGAATTTTAAACTCTTGTGAACTAAGTGAACTCTTTGAATAGGTTTTCTTTCCTGGAATCCCTGGATGAATAGACAATATGAGACCCTACTTTTTCAATAAATTGAATAACTACATTTCATTCTACACAATATTATTGAGATCAAGTTGAAATAGAAACCTAGCTAGGTACCTATAGTTGTTATACAATTAATTGTTCAGCAAGAACAACAAGAAGGTGAAGGGTTAACTATTGGCAAAAAATTATAACTCGAATGAAATTCTCAAAATAAAAATATATTCCCAAACATAACTATTATACAAGACTGATAAGGTAGGCCGATGAAAATTGTGATAATCAAACAATGACAATAACATTGTAATTCGTATTTTCTACGAAATTTTTCAAAAGTAAATTGGCGAAAACAGAACAAAGTGAATTTAGAATGATTTATTAATGTAAACTACAACTACAAGTCTCTGTGAATTCAGAATATCAATTCAATACTACGAAGAGTAAATAAACATAAAATTATTTTTTGATCTGAACTGTGTGAAAATGTTGATAAAACAAATTGATTAATTAATTCTTAATCTGAATCCCCATTAATTATATTTATATAGCGGGAAAGCAGATTAGTAAGTTGAGACTATCTGCTGCGGGTGAAATCGAAAGGAAGAAACCATTTCAAAACACTGCAGGAAATCTGAACATTCTTAATGAATAATTTAAGATGAATAAGGTCCTTATCCTTATTGATTTCAACTGAAGTAGGTATCTAGACTGATACAGACCTTTGGAAATTGAATACATATATGTATAAAAATAAATAGATTCTTTGAGCTACTTGATCTCCCATCCAGATGCATCAATTTTTGTTGAAAAATTATTAGAAAGGTCATAAAAATGTTTTAAAAAATCGGAAGAAATGAAAGTTCTATTTCACTCATATTTCTAGTCCATCTTGTTGTCTATAGTCTCAACTGAAATGTACTCATCTCCAACGAAATAATCCAAAGGAAATTTCACTATTTACACACTGACTGCAGTTTAATGACAGAACATATAAATATCAAATATCCGACCATATTTATCACTGCCTTGCATTAATTCACATTTCACACCGTTATACATACACAAAAATACCACGAAATGCCCGCGAAAAACAAACGTTCCAAGTTCGACTGAATCCGAGAATCGCCTGGCGTACGACTTGGAGCGGTGGTGCCATTTTATCATCTTCCAGGCAGAGCTCACCATAGTGATAGCCTGGAACACAGTCTGACAACGCCACAGTTTATCGCCTGCTCTTAGATGCATACTGCATAAATGTGGTAGCGCTGGATAATGGATATCCTATATTTCGTTTCGAATTTTAAACTCTTGTGAACTAAGTGAACTCTTTGATTGAATAGGTTTTCTTTCCTGGAATCTCTGGATGAATAGACAATATGAGACCCTACTTTTTCAATAAATTGAATAACTACATTTCATTCTGCACAATATTATTGAGATCAAGTTGAAATAGAAACCTGGATAGTTATTGTTCAATTCATTGTTCAGCAAGAACAACAAGAAGGTGAAGGGTTAACTATTGGCAAAAAATTATAACCCGAATGAAATTCTCAAAATAAAAATATACCTATTCCCAAACATAACTATTATACAAGACTGATAAGGTAGGCCGATGAAAATTGTGATAATCAAACAATGACAATATCATTGTAATTCGTATTTTCTACAAAATTTTTCAAAAGTAAATTTGCGAAATCAGAACAAAGTGAATTTTGAATTATTTACGAATGTAAACCACAACTACAAGTCTCTGTGAATTCAGAATATCAATTCAATGCTACAAACAGTAAATTCACATGATTCACAAAATGTAGATAAAACAAATTGATAAATTCCGAATCTGAATCTCCATTAATTATATTTTTGTAGCAGGAAAGCAGATTAGTAAGTTGAGACCATCTGCTCAGGGTTAGATCGAAAGGAAGAATCCATTTCAAATCACTGCAGGAAATCTGAACATTCTTAACGAATAATTTAAGATGAATAAGGTCCTTATTGATGTCAACTGAAGCATCTAGAGATGCAGACTTGTGGAAATTGAATACATATTATTACAACGCCTAGTTAATGAAACCACTTTTCTGATTAAAACCAAAACTTTAATGTTCGAATGTTCCACATAAAATTCGCTTTGTACAGCTTTACTTCAATGCCTTCTCGAAATTGACGAATTCTAATTCTGAATGCTGACTGAAAACCTTCGGTCTTCCGTCCGCTCTCTCCGCGGATCTCTTCATTCGTCAGCATTATTCGTGCTCTCATATAAACACAACACAAGAGGTTACTGGACTGATTACTCCCAATTGATAATATTGGTATTCTTTCCTTTGGTAGGTACATTTTGGAAACACGAATGCGTGCACCAATTAATTATAATCATGTTAACAAACAAATTATCAACCTTAGTCCTTAAAACCAAATAGGTCCTTAATATTAGTTTATACTAAAAATACAACATTCATAACGATATAATATACAGGTGGTCCAATAATATAATATTCATAACAATATATAAAAAAATTGGTTCAAGCCCTGTGGACAGGAGCTTTCTGGCGCTCTAGTTCAAACAGACAAATTATATCTCCGAAAGTATTGGTTTCTCAGAGTTGAGAATTATATCAATGATAGAACTGCATCATAAAGGAAATTCAATTCAATAGTTTATTTATCAAGATTAAATCTGCAATCGGAGAATGAGAACTGCACCATGGAAGAAATCAAATTAAAATAGCTGAAATCAATTTGACTCTCTCCTGTAGAACAGGATGACTTGTACGAGTATGAACACAGATTAAATAATAAATCATAGATAGAATAATTATAGCATTCTCTGAAAACATACAAGTACGAATAGTACGATTCATTATTAAAATTTCGAAATATCATATCTTCGAAAGTATTAGCTTGTTAGAGTTGAAAATAACATCAATGGATTTTTATGGTGAAACAGCATCTTAAAAAAAGTTTTTCGTAACTCCGAAACCATCTGGCCTATTTTGCCCTATAGCGAACTTAACCGAGATATTTATCTCCCTAACCTACTCTGAAAATTTCAACTGCCTAGCTCATTCCGTTCGAGAGTTATTGTAGAAAGAAAATTTAAAAATTTTCAAAATTTTTTTTTTACACTTTACGGTAACCCAATCAATACAAAACTCCACATGCGCCTAAAGGTCATGATTCTAAAATTTTATGCTAAATTTCAGATAGATCGATTGATCGGTTTCGGAAATATTCATAAAAAATGTTTTTACTAAAAACGGACATAACTCCGAAACCGCTTGATGGATTTCGCCCGTTAACGAACTCGTGCGAGGAATTTACGCTCCAAACATACCCTGCAAATTTCAATCCTCTAACTCCTTTCGTTCGAGAGTTATCGTGGTAAGGGACGGCCGGCCGGCCGGACAGATTCGATTTCGACCACGGATTCTTGATCAGTGCGTCGAACCAAATCGTTTGATACCATTTTCAGCCAAAAATTCGAAAATTACAGACATTTGGGCAAATTGATAAGCACTCTGTTCCGAGGAACAACAGCGCCAAAAATGAATAGATTCTTTGAGCTTCTTGATCTCCCATCCAGATGTATCAATTTTTGTTGAAAAATTATCAGAAAGGTCATCAAAATGTTTTAAAAAATTGGAAGAACTGAAAGTTCTATTTCACTCATATTTCTAGTCCATCTTGTTGTCTATATAGTCTCAACTGAAATGTATTCATCCCCAACGAAATAATCCAAAGGAACTTTCACTATTTACACACTGCAGTTTAATCACAGAACATATAAATATCAAATATCCGACCATATGTATCACTGCCTTTTGCATTAATTCACATTTCACATTTCACACCGTTATATGTACACAAAAATACCTCGAAATGCCCGCGAAAAACAATAAACTCCAGAATAAGAAGTAATCGTCCATCACAATACAATGACAAACGTTCGAAGTTCGACTGAAACTGAATCGCCTGGCGTACGACTTGGAGCTTGGAGCGGTAGTGCCATTTTATCATCTTCCAGGCAGAGCTCACCAAAGAGATAGCCTGGAAAACAGTCTGACAACGCCGCAACCTATCGTCTCGTAGATGCATACTTCTTCAACTTCAATACGGTAGCGCTGGATAATGGATATCCTATATTTCGTTTCGAATTTTAAACTCTTGTGAACTAAGTGCACTCTTTGATTGAATAGGTTTTCTTTCCTGGAATCTCTGGATGAATAGACAATATGAGACCCTACTTTTTCAATAAATTGAATAACTACATTTCATTCTGCACAATATTATTGAGATCAAGTTGAAATAGAAACCTGGATAGTTATTGTTCAATTCATTGTTCAGCAAGAACAACAAGAAGGTGAAGGGTTAACTATTGGCAAAAAATTATAACCCGAATGAAATTCTCAAAATAAAAATATATTCCCAAACATAACTATTATATAAGACTGATAAGGTAGGCTGATGAAAATTGTGATAATCAAACAATGACAATACCATTGTAATTAGTATTTTCTACGAAATTTTTCAAAAGTAAATTTGCGAAAACAGAACAAAGTGAATTTAGAATGATTTATTAATGTAAACTACAACTACAAGTCTCTGTGAATTCAGAATATCAATTCAATGCTACGAAGAGTAACTAAACATAAAATTATTTTTTGATCTGAACTGTGTGAAAATGGTGATAAAACAAATTGATTAATTCTTAATCTGCATCCCCATTAATTATATTTAAATAGCAGGAAAGCAGATTAGTAAGTTGAGACTATCTGCTGCGGGTTAGATCGAAAGGAAGAATCCATTTCAAAACACTGCAATCTGAACATTCTTAATGAATAATTTAAGATGAATAAGGTCCTTATTGATTTCAACTGAAGTATCTAGACTGATACAGACCTTTGGAAATTGAATACATATATAAAAATAAATAGATTCTTTGAGCTTCTTGATCTCCCATCCAGATGTATCAATTTTTGTTGAAAAATTATCAGAAAGGTCATCAAAATGTTTTAATAAATTGGAAGAACTGAAAGTTCTATTTCACTCATATTTCTAGTCCATCTTGTTGTCTATATAGTCTCAACTGAAATGTATTCATCCCCAACGAAATAATCCAAAGGAACTTTCACTATTTACACTGCAGTTTAATCACAGAACATATAAATATCAAATATCCGACCATATGTATCACTGCCTTTTGCATTAATTCACATTTCACAGTTCACACCGTTATACACAAAAATACCACGAAATGCCTGCGAAAAACAAACGTTCGAAGTTCGTCTGAAGCCGAGAATCGCCTGGCGTACGACTTGGAGCGGTGGTGCCATTTTATCATCTTCCAGGCAGAGCTCACCATAGTGATAGCCTGGAACACAGTCTGACAACGCCACAGTTTATCGCCTGCTCTTAGATGCATACTGCATAAATGCGGTAGCGCTGGATAATGGATATCCTATATTTCGAAATTAAAACTCTAGTGAAATAAGTGAACTTATTGAATAGGTTTTCTTGCTTGGAATCCCTGGATGAATAAACAATATGAGACCCTACTTTTTCAATAAATTGAGTAACTATATTTCATTCTGCACAATATTATTGAGATCAAGTTGAAATAGAATCCTAGATAGATATTATTCAATTCATTGTTCAGCAAGAATCACGAGAAGGTGTAGGGTTAACTATTGGCAAAAAAATTGGTTCAAGCACTGACGTGAAGTCAGGAGCTTTTTAGCGTATGTTCGTTCTATTGTCTATTCTTCAGTAAAAAAATATATTCCCAAACATAACAATTATATGTATAAGGTAGGCTAATGAAAATGTTGATAATCATCTTAGAGTTTGTCTTGGTTTGGTTTTTACTTTAATGGTTAGTTTCTACTATCTACAAATGTTTCGGTTTATTTTCCATTCGGTGGACAATGACATTGTAATTAGTATTTTCTACAAAATTTTTCAAAAGTAAATTTGCGAAAACAGAACAATGTGAATTTAGAATGATTTACGAATGTAAACCACAACTACAAGTCTCTGTGAATTCAGAATATATATTCAATGCTACAAAGAGTAAATTCACATGATTCACAAAATGTAGATAAAACAAATTGATAAATTCCTAATCTGAATCTCCATTAATTATATTTTTGTAGCGGGAAAGCAGATTAGTAAGTTGAGACCATCTGCTCAGGGTTAGATCGAAAGGAAGAATCCATTTCAAATCACTGCAGGAAATCTGAACATTCTTCACGAATAATTTAAGATGAATAAGGTCCTTATTGATTTCAACTGAAGCATTTAGAGATGCAGACTTGTGGAAATTGAATACATATATAAAAAAATTGGTTCAAGCCCTGTGGACAGGAGCTTTCTGGCGCTCTAGTTCAAACAGACAAATTATATCTCCGAAAGTATTGGTTTCTCAGAGTTGAGAATTATATCAATGATAGAACTGCATCATAAAGGAAATTCAATTCAAATAATAGTTTATTTATCAAGATTAAATCTGCAATCTGAGAATGAGAACTGCACCATGGAAGAAATCAAATTAAAATAGCTGAAATGAATTTGACTCTCTCCTATAGAACAGGATGAGTATGAACACAGATCAAATAATAAATCATAGATAGAATAATTATAGCATTCTGTGAAAACATACAAGTACGAATAGTACGATTCATTATTAAAATTTCGAAATATCATATGTTCGAAAGTATTAGCTTGTTAGAGTTGAAAATAATATCAATGGATTTTTATGGTGAAACAGCATCTTAAAAAAAAGTTTTTCGTAACTCCGAAACCATCTGGCCTCTTTTGCCCTATAGCGAACTTAACCGAGATATTTATCTCCCTAACCTACTCTGAAAATTTCAACTGCCTAGCTCATTCCGTTCGAGAGTTATTGTAGAAACAAAATTTAAAAATTTTCAAATTTTTTTTTTTACACTTTACGGTAACCCAATCAATACAAAACTCCTCATGCGTCTAAAGGTCATGATTCTAAAATTTGATGCTAAATTTCAGATAGATCGATTGATCGGTTTCGGAAATATTCATAAAAAATGTTTTTACGAAAAACGGACATAACTCCGAAACCGCTTGATGGATTTCGCCCGTTAACGAACTCGTGAGAGAAATTTACGCTCCAAACATACCCTGCAAATTTCAATGCTCTAACTCCTTTCGTTCGAGAGTTATCGTGGTAAGGGACGGCCGGCCGGCCGGACAGATTCGATTTCGACCACGGATTCTTGATCAGTGCGTCGAACCAAATCGTTTGATACCATTTTCAGCCAAAAATTCGAAAATTACAGACATTTGGGCAAATTGATAAGCACTCTGTTCCGAGGAACAACAGCGCCAAAAATGAATAGATTCTTTGAGCTTCTTGATCTCCCATCCAGAAAAATCAATTTTGAAATTTTTGTTGAAAAATTATTAGAAAGATCATCAAAATGTTTTAAAAAATCGGAAGAAATGAAAGTTCTATTTCACTCATATCTCTAGTCCATCTTGTTGTCTATAGTCTCAACTGAAATGTTCTGATTTCCAAGGAAATGATCCAAAGGAAATTTCACTATTTACACACTGCAGTTTAATGACAGAACATATAAATATCAAATATCCGACCATATTTATCACTGCCTTGCATTAATTCACATTTCACACCGTTATACATACACAAAAATACCACGAAATGCCCGCGAAAAACAATAAACTCCTGAATAAGAAGTAATCGTCCATCACAATACAATGACAAACGTTCGAAGTTCGACTGAAACCACAGAATATATTCTGTGACTGAAACTGAATCGCCTTTCGCCTGGCGTACGACTTGGAGCTTGGAGCGGTAGTGCCATTTTATCATCTTCCAGGCAGAGCTCACCAAAGAGATAGCCTGGAAAACAGTCTGACAACGCCGGAACCTATCGTCTCGTAGATGCATACTTCTTCAACTTCAATGCGGTAGCGCTGGATGATGGATATCCTATATTTCGTTTCGAATTTTAAACTCTTGTGAATTAAGTGAACTCTTTGAACAGGTTTTCTTTCCTGGAATCCCTGGATGAATAGACAATATGAGACCCTACTTTTTCAATAAATTGAATAACTACATTTCATTCTACACAATATTATTGAGATCAAGTTGAAATAGAAACCTAGCTAGGTACCTATAGTTGTTATACAATTAATTGTTCAGCAAGAACAACAAGAAGGTGAAGGGTTAACTATTGCCTATTGGCAAAAAATTATAACCCGAATGAAATTCTCAAAATAAAAATATATTCCCAAACATAACTATTATACAAGACTGATAAAGTAGGCCGATGAAAATTGTGATGAATAAACAATGACAATACCATTGTAATTCGTATTTTCTACGAAATTTTTCAAAAGTAAATTTGCGAAAACAGAACAAAGTGAATTTAGAATGATTTATTAATGTAAACG
Source organism: Halyzia sedecimguttata (assembly GCA_937662695.2). Taxonomy (NCBI): domain Eukaryota; kingdom Metazoa; phylum Arthropoda; class Insecta; order Coleoptera; family Coccinellidae; genus Halyzia; species Halyzia sedecimguttata. The sequence continues at coordinate 133,498 of OW569411.2, read as the reverse complement.
AACGAAAGTATTTAGAGGATTGAAATTTGCAAGGTGGGTTTGGAGCGTAAATATCTCGGACGAGTTCGTTAATGGGCAAAATCCATCAAGCGGTTACGGAGATATGGCCGATTTTAGTAAAAATATTTTTTATGAATATTTCTGAAACCAATCATGCACTCTATCTATCTGAAATTTAGCATCAAATTGTAGAATCATGACCTCCATACGCACGTGAAATTTTGTATTGACGAGGTTACCGCAAAGTGTTAAAAAAAATTTTGAAAATTAAAAAAAAAAAATTTCTACAATAACTCTCGAACGGAATGAGCTAGGCAGTTGAAATTTTCAGAGTAGGTTAGGGAGATGAATATCTCGGTTAAGTTCGTTAGTGGGCAAAATAGGCCAGATGGTTTCGGAGTAACGAAAAAAAAAAATTTTTTTTATGGAACAAATTTCAAATTCAATTTTTATTTAAGATGCAGTTTCACCATTAAAATCCATCGATATAATTTTCAACTCCAACAAGCTTATACTTTCGGAGATATGATTTTTCTAAATTTCAATAATGAATCGTACTTCTATGTTTTCACAGAATACTATAATTATTCTATCTAAGTTTCATTATATGCTCTGTACGTGTTCTGTCATCATGTTCTATAAGAGAGAGTCAAATGCATTTCAGCTATTTTAATTTGATTTCTTCCATGGTGCAGTTCTCATTCTCAGATTGCTCATTTAATCTTAATAAATAAACTATAATTTGAATTGAATTTCCTTTATGAAGCAGTTCTATCATAAGAATTGAACTAGAGCGCCAGAAAGCTCCTCACAGGGCTTGAAGTAATTTTCTCTGCTCCCTTTGCATTTGCGGAATTACCGACATTTGGGCAAAATGATAGCTCGCTGTTGCGCGCAAAAATTGACCTGTTCGATAATTTTTCCATAAAATAGTAAATACAGATGAATTTGGGCGTTACTATTCACTCACTCTGTATAAATATTAGTGTTCTGTGTTGATATCCGTTCGCGGGCACTGTCGGATCGGATCAATACCAGGTCGTCGGGGCGCTCCGAATGACGTCGAGGCGCCTAACTTGATCAGCAACTGTACACACGTACGGGAACTTGCCTACGTGCGGGAACGACCTATCCGGTTGCTTTTTTCCCGATTATACCATACGTTGTTACGCTGACAGTCGAACAACATTTTTTACGTCTGGAAAAAGGTGAACATTTTTTTGTTTGTCATCTCAATCCGCGCATAATAATGCCGTAAGTTTCGCCCATGAAGAAAATGTGTTGGATATAAAATTTCGAGAGTGAACGTCTTGGAATTGTAAGTTTATTCTGTATACTTTGCAGGGATTGCTTTCCACATCCCATCCTTTCTATTGCTTCATATCTTTAACATCAGTAATTTCTGATTCAGTAGCTTCACATATCTGTTAATTTTACATTACATGATGACACCATGAGCAAAATTTCTATACATATATGATTTGAAAATTCAATCGTTGCATCTTCCCTTGTATGGATAACATATTTGTTATATTCTATGGTTATTTTCTGGGTTTCTCTCCCAAACTCTGAAAAATATCTATAATAAAAAAAATTGTTGGCGATAATTGATGCGGGAATAAACTTATGGTGAAATGGAGGAATATTCCATTACATCAAATTCAATATTCTAATGATTTCATTGAAAGGAATAAGGGGGATACTACCTACTTCTCCCAAAAATTAACTCCATGGAATAGTTATTAGGAAATCTCGATGATATGAGATAAGAAACTTCAAGTATTCGACTGTGCGCCGTGTTTTAAAAATTAAAATTCTTTTTAATACATTCCGTATTCATTTCAATTATAGTTACTCGATATATCGGATCTTCATTCAAAGAATGTTCAGATACTCGGAAAACTATTCATAGAAATTGATTTCCCCCTTTAAACCATATGGTTTAGGTTTTGGTAATTATTGCTTGTGTACGGCTCGCAGCGAAATTTAAGATATTTGTGCAACACGTACGTATGGAAAAGTGTGTTTTGACATATCAATACGCAAATGCATTTCGCCCAAATGTCAGTAATTTTCGAATTTTGGATCAGAAATGATCTCATGCACACTTTCAATTTGCTGATGAAGAATCCGTATAATACGTAGATAGTCGTTCGGTCGTGAACGGGATAATATCTTTCGAAAAAAGGAACATAGAGATTGAAAAATTTCAGGGTAGGTTTGAGGTCATAATATTACAGTCTATTTCGTGAATGGGCAATAATCTCGGAGATATAACCACTTGAAATTTCACTTTGCCAATATTTACAAAACTGCTATACGATCGAATTGAATTTTTGTATTAACGTGTAGAATATATCGATTTCAACGTTCATGCTGCATTTCAAGTCAATGCGCCAGAATGATTGAAATCTAGGATTTTTTCGTTACTATATAAATTGGATATAGGTAAATTTAGGTACTATATTAATATTATTTTGGGGTACCTATTGAAAAATTGATTCAAAACGATTTACTTGCCGAATTCGTATTTTAAACTATTTTCAGAATATGCCCATCTAATAACTATACAATAATAGTGTTTCCATCTTGTCTATGATTACCAGTGAGTTATGGATCATTGCCTAGATCCCGTACATCTTTGTTTTATCAATCGGTTTTTTTGAGGTTGATGCGATTTTATAACTGGCACCTTCAAAACATTCGAAACATTGATATATTCAGTTCATCATTGTCCGTTTTTAGGAGGAAATTGTATGAATATTTATGTAGGAATTATTGAATGTAACTCTGATTTTTTCGTTTTTGTCGAGATTTTGTAAACATGTAATTGCTAGGATTAAGTTCACATGGGTTTGTTAGGATTAATTTCACATCATTTTTTTTTAATGTACGTATTATTTAGTGAATCCCTGTAATTGGGTTCTCCTGTTGGGATTCCTGTTTGATAAAATAAATAAATGAATAATAAATAAATAAATAAATAATGAACGAGCGCGCTAAACTGTCAGACCTCACGAAAATGCTTTTGAATTTTTTTTTACATCTTTGTTTGCCAAATCACATCAACTGGTCAAAAAATAGGTATATATAATATCATAATTTTGTATATTATTTATAATAATATCAGGACCGGCTCTAGGGTTTCTGACGCACTAGGCGAAAGCAAATTTTGCACCTTTATTAAAGTACCTGTCGCGGGGTCTCATGAGTATAACTATATGACGTGCTTAATTTCTGCTGTTATAAACAGCTGATTGTCAAATATAAAATTAACGATTGAAAAATGCCCTTTCTATTCTATTGTATTGATTTTATATTAGATATATTTTCAAAAATTGGTTCAAGCAGCCCTGTGGACAGGAGCTTTCTGGCGCTCTAGTTCAAACAGACAAATTATATCTCCGAAAGTATTGGTTTCTCAGAGTTGGGAATTATATCTATGTATTCTTATGATAGAACTGCATCATAAAGGAAATTCAATTCAAATAATAGTTTATTTATCAAGATTAAATGAGCATTCTGAGAATGAGGACTGCACCATGGAGGAAATCAAATTAAAACGTGTTGAGTTCGTAGGGCATGTGCCATCGAACGTTTTGGATTTTGGTAACGGTTGCGCAACTGTTTCGTCCGCTGAGAGCCGGTTTCTCAATTGCAAGTTAACTCGAGGTTACGGGTAACCCAAGTGTTACACGTTCATGAATATCGCTAAACACGCAATTGAGAAACCGGACCTGAATGTGTCCAATTACTGAACCTAAAGGTTTATCCTGAAGGTTCCTGACTTCCTGAAACCTAATGTTTATAGAGGGCGCTATCCTTGAATCGCCTGCTTGGATCAGCCGGAGCCGGCCCTGCATTACATACGAACATAACCTAGAAAACGTAACCAAAATACAACCGAACCGGAAAACTTAAATTGTACAGGAAAAACGTTAATTTCTCGACTTCCTTGATTGGCTTTTTGTTGTTGATTGAGATATCTAGGTGTGTCTTTGAAGGACGATTAATTTTCACGATAGTTTCGTGAACATTAAATGCTAGTATTGCTAGTGCTTCCTGAAGAAGTATTATATTTGGACAATTGGATCACACAATTGTAAACTATAAATTCAACTAGATACTTAATACTTGTTCAAGTGAAAAAAGTTTGTGGAAGTGAGTACCTATTTTATTTTATTATCATTTATTTTGAAGAAAATGCAAGTGGCAAATTTCGAGACAATATGATATGAACATTCATTATGGAGATTATTGGATGTTTGTTTATTATCGATACCTATTGAGTGACCTTTCCTGAGTAAAGTCAATTAACGCAGGAAATTATGGCTTCCACAGTGACTGACTATTTCACAGATCATTCAAACTGTATAATCCTCTTAACGTTTTCCCTTGGTAAATGTGGTGTTTGACTAATTACAGTTTTACAGTGGAAATAATTTTTATATTTTTATTAATGAGTGAAGTATGAAATATTCCAAGATTATTATAGCATAATAGGTATAGATATTTTATCCTAATAGAGGTGAATTGAAACAATCTCATATGGCATTAAAAGTGCTTGGCACTATTGTGTGTCTATACATACTTGTTTGTTAATGTAAATATACGAGCCTGTTTAATTTTTCATGTGGATTTATTAATTAACATTATTATTATTATTATAGTATTAGTTAACCAAACCTTAGACAATTGTATTTTCTCTTGTCTTCTGTTTGAAAACTAAAATCGGTTGCAGGAATATCTAGCATATTGATTACTTCGCTCTTGATTTTATTTCTTTGGTTGTGCCTTTTGTATTAAGGCGATTCTACAGTCACCTTTCAATTTTCTCTCCAGACAAACAACATTATGATAGATTTCTAAATGAATAAAATTTTGTTTCAGAGCAATGAGAGCCATCTGGAAACCGTTTATAATTTAGGAAGCAGAGAAAGTCCTCGTCAGTCATGCTCATCAAAGAATATCGTATTCCCCTACCATTGACAGTAGAGGAATACCGTATTGCACAGCTCTATATGATAGCGGTAAGTACAGGAATATATATTTATGATATTTTTCAGTTTCTAACATTGTTTTTGATGTGAGCACCAGAATATTTCTGTAAAATATTGTACGAGTATATTATGTAATTTGTGATATTCTTGTGAAAAGCGATAGGGAGCATATGACTATAAGTATGATAAACTATTGAATCCACCGAATATTTGGTAGTAGTTGATATAAATATTGAAATAAAATTACTATAATCTGGAAGAAAATTAATAATTTTGTTAATAAGGATATATACTCCATTCACTTTCATAAAGTCTCCTGGTTGGCCATGATTTAGGTCTATCTCGTTTTTGTAACTAATGCGAAGGCAGGTTGGCACTGCTGAAATATCGTCAAGGTCAAAACAATTCGCCGCGACGTTGCCAATTTCTACTCTCAACATAATCTTCAATCTTAAACAAGATATTATCACAGATCATTTTCTTCGAATAATAAATAACTCTTCGCTTTGAAATTGAAAATGCCAAAAGTAGTTTTGAAGAAACAGAAGTGCTATACAGAACCGAAATCTGCAATAGGAAAACTTCATTCTGACATGTAGAACTCTAGAATGAAATTACTTAGTTTCCTATCATTATATTTTATTGAGGTATAAGAATGAATCGGGTTTCGTAATACTACTACATTTTGAAACTGGTGTATTTCAAGTTGTGCAACAAGGTATTTAAATGTCTTCTTGAGAAAAGTGGGGAATTCTATAGGTACGTCTGTTCGTTTAGAAGCTTTCCTGCTGGGTTATTCAGGTACATTTATTCTTTCTTCAAATGAACAATCACAAAGTAGCGAACTACTCTATCCATTATTTTTCAATAAAATTCCATCACTTGATTCTTGATTTCCATACAAGAGAATAGCATAATATCTTATCAAATTCATTATTTTTCCGGAGTAAATTCACATTGTGAAAATACGTAATTACTACGACTTCTTTGTAGAGAGGACAACGTTGCGTAGTGATCTGACAGGAAAATGTCTATAACCTAACATTTTCACAATATACATAGGTAAATATGTCAAATTTTCATGGCCAACCGGGAGACTTTATAAAAGTGAATGGAGTATATGTATTTATTTCATGATAATATTTTATGGGGGGGGGCGTGAAATATTCATTGTTTGAATATGTAATGTGTTTTCAGAAAAAAAGTAGGCAAGAAAGTAGTGGAGCTGGAAGCGGGGTTGAGATATTAGTCAATGAACCCTATAATGATGGGCCTGGCGGACAAGGACAATACACTCATAAAATTTATCATGTAGGAAGTCATTTACCAGGTTTGTAGTTCCTTTTTATTTTACATAGCTATGTGAAAGTCAACTGTCGAATTAGAACTTGGAAAATTTTGTACCTTCTCTAGATTTAATGATGAAGGTGTTTTTTTAAGATCTTGAGTACAGTAGAAGTACTACTTCACCGGTTAGACGATAGTCTGGAATAAAATTCATATTTTTTCAATAAATAACTTAGAATAAAGAGACTAAAAATCGTTAGATGATTTTTGATTTTCCTCATTTTTTGGCGATAAAATACAATATTTCTTTTCAACCCATTGGCTGTAACCCTACCCAACTTTTGTTTTTCAAATGTAAACATAATGTCATGTGTAGGCTCATTGGAAAGCTTGTGAAAAATACAATCTTACCACACCCTTAATTATGTAATTGTCAGTAAAATGAATAAATAGAACTGATAGATATGCAGAGTTCAATTCAATTGTAAATAAGTTTTTGGTTTACATTGATAAAAAAGAAAAAGCTAAATCTATCCATACTGAAAAACATACAAGGTGTACATACTATAAAAATATTTCAAGCTAAGTTCAGAACACCTTGTACATTTGAGGCGGTTCTTGGCATTTTTGGTGTTTTATGAAATGAGAAATTTGAGATACATTGTTTTGGCTATTTCAGGGTGGCTGAAAGGTATATTACCTAAAACTGCTCTTATGGTTGAAGAGGAAGCGTGGAATGCATATCCCTATACCAAAACAAGATATACTTGCCCATTTGTAGAAAAATTTTTTTTAGAAATTGAAACTTATTATTATCCAGATAATGGACATCAAGATAATGTTTTCGAATTAACCGGAGCAGAATTTCGGAATAGAATTGTAGGTAGGTATTAAATGATTTTGTTTCGTAATGGTGCTTTTCATCGTTTTAATTCACCAGATTTAATTTGATGGTTGCATATTAAAAATGAACTAGGAATTAACATAGAATCTCAGTGATTTGGCAATTAAGAGCTATCAAAGTTTCGTGAAACCCACCGTAAGAATATTAAACTTATTGTCTTCATGTTAATTCACGAAAAGATTGCTGATTTTTGTCATTTCAATTGAGAAAATATTTAGCATTCCAACTTATATTAGCAAGGAATTGTCGAAGATTTTAACTCTCTATTTTTTTGTTTGAAATGTAATTAATTGATTTTCAGATATAATAGACGTGGTGAAAGATCAATTATATGGAGCAGATTATGTTAAAGATGAGGATCCAAGCTGTTTTATTTCTGAAAAAACTGGTAGAGGCCCTTTGCATGAAAATTGGTTGGACGAATACTGGAGAGAGGTATGGAATAGTTGAATATTTTGTTCCTTATGGAAAGTGTGTTCAAATTATTCGTATATATTGTATAGTACAGGGTCTTTATAAATGATTGTAACATAGCAGTTGGCTTTGGATTTTTATTTGACACTTCTCACTTCTTGTGTTCTGTTTATATCATAGAATTTCTAAACTGACAGCCAATATTGATTTATTTTCGATTTCAAATTATTTAAATCTGCAATGACTTCTGATTTGGAACAAAAAACATTTATTGTGATATCCTATTACCGCAATGGTACATTAATCAATGGTGAATGCATTTACTCTGTAGAGGCCTGTAAAAATGAATATCTGGTGAAATATCTTGACGTTCAGATTCTAGAATCTTCTCTGAAAGCTCACATCAGAGGTGTTATAAACAGATTCATGTAGACTGGAAACTTTCACAGAGGAAAATCGACAGGAAGACCTCAAGTAACTCAAGAAGTTGTTGAAGAACTGAACAAAATCCTCAAATGTCCCTGAATAAATTATCTTTACAGTCTGGTGTCCCTTTGAGTACTTGCCACAAAAAATTGAAAAAAAAAATTGGTTCAAGCACTGACGTGAAGTCAGGAGCTTTTGCGCTTATGTTCTATATTGTCCACTCTCCTGTATTGGACACTCTTAATCGAATTTACCATGGTGAATTCTATTGTCTGTTCTCCTGTATTGGACACTATCTTAATCGAATTTACCATGGTAAATTCGATTAAGAGTGTCCAATACAGGAGAATGGAAAATATAGAACATACGTGCAAAAGCTCCTGACTTCACGTCAGTGCTTGAACCAATTTTTTTCTTCGTATTTTTTTTTTATTTTCTAGGGATACGGTTCTTATAATTTTTTTCTTTTCTTAATTTTTTTGAAATTTTCTAGGGGTACGGTTCTTACAAAATTTTAAACACGTCTTTATATCGATATTCTACAACTAGTTACCTAGCTTCAATTCAATCGAGTTTATATTTTTTGAGTTATCGAGGAAATAATATTCCAGATAGGTATAACTCCGGAACCGTTGGACCGATTATGCCCGTAAACGAACTTAACTCTCCCATTCGGATACGCAACATACCCTGAAAATTGCAAGTCCCTACCTCCTTTCGTTCGAAAGTTATCGAGGCAATCGTCACCCATCCATCTACTGAACTCACACAGCAACTCCTACCAATAGATATTCCACGTCGCCTGCAGTATTGCTATTGGTTTCTAAAAAATCTTAACGTCGACAGATTATCGGGCTTCACTTTTTTTAGTGATGAAAATAAATCTTTCATATTTTATGATCTTTTCATTTTTTAGGTTCAAGGCAAACCCCAGCCATTACCTAATGGAAAATCGTTGATGTGTGCCTATAAATTATGTAGAGTTGAATTTAGATATTGGGGAATGCAGACAAAAATCGAAAAGTTCATACATGATGTTGGTATGTTTAATATTGCACGATATTCTTGTTTGTTCTTTCTTAAGAAAAACATTGCATTGCAGCATTACGAAAAACAATGGTCAGAGCGCACCGTCAAGCATGGGCTTGGCAGGATGAATGGCATGGTTTATCTATGGACGACATAAGGGAGATTGAAAGGCAAACACAACTTGCTTTGAAGAGAAAAATGGGGCAAAGTGATGATGAAGATGATTTTGGTGAGTATGTACTAGATCTGAAGAATTATTAGGGCATCCTGATATTGAAAAGAAAGTGTACTCAATTACAATATGATCACCGAAAAAGGTTCAACTTGGTGGATATACCATTTAATAGCATTTATCAGATCATCTTTAATCCTTTAGTCCTTCAGCCAGGATTTACATGTTTATGACAAAAATGATGAACAAGCCCTGTGGACAGGAACTTTCTGGCGCTCTTGTTCAAACAGACAAATTATATCTCTGAAAGTATTGGTTTCTCAGATTTGAGAATTATAACAATGTATTCTTATGATAGAACTGCATCATAAAGGAAATTCAATTCAAATTATAGTTTATTTATCAAGATTAAATGAGCATTCTGAGCATGAGGACAGCACCATGGAGGAAATCAAATTAAAATAGCTGAAATGAATTTGACTCTCTCTTATAGAACAGGATGACATGTACGAGTATGAACACAGATCATATAATAAAGCTTAGATATAATAATTATAACATTCTGGGAAAACATAGAAGTACGATTCATTATTGAAATTTAGAAAAATCATATCTCCGAAAGTATTAGCTTGTTGGAGTTGAAAATGATATCAATGAATTTCTAGGGTGAAACTGCATCTTGAAAAAAAAAATTATTTTGAAATTTGTAAGTTAAAAAAAAATGGTTTTTCGTTACTCCGAAACCATCTGGCCTAATTTGCCCAATAGCGAAGTTAGCCGAGATATTTATCTCCGTAACCTACTCTAAAAATTTCAACTGCCTATCTCATTCTGTTCGAGAGTTATTGTAGAAACAAATTTGCAAAATTTTTTTTTGACACTTTACGGTAACCCGATCAATACAAAACTTCACAAGCGTCTAAAGGTCATGATTTTATAATTTGATGCTAAATCCAGATAGATCGAGTGATCGGTTTCGGAAATATTCATAAACAATATTTTTAGTAAAAACGGCCATCACTCCGAAACCGCTTGATGGATTTCGGCCGTTAACGAACTCGTCCGAGATATTTACGCTCCAAACCTACCCTGCAAATTTCAATCCTCTAACTCCTATCATTCGAGAGTTATCATGTTAACGGTCGGCCGGACAGAATTGATTTCGACCACGGATTCTTGATCAGTGAGTCGAACCAAATAGTTTAAGACCATTTTCATCGATTGATAAGCATTGATAAGCACTCAGTTCCGAGGAACTAGAGCGCCAAAAATAAATCTTGATTGAATTACAAATATGTATATCAATATTATATGAAGCATCTAGATGTGGTCTTGTACATCCTCTATAACAGGGGTGGCCAACTTGATGAGACCCAGGATCTACTATTTACTGACAAAACTCAGCGCGATCTACCAATATAGATATATAGTTCTATAATTGTAGAAATTTTCAAATGAAATTCGATGCTGTCTGCCTCGACCAGTCGATCGCGATCGACCGGTTGGCCACCCCTGCTCTATAAGGATCCTGGAAGGGAATTTTCCTCTTGCAACTATTGATATGGACTTTCTCTTTCATGCCGATGGGTTGAAGAATGGAAGTGTTCTATGGATTTTCCACGAATTAGTTCTATGTCCATTTTTTCATAGATAAGAGTATTTGGGGGGTTGAGTAGTGGGTATCTTGGGTGTCATAATTTGTTAATAGCTCTCTGGACTTTCTGCCACTTGTATATTATTCAGCGTTGTTTCTGATTCTCATGTTTCTCTCTTTTAAAAAGCTTTTCATCATATTCTGTAGATATATCAGGGTTTTCAGGGTTCTGTTCGAAAATTAACTCCGTAGAGTAATATTTACTCCATTGCGTTCGAAAACTGAAAGGTTCAGTAAATTTTACTCTGTGACTGTCGTCCGAAAAGTCGGAGTATTCGACTCGGAGTTCATTTTACTCCTGTCAAAATTGACATAACTCATGGGAAGGAAAATCTAGTATCTTTGTCCAACTGTTTTATGAATGTTTTGTGAGGTAATTTAATAGTTTTAATACTGCTCACAATATATATTTATGATTAGGGTTACATATATGTGAAGAAAACAATAATAATTGGTTCTTTCTTAAACCAACATAACCTATTTTCCGATATTGGCACCTTCTGTCACTGTCAGTGTCAGTGTCAGAGTAACTCTAGAGTAAATCTGTCAAACCTTCAAAAACTCTACTCTACTCCGTGGAGTTAATTTTCAAACACAACTCTGGAGTTGAAGTACAGTAGGCCCTTGTGCCAGACACTGTCAAATCCTTTTTTGATGTCCATGAATATTGTTGATTTTTTTACCCCTTTTCATTGCTGTTTGTATGTTTGATAAGGTTTTGAATATTTTCAGAATTTTTGTAGTTCTTCCCATATAGTGTTCCATGGAAATTTTCTGTTGGGTATCCTATTCTAGTGATGTTCTATATTAAATAGAAAATGTTTTTTCTTCAATTTCAATAAATATTCAGCCATTTTACCCAACTAGCAAAATAATGCGGTTGTAGTTGATTTCCTTACTTTAATTGATTATTTGAGCTTTATCTTATTATCCTCTTGCAGATGAAGATGACAATCTAAATAATAGCACACAAAAAGAAGATCCTGGTAAAACCTTAGCAGCAACGTTTGGCAGTATAGAGGTTAATGAAGATAGCCCCCTTCTTCTAAAAAAAAAAGAAATTCCTATAATTCATACTGGAAGTTCTGATGGTGAAGTCAGCAATGATGAAGACCATCACGCTAATAAGCTGCCTCTGAAGTAAGATTTGTTGTCGAATCTTTTTGAGAAATTTTATTCAATAACTACAAAACCAAGATTTTCAGACGTGAAGAAAAATGGCAATGCTCAAGGGGTTTACACTCCCCAAGTTCTTCATCGATTAAAAGCTTCGATTTACAAGTAGCCAACTGGAGAATAGAAAGCCTAGGAAGAGATTCCGACTCTGCTTCTGATGAAGAATTTTTTGATTGTGAAGGTGCAGGTACTTGCAACTCTTAGTGATATATCTGCTATTGAATTTATTTTAAAATTTGATTTCCACATGTTACATTATCAAGAGATATTTTTGTTAAATAGTTGGTGTGAAGATAGTTAGCCACTGTATAATAATTTTCCTATAAAAATTGTAATATACAGTCCTATGTTTCAGATTCAAATTTGTTAGCAAAATGGAGTTCATTGGAAATCATAAATGCACATAATGATAATGATAACAACTCTCCTCCTGTAGTGGTTGAGGAAAATGGTACGATGAAATGATTTATTTTCGAAATTTTTGCTAAAATAGTTTCTTTGCAGATGATAGCATTTTTTCCCAATCATATCTAAAGAGAGTTGCTAGTGAGAGAGGATCTAGAAGAATAATGCAGAGGAATAAAGTGAATTCTCTGGATGCCAGCTTCTCAGATTCACCTAGTGCATCTCCTGCACATTTTTCTTGTAACACAACAGTTTTATTGTTGGTTATGCATGCCGGCAGTGTGTTAGGTGAGAATTCTTGCATATATCATGCATTCAATATAACGGGTCCGCCAAATAACTTTTTTTTTTTTTTTAAATGCAATAAAAAAAAACTACTGAATAATTTCTCAAATTTCTTTTTCATTTGAAAGTACAATCCTTCCGGTTAATAATGGAAAATAATTTCATTCAAATGGCTGCCTCGGCTGGCCATGCAGTAGCCTACACGATCTGTTCAATTTTTAAGCAAATTATCGATTGTGTGCAGCTGTATTTCACTAATGGCTTCACGAATATTGTCCTTTAAAGCGTCAATTTTCTCTGGCTTGTTGGCGTAACACTTATCTTTGACGGCACCCCACAAATAATAGTCGAACAGTGTCAAATCGCAGCTCCGAGGTGGCCAAACGATATCAACTCTGCGGCTTATAATGCGATCTTCAAAAACAGGGCGCAAAACATCGAGTGTAGCTTTGGCTGTGTGGCACGTAGCGCCGTCCCGTGGAAATCAAATGTTGCCAACATCCTCCTCTTCAATTTTTGTGAACAAAAATTCGTTCAACATTGCTCATTTTCAAAGAAAAATGCCCCAATTATGCCTCTGGACCAAAATCCGCACCAAACAGTGACTCGTTTTGGATGTATCGGCTTTTCAATGTATGCGTGCGGGTTTTCTGTGCCCCAAATGCGACAATTCTGCTTGTTTACATACCCGGCAAGATCAAAATGAGCTTCATCTGAAAAGATGATTTTTTTGGCAAAATCGGCATCTTCTGTAAGTCGATCGCAGGCCCAATTAGCGAAGCGAAAACGCATTGGATGGTCAGTTGGCTTCAACTCCTGAACCAATTGGACTTTGTATGGCGTCATACCAAGGTCTTTAGGCAAAATTCGTCTCAATGATGTCTCCGAAATGTTTAATTCTTGAGAACGACGGTGATTTGATGTTGATGGAGCTTCACGCACACTTTCTGCCTCAGCAGCAATATTCACGGGAGTACGCACTGTTGTTGGCTTTTCACGCTTTGGTTTATCGATGAGGATGTCAGTTTCTTTCACTTTTTTCACAAGATAACGAACATACGGATCTGACGGTGCTTCTCTTCTTCCAAAATCCGTACGCAATTTTCGCACACATTCTGCAACATTACCATGATTTTCAAAGTAATGTCGCAATATTTCCCAGCGTTGTTCAAGCGTATACACAACCATATTCGTTCAGCGGAAGGATAAAACTAATTATCTGTCAAATCAGACATGAGCTAAGTGTTACCATTCACGAAATAAGCACTAGTTGAAAAAAAAAACGTTAGATGGTGGACCCTTTAATATCCTCATCTTGGTATTATAAAATAATTATTAACCGAGTATAACCCGTGTATAGTACACTATTTTTTTCTGTGACGAAAAAGCGATGATGTAATATTGAAAACATTCTTAAAGAGCGCTGACGTGAAGTCGGGAGCTTTTGCGCGCATGTTCTATTGTCTATGTCTCACACACCCTCATGAAATACTGCATGAAGTTGAGTATCAATTGAATTCAAATTTTAAAATGAAATAATTCCAAAAAAAAGCTGAAATCCGGTAATCTTGAAAGTTTCAGGAAAAATTTTTAGAGAAAAATTTTAATTTTTTTTTTCGAGGTATCTGGTCCTCCCGATTTTGCATAAATCTGCCGGTCGGCATTTTACTACCAAGTTTCAATCTGATCGGATATGTATTTATTTAGTTGTTGAGGATATAATAAAACTACAGATGGGTGTAACTCCAAAAACTTTTGGTCGATTATGCCCATTAACGAACTTAACCGTCACGGCTGGCTAGACAGAATGGAATTTCACCTCGAATCATTCATCAATGAGTAGAACCTAATCGACCTTTTTCAGCGAATAATTCGAAAATTACGGACATTTGGGCACGCTGATCCCTAGAACATGCGCGTAAAAAGTGATATTTTGTTACCTGTCAACAAAGATAAAATGTTGAACATTTTTTCCGTCATAGAAAAAAAGTATATTTTTGATATCTTCATGGGAAACATTTATATTGATTTTATATATCACTTTAGCAGAATCAGAACATTACACTACATCACATATTATATCACAAAATCAGAAAGTAGTTAAAGATCATGCACCTAAGTGACCAAACACTTGTGTTGTGCAATACCAAATTGATTTGGGGATTTATTCTTTTTTCTGTGTATATTAGTTTTCATATACCATTTTTTGGCGTGCTTGTTCCCCTGAACGGAGCGCGTTATAGTCTCAAACGCTTAGGCTCGATTCACTGTTGAAGAATTCAAGGTCATATTCAATTATGTCCGATCGACCGTTGTCACGATAACTTTCTAACGAAATAAGTTAGCGGCCTGAAATTTGCAACGGTGGTTTGGAGTCCAAATGAGCTGGTTGAGTCCGTTGATGGGCAAAATCCGCCGGGTAGTTTCTGAGTTATAGCCATCTGAACTTATTCAATAACTCGAAAAATACTGTTCTGATCGATTTGGAACCCGGTAGAATGATGAAAAATACCGACACGAAGAATTATGCCAAATTTCGTAACAATCGACTAGAAAAAGTTGAAAATATTATTGGACAAAAATACTTTATTTCAGAAACTGTCCCATCAGATATCGCTGATATTTTGCGAGAGCCTTCAAAACCATATTCTACAGCCAAGTTCTGGATTTGTACTCGATCGGATATATGTTATTGTAAATATCGGGGAAATATTATTTTTTTTACTGAAAGCCAAGCAGTATTGGGCGAGTTCGGTACCTGGATGGGTGATCGCTGTGGTTATGAATTTGAACAAGCGCGTCGAAGCAGACTGACCTCTCATCAGCGCTTTTCCAATTTTTCTGTTATTTGCTGGTCCTATTCAGTTCATTGAACCATTTGTTTCCCGTTTCTTTTTGAAAATTATACGATAATTATTCATGCTTTATTTAGTAATGTGGGAATTGATCATTGCAATGGATACTTTTCAATCAATATGAAATGTTTCTGTATGAAGAAAGGAAATATTAACGCAATTCCTTTTCAGACGCTAATGTTGATATGACTGCGAAGAAATCTGATTCGACTACATTCAGAGGTGCTTTAGAATCCGTGATGCGACAGCATTATCCATCTCTAATTGGCCACATAGCAATACGTCTCGTATCATGTCCTTCAATTTGTACAGAGAGTTTAGCAATAGTTTCTAGGTGAGACTTAGATACTGATAACATAGTTTTTTTTATCCATAATTCTGATATATTTGAAAACCGTGTCTTACTGACATTATGTATTAATGGTTTGAGTTCATTTTATAGAATTGGATAATGAATATCAATAGCTTCACCATTCTTGTCGAATAAACTCACTGAATGAAATATCTTTTTGCGCGTATGTTCTAAGGAACAGCGTGCTATCATTTTATCCGAGTGTCTATAATCTTCGAATTTTTAGTCGAAAATGGTCTCAAATGGTTAGGTTCGACTCACGGATGAAGGATTCTAGGTCAAAATCCAGCCGACCGGCCTTCCGTTGTCACGATAACTTTCGAACGGGAAGATATAGCGACTTGAATTTTGAATAACAAAAAAAAATATATTCTTTCTTCAAAACGTCAAATTTTAGAAACTATCTATCAGATTGCGCTGATATTCCGCATAAACCTTCAATCCGCCATTTTACAATAAAGTACTGGATTTCAGTTAGATCGGTTTCGTATTCTAGGAATTATTGGTCACATTCAGCGCTCAGCCACTTTACGCTACCGCTACCTAGCACAAATCAAATGTGCTCCATAAAATAGGCTCCGCCCCACAACGTGTTGAGTTCGTAGGGCATGTGCCATCGAACGTTTTGGTAACGGTTGCGCAACTGTTTCGTCCGCTGAATGCGACCATTATGAAAATAAAATTTTGAACTGCTACTTCTTTTCAAATTTCAAATCATGTAAATCACAGTAACACGATCACAATAATTGGATAGCCGAGATGGTAGCGTGCTCGCCTATCGCGCAGGAGATTCGTATTCGAATCCGTGCTTAGAAAGTTCACTATTTTATTTTTTTGGCGCTCTTGTTCCTCGGAAAAGAGTGCTTATCAATTTGCCCAAATGTCTGTCATTTTCGATGAAAATGATTTTAAACGATTTGGTTCGACTCACTAATCAAGAATCCGTGGTCGAAATCGATTCTGTCTGGCCGTCCGTTAACACGATAACTCTCGAACGAAAGGAGTTAGAGGATTAAAATTCGCAGGTTAGGTGCGTAAATATCTCGGACGAGTTCGTTAACCAGCAAAATCCATCGAGCTCTTTCGGGATTATGGCCGTTTTTAGTAAAAATATTTTTTATTAATATTTCCGAAACCGATCGCTCGATCTATCTGAAATTTAGCATCAAATTGTAGAATCATGACTTTTAGAAGCATGTGAAATTTTGTATTGATCAAGTTACCGTAAAGTGTCAACAAACGTTCGCTATTGGGCAAAATAGGTCAGATGGTTTCGGAGTAACGAAAAAAAAATTTTTTTTTAACTTACAAATTTCAAAATAAATTTTTTTTTAAGATGCGGTTTCACCATAAAAATCCATTGATATCATTTTCAACTCCAACAAGCTAATACTTTCGGAGATAAGATTTTTCGAAATTTCAATAATGAATCGTACTTCTATGTTTTCACAGAATGCTATAATTATTCTATCTAAGCTTTATTATATGATCTGTGTTCATACTCGTACATTTCATCCTGTTCTATAAGAGAGAGTCAAATTCATTTCAGCTATTTTAATTTGATTTCTTCCATGGTGCAGTTCTCATTCTCAGATTGCTCATTTAATCTTGATAAATAAACTATTATTTGAATAGAATTTCCTTTTTTCCAGTTCTTTCATAAGAATACATTGATGTAATTCTCAACTCTGAGAAACCAATGCTTTCGGAGATATAATTTGTCTGTTTGAACTAGAGCGCCAGAAAGCTCCTGTCCACAGGACTTGAACCAATTTTTTTAAAATTTGAATTCAGTTGATGCCCAATGCGTCTTTTCACGTATTAAATCTAAAAAGACGTCTTGAAGGTTCATGCAGTATTTCGAGAGGGTGCCCGAGTCGTCATTGGACAATAAAACATGCGCGCAAAATCTCTTGACTTCACGTCTGTGCTTATTAAGCTTTTTTTTCTGTATCATGACATCAGCACAATCTCTTTGTTTCTACCGAGTTTTGCAATGATTAAATTAGACTTATTGATGGAGTCCCTTGGCTCATCTTCAAATGTATCTCTTGCATATTTTATTTGAAAAAAAATGGTTCAAGCCCTGTGGACAGGAGCTTTCTGGCGCTCTAGTTCAAACAGACAAATTATATCTTCGAAAGTATTGGTTTCTCAGAGTTGAGAATTATATCAATGATAGAACTGCATCATAAAGGAAATTCAATTCAAATAATAGTTTATTTATCAAGATTAAATCTGCAATCTGAGAATGAGAACTGCACCATGGAAGAAATCAAATTAAAATAGCTGAAATGAATTTGACTCTCTCCTATAGAACAGGATGACTTGTACGAGTATGAACACAGATCAAATAATAAATCATAGATAGAATACTTATAGCATTCTGTGAAAACATACAAGTACGAATAGTACGATTCATTATTAAAATTTCGAAATATCATATCTTCGAAAGTATTAGCTTGTTAGAGTTGAAAATAATATCAATGGATTTTTATGGTGAAACAGCATGTAAAAAGTTTTTCGTAACTCCGAAACCATCTGGCCTATTTTGCCCTATAGCGAACTTAACCGAGATATTTATCTCCCTAACCTACTCTGAAAATTTCAACTGCCTAGCTCATTCCGTTCGAGAGTTATTGTAGAAACAAAATTTAAAAATTTTCAAAATTTTTTTTTACACTTTACGGTAACCCAATCAATACAAAACTCCACATGCGTCTAAAGGTCATGATTCTAAAATTTGATGCTAAATTTCAGATAGATCGATTGATCGGTTTCGGAAATATTCATAAAAAATGTTTTTACTAAAAACGGACATAACTCCGAAACCGCTTGATGGATTTCGCCCGTTAACGAACTCGTGCGAGAAATTTACGCTCCAAACATACCCTGCAAATTTCAATCCACTAACTCCTTTCGTTCGAGAGTTATCTTGGTAAGGGACGGCCGGCCGGCCGGACAGATTCGATTTCGACCACGGATTCTTGATCAATGCGTCGAACCAAATCGTTTGATACCATTTTCAGCCAAAAATTCGAAAATTACAGACATTTGGGCAAATTGATAAGTACTCTGTTCCGAGGAACAACAGCGCCAAAAATGAATAGATTCTTTGAGCTTCTTGATCTCCCATCCAGATGTATCAATTTTTGTTGAAAAATTATCAGAAAGGTCATCAAAATGTTTTAAAAAATTGGAAGAAATGAAAGTTCTATTTCACTCATATTTCTAGTCCATCTCGTTGTCTATAGTCTCAACTGAAATGTACTCATCTCCAACGAAATAATCCAAAGAAAATTTCACTATTTACACACTGACTGCAGTTTAATGACAGAACATCTAAATATCAAATATCCGACCATATTTATCACTGCCTTTTGCATTAATTCACATTTCACACCGTTAGGCTTGTTTCACATGCATACGGTTCCATTCGGTTCGGTTCGTTTTCGGTTTCAGCCGAAAACGAATGAAGGCCTTTCACACATATACGGTTCATATTAGGTTTTATGTTATCTTCCGACACGAGCTCACAATTCCAATTTTTCCGCGACGTCAGATTCATCAAAGCCATTCAAAATTGAACACATACATCTTTGAATGCATCCTACGTCTTTAATTAATCTTTATATTCTTCGGAAGTTTTGTCCCGCGCCACTGGTTTAGATTTGCAGCAGAATTCAGTCGATCCACATTTGGTACACCATCATTTTCTCGTGAATAGTGAGATAGCAACAATATCCCGAAAATATGTATGTTTATATTTCTATATTTGAACAATTCGGGAAATATTGAAAGATATCTTCTCGATTTGAGGTTAAAACCACAGACCGAGACAGAAAACATATGTTAATATTCATTACTTTATGGTTAAAACCGAAACTAAACCGTATTTGTGTGAACGCCCCGGTTGATCTGTATTCCCTACACACGAATCCAAACCTGATAGAAACCCATTCGTGTCGAGGGAGTATTCGGTGCTGTACGGTTTCTATTCGGTACCGAATCTAAACCGGAGCACCGTTTCACACTTGTCGCCAGCGACCGAATTGAAACCGAAAACGAAACGAACCGAATGGAACCGTATGCATGTGAAACAAGCCTCATACACAAAAATAGCACGAAATGCCCGCGAAAAACAAACGTTCCAAGTTCGACTGAATCCGAGAATCGCCTGGCGTACGACTTGGAGCGGTGGTGCCATTTTATCATCTTCCAGGCAGAGCTCACCATAGTGATAGCCTGGAACACAGTCTGACAACGCCACAGTTTATCGCCTGCTCTTAGATGCATACTGCATAAATGCGGTAGCGCTGGATAATGGATATCCTATATTTCGAAATTAAAACTCTAGTGAAATAAGTGAACTTATTGAATAGGTTTTCTTGCTTGGAATCCCTGGGTGAATAAACAATATGAGACCCTACTTTTTCAATAAATTGAATAACTATATTTCATTCTGCAAAATATAATTGAGATCAAGTTGAAATAGAAACCTAGATAGATATTATTCAATTCATTGTTCAGCAAGAATCACGAGAAGGTGTAGGGTTAACTATGGACAAAAAAATTGGTTCAAGCACTGACGTGAAGTCAGGAGCTTTTTAGCGTATGTTCGTTCTATTTTCCATTCTTCAGTATTGGACACTCTTAATTCGAATGTACCATGCAAAATTCGAATTAAGACTGTCCAATACAGGAGAATGGACAACATAATTGACCATGGTAAATTCGATTAAGGGTGTCCAATACAGAAGAATGGACAATAGAAAATACGCGCAAAAGCTTCTGACTTCACGTCAGTGCTTGAACCAATTTTTTTCCAATATTCCACTCACCACTCGTTGTTTTCCACTTCTATCGAACATATGTCACTTGGTTCACTGAATATACTCCAAAGATTCGCAAATGCACTTATACACTTTTTTCACATGTTGTTGCACTATATGACTTGTATCTGACCCACTCCGCACTGTGTTGACACATCATTAATCACTAGAAATTGTATCACTATTTTAAACTCGCTGAAAAGAACCGTACATACGACAGACACCCGAGCGCTACGCCAACCTGTTTGGAACTGGTCGAAAATTCAAGAACAGTCAACAAAATTACATAATGGTGAATCAGAGAATAGTTGTTCGTAGTTGAATTAAAAAATTCAAATATGAGTAAAATTTCACTGATTCACCATTATATAAATTTGTTTAATGGTCTTGAATTTTATAGAAAATATGCATATACAGGCTTGTGTTCGAAAGTATCATATCATATCAGTATCAAAATCTATTTTCAAAATTTTTGTTTTAAATCATCAAGAAATTTTATGGTAGGTACTAACCGTTCCTTGATGGAATATACAGAGCGTTCCTGATTTTCATGTGCATATATTTCTAAGGTTTTTAGTTACATGGACAAATTCAAAACTGATCCGAAAAAAATTGAAAGCTTGCATTTTTCATATACCGATATTGCCGATATTTTCGAAAGGGATTAACTGATTTCAATAAAATTAGTGAGCTTACAGCCACAATAAGTTCAAAAAATTGGTCAAAACAATAAAAAAATAAAAAATTGGTTCAAGCACTGACGTGAAGTCAGAAGCTTTTGCGCGTATGTTCTATTGTCCATTCTTCTGTATTGGACACCCTTAATCGAATTTACC
Source organism: Halyzia sedecimguttata (assembly GCA_937662695.2). Taxonomy (NCBI): domain Eukaryota; kingdom Metazoa; phylum Arthropoda; class Insecta; order Coleoptera; family Coccinellidae; genus Halyzia; species Halyzia sedecimguttata. Next base: position 111,871 of record OW569411.2, on the reverse strand, counting down.
ATGGTAAATTATGTTGTCCATTCTCCTGTATTGGACACTCTTAATTCGAATTTACCATGTACAATTTACAATTTACCATACTACGATTAAGGGTGTCCAATACAGAATAATGGACAATAGAACATACGCGCAAAAGCTTCTGACTTCATGTCAGTGCTTGAACCTATTTTTTTTTTCGTGATTTTTTTGATATTTTCTAGGGGTGCGGTACTTAAAATTATTTTTTTCGTAATTTTTTTCAAATTTTCTAGGGGTACGGTCCTTACAAAATTTTAAACACGTCTTTATGATGATTTTCTACTACTAGTTACCAAGCTTCAATTCGATCGAATATTTATGGTTGGAGTTATCAAGGAAATAATATTCCAGGTGGCTATAACTCAGAAACCGTTTGACCGATTATGCCCAAAAAATTGCAAGTCTCTATCTCCTTTCGTTCGAAAGTTATCGAGGCAACGGTCACCCATCTACTGAACTCACACAAGAATGCTCGAATCTCCACCAATATTCAACCGATCGTGTTAAAACTTGAAACTTGGCAGAAGAGTTAGGTTATGAAGGCTCTTGCAAAATTTCAGCAACAAAAAGTTACTGATATATAGAATTTTTTTTTTCAATTTTCAATGATTTTTTTTAATTTTTTTACAAATACTATCCTCACGAAATTTTGCAAGAATTTTTGCGTTGGCATTCTACAACTAATTACCATGTTTGAATTCAATCGGTTTAGTATTTTTCGAGTTAATGAGGAACAAAAAACAACCAAATTTCAGATGGCTATAACTCTAAAACCGTTTGGCTGATTATGCTCATAAACAAACTGAAATGTCGCGTTCTGGTGCACATCCTAACCTGAGAACTTCAAGCCGCTATCTCATTCCGTTCTCAAGTTATCGTAACAACAAAAATATTTTTTAATAATTTTTTTAAAATTTTCTAGCCACACATTTTACACCGTTATACACAAAAATACTACGAAATGACCGCGAAAAACAATAAACTCCAGAATAAGAAGTAATCGTCCATCACAATACAAAATAACAAATGTTCCACGTTCGGCACGTTCGACTGAAACTGAATCGCCTGGCGTACGACTTGGAGCGGTGGTGCCATTTTATCATCTTCCAGGCACAGCTCACCATATAGATAGCCTGGAAAACAGTCTGACAACGCCGCAACCTATCGTCTCGTAGATGCATACATCTTCAACTTCAATGCGGTAGCGCTGGATAATGGATATCCTATATTTCGTTTCGAATTTTAAACTCTTGTGAACTAAGTGAACTCTTTGAATAGGTTTTTTTTCCTGGAATCCCTGGATGAATAGACAATATGAGACCCTACTTTTTCAATAAATTGAATAACTACATTTCATTCTACACAATATTATTGAGATCAAGTTGAAATAGAAACCTAGCTAGGTACCTATAGTTGTTATGCAATTAATTGTTCAGCAAGAACAACAAGAAGGTGAAGGGTTAACTATTGGCAAAAAATTATAACTCGAATGAAATTCTCAAAATGAAAATATATTCCCAAACATAACTATTATACAAGACTGATAAGGTAGGCCGATGAAAATTGTGATAATCAAACAATGACAATAACATTGTAATTCGTATTTTCTACGAAATTTTTCAAAAGTAAATTGGCGAAAACAGAACAAAGTGAATTTAGAATGATTTATTAATGTAAACTACAACTACAAGTCTCTGTGAATTCAGAATATCAATTCAATGCTACGAAGAGTAAATAAACATAAAATTATTTTTTGATCTGAACTGTGTGAAAATGTTGATAAAACAAATTGATTAATTAATTCTTAATCTGAATCCCCATTAATTATATTTATATAGCGGGAAAGCCGATTAGTAAGTTGAGACTATCTGCTGCGGGTGAAATCGAAAGGAAGAATCCATTTCAAAACACTGCAATCTGAACATTCTTAATGAATAATTTAAGATGAATAAGGTCCTTATTCAACTTCAACTGAAGTAGGTATCTAGACTGATACAGACCTTTGGAAATTGAATACATATATGTATAAAAATAAATAGATTCTTAGAGAGCTTCTTGATCTCCCATCCAGGTGCATCAATTTTTGTTGAAAAATTATTAGAAAGGTTTAAAAATGTTTTAAAAAATCGGAAGAAATGAAAGTTCTATTTCACTCATATTTCTAGTCCATCTCGTTGTCTATAGTCTCAACTGAAATGTACTCATCTCCAACGAAATAATCCAAAGGAAATTTCACTATTTACACACTGACTGCAGTTTAATGACAGAACATATAAATATCAAATATCCGACCATATTTATCACTGCCTTGCATTAATTCACATTTCACACAGTTGTACACAAAAATACCACGAAATGCCCGCGAAAAACAAACGTTCCAAGTTCGACTGAATCCGAGAATCGCCTGGCGTACGACTTGGAGCGGTGGTGCCATTTTATCATCTTCCAGGCAGAGCTCACCATAGTGATAGCCTGGAACACAGTCTGACACCACAGTTTATCGCCTGCTCTTAGATGCATACTGCATACATGCGGTAGCGCTGGATAATGGATATATTGGATATCCTATATTTCGTTTCGAAATTAAAACTCTAGTGAAATAAGTGAACTTATTGAATAGGTTTTCTTGCTTGGAATCCCTGGATGAATAAACAATATGAGACCCTACTTTTCCAATAAATTGAATAACTATATTTCATTCTGCACAATATTATTGAGATCAAGTTGAAATAGAATCCTAGATAGATAACACTCAATTCATTGTTCAGCAAGAATCACGAGAAGGTGTAGGGTTAACTATTGGCAAAAAAATTATAAACTTGAATGAAATTCTGAAAATAAAAAAATATATTCCCAAACATAACTATTATATGTATAAGGTAGGCTAATGAAGATGTTGATAATCATCTTAGAGTTTGTCTTGGTTTGGTTTTTACTTTAATGGTGAGTTTCTGCTATCTACAAATGTTTCGGTTTATTTTCCATTCGGTGGACAATGACATTGTAATTAGTATTTTCTACAAAATTTTTCAAAAGTAAATTTGCGAAAACAGAACAATGTGAATTTACGAATGTAAACCACAACTACAAGTCTCTGTGAATTCAGAATATATATTCAATGCTACAAAGAGTAAATTCACATGATTCACAAAATGTAGATAAAACAAATTGATAAATTCCGAATCTGAATCTCCATTAATTATATTTTTGTAGCGGGAAAGCAGATTAGTAAGTTGAGACCATCTGCTCAGGGTTAGATCGAAAAGAAGAATCCATTTCAAATCACTGCAGGAAATCTGAACATTCTTAACGAATAATTTAAGATGAATAAGGTCCTTATTGATTTCAACTGAAGCATCTAGAGATGCAGACTTGTGGAAATTGAATACATATATAAAAAAATTGGTTCAAGCCCTGTGGACAGGAGCTTTCTGGCGCTCTAGTTCAAACAGACAAATTATATCTCCGAAAGTATTGGTTTCTCTGAGTTGGGAATTATATCAATGTATACATATGATAGAGCTGCATCATAAAGGAAATTCAATTCAAATAATAGTTTATTTATCAAGATTAAATGAGCAATCATGAGAATGAGAACTGCACCATGGAAGAAATCGAATTAAATCTGGCCAATTTTGCCCAATAACGAACTTAACCGAGATATTCATCTCCCTAACCTACTCTGAAAATTTCAACTACCTAGCTCATTCCGTTCGAGAGTTATTGTGGAAAAACTTTTTTTTAATTTTCAAAATTTTTTTTACACTTTGCGGTAATCTGGTCAATACAAAACTTCACGTGCGTATAAAGGTCATGATTCTACAATTTGATGCTAAATTTCAGATAGATCGAACGAACTTGTCCGAGATATTTACGCTCCAAAACAATTTTCAATCCGCTAACTCCTTTCGTTCGAGAGTAATCGTGCCTACGGCCGGTCGGCCGGCCGGACAGAATCGATTTCGCACTCGGATTCTTGATCAGTGAGTCGAACCAAATCGTTTGAGACCATTTTCAGCTAAAACTTCCAAAATTACAGACACTTGGGCAAATTGATAAGCACTCTGTTCCGAGGAACTAGAGCGCCAAAAAAACAAGTTTCGTATGACAATTGCCCAAAACAGGTTTAAAGTACCTACAAATAGTAGGTATTCCATAAAACATGTATGAAAGAAGATGAGTAATAATAAAAAATTACCTTGTAATCGATCAAAAATTTCTTAATCTACGTTCACCAAATTTCCTCCTCTCGAAGTACAGAATTATGCTTTCAATATTTACGTAGTAATTTCAAACATTTTCGGGTGAGGTCCCCGTTGCATCGCTAAAATACGAGTATTTCAACCCCAATATTTTTGTCGTTACAATATTCCCTTCTGTCAAGTTGACATTATGAGAATTCATACATAGAATAATTATATCAATCTGTGAAATACGATTTACATTGAAATTTTGAAAAATCATATCTCCGAAAGTATTAGCTTGTTACATTTAAAAATTATATGAATGGATTCTTATGATAAAACTGCTTATTAAAAAAAATTTAATTTGGAATTTGTTTTGTTTAAAAAAAATATTTTTTTTTTATAACTCCGGAACCTTCTGTCCGATTTTGCCCAGTGACGAACTTAGCCGAGATATTCATCCCCCAAACCTACTTTGAAAATTTCAACTCTCTAGCTCATTCCGTTCGAGAGTTATCGTGCCTACGGCCGGCCGGACAGAATGAATTTCGACCACGGATTCTTGATCAGTGAGTCGAACCAAATCGTTTGAGACCATTTTCATCGAAATATTCGAAAATTACAGACATTTGGGCAAATTGATAAGCACTCAGTTCCGAGGAACTAGAGCGCCAAAAAGGCTGTAAATATTAAACATTTGATTTGTTCACTTGTTAACCTCACTTGTGACCAAATCATCGTTACAAAAAAAGGAATTATAATGTTCCGATGTATCATATATATGCTTGAACTTATTTATTGCCTTTCAGCTTAAGTCCATACAGTTTTGATGTATCTCCTTCGTGTACAGATGCTCCTCAAATTACACATGACTCTATACCTATTGGTGCTATACCCATTTTGGCTTCTTCGCCTCCAGAATATAACGAAGCTGTATCTAGGACAATCAATTCAGCTAATGTGGTTTATCAAGGTATGATATCCATTCTTACTATTTTCAAATCAAATGGTCATCTGACCAGAAACATTGGTGGTGGTTCATATCTCAACATTTTTGAAGTTATATTGACATTCCAGTTTTTAAATGTTGAAGAGGGATGAAGTAATAAATATCATAAACCTGTGATTAATAATGAACCAATCATTTTCTGAATCATTCGCAGATTTCTTGAGATCCGAAGAAGGAAATGGATTTTGTGGACAAGTGTGTATGGTAGCAGACTCCATTGGTTCAATTCTAACTTATGATGCACTGTGTCGAATAATAAAACTACATTCAAGACATGGCAGTGAAAATAGTATTTTGGAAAATGAGTTTGCCCATAAAGGTAAAGCTTTCAATCAAAATTATCAACTTTTTACTAGATATTCTGTTTTGATATTTAATTTTTGATCGTCTCAGTCATTACACAATTAATTTCTCATTACAGATGAACTTCTAGTGAATGATACTGGGTTTTTAGCTGCACCCCCAACCAGGAGGAGATCCTCATCCACTAGTGATCCATCTGGCAACGCGAAATTTGAATTTGAAGTATCAGATTTCTTCATGTTCGGAAGTCCACTTGCTCTAGTTTTAGCGTATCGGAAATTGGCAACAGCAGAAGATAAAACAAGTATGTCCTGATATTTCTTGAATGTTTGTGATAATTTTTGCAAAAAACTAGGAGAAGAATACATATTAAGCTCTTATAAGAAGAATGAGGGAGTGTCAGTAATTTCTAACAACCCAGAACTACTGCACACTAATGTCATGACTTGTGTATTTTTTCTTGATTTAGTATGTTAATGTTAGCATGTAGTAATAATGATAAAGGTATTTATGGCCATCGACCTGAGTCCTTCGGCCAGTAATTAATTTGGATTACACTATGAATTCACAAAAAAAAGGAAGAATAATGTAATATATGTCGGAGAATTAGTGTTTAAGTCGACTATTTGATTTGTTTGGCCAGGCGACACGTGGTGTTTTGCCTTACGTAGCCGTCGGTCCGCTTGAAAGCTCCTTGATCAAGATTTATTGATGAAGGAGAGGCAATGGGAGAGTATGGGAACGATGGGAATAATGTGTTTACTGATGTCCTCATCTTTAATGTATTTTTCCACTCCTGTTATCACCACAGAGAACGTTTGATGTGGTTCTGCTCTTTCTTTTCCTCTTATATATGGTTTAATTTCCTTGAAATTCATTATTATTTTCTGTATAACCATTTTTTCTATTGCTTGACAGGGTGTCGTTTTCTCTTGATTGCATTTAATCAAGTAGCCAATTTTTGTTTTGATTATTATATCTTCAGTTTCCGAAATTTTTTGTTCCATTCGTCAGACATTTTAATTCTGTCTGTTATGACTTTGTCATCTACTGTGAGATAGAATAGAAGCCTATAACTAGTGTTGTTGATTTCATTCATTCTTGTTGAAAAGTTCTTTGTAGTTGTTTTGATGTTTTGAGATCGGATTTCATATTTATCTTGTTGTATGTGTGGATCTTTAGGAATCGAAATTTGGTTTGGTAAAGTTGAGTCATCTGTTTCCATTATGATGTCGTTTAAATTATCTGGGACCAGATGTGGCTGGCTGATTTCTGATTCAGGAGTTTTGTTCACATTCACTTTTTTGTTGTTTTCTTTCTTCAGTACTTTTTTCTTACGCTTTCTATTTGTTGGTTTCTTGAATGATTCATCTTCCTCGGTGGATTCTTCCGTATTTTTCAGCGATGATTTTCCCTCTGTATTAGACATCATTTTTGCAAAGAATGCCTCGAAAACCGAAGCGCTGCATGAATTTGAACGCGATATTTTCGCTTAATATTTCGTCAAACGAATTCGTGGACGCGTTATCAACATACATGTGCGAGCAATGAAGTTCTAATGTGAACTGGGTATGTAATAATAAAGATAACATTTAGAACCTGCATCCAATAAAAAATTTCGTGTCATTTTGGTCAATGGAATACTGACAGTTGTTCTTATTTCTGATTGTTTGTGTTATACCGATACCGAGTTGCCCGTGCTGGAGCTTAGAGAGGCTTAATCCACCAAGGTTGTTCCCCTATTAGGTGACAGGGTCTCATGGTTGCTCCCCTTGAGCTCAGGTTGCTAACTGAGATTTCCTGGAAATCTTGTGGATATCCGCGAAGAGCTTGATGATTGATTGAGCCTTGTATTCAATGAACAACTGAAGTAATGCCAACCAATTTAATACATCTGTATAGATGCACTATTAAGATTTAATATATCAGATGTTGGTATGTTATTTTAATATGTTTTATTATCAATATTCAGGTAACATAGCTAGACCAACTTGCCTCCAAGTTTACAATTTATTCCATCCAACGGATCCAGTGGCTGCACGCTTGGAACCTCTCCTATCCGCTAGATTTTCTATCTTACCACCGGTGAATATTCCAAGATATGTAAAGTATCCTCTAGGCAATGGGCAGCCGTATCATCTTCGTAAGTATTTTTTTTAATCACTGAATTTTATTAAAGCTTCTTAATTTCTTCATTACACATTTTTTGAACCAAGCGCTAGATTCAAAGATTTTACAAACACTTAATTATAATTTGTTAAGAAAGCATGATAATCAATTCTGATGATTAATCAATATTTTTGAAGACTCAAGTAAGGGATGTGTTCTTGAGCTTGAATTTCAATAAATAATACAGCCAATTTCATTACGATGGGATAGTTTTTTTTTATTCAAACGATGGCGCTCACATTTCAATATAATTTCTGGCATACACCTGGGATGTTCTGGTAATCTTACCTTGAGATACATTTTCTGTTGGCGATCGGTCATCCAATGTCATCTTGTTGATATTATTTCACCATTTCAGGCGTAGTCATCTCATTCAGTTGATCACTACGATGTTTGTCCTGACGGTTCTAAGGCCTTTTTCAAATTCTGATATTCAATATTTAACGTTTTAAAAGAAAGAACAGACTTCGCCACAGTTAAATCTAGTTTCTCTTTGATATCGGTTGAAGTGATAACTTCAACTTTAGTAATCTTAGTGAAGAACAATTTCGGTTTATTATTAATTAAGATTAAGCATTTCGACATGAATAGACCTTTCGAGTTTCATATACAATTTTTGATAATCGATCCGGATGAAAATCACGGAGGAACATTTCAGGGTGATAATCGAAATTTAAAGGGATGCTATTGAACAAAAATACAACATTAAATGTTTTTTTCTGTGCAAGAGTTACGCATTGCCTTAAGATATCCATTTGAATTTATTCACTCCAAACGCGGGGAAACCCGAGTCTATACGCGGTTCGATGCATAGACAGACCGTCATCATGCAAAGCAACTATTGCTCTATTGAAGATGAATCATTATTCACATTGTTATCTGAAATTACAGCGAATTTTTTTTATAAACATGTTTAAATGCCAAGCAACAGTGAAATAAATAAAGATTAAATATACAAAAACCCATCCATGATAAATATTCCGTTTTAAAATTTACGGGGATGTGTATAAAATGAATGAAATGGAACTGTAATTCCACATAGTAGGTATAGCTTGAAAATACAAGCAGATATGAAAATTATACATGTGTTATTCAACTACGTCAACTACATCAGAATTTTATGACATTATCGCCTTATCAGCTCTCTACTGTTTTTCTGTATTTAACATGTAGTTGGCATGTTTTTTTGCATGTGGATATATTGTTGGTGCGATCCTATGTATTCGAAACAACCTTTAAATGATGAAACAAACTAAGATAATTCTGAAAAGTGATATAACAAACATGTATCAAATCTACCGAACTCTAAGGAGTAGTTATTCATGAGTTCGAAATAAAACAACATAAACTAAACATTGTTCACCATATTTTTTTCGAAAGACTTATGATGTGATCTAAAATATTTTTGTTTAACGTTATAGTTGATATTCTTCAAACGAACCCCCAAATGTTTAGTGAGTCGTCTCAGCCTAGACGTCTATCTGAAGTTTCAATTCAAAGTACAGTTTCTGGATTGATTGATAATATACCGCTTCAAGCAATTTCTGCTTGTAAGTACATGTAACCGTTCTGTTGCTAATTTTATGTTGGAATGCCTCTGATTTGCTGCTTCTATGCATATTATTGACAATATCTTTTTCTGTGTAGCTAAAACAAGAAAAATTTCAGGAATATTCTTCGTTCACCATAAGCGACTCAAGTTTGCTATCAGACATATAACGTAATACTTTGGTCCAATAATACTTTCGGCAACTGACGCACGTTGCGGAAGTCCTTCAGTAAGAGGAATAGACCACATTAGTTAGGTTAGAATCATTCTCTTGGCGGGAGATCCATATTCAAATTTTTTAGCAAGGAATTTCAACTTTGAGATGAAACTACCCTAATTAAAAGAGAATGTTAGTACAGAGACATCAAGTATTGGATTCCTTCATCATTAGTGCATGTTTTAATGTTATTTCCACATCAAAATCTACATCAATTTATTCTTAAATCAAAATTGAAACCAGTGTAGTTCGAAAGATTACCGTATGTCGTAGATGACTTCTCTTGTGCGTCATTACAAGGCCGATTTAGGGTTATGTCATTATTTTTGACTGATTTCGAGTGAGCTAAGACATACGTCAATCGAATTTGGTGAACACTTTTATATTTATTAATTATTTTGGAAATATACTATTTTGTTATGAAAACTTGATTCTAGATGATTGAGAAAGGTTCACACAATCTATTTCAACCGAAATAAACCTTAAGAAATTAGCCAAAGTATCTAAAAACAGGCGAGAAATTCGCGTAAATTTTAGGTCCATAAGAAATGCATGAGGAATTCAGTGCTCGTATCCACGGATGGATCGTAATTCAAATTTCCCGCCTAACCTAACTAATGTGGTCTATTACGTTACTCTCGCGTAATGAAGGAAACATTGTAGCCCAATCGTGCTTCAGAGACCGAAGGTATTAGTATTAGTGGACCAGACTGTACCTACTCGCTGTTTAGTCAAGGCCATAGTGAATTCAAGTTTGATAATATATTCTAAACCATTTTATATCGCAACAATGTACTTTGTAACATTTCTACTTCAACTAAAATATGTATTTAATACAATTAAAGAATGTTAGATATGGTGGAAGTACAACCATAACTATTATTAATTAATGTTCCTAATTTCATTATCATAAGATTTTATCCTGTATGTATTGTTATGGATGTAGAGCGGTAAAGCTCGTGACGCTGTTATAATTTTATTCTACATAAATATTTCACCTAGCTCTATGCTAAAACATAGAAATCACATTATCAGGATATTATTAAGGGAAAAAAAACGCCTGGCTTAAGTTTTACTATGTTGTTGACATAATAAATGTTTCGGGTTTTATGATATTTTCAAAACTGACAGAAATATTACATTCAGGCAATAAATGTAAACGATCAAGTCGAATTTAAGCGAGTGATCAGAATAGAATGCTTAAAACCAATCTCTTGCTATACATGAACGATTGGTTATGATAGCAAGAGATTGGTCTTAACAACTCTGTTTCAGTTAATCGCTTAAATTCGACTTTACATATTTTGAAATCCTTAGAAATTTGTTTCACAAAGCTTTGATGCTCTTAATTGCCAAATTAGTGCGATTCTATGTCGATTTTCAGATCATTTTTGATAACACCATCGAAATAAATCCACGATTAAGCTAATCGAAGCTTCGTGAAACCCAACATATCATATTAAACTACATGTCACTAATGAGTAATGATCAACTGGAATTTCACCTATGGCCACTCCCTTCAGTGTCTAAATTGCATTTTTAAGTAGGTATATTCTCGGCAGTTTTGATAATGGGGTAAAACCCAAAACATACATGTCAACAACATAGTATTATATTGTGAAACTTAAGCCAGGTGTGTTTTCCCCCTTAATAATTTGTCAAATAATTTCATCAAGTGATTAATGAGAACTCAGTATCTTTTATCAGGATATTAATGTTACTGATTTCTCATTGAATACATGGAATATTTCATTATTGATCCTTCGAATATCGATTTATCTATTCCTCATACCTACAACTATAACGAATCCATCAGGATATTAATGTTGGATTCATTGCAGCTGTAGGTATGATAAATAGATAAATGGATATTCGTAAGATTAATGATGAAATATTCCATGTATACTCTAGATATTCTTCACTTGCAAGTAAATAGAGAAATGTGAATTAAATTGCTTATGAATTTGTCGCATCAATTTGAAAAGCAAATCAGATAATATAGCAGTTCTTGTGAATTCCTGTGCATGTATTCGGCTGTTTTATATTAAAAGTGAAGAATTATATTTTTGATATTTTCATGTAAGTTCTCATAAATATCCACTTTATAAATCCTTTAAAAGGTGATGAACTGCGAAGAATTTATGATTATAGATATGTGTAATTCATGTTGCAGCTCAAGATATACAGAATGTATGTTTCCGAGCAGTATTTCAGTTGTTTGTCTGCAGTTGTAACCTTTAGTTTGATCATGCATCGAATTCTTTTCAGTACAGCAAAAATGGTGGGGTAACAAAAGAATGGATTACGCCCTTTACTGCCCAGAAGGTTTATCTAATTTTCCAACGAATGCCTTACCACATCTATTCCACGCCAGCTACTGGGAAAGTAGCGACGTTATCGCTTTCATCTTACGACAGATAGGTGGCATTGAGACAGGTCCCGTGGGCGGTACTGAAGATCGGGAGGCGACATTCAAACCAGGTCAACCTAGGGAAAAATGGCAGAGAAAACGAACTTCTGTTAAATTGAAGGTATTAAGATTAACATCGTTATGATATCTATATAAAATAGATAAAAAGATGTCTTTAAGTTAAACAGTTGGATTGAAAAGAAAGATAATAATGATGTAGATTGTAGATTATGTATACTAAAAGTTAAAAAACAATTAGGTAGGTCCTAGATACCAGTCATATACAACTATACTCATCAAAATAAGACATTGATCAGACTCAAATAAAGTCGTGAGGCAAGTGAAATTTCTATCAACAGTCAACTGCTCATTTTTGGTTTTTGTGATGCTCTAGTCAGTCTAGTCTAATGAAACAAATTTCAAGGATCATAATATGATCAGAATAAAATTCTAGACATAGGGTGAAGTTTTTTTGGAGAGGGATTCGAAAAATGAAAGAAATAGCCTGGATATTGGCTTGCATCTTTTTCCAAAGTTAAAAGAAAATGGAAATGTTGCAATGTTCAATTCTTAAACGAGAACCGCGACTTATTATATCGACTCTGACTCTTCTACAAATACATTTCCTTAATTGTTTCATGTTTCTTATAGTTAACTTATTAACATTTCCTTTGTTGATATTTCATTTGAAAAGATAACCACCATAGTATCTCTTAAAAAAACAGGATCAATACGGTGACACAAGCGGATCATGAAATCGATTCTGCCGAGCAATTAGTGATATGTTTTTTTTTTTTTTTTTTTTTTTAAATGCTTTATTTTATTCACATGTAATTGTGATATTCATTCTTTCTACATCATTATAAGCCAGGCAAACATGTTTTTCGTACATCTGTCATTAGAAGCATAACAACAAACACTTGGTTAAAAGACAATGGAAATAATCCTGATATTGCTAGTTCCTGTGAGTCCCGACTAGAAATATTTAGGAGTATTAGTCATGTGCTGTAGGTACATCGAGATACTGTGATTGATGTTGCGGCATTTTTGTTTTTGAAGGAAATGTTTTGATATCAAGATAGGAATTGAGTATCAGTTAATAAATTAAAATCTTTGTAGAATGTCGCTGCTAATCATAGAGCAAATGATGTGATCGTCAAAGATGGAGCTCCGCAACAATTGATAGCAAGATTTATGTACGGTCCTCTAGACATGATTACCCTCACTGGCGAAAAAGTTGACATTCATGTGATGCAAGATGTTCAAGTTGGTGAATGGACTCATCTGTCAACAGAGGTTACCGATAAAGCTGGTAGAATATCATATACCATCTCGGAGGAGCAAAGTTTGGGTTATGGATTGTATCCTATCAAGGTAATTATATCAGTTATGTTAGTTTGTTTTGAGCCTTATATTATGTAAGTGGAAAATTTAAAGTTCTTATAGCAATGAATATACAGACCTACATGTGATGAAGTTCGGTATTGGCTCAATCTAGTGATCACTAATATTCCTTCTGAAATTATTTAAATACTCTCGTGTAACTCAGACATTCCCTTTTTTTTTTTCGTTTATTCTAATCCTTCTCTCTTGTGTCTTCTACCAATCATTTTGGACATTTCTCATATAGTCATCTTTTGTCTTATTAAGGTATCCAAAGCTCGTTCAGAAGTGGCTACCGCGTGTAATCTTTCACCAAGACAATGCACCGTGTCACGAGTCTTCGGCCGCGATAGTGAAATAGCACGGATTACACTTCGAATTGCTTACGCACCCACTCCAAATTTGATCCCCAGCGACTTTTACCCGTTCGCAGACCAAAAAAAAATGCTCACCGGGAAGAGCTTTGGTTGGAATGAGGGGATATTCGCCTATTTTGGGGGCAAAGATAAATCGTTCTCCAAGAAAAGTATCGAAATGTTAGAGAAGCGCTCGAATAATTGTATCGCTCTTGAAGGATGAAAAAAATCGAATTTAACCTATAAAGTTGTGTCTTCTTCATGGGACCGGGGGTTTATCAGCCAATGTGCAGGCTTGTAATGCTTAGGAGTACAATTATGTCAGGTTTAGACATCGGAGGCAAGTCTCCCCGGAAAATTATAAAATTCGCCATGAAGTTGATCGTCCTGAGAAACTGAAGCACCTAACTGTTTCCAAATTTATCGTCATTTCTATATTATTGATATTACCTTCATGATATATTCTAGATGGTGGTCAGAGGAGATCATACAGCAGTAGATTTCTTTCTAGCTGTTGTTCCTCCGAAAACTGAATGTATCGTGTTCAGTATAGATGGATCTTTCACTGCTAGTATGTCGGTGACTGGTAGAGATCCGAAAGTCAGAGCTGGTGCAGTTGATGTTGTTAGGTGAGTCATTTTAGAGACACTTCATTTCAATATTTCTGATATTCAGACCTATTCTGTTTGCGTATTGCTATAAACGTTACTATTCAAGTCATATTGCTATCCTCCTAATTTTTGCGCGTATGTTCTGGGGAACATCGTGCTATCATTTTGCCAAATGTCTGTAATTTTCGAATTTTTCACCGAACACGGTCTCAAACGATTGGGTTCGACTCCCTGATCAAGAATTCGAGGTCAAATCTAATTCTGGCCGGCCATCCGTTCCCACGATAACTTTAGAACGGAAAGAGCTAGCGACTTGAAATTTTCAGGGTACCTGGCGCATCCCAATACGACGGACAAGTTCATTAATGGGTATAATCGGGCCAATGGTTTCCGAGTAATAATTTTGTTTTCAACCAATACGAGTCCGATCGAATTGAAACTTGGTGAGTAGTTTTAGAATGCAAAACTAAGCACATTGGTAATATTTTGTGTGAATCGGATCGCTAGAAAATTTTGAAAAAATTATCAAAAAATATTATATATGTCACCATAATCTGAGAACGGAAAGAGATAGCGACTTGAAATTTTCGGGTAACCTTGTGCATCTGAATGGAATATTTGAGTTTGTCTAATGGCATAATCGGCCAAACGGTGTTGGAGTTATACCCATCTGAAATTTGTTTGTTATTTCCTCAATAACTCGAAAAATATAAAACCGATCCAATTCAAACATGGTTGTCAGTTGTAGAATGCCACCGCAAAATTTCCTGCAAAATTTCATGAGGATGGTATAACTCCAAAATTTTTTAAAAATCATTGAAATCTTAATATATATATTTCTTGTAATTCTATATATCAGAAACTATTCCTCTAACATCGCCTTCAAAACCTAACTCTACTGTCAAGTTCCAAGTTTGAACACGATCGAATCTATATTGTTGAAGTTCCGAGCAGCCTTGTGTGAGTTCAGAAGCTGTATGGGTGGCCGTTGTCTTGATAACTTTCGAACGAAAGGGGATAGGGACTTGCAATTTTCAGGGTAGGTTGTACATCCCAATGGAAGAAATAAGTTTTTGGGCATAATCGGTCTATCGGTTTCGGAGTTATACCCACCTGGAATATTATTTCCTCGTTAATTCAAAAAGTATATTGACTTGATCGAATTGAAGCTTGGTAACTAGTTGTAGAATATCGACACAAAGGAGTTTGTAAAATTTTGTGAGAACCGTACCCCTAGAAAATTTTTCAAAATTACAAAAAAAAAAAAATTGTGAGAACCGTACCCTTAGAAATTTTTTCAAAATTACGAAAAAATAAAAATTGGTTCAAGCATTGACGTGAAGTCAGGAGCTTTTGCGCGTATGTTCTATCGTCCATTATCCTGTATTGGACACTCTTAATCGAATTTACCGTGGTAAATTAGATTAACATTGGGTTTCACAAAGCTTTGACAGCTCTTAATTGCCGAAATAGTGCGATTCTATGTCGATTTTCAGTTCATTTTTCATACAACCATCGAATTAAATCCACGATTAAGCTAATCGAAGCTTCGTGAAACCCAACATAAGAGTGTCCAATACAGGAGAATGGACGATAGAACATACGCGCAAAAGCTCCCGACTTCACGCCAGTGCTTGAACCAATTTTTAACAATATGGCTGTGGTATTAAGTATTCTGTTCCGACTGTTATAGCAATGTTGCTTATCAATTTTCTCCCAGCAATATTGCTATCAAGTAGGTCAAAATTCACTTCTCGAGAAAAATCAGTAGGAATTTCGCCATATTAACAAAATTAATCGAGATACGGAAAAACTAATTACAGATTCGGAATCTACGCCCTCGATTTAGTGAATAGCCAAAGCCGTGGCGATCTAATCGGAAACCTTTAGATTTTCGTATGGGTTAGATACTAGAGAAAACTTTTTCCCGTTTGACGGATTCACTCATTTCCTAATATTTTCCGAACGGATAGAGATACATAGGAAATAGATACATAAATCTAAACGTCGTCCACCGACCAATAATCGTAGAAAATTCGTTTATCGAGATGTAAAAATCATAGATTTCGGTCGAGAAAGAAGAATTTTCCTTCGATTCCGGGTCAAAAATATTTTCAAGTGCCGACCCAAAAAAATTTTTTCATGGTATATTCATTAAATCGAGGTCGCTGATCACAAATATGCAATTAGTTTTTCCCTAAGTGGCGTAGTTTGGGAAAATTTTCACTTAGAGTGAAAAAATGGACGAAAATAGGTCAATTTTGGAAGTTTACATCGCCCAAAAAAATCGGAGTAGGGTGTTGTTGATTTTTGCCGTCATATACGGATCCTTTATCTACTGAATAATCCAAACAGAAAATGTCCAGGCCGTACTATTCGGAAATAATGATTTTTATTCCAAGGGTCTGGTTTTCGGAAAATTCATTTCGCGGTATTTCCGCGGAAAATTCTCTAATGAAAAATCCGATCATATATTCCTAATCTACGGCCCCGAATTAGTAAATGACGTAATTTGCATCGAAATCGGGGACCGGTCGAATTTTGGCAATTTTTTAATACATTAGCCTTAAAAAAAATCCCATTTTTCGAGAAAAATTTTTTGACTCAAAACTATGAAGCGGGTACTCATTCTTATAGATTCGGGGCCGTAGATTCCGAATTTACGATCAGATATTTATTCCAAAAATTTTCCGAGGAAATATCGCGGAAAGTATTTTCCGAAAAATAGACCCTCGGGAAAAAAACCATAATTTCCGAAGCGTACGACCTGGACATTTATTGTTCGGATTATTCGATAGATAAAGGATCCAAATATGACGTAAAAGATCAGGAACACTTTACTCCGATTTTTTTGGGCGGTGGAAAGTTCCAAAATTGACCTATTTTCGTCAATTTTTTCACTTTAACTGAAAATTTTCCCAAAGTACGTCACTTAGGGAAAAACTAATTACATATTCGTGATCAGCGACCTCGATTCAATTAGACAAGAGCCCCGTATCGATATACCATGAAAAAAATATTTTGGGTTGGCACTTAGAAATATTTTTGACCCGGAATCGAAGGAAAATTCTTCTTTCCCGTCCAAAAAATGTTTTTCATGGTATATCGATACGGAGCTGACAACACCGTATTTCATGACTTTTATGTGAAATAGAAGAAGAATTTAACCTTAATTGATAAACATTTCGTCCGTGTTTCTGTGGTTATTCGTAATTCCTAACCCAATATATAAAATGTCACGAAAGCTAGAAACGAACTATTTTATTTATGAAACTAACAAGATGGAGTTATTGATCAGTTTTAAGGAAACACATCGAATATTTGTAACCGCTACCATGACCGAAAATTTGAAGACTTGCAAACACCTAAACAAATATTAAATTTCAATTTTTTCCTCTCTTCAGACGAATGCACAAATTAAACGAAACAGAATGTCTCCTAATTTTCTCCTGAACAAATTCCCTCAGTTTCTCAATTGAATAAAAAGAAGTCATCTTCGTATTAAGGCTGATTTAATAGTTTTTTTCATCCATTCAGTCAGTCTTCGAATGCATATCTAACTTAAAAGAAGCAGTATATCTTATAGTTTGTTCATAAACAAATAATAATGAAGTACCTTTATATCAAAATACCTACCTATATTCAATATTTTCGATTTCTTGGAAGAAAAAAGTGGTTCTCAGCCATATTCGAAATATTGTTATGCTCTTAGCAAGTACCATTTTGAGGTTGCTGAGATAGCAATGTGGATAGCAATATGTTTATAAAAATCACAGATCATATTGCCCAAAATCGATGATCAGAATAGCAATATTACGGATCTTGCTGTGGAAGCAATATATTTTTCTTAGCAATATTGCTATGCGCGAACAGAATAGGTCTGATTATCAAGAGAGCTTATTTAAGAATTATTATTTCGAGAAATATTGAATATTCAAAAATCGAAACCTTCAGATATATTAGTTCGGAATAATGCTTTTTTTTAACAGACATTGGCAAGAATTGGGCTATTTAATAATATATATCACTGGAAGACCTGATATGCAACATCGCAAAGTAGTGTCTTGGTTATCGCAGCATAATTTTCCACATGGCTTGGTGTCTTTTGCAGATGGTATATCCACTGACCCATTAGGACATAAGGCTGCTTATCTAAATAACCTTATTCAGGTGAGTCTGTATACTGAGCTACTTTGAAAATCATACTACACGATTATACAATTATTGAAACAATGTGACCAGTAGGTAAAGAAATTGAGGTTACTCCAACTCTTCTATCCAATTGGTGTAGCATCTGGACTATGGGTAGTTCATCACCTGGTAATATTATGTTTATTGAATGGTTTCTTTCTGGGTTTTCTCTCCCAAACTCTGAAAAATATCCATAAAATAAAAAATTAATTATTTTGTGATTTGCTTCTGTGTAAGAATAACGATCAACAAAATAATTCTGAAGATATTTTCGTTAAGCGTCTGACGAAGGAGTCTGATATAGACTCTGAAACGTTGCGATATAGTTGTTCCTTCGTTGATGTTGTTTCGTTGTTATTTGTTAGGCAACATTGTTCGATTGATTGCTTCTGACAAATATCTTGTGTTTCTTACGCAGAAGCAAATCACAAAATAATTAATTTTTAATTTTATAGATATTTTTCAGAGTTTGGGAGAGAAAACCCAGAAAGAAACCATTCAATGATGAATGTACCTCCCACAGTATCCTTTATTGATTACTTAATATTATGTTTAGTCCTTCGCTAACAACCAGGTCTTTACGAACTAGATAGATATATGTTTGAAATCATCAGTATTTTCGATATTTTGATATTTTCCTTGAAAAAAATTGAATAATCCCGATAACCCATTCAGCCCTAACTATTCACCCGAATTTCCTGTTGTTTCCTGTGAAATTGAGTGATCAAATGAGATTTTACTTTAATGCACTGCTAAGATAATCAGCATCCAAGTTAACTTTCGAACAGAAAGAGAAAACGATAGTCGGCCAAACGACTTCGGAGTTATACCAATCAGAATTTTTTTTTCTTCCATAACTCAAAAAATACAGATCCAATTGAATTGAACAGAACATGCGCGCAAAAAGAAAAAAAAATTCAAAAATTTTATATCTCAGAAAGTTTGTCAGATACCATTTTATCAAGCAGAATATCATTAAGGCCCTAATTTTGAATGCATAAAATGATGAATTTACTACGAGATATGGAAATAAAGCTAGGGGACCAATCCTCAATGGTTTACAGCTTGATTTTGAATTTGATTATCTTGCTAGGTCAACCTTAATTTTACACACGGGTGAGCCAGTTCAAAGGTATGCTAACACTGTTGTTAGGATTGAATAAGCAGGGTAATAGAGCAAAAGATCGTATCGGTCGCAGTTCTGAAGGGTTGCACCAAGTCTCACGACCGTGCTCTAATAATTGGTCAACCTTTTTTCGATTGCAAACCCTTAGTTTCGATCATTGAGGTATTTTCTGTTTGAAAGTATACCTAAGCTTTATAACGCCTTCTTTGCTCCGAACATCAGATACTTGATGATAATTTGGGGAACATGCTCAGAGACTCTGTTGGCAAAGTATCAAAGGCTCCAGAACAAATTTATTAAAGTTTTGTTCCATATGGATCGTGACACCCCAACAACAGATATTTATAAAGACCTAAAGATAGATAAAACCAATAAAAATACTAATAAAGATTGAACAATGCAAGGTAATCTACAAGAGGAACCGGGGTCGATAATTAAACATAATCTACACCTTTTCATAGCTAGGACGGAGATAGGCTGTAGGAACCCAATAAGAAGATGCTCCGAAACTTTCAATGAGTTACCACTGGCAATACATTAGCTCACTTCCTAAATTCATAAAGTTAATAAAGAAATTTTTTGATTAACTGAATTATCAGATCTTTTGAAGAGTAAATAATAAGCTCCTGGAACAGCATTTTAGGCTGCTTTGGAGTAATCTTTTACCTAAATTTATAAATTATGTATATAATTTCAACATTATGTTACTTTTTTTTAAGTTCTTATAGATTTGGGTGATTAAATTAAAAATGTCTTCACTGAAAGTTCAATCACTCTAGATGATGGTATTTATTTTTTAGAATCACGGCGTTATTATACACGCATCGTACGGTAGTGCCAAGGACATAAATGTCTACCATTCAATTGGAATAAAAGAGAAGCAAATATTCATTGTTGGAAAGGCATCTAAAAAACAACATCTGCAAGCAATCATTTTATCTGATGGTTATGCAGTTCATTTGAATGCCCTCATGGCCCATGGAGGATCCAGGCCGGCTCAAGGGAACGCTAGAATGGTTATCCCACGAGGGTATTTCAATTTGCCGGGACAGAGCTTTTATCGCCGTAAGAGGTAAGCATTCACCAAAAACGATAATAATGTATTTCATCGCCATTTTTTCCAACTAAAATAAGTACCTATAGATAAATAGATTAGATACCTAGGGAGGTAGATTGTAGTTTTATATGCATGCGGTTGTATCATTGTTTCAGCCATGACACCGCAGTATCATCGCCAGTCCTCAACAGTGGTTTTCTGAAAAGAAAGGTTTACTTATCTCATGTATAATGCACATGATATTTTTCTATAAAAAGGGTAAATATTAGCAGTAACAATGCACTCTATCATTCCCTAGTTTGCACTTATCATGTACCCTTTTCCACTGCCTTACAGTTCAATTGTTAACTGCAGCTTTTTTGAAATAATATGTGGACTCTCCGTAACCTCTATTGACTCTTCAACAAAGAAAGTTGACTAACCTGAAAAGTTGAACGTGTGGATTAGGATTTTTTCATCATCTGTACCTTGATGCTAGCTCTGTGTTCTTGATAATCCATTGTCATCTGTGAATTCCCATCTGTCATAGGTTCTTTGAATGGCAAACAAATCGAGGTGATTTTCAGTTTGAACATCTTTTAGAATACGCAGGGTGTTTCTTAAGTACGTGTAGAAAATATAGGAGCATGTTGCTGACGTCAAAATAAGAAGAAACGATCCTATAAACATACTCGTATAACCGCAAGTTTGTCGTTTCTGAGATTTGGGGTGGCGAAGTTTAATTCTTATTTTTAAATTTTTTTGTGAGTACACTTCAAAATAATTGTGATCTTCGCGTCAAGTTTGGCCTCTGTGCGTATTCTTGTACGACAAAATCAAATTTAATGTTAGTTTGTTTCTTGCGTGGGGGTTTCGCCATCTACATATATTTTCAGTCATTTGAAATGTCATAACTTTTTTGTACATACCTGTATTGCTTCGACCAAACTATGGTCCTCGTGCTGTTCATCACTCTGCCCTCGGTTGAGTTGATCATGATTTAATGAGAAATACTACCAGACTGACAGCGAATATATTTTTGTTGAACTACCATTATCGTGAACTATTTTTTACGACAAGTATTAATTGAAATTAATCAAACTAGTATTTGGAAATGCCATCTTCTCCCATTTTGTTCTTGTGTTTTTCTTCAATAATTTGGTGCCAATACAGACAACATACATACATAGTGTTATAAAAATGTTCAGGCTCACTATTTCATATTCTGAGAGATAATATTAGTGCACAGTCTGTAGCAGACTATAGTTCTATTCAGTAGGCATCTGTTGTCGGGATTTGATCATTTAACATGATCCTCTATGAATATAAATCGAATTAGTATATCATAATAATAATAAATAAAATAAAATATATTCACAGACATGGTGATTAAGACCAAAAAATAACAATATAGTAATTTTTTAAATCTGTCTAATTCTTGTTTACTGCATGATTGGTTTTATAGTAATCCGTAATCTCCTCCTGTACTTTCATAGATAGATATTGAACCACTATGCGCCATCTTCTAAATATTTAGTTGCATGTGCCTTACAAAAGCTATGAGGTTAAAAAGTAATGGATTATCCAGCGTATTGACCTCTTCCTAATTTAGAACTGAATGTGCTTTTCATCAATCTACAATAAGTATGTAATATCGGGGTGTTTTTCGCATATATGTTGATATGTTCTGCGGTTTGAATGAATTCAGCTTATAGATGAGCTCTGCATGAAGAATTAGACCCTGCGATATCGGCTCTTCAGTGCACGCTACAAGGAAACTATAGCACAGCACTTAAACTTTTTTTACCATTGTTGCAGTATGTAGTATAAGGTGCTCTAATGTTGCAAGTAATGGGACCTACTCGAGCATCACTATCAGCCAAAAAAAATTCCAAAGATTACGCTCGTCTTTTATTGAATCAATGGAACCAGTTTTATTTAAAAAATTTGCAGTCAATGAGGAATTGAGAGTTGTTTGCGGTTTTGATCCAAAACTGTTATGTTACGCCTGCTTTTTTTTTTTTTTTAATTTTTTTAATTTTTTTGCGCGTATGTTCTGGGGAACATCGTGTTATAGTTTTGCCCAAATGTCTGTAACTTTCGAATTTTTTGACGAAATTGGTCTCAAACGATTCAGTTCGACTCCCCAATGAAGAATTCGAGGTCAAATTTGATTCTGTCCGGCCGGCCGTCCGTTGCCACGATAATTTGAGAACGAAAAGAGCTAGCGACTTGAAATTTTCAGGGTGGATGGCGCATCGCAATACGACGGACAAGTTCGTTAATGGGCATAATCGACCCAGTGGTTTCCGAGTAATAATTTTGTTTTCAACCAATATAAATCCGATCGAATTGAAACTTGGTGAGTAGTTGTAGAATATGAACCTAAGCACGTTTGTGAAATTTTGGGCGAATCGTGAGGCTAGAAAATTTTAAAAAAATTATTAAAAAATATTTTTGTTGTCACGATAACCTGAGAACGGAAAGAGATAGCGGCTTGAAAATTTCAGGTTAGGTTGTGCATCTGAATGCGACATTTGAGTTTGTTTATGAGCATAATCGGCCAAACGGTTTTAGAGTTATAGCCATCTGAAATTTTCTGAAATTTGGTGGTTTTTTTTCCTCATTAACTCGAAAAATACTAAACCGATTGAATTCAAACTTGGTTATTAGTTGTAGAATGCCAACGCGAAAATGTTTGCAAAATTTGGTGAGGATAGCATTTGTAGAAAATTTTTGATAAATCATTGAAAATAAAAAAAAAAAATTCTATATATCAGTAACTATCCGTTCGAAATTGCTGAAATTTTGCAAGAGCGTTCATAACCTAACTCTACTGCCAAATTTCAAGTTTTAACACAATCGGTTGAATATTGTTAGAGATTCGAGCATTCTTGTGTGAGTTCAGTAAATGGGTGACCGTTGCCTCGATAACTTTCGAACGAAAGAAGATAGGGACATGTAATTTTCAGGGTAGGTTGCGTATCCGAAAAGGAGAGTTGAGTTTGTTTTTGGGCATAATCGGTTTAACGGTTTCCGAGTTATATCCACCTGGAATATTATTTCCTTGATAACTAAAAAAATAAAGATTCGATTGAATTGAAGCTTGGTAACTAGTATTAGAAAATCAGCATAAAGACGTGTTTAAAATTTTGTAAGAACCGTACCCCTAGAAAATTTGAAAAAAATGACGAAAAAAAAAATTTAAGAACCGCACCCCTAGAAAATTAAAAAAATATCACGAAAAAAAAATTGGTTCAAGCACTGACGTGAAGTCAGAAGCTTTTGCGCGTATGTTCTATTGTCCATTCTTCTGTATTGGAGACCCTTAATCGAATTTACCATGGTTAATTATGTTGTCCATTCTCCTGTATTGGACACTTAATTCGAATTTACCATGCTAAATTCGAAATAAGAGTGTCCAATATAGGAGAATGGACAACATAATTAACCATGGTAAATTCGATTAAGGGTCTCCAATACAGAAGAATGGACAATAGAACATACGCGCAAAAGCTTCTGACTTCACGTCAGTGCTTGAACCAATTTTTTTATTTTTTATTATTATTTTTTGGCGCTCTAGTTCCTCGGAACTGAGTGCTTATCAATTTGCCCAAATGTCTGTAATTTTGGAATATTTCGATGAAAATGGTCTTAAACGATTTGGTTCGACACACTGATCAAGAATCCGTGGTCGAAATTCATTCTGTCCGGCCGGTCCGGCCGGCCGGCCGTAAGCACGATAACTCTCGAACGGAATGAGCTAGAGAGTTGAAATTTTCAGAGTAGGTTTGGGGGATAAATATCTCGGCTAAGTTCGTTATTGGGCAAAATCGGACAGATGGTTCCGGAGTAACAAAAAAAAAAATTTTTTTTTACGAAACAAATTCCAAATCAAATTTTTTGTGATAAGCAGTTTTATCATAAGAATCCATTCATATCATTTTCAACTCTAACAAGCTTATACTTTCGGAGATATGATATTTTAAAATTTCAATGTAAATCGTATTTCACAGATTGATATAATCATTATTCTATGTATGAATTGTCATAATGTCAACTTGACAGAAGGGAATATTGTAACTTCAAAAATATTGGGGTTGAAATAATCGTATTTTAGCGATGCAACGGGGACCTCACCCGAAAATGTTTGAAAATATTACGTAAATATTGAAAGCATAATTCTGTAGTTTGGTGAACGTAGATAAGGAAATTTTTGATCGATTACAAGGTAATTTATTATTACTTATCTAATAAACTATTATTTGAATTGAATTTCCTTTATGATGCAGTGATATCATATGAATACATTGATATAATTCCCAACTCTGAGAATCCAATACCAGATATAATTTGTCTGTTTGAACTAGAGCGCCAGAAAGCTCCTGTCCACAGGGCTTGAACCCATTTTTTTTTATAAAAAAAGGTCAAGAACAGCCTTTGTAGATGGGACAATTCTGATTTGAACTGCTGGCTACTTGAAACAGAAAGCCGGGTCCAGACGGGTGTAATGTACACCCGATGCGTTACATTACACCCGTCCGGACCCGGCAGAATAAACAATCAAATATTTCCTGAACAATAAAAAATATATTTGTGCGGGATTTTTGGTATTTACGGACAATTCAATTCTAAATTATGAAGTACCCAACCCTATGCAATTCGTTCAGTTTATAGAAGCTCATCTTAATGAAACTATTATTTTTTCTGGCATTCTTAGAACAAAATGGCTGGTCAAATTTCACGTTGCTTTGGTTCAGGATTTCTCAGTTTTTGACCGAATATTCGAAAATTACAGACATTAAGACGAATTGTTAGGCGCTCTGTTCAACTGAACAGTGCGTCAAAAATTGGCTCTAGTCCACCTAGGAAACACTGCCATTTCCCCGAAACTGACTTGCACACACAAAGAGTTTCCATGAGGCGGTAATATGGCCCTTCAGTCTCTATTGGCTCACCCACGCTTTCCCCAGTTACTCAACTTTCAGACAAATTTTGAATTTTTTCCGTTCATCCGCTTTTAGTCATTTCATGTTCCGAAAAACTGATTGCTATAAACATAAGCAGATGTTTCCATGATTCATGACGTTGAGATCAGATCATGAATAATTTGACCAGTAGGTATTTAGAATCTTCTGATTTCCATGAAATTTTGCACGCTGCAAGAGGTTTATATGAGCCACCTAAATGCCAAAATTAGAGTCAATCCGATGTTTAATTTCGGAATTTCAACAAAATATTACGAATAATAGTTTTCTGTTCATTCGATCTTACGAAATCTTACACAGATCTTCGTATATTTCAACTGACTACCTAGTTTCAATTCGATCAGATCAGTAGTTTTCTAGATATTGGGAAAAAGAACATTTTCTAATTTTCCAATTTGTTTTCACTGTTCGTTGTCATCCGTGGTACTTTGCATACATATGAAGCTCCTAATACTAAAGGGTTTTCCAATAAGATGTGTTATTTTGAATAGCCCCTATTTCGGTAGATCTCACTTTTGAAGCTGTCATTTTTTGACATTTGACAATTAGAAACTACGCCATTAATAAAAATGGAACGATACACGCTTCAAGAACGCATTGAAATTATTAAAATTCACTTTTAAAATGGTGAAAATTCAGCAGAGACGGTTCGTAAAACTCGACCATTTTTGGCCTTCGTGAAGCACCTTGTCGGACCGCAATAAAGAAATTGGTGGAAAAATTCGAGCTGTTGGGACAAGTTAGTTATGTGAAGAATAAAACCCGTGCACGTCGCTCAAGAACAGCCGAGAATATTGCTGCTGTAGCCGAAAGTGTTGAAGAAAACCCAGGTTTGTCCATTGCTCACCGTTCTTTGGAATAAGGCATTCCACAAACGTCATTACACCGTATTTTGCATAAATATTTGGGTCTTAAGGCTTATAAAGTTCAGTTAACACAAGAACTCAAGCCGGCCGATCATCAACAACGTCGTGTCTTTGCTGATTGGGTCTTTGAAATGCATGAAAATGATCCGGAATTCCATCGAAAAATCATCTTGAGTGATGAGGCCCATTTCCACCTCGGTGGCTTCGTCAACAAGTAAAATCGTCGCATCTGGGGCTCGGCAAACCCAAGAGTTATTCTTGAAAAGCCTCTCTATCCTCAACGTATGACTGTTTGGTGCGGTTTATGGTCCGGCGGAGTCATTGGACCTTACTTTTTCGAAAATGAGGCTGAAGCAACAGTTACGTTGAATGGATTGCGCTATCGAGAGATGATTAATGATTTTGTATGGCCGGAATTGATGGTATTGATCTGGACAACGTTCACTTTCAACAAGACGGCGCTACGTGCCACACAAGCAACGAAACCATTGATCTTTTGCGGGAAAAGTTTCCGGACCGTGTTATCTCTCGAAGAGGTGATCACAATTGGCCACCGAGATCTTGTGATTTAACAGCTTGCGACTTCTTTCTTTGGGGCCACGTGAAAGAGAAGGTCTACGCCAATAGGCCAGCGTCGATTCAAGACCTCAAAGATGGAATTCGTGAGGCTATCGAGGACATAGGTCAGCCACTTTGCGATTTGGTTATGGAAAATTTCATTAAAAGGATATGGTCCTGTAAGCGTGGTCGTGGTGGTCATTTGCCTGATGTTATTTTCCACTATTAACGGCATAGCTTCTTCTTTATAATGAAATAAACATCCGATCATTTATATTGATGATATTGGCATTTTTCTTTGAATATCAAAATAACACCTCTTATTGGAAAACCCTTCACAATTTACAGCAAAATTTCGGACAGATCGAATGAGTAGTTTCGGAAGACTACAATTCAAAATGAACTTAACCGAGATATTTATGTCCCAAACCTACCCTGCCGGAGGACCGGCCGGACAGATAGAATCGGATTTGACCCCAGATTATTCATCAGTGAGTCATACCCAATCGTTTGCGAGTGCGCAAAAATAAGGCACCATGATCCTTCCCTTACGAAAATCGTAACAAACATGTCTGGGTTTTTCGAAATCCGATGTAGAGCCGTTTGCTGATCGCCTAATTCCAAAGAATGGTGTGGAATGGACACACCTGGGCTTTCCTCTACACCGTGAGCTGCAGAAGCAATATTTGCAATTCTTCACATCACTAATTTGTCCCAACAGCTCGAATTTTTGCACCAATATCAAAATAGCTGGCAGAGAAGTTGCTTCACAACGTCCAAGAAAGGTTTTTTCTTTACGAACTGTTTCAGTAAAATTTTCACCATTTTCGTAGTGAATTTTAACAATATCAATGCGTTGTTCAATAATATATCGTTCCATTTCTATAAATGGTTGGCATTAGTCAACAAATTTTAGCCCTTGTGAAAGCTGCCAAAATAGCGGATTATTCAATATGAAACCTTTTTTTGGAAAACAGAAAATATCTCTCATTTTTCCGGGGTGTTACCGATAAATTAAGTCGCCTTCTACGTAAGCGGGATACAAAAACCATCAGACGATATAATTTCCAATTTTCATCCATTACTTATGAATGTCAAGGTGGGTTTAAGAGTATTATCTTTCACCTAAGAAGTTTGAGTATATGCTATAGCTTCCTTGTCTAGAGGGCTCTTTTGAGCTGTCCTAATTTCGTACATGAGGATGTCTGAGCTCAAGAGAACATTCATCCGATTCCTTCGTCATCTAATGATCGATATTTTAGTAGCCGTTCTGCAAAAAGATCTACGTCTTATCCAGTTCAGACTGAAACATCTCCAATGGAGAGATCAATGAGTACCCGGCGCTATCAGCTGCCAAAACCCATACTTTCAACAATTGGAAATCACACACCAGGACAATTGTCTCCCGTTGATCATTGATTAGATTAGACGAAAATATTCCGAATGAATTCTATTTTTGTATAATACTGAGAGGAAATATATCAATTTATATATTTATCAAACTTTTGTTCCAGTTTTCAGAAGGAAAGGATATTTTATGATTGTTGATAAATGATACTGATCAAGATTAGAAAATGTTCATTAGAATTTATCAGATTTATTTTTACACTTATCAGAATTTGCCATCTTGAAAAAATGAAATGATACTTTTATAATCAAGCCTTCAGTCAGGTATTAATTTTGGTAGATTGAATTTAGTATCATTATTATGTTGTTGAACGCATTGTCACACCCTAATATAAGATGATGCTTTAAAAAATTTCATGCTGTATAGATGGAACCATACACTGACGAAAATGATTTCTTTGAGAGAATCCTCCTTGAAATTCTGTGAAATTTATTAACACATCCCAAAAGAAACATCAAAGGGGCAGTTCTAACTGTGCCAGAATATGAAGGTGTCAATGCTTGATTTACCTTGAATTATAAGTTTCGGATGCAAGATAATCGCTAATTTAAATAATTGTCTCCTTCATGTATAGTTTTATATATTTTTTCTCCTTTTTTCATTAAATCAATTCTTCAATTCAATTGAAATGTTGAAACTAAATCAACATTTCTCAATTAGAAATAAGCCATAAAAAGGAATTTCCATTCAATATAATTGATTATATGAAAAGAAAGCATGGAATTTGTAGTCACAGGATTTTGCTCATTGGAAATAATTTGGTCAGTCGCATGATAATCTATAATTCCATCTGCACCCACGGAAATATCTATCGATGTTTTCATTACCATTTCTATTAAATTCTCGATATCTACTGATATTTTCATGTATATTGACTATCAACTAATGAACAAATCATCACTTGAAACTTTCTGACGTCACACAATAAACTTCATCACGTTCTCTTGAAATCAGTAGCTATAGGAATACTTATTATATGTTATGTATGTTAGGAGCTGTGAATGTCTCTTATCAGTTTAAAAGATTCTGTTAATTCATTCATCATTCTTGTAATCATCTCATCATTTGAAAATGGAATTATATTTTCAACAACAAATAACTGGCATTTATATGAATGACACAATATATCTGCAATTTGTGGTAGGGATATTATCTGTTTGTTTGAACACATTATTAACTCTCACTGATTTTGCGCTATTTATCGTTATATTATATAAGTAAATTCTTGCTCATAGGAGAATCAGGTTAAAGGTTTTTATATAGAAGATATTTATTAATGGTTAAACTGTGGTACTTTATCGAAATACATTTTCAACAACAGAATATGCATTTACTTTCCTGTGCAATATACAGGTTGGCCCAGAATACAATGTCTAGGTGGAAATCTGA
Organism: Halyzia sedecimguttata; assembly: GCA_937662695.2. Taxonomy (NCBI): domain Eukaryota; kingdom Metazoa; phylum Arthropoda; class Insecta; order Coleoptera; family Coccinellidae; genus Halyzia; species Halyzia sedecimguttata. The sequence goes on along the minus strand of OW569411.2, from coordinate 82,100 downwards.
AGATGAGGTAATGAAAGTTATAACGGGTTCGCCATCTAACGTTTTTTTTTTTCAACTAGTGCTTATTTCATGAATGGTAACACTTAGCTCATGTCAATTAGTTTTAACCTACCACTGAACGAATATGGTTGTGTACCTATACGCTTGAACAACGCTGGGAAATATTGCGACATTACTTTGAAAATCATGGTAATGTTGCAGAATGTGTGCGAAAATTGCGTACGGATTTTGGAAGAAGAGAAGCACCGTCAGCTACGTATGTTCGTTATCTTGTGAGAAAAGTGAAAGAAACTGGCATCCTCATCGATAAACCAAAGCGTGAAAAGCCAAAAACAGTGCGTACACCCGAGAATATTGCTGCTGTGGCAGAAAGTGTGCGTGAAGCGCCATCAACATCAATTCACCGTCGTTCTCAAGAATTTAACATTTCGGAGACATTATTGAGACGAATTTTGCATAAAGACCTTGGTATGACGCCATACAAAGTCCAATTGGTTCAGGAGTTGAAGACAGCTGACCATCCAATGTGTTTTCGCTTCTCTAAGTGGGCCTGCGATCGACTTACAGAAGATGCCGATTTTGCCAAAAAATCATCTTTTCAGATGAAGCTCATTTTGATCTTGGCGGGTATGTAAACAAGCACAATTGCCGCATTCGGGGCACAGAAAACTCGCACGCATACATTGAAAAGCCGATGCACCCAAAACGAGTCACTGTTTGGTGCGGATTTTGGTCCAGAGGTATAATTGGGCCATTTTTTTTTCGAAAATGAGCAAGGAGTGGTCGTTACAGTCAATGGCGTTCGTTGTCGGGCCATGTTGAACGAATTTTTGTTCACAAAAATTGAAGCAGAGGATATTAGCAATTGGTTTCAACAGGACGGCGCTACGTGCCACACAACCGAAGCTACACTCGCTGTGCTTTTTTATATTTTTTTATGATTATATTCTATCATTTCAAATCATTCTTGGAGAGAAGGAATTCAGACGAACGAAATGAGTAAGATAAAATGGTTAGTAGAGAACGGAAAACTCAACAACTTTTTATTAAAATTATCTTTATGAAAATACATATTATCATTTTGTTATCATGGCACTTAAAATAAACTTAAAAATGACGTGGTTTCAAAGGTGATGCATTTTTTAACGGAGGTCGTAAAAAAAAAACCATTTCACAAAGAATAGTAGTATTTTTGAAAACTCAACAACTTTTTATTAAAAGTATCTTTATGAAAATACATATTATCATTTTGTTATCATGGCACTTAAAATAAACCTAGAAAATGACGTGATTTCAAAGGTGATGCATTTTTTAACGGAGGTCGTCAAAATAAACCATTTCACAAAGAATAGGAGTATTTTTGATCTGGAAGCACCATTATTTTACTTCATATTTGAATTTCGGATGCATCGAAGCGACATCTTTCAGTCCAGCGGAATGACGGTATATGAATAATGTCGAGAATTTTCGTCAATTTGTGTTGTTAAATTGTCGAAGGTTTGAACCCCCTTAATTTATAATTTCTGTATATAACAAATAAAAAATACTCACGTTCAACTTCTAAGTATACAAGACGTATTAGGATCGGTGAATAGTATAATTTCGATAGTTGAGTTCTTTCCGTCTCTAGTTAAAAGACGCACCACCTTCGATAGTCGACATATCGTACAATTAAATTAAATAAAACAAACCGGAAGTTGTAATGAAGCGTTTTCACGGAGAAGCCACCTGTTGAATGAAAATATGGTTATATTAAAAAAATAATTTCAAAATAACACAGATGATTGCTTTTGAAGTGATATTTTGGATATGTGTTATTGATATGGAATATCTGAATTAATAGCAAAATTTTCCCGCATAGATTTTCAAATGGGGGGAATATAAAAAATTCAGTCAGTGAGCTTTTACGCGCATGTTCTATTGTCTATTCACGCCTCAGGCAAACTCACGAAATAATGCATGAACCGTGAAGCCTTCTTTTTAGCGTGAAATAATGCATTGGGCATCAACCATATCTTGGACTGGTTGTGAGGAAGAGACCCTTGATATCAACACTGAAAAAGGAGGAAACAAGTAAAGGCAAAACTTTGACCCATATAGAGGTACCTACCTATATTATGCAGTGCCAGAATATGACTTGAACAATTTAGTGAGGATTTTATTTGATTCAGGATTCAAATTTAATGATGCTTAGTGAAATTTATGAATGTATTGTGAGATTTGTTTGATTGAATTAGATTTTTTCAGTATTTCGTCTGTGGTAAATTTTAGAAAGTCTGGGAATCCCCGGTGCGGGAAACCCAATGTATTTCAATTGCCCTTGTAACTCCACGATATCGAATATAAAGTTAATCAATTGTCATCCTATATTTTTAAGTCTTGAACTTTCTGAAAACTTTGGAACAGAAATTAAAAAAAAAACATTTTCATTCAAATGGGACAGAATAAAATTATCTTGTTTCTGAATATTTTGATACTTATATAATATAAAAATATGTCATATAAAGTTCCTCACTGATTCATTTAGGGTTTTCGATACTCACCTCATTCAAAATATTAATTTTTCTTAAAAAAAAATCAAAAAACGGGGTTTCAAATGTATACAGCTATCAATTTGTATAGTTTGCCTTTACTTGTTCTGTCCTTCACAACATCTCTCTTATGTAGTCCGCAACGTACTGTGTGTTAAAATCACGAGACGGTCAATCCATGTTATTCTACATATGTCTATGGTATCAGCTAAATTCGAACTTTAAAATAGGAAACTTACTCAACGAGGATTCGAACCCGAGTATCGATTGTTACGATTCTGAAATTAACATGATTTGATATTTTAGAAGAAGTAGATACCAATTCGAAAATTTATTTTCACAATAATTGCTAAAATACAAAGCCGATCGAGGTGTTCCCTAGAACATGCGCGCAAAAGTGACATCGTTCGAAACATAATAAATAACACTGAGATCTGAACGAATGGTTGTTTAGTTCAGTAGACACTTACAATCAATAGATGCCCGCTCTTATCTTTATGGATTCTCTCAGGATTTCCCACAATTATATCGATCACTCCTTGCTTTCCTTGTTTCATCGTATGTTCAATACTGAAGACAAATAAATAATACGTAATTACGTTTTTGAAACAATATTCGTACACTCACTAATTTTTATCTGCAATCATCAACATTCCTTCATCCTTTGTGACAGAAATGATCCTAGTGACTGTTTCTATTAAATGGGGAACTTCTAGTATTAGATCACCCTAAAATGTTATATCGGATTAATATACAGGCTATTTCTCAATTAGCTAGTACTATTTCAAGTAGGAATTCAATGTCTCACGGACTACTAAAACTACATAATTCAGTCAATACTTAAACTTGCTCAATTTGAAATGAAAAATTTAAAGAAGCTCTTTGGCGCGCTTGTTCACATTGACCAATTTGATGGGTAGTTCTAGCTTGGTGGTTAGAGTGTCACCATTCAATGCTAGATCAAAAGTCAACAGTACTGTGCCTATGCTGGTGTAAGAACACGGTAATACAGTCTACACAGAACATTATCTTAAATCGCTGGGAGCTTCTGAGGGGCCTCCTTGGGAAGCCCTAGGAGCAAGGACGTAGCCAGGGGGTTCAAACGGAAATGTTATTTTTTCTTAAAAACAAAAAATACTGCTACAGAATGTGACCTTCATACCCCCTGCCCTTATAAAGTCAATTGCCAAAGTAGACTGAACACACGTCAGTGTTTTTTTTAACTCTTGAGTTTTCTCAAGTCCATCTGCTTTGGCGTAATTAGCGTAAACATAAGCATGATTACGCTAATGGGTATTCCCCAATGAGACCACTCAGAAGCTCCTAGGAGCTTGTGCTATTTAGGAGAATCAGTTGTGTTCTGTGTAAGCTGTGTTACTGTATCCTTACGCCAACTTAGGCACGGCACTGTTAATTTTTGACCCAACGGCCACCAACGTCTCTTGTAGAGATTTTCTTCTCTTGCCACGGAACTCCGGTTCCGAGTCAAACACTGAGCTAGAAGTACTCATCACTAAATTCAAATTGGTCGAAGTGAACAAGCGCGCCAAAGAGGTTCGACATCGCGTCAGTTCGTCTTCATATTTTTTTCGTTGAAATTTCAGGCATCTTTTGAATATCTTTTGAAAAAATGCAAAAAGATTCCGTTATCTTCATAAGTGGTAATATGCTGAAGATGTTGAGATGAGTAACTATCAAAACATGCTAAATACAGACTACTACAATTGATGTCACAAGAATATTGTAGTCTGTTAAACATGACATAAATTACGTACCTTGTCTTTTTTGAGTAAATCCTGTGGTATTTTAACCAGAAGAATTTTGTCATTCTCCGATGTCACAGCTAGAGTCAATCTCTTCAGTGGTAGACAATGTTTCATTTTTGCACTGCCTTTTACTTCTATAACGTGCAAATTTTCATCGGTAACTATAATGACTCGTTCTCTAGGTTTATAACCATGTCGGTCGTATTTCGAAACAGATGAGGAGTACTGAAATTATTGAAAAATCCATACAAATTCCAACCTAGAAGACATTAATTCAGTTGGTGTTTTGTATTGAGGCAGATCTGCAGAATTTCTGGGAAATAGTGAAAATTTAACTGTGTAGATATTGTTAAAATTTTAAAATCGCCTTCAAAAACTTTTACTCTGCAACCTATTCCATAATCATTACATATTACATTGTAGCGCAGTCGTGCAAGCCGATGCTTCTTAGCTCCTAGCCACAGTGCTTTTCGAACCTCTTATTTTAAAAATTGGTTCAAGCCCTGTGGACACGAGCTTTTTAGCGCTCTTGTTCAAACAGACAAATTATATCTCCGAAAGTATTGGTTTCTCAGGGTTGGGAATTATATCAATGGATTCCTATGATAGAACTGCTTCATGAAAGAAATTAAATTAAAAGAAAGTGTCGTTTAAAAAAATGCTTCAAAAATTATCTTTTAAAAAAAAGAGCAATCTAAAATGCTTCAATGCTTAAAAAATTGTCATTAAATTTATTTAACAAGATTAAATGAGGAATCTGCAATGATTCAACCTCGTGGAATGGGTTGTTGCAATAAATTACACTCGGTGCATAGTTTTCACAACTCGAAATATCGAAGTATCATCGAAATGTCTAGAGCAAGGCTGGAGACAATCATAGCAGATTGTCCATTTATTCCTGATATTTGAGTAGGTTGTGGATTACGAACAAATTATTCGAATAGTTCAAAATATATTAATAAAATACTATCCTCTTTTCATAATTTAAAATTTAATAGTTCATACCACTAACACATTCTTTTCTGTATTATGAACCTTAACTCAAGAAAAAATGTTTGATACACAAATGTAGATCCATATTTCAGTATATTTTATTTTTTTTATTGGTTTGAACCAATTTTTTGAACTGATTGTGGCTGTAAGCTCACTAATTCTATTGAAATCAGTTAATCCTTTGCGAAAATATCGGCAATATCGGAATATGAAAAATGCAAGCTTTCAATTTTTTTCGGATCAGTTTTGAATTTGTCCATGTAACTAAAATCCTTAGAAATTATGCACATGAAAATCAGAACCGCTCTGTATATTCCATTAAGGAACGGTTAGTACCTACCATAAAATTTCTTGATGATTTAAAACAAAGATTTTGAAAATAGATTTTGATATTGATATGATATGATTGATATTGTTATGGGATACTTTCGAACACAACCCTGTATATGCATATTTTCTATAAAATTCAAGACCATTCAACAAAATTATATAATGGTGAATCAGTGAAATTTTACTCATATTTGAATTTTTTAATTCAACTACTAACAACTATTCTCTGATTCACCATTATGTAATTTTGTTGACTGTTCTTGAATTTTCGACCAGTTCCAAACAGGTTGGCGTAGCGCTCGGGTGTCGGTCCTATATACGGTTCTTATCTGCGAGTTTAAAATAGTGATGCAGTTTCTAGTGATTAATGATGTGTCAACACAGTGCGGAGTGGGACAAGGAAATATTCTTCTGTACGAAGTTTTCAGATACAAGTCATATAGTGCAACAACATGTGAAAAATTGGTTCAAGCACTGACGTGAAGTCAGAAGCTCTTGCGCGTATGTTCTATTGTCCATTCTTCTGTATTGGACACCCTTAATCGAATTTACCATGGTAAATTATGTTGTCCATTCTCCTGTATTGGACACTCTTAATTCGAATTTACCATGGTAAATTGGATAGAAGTGGAAAACAACGAGTGGTGAGTGTAATATTGAACAAAAATTGGAGATTTATACTGAATAGATAAAAAATAGCAGAGATGAATAATTGGAAAACGTTATAAATTTTATAGGAACGTTATTTATATAATCATTAAAGGTTACTTTGGGAAGTACATTCATTATTAAATGATTTCTTTCTGGGTTTTTATCCCAAACTCTGAAATCTCTATATATAAAATTTGTTCAAGCCCTGTGGACAGGAGCTTTTTCGCGCTCTTGTTCAAACAGACAAATTATATCTCCGAAAGTATTGGTTTCTCAGTGTTGGGAATTATATCAATGGATTCTTATGATAGAACTGCATCATGTAGGAAATTGAATTTAAAAAAAAGTGTCGTTTAAACAAAATGTTTCAAACATGATCATTTAAACAAGAGCGCCAAAAACTGAGCAATCTACAATGCTTCAAAAAATGTCAATAAATGTATTTATTAAGATTAAATGAGCAATCTGCAATGGTTCAACCTCGTAAAATGTGTTGTTGCGACTTACATTAGGTGCATAGATTTCACAACTCGAAATACCTAAGGAAAGCATCATCGAAATTTCTAGAGCAAGGCTGGAGACAATCATAGCAGATTGTCCATTTATTCCTGATATTTGAGTAAGTAGAGGCTTACGAACAAATTATTTTAATAGTTCAAAATATATTAACTAGCAACATTATGAAAATACTGTATATAGGAACATGTCTCACTACTTAAGGAAGTAAAAGGTAGTATTAACCTCAGTGGTCAACAAACAGTAATTTCTTTTGATGATTCCATTATGTTCTTCTTTCCTATTGCCTCCATAAACTACATCAAATCAAATTAAAGAATCGAATTCTTGCTTTCCAAGAGAAAATATTTTAAAACTACGAATTGACAATCTCTAATAGTTAGAAAAGATGATATTTATGAACACAGACAGATCCTGTGTTCACATTCTGTGAATACATAGAACTTAAGAAGTAATATTGAATCTTTGAAACATCATATCTCCGAAAGTATTAGCTTGTTAGAGTTGAAAATGATAACACTGGATTCTTATGATGAAACTTCATCTTAAAAATAATTGAATTCAAAAGTTGTAATGTAAAAAAAAATATTTTTTTCTTTACTCCGAAACTATTATACCGATTTTGTCCAATAACGAACTTAATCGAGATATTTATCCCTCAAACCTACTCTGAAAATTTGAACTGTCTAGCTCATTCCGTTCGAGAGTTATAGTGTTAGCGGCCGGCCGGACAGAATTGATTTCGATCACGGATTCTTGATCATTGAGTCAAAGTCAAAACAAATCGTTCAAGACCATTTTCAGCCAAAAATTCGAAAATTACAGACATTTGGGCAAATTGATAAGCATTCTGTTCCGAGGAACAAGAGCGCCAAAAATGGGGTTGAAATGATCGCCTGCAGCTCAGTATCTGCTTAATCTGGACACTCTACTCAACTGAGTCGGTGCCTTCTGACTTTGATGTAGAACACCCACTTCTTTTACTACTGTATAATAGAAATCAGTGGTATAAAATAATTCATTACTTAAATTTAAGAGATGTCACTTACTCGTTCTTTCTCACTGCCCAGGCCGACCACGTAACTCTGCTTCAGTGCAAAATTCATCTCTGCGGTACGGTCAGTGACAAACCATTCGGATATTGACGACTTATAGCTCTTCTTTCTATCTGTAATATTTAGTAATTGACGACATGAAGGAATTTCTTACAGATTCATTACCCTTAAATAACTTTTCTGCCAGTATCTTCAACTCGAATTGTTCCTTCCTTTCAGCAGTTAATTTCGACCTGTAAACCCTCGAAAGATGGAGCTGATGCAGCTGATGAAGCTGGGACGAAGCGTATTTGCAGATTTCCGGACTGGGTAGCCAATATTTGTCGAGAACATTTGTGGGAAGAGATTTCGATAACCTCATTAACCATAGATTTTTTGTAATCTGTTGGAAATTGTGGTTGCATTCATTAGTCGGGCCGTTTCTTATTATAAATCCGTAGATGAATCTGAAAATTATTTCGGTTGATAAAATATTATTCTATTATCAATTAAATCAATATAAGAATCATTACGAATAATGAGTTAATTTTGAGAAGTATTGATACATCATGTTTGACTGTTGAACAACAGATCTCTAGCTGAATTCAGCTTAATATTGAAAAACTTGTTGATGTTCGTATGTATATGTTTTGGTAGTTGGTTCTGCTAAGAAATGAACGATTTGAAAAGAAATAAAGAAATATTTGCTACGTATTCAATACTTAGTCACCGGCAAGAAATATTACCATAGACAAATATTTAGCAACAGGCAGACAATGTTCCCTTGAACAGCCTATCAATTTACCTAAATATCTGCTATACAAAAAAAAAGCCGCAAGAGGCGAAAGACCAATAAGCTCGAAAATTAGACTTCACTGCCACAAAAATGCAGAAGCTCCAGGGTAGGGGCCTATTTTATGTGGAAAGTTCCTTCTACTCGATAAACCATGTGTATGCGCCATTTTTTGTTTGGTAATGTCACTGAACATCGCTCAATGTTTCCGCATCGCAAAATATAGTTTGAGTTTCCTGTTGGTCCTTTGTTTGTCATTCAGTGGCTATATGTTACGCTGATGATTGGTAACAACCATGAAACCGGTACGTATCTGCTCTGAATCACACTTTCCTCTTTGGAGGGGCACTGAACGCTGAGGTGACTATCCCGGATCACGAGGGAATGTTTGTCGATGGTTAAAAATGATGAATATTTCAGCGTTTGTCTTTTACTCACTGGTGGATTTCTTTGCATTCGACAGGTGTATGAGGACAAGGTAATGTGGTATATTAAGTAAATTTTAGACCATCATTTCGTCAAATTTCGAGATCTACAAAACGTGAATATTTTTAAATATTGTTGATAAAAATCGCAATCTCTCATCAAATAATGAATTCATATATTCCTCATTCTATGACCGTTCTAGTCTAGTCATGAACTTGAAAAAGCGAACCAAAGCAGACTAACCTCACGTCAATGCTTTTCTAATTTTTTCAAGTAATGCCTGTATTCAACATTTCCATTGATTCGACTTCAACTAGTGTTAAGCACAGCTCTCTATAGAGATAGCCTGGAACACAGTATGACAACGCCGCAATTTATCGTCCCTTAGAGGCCAACTTCTTCAGTGCGCGGGTAGCGCGAGATATCGTATATTCCGAATTTAAAACTCTAGTGAAATCATTGAATAGGTTTTCTTGCTTGGAATCCCTGGATGAATAAACAATACGAGACCCTACTTTTTCAATAAATTGAATAACTACATTTCATTCTACACAATATTATTGAGATCAAGTTGAAATAGAAACCTAGATAGATATTATTCAATTCATTGTTCAGCAAGAACCACGAGAATGTGTGGGGTTAACTATTGCCAACAAAATTATGAACCTGAATGAAATTCCCAAAATAAATATATATTCCCAAACATAACTAGGTATTATGTGAGGCTAATGAGGTAGGCTAATGAAAATTGTAATAATCATCTTAGAGTTTGTCATGTTTTGGTTCTTATATTATAATGGTGAGTTCCTACTATCTACAAATGTTTCCGTTTATTTTTTCATTCGTATTTTCTACAAAATTTTTCAAAAGTAAATTGTCGAAAACAAAAGCAAATCACAAAATAATGAATTTTTATTATATAGATATTTTTCAGAGTTGGGGAGAGAAAACCCAGAAACAAACCTTTTAATAGAAGAAAGTGAATTCAGAATGATTTACGAATGTAAACCACAACTACAAGTTTCTGTGAATTCATAAAATCAATTCAATGCTACAAAGAATAAATTCACATAAAATTATTTTTTTATCTGAACTTTGTAAAAATGTTGATAAAACAAATTGATAAATTCCGAATGTGAATCCCCATTAATTATATTTCTGTAGCGGGAAAGCAGATTAGTCAGTTGAGAACATCTGCTCGGGGTTAGATCGAAAGGAAGAATCCATTTCAAATCACTGCAGGAAATCTGAACATTCTTAATGAATAATTTAAGATGAATAAGATCCTTATTGATTTCAACTGAAGCATCGACAGATGAAGACTTTTCGAGATTGAATACAATTACATACAGGGTGTCCCAAAAATACCACGCGAAAGTGACACTGGGGATTGGCATTAGGTCTATCAGATAGCATCAACATGACCTCAGTAAAAGTCCGCTGGTTTTCGAGATATCACCACTGTTGCGTCCCATGACTTCACATGTTGGGAAGCGCTCATTTGTATTTCTAAACAAAGCAGCTCGCTTGTAAAACTTAAATGTTTTGGGTTAACTGGTTTATTTTTGCATGGGTGGTCTCGCCCTTGAAATTAATATTTTCCACGAAAAGATAATTGCAAGTAAAATATCTTGTAATACTTCAACCCTTGTAGAGGTATTTATGACCTTTTTCCTGTGAAATATTGATAAAATGCATACAACAACTAACACATTGCCAGAGCTGTGAGTCCTTTGTCTAGATTCTAACCCATACAAAAATCCAGAATTTTCCGATTAGATCGCCACGGCTTTGGCTATTCACTAAATCGAGGGCGTAGATTCCGAATCTGTAATTAGTTTTTCTGTATCTCGATTAATTTTGGTCATATGGCAAAAAATCCGACTGATTAGTCCATTTTCCGGAGGTAGAACCAGAAATTGCGACTTTTTTCGTCATTGCTCCGAAACTAATCGAGATACGGAAAATCTAATTACAGATTCGTGATCTGCGTACCCGATTTAGTGAATAACCAAAGCCGCGTCGACCTAATCGGAAAATTGTAGATTTTTGTATGTATTGGATACTAGAGAAAACTTTTTGGCGTTTGACGGATTCGCTCATTACCTAATATTTTCCGAACGGATAGAGATACAGAAAAAATAGATACATAAATCTAAACGTCGTCCACCGACTAATAATCGGGGAATTTGGTTATTGAGATGTGAAAATCATAGATTTCGGACGGGAAAGAAGAATTTTCCATCGATTCCGGGTCAAAAATATTTCTAAGTGCCGACCCAAACAATTTTTTTCATGGTATATCGATACGGAGCTCGTGTCTAATTAAATCGAGGTCGCTGATCACGAATATGCAATTAGTTTTTCCCTAAGTGGCGTACTTTGGGAAAATTTTCACTTAGAGTGAAAAAATGGACGAAAATAGGTCAATTTTGGAAGTTCACACCGCCCAAAAAAATCAGAGTAAGGTGTTGTTGATTTTTGCCCTCATATATGGATCCTTTATCTACTGATTAATCCAAACAGAAAATGTCCAGGCCGTACTATTCGGAAATTATGATTTTTTCCCAAGGGTCTGTTTTTCGGAAAATTCATTTCGCGGTATTTCCGCGGAAAATTCTCTAATGAAAAATCCGATCATATATTCGTAATCTACGGTCCCGAATTAGTAAATGACGTAATTTGCATCGAAATCGGAGACCGGTCGAATTTTGGCAATTTTTTAATACATTAGCCTTAAAAAAATCCCATTTTTCGAGAAAAATTTTTTGACGCAAAACTATGAAACGGGTACTTATTCTTATAGATTCGGGGCCGTAGATTCCGAATCTACCATCAGATATTTATTACAAAGATTTTCCGAGGAAATATCGCGGAAAGAAATTTCCGAAAAATAGACCCTCGGGAAAAAAAATCATAATTTCCGGAGCGTACGACCTGGACATTTATTGTTCGGATGATTCGATAGATAAAGGATCCAAATATGACGTAAAAAATGAGCAACACCCTACTCCGATTTTTTTGGGCGGTGTGAACTTCCAAAATTGACCTATTTTCGTCCATTTTTTCACTCTAAGTGAAAATTTTCCCAAAGTACGCCACTTAGGGAAAAACTAATTGCATATTCGTGATCAGCAACCTCGATTTAACTAGACACGAGCTCCGTATCGATATACCATGAAAAAAATTTTTTGGGTCGGCACTTAAATATTTTTGACCCGGAATCGAAGGAAAATTCTTCTTTCCCGTCCGAAATCTATGATTTTCACATCTCTATATCCAAATTTTCCCCGATGATTGGTCGGTGGACGACGTTTAGATTTATGTATCTATTTCCTCTGTATCTCTATCCGTTCGGAAAATATTAGGAAATGAGTAAATCCGTCAATCGCCAAAAAGTTTTCTCTAGTATCTAACCCAGGGGTCACCAATTAGTTTCATTGGAGGTCCGTTCACAAAATCTGTATATCTGTCGCGGGTCGTTGATAGCATTATGATGGCATAAGAATTTGACTAGCAGTTAATCTAAATCCAATATCTATAATTAGTAAATAAAACGAAAAGTTATCTGAATTTTTTTAATCAAGAATACATGTTTTCTGGAAAAATGCTCCGCAAAAAAAAGGTTCGCGATCCGCATCCGGACCGCGGTCCGCCATTTGGTGACCCCTGGTCTAGACTATTCGAAGACCCCTAGTCTGTGAAAGTCGGACCGGTTTCCATGTTACAAAACAATGAATGTGGGAGCGAGATAGCCGATAAGGGTTTTGGTTTTTTTTAATAAGTAGCAATTCTGGTTCTGATTAAAAAAAATTGGTAGTGTTGTATCATTTTGAAAAGGGCATGAAATGGACCAGTTTTTGCGATTATTTGTCAATTCAGTCTGATATAATTTTTTTTCACAGCTGTCAGTCAAACTTAAGTTAACGTTTTAACTTCGGCATAAAATACAACAAGTTAGACATTTTTTGAAGGATTTTGTTCTAGTTGTCGGTGAAGTTATTACTTCATTGTTTAAAGCAACTATTCAGGATAGCCTAGGTATAAAAAAAACATGAGTTTGAAGTAATTTCTAGCAATGCTAGGCGATAAAAGACCGAAAACTGGAGATTTTTAAAAAATACACAAAAGTGGTGATATCTCGAAAACCAGTGGACTTTTACTGAGGTCATGTTGATGCTATCTGATAGACCTAATGCCAATCTATCTCCAGTGTCACTTTCGCGTGGTATTTTTGGGACACCCTGTATATAAAAATAAATAGATTCTTTGAGCTTCTTGATCTCCCATCCAGATGTATCAATTTTTGTTGAAAAATTAGTAGAAAGGTCATCAAAATCTTTTATAAAATCGGAAGAAATGAAAGTTCCATTTCACTCATATTTCTAGTCCTTCTTGTTGTCTATGGTCTCAACTGAAATGTACTCATCTCCAAGTAGAAATAATGCAAAGGAAATTTCACTATTTATCATGGTATTACATTAATTCACATTTGACACCGTTATACACAAAAATACCACGAAATGACCGACTATTAATTCATTAATATTTGTTTTTAAGGTTATATTTAGTGATTGTCAAAAATTTTTTATTATAATATATTAAATATAGATTATACCTTCTTATTACCAAAACTGCATGTCTTCGTTTTTTAGCCTCAATTTTCGCTAGAAACCTTCTAATATTTCTTTGAAAAGTAATAGCGGCTTCTCTTGTTCTCAGATATTTTCGCCTCTGTATTAACCCTTTCCATTTTGACTGGATTATTGAAGCTAAATCATGTTTTTTGGCTTGATAACTGTCTTCAGTTTGGAAAAGAGTCTGTGGATATCGGATGAAAATCTTCGTTCTGAAAAATAATAATTATGTGAATATACAGTTTGTGCAAGCAGGTTCAACAATAATTATAAAACAGAGCATCTAGGTAAAATATTCGTAATCATATTCATAGGTAGGTACAGTTACTACTACTACTACTAATGATGAAGTAGCTGTACAGATGAATATGAATTGTTTACAGAAAAGGGGGAGGGGGACATCCGGAACAAATATATAAATATTCAGGATATTCCATTTATTATAAATTAAATTTTCTGCAAACAATTATTTTCGAATGGTGTTTTGTAGTGGGATATGTTCGCGTATAGTTTATGATCAATCAATGAGTTGGTTTAGTAATTCATACGACATTCGCGGTATCTTATTGCAGAAATCTTAATAAAAACCAAAACAATCGATCAATCTTATTGCACTTAGGAATGGCATGATAATAATTCCAATTGTGGACAACTCCGTAGGTTTGGAACTTTAATATGAACCATTTTTGGTGATTGGCTAATTAGTTGTACATACTTCCTTTAAAACATTCTTTTCCTAAAACCCTGATTGCATATACGCTACTTAACTTACTTGCCCATCTTGTAATCATCTGAGGTATATCCTAATGAACAAACGAGCTCCTGTACACCTTCCTTTGCTGGACCAGGATAATTCGGCCATGTACGTTTACTGAGGCATTTATATCTCTGAAGGAATTTTTCATATACTCTTCTGTATGCAAAACCGGCTCGTCGAACCCTCAAATTTTCCATAAGGCCCAAATACTGCACTTGATGTTGCACGAGTTGGTCATCGAATATTCCTGAAAATCCGAAGCGATCAATTAATGTAATTGATCACAGTTTGTTTATTGCTCTTGACATATGCATATTAATGCCATTAGTAAACAATAAAAAAAAATCTTAAAAAGCACTGATCTAAAGTCAGGAGCATTTGCGCGCTTGTTCCATTGTCTATTCACCCCTCACATAAAGTCGATCGAGCTGAAAGTCGGTACTCGATTGTGAATTGACGGCTCGAAGCTATGTGCGTAATTTCATCGGATTCTGACGGTTAGTTTCTGAAATATAAAATTTTTGAGAAAATAAAAGGTTTTATTTTTTTTCTCTAGTGATTCGCGAAAATTAGTGCTTCAGCATGCAACTAAAAAATTAAGTACTTAAGTACATAAGTCTTTTTGTGGACTTTATAGAAATAGTTACCAAGATTCAATTCGATCGGATCTGTATTGTTTGAGTTATTGAGAAAACTAAATTTCAATCGAAACCGTTTGGTGGATTATGCCCAGTAACGAATATAACCGTCATATTCCGATGCACAACCTACCCTGAAAATTTCCAGGTCGCTTTCTTCTTTCGTTTCGATTTTGACCTAGGATTATTCACCAGTGAGTCGAACCCGAGGGGTAAACCGCTAGGAATTCTGGTGTACAAGAAAGTAGAATTTCTATTGAATTCCTGGAATTCCTATTGAATTCCATGGAATTCCTATCGAATTCCTATTGAATTCCTGGAATTCCTATTGAATTCCGTGGAATTCCTATCGAATTCCTGGAATTCCTATTGAATTCCTTGAGTTGGAATTTTGGTGTACAAATTTTTGTCAGCGGTTTCCCCCTCGGTCGAACCTAATCGTTGAGTCCATTATTGGCAAACAATTCGAAAATTTAAAAACATTTCGGCCAAATGGTAGTACTCTGTTTCCCAGAACATGCGCGCAAAAATTGTGGACAATCTGAATTCTATATCTATCTTAACTTCTCATTCTTACCTGACCTTTTATCATCATTTGGTTTGATGCATCTCACATATGATGGCTGTTTCTTTACTAAAGAATGTAGCAGTTCATTCAAGGAATTCTTGAATTTCGTAATTGACGTGACAGGCATTTTTTTACTTTTCTGTTCACTAGCTGGGAACACTTCACTGATTATACTATTTTTGGATCGAGACATAGCTTCCCTCAAGTCTCTGTATAAAAGGTCGTTATTTTTCTCTAGGAAACCATGGATGTTATAGGTGACTGTTCCGGCATAGTGGATAAGGCAAAACTCCTACAAGGTTATAGATAGGGCTTATTAAATCAAAAAACTTCTTTGATTGTTGTAGTTGGAGTAGAATCGGTCACAATGAACAAGGGCCAACTGCGTGTCATTAAAAATTTCATCAATGGGTATACACGTTTTTTCGTCGATCGTAGTCAAGTATCATATGAGCCCTACTAGAAAAATCAACTGCGTAATATACAGGGTGTTTATAAATGATTGTAATATCGCAGTTGGCTTTGAAAAATTCTCATTTTGCCGCTTCATATACAGGGTGAGTTTTTGACCACTGCATTAATTTTAACCAAAGGTTCCTCTCATCAAATAAAACACTTTTTTCATTTAACATTTTTCCAAATTCAGCTCAGGTAAAAAGATACAGGCTGTCGAAATTTTGAAAAAAAATCAGTTTTTATTTTGTAGCTTTGACATCCTTTTTTCGAATAAAATGAATGTTGGCGTAAAGTTTCCTATAACTATGATACATATTTTCCAAATATTAGTTATTTTCTACTTCTACTGGTTTTCTAGTTATGGACTCGTGGATTCATAAAACTAAACGAAATTAGCATAAAGAAAGCATATAAAGTTTTTCTTGAGACATTTCAAGAATATTCCATCGTTTTAGAACATTATAGTATTCTTCATCATTTCTCCTTAAACGCACCGTTTTCGAGATATTCTTCATTGAATGTTTTAAAATGGAAAACTCTAGAAATTTCACTACTTTTATGGATCCGTCCCTGAGCGTTGGAATCCCGAATCAAGCTGTAAACCACGTTACCATGCCTTATTCTCGTCCGCCAACAACGTCATAGATAATTATGACGGGAGTGTATTAGCACATTGTGAAATCTTTAAACGCTTGTAACTTTTTACCTGAGCCGAATCTGGAAAAATGGTAAATGGAAAAAGTGTTTCATTTGATGAGCGGAATCTTTGGTTAAAATTAATGCAGTGGTCAAAGACTCACCCTGTATATACTGTTCACATTCGCGATTCCACCCACATAATTTATTTTCTGACAATACAATTATCAAGACTGACAATTTCAACGGCCTGTTAAATAGTCAGGATTCTTAGCTAAGTGCGGCAAAGAATTATTCAAAGCCAACTGCTATGTTACAATCATTTATAAAGACTCTGTATAATTTAATCACCACGTGGATATGCTTTCTGTTATGAATATAATTATAAATCTCAATGTTTAGCTTGAAACATAGTGTTGTCACTTATTTGAGTCATACGTTGCAACATAAAAATTTTATTATTATTCTAATCTGTTAATTCTCTGTCATTCGCAAACATTTAATAATCACTGGGGTCATTGCAGTTTTGTAACCGAACTAGAAGTGAGTGATCGAACAACACATAAGTGATTCAAGAAATTTTCATCGGAAAAAATCAGCTTGACCGTTGAAGCAAAAATATTGTCTAAATTTTCAACAACAGGGTGCGGCAAATCAAACAGTGCAGTTTCGCATTTTGACTGTTGTAGCGGCTATTTCCTCCCGAATTCGCGTTTTCGGCCGCATTTTGACATATTTCAACTAGTATTACGATAATTTCCTAAATAATCCGCTCTTTGAGTTCTTCCAAGTTGTGAGGCCGATTTATAAAAACATTTTGCTTCAGGTAGTCGCTCAAGAAGAAGTCACATAGGCTCAAATCCAGTAAGCTTTCGGGCCACCTCGCAGAGAGAGGATGCGCGTAGGGAACTTCTGTCTGTTTACATGATTTGAGCATTTGTGACTTCTTGTGGGCTTCCTGAAGCAAAAGTTATGCAAATATCGGACTCACTCCTCGGAAGAACTCAAATTGCGAACTCGAGCGGAAATCGTCTCTACGTCAAAATGCGGCAGTAAACTTGCGGCCATCATCTCTCTAATGTCATTTTTGAAACTGAATGCATAAAACATCATGATGTACTGAAGAAAACAAATTAAACCTCATTTCTGTAAGTTATTTTTTTGCATCCATCTTCTAGGGAACAGCGTTATGCCCAGCCTTTGCCATGATAATATTCCAACGGAAAGAGAGCAATTTTTAGGGTAGGTTATACATCCGAATGGGACAGACGGTTTCGAAATTATCCTCTTAAATTTTGTTTTTTTACCACAAATAACTCAAAATATACAAATCTGATCCAATTAAAACTGCACTGAATTTAAACTCGATCGACTTTGTATGATGGGTGAATAGACAATGGAACATGTGCGCAGAAGCTCCTGACTTTGGGTCAGTGATTTTTAATTTCAAACCTGCACTGTTTGATTTGCCGCACCCTGTATTTGTGCCTAGGATATCTATATATTGATATCTGAAAAAAATATTTTCCTATTTGAAATCACCATCAAGTTGGGGTGATCATTTGAAGTTGTTCCATAAAAATTGTGGCCAGTTGCCTAATATTTTATTCCACTCACATCTCTGCCCATTATTTTTTGCGTCTTCAAATCCGCTTTCTGGTGGCTTATGTAGCGTTCATGACGTCCGAGTTCCTTGTCCAACTTTGCCAGTAAGGAGATATCGTTCGGGTCCCCAGGTCTTAAACATTCTTCGTCCATGAAGGCAATTATTCCTGAAGCATAAACATGTTGGAAATATCGGCATCATTCGAAATGATTTGTCTACAAACCTCTATGTTTTTCTTCTATCAAATCGCAAATCATTCTATTATCGAAATAATCCACTTTTTGCCAATCAATTCCCTCGTTTTCATATTCTCGTTGTTCGGATTTCAGTGTCAGTTCAATGAAAAGTTGCTGTAATTTCTCGTTGCAGAAATTTATGCAGAGTTGTTCGAAACTGAAAGAAACATAAAAATTAAATCGACTTCGCGACATCCAGAGAGAATGATTTTTGTACAATTTTTTTTCCCACAGTAAATAAATGATATATTTCGTAGTTCATTTCGTCAATAATATTTAAAACTTTTTTTTGCCCACCTATTTTTATGAAATATTTCAAATCCATAGATGTCCAAAATACCCATCGATAGCAACCTCCTGTTTTGTTGAGGCTTTAGGGAAACATTAATGAACTGCACTAGCCAACTGAATAGTCTGTCGTATATTGCCTTGGCTAAAGCATCGCGGGCATAATTGGCTTGATCTCTATCCAGGGGTGTTTTCACGACATCCTTAGCTGTTTCAACTGTTCTGAATGTCAAAGCTTTTTCCAGGTCTTCTCTTTCGCAATTCAACAGCTGAAAACAGAATATTTCAGTCATATCAAGAAATCGATATTCAGTAGAACTGTGGACTGCTTATTGCTTTTTCCGAATTTTCACATGGGCTGATAAATTACCATTATAATGAAGAAAGCACAACTTTTTTGATCAATACCTGGATGGGTGACCCCCCCCCCCCTCGGAAAAGCTCTTAGCTACCGCCCTGAATACAAGATAATGTAAAATGGAACATACGCTCAAAATTTGTGCATTCAGAGGCGGGGGGATTACTCCAATTTTGATGGAGATGAAATAAATTCGGAGAAATAAATAATTGATTTGGGTTGAATCATTTGAGAATTTCTCCTTATTATTTAACATATAATTACATACCTTGCTAACAGTTTCTAATAATTCTGGTTTTCCAACAGAATTTAGGTTTTCAACTGTATGGAAGGTTATATTTCCTAGATTCAATATCGCTGCCAATATACAGAATATTTCACTTTGTTTTTGCTCTGAAATTTCAAGTGTCCTCAAAGATTCCTTCACCTTATTGAAAGCTTCTCTATCGTTTATACAGTCCGACTTGCCTTTTTCCTGAAAACAAACAATATTATTGTACGTGTATTTCCAACCTTGTGAATAGTAGAGTTCACTGAAATTTATAAAAATCTAACCGTGCGTAAATGTATTCACGTCATGTGAAATATTTTTGAAATACTCACCCCATCTGTCAAATAATAATAGGAATTGAAGTTCTTGGATAAATGAAATTCTTCCAAATCCTCTTCTGTTGCCGATGCCAACAACTGATAAAAAATATGAAAATTTCTTTCGCCTGAAGCTTGACTGATTATTCTAGACTTTTCCAGTAAATAACTCAGAACATTACCACCAACTGGTTTTCCCTGTGGACAAAATTTCACTCAGGGCCGGATTCTCAATTGCAAGTTAACTCATGATTGAAGGTAACCCATGTGTTCATGAAAATTACTAAACGTTTGAGTTAATCCCAACCTTGAGTTAACTCGCAGTAGAGAAACTGACCCTCAATCGACAGTTGTTACAAGATTCGTTTGCCAACTGCTTAGGAAATTTTCCGAAAGCTTTGAAACTTTTCTATCAGCTTTAACATTTTACCAACTGCTTTGAAAATTTGGCAGCTCCATTTAAAATTGGCGGGGACACCCCCTTAGGCCCGTCCCTGACTACTTTGAATGTGGGATATGGGTGCGTTTGACAATCGAAACTGGTGATGATATTGTTGAATAAACTTGTAAAATTCCGCCGAACATTTTTTTAGGTCTGCGATCTGCTAAACTTCGCTGGGGGTAAATGTGGAGAAAGTTGGTAGGTGCGTAAGTAATTCGAAGTGTAATTCGAGCAATTTTGCCATCGTAGCTAATTTGTCTTGTTGAAAGATAACACGTGTCAACCAGTTTTATGTTGTTCATGTAAATTAAAGCCAATGTTCGCATGAGCACGTTGCTATTTAGAAAACCAGTCAATAATGGCCAATTTTCCGGATTACACTTATGAAGCCGAGATTTCGTTTCAACGGTGTGTTTTCCTATAACAAACATTTTTCTTGGCGTTTTTAAATGTCGTCTCACTAAAACCACTATACCCTTTGAACTAAACGTCAGATCGTCATAAAACTTTAACAGATACAGAATATATTATAATAGGTATATTTTTTTTTAACTTTCAAGTGAAACGAACCTCACGAAATTTCGTATTCTACAACAAGTTACCAACTTTCAATTCGATGGGATCTGTATTGTTTGACTTAATGGGAATACATTTCAACTCTGAAACCGTCGCATTCGGATGCGCAACCTATCCTGGAAATTTTGAGTCGCTATTATCGCTAATTATCGTGGCAACGGATAACCGGACATAATCGAATTTGACCTCCAATTCTTCATCAGTGAATCGAACCCAATCGTTTGAGACCATTTTCGGCAAAAATTCGAAAATTACAGACGCAAAATGATAGCACGCTGTTCCCTAGAACATGGGCGCAAAACCATTAATTCTGTATTTGTGGCGCCCTATATTGTATGACTCAAACAAATGTTTTTGCGCGTGTATATTCTGGGCAACATCGCGTTATCATTTTGCCCAAATGTCTGTAATTTTCGATTTTTTCGCCGAAAGTGGTCTCTAACGATTGGGTTCGACTCCCTGGTGAAGAATTCGAGGTCAAATTTGATTCTGTCCGGCCGGCCGGCCGTTGCCACGATAACTTGACAACGGAAAGATAGTAACTTGAAATTTTCAGGGTAGGTCGCGCATCATAATACGACGGACTAGTTCGTTAATGGGCATAATCGGCCCAATGGTTTCCGAGTAATAATTTTGTCTACAACCAATACTAATCCGATCGAATTGAAACTTGGTGACTAAATTTAGAATATACCTAAAGCTAAGAACGTTTGTGAAATTTTGTGTGAATTGTATCGCTAGAAAAGTCTCAAAAAATTATTAAGAAATATTATTTACATCGCGATAACCTAAGAACGGAAAGAGATAGCCACTTGAAATTTTCAGGTTGGGTTGAATTTACCATGGTAAATTCGATTAAGGGTGTCCAATACAGGAGAACAAACAATATAATTCACCATGGTAAATTCGATTAAGAGTCTCCAATACACTAGATTGGACAAGAGTACGCGTAAAAGCTTCTGACTTCACGTCAGTGCTTGAACCTATTTTTTTTAAGTTTCAATCAGATATCTTCAACAGAAGAAGAAATCTGATTAAATATATACCTCTTAGAATATAGAACACCGTTAGCATACCTCGAAGTTGAATATGATATCCATATATTTCCCGAATCGACTTGAATTATCGTTCCTGTTTGTTTTAGCATTCCCAAAAGCTTCAAGCAGTAGAGTCGAATCCATCAATTTGTCTTTCACACTTTTCACATCTCCTGAGTTCTCTACTTCAGCGATATATTGAAGAATCTTCTTGGAAGCTTCAGTTTTTCCAGCACCAGATTCACCTAGAAAAAATGTTCACTCTTAATAGAGAATAAGTATAACTGACTGGAATTATAAACTCATAGGTACGTCTGACCATATATTCGTAGTGAGTTTGCGTTTACCATAATTGGGGTATTCGTTCAAAATTTCATCTTTGTTTGAATTTTGGGTGGATCGAAATCAAAAGAGTAGAAAGTGGGTTCTCGCGCATTCGACTGATCTTTTATATCGAACTTATTGAATGGACATTACTACCACAAGGATGCATGGAAAATGTGGCGATTTCAGATCTTTGGTTAGATTTTGGCTCTGCAAACCTGATTTCATGTACAGGATGACTGAGACGAAGTGTGACACGCCTCGGCGGCCGAAATGTTTGTCTGCCCAGGGCTTTAAAACAGCCTCCAAGATATTTTCACGATATATTCCACATTTGTTGTAGACGATGATTCCGTCTGGCCTTCAATTAGCCACCGTTCAAAGTGAATTCGCCAGATTTTTATGCATATTTGGTACAACACTTTTTAATTATTGATAATAATAAATATCCATCTAATTATTAGCGAATATTCTCACCTGATATAAGGATGCATTGGTCGACGTAATCCTCTTTCAATGATCTATAAGCTGTATCTGCTATGGCGTATCTGCAAAGTTTGCATAAATAATTTGAATTCGGAGTTGTTACAGATTTGACTCACATGTGGGGTGGTACTTCGAAGAAATGTTTTCCATTATAAGCTTTGATATTATTTGGACCAAATATGTTGAGTTCCTTGTAAGGATTTACCGAAATGAGTACATGGCCTATGTAAGTCTGTAAATGAAATAGAAACAATTTTTTTCAGTTCGATTAAGATGATAATTAGACAGAGGTTTGGTTACCGTTATACGTATAGGAAAAGTGCTGTCGAAATTATTTAACAGAAACCACCTAATGATTTCAGACACGAAATAAGTTAAAAATACTTTTTCGAAATGTACCTCCATCTGCAACAAACACCCTATGACTATGTCTGGAACGATGGTAGATACCGATATGCGGTTTTATGAAAATTGACCCTCAGGCACCAACATCAGATTTGACCTATCTGTTCTATAAATACGACTTTCCCTACCAAAGTGTCCAATTTGACATATCCTTTAAGTGCACAACTATTTTCTTTTTGCGCGCTTATTCCCCCAGGAACAGCGTGCTATCGTTTTGTCTGTATATTTGGAATTTTTTGCGAGAGTGGTCTCAAACGATTGGTTTCCTCACTCATGAATAATCCGGGGTCAAATTTAATTCTGTCCTTCCGTCCGTAAGCACGATAACCCTCGAACGAAAGGAGTAATTACTCATTTCAAATTTCAACCCCTTAAGAGGTTTGCAATTTGCAGGGTAGATTATAGGATTACGACCTTTATATGAATGCAAGGTTTTGTATTTAACGGATTACTAGGAACAAAAAAAACTTTTTTTTCTTTCCGTAACTCGGAAAATACTAATCTGATCGACTCGGTAGTTAGTTGAACAGTAACAACACAATGATTTACGCAAAATTTCATGAGGATCGCATGGGTAGAAAAAATGTTCAACAATTTTGCGTAAAATTTCGAAATCACATATTGGACTGTGTTTAGTTTTGGGATTTAGATGACCAACAATGGAGCGTCCAAAGGAACTTGTAAAACAGGAGCCTCGAAAAATTCCAATGTAATTCAGAATAATGGGGAAATTATTTGGGTTGTTTTCAACGTGAATCATAATCTGTTTATCGCGAACGGTTATTGCATGCTTGTTATGTATCTGATTATTACGATTGGTATCATACAGTGTGGAAAAGCCAAATGGAGGAAATTCATGATCTTGTTTACTGTACATATTTATGGAAAATCCTGAAAAACGTCAAATTCAAATTTTAAATTGTCATTCTTCTTCGTAAGAATGCGAACCATACGTTCAACCCTCTTCGAAAGACCTCCACTTTTTCAAGTAGGAGGTATGGGCTTGTGGTACATCGTTTGAAAGGTCCCGTCATTCTCTATTCAGAAATGTTATCACTTTCATGTTTATGGTAAAAATCAAATTAGAAAAAATAAAATCAAGATTTGCAACAATATCATAAACTAAAATGTAGCAAAAAAATATTTTAATGTTATTGAAGTAGAGGTTCAAAGTTTTCACTTCGTTTCACCAGGAGTGATCGACCTAATCGCAAGGGTTCATAAATCTCTTATCACGATCTGAATTTGAGGCATTCTGCATTCGAAGAGCGCCTGCAAACCTCAGATTTGACTTCCCCAGATCGAAAATTTCAGCTGTTTTTGACAAACCAGTCTGCTCATGCGCGGAACGAAACATGTCCGATAGTTGTAGCAACGTATGGAAAATATGGCCCTTGCCATATAGAAATGTGCTAGAAATGTAAAGTGTAAAAACCACCTTTTACATGTAATAATCAGATAAAACACGTGTAGATACAAGTCCGCAAGCACGATAAGCAGATGATTCCATGATACACGACGTTGAAAATAATAAAATTCAATAATTATTTGACCAGTAGGTATGTGTTTGGAATTTTAAATTGAATTTTTTTTTGGTGTTCCTAGGGGTCTGTTTTTCATGAAATTCATTATTGGTCACGCAAAATATCTAGTTGAAAATGTTTCATACTCATATGATCCTCACAAGTATTCGTATCGGTATTTTTCAACTTACTACGGAGGTTAAATTTGATCAGATCAATATATTCAGAGTTTTTTTTTCAGCTAGTCAGTCGATCAATACAAAGCTTTGCATAGAAATAAAGGATCTGATTCTACAGTTTGGAGCAAAATTTTTTTTTTTAGATCAAATGAGTTGTTTCGGGAATATTGAAAAAAAAACTTAAAATAGTCAAAACTGCGGAACCACTCGGCGGATTTTGCCCACTTAACCGAGGTATTCATGCTCCAAACCTACCCTGCAAATTTAAACTCGCAGACTCATTTGATTCGATAGTTTTCGTGCTTATGACCGGATGGACGGAACTTTATTTGATCCCTGATTATTCATCAGTGAGTTGAACCTAATCTTTTGAGACCATTTTCAACCAAAACCTCCAACAATTTTTCGATAGCTGGGCAACATGATTGCGCGCTGACGTGAGCTCATTTTGCTTTTGCGCGCTTCCTAATGATATGGTCTCAGAATCTCAGAAGCTTGTGCGAGTTAGAATCAGTTATGCTCTCTATGTGGGCTTTTGACTGTGTTCTTTCGCCACCTTAGGCACATCACTGTTAATTTTTTACGCAACAGTGAACAACTCGGCAAAATACGAGAGTGACTTTTGAAATCGATCAATTTTATGACTACTACGTACGTAATTCTTCCATTATCAATAATTCCTATACAATCTGGAGATATTAAGTACCTTATCAATCAAACAATCGCTGATTACTATAATGAATGAGATTAGTGCTTCTTTTGACATTTATTAGGTGCTGTAATTCCATGAAATCGCATATTATATGGGACATTTTACAAATTTATGATATTCTCTAGGAATTTATTCCCATAAAAAAATCGAACGAATACAGGGGTAATTCACAATACTGTTGCTACATACATAATACTTATCTGTAGCCAAATTGACAATTTACAATCTATTTTGCACGCTCGTAGCTGCGCATTATGATTTTAACCAAATGTCTGTAATTTTAGAATTTTGAGCCGTGAATCAAAATATTCCATTTGACTTGCTGATCGAGAATCCGTAGTCAAATTCGATTCTGTCTATCCGTAAATACGATAACTTTCGAAAAAAACGGTAGGAAAGATTTCATGTAGAGATGCCCCGGTCAATTTGATGAAAGGGCACAATCGGCCCAATGGTTTCGGAGAAATTCATTCGAAATTTTATTCCCCCCAAAGTACATATCCGATCTAGTTGAATATCTGCAATCAGGTGTGGGGTAACGATTCCTAGGTTCATGCAAAATTGCATGAAAATCGTAGCACAAAATTTTTTTCTAGAAAAAATTCGATATCACAGAATCTTGTCTTCTTGTCTCCAGAAATAACTCAAAATTTCGTTTATACTTACAGACCGACGAGTTAACTGAACTATCATTCTTATAGCTATTCTATGAGAAATGGAATGTTAATGGAAGATTTCCTGATTCTATATTGAAATCGAAAGTTGGCGTTTTTGATTTAATTTTCACAGGTGTCTTCTTTACCTGTAGGAACCAAGTAGGTGAGGATTTCTACTTTCATTTAAGCCAGTATGCAGCCGCTTGCATGACTAATATTAAGTTTGTATGTTATTGACAAAAGAGAGGTTTTCTTAGTGTTTTTAATCAGCAAGCTCTCAGCGTTTAACCAATACGGTCTCGAAATGGGTTCGTATAATTATTAGGCCAGTCGTCCAGTGGGAGCGGAAAGCTAC
This sequence comes from Halyzia sedecimguttata, assembly GCA_937662695.2. Lineage (NCBI taxonomy): Eukaryota > Metazoa > Arthropoda > Insecta > Coleoptera > Coccinellidae > Halyzia > Halyzia sedecimguttata. The sequence continues at coordinate 55,597 of OW569411.2, read as the reverse complement.
AAAAGTTGCGAAAGCACATTCGCCCAAATCCGATACCGCTAGGTTTTCCTACAACATACCGGTATCGGTATCATAATCATGTCATTAGCAACAGCGATAAAGCAACCTCTCGAGATATACAAATGAAATTTGGAGGTTATTACACATTTTTGGACATGCAATTAAGAATTTTATATTCATCATTGGCTTTCATACGGGTAATGATCTCAATTTTATTATTTACAAAAAAGGTATGCCACTGAGATATTTCAAACTAAAAATCTTTTTTGAATTCCTTGCTCAATTTGTGACACAAGATCTTTCATGCCATTTTTCGTTTGGGGCGCCGTTTTTATGCAAAAAAAATTGGTTCAAGCCCTGTGGACAGGAGCTTTTTAGCGCTCTTGTTCAAACAGACAAGCTATATATCCGAAAGTATTGGTTTCTCAGAGTTGGGTATTATATTAGTGGATTCCTATGATAGAACTGCATCATGAAAGAAATTAAACTTAAATGAAGTCAGAAGCTTTTGCGAGTATGTTCTTTTGTCCATTCTTCTGTATTGGACACCCTGAATCGAATTTACCATGGTAAATTATGTTGTCCATTCTCCTGTATTGGACACTTAATTCGAATTTACCATGGTAAATTCGAATGGACAACATAATTTACCATGGTAAATTCGATTAAGGGTGGCCAATACAGAAGAATGGACAATAGAACATACGCGCAAAAGCTTCTGACTTCACGTCAGTGCTTGAACCAATTTTTTTTTCGTGATTTTTTTGAAATTTTCTAGGGGTGCAGTTTTAAAATTTTTTTTTCGTCATTTTTTTCAAATTTTCTAGGGGTACGGTTCTTACAAAATTTTAAACACGTCTTTATGATGATTTTCTACTACTGGTTACCAAGATTCAATTCGATCGAATATTTATTTTTTGAGTTATCAAGGAAATAATATTCCAGGTGGGTATAACTCGGAAACCGTTTGACCGATTATGCCCAAAAACGAACTCAATTCTCCCTTTCGGATACGCAACCTACCTTGAAAATTGCAAGTCCCTATCTCCTTTCGTTCGAAAATTATCGAGGCAACGGTCACTCATCTACCGAACTCACACAAGAATGCTCGAATCTCCAACAATATTCAACCGATCGTGTTAAAACTTGACGCGTGGCAGTAGAGTTAGGTTATGAAGGATCTTGCAAAATTTCAGCAATTTCAAACGAATAGTTACTGATATATAGAATTTTTTTTTTCAATTTTCAATGATTTTTTTGAAAATTTTTACAAATACTATCCTCACGAAATTTTGCAAGAATTTTCGCCTTGGCATTCTACAACTAATTACCATGTTTGAATTCAATCGGTTTAGTATTTTTCGAGCTAATGAGGAACAAAAACAACCAAATTTCAGATGGCTATAACTCTGAAACCGTTTGGCCGATTATGCTCATAAACAAACTGAAATGTCGCGTTCTGGTGCACATTCCTAACCTGAAAACTTCAAGCCGCTATCTCTTTCCGTTCTCAAGTTATCGTGACAACAAAAATATTTTTAATAATTTTTTTTTAATTTTCTAGCCATACGATTCGCACAACAATTTCACAAACGTGCCTAGGTTCATATTCTACAACTACTCACCAAGTTTCAATTCGATCGGATTCATATTGGTTGAAAACAAAATTATTACTCGGAAACCACTGCGCCGATTATGCCCACCCTGAAAATTTCAAGTCGTTAGCTCTTTTCGTTCTCAAGTTATCGTGGCAACGGCCGGACGGCCGGCCGGACAGAATCAAATTTGACCTCGAATTCTTCATTGGGGAGTCGAACCAAATCGTTTAAGACCATTTTCATCAAAAAATTCGAAAATTACAGACATTTGGGCAAATTGATAAGCACTCTGTTCCGAGGAGCAAGAGCGCCAAAAACATCTCAACTGTCAACTTTTTGTTAAATGCGAATATTTCAACGAATCGCACCAAATTTCAATTGCATATCTCAACCGGTTTCAGAGCAATAAATAAATAATCAGTTTTCAAGAATAACTTTAACACCGCGTACCTATATCGGATAATGAAACATTTGTGGACAGAAGTTATCAGCAAACTGTCATTATCATGCAGAATCACCCTTTAATGTTTGTCGCACTTATTCACTAACATCCTGTATATCATTTAGAACGAGCGTGCTAAAGATCCTGACTCGACGTCAATGTTTCTAAAATTTTTTATGGATAAAAAATATTGGTAATACTCACATATATTAAATTCTCCTTGAAGCGTTTCTTCAGATTGTTGATGAATTCTGCTTCATCTGTATAGTTCTCCAATAAAACTGCGTCTTGAACCCCAACTCGATCCCTGTGTTCTAATTCTCTTTCCATTGTTCACTGGAAAAAATGTAACAATACCCGTAAATTTTGAGTCTGCTGCTAGCTGGGTTGTACATAATCCGTAATTAACGAACGTAAGTAAAAGTGTTGTTAGATTTTAATTTTATTATTTATTAATATTTCTATGAAAGCGGGCTGGAAGAATGAATTTGATATTCGCTTGGTTGAATGAATTATACCCTAATAATTGCTTGTTGAATTTTCTAACGTACCTACACAACTTGAAGAAAAATAAGGAATCGGTACCTGATTTAAAGTAGTTTTGAATCTGCCATAAATTCTCGATTTTAATCACGTTTGCATACAAAAAGTGCAAAAGATTTTATGCATTTAATGAAATAACCGAATGAAACGATGAGATAATGGAAATGACTATGTAAACTCAATAATGATAATAAACTACCTGAGGATAACTCGATCAAAGGTGTCTTTTTAAACTAAATGTAAATACATAAAGTATATATTATTATTATTATATTATGAAACACGAAAAACGTAAATATCTGAACATACCTTTCTTGGCTTGAGTGCTCTCTGGGTAATTATCACAAATGGAGTAATAATGGTTTGTGAAAAGTTAGCAATTCGTTTTGATAAGATTTTTATCTATTCATGACGTACAAAGTAGAATTGTCTCGTTCATGTGTAGTAGCTTTATTTTGATGATTAATTATATTGTCACATTTATATTTAACGGCAAAAATATTGAGGCTGTCCCGCAATTTGTTTTAATTTTTGACGCTCTTGTTTCCCTGAACATGTCGAAATATCTGTAATTGTCTGAAAATGGCCTTAAACGTTTAGTTCCACTTCCCTTTCTGCGCCCATTTTGTAGGGAAGAGCGTGCTATCATTTCGACCAAATGTCTGTAATTTTCGATATTTTGGCCGAAAATAGTTCCAAACGATGTTCGACTCACTTAACTGATAAAGAATTCGAATTCATATTCAATTTTGTTCGGCTGAGCGTCCGTTGTTACGAACGGAAAGAGATGACTTGCAATTTTCAGGGTAGGTTGCGCATCCGAATGCGATGTTATAATCGGTCAAATGATTTAGTAGTTAAACCCATCCGTTGTTATTTAATCAATAACCCAAAAAATACTAATCTGATTGAATTGAAACTTGGTAATTAATTGTAGAATACCGACGCGCAAATTTTCGCAAAATTTCGGGAGGATCGTATTACTAGAAAAAAAATTGAGAAAAACACTGACGTGAAGTCAGGAGCTTTTGCGCGCATGTTCCATTGCCTATTCACGTCTAATACGAAGTCAATCGAGTTGAAATTGGGGACTCGATTGTAAAATGGTGGCTCGAAGTTATTTGCGGAATTTCAGCTGATTCCATTCTGACGCAAAGTTTTTGAAATATAAAAAAAATGACAAACTTACTGCTAATAATGTTTTATTCCTTCATAATTGGATCGGATTCAAATATTTCGAGTTAGGTACAGAGGAAATAACGACAAAATTGCAGATGTGTATAACTCCGAAACCGTTTGGTCGATTATGCCTATTAACGAACTTAAATGTCGCTTTCAGATGCGCTACCTACCTTGTACCTTGTAAGTCGCTATCTCTTTTCGTTTTCAAGTTGAATTTTATAGTGATACGATCCCCACAAAATTCCACATACGTCTTTGCGTCGGTATTCTACAACTAGTTACCAACTTTCAATTCGGCCAACAGCGAACTTAACTCTCCCATTTAGATGTGCAACCTATCCTGAAAATTACAAGTCCCTATCTCCTTTCGTTCGAGAGTTGTCGAGGCTACGATCGCCCATCCAGCTAGTGAACTCACACAAAGCTGCTCGGATCTCCAACAATATAGATCCGATCATGTTCGAACTTGGTAGTAGAGTTAGGTTCTGAAGGTTCTCGCAAAGTTTCAGCGATATCGGACGAATAGTTTCTGATATATAGATTTTTTTTCAATAATTTTCTATGATTTTTTGAAAATTTCCTAGTTATACGATCCTCACAAAATTTTGCAAAAATTTCGCGTTGCCATTCTACAAGTAATACCCATGTTTGAATTGAATCGGTTTTATATTTTTCGAGTTATTGAAGATATAACAACCAAATGTCAGATGGGTATAACTCCAAAACTGTTTTGCCGATTATACCTATAAACAAACTTGAATGGCGCATCCAGATTCTCAACCTAAACTGAAAATTTCAAGTCGCTATCGTTTCCGTTCGAAATTTATACTGGCATAGGCAGGCCGGCATTTGCACAAAATGATAGAAGGCCGTTCCTTATAACAAGCGCCCAAAAACCCTATAACCGGTAAACAAATTTTGTTCTCTCATCAGGTGACAGCCAACTCACTCATTTATTTCTAGGCTTACTGTTATTTATGAAATAAAATTGATCGCATCAATCAATCAATAGCTCGGAAAAACATATCTTTCACGTTTTATCAAGAATCTGTATACGTCCCTTAATTTTACGTCTCGAGTTTTGAATGACCCCGTAAAAACTTTGATTGTAAGGTTTTCTCCACCGCTTGCAAATCTTATTATTCAAATATTATTGTGAGGTCATAGTTAAAATGGAATTTACTATTGACCAGATCAAGTATTATTTCCCGGAAGCGTCCTTGTTCCATTTCCCAAGTAATCAATATTTATACCATCCTCTGTGTATCCGCATTCAGTAAAATTGATGAGAATTCTTTTACGAGGTATTTTATTGATAAAACAGGAAATTCTCTTCCGGAGAAAATTGACGGATTCTAACATCAAAGATCCACGCATTCATGACATATGCATGCAATTCTTGCGAGTAGCATACATTTTCTCTAATGATCAAGGAAATTGTCAGGTAGTCTTATTTGATTGGGCGAACAAAGTGCTGGGTTTGATTGGAATATAGCTTTCATTGCACATTAAGTTTACTTGAATCATCCTCATTCACAATGGAAAGTAATTGGAATTAGAAAAAAGTTGACGAAGCACTGACGTGCAGTCGGTCTGCTTTTTACCCGCTTGTTCAAATTTATAGCCAAAGCGCTCACGCATCCAGATACTGAACTCGCCCAACAATATAAGTAGATCCGATCGATATAAGGTTTTGAAGGGTCAAGCAAAATTTCAGCGATATCTATATTGTGACATAATATAACAAGATAATTCTAAGAAATCATTAAAATCGTGAATCGTGAAATGGTGCATTATTTGATTTCATCACTTATCATAATCATTAAAGGATACTGTGGGAGGTATACTCATTATTGAAAGGTTTTTTTCTGGGTTTTCTCTCCCAAACTCTGAAAAATATCTATAGAATAAAAATTAATTATTTTGTCAGAAACAATTGAACAATGTTGCCTAACAAACAACAACGAAACAACATCAACGAAGGAAACAACTATATCTTTACGTTTCGGAGTCTATATCAGACTCCTTCGTCAGACACTTAACGAGAATCTTCAGAATTATTTTGTTAATAGTTATTCTGAAATTCGAAAATTGTCACATTGTATAAATCGATATATCATATTATAATGAGGGGGAAATATTTCCATAAATTTTGACTCCAGCTAAATACGTTGAGAGTAATGCAAAACAAATTTGATAATTCAAATATCGCATAAGATTTTTATGATTTTCCGCGCTACTATATACCTACTGTGTACCTATGCTGTGTTAATGATAATTCCATTCGAAACCATAAACCTACAAGTACCTACATATTATGTATTAACATTTATATCGTGGTGATGATATTTCCATTAGTCAGCAGTGAAAAAACAAAACCAGAAACGTGTTGTAACATTCATTCTGATTATCTAATTCATTTAAACACTTTCATTATGTATTTTCATTGGTTGAAAATGGTGCAATGACCTAAACTGTGTGTATCGTATCAATATGCAAATGATTATATCACACATTAGATATCGTTCAAGCATTTTGATCGGTGACAAACTTATTACATCTTATATTCTTGCGTGCTCTTCCAAATGTCTGGGATTTTTCAGCTGGTTTTGCACAGTCGAAAATTTCGCGAAAAAAACGCTTTTGCGTGCATGTCTATTCATGCCTCACACACTCTCACGAAATACTTTTTTCACCGAGTACTAGATTTCAATTCGATTGGGACAGTATTTTTGGAATTATTAGAAAAATCAAAATTTACCAGGTATATATGTATGCGGAATCATTGGGCGGATTTAATTAAATAGTGAACTTATCACCCAGGAAACGAACCCGGATGTCCTCTGTGCGACACGAATTTAAAACTCTTCGTAAAATGTTGACATTAGGACTTGTTTTTAATTAAGTAACAGTATTTATACCATATAATTTTGTTTCCGTTTTTACGTTGGAATTTCAGCAGTTTCACGGAATACAAGAATGGTCGAATATTTAAACATCCAAACATATTTGAATAGCTAAATGGCCGGAAAAACGGTGGCATTAGCTTTATTATAGATTAAATTCGATGGTCTCATTAAAAATGAACTGGAAATCGACATAGAATCACACTAAATTGGCAATTAAGGGTAGTCAAAGTTTCATGCAACACACCGATAGTCGAATATTTGAATTTGTTCACCAACACAAAAGCTTCAATTCGTTCGAATCTATATTTTTAGAGTTATCGATGAAATAGTATTCCAGATGGGTATAACACCGAAACTGTTTGACCGATTATGCCCAACAACGAACTTTACTCTCCCATTGGGATATGCAACCAACCCTGAAAATTCCAAGTCTCTATCTCCTCTCGTTCGAAAGTTATCGAGGCAAAGGTCACCCATCCAGCTAGTGATTCGATTCTTACAAAATTCCACAAACATCTTTGAGTTTTTATTCTACAACTACTCACCAAGTTTCAATTCGATCTGATTAGTATTGGTTGTAGACAAAATTATTACTCGGAAACCATTGGGCCGATTATGCCCATTAACGAACTTGTCCGTCGTATTCGGACGCGCCACCTACTTTCCGTTCTCCAGTTATCGTAACAACGGCCGGCCGGACAGAATCAAATTTGACGACCTCGAATTCTTAATCAGGGAGTCAAACCCAATCGTTTTGAGACCATTTTCGGCAAAAAATCGAAAAAAACAGACATTTGGGTGAAATGATAACGCGATGTTCCCCGGAACATACGCTTAAAAATTAAAAATAACAAAGATCGTTATACTAAACTCACCTCAGAGATGAGTAATCCCATAACACCTGTAACGAAAACAGGAACGTAGACCGCAACACAGAATCGTTGAATTAAAATGTCAGTTTATCCACAGAACACCGGTGCTGAAATGCATGCAGACCTAATTAATAAACGGAAAATCATGCGAGTTCAGAGTGTGCCATTTGAGCACGTGTTGCAACCGGAAAATGTCAACTTGCTCCCCTGTTACGAAGTTGACGAATCGCGTTGAATGGCAAACGTTTGGAGCTCTTCTTCTGGCTGGTTAGCGAGTCCGAGTGTTGTCTTGGGAGTAGTGGAACCGGAGTAGAAGGTGAAAGAAACACGGAACGACAATGAAAGGTTACCGTCCGGGTGGGACGCTATCGGCGATGAGGAAACTTCGGGATGCACCTGGTCAGGAAATTTGCACTTTGCACCTGATAATGTGGCTAAATTATGGTTCAGTCACTAAAATAATGCAAAACGGAACTGGCAATTTAATGTGGAGAATGTCAGGAAATAAACAAATAAATAAGTTGGTGAATAAATTCGAGAATAGCACTGACGCGAAGTCAGGAGCTTTTGCTCGCATGTTCTATTGTCTATTCACGCCTCACACACCCACACGAAATACTGTATGAACCTTCAAACCATCCAGCTCGCCAAAGCAGATTGACTTCACTATGAAAGAAATAAAAAAGTTAAAGCACTGACGTGAGGTCTAGTCTGCCAAAGACTATTGCCTTCACGTCAGTGATTTTTGGCGCTCTCGTTCCTTGGAACAGAGTGCTTATCAATTTGCCAAATGTCTGTAATTTTAGAATCTTTGGATGAAGATGGTCTTAAACGATTTGGTTCGATTCACTGATCAAGAATCCGTGGTCGAAATCGATGCTGTCCGGCCGGCCCTCCGTTAACACGATAACTCTCGAACGGAATGAGCTAGACAGTTGAAATTTTCGTAGTAGATTTAGGAGATAGATATCTTGGTTAAGTTCGTTATTGGGCAAAATCGGCCAAATGGTTTCGGAGTAATGAAAAAAAAAATTACATTACATATTTCAAATTCATTTTTTTGAAGATGCAATTTCACCATGAGAATTCATTGATATCATTTTCAAATCTAACATGTTAATACTTTCGGAGATATGATTTTTCAAAATTTCAATAATAAAACGTACTTTTCTTTATTATTCTACTATCTATGAATTATTTTATGATCTGTGTTCTTACATCTCATCTTATTTTCGTATGAAAGATAAAAAATGTCAAAATTATTTCTGGTTCGTTATTCTTGATATAAAATACACAACCTTTTCTAGAAAAAAGTATGTAAAATGACCAATGACATAACCTCAGCTATCGTAAAATTATGAGGATGATATGATATTATACTTTTAAGGTGATAATATAATGCCCGTGGATAATCCATATGATGATGGAAATATATTCTTTTATTATTATTATTATTATTATACTGATCCTCCTGGGTCTTCCGCAAGGAGACCCCTCATAAGCTCTAAGAGCTTGCCCTGAGTTAGGAGAACCAGTTGGGTTCTGTGTAGGCTTTGTTACTGTGTCCTTACGCCACCTTAGGCACAGCACTGTTAATTTTTGACCAAACAGCGAATGGTGGTAAGATACATAATCAAATTGGGTTCAGAATATCTCCAGTAAAAACAAAACTGCAATATTGTCTAAGTTTTAATTGATATAATATAATTTTCAGAGTAGATTTGAGGAATGAATATCTCGGATAAGTTTGTTTTTGGGGAGAATCGGTCTGTTTGAATTTAATTTCCTTCATGATGAAGTTCTATCCTAAGAATCCTTATATCATTCCCAGAGACCAATAATTTCGGAGATATGATTTGTCAAAGTTTTAACAAGAGCGACAAAGCTCCTGTCCATAGGGCTTGAACCATTTTTTTTTTTATATATTCTGTATTGATTTTGATCGAAAATGATCTAAAAGTACCTTCAAACGCCCAAGAAGAACACCGTCAATCGATTTAAAGAATATGTATAATTCATATGGAGAATAGAAATATGTCAACTTGAGAGTAGCAAGGTATATTAAAATTACTGAAATTCTAGTTACGATTTTGAAAGAGCTTTTGTGGCTCACAAAACGTTTCTTTCAAATTATCCCAAAACTGAATAATTGAACTTCCAAGGTTTCAAGTTTTTCGTCCATACTCCATATCGATCCATTCATTTTGAAACCATATCAACATAAAAATATATTTCAGCCCGAATTGCAACATATTATAGGAATGTGTCTTCTTGAGAGAAACTTTTCTGACATATATGGTGCTATTTGACGTCATCTTTCCAAACAAGATTTTGATGAAGCGATCTAGATAGAAACCAAAGGCAGAACAAGAAAAGAGGTCACTGCCACCTTATGGTGACTCGAAGTCTCGTTACGTTCATACATTGAAGCGAATGAACTGATTTTACACTATCACTTGATACAATAAGTATCGAAATTTTGATTGTTTATTGTGGCCATGAAATATTTATAACAATTTCTGACAAATCAAATTCTGAAACGTTTGAATTATCTACTTTCCAGAGAAAATTACACATTGTTTCCTTCTTCAAGACAAATAGTAATACATTCTTAACAGATTGCAATCCCGAGAGACGTGAGTCCCGAGGGATTGTTAAGTTGCCCGAGGTTGTTAACATCCAATAACTCACGTGATAGTTAATCAATTTTATTTCATACTGAATGAAAAAAAAATTGACAATTGAAAATTTGACAATTGTTGGTTGGCTTTTGTAAATACATTAGAGGAAGTTGAAGATCTATAACTGCCTGCTTAGTATGGGAGTATAACTCCCTGCTTAGTATGGGAGTATAACTCCCAAGGAAGTTATAACCATATTTATAGTCACGGTAACTAAGGGTTTATTTCTTCATAATGTATCAGTATGAAATAAATGATTATATCGTTCTTGAAGGAGACTTTGTTTATCGAATTTGACCAAAAAAGTTGGGTTTTCTTCATAAGACCGGGAACATAATATGTGTTATATTTATATAGGATAAAAGATATTGGTGTTTTTCGATGAGAAAATGATACCGATTTGTGTGAAATTTGCAGCGTTTTTTTGGTGCGCTTGTTCACCTGATCAGAGTGCCTATCAATTTGCCCAAATGTCTGTAATTTTCGAATTCTTGGCTGAAAGTGGTATCAAACCCGACAACACGATTACTCTCGAACGCAATGAGTCAGAGATACTTTGCAGGGGAGACTTGTAGTCCAAATTCACCGGTTATGTTCGTTCATGGGCAAAATCCGTCGAGTGGTTTCGGAGTTCGGAATACTAATGTGACCGAATTAAAGCTCGCCAATTGGTTGAAAAATTTTAAAGAATTAGGATCCATATAATATTCAGGTTTGAGTGAAATAAAGTTAAACGATATTTTTATCCAGAAATAATACCCAAGATTCGAGAATTTGCCGAAATCAGAGATATTCTATATGTATATGTACCGGTTCGCTACGAAAAAATTATTTTGAAAATTCTCAAATGTCTGTTTCAGAGGTGGTCCGAAAACAACTGAATGAAGGTGTTATTTGTGAAATTGATTTGAATTTTCTTTGTTTCGAAATGCGTAAAATAATATTGGACGTATTCTAAGGAATTGGAAAGAATATTTTCGCAATTCAGTTTATGGAATATTATAACTGACTAGTTGAACAGTTAAATGTTCTAAGATTGAATTAAGGAATAACCTGCACCATTCATAGAAGATTCACGATTTCATTGTTACTTTTTGACTTATACCACACATTACAGAATATCAGAATCGCTGAAATTTTGCAAGAGTCTCCAAAACCTTATTTTACTGCCAACTTCCAATTAGATTGAGCCGAGTACTTCCGTTCTAATGAAATCGAACTAAATAGTTATCAACAAGTTAAGAGCGTTCCTGCTAATCGGGTCCTTCATGAATGGCTTCGTATAATAAATATACTTGTGCATATATTTCACAAATCAAATAGACCCCAGAGGGTTCATTGATCTGCCGAGAAAGCAAGAGCAGACGCGTTTCTGGCTTCTTGGCCTTCATCAGTACCCTGTAGCTTTCCCGACAAATTCAACTAAACTGACCCGGGTTAAGCCTTTCAGAGACGGCTCGGTCGATCATTATAATCGCCCACGCCACCTATGAAACAAAACACGGAAATGTTTTGTTTCATAGGTGGCGTGGGCGATTATAATGATCGACCGAGCCGTCTCTGAAAGGCTTAACCCGGGTCAGTTTAGTTGAATTTGTCGGGAAAGCTACAGGGTACTGATGAAGGCCAAGAAGCCAGAAACGCGTCTGCTCTTGCTTTCTCGGCAGATCAATGAACCCTCTGGGGTCTATTTGATTTGTGAAATATATGCACAAGTATATTTATTATACGAAGCCATTCATGAAGGACCCGATTAGCAGGAACGCTCTTAACTTGTTGATTTTTAACAACGGTATCGCCATTTTTCATTATTATTTTTGAAAACGCTAAACAGCGTTCATGGCATTGAGAAGATACTGTCTGAGCTCTGTGGGACTCGTTCTTGATTTAATATCGAGTGAATGGTGGCATATGATTTCACGCTTCAAATATTCACTGGTGGGGAGAGGCTGATTTCCGTGTTTTGTTTCATAGGTGGCGTGGGCGATTATAATGATCGACCGAGCCGTCTCTGAAAGGCTTAACCCGGGTCAGTTTAGTTGAATTTGTCGGGAAAGCTACAGGGTACTGATGAAGGCCAAGAAGCCAGAAACGCGTCTGCTCTTGCTTTCTCGGCAGATCAATGAACCCTCTGGGGTCTATTTGATTTGTGAAATATATGCACAAGTATATTAATTATACGAAGCCATTCATGAAGGACCCGATTAGCAGGAACGCTCTTAACTTGTTGATTTTTAACAACGGTATCGCCATTTTTCATTATTATAAATAGTTATCACTGCATAAATCTCTTCAACGATTTGCGTATGTATATCCGTAATCACGATATTTGTGAAAATTGAAATATTCAATATAGGTGTATAATAATTCCGATATTCAGAAAAATGAGCGTCACGCAATATATATACTCTTCTATCAATAACATGGATCTATTCCATCTAATTCAAATTATCGGTAAGAGAATGATGAATAAGCTTTCAGGAAAGTGGCGTCATTTTGTATTAATGGTGAGTGCATAGCGACGGTCAGCGTCCACCGAATATCCAACGGCGTCCTTCGACAGTTGATAGCACGTAACGCATGGTTTGGTTTCCCGCTTTCAGAAAGGAATAAGTGTTTGTGTGGAAGCAACTTTCGGACCTTTAATTCTGGAGGTATTGAATGATTCATTACACTTACATTTTTGGTTTTTAGCGCTCTGTTCCTCGGAACAGAGTGCTTATCAATTTGCCCAAATGTCTGTAATTTTCGAATTTTTGGCTGAAAATGGTCTTTAACGATTTGGTTTCACTCACTGATCTAAAATCCGTGGTGGAAATCGATTCTGTCCGGCCGTCCGGCTCGCCGTTAACATGATAACTCTCGATTGGAATGAGCTAGACAGTCGAAATTTTCAGAGTAGGTTTGAGGGATGAACATCTCGGTTAAGTTCGTTAGTGGGCAAAATCGGTCTAATGTATTTTTACCTTACAACTTTTGAATTCAAGAAATTCAAGAATAACATAATGGAATCATCAAAAGAAATTACGGGTCGTTGACCACTGAGGTTAATATTACCTTTTACTTCCTTAAGTAGTGAGACATGTTCCTATATACAATATTTTTATAATGTTGCTAGCAAAATAATACTGAATTTGTGTATGAAACATTTTTTCTTGAGTTAAGGTTCATAATACAGAAATGAATGTGTTAGTGGTATGAACTATTAAATTTTAAATTAGGAAAAGAAGATAGTATTTTATTAATATATATATTGAACTATTAAAATAATTTGATCAGGAATAAATGGACAATCTGCTATGATTGTCTCCAGCCTTGCTCTAGACATTTCGATGATACTTTCCTTAGGTATTTCGAGTTGTGAAAACTATGCACCGAGTGTAAGTTGCAACAACCCATTCCACGAGGTTGCAGATTGCTCCTTTAATCTTGATAAATAAATTTAATGACAATTTTTTCCGTTGTTTGTGCGCTAATTCTAGCCTGCATACCAAATTTCAGGTTTCTAGGTTTAGGGAGTCAGTCAGAGGCAAAATCGACGAATTTCAGGTAGGTTTTAATAACATCTAAAATATGAAAGTTAGGCTGCTCGTATACCAGCACGACGAGACCACAACCCGACCGCGACTTCTTGTCGCTTAGAAGTCGCGGTACGAAGTTAGAGATAGAAGCGTCCTCACCAAAGATACGATCGCTAAACGACGCAAATCCCTAGTTGAAAAAAAATATATCGTCGCGGTATCGTTGCTGTTGCGTGGTGCTGGTGTATGAGCGCTGGTTTTCCAAAACAAGCTGAATCAAACATTTTCCTCTGTTGAATTTACAGATCCATGAATAATTCAATACGGAGAATACAAGAATGGTCACCAGATCTACCAACTTAATGAAAACCACTACAAGCTCCAGAGGCAACAGCCCTTCCAAATCATCGAATGTAAAAAAAAGTCCCGCGCAGTCTCCCAAATGTAGATCTCCGCTGAGAGCTTCCCCGCGAAAAACCTTCGTGAATCCAGATCTGAAGTTCTCGGTTGGCACTGAAATACGACCTTTAAAATCCAGGGGAAACAGTCCAGCAAGAAGTGTCGATGAATTTTCGCTACCAACGTCGAGAGGTAGTGAGTAAGTATTCTTCTTGACATCGTCTAAAATTATTTAAAAATACGAGTTGACTGACGTGAAGTCAGGAACTTTAGCGCATATGTTCTATTGTCCAGTCTCCTGTATTGGACACTCTTAATCGAATTTACCAAGAGAGTGTCCAATACAGGAGACTGGACAATAGAACATACGCGAAAAAGCTGCTGACTTCACGTCAGTGCCGGAACCAATTATTTTTTTCGTGAAGCCAGCAACTTTTGCGCGTATGTTCTATTGTCCATTCTCCTGTATTGAACACTCTTAATCGAATTTACCATGGTGAATTCTATTGTCTGTTCTCCTGTATTGTGTAGACACTCTTAATCGAATTTAGCATGGTGAATTCGATTAAGAGTGTCCAATACAGAAGAACGGACAATGGAATTCACCATTGTAAATTCGATTAAGAGTGTTCAATACAGGAGAATGGACAATAGAACATAAGCGCAAAAGCTCCTGACTTCACGTCAGTGCTTGAACCAACTTTTTTTTTCATGAAGTCAGGATAGAAAGCAATGATGAAAAAATTAACACATTATTGTCTACCTTCAATTCTTCTTTGGGAGAAGAATACATAATTATTCTAGAAAATTATTACTGCAATTAATGTCATATTTAAATGATCAAAGTAAAGAAAATTATAAGTTTAGTTACTAACATATTGAATGAAATTCAATTGAATTCCAGTAATATTCAATTACTTATTCTTAACCAATAAATGCCCATTGATAGATCTAAAGGTGTTGAGGTGAAACATAAAGATATATTCTCATTAGTGATAGAAAAACTGGCCTAAAATTCCTCTCTACCCATCACGTGATTTAATATCGACAAATGAGTCTCTCACCTCACAAGATCAGAAAGTGTGGTTAATTTTAAGTTAAGTTTTGAAGCCTTCAGCAGAATTTCAGCGATATCGTATTAAAATTAATACCTAACCTTTCAAAAGTCCCCTCTCACAAATATACTACTCTGCAGGCACATGGATCTCTTGAAGAAGAATCGCCTTATATATTTCTCAAAGATATTCACTCTTGTTCATAGAAATCCCTTCAATATTTAGTTGCCTCCTCCTAAGAAGGATCTCTTTCAAAACCAGGTCTGACCGCTACAGGACCCTAATGTAGGGCTATCATCTCCCATAGATTTGTGATGAAATAACACAATTTTCCCAAGAACATACGCGCAAAAATATGTCATAATAACATTCATGGTTTTGAAGGTTCTCGCAAAAATACGACGATTCGCATCCAGCTACCGAACTCACAAAAGGCTGCTCGGTTCCCCAACAATATGGATCCGATCGTGTTCAAACTTGGAACTCTGCGGTAGAGTTAGGTTCTGAAGGCCCTTCCAAAATTTCAGCCATGCCGGACGAATATTTTTTGATATATAGAATTTTTTTCAATTGTTTTTTTTCAATTTTCTAGTGACACGATTCTCACAAAATTTCACAAACGTTCTTAGGTTTATATTCTACAACTATTCACCAAGTTTCAATTCGATCGGATTTGAATTGGTAGAAAGCAAAATTATTACTCGGAAACCATTGGTCCGATTATGACCATTAACGAATTTGTCCGTCGTATTGGGATGCGCCACCCACCCTGAAAATTTCAAGTCGCTAGCTTTTTCCGTTCTCAAGTTATCGTGGCAACGGCCGGCCGGCCGGACGGCACCACAGAATTAAATTTCACATTTAGGCAAAATGATAACGCGATGCTCCCGAGAACATACGCGCAAAAAGCACGCTGGTTGGATTACGTTTTAAACTTTTGCATTCTGGTAGTGGAAAATATCTCCTAATACTAACATGTTTTTCAGTAAGCCGATTTTATGTCTAAATATAATGACCATTTCGTGGGGAGAATTCTAATATTCATGAATGACCAAGCTGTTCCAGATTTTCCATGCCACCATTCAATTATTCAAATCAATTCAGACAATCGATTTTCACCCGATTTGATAACAAGATATATTAAATTTATTTCACCCCTAATCGACTGCTCTTGACCTTCCCTCAGTTCTTTATTTCGATATGAATGACTCAGAAATGAGGTTAATGAAATTGAACCCATGCTATAATTATTTATTTGAACCGGTGGCGCACCTTGACTTCAGTGGTGAACTTGGTTTAACCTTCTTTACCTTGCGTGACGAGCCAGCGAAAAAACGATATCATACAATATTATGAATAGAGAAACGCTGCAATTAGATATAAGGGTTCAATACTTCCTCATCTCGTCGAAAATATTCAATTGCCTCTTTCTTTTTTTGGTTCCAGGTACGAGGGCAGTCTGATAAGTCAGTGACTTTTCGAATAGGAGATATTTTTTCAGAAAAAACACGTTGTATTTCTCAAAATAATCTTCGTTTAGCTTTACGGTTTACTAACGGGAGTATCTCCTAAAATGAAGCATATATCGAAATTCTGTGAAATTAGTTTTTTCGCTGGATTCAGAAAAATCTCATACATATTTGGAGGAAATGGAGCATCTACGAGCATCTATGAAGAAATTATATGCGTGCATGCAGAATGGAATTGTCCGTCAAATACCAAAAACTCCGCACAAATAGATCTTTTCATTAGGAAAATATTTCATTTCTAATTAGACCTGAACATTTGCTTGTTCCGCTTCAAGTGGCCAGCAGTTCAGTTGTTTTGCATGCAGCTTATATTCCTGAATTATTTTTCAGATGTGGAAGTGTTGAGAGATTAGACAATGACAACAATCTTCAAAGAATAATAACAAGTTATAATCAGGATGAAGATAACATAAATGTCGTAGTAAGGTGAGTAAATTGGGAAAATGATTTCAGTACAGTTTAGTACCAGTTTATATAATAGTCTACTCCAATACACTGTTTAGAATTTCATCTGTACTCTTAACTCGCATGATGCAATCTTTGAATATTTTCCCTATTTATCTCAGAAAGAGAAAATTATTCCATATGAACTATCATTGCACTATTCGCAATTACTTCACACTTCATATTGAAAAATGTAATTCTGTATAAGCAAAGGTATAATGGATTTTCTTCCCAGAGTTCGACCAATCAGTGAAAAAGAAAAGAGAGGAAATGATAGAAATGTCATCCAGTATCCGGGAAATGGGCAAATTTTGGTATGTATGAATTAAATTATTTCGATTATTCCTTTTCTTGTACCTTTCTTGGTAGCAATGTAAGTGCGTTACTTTCTTCCTGCGCCCTTTTAGGTATTTTATTCGGTTAGATTGCAGCTTATTGTCAGAAATAGGAGTTTACATCAACTGTTGATTGTTCAGTAAAAATATGTCATAGTCATATTGTATTGTATGATGATGAATTTCATAAACGAGGATTAATTATGTCATGTCATCACCATTCTCTTATCTTATAGGTTGATGGCGAGGATAGTGGATCTAGAAATGCACAAAAATCTAAACTTTTTTCATACAACGTAGTCTTCGAACCGGCTGCAACTCAGGAGGATCTACTGCAATATTCAGGAATGAAGAGATTGATTGAAATGTCTCTAGAAGGTTTTCGCTGTACTTGTTTCTGTTATGGTCAAACTGGCAGCGGAAAAACTCACACACTTACGGGTCCCCCTGGATTGGTGAGTATGTTCAGACTTTTCTTATAGGTATTTACATAGCTAGATCCGTAGGCAGGATTTTGATTTAACAAAAATTCAATTACCAGTTTTCAATCCTTATTATCAATCGTTCTGGATGAAAACCTTGGAGGGGTAGTCTCAGGATAATATAATTATAAAAAATTATGTCAAATCCGAGACCAGAACCCACAAGCAGCGTATTACAAATCTGACGCGCTAGCGATATAAGCAGTGACAGTTTCATAGGTTAGAATTAATATTTTGTTGTTTCAGTTCGGACTCAAACCTTCTCCGTATAGTGATAAACATGGATTGATCTTCAGATCTTTTCTTTATTTATTTAAATTGATAAAAGAACAACCTGATATACATTTTATTCTTAAAGCGAGTTACCTGGAGATCTATAACGAGAAGGTAAGAATCAACAACTTTTGTAACCGTTAAGCATACTTTTATTTATTTTTCTTGATATCTGCTAAATCAGGAGCTTTTTGACCTCGAATTCTTCATCAGTGAGTCGAACCTAATAGTTTGAGACCATTTTCGGCAAAAAATTCGAACACGCACGCTGTCACCCAGAACATGGGCGTAAAAATTGTAAAACCACTGATGGTAGGTCAGTCTGCATTGGCGCGCTTGTTGAAATTCATAGCCATAGCGTTTACTAATCCAAGTACTGAACTAGCCCAAAGCTGCATGGCTTTTAGGAAAAGAAATAATATTTTTCCAAAATTTCCAACAGCAGATATTTTATCGAGTTTAAATCTAGATCTTAGATGTAAAGTAAACTTTACATATTGCTCTCGCAATATTTCATCGATATTTGACGGATGATACTCAAATTTTGCAAAAATTTTCTTTGTGTCCGTATTTTTCAACTAAATACCGAGTTTCAATTCGATCAGATTTTTCGAATTATTGAGAAAGCAAAATTTCGGATGACTATAACTACGAAATACTCGGTGCATTTTGCCACAACTTAACCAGATATTTATACCACAAACCTATCCTGCAAATTTCAACTCTTTAACTCTGTTATCGTGCTCACGGATGGCAAACCTTTATGTCAAGTTGCAGGACATAGCTGACACTATAAATATATTAAAGAAACGTGTTGGCTTTATTCCGCTTAAACTTTTGTTTACGAGAAAGCTGATTCAAAGTAGGAGCCGCGTGTGATCTTCCACCAAGACAATGCACCGTGTCACAAATCTTTGGCTACGAACCTACAAATATTGAACCTCGTATATTGGGTTGTTGCAACTTACCCTCGGTCCATAGTTTGCACAAATCGAAATACCTGCAGTTGCTCACAACTTAGTTTTTTGAATTTGGGCTAGATTTTAGTATAATTCTCTTCAGATCTCATTACCGCACTTTGTACATTTGTTTATGGCTGGAACCCAATTTCAGGTGATAGATCTATTGAATCCTGGGAGCAGTAGAAAACCGTTGGCTGTGAGATGGAGTAAAAAAGCTAGGGGATTCTTCGTCGAGAACCTTTTCACGGTTGATTGTGAAGAGTTGGACGACCTAACAGCTGTTCTTGAGGAAGGCCTCAGAAATAGAGCCGTTGGACGACATAATATGAATGATTTTTCTAGGTTCGTTTTTTTATTATGATATTCTTACTATTAGATTCTTAGGTTAATTTTTCTGCACTTCTTGGAAATTGCTGAAATACATTGCCATCAATTCAATTCGCCTTTTAAAATTAATAAAATAGTGAACTTACTCAGCGCGGATTCGAACTCGAATCTCCTGCGCGGCAGGCGAGCACGGTACCATCTCGGCTATCCAGGTATTGTTACCATTTTGGGATTTACATGATTTGAAATTTCAGAAGAATTATAGATATCAGTGCGAAATTTAATTTTCATAATAATTCTTAAAATACATAGCCGGTCGAGCTGATATCCGGTACTCGATTGTAAAATGGCTGAATTTCAGCGGAATCTGACAGATAGTTTATGGAATATGAATTTTTTTTATTACATTTTCTATTAAATACTCTCCAAATACTTGTAGCTCTTGTGTCTTCAATAATTACATCATCTATATCATTATTATCTTTCTTTTCAATAAAACCGTTTATCTATTTTATTTAATTTTTATTAACCTCCAATGATTAAATAATATTGCAGCCGGAGCCACACAATTTTGACCGTCTATATTTCGTCGGAACAGCCAGCAGAAAACGGAGTGTTCTTGTCTAGGGCTGGAAAAATTCATTTTGTTGATTTAGCTGGAAGTGAAATGACTAAAAAAACTCAAAGTCGAGGAAAAACACTAGAAGAAGCTAACAATATCAACAAAAGTTTGATGGTTTTGGGTAAGTTGGCATCAAGTATAAATGTAAATTTAGTGTATGTTTTTTTTTTCGTGTGAGATGATTGCGGTTCTGGGGAACATCGCGTTATCATTTTGCCCAAATGTCTGTAACTTTCGAATTTTTTGACGCAAATGGTCTCAAACGATTTGGTTCGACTCCCCAATGAAGAATTCGAGGTCAAATTTGATTCTGTACGGCCGGCCGTTGCCACGATAACTTGAGAACGGAAAGAGCTAGCGATTTGAAATTTTCAGGGTAGGTGGCGCATCCCAATACGACGGACAAGTTCGTTAATGGGCATAATCGGCCCAATGGTTTCCGAATAATAATTTAGTTTTCTACCAATTTAAATCCGATCGAATTGAAACTTGGTGAGTAGTTGTAGAATATGAACCTAAGCACGTTTGTGAAATTTTGTGCGAATCGTACGTATAGCTAGAAAATTATCAAAAATATTTTTGTTGTCACGATAACTTGAGAACGGAAGGAGATAGCGGCTTGAAATTTTCAGGTTAGGATGTGCATCTGAACACGACATTTGAGTTTGTTTATAAGCATAATTTCTAAGAAATTGCTGAAATTTTGCAAGAGTTATTAGAACCCAACTCTACTGCACAAATAAGGATGAAACATTTCCTGATCCATAGAAAGTAATACCAAATCTCAGCTTGGCCTCAATGGTTGCATGCTAGACTAATTTTAGTACTCTCGCGTCCAGATATCTGGCGATTACCCTGAATGCATAAATGGATGGCCCTATTTTCTCACTCAGGTGGTATACATGTTGTTTCCAATTCAGTTCCTCATCGATGTGCAGGCCTAAGAATCTGGTGCTCCGTGAAGTTTTAAATTTGCTGCAATTCAGAGTCACACTATCGGGAACCTCTAACTTGGAATTTGGAGGGTGGAATAAAACCAAGCTCGTTTTGTTTTTATTAAATACCATATTGTTTTTCGCAAACCATACTTCGGTATATTGCAGTACTCCTTCTGCCAATATCTTGAGATCCGGAGATATTGTCAGATGCTAATTTTTACTATTTTATAGATATCATTTATTGAGCTATGAATGCCACGTAAATCCTGAAAAATCCAAATCCAAAAGAAATTGAAAAATCATGATATTATCATATCAATGTAAGGACTTGTCAGAGTTAACATTCATTCGAAATTCAATTAGAAGCAACGACAGGGGCCGATTATAAATAGAATGTTGAATAAATAATTACAACTCCCAATAATCAAGTAGTGGTTTTTCGACAAGCACCAATGATGGAAATCTTTTATTTGGATGAGGTATCTTTCATTCAAACGTTGTGCTCGATTCTCGTCCGGACGTGATCGAATTTATATGTCTAGGTATAACATTATGTAAGTAGGTATTCGTATTGTATTAAAATGTTGTCTTTGAGTCATTAAAACGAAAACAAGCGGGCCAATAATAATCCTTAGTAGGTTCGTTGATGTCTTGGTCAGGGCCGTAGCTAAGAGCTTTTCCGAGGGGTGGGGGGGAGAAACGGCTTTTGGCCCTTAATTCGTTAACGGGCATAATCGCCCAATGGTTTCAGAATAATAATTTTGTTTTTAACCAATGTAAATCCGATCAAATTGAAACTTGATGAGTAGTTGCAGAATACAAACTGAAGGACGTTGGTAGAATTTTGTGAGAATCGTATCACTAGAAAATTTTAAATTAATAATTAAAAGATATTATTTATGTCACGATAACCTGAGAACGGAAAGAGAGGGCGACTTGAAATTTTCTGGTTAGGTTGTGCATTTTGCTGCGACATTTGAGTTTGTTTATAGGCATAATCGGCCTAATGGTTTTGGAGTCAACGCGAAACCTTGCCAAATTTCATTAGCATCGTATACCTAACTAGAAAATTTTTAAAAAATCACAAAAAAAATTCTATATCAGAAACTATTCGTTCGGCATCGCTGAAATTTCGCGAGAGCCTTCAAAACTCAACTCTACTGCCAAGTTGTAAGTTTGAACACGATCGGATCTATAGTATTGGAGATCCGAGCAGCCTTGTGTGAGTTCAGTAGCTGGTTGGGTGAGCGTTACTTCGACAACTCTCGAACGAAAGGGGATAGGAACTTGAAATTTTATGGATAGGTTGCACATCTGAATGGAATGGGTAAAGGGGGAGGCTTCACCTCGACAATTTCCAGTCAGCTATTTTGTTTTACAACTAAGTCTTCCCGAAGTTCTTGCTCGGTACTACTTTCCCCGCCTAATGATTAAATTCACGAATATCTGCGGCAAGCAATGCGGATAAAAATAATTTTTATTTTTCTAATGTTAATGGGGGAGATTTTTGATCCAAACTTTTTGTCACATTTAACAGTTTGTTGGAATTCCTGGCCGTGTTTATTCATTTATCTTTGGTTTACCTGGTCTTTGTTTCAGGATATTGCATCTCCTCTCTCAGTGACCAGAAGAGAAAACATAAACACATTCCTTATCGGGACTCAAAACTAACAAAACTTTTAGCTGATTCATTAGCAGGAAATGGTGTTACTTTGATGGTAGGTACTCATATTTATTCATATTATTCTATAAAACTAAATTTATTTTCTTTTTCAGATTGCATGCGTATCGCCTGCTAAGTGTAATATAAATGAAACCATAAACACGCTTCGATATGCCGCCCGAACAAAAAAAATCAGAACAAAGCCGATAGTATTGATGGTAAGTAAGAATAAATTTATATCGATATTATTATACTGAATAATTTTATTTTGAGATATTGAGTTGAAGATTTCATGTTATTTGATCCATTACAATTAAGTGTAAAGAAAATGTCGCCCTAATGTCGTGCCCGTTGGTACACGTCGATCTGCAATCAATCAATGCCCCATGAAATCTCGTTACTGGTTGTTACTGGTTGGCTGGTTCTTGCATTTATTGAAGTTTGTATGCGTGCCCCATGCCATATCATCAATAGCACTCTCGGTTGGTCGATTTTGCGGACCAAAAACGAATACAAGTCCTCCAAACTATTGTAATTAAACTCGTCGTTTGCTTCTAGATAAATATGATATTATAATTTCCATCCTTCAGAGTGAACCAATTTCAATGAAAAACTCAGATGATGATTCTAGTGCCATACGCAGCGGAAATTTGTTTCAATCAATTGAGTCAAATATCTCAACATTTCGTGAATTCCTTCAGCATGTACCCATTGTCAGCTCCTTATATTTAAATGTTTCTAATTTAAAATGCAAAATCGCATGTAATTTCAGGATCCACGTGAAGCCTTGATAATAAGCTTGAAACGCGAGATAGGCGTTCTGCATAATGAGAATGAGCATCTGCGATCTGCCCTGTTGGTTTACTCAAGAGGATCTAGTTCAGCATATGGGGCTGACTCCGATAATGGTACCTCTTATTATTCATTTAATTATCAAACGAACCATCGCATGATTTCTCAGAAAGTAGAAATGAACCATTTAATAGTAGAATTGGTTTTTACCCTAATACCTCTGGTGAGAACCAAAGGAAAAGTAATGGAAAGTGACAAAGTGACATCTCTCACATTGTATTTAGACAATCCTAGGTGATGTTTGTATTCATCGCAATGGAAGTGGAAGACCATTTTAAAGAGATTTCAAGGAAGAACTTATTTAAATATCAGAAACATTGAATTCGAAGAAATTATCATATGTTGACAAAATTCTTGCAAATCGAGAGTTACTGTCGTGCTCCATTTGCGGATCTGGGATCTAAATACATATATGGAATATTCTGATGTGAAATGCCGGAACCACTTCGAAATTGATCTAACTGACATAGATTCGGGAGTTTATGACACCAGGGACCTATTGCACCAAATTACTTTTCACTTTCCAAATAAATTACATTGCACGAAATCCATTGAAAGTTGAAAAGTGCAAAGTTGAAAATGAAAAGTTTCCCTTAGAAAATTTGACAAAATGACCAGTGAAAATTTGCAAAGTAGTTTGGGATTGGGGTGCAATAGAACCCCGGTCTGTTCTACCATTGAAACAAATTCAAGCGCAAACCTTACATTTGCCTTCTCGAAAAGGTTGCATTTCTTGAAGTCTGCAGCGATTTCTTGGTGCTAATGGTTGTGTCCAGGTCCGCACTAGAGATTGTCGCAAAATATATCCATGCGACCTTATAAACTAAACTGAATGCTCGTTGCACGCATGAGGGTATGTTTGTATGCCGCAAAAGTTGATTTAGATTCTCGGAATACTTAAGGGCGTGATATGAAAACGATTGTAGAGTTATATCTGCAGAGCAGCAAGTGCTGTCGCTGTCTGTTATACTGAACGACTCAAGGTTCGTTCTGATGTTATTCAATCTGTATAGGTCTGGCAACCTTTCTTCTGCACTATTGAGCAACATTGGAATGCGTTATACATGCTTTCTTATTTTCAGAGAGAAAACGGGTATCCACACCGCCACATGTAGAAGTAGAGAAATTAAGAGAACTAGATACCCCACAGCTGGTGGAGCTATTGAAATTGTATATCTCTGAGAATGAGTTACTCAAAAAAGACAATTACGAACTGTTCTCGTCCAGAGAAATGCTACAGAGAGATCATGAGATGGTGTGTCGGGAAAACGAAAGACTATTGAAGAAAGTGGAAGAAGTTAATGCGTAAATACTCAAAATATCTTAGGTTGTCCTTAACCGTCCTAAATTTAGAATATGTTGCAGGTCGCCTCTGATAGCCGCAAGGCCTGCATTCTCAGCGGAAATGTTGAATTCGAATGATTCGGATGTTGTGGGAAACATCTGGACAAATCCGATGGTGAGTTCAATAATAGTGTATGCAGAGATTGTAGATTATCTTGAATGTGCTGCAAATGAAATAACCCTGTTTGCGGATGTTTTCTTGCTATTCAGTCATCTACCATAGTAACTGGAATAGGTGTTGATTTTACTACTAGACGAGAGATGAACGGACTAGTAGAGACCATAGCAATCCACAGAGTGTGGATTGCTCTGAACTATGATCTCTACTAGTCCGTTTATCTCTCATCTATTAGTGGTAGCTATACCATGTGGTGAATTGTGCTAATTGCCGATAACTAAAAAAGACAAACGGTGAAATATTCATTGATTTTAACCATCAACAAATATTCCGCGTGAGCCGGGCTGCAGGGTGAAATATTGATAGTCGCTGAACATCGCTCAAGGTTTCCTCATCGCAGAATGTCGGATTTCCATAGGTGTCGCTGGTGGGATTTTCTCTCTACCAGTTCGCAACGGATAGAATTAAGTTTCCTAGAACTCCTTCGGTTGCGATTCAGTGTGGCTAAGTCACGCTGATGATTGGTAACAACCATGAAACCGCGGTTCGTGTCTGGCCTCGAACTACGCTTTTCTCTTTGGGCGAACACTGAGCGACGAGATGACCTAGCCCGGCTCACGTGGAATATTTGTTGATTGTTAAAATCAACGAATATTTCACCGTGTGTCTTTTTTGCATATTCATTCCCAGATGGATTGGTCTTTTCTTGTATGGAAATATAATCTTATAAGAGTAAAGTCCGCTTAAATTTAACATTATCATTATAGTACATAAACTCGAAACAGTTCATCCACAGGAACTACTATCAAAATTTTTCAAAAACGCCATTGCGTCTTATTGGACTTATATGTACTTCTTTTTTTTTCTGGATTGGTTCCAAATGCTTCTAAGATTCGGTTTCTGTTTTATAGGACATCATAAAGGATGACTCTAATCGGATTCCACCTTCTATAGAAAAAGAAATACAAAAGAGACAAATTGGAAAAGGGTAAGAAATCTACTAAGTAGTGAATTAGGAATAATGAATAATTCAACAAAATGGTCTTAGTGCTGCGATATAATCCGATTTCATGTAAATAGGTTAAAATTTTTTCTATCGTTGCTATCATTTTGTCTGTAATATCCGAATTTTTTGCCGAAAATGATCTCAAAGGATTAGGTACAATTCACTTATGAAGAATTCGAGTCAAATTCAATTATATCCGGCCGGCCGTTGCCGCGATAACTTTCGACCGGACACAGTTTGCGACTTTAAAATTTCAGGGTATGTTGCGCATCGAATGCACCGGTTCGTTAATGAGCATAATGGGCCAATCGTTTTCTGAGTTATATCCATTTAAAAAATTGTTTCCTCACTAAATATAGATCCGATCTAATTGAAATTTGATAAATTTCGTGAAGATCGAATCACTCTTCAAAAATGTTATATGTTTCGGAACCGTCAGATTCCGCTAAAATTACGCACAAATATTCGAGCCGCCATTTTGCAATCGGATTTCAGCAGCTCGGGTGGGTGCCGGGGCACGCAGGGGTTAAAGGGAATGAAATAGCTGACGCACTCGCTAGAGAGGACTCGGCTTTTCCCCTCTTCTGGTCAGAGCCGGGAGTATGGTTGACCAAATCGGCTGTGAAAGCCTTGTTGGAAAAAAGGATCCTTGCAGAGCAATTTCGGGCCAGCGGCATAGTAAGTTAATGATGGAACAGCCCTGTCCCTCACTAAATAAAGAAGTCTTACTACTGAGTAAGAGTAAGCTCAGGGCAGTAACTGGCCAACTAACTAACCGGACTCTGTACCCTAGTAAAGCACCTGAACAACGTAGGGATTCTCCGAGAATACCCTGTTTGTAGGAAATGTGGGGAGAGGGGCGGGGGGGCGTACGAAACTGCCTCACATGTCATATATTTGACTGTCCAGCCCACATACAATGGAGACTTAACTATGGGGGCGACGAAACGATCCTGAGGAACAGAAACCTTGCGAGGTAGCTAGCCAAGGGCCTTATCCTACTTGCTAGGAAAATAAACCTTACGTAGGTAATTCACCGACAAGGCAGTAGGGATGTTCCATGAGACCTATGTAATGTGGTGCAGGACTCTAGGCTGCAGCACGGCCTACTCGCTCGATCGGAATCGCTCTAACACAAATAAACAAACAATTGGATTTCAGCTCAAACGGCTTTGTATTTTAGCAATTATTGTATAAATAAAATTTCGAACTGGTATTTACTTCTGAAATTCCAAATCATCTCAGATTCTCAGAATTGCAATAAGTCCTGTATAGCCGAGATGGTAACGTCGTTGTCTGCCGCGCAGGAGATCCGGATTCGAATATCCTCTGAGCACGTTCACTATTCTATTTATTCTAAAAGTTCATGCAGTATTTCGGTAGGGTGTGAATAGACAATAGAACATGCGCGCAAAAGTTCCTGACTTGACTTCAGTCCTTGTATTGAGATTGATACGCATCTTATCGATCAAGCTTATGGATATTACTCAATTGCTCTATTCGTATTTAATTTTGTCTCAGTAGACCACATATTAGTTTGACTCGTGCGATTATTTGATGATTTTTGTTTTCAGGACTCCCCTGCGACGTCATAGATCGTGGGACGATAAACCAAAATCAACTAATGTGAACAGAACAAAAAGTTCCGACCCTAAAATATCCCCAAAGCATAAACTACATACTCAAGGGTAAATATCGATTTTTTAATGAATAGAGTCGATTTCGCTCATCCATATCCATATTAACACAATGAAAAATTATAAATATAATTCCATCATCAAGCCGTCATCTTTGAAGCACCAAAACCCTTCAAGGAAGACATACCTACATAGCAACTTTTCTTCTTATTTTGAGAGTCTGAACCTATATCCAAATTTGTTCCCATTATACTTAATTATGCCCAACCCTATAGTTGAGTCATATTAACATTGTGACTGGCTACATGATTTTGTTAAGGATATTTCCATGAAAAGGAATATTACTCCTCAATACAGTGCTTAGAAGCACAACATACATAAATGTTATTCACTTTGTTCAAGCCTTTGCTCAATTTAAACTACTGCATCAATTTAACTTTTAATATTTTTTGAAGGAGAGGAAAACCCATCATGCTGGACAGAAGATTTTCAATTGCAAATGACAAAAATGAAAACGCATTGAACGTCAATTCCAAAATGGATATTTTCGGAAGTATTATTTCTCTCACTGATGAAGATGGGTAAATGAGCAAAATAAACCTTTTCCTTCTTTTTGAAAACACATTGTTAAAGGTCTTTCCGTAGGATAGATTCAGTTGACCGTAATAGACTCTATATCATAGAGTAGCTATATGATATAATTTATAGTTTATTAATATATAGAAACATCATATTATAATATTATACATTTTATGTAATTATAAAAGCAATAAATTGATGATTAAGTAGAGATTCCATCTCATTCAAACGTGAAATACGCAAACATAAGCTTCCAGTCCATATTTCCAGTAGGTAACTTATTTTATGCTTGGAAAATATGTATCAAATGAGACACTTGAGACAGCCTCTAATTTTCCATCGCTTGCTATGGTTTCCCCGTTTTGAATCTTTAACGAATTTAGAAGTTGTTTTTATCTTTTGACTCATCTGACCTTGGTACGTGAAAATGACGAAAACCCCCGAATGTCCAAATTTGAATGAGGAACGAATGAAGAGGCTTAAACAACAATTTAATGAATTGCACGATGCCTTCAGATAATTAAACGAGAGCTCAAACTCAAATGTTTAAGGCGACTAATTTTTTCGTGATGTCCATCGGGCGGTGCAAAGCCCGAGGGGGGTAACGATTGTTACCCAATACGAGCGATACACATACAGTGAGCATCCAAGGTATAGAATCAAGGATTTATTTTCTACCTTTTCAGGAATATGGAAAAATGGTTTGATAGGTCAAAATAATTTATTTTTTGACGCTCTTGTTCCTAGTAACAGAGTGCTTATCAATTTGCCCAAATGTCTGTAATTTTCGAATTTTTCGATGAAAATGGTCTTGAACGATTTGGTTTCACTCACTGATCAAGAATCCGTGTTCGAAATCGATTCTGCCCGGCCGTCCGTTAACACGATAACTCTCGAACGGAATGAGCTGAAGTTTTCAGAGTAGGTTTGAGGGATAAATATCTCGGTTAAGTTCGCAAAATCGGTCTAATAGTTTCGGAGTAACGAAAAAAAATATTTTTTTTTACATTACAACTTTTTAATTCAAATTTTTTTAAGCTGCAGTTTCATCATAAGAATTCATTGTTATCATTTTCAACTCTAACAAGCTAATACTTTCGGAGATATGATGTATCAAAGTTTCAATAATACATAGTAAGTTCTAATATGTATACACAGAATGTGATCACTATTCTTAAATGTCATCTTTTCTAGCTATTAGAGATTGTCAATTCATAGTTGTTATTTTCTCTTGGAAAGCAAGTGTTTGGGAATATATACAAGACTGTTTTTATGTAGTTCATGCAGGCAATAGGAAAGAAGAACATAATGGAATCATCAAAAGGAATTACTGTTCGTTGACCACTGAGATTAATATTACCTTTTACTTCCTTAAGTTGTGAGGCATGTTCCTATATACAGTATTTGCATAATGTTGCTAGCAAAAAAATGCTGAAATATGTATCTACATTTGTGTATGAAACATTTTTTCTTGAGTTAAGGTCCATAATACAGAAAAGAATGTGTTAGTGGTATGAACTATTAAATTTTAAATTATGAAAAGAGGATAGTATTTTATTAATATATTTTGAACTATTAAAAGAATTTGATCGTAATCCACTACCTACTCAAATATCAGGAATAAATGGACAATCTGCTATGATTGTCTCCAGCCTTGCTCTAGACATTTCGATGATACTTTCCTTAGGTATTTCGAGTTGTGAAAACTATGCACCGAGTCTAAGTTGCAACAACCCATTCCACGAGGTTGAATCATTGCAGATTGCTCATTTAATCTTCATAAATAAATTTAATGACAATTTTTGAAGCATTAAGGCATTGAAGTATTGTAGATTTTTTTGTAAGATAATTTTTGAAGCATTTTTTTTAACGACACTTTTCTTAAATTAAATTTCCTTCATGATGCATTTCTATCATAGGAATCCATTGATATAATTCCAAACTCTGAGAAACCAATACTTTTGGAGCTCATGTCCACAGGGCTTGAACCAATTATCAAGCAACATTTTTCCGTATTTTTTATTTTTCTACTATTTCCCGTTACCAATTAAGTAGAGACGTCATCGATATTTTTTTTAAACTGTAATCCCCTATTTCATTTGCCTGACATGGATAGACCATAAAAACATGAATTCAGTGAAACGTGTATAGTTTTGTATATATAAGTTTAATCTAGGTTTTGTGCATTTATTCACTGCTGTAAATCATATAAAAATGGTCGGATTAGATTGGACATGGGGGAAATTGATGGGGTGGTATTGCTTTACCGATGTGCGAAATTGGGAGTCATTCCAAGAACTTTTATCATTTTCGAGCAAAATGGGTCATTCTAGGTTTTGTGCATTTATTCAAACTGCTGTAAACCATATAAAAATGGTCGGATTAGGTTAGACATGGGGGAAATTGATGGGGTGGTATTGCTTTACCGATGTGCGAAATTGGGAGTCATTCCAAGAACTTTTATCATTTTCGAGCAAAATGGGTCATTCTAGGTTTTGTGCATTTATTCAAACTGCTGTAAATCATATAAAAATGGTCGGATTAGATTGGACATGGGGGAAATTGATGGGGTGGTATTGCTTTACCGATGTGCGAAATTGGGAGTCATTCCAAGAACTTTTATCATTTTCGAGCAAAATGGGTCATTCTAGGTTTTGTGCATTTATTCAAACTGCTGTAAATCATATAAAAATGGTCGGATTAGGTTAGACATGGGGGAAATTGATGGGGTGGTATTGCTTTACCGATGTGCGAAATTGGTAGTCATTCCAAGAACTTTTATCATTTTCGAGCAAAATGGGTCATTCTAGGTTTTGTGCATTTATTCAAACTGCTGTAAATCATATAAAAATGGTCGGATTAGGTTAGACATGGGGGAAATTGATGGGGTGGTATTGCTTTACCGATGTGCGCAATTGGGAGTCATTCCAAGAACTTTTATCATTTTCGAGCAAAATGGGTCATTCTAGGTTTTGTGCATTTAATCAAACTGCTGTAAATAATATAAAAATGGTCGGATTAGATTGGACATGGGGGAAATTGATGGGGTGGTATTGCTTTACCGATGTGCGAAATTGGGAGTCATTCCAAGAACTTTTATCATTTTCGAGCAAAATGGGTCATTCTAGGTTTTGTGCATTTAATCAAACTGCTGTAAATAATATAAAAATGGTCGGATTAGATTGGACATGGGGGAAATTGATGGGGTGGTATTGCTTTACCGATGTGCGAAATTGGGAGTCATTCCAAGAACTTTTATCATTTTCGAGCAAAATGGGTCATTCTAGGTTTTGTGCATTTAATCAAACTGCTGTAAATAATATAAAAATGGTCGGATTAGATTGGACATGGGGGAAATTGATGGGGTGGTATTGCTTTACCGATGTGCGAAATTGGGAGTCATTCCAAGAACTTTTATCATTTTCGAGCAAAATGGGTCATTCTAGGTTTTGTGCATTTAATCAAACTGCTGTAAATAATATAAAAATGGTCGGATTAGATTGGACATGGGGGAAATTGATGGGGTGGTATTGCTTTACCGATGTGCGAAATTGGGAGTCATTCCAAGAACTTTTATCATTTTCGAGCAAAATGGGTCATTCTAGGTTTTGTGCATTTAATCAAACTGCTGTAAATAATATAAAAATTACAGACATTTGGGCAAATTGATAAGCACTCAGTTCCGAGGAACTAGAGCGCCAAAAATGGTCGGATTAGATTGGACATGGGGGAAATTGATGGGGTGGTATTGCTTTACCGATGTGCGAAATTTGGAGTCATTCCAAGAACTTTTATCATTTTCGAGCAAAATGGGTCATTCTAGGTTTTGTGCATTTAATCAAACTGCTGTAAATAATATAAAAATGGTCGGATTAGATTGGACATGGGGGAAATTGATGGGGTGGTATTGCTTTACCGATGTGCGAAATTGGGAGTCATTCCAAGAACTTTTATCATTTTCGAGCAAAATGGGTCATTCTAGGTTTTGTGCATTTAATCAAACTGCTGTAAATAATATAAAAATGGTCGGATTAGATTGGACATGGGGGAAATTGATGGGGTGGTATTGCTTTACCGATGTGCGAAATTGGGAGTCATTCCAAGAACTTTTATCATTTTCGAGCAAAATGGGTCATTCTAGGTTTTGTGCATTTATTCAAACTGCTGTAAATCATATAAAAATGGTCGGATTAGGTTAGACATGGGGGAAATTGATGGGGTGGTATTGCTTTACCGATGTGCGAAATTGGGAGTCATTCCAAGAACTTTTATCATTTTCGAGCAAAATGGGTCATTCTAGGTTTTGTGCATTTATTCAAACTGCTGTAAATCATATAAAAATGGTCGGATTAGGTTAGACATGGGGGAAATTGATGGGGTGGTATTGCTTTACCGATGTGCGCAATTGGGAGTCATTCCAAGAACTTTTATCATTTTCGAGCAAAATGGGTCATTCTAGGTTTTGTGCATTTAATCAAACTGCTGTAAATAATATAAAAATGGTCGGATTAGATTGGACATGGGGGAAATTGATGGGGTGGTATTGCTTTACCGATGTGCGAAATTGGGAGTCATTCCAAGAACTTTTATCATTTTCGAGCAAAATGGGTCATTCTAGGTTTTGTGCATTTAATCAAACTGCTGTAAATAATATAAAAATGGTCGGATTAGATTGGACATGGGGGAAATTGATGGGGTGGTATTGCTTTACCGATGTGCGAAATTGGGAGTCATTCCAAGAACTTTTATCATTTTCGAGCAAAATGGGTCTTTCTAGGTTTTGTGCATTTATTCAAACTGCTGTAAATCATGTAAAAATAGTCGGATTAGATTGGACATGGGGGAAATTGATGGGGTGGTATTGCTTTACCGATGTGCGAAATTGGGAGTCATTCCAAGAACTTTTATCATTTTCGAGCAAAATGGGTCATTAGAGGTTTTGTGCATTTATTCAAACTGCTGTAAATCATATAAAAATGGTCGGATTAGGTTAGACATGGGGGAAATTGATGGGGTGGTATTGCTTTACCGATGTGCGCAATTGGGAGTCATTCCAAGAACTTTTATCATTTTCGAGCAAAATGGGTCATTCTAGGTTTTGTGCATTTAATCAAACTGCTGTAAATAATATAAAAATGGTCGGATTAGATTGGACATGGGGGAAATTGATGGGGTGGTATTGCTTTACCGATGTGCGAAATTGGGAGTCATTCCAAGAACTTTTATCATTTTCGAGCAAAATGGGTCATTCTAGGTTTTGTGCATTTAATCAAACTGCTGTAAATAATATAAAAATGGTCGGATTAGATTGGACATGGGGGAAATTGATGGGGTGGTATTGCTTTACCGATGTGCGAAATTGGGAGTCATTCCAAGAACTTTTATCATTTTCGAGCAAAATGGGTCTTTCTAGGTTTTGTGCATTTATTCAAACTGCTGTAAATCATGTAAAAATAGTCGGATTAGATTGGACATGGGGGAAATTGATGGGGTGGTATTGCTTTACCGATGTGCGAAATTGGGAGTCATTCCAAGAACTTTTATCATTTTCGAGCAAAATGGGTCTTTCTAGGTTTTGTGCATTTATTCAAACTGCTGTAAATCATATAAAAATGGTCGGATTAGATTGGACATGGAGGAAATTGATGGGGTGGTATTGCTTTACCGATGTGCGAAATTGGGAGTCATTCCAAGAACTTTTATCATTTTCGAGCAAAATGGGTCATTCTAGGTTTTGTGCATTTATTCAAACTGCTGTAAATCATGTAAAAATAGTCGGATTAGATTGGACATGGGGGAAATTGATGGGGTGGTATTGCTTTACCGATGTGCGAAATTGGGAGTCATTCCAAGAACTTTTATCATTTTCGAGCAAAATGGGTCTTTCTAGGTTTTGTGCATTTATTCAAACTGCTGTAAATCATGTAAAAATAGTCGGATTAGATTGGACATGGGGGAAATTGATGGGGTGGTATTGCTTTACCGATGTGCGAAATTGGGAGTCATTCCAAGAACTTTTATCATTTTCGAGCAAAATGGGTCTTTCTAGGTTTTGTGCATTTATTCAAACTGCTGTAAATCATGTAAAAATAGTCGGATTAGATTGGACATGGGGGAAATTGATGGGGTGGTATTGCTTTACCGATGTGCGAAATTGGGAGTCATTCCAAGAACTTTTATCATTTTCGAGCAAAATGGGTCTTTCTAGGTTTTGTGCATTTATTCAAACTGCTGTAAATCATGTAAAAATAGTCGGATTAGATTGGACATGGGGGAAATTGATGGGGTGGTATTGCTTTACCGATGTGCGAAATTGGGAGTCATTCCAAGAACTTTTATCATTTTCGAGCAAAATGGGTCTTTCTAGGTTTTGTGCATTTATTCAAACTGCTGTAAATCATATAAAAATGGTCCGATTAGGTTGGACATGGGGGAAATTGATGGGGTGGTATTGCTTTACCGATGTGCGAAATTGGGAGTCATTCCAAGAACTTTTATCATTTTCGAGCAAAATGGGTCATTCTAGGTTTTGTGCATTTATTCAAACTGCTGTAAATCATATAAAAATGGTCCGATTAGGTTGGACATGGGGGAAATTGATGGGTCGGTATTGCTTAACCGATGTGCGAAATTGGGAGTCATTTCAAGAACTTTTATCATTTTCGAGCAAAATGGGTCATTAGAGGTTTTGTGCATTTATTCAAACTGCTGTAAATCATATAAAAATGGTCGGATTAGGTTGGACATGGGGGAAATTGATGGGGTGGTATTGCTTTACCGATGTGCGAAATTGGGAGTCATTCCAAGAACTTTTATCATTTTCGAGCAAAATGGGTCATTCTAGGTTTTGTGCATTTATTCAAACTGCTGTAAATCATATAAAAATGGTCCGATTAGGTTGGACATGGGGGAAATTGATGGGGTGGTATTGCTTTACCGATGTGCGAAATTGGGAGTCATTCCAAGAACTTTTATCATTTTCGAGCAAAATGGGTCATTCTAGGTTTTGTGCATTTATTCAAACTGCTGTAAATCATATAAAAATGGTCCGATTAGGTTGGACATGGGGGAAATTGATGGGGTGGTATTGCTTTACCGATGTGCGAAATTGGGAGTCATTCCAAGAACTTTTATCATTTTCGAGCAAAATGGGTCATTCTAGGTTTTGTGCATTTATTCAAACTGCTGTAAATCATATAAAAATGGTCCGATTAGGTTGGACATGGGGGAAATTGATGGGGTGGTATTGCTTTACCGATGTGCGAAATTGGGAGTCATTCCAAGATCTTTTATCATTTTCGAGCAAAATGGGTTATCCTAGGTTTTGTGCATTTATTCAAACTGCTGTAAATCATATAAAAATGGTCGGATTAGGTTAGACATGGGGGAAATTGATGGGGTGGTATTGCTT
This sequence comes from Halyzia sedecimguttata, assembly GCA_937662695.2. Classification (NCBI taxonomy): domain Eukaryota; kingdom Metazoa; phylum Arthropoda; class Insecta; order Coleoptera; family Coccinellidae; genus Halyzia; species Halyzia sedecimguttata. The sequence goes on along the minus strand of OW569411.2, from coordinate 19,873 downwards.
TACCGATGTGCGCAATTGGGAGTCATTCCAAGAACTTTTATCATTTTCGAGCAAAATGGGTCATTCTAGGTTTTGTGCATTTAATCAAACTGCTGTAAATAATATAAAAATGGTCGGATTAGATTGGACATGGGGGAAATTGATGGGGTGGTATTACTTTACCGATGTGCGAAATTGGGAGTAATTCCAAAAAGTTTTATCATTTTCGAGCAAAATGGGTCATTCTAGGTTTTGTGCATTTATTCAAACTGCTGTAAATCATATAAAAATGGTCGGATTAGGTTGGACATGGGGGAAATTGATGGGGTGGTATTGCTTTACCGATGTGCGAAATTGGGAGTCATTCCAAGAACTTTTATCATTTTCGAGCAAAATGGGTCATTCTAGGTTTTGTGCATTTATTCAAACTGCTGTAAATCATATAAAAATGGTCGAATTAGATTGGACATGGGGGAAATTGATGGGGTGGTATTGCTTTACCGATGTGCGAAACAGGGAGTCATTCCAAGAACTTTTATCATTTTCGAGCAAAATGGGTCATTCTAGGTTTTGTGCATTTATTCAAACTGCTGTAAATCATATAAAAATGGTCGGATTAGGTTGGACATGGGGGAAATTGATGGGGTGGTATTGCTTTACCGATGTGCGAAATTGGGAGTCATTCCAAGAACTTTTATCATTTTCGAGCAAAATGGGTCATTCTAGGTTTTGTGCATTTATTCAAACTGCTGTAAATCATATAAAAGTGGTCGGATTAGATTGGACATGGGGGAAATTGATGGGGTGGTATTGCTTTACCGATGTGCGAAATTGGGAGTCATTCCAAGAACTTTTATCATTTTCGAGCAAAATGGGTCATTCTAGGTTTTGTGCATTTATTCAAACTGCTGTAAATCATATAAAACTGGTCGGATTAGATTGGAAATGGGGGAAATTAATGGGGTGGTATTGCTTTACCGATGTGCGAAATTGGGAGTCATTCCAAGAACTTTTATCATTTTCGAGCAAAATGGGTCATTCTAGGTTTTGTGCATTTATTCAAACTCCTGTAAATCATATAAAAATGGTCCGATTAGATTGGAAATGGGGGAAATTGATGGGGTGGTATTGCTTTACCGATGTGCGAAATTGGGAGTCATTCCAAGAACTTTTATCATTTTCGAGCAAAATGGGTCATTCTAGGTTTTGTGCATTTATTCAAACTGCTGTAAATCATATAAAAATGGTCGGATTAGATTGGAAATGGGGGAAATTGATGGGGTGGTATTGCTTTACCGATGTGCGAAATTGGGAGTCATTCCAAGAACTTTTATCATTTTCGAGCAAAATGGGTCATTCTAGGTTTTGTGCATTTATTCAAACTCCTGTAAATCATATAAAAATGGTCGGATTAGATTGGAAATGGTGGAAATTGATGGGGTGGTATTGCTTTACCGATGTGCGAAATTGGGAGTCATTCCAAGAACTTTTATCATTTTCGAGCAAAATGGGTCATTCTAGGTTTTGTGCATTTATTCAAACTCCTGTAAATCATATAAAAATGGTCCGATTAGATTGGAAATGGGGGAAATTGATGGGGTGGTATTGCTTTACCGATATGCGAAATTGGGAGTCATTCCAAGAACTTTTATCATTTTCGAGCAAAATGGGTCATTCTAGGTTTTGTGCATTTATTCAAACTGCTGTAAATCATATAAAAATGGTCGGATTAGATTGGAAATGGGGGAAATTGATGGGGTGGTATTGCTTTACCGATATGCGAAATTGGGAGTCATTCCAAGAACTTTTATCATTTTCGAGCAAAATGGGTCATTCTAGGTTTTGTGCATTTATTCAAACTGCTGTAAATCATATAAAAATGGTCGGATTAGATTGGAAATGGGGGAAATTGATGGGGTGGTATTGCTTTACCGATATGCGAAATTGGGAGTCATTCCAAGAACTTTTATCATTTTCGAGCAAAATGGGTCATTCTAGGTTTTGTGCATTTATTCAAACTGCTGTAAATCATATAAAAATGGTCGGATTAGATTGGAAATGGGGGAAATTTATGGGGTGGTATTGCTTAACCGATGTGCAAAATTGGGAGTCATTCCAAGAACTTTTATCATTTTCGAGCAAAATGGTTCATTCTAGGTTTTGTGCATTTATTCAAACTCCTGTAAATCATATAAAAATGGTCGGATTAGATTGGAAATGGGGGAAATTGATGGGGTGGTATTGCTTTACCGATGTGCGAAACTGGGAGTCATTCCAAGAACTTTTATCATTTTCGAGCAAAATGGGTCATTCTAGGTTTTGTGCATTTATTCAAACTCCTGTAAATCATATAAAAATGGTCGGATTAGATTGGAAATGGGGGAAATTGATGGGGTGGTATTGCTTTACCGATGTGCGAAATTGGGAGTCATTCCAAGAACTTTTATCATTTTCGAGCAAAATGGGTCATTCTAGGTTTTGTGCATTTATTCATACTGCTGTAAATCATATAAAAATGGTCGGATTAGGTTGGACATGGGGGAAATTGATGGGGTGGTATTGCTTTACCGATGTGCGAAACTGGGAGTCATTCCAAGAACTTTTATCATTTTCGAGCAAAATGGGTCATTCTAGGTTTTGTGCATTTATTCAAACTCCTGTAAATCATATAAAAATGGTCGGATTAGATTGGAAATGGGGGAAATTGATGGGGTGGTATTGCTTTACCGATGTGCGAAACTGGGAGTCATTCCAAGAACTTTTATCATTTTCGAGCAAAATGGGTCATTCTAGGTTTTGTGCATTTATTCAAACTCCTGTAAATCATATAAAAATGGTCGGATTAGATTGGAAATGGTGGAAATTGATGGGGTGGTATTGCTTTACCGATGTGCGAAATTGGGAGTCATTCCAAGAACTTTTATCATTTTCGAGCAAAATGGGTCATTCTAGGTTTTGTGCATTTATTCAAACTCCTGTAAATCATATAAAAATGGTCCGATTAGATTGGAAATGGGGGAAATTGATGGGGTGGTATTGCTTTACCGATGTGCGAAATTGGGAGTCATTCCAAGAACTTTTATCATTTTCGAGCAAAATGGGTCATTCTAGGTTTTGTGCATTTATTCAAACTGCTGTAAATCATATATAAATGGTCGGATTAGATTGGAAATGGGGGAAATTGATGGGGTGGTATTGCTTTACCGATGTGCAAAATTGGGAGTCATTCCAAGAACTTTTATCATTTTCGAGCAAAATGGGTCATTCTAGGTTTTGTGCATTTATTCAAACTCCTGTAAATCATATAAAAATGGTCGGATTAGATTGGAAATGGGGGAAATTGATGGGGTGGTATTGCTCCGCCGATGTGCGAAATTGGGAGTCATTCCAAGAACTTTTATCATTTTCGAGCAAAATGGGTCATTCTAGGTTTTGTGCATTTATTCAAACTGCTGTAAATCATATAAAAATGGTCGGATTAGATTGGAAATGGGGGAAATTGATGGGGTGGTATTGCTTTACCGATGTGCGAAATTGGGAGTCATTCCAAGAACTTTTATCATTTTCGAGCAAAATGGGTCATTCTAGGTTTTGTGCATTTATTCAAACTTCTGTAAATCATATAAAAATGGTCGGATTAGATTGGAAATGGTGGAAATTGATGGGGTGGTATTGCTTTACCGATGTGCGAAATTGGGAGTCATTCCAAGAACTTTTATCATTTTCGAGCAAAATGGGTCATTCTAGGTTTTGTGCATTTATTCAAACTCCTGTAAATCATATAAAAAAGGTCCGATTAGATTGGAAATGGGGGAAATTGATGGGGTGGTATTGCTTTACCGATGTGCGAAATTGGGAGTCATTCCAAGAACTTTTATCATTTTCGAGCAAAATGGGTCATTCTAGGTTTTGTGCATTTATTCAAACTGCTGTAAATCATATAAAAATGGTCGGATTAGATTGGAAATGGGGGAAATTGATGGGGTGGTATTGCTTTACCGATATGCGAAATTGGGAGTCATTCCAAGAACTTTTATCATTTTCGAGCAAAATGGGTCATTCTAGGTTTTGTGCATTTATTCAAACTGCTGTAAATCATATAAAAATGGTCGGATTAGATTGGAAATGGGGGAAATTGATGGGGTGGTATTGCTTAACCGATGTGCGAAATTGGGAGTCATTCCAAGAACTTTTATCATTTTCAAGCAAAATGGGTCATTCTAGGTTTTCTGCATTTATTCAAACTCCTGTAAATCATATAAAAATGGTCGGATTAGATTGGAAATGGGGGAAATTGATGGGGTGGTATTGCTTTACCGATGTGTGAAATTGGGAGTCATTCCAAGAACTTTTATCATTTTCGAGCAAAATGGGTCATTCTAGGTTTTGTGCATTTATTCATACTGCTGTAAATCATATAAAAATGGTCGGATTAGGTTGGACATGGGGGAAATTGATGGGGTGGTATTGCTTTTCCGATGTGCGAAATTGGGAGTCATTCCAAGAACTTTTATCATTTTCGAGCAAAATGGGTCATTCTAGGTTTTGTGCATTTATTCAAACTCCTGTAAATCATATAAAAATGGTCGGATTAGATTGGAAATGGGGGAAATTGATGGGGTGGTATTGCTTTACCGATGTGCGAAACTGGGAGTCATTCCAAGAACTTTTATCATTTTCTAACTAAATGGGTCATTCTAGGTTTTGTGCATTTATTCAAACTCCTGTAAATCATATAAAAATGGTCGGATTAGATTGGAAATGGGGGAAATTGATGGGGTGGTATTGCTTTACCGATGTGCGAAATTGGGAGTCATTCCAAGAACTTTTATCATTTTCGAGCAAAATGGGTCATTCTAGGTTTTGTGCATTTATTCATACTGCTGTAAATCATATAAAAATGGTCGGATTAGGTTGGACATGGGGGAAATTGATGGGGTGGTATTGCTTTTCCGACGTGCGAAATTGGGAGTCATTCCAAGAACTTTTATCATTTTCGAGCAAAATGGGTCATTCTAGGTTTTGTGCATTTATTCAAACTGCTGTAAATCATATAAAACTGGTCGGATTAGATTGGAAATGGGGGAAATTGATGGGGTGGTATTGCTTTACCGATGTGCGAAATTGGGAGTCATTCCAAGAACTTTTATCATTTTCGAGCAAAATGGGTCATTCTAGGTTTTGTGCATTTATTCAAACTCCTGTAAATCATATAAAAATGGTCGGATTAGATTGGAAATGGGGGAAATTGATGGGGTGGTATTGCTTTACCGATGTGCGAAACTGGGAGTCATTCCAAGAACTTTTATCATTTTCGAGCAAAATGGGTCATTCTAGGTTTTGTGCATTTATTCAAACTCCTGTAAATCATATAAAAATGGTCGGATTAGATTGGAAATGGGGGAAATTGATGGGGTGGTATTGCTTTACCGATGTGCGAAATTGGGAGTCATTCCAAGAACTTTTATCATTTTCGAGCAAAATGGGTCATTCTAGGTTTTGTGCATTTATCCAAACTGCTGTAAATCATATAAAAATGGTCGGATTAGATTGGAAATGGGGGAAATTGATGGGGTGGTATTGCTTTACCGATGTGCGAAATTGGGAGTCATTCCAAAAACTTTTATCATTTTCGAGCAAAATGGGTCATTCTAGGTTTTGTGCATTTATTCAAACTGCTGTAAATCATATATAAATGGTCGGATTAGATTGGAAATGGGGGAAATTGATGGGGTGGTATTGCTTTACCGATGTGCAAAATTGGGAGTCATATCAAGAACTTTTATCATTTTCGAGCAAAATGGGTCATTCTAGGTTTTGTGCATTTATTCAAACTCCTGTAAATCATATAAAAATGGTCGGATTAGATTGGAAATGGGGGAAATTGATGGGGTGGTATTGCTTTACCGATGTGCGAAATTGGGAGTCATTCCAAGAACTTTTATCATTTTCGAGCAAAATGGGTCATTCTAGGTTTTGTGCATTTATTCAAACTGCTGTAAATCATATAAAAATGGTCGGATTAGATTGGAAATGGGGGAAATTGATGGGGTGGTATTGCTTTACCGATGTGCGAAATTGGGAGTCATTCCAAGAACTTTTATCATTTTCGAGCAAAATGGGTCATTCTAGGTTTTGTGCATTTATTCAAACTCCTGTAAATCATATAAAAATGGTCGGATTAGATTGGAAATGGTGGAAATTGATGGGGTGGTATTGCTTTACCGATGTGCGAAATTGGGAGTCATTCCAAGAACTTTTATCATTTTCGAGCAAAATGGGTCATTCTAGGTTTTGTGCATTTATTCAAACTCCTGTAAATCATATAAAAATGGTCCGATTAGATTGGAAATGGGGGAAATTGATGGGGTGGTATTGCTTTACCGATGTGCGAAATTGGGAGTCATTCCAAGAACTTTTATCATTTTCGAGCAAAATGGGTCATTCTAGGTTTTGTGCATTTATTCAAACTGCTGTAAATCATATAAAAATGGTCGGATTAGATTGGAAATGGGGGAAATTGATGGGGTGGTATTGCTTTACCGATATGCGAAATTGGGAGTCATTCCAAGAACTTTTATCATTTTCGAGCAAAATGGGTCATTCTAGGTTTTGTGCATTTATTCAAACTGCTGTAAATCATATAAAAATGGTCGGATTAGATTGGAAATGGGGGAAATTGATGGGGTGGTATTGCTTAACCGATGTGCGAAATTGGGAGTCATTCCAAGAACTTTTATCATTTTCGAGCAAAATGGTTCATTCTAGGTTTTGTGCATTTATTCAAACTCCTGTAAATCATATAAAAATGGTCGGATTAGATTGGAAATGGGGGAAATTGATGGGGTGGTATTGCTTTACCGATGTGCGAAACTGGGAGTCATTCCAAGAACTTTTATCATTTTCGAGCAAAATGGGTCATTCTAGGTTTTGTGCATTTATTCAAACTCCTGTAAATCATATAAAAATGGTCGGATTAGATTGGAAATGGGGGAAATTGATGGGGTGGTATTGCTTCACCGATGTGCGAAATTGGGAGTCATTCCAAGAACTTTTATCATTTTCGAGCAAAATGGGTCATTCTAGGTTTTGTGCATTTATTCATACTGCTGTAAATCATATAAAAATGGTCGGATTAGGTTGGACATGGGGGAAATTGATGGGGTGGTATTGCTTTTCTGATGTGCGAAATTGGGAGTCATTCCAAGAACTTTTATCATTTTCGAGCAAAATGGGTCATTCTAGGTTTTGTGCATTTATTCAAACTGCTGTAAATCATATAAAACTGGTCGGATTAGATTGGAAATGGGGGAAATTGATGGAGTGGTATTGCTTTACCGATGTGCGAAATTGGGAGTCATTCCAAGAACTTTTATCATTTTCGAGCAAAATGGGTCATTCTAGGTTTTGTGCATTTATTCAAACTCCTGTAAATCATATAAAAATGGTCGGATTAGATTGGAAATGGGGGAAATTGATAGGGTGGTATTGCTTTACCGATGTGCGAAACTGGGAGTCATTCCAAGAACTTTTATCATTTTCGAGCAAAATGGGTCATTCTAGGTTTTGTGCATTTATTCAAACTCCTGTAAATCATATAAAAATGGTCGGATTAGATTGGAAATGGGGGAAATTGATGGGGTGGTATTGCTTTACCGATGTGCGAAATTGGGAGTCATTCCAAGAACTTTTATCATTTTCGAGCAAAATGGGTCATTCTAGGTTTTGTGCATTTATTCAAACTCCTGTAAATCATATAAAAATGGTCGGATTAGATTGGAAATGGGGGAAATTGATGGGGTGGTATTGCTTTTCCGACGTGCGAAATTGGGAGTCATTCCAAGAACTTTTATCATTTTCGAGCAAAATGGGTCATTCTAGGTTTTGTGCATTTATTCAAACTGCTGTAAATCATATAAAACTGGTCGGATTAGATTGGAAATGGGGGAAATTGATGGGGTGGTATTGCTTTACCGATGTGCGAAATTGGGAGTCATTCCAAGAACTTTTATCATTTTCGAGCAAAATGGGTCATTCTAGGTTTTGTGCATTTATTCAAACTCCTGTAAATCATATAAAAATGGTCGGATTAGATTGGAAATGGGGGAAATTGATGGGGTGGTATTGCTTTACCGATGTGCGAAACTGGGAGTCATTCCAAGAACTTTTATCATTTTCGAGCAAAATGGGTTATTCTAGGTTTTGTGCATTTATTCAAACTCCTGTAAATCATATAAAAATGGTCGGATTAGATTGGAAATGGGGGAAATTGATGGGGTGGTATTGCTTTACCGATGTGCGAAATTGGGAGTCATTCCAAGAACTTTTATCATTTTCGAGCAAAATGGGTCATTCTAGGTTTTGTGCATTTATCCAAACTGCTGTAAATCATATAAAAATGGTCGGATTAGATTGGAAATGGGGGAAATTGATGGGGTGGTATTGCTTTACCGATGTGCGAAATTGGGAGTCATTCCAAGAACTTTTATCATTTTCGAGCAAAATGGGTCATTCTAGGTTTTGTGCATTTATTCAAACTCCTGTAAATCATATAAAAATGGTCGGATTAGATTGGAAATGGGGGAAATTGATGGGGTGGTATTGCTTTACCGATGTGCAAAATTGGGAGTCATATCAAGAACTTTTATCATTTTCGAGCAAAATGGGTCATTCTAGGTTTTGTGCATTTATTCAAACTCCTGTAAATCATATAAAAATGGTCGGATTAGATTGGAAATGGGGGAAATTGATGGGGTGGTATTGCTTTACCGATGTGCGAAATTGGGAGTCATTCCAAGAACTTTTATCATTTTCGAGCAAAATGGGTCATTCTAGGTTTTGTGCATTTATTCAAACTGCTGTAAATCATATAAAAATGGTCGGATTAGATTGGAAATGGGGGAAATTGATGGGGTGGTATTGCTTTACCGATGTGCGAAATTGGGAGTCATTCCAAGAACTTTTATCATTTTCGAGCAAAATGGGTCATTCTAGGTTTTGTGCATTTATTCAAACTCCTGTAAATCATATAAAAATGGTCGGATTAGATTGGAAATGGTGGAAATTGATGGGGTGGTATTGCTTTACCGATGTGCGAAATTGGGAGTCATTCCAAGAACTTTTATCATTTTCGAGCAAAATGGGTCATTCTAGGTTTTGTGCATTTATTCAAACTCCTGTAAATCATATAAAAATGGTCCGATTAGATTGGAAATGGGGGAAATTGATGGGGTGGTATTGCTTTACCGATGTGCGAAATTGGGAGTCATTCCAAGAACTTTTATCATTTTCGAGCAAAATGGGTCATTCTAGGTTTTGTGCATTTATTCAAACTGCTGTAAATCATATAAAAATGGTCGGATTAGATTGGAAATGGGGGAAATTGATGGGGTGGTATTGCTTTACCGATATGCGAAATTGGGAGTCATTCCAAGAACTTTTATCATTTTCGAGCAAAATGGGTCATTCTAGGTTTTGTGCATTTATTCAAACTGCTGTAAATCATATAAAAATGGTCGGATTAGATTGGAAATGGGGGAAATTGATGGGGTGGTATTGCTTAACCGATGTGCGAAATTGGGAGTCATTCCAAGAACTTTTATCATTTTCGAGCAAAATGGTTCATTCTAGGTTTTGTGCATTTATTCAAACTCCTGTAAATCATATAAAAATGGTCGGATTAGATTGGAAATGGGGGAAATTGATGGGGTGGTATTGCTTTACCGATGTGCGAAACTGGGAGTCATTCCAAGAACTTTTATCATTTTCGAGCAAAATGGGTCATTCTAGGTTTTGTGCATTTATTCAAACTCCTGTAAATCATATAAAAATGGTCGGACTAGATTGGAAATGGGGGAAATTGATGGGGTGGTACTGCTTTACCGATGTGCGAAATTGGGAGTCATTCCAAGAACTTTTATCATTTTCGAGCAAAATGGGTCATTCTAGGTTTTGTGCATTTATTCATACTGCTGTAAATCATATAAAAATGGTCGGATTAGGTCGGACATGGGGGAAATTGATGGGGTGGTATTGCTTTTCTGATGTGCGAAATTGGGAGTCATTCCAAGAACTTTTATCATTTTCGAGCAAAATGGGTCATTCTAGGTTTTGTGCATTTATTCAAACTGCTGTAAATCATATAAAACTGGTCGGATTAGATTGGAAATGGGGGAAATTGATGGAGTGGTATTGCTTTACCGATGTGCGAAATTGGGAGTCATTCCAAGAACTTTTATCATTTTCGAGCAAAATGGGTCATTCTAGGTTTTGTGCATTTATTCAAACTCCTGTAAATCATATAAAAATAGTCGGATTAGATTGGAAATGGGGGAAATTGATGGGGTGGTATTGCTTTACCGATGTGCGAAATTGGGAGTCATTCCAAGAACTTTTATCATTTTCGAGCAAAATGGGTCATTCTAGGTTTTGTGCATTTATTCAAACTGCTGTAAATCATATAAAAATGGTCGGATTAGATTGGAAATGGGGGAAATTGATGGGGTGGTATTGCTTTACCGATATGCGAAATTGGGAGTCATTCCAAGAACTTTTATCATTTTCGAGCAAAATGGGTCATTCTAGGTTTTGTGCATTTATTCAAACTGCTGTAAATCATATAAAAATGGTCGGATTAGATTGGAAATGGGGGAAATTGATGGGGTGGTATTGCTTAACCGATGTGCGAAATTGGGAGTCATTCCAAGAACTTTTATCATTTTCGAGCAAAATGGTTCATTCTAGGTTTTGTGCATTTATTCAAACTCCTGTAAATCATATAAAAATGGTCGGATTAGATTGGAAATGGGGGAAATTGATGGGGTGGTATTGCTTTACCGATGTGCGAAACTGGGAGTCATTCCAAGAACTTTTATCATTTTCGAGCAAAATGGGTCATTCTAGGTTTTGTGCATTTATTCAAACTCCTGTAAATCATATAAAAATGGTCGGATTAGATTGGAAATGGAAGAAATTGATGGGGTTGTATTGCTTTACCGATGTGCGAAATTGGGAGTCATTCCAAGAACTTTTATCATTTTCGAGCAAAATGGGTCATTCTAGGTTTTGTGCATTTATTCAAACTGCTGTAAATCATATATAAATGGTCGGATTAGATTGGAAATGGGGGAAATTGATGGGGTGGTATTGCTTTACCGATGTGCAAAATTGGGAGTCATTTCAAGAACTTTTATCATTTTCGAGCAAAATGGGTCATTCTAGGTTTTGTGCATTTATTCAAACTCCTGTAAATCACATAAAAATGGTCGGATTAGATTGGAAATGGGGGAAATTGATGGGGTGGTATTGCTTTATCGATGTGCGAAATTGGGAGTCATTCCAAGAACTTTTATCATTTTCGAGCAAAATGGGTCATTCTAGGTTTTGTGCATTTATTCAAACTGCTGTAAATCATATAAAAATGGTCGGATTAGATTGGAAATGGGGGAAATTGATGGGGTGGTATTGCTTTACCGATGTGCGAAACTGGGAGTCATTCCAAGAACTTTTATCATTTTCGAGCAAAATGGGTCATTCTAGGTTTTGTGCATTTATTCATACTGCTGTAAATCATATAAAAATGGTCGGATTAGGTTGGACATGGGGGAAATTGATGGGGTGGTATTGCGTTTCCGATGTGCGAAATTGGGAGTCATTCCAAGAACTTTTATCATTTTCGAGCAAAATGGGTCATTCTAGGTTTTGTGCATTTATTCAAACTGCTGTAAATCATATAAAACTGGTCGGATTAGATTGGAAATGGGGGAAATTGATGGGGTGGTATTGCTTTACCGATGTGCGAAATTGGGAGTCATTCCAAGAACTTTTATCATTTTCGAGCAAAATGGGTCATTCTAGGTTTTGTGCATTTATTCAAACTCCTGTAAATCATATAAAAATGGTCGGATTAGATTGGAAATGGGGGAAATTGATGGGGTGGTATTGCTTTACCGATGTGCGAAATTGGGAGTCATTCCAAGAACTTTTATCATTTTCGAGCAAAATGGGTCATTCTAGGTTTTGTGCATTTATTCAAACTGCTGTAAATCATATAAAACTGGTCGGATTAGATTGGAAATGGGGGAAATTGATGGGGTGGTATTGCTTTACCGATGTGCGAAATTGGGAGTCATTCCAAGAACTTTTATCATTTTCGAGCAAAATGGGTCATTCTAGGTTTTGTGCTTTTATTCAAACTGCTGTAAATCATATAAAACTGGTCGGATTAGATTGGAATTGGGGGAAATTGATGGGGTGGTATTGCTTTACCGATGTGCGAAATCGGGAGTCATTCCAAGAACTTTCATCATTTTCGAGCAAAATGGGTCATTCTAGGTTTTGTGCATTTATTCAAACTGCTGTAAATCATATAAAACTGGTCAGATTAGATTGGAAATGGGGGAAATTGATGGGGTGGTATTGCTTTATTGATGTGCGAAATTGGGAGTCATTCCAAGAACTTTTATCATTTTCGAGCAAAATGGGTCATTCTAGGTTTTGTGCATTTATTCAAACTCCTGTAAATCATATAAAAATGGTCGGATTTGATTGGAAATGGGGGAAATTGATGGGGTGGTATTGCTTTACCGATGTGCGAAACTGGAAGTCATTCCAAGAACTTTTATCATTTTCGAGCAAAATGTGTCATTCTAGGTTTTGTGCATTTATCCAAACTGCTGTAAATCATATAAAAATGGTCGGATTAGATTGGAAATGGGGAAAATTGATGGGGTGGTATTGCTTTACCGATGTGCGAAATTGGGAGTCATTCCAAGAACTTTTATCATTTTCGAGCAAAATGGGTCATTGTAGGTTTTGTGCATTTATTCAAACTGCTGTAAATCATATATAAATGGTCGGATTAGATTAGAAATGGGGGAAATTGATGGGGTGGTATTGCTTTACCGATGTGCAAAATTGGGAGTCATTCCAAGAACTTTTATCATTTTCGAGCAAAATGGGTCATTCTAGGTTTTGTGCATTTATTCAAACTCCTGTAAATCATATAAAAATGGTCGGATTAGATTGGAAATGGGGGAAATTGATGGGGTGGTATTGCTTCACCGATGTGCGAAATTGGGAGTCATTCCAAGAACTTTTATCATTTTCGAGCAAAATGGGTCATTCTAGGTTTTGTGCATTTATTCAAACTGCTGTAAATCATATAAAACTGGTCGGATTAGATTGGAAATGGGGGAAATTGATGGGGTGGTATTGCTTTACCGATGTGCGAAATTGGGAGTCATTCCAAGAACTTTTATCATTTTCGAGCAAAATGGGTCATTCTAGGTTTTGTGCATTTATTCAAACTCCTGTAAATCATATAAAAATGGTCCGATTAGATTGGAAATGGGGGAAATTGATGGGGTGGTATTGCTTTACCGATGTGCGAAATTGGGAGTCATTCCAAGAACTTTTATCATTTTCGAGCAAAATGGGTCATTCTAGGTTTTGTGCATTTATTCAAACTGCTGTAAATCATATAAAAATGGTCGGATTAGATTGGAAATGGGGGAAATTGATGGGGTGGTATTGCTTTACCGATATGCGAAATTGGGAGTCATTCCAAGAACTTTTATCATTTTCGAGCAAAATGGGTCATTCTAGGTTTTGTGCATTTATTCAAACTGCTGTAAATCATATAAAAATGGTCGGATTAGATTGGAAATGGGGGAAATTGATGGGGTGGTATTGCTTAACCGATGTGCGAAATTGGGAGTCATTCCAAGAACTTTTATCATTTTCGAGCAAAATGGTTCATTCTAGGTTTTGTGCATTTATTCAAACTCCTGTAAATCATATAAAAATGGTCGGATTAGATTGGAAATGGGGGAAATTGATGGGGTGGTATTGCTTTACCGATGTGCGAAACTGGGAGTCATTCCAAGAACTTTTATCATTTTCGAGCAAAATGGGTCATTCTAGGTTTTGTGCATTTATTCAAACTCCTGTAAATCATATAAAAATGGTCGGATTAGATTGGAAATGGGGGAAATTGATGGGGTGGTATTGCTTTACCGATGTGCGAAATTGGGAGTCATTCCAAGAACTTTTATCATTTTCGAGCAAAATGGGTCATTCTAGGTTTTGTGCATTTATTCATACTGCTGTAAATCATATAAAAATGGTCGGATTAGGTTGGACATGGGGGAAATTGATGGGGTGGTATTGCTTTTCCGATGTGCGAAATTGGGAGTCATTCCAAGAACTTTTATCATTTTCGAGCAAAATGGGTCATTCTAGGTTTTGTGCATTTATTCAAACTCCTGTAAATCATATAAAAATGGTCGGATTAGATTGGAAATGGGGGAAATTGATGGGGTGGTATTGCTTTACCGATGTGCGAAACTGGGAGTCATTCCAAGAACTTTTATCATTTTCGAGCAAAATGGGTCAGTCTAGGTTTTGTGCATTTATTCAAACTCCTGTAAATCATATAAAAATGGTCGGATTAGATTGGAAATGGGGGAAATTGATGGGGTGGTATTGCTTTACCGATGTGCGAAATTGGGAGTCATTCCAAGAACTTTTATCATTTTCGAGCAAAATGGGTCATTCTAGGTTTTGTGCATTTATTCATACTGCTGTAAATCATATAAAAATGGTCGGATTAGGTTGGACATGGGGGAAATTGATGGGGTGGTATTGCTTTTCCGATGTTCGAAATTGGGAGTCATTCCAAGAACTTTTATCAATTTCGAGCAAAATGGGTCATTCTAGGTTTTGTGCATTTATTCAAACTGCTGTAAATCATATAAAACTGGTCGGATTAGATTGGAAATGGGGGAAATTAATGGGGTGGTATTGCTTTACCGATGTGCGAAATTGGGAGTCATTCCAAGAATTTTTATCATTTTCGAGCAAAATGGGTCATTCTAGGTTTTGTGCATTTATTCAAACTCCTGTAAATCATATAAAAATGGTCGGATTAGATTGGAAATGGGGGAAATTGATGGGGTGCTATTGCTTTACCGATGTGCGAAATTGGGAGTCATTCCAAGAACTTTTATCATTTTCGAGCAAAATGGGTCATTCTAGGTTTTGTGCATTTATTCAAACTGCTGTAAATCATATAAAAATGGTCGGATTAGATTGGACATGGGGGAAATTGATGGGGTGGTATTGCTTTACCGATGTGCGAAATTGGGAGTCATTCCAAGAACTTTTATCATTTTCGAGCAAAATGGGTCATTCTAGGTTTTGTGCATTTATTCAAACTGCTGTAAATCATATAAAAATGGTCGGATTAGATTGGACATGGGGGAAATTGATGGGGTGGTATTGCTTTACATGACATATGTTATATGTCGTATGTCGTATGACATATGTCATATGCCATATGTTATATGTTATATGTTATATGTCATATGTTATATGTTACATGTTATATGTTACATGTTACATGTTATATGTTACATGTTACATGTCATATGTTATATGTTATATGTTATATGTTATATGTTATATGTTATATGTTATATGTTATATGTTATATGTTATATGTTATATGTTATATGTTATATGTTAAATGCTATATGTTATATGTTATATGTTACATGTTATATGTTACATGTTATATGTTATATGTTATATGTTATATGTTATATATTATATGTAAGATATTAGATATTAGATGTTGTATGTTGTATATAAAAATGGTCGGATTAGGTTGGACATGGGGGAAATTGATGGGGTGGTATTGCTTAACCGATGTGCGAAATTGGGAGTCATTCCAAGAACTTTTATCATTTTCGAGCAAAATGGGTCATTAGAGGTTTTGTGCATTCATTCAAACTGCTGTAAATCATATAAAAATGGTCGGATTAGGTTATACATGGAGGAAATTGATGGGGTGGTATTGCTTAACCGATGTGCGAAATTGGGAGTCATTCCAAGAACTTTTATCATTTTCGAGCAAAATGGGTCATCCTAGGTTTTGTGCATTTATTCAAACTGCTGTAAATCATATAAAAATGGTCGGATTAGATTGGACATGGGGGAAATTGATGGGGTGGTATTGCTTTACCGATGTGCGAACTCGGGAGTCATTCCAAGAACTTTTATCATTTTCGAGCAAAATGGGTCATTCTAGGTTTTGTGCATTTATTCAAACTGCTGTAAATCATATAAAAATGGTCGGATTAGATTAGACATGGGGGAAATTAATGGGGTGGTATTGCTTTACCGATGTGCGAAACAGGGAGTCATTCCAAGAACTTTTATCATTTTCGAGCAAAATGGGTCATTCTAGGTTTTGTGCATTTATTCAAACTGCTGTAAATCATATAAAAATGGTCGGATTAGATTGGAAATGGGGGAAATTGATGGGGTGGTATTGCTTTACCGATGTGCGAAATTGGGAGTCATTCCAAGAACTTTTATCATTTTCGAGCAAAATGGGTCATTCAAGGTTTTGTGCATTTATTCAAACTCCTGTAAATCATATAAAAATGGTCGGATTAGATTGGAAATGGGGGAAATGGATGGGGTGGTATTGCTTTACCGATGTGCGAAATTGGGAGTCATTCCAAGAACTTTTATCATTTTCGAGCAAAATGGGTCATTCTAGGTTTTGTGCATTTATTCAAACTCCTGTAAATCATATAAAAATGGTCGGATTAGATTGGAAATGGGGGAAATTGATGGGGTGGTATTGCTTTACCGATGTGCGAAACTGGGAGTCATTCCAAGAACTTTTATCATTTTCGAGCAAAATGGGTCATTCTAGGTTTTGTGTATTTATTCAAACTCCTGTAAATCATATAAAAATGGTCGGATTAGATTGGAAATGGGGGAAATTGATGGGGTGGTATTGCTTTACCGATGTGCGAAATTGGGAGTCATTCCAAGAACTTTTATCATTTTCGAGCAAAATGGGTCATTCTAGGTTTTGTGCATTTATTCAAACTGCTGTAAATCATATATAAATGGTCGGATTAGATTGGAAATGGGGGAAATTGATGGGGTGGTATTGCTTTACCGATGTGCGAAATTGGGAGTCATTCCAAGAACTTTTATCATTTTCGAGCAAAATGGGTCATTCTAGGTTTTGTGCATTTATTCAAACTCCTGTAAATCATATAAAAATGGTCGGATTAGATTGGAAATGGGGGAAATTGATGGGGTGGTATTGCTTTACCGATGTGCGAAATTGGGAGTCATTCCAAGAACTTTTATCATTTTCGAGCAAAATGGGTCATTCTAGGTTTTGTGCATTTATCCAAACTGCTGTAAATCATATAAAAATGGTCGGATTAGATTGGAAATGGGGGAAATTGATGGGGTGGTATTGCTTTACCGATGTGCGAAATTGGGAGTCATTCCAAGAACTTTTATCATTTTCGAGCAAAATGGGTCATTCTAGGTTTTGTGCATTTATTCAAACTGCTGTAAATCATATATAAATGGTCGGATTAGATTGGAAATGGGGGAAATTGATGGGGTGGTATTGCTTTACCGATGTGCGAAATTGGGAGTCATTCCAAGAACTTTTATCATTTTCGAGCAAAATGGGTCATTCTAGGTTTTGTGCATTTATTCAAACTCCTGTAAATCATATAAAAATGGTCGGATTAGATTGGAAATGGGGGAAATTGATGGGGTGGTATTGCTTTACCGATATGCGAAATTGGGAGTCATTCCAAGAACTTTTATCATTTTCGAGCAAAATGGGTCATTCTAGGTTTTGTGCATTTATTCAAACTGCTGTAAATCATATAAAAATGGTCGGATTAGATTGGAAATGGGGGAAATTGATGGGGTGGTATTGCTTTACCGATGTGCGAAATTAGGAGTCATTCCAAGAACTTTTATCATTTTCGAGCAAAATGGGTCATTCTAGGTTTTGTGCATTTATTCAAACTCCTGTAAATCATATAAAAATGGTCGGATTAGATTGGAAATGGTGGAAATTGATGGGGTGGTATTGCTTTACCGATGTGCGAAATTGGGAGTCATTCCAAGAACTTTTATCATTTTCGAGCAAAATGGGTCATTCTAGGTTTTGTGCATTTATTCAAACTCCTGTAAATCATATAAAAATGGTCGGATTAGAATGGAAATGGGGGAAATTGAAGGGGTGGTATTGCTTTACCGATGTGCGAAATTGGGAGTCATTCCAAGAAGTTTTATTATTTTCGAGCAAAATGGGTCATTCTAGGTTTTGTGCATTTATTCAAACTGCTGTAAATCATATAAAAATGGTCAGATTGGGTTGCACATTGTCCAATCCCAATGTCCGATGTCTAAGGTCCAATATTCAAAGTCCAATGTCCAAAGTCCAATGTCCAAAGTCCAATGTCGAAAGTCCAATGTCCAAAGTCCAATGTCCAAAGTCCAATGTCCAAAGTCTAATGTCCAAAGTCCAATGTCCACAGTCCAATGCCCAAAGTCCAATTTCCAAGGTTAGGTTAGGTTAGGTTAGGTTTAGTTAGGTTAGGTTAGGTTAGGTTAGGTTAGGTTAGGTTAGGTTAGGTTAGGTTAGGTTAGGTTAGGTTAGGTTAGGTTAGGTTAGGTTAGGTTAGGTTAGGTTAGGTTAGGTTAGGTTAGGTTAGGTTAGGTTAGGTTAGGTTAGGTTAGGTTAGGTTAGGTTAGGTTAGGTTAGGTTAGGTTAGGTTAGGTTAGGTTAGGTTAGGTTAGGTTAGGTTAGGTTAGGTTAGGTTAGGTTAGGTTAGGTTAGGTTAGGTTAGGTTAGGTTAGGTTAGGTTAGGTTAGGTTAGGTTAGGTTAGGTTAGGTTAGGTTAGGTTAGGTTAGGTTAGGTTAGGTTAGGTTAGGTTAGGTTAGGTTAGGTTAGGTTAGGTTAGGTTAGGTTAGGTTAGGTTAGGTTAGGTTAGGTTAGGTTAGGTTAGGTTAGGTTAGGTTAGGTTAGGTTAGGTTAGGTTAGGTTAGGTTAGGTTAGGTTAGGTTAGGTTAGGTTAGGTTAGGTTAGGTTAGGTTAGGTTAGGTTAGGTTAGGTTAGGTTAGGTTAGGTTAGGTTAGGTTAGGTTAGGTTAGGTTAGGTTAGGTTAGGTTAGGTTAGGTTAGGTTAGGTTAGGTTAGGTTAGGTTAGGTTAGGTTAGGTTAGGTTAGGTTAGGTTAGGTTAGGTTAGGTTAGGTTAGGTTAGGTTAGGTTAGGTTAGGTTAGGTTAGGTTAGGTTAGGTTAGGTTAGGTTAGGTTAGGTTAGGTTAGGTTAGGTTAGGTTAGGTTAGGTTAGGTTAGGTTAGGTTAGGTTAGGTTAGGTTAGGTTAGGTTAGGTTAGGTTAGGTTAGGTTAGGTTAGGTTAGGTTAGGTTAGGTTAGGTTAGGTTAGGTTAGGTTAGGTTAGGTTAGGTTAGGTTAGGTTAGGTTAGGTTAGGTTAGGTTAGGTTAGGTTAGGTTAGGTTAGGTTAGGTTAGGTTAGGTTAGGTTAGGTTAGGTTAGGTTAGGTTAGGTTAGGTTAGGTTAGGTTAGGTTAGGTTAGGTTAGGTTAGGTTAGGTTAGGTTAGGTTAGGTTAGGTTAGGTTAGGTTAGGTTAGGTTAGGTTAGGTTAGGTTAGGTTAGGTTAGGTTAGGTTAGGTTAGGTTAGGTTAGGTTAGGTTAGGTTAGGTTAGGTTAGGTTAGGTTAGGTTAGGTTAGGTTAGGTTAGGTTAGGTTAGGTTAGGTTAGGTTAGGTTAGGTTAGGTTAGGTTAGGTTAGGTTAGGTTAGGTTAGGTTAGGTTAGGTTAGGTTAGGTTAGGTTAGGTTAGGTTAGGTTAGGTTAGGTTAGGTTAGGTTAGGTTAGGTTAGGTTAGGTTAGGTTAGGTTAGGTTAGGTTAGGTTAGGTTAGGTTAGGTTAGGTTAGGTTAGGTGTTAGGTTAGGTTAGGTTAGGTTAGGTTAGGTTAGGTTAGGTTAGGTTAGGTTAGGTTAGGTTAGGTTAGGTTAGGTTAGGTTAGGTTAGG